>OY728142.1:896578754-899078754 GCA_963277665.1 Viscum album
ACATGTTTCTTTTTAAGAGTTTTTATTTTATGAAAAAATTGGATACTGAGTAGTAGTTTATACATGTAATTTTCACGTTGATATGTAATAGTTATGGCCTAATTTTATAAAACTCTAAACCTAAAAAGATCTCCAATGTGAATAATTCATTTAATTCAATATTATCTAATGTTTTAAGGCTGGGTCCTTATAATAAAATATAATATATTTGAATATGGTTCTGAAATTGGTGAGAATTTTTCTTATTCTTGATATATGAGATAATAGTTTTTTTTTGGAAGTAGATAACAACGTTAATGGATTCTCTTTACACAAATTTTATTTTTTCAAGTCATTCTACTTATACTAAAGATTCATCCTTTTATGTTTGTTTTGATTCAAATTATGTTTATATTATATTTTATTTACACTTTCTCATATATGGATTTAAAATTCATTATCAAGAACTATTTTTGGAAATATTATTACTTCAATTAACATGATATTTTTAATGGGTTTTATTCAATTAAGTTTGTTCCTTGAGTCATAATTGTAACACTTTGACTTGGACCTCACTAGATTATTTTCTTCCATAATATAATGATATTATAATTTATGTTCTCCTTTTTAGGGAATTAATATTTTAACATCATTTTCTCTTCATTTATGGATTTATTTCCTCATAAAAGTATGATATTATTAAGAATAATCCCCATCCTTTCTAATCACCCATTCTCTTACACATTCATATTCTTTATTTACACAAATTTTGGTGTTTATTATATTGAAATAGGAACATGTATTATCTCTTATGACATTCATACTTCTATTTAATTTTTTTAAAAGTAATATTTAAAATCATTTTTTATGGTGTGGATTTCAATAATGTATTTTAAAATATTAAAGAGGTTTTTCAATTAAAAATAATATATTTTATCTTACACTCCACATTTGTTTACTCAATAATTGTTTCATTTAAATTTAAATTATTTAGTTTTATTTTTATGTTTTCTTTAATAAACATTTCCCTTTATCTGATAGAGTATGAATTTTTTGAAGGAAAACATAACATCTTCACTTTATCGTACTATTAAAAAATTCTTTCTCAAAACTATTCTTTTCTTGTTTTCTTCCAATTTTATCTTTATACAAAAAAGATGTGTCTCTTTCAGAGTTAGGTTCCCTAAAATTCCCTCTAACTAATTTTATAAAATATATTTTTTGTGTCATTTATGTTTTTTATAATGTGATCAAATTATGAATTTTCTTTTTATGATATGATATTTGTAATGTTAAAAATATTATTTTCCACCAATATATTCAAAGACGAATAATATATTATTGATTTTAGGTGGATATAATGCGTATGGATGATTATTATTTAATGTTACAGCTCTTATAAATCCCACTAATATTGTATCAACTTTTGTATTGTTTATCATTTTAAATATTTTTATATATCTCTCTATTTTTTTCCCTTAAAGATATTGGTTTGTTTTGTTTTTTTTAGGAACACTGAATTAATATATTAAAAATATTAATATATATTAATTTACATGTAAAAATATTTAAAAAATAAATTTTATTCCGGTTGATTGGTTCCTCGATTGTGAAATTTGAGACTTTGGATATTTCTAGAATGTGGTATTTAAACTTTTTGTGGCATGACATTTGTCGACATCGGGTTTCTGGTTGAGGGAAATTGTTGGTGGTGCATTAAGTGAAACAAATATTTTATTTTATTTACATTATATGTTGTCTTAAACCCTAAAACTCTTTATAAATATTTTTTTTTTGAAAATTAATTTGGTTATATATATAATAATGTGATGTTAGAGAAGCCAATGTAGAGTATTATTAATGAATGATAAATTATCGTGGGGCAGTGATCACTTTTCAAAGGATTCTTCATCGCTGAAGAAATTCTTGAATCTTTCCAATAAAAACTACAAAAACCTTTTATTCATTGGTGATTATTCCAATTTTGTGTTATGGAATATTTTCCCACAAATTTTTACCCTTTATAAATTTAGTAATCATGGATTTATAATAGATTTTTTTTATGAATCTTCCTCTTTTCACGATCCCGAATATGTATTTTAATTTTTATGCGACAGATATCGACCTAGTGTGTACATTATGAAATCATTGTATGGGAACACCCTGACAAATGATAAATTTTGGTTCTTTCTTTTATTTTTGACCAATGTTCTTCACTTTCATCCCTTTTGGACCACGGTGTCATGGTTCAAAAATTTTGGACATATTTGAGCATGATCGAACATAATAAGTCATGAAAGATGCATGAATAAGTTATATATTATCATTTTGTGATTGTATTGTGATGTTATGCATGATGTGGCTGGTGTAGAAATGGATCATAGGAAGGATATTTGGACTTCATATATGGGAGAGTCAACATGGTGAAACGATGAGACGGAGAGTTTCCACACATAGTTATGGTTGATGAAATACAAAAATCAATGACATATCAGGTGAATTAGACCCTTCATCCAAACTCCATGTGAGATTTTCAAAGGGATTAAATATAAATAGAACCATATAAAATATTCATGAACAGGTTTTTAGTTTTTATAAAATCTTAAAACACACATCATGTAGTCTAAGAACACACCTTGTGTAGTCTCATCACTATGGTGAATAACATCTCAGGAATAATTAAATATCACACACAATGTCTAGCCCATACCCTCCATTTGACCTATTGTTGGTGGATCTATTTTTCCCCCAAGAGTACATGGTCATCAACATGACCATGTATAAAGGAAATTCTAGAGTACACAGGTACGACTATATTCTCGAATATAGTGAGGGTACCCGAACATAGCCAATGTACTCAATCATTACCAAAGTAAATGATCATGTTCTGAAGTACATGAGCATTGTCCAGATGAAATGAGCAGATCTAGGAAATCCAATAAACATCAAGTATACCCTATACAAAATGTTTACTTTTGTATGATATCACCCCCTTGTGTTTATCCTTCTTAAATACATATATTTAGGCCCGTAAGTAGCCTAATCGGAATAGTTTTTCTTCATATAACATGATTGTACACATAGTCTTAGAATTAGAAATTTGAAACCATTTGTGATAAGAATGAATCTTATAACATCGATTTTTGAATGATGTAAGTGATCAAATATGATCATTGAAGTTTTACCATGGTTGGTACACCCTATCACTACAATAAACCTAGCTATTATAAAACAAATTCATATTTTTTAAAATTAAATTAATTCTTAAGTAATATGGTTATAGAAAAAATATGAACATATTTTCTTATTATATACAATTGGATTTGAAACACCATTAAATATAATTAAAATTCATAATATTTCTATTGAACATTGATGACCTGATTGGTATAAATATAGGGTTTCAACAAACACAATCGACCTAGATAAAGGAAGTGAGGGTCTTAAAAATTAGGATCATACATTATGAATCCCATTAATCAGATATTTCTATGGAGGTAGTGTCATTAGGATTTTCTTTGGACAATTCCCAATATGATATCCAACTACTTCATCATGAATAAAACTGATTTCAAGAGATTTTTAAGCTCATTGAGATCACAACGAAAACCATGTTCGCTAAAACACTCAAATTAAAGTACCACCATCACACAATATAATCTTAAGTAATTTTCTACTGTATTAAAAAGATATGTTTCTAGAAACCATCAATATGAGTATGTTTGTTATTTTTTATATAATTATTAATATATTTTCTTCCTATTATTTTGACCCAGTAACTAATTTTTATTTTGATATTGTAAAATATATTTTTTATTTTTGTAAGTATTCAAATTAAATTTATGAATTTATGAATTAATGGATGTTTTAAATTATTAATATATTCGTAATATATTTTTTATTTATTTATTTATAAATATAAATGATCATATAATTATTATGAAGTAAAATGTAACTTTTTTATAATCTTTTGAAAATTCTTACTGAAAAAATGTACATTTTTATAAATATAGATTTTATTTAAAAAATCAAAAATTTAAAAAATTATATATATATATATAATCAATATTATTTTTATAACTATGACATCTAAATTATATAATGGGGAATTGTTCATAATTTTATAAGACAGTTGATTTTTTGGGTTAAAATTAGATATCATATAAATATAAATTGTGTATTATGAAATCATAATGACCCACAAGTTAGGTAATAAATAATTTAAATTTTATCCACGATGAAATGTATATTTTACCTATAAAATAACGTTTTTCTATCTATTTTTTATATTTTATAAATCCATTATGAATCCCAAAATCCATTATTATGTTTTTATGGTTTTAAAATAATTTCTTTGATAGTATGACTCACCTCCAAAGAAGAAAGTGATATTTTTTGTTCAACCATTGGCCCAAAAAAATATCTAAAACCAACCCCATTTTTTAGAAACCATGGTAAAATACCATGTTATGGGTTTGGGTTTTAATTGTTTTATTATGTTGGGTCCAAAACCAAAATAATAATGAAATCCAACTTTTTCCTATATAAAAAAACTAAATATCACATTAATCTTCACTAAAACTCCACGGAGAATTTCAATACTCTTACCAAAATATTTTATATTCCTTCAAATGAATCCAAAATATTTCATGAATCCCTTCTCAGGATTTGGAGTCACACACCCAATCAAGGTATCTTCTCCTCTTCCTTTTCTATCGAGCACTTCTGTTTGTAATGTCTCTAAATTTACATTTTTTCTTGTGTATGGATATTTTATTACATATCCCCATAATATAGATTTTATGTATAAGGAATTATATCATTGTTTCACTCTCTTTAATCCTTACACGATCCTTTGTGTACTCATGTTTCCATGCTGTAATTTAGTAAGGGATTTCCTTCTTCTTGTTTTCATTCAAGAACTGCTTTTCTGTGAAGTATCTTAAATTCCAATATCATATGTTGCTATATGTTCTTCCATATTACCGTCGCATTCTGTTTAATTTGTAAATGGTTATATCTCACTTTCATAATCATTAATCCTCCCAAGATCCATAATGTACACCTGTTACCATGCCAAAATATTGTTAGAACTTTATTATTTATTCATGTTTCGACGTTACCTTTTGAGTTATATATCCAATTTATAATGTTTAAATATGTTTTTCCTTGTCCATTTTACTACCCATTTGGTTTATAGGTTATTATAGAAGCATTTATCTCTCATCAACCAATTTTTATTCATCTATATTTGACATAATTATGTTCCCAAAATATCACCCTAATTCCAATGCCAACCCAGTTGTGTAATGAATATCATACCCATTTCATATCAATGGTGTTCACCTTTAAGCTCCTATAATTTTTATTTGTGATTTACATGCATTTATTCAATAATCTTTGATCATGGAATAAATCATGATTATTAATTAATCCATATTGTTCTATCTATGTGGAACACTTAATTATGGGATGAAATTAATGAGACGGGTGTGTACAAAATTATGTACTTTTCTAACACATTGTGTAATGTATAATATCATGAAGCATCATGCTGGGATAGGGAGTAAGCCTTATTCCTTTATAGGAAATTTTCCACCATGAATTATTTTTCTTTCTTCCTTGACCTATGTTAATTTTTATGTGTTTTAAGTTGTTTCCACATTTCTCAGGTTATAATTATCAAGCTATATCATGTATCATTGTTCATGTTTGTGATTCCTACTATTTCCATGCGTCATTTATATTTCTATTTTATGAAATTTATCAGCTTATTCCTAGTTTAGTTTCATAATGGTATTTATTTTTCACCCCTAACTTATGTTTCTCCTAAGGATATCTCATGTAGTTTTAAAAAGGCATGGATCATTAGATGCATATAAAAGATGTTTTCAATACTGATAATGTATCCCATGTTCAAGATGTTATAATATATACCTACTTCCCAATGTAAATATAATTATTTATTATTTTTTTGTGTTATGTTTAATTTTTTATAATAAATCATGTGTTAATGTGGAATAAACTGATGGGTTGTTATACTTTGAATTAGATAAAAAATTTAGTTATTTGTTCGATCAAGATTAAAAATTTCTAGTGAAAGACATAGGGAGAAGACTTGTATAAGGAAACATCCATTAATTATAGTTAGTATAGATTTAGTGGTTTAGAAATAAAATGCATCCCTCTCTTTATACTACAAGTGGATGTGGTTCTGGCAGAGATGTACCTATAAGTAACAACTAAGACAATGTGTGTCGGGACTGACTTAGTCTAAACTTGTACACAAAAATGGTCCTTTTTGTGCATCTAGTTTTACACAGATTGAGTATTGTTTGGTAAATGTATATGTTCATTATAAACAATTATTAAGGTTAAAAATCAATTAGGAGTATAGGTTATGAAATAGATCGTGGAAAACATAGATTGAAGCCTAAAATTCATAAGTTATGAAATAAATGTAATTTATATGTTATCCATTTATGGACATTGGATACTCCGATTATGTGTTCGGTAGTTTAAAAATACTCACCCTTAATTTTCATTTTATTCTAGAAAATGGACATAAAGTGGAGGAATCAGGTAAATAATCAATGTGATGGGAAATGTAATGATTTCCCTCAATGAGATGCCTGATACAAGGGTAGAAGGAAATAGAAAAAAAATCATGATACTCTCTCATCATACTCAGGTTATGAATATAAACCTAGAGTAGTAGGATCATCCAAATCACCCAAAGAGATAAAAATATGATATTGAGATCTTTATATAAAAAATTCCTCAAACTATCAACTGATCATATGACCTATTAATCGTGGAACATATGATCATCTCCATTGAGAATGATCTTCTATATCTATCAATTTTTTTTTAAAGACAAGTTCATACTATTTGTTTAAAATATGAAGTAAGAAGTAGACATTTAGTTGAAAGTGATCAACAATAAGATGATAGAGGAGGAGAAAAAAGTAATTTAGTGTAAGGTATTTTGAAAAATCTATTTCATTAAATACTTTCCTCTCACTCTCTCACAGTAAATGAAAAGGGATTTACATTACTTTAAGTAGAGAGATGATGAATCTATCTGGACATATAAAGAAAACATCATCATGCTTTCATTATATTCCTCAATCATTATAGTTACCCCCTAATACATGTTTGACCCCTTCTTTACTAAGATAATCCCTTGTCTAAAAAACCCAATGTTGATCGGTGACTTGGAGAGCAATGATTAAATTGTCAGATGTGCCCTAAACGTTGAAATGGAGATTGGATACTCCTAAGGGTATCACGAGGAAAAAAGTGTATAGTGGAGTTTAATGTTGGCAGCCTATGGGGTAATCAAATGGTGCCAAGAAATTTCAGCATCCCACTTGTCAAAGGTGTCAAAAGAAGAACCTTATAAATTGCTTAATTGGGATGAAAAAAATGCTTTAGGTGTGTGAAGATATGACACTAATCTTGAAATTTACAACATGAGAAACCAACTAATGTGACTACGGATATGAATTCTCTAGTAAACCCTC
Source organism: Viscum album (assembly GCA_963277665.1). Classification (NCBI taxonomy): domain Eukaryota; kingdom Viridiplantae; phylum Streptophyta; class Magnoliopsida; order Santalales; family Viscaceae; genus Viscum; species Viscum album. The sequence continues at coordinate 896,586,260 of OY728142.1, forward strand.
AATGAATTGTCTATTTCTTCAACTACAATGAACCAGGGCACTATGCAAACTAATGCACTAAAAAGTGTTTTTAGAGTCAACCAACAACATCCACGGAAGAAAAGCAGATCATTTTCCATCACTACCACTGATGTGGATCCCGAATGTAATGAAGTGATAGGTAGACTAGTTATTCATTTAAAAGTAGTGAATTTTATTTTTGATTATATTTCTAAAATATCCATTATATCATGGAAATTTATTAGAACTACCAAAGACCACCACTAGTCATGTATGTAGAGAAAATGGTGAAAAGGAAAAATGTGTAAATTATTGCATTCAAAGTATCTAATTATTACTGTTTCATATTTTTTTGGATGAATTTTTTATAAAATATTTTCATACTCAATCTAGTGGATTTTTTTTATGAAATTATGGGCATGGATTGGATTTTCCCACAGAGAGTGGAAATAAATTACGTTGAGAAGTAAATCACTCTCTGTATTGAGAATCGTCCCTCGATTCTGTACAAGTGAAAGGATGAGGATGAATCCTTATTAGCATAGTCATTATAAGTAGAGATATTATTTCCCTATTATAAATTGTATCTATCACAGATGATTGAGTACATGGATGGAACCGTCCTTAAATACCTTTGTATTGTGATGGAAAACACTTATGTGTTTCTAGTGGAATTTCTTGGCCTTCCTCCTAAGTGAAAGGTTTAGCTTTGAATACAGCTTATACCTAGGAAATTTACATTATCCAATACCCATAATAGAATAGTTATTGTGGAATTTGTGGTGCTAAATAAATAGATACAAGAAAATTTAGATAAAGGGTTAAGACGCCCAAGTGCTTCACCTTGGGGTACACTAGTTCTCTTCATCAAGAATGCAGATCTGTCAATGGGCCTTTCCAAAAATTATCATGATCTCAAATAGATCACGATAAAGAAAAGGTTTCATCATCCATGGATTGATGACTTGTTTGATTAGCTTCATGTTGAATAATACTTCTCCAAGGTGGATCATCAGTTGGGATACTATCATATAAGAGAGATAAAAGAAGATATCTCCAAGACATATTTTCATACATCGTATGGGAACTTTGAGTTTATAGTGATTCCATTTGGACAACGTAATTCTCTAGGCATCTTCACTGATTTTATGAATTTATTCTTTAGATTTTACATCAAAAAATTATTGGTAGTCTTTATAGATGATAATATAATATACATTAAATGATTGGAGGATCATGAGGATCGTTTGAGAACTATGATAATGTCTTTATTAAAGGGTAATCATTAAGCCAACTACATATAATATGAGTTATGATTGAAGGATGTATCTTTCTAGAGAACATATTTACATAGAATTGGATAAATTTGGACCTTTCAAATGCAAAACAAATTGAAGGAAGGATTATGCCAACGTCATTGACTGATATTTGTAGTTTCTTTGGGTTAGCTCGGTATCGGCGCTCATTTATATGAAATTTCTTATGATAGTCAAACCCTCTTACCAATCTCACATTAAATGAATTTATGCCTTTCGGAATGTATGTATATGTGGAAAATTTTATGGATCTCAAAAAGAGTCTTATCACTGCACTAGTTCTCACACTACTAACAAGGGGGTACCTATTTGTGGTATAAATTGATGTTTTAAAAAAATAGTAGGTTGTGTACTGAAGAAATATGATAAAGTTATACACTATTCTTTAAGGAAGTTAAATATTCTAGAGAAAAATTATTCCATGCATGATTCGGATTTGGCAGTTGTGATCTTTAGATAGAAAATCTAGAAGCATTATCTTTATGGGGAGAACATTGAAATAGAAACAGATTAAAAAATCCTAAAATATACATTCACATAAAAACATCTTAATATGTGGCATTAAATTTGGTCAGAGGATATCAAGGATTATGAATTCTCAATCTATTACCATCTTGGTAATGAAAATAAGGTGGAGGATTCTATATGAATAAAATATCCTACATCTTTATCAATGATGATAATTTATAAGGATCCAATCATTATAGATTTTAAAAGTACTGCAATGGAAATAATTAAAGAATGAACATTCAAAATACTTTTCAAATGATTTCCCATTTGTCCCTCAGGGAGAAAATAATGGATGTTCATAAAAATGATTTGGAAATTATGAAGAAGGTGGATTCCAGGATAAAGGAGAAATTATCAGGTTTTAAATTTTTGAAGAGTGAGTTTTGACATTTGAGTCATTCATATGGGTTTTATAAAATCATGATTTAATTAAATAAGTATTAGATAATGAATGTATTTAATTATTATCCATTCACCCAAGAATCACAAATATGTGTCATGATCTTAGTGATCATTATTTGTGGTTCAAAATTGAATAATGAGACCACTAAATGTACATCAATGGGTATGGTATTCCAACAATTGAAGGATGAAAGGAAAAATTATCAGAGGATGATGCAACAATTAACTACACCAACATGGAAATGGTAGAACATCACCATGTAATTTTTCATTTGAATTGTGAATAAATCCAGTGGAAACAAAGATACATGGGTTGTTGTGGATCATCTTACTAAGATAACTCACTTTATCACAATTATATATGACTTCCCACTAGATCAACATGCACAGATATACATTGTAACACCCTGAGGTTCCATGATACGCTTCTCATTCAATAATGCAACAGCTTGTATTGTATGCAACTTCGAGTTCTAAAACACCGCGACTAATCAAAGTAGCCATTATGAATAGTAATAACCACTTTTTAAAAGTATAGAAATTTTATATTTCAAAATGGACTTCATTTTTGGATTCGGAATATCGAAATTAGCCTATGTTGAATTTTTGGTATTTTTCTGAGAACTTCTAATTTTTTATGAATAGTGAAAAATACATAAAAACAACTTTTTAAATCAAAATAATTTATTGTGATGAGTTATACTATTGAGTGGTTTTAAAGTATAATTAGAATATATTTTTACCATTTTATCCAATGGTGGTCATTAGAATTAATTTAACATTGAAATTGGACATAAACAATTGCCAATCTTTTGATATAAATTGTTTCTTAAATACACGCTATTTATTGTGACAGCAGGAATTCATTATAAAATTAATTAATGAAACTTATATGTTTGGAATTATTTAAAATAGACATCATTTTCGAATTCGGAATATCAATTATAGCTTAGGGTGAAATTTTGGCATTGTTCTGAAAAACATCAATTTTTGATGAATAGTGAAACCACTAAGTTGTACTTATAAAAACTGATTTTTCGTTTAAATGAAATTTTACCACTTCTGTGTTTTGAATTTCAAAAATCCGACATACATGGTTGTCATTAAGAAGTAAAATGTGGTTCAATGAGTCTAAAATAATTTTTGGTGAATAGTAACTTTTAAGTTCTTAATCGCGATTAGAGGTAATTAGTGTAGTTTAAGGTAAAAATAATTTTTTAATAATATTAGATGAGCATTACACATATCCTAACCTCATTGGATGTGTCATGGCCGACCAATACAATTCATGGGTCAACTTGGGGACCCCATGGAGCCACTTTAGTTGGAAAATGACATAAATACCTTTTATTTATTGTTAAAGTAAAAAATGACACAAACATAAAATGTTTTACTAAAACAATTTTTACATGGGTTTATACAAGTCATATTGTTGACTATGAATAGTAATTGGAAATCTAAAAAGATTTTCTACATTATAGTATTTTTTATAATTTTTAGACATTAAATAAATTAAATTATTTATGACATCATGATGATGCAGCGATGACCTCATTATTTAACGATTTAAATAAAATGAGAAGATAATGTAAAAGACAAGGCATACACTTGTCCAAAGCCAATTGTATGAGGAGATTTAGAACCCTTATCACCTTATCCTCGAATTATACAAGTGTGGGACCTTTATAATCTGAAAAGCATTGTATAATAGAATAACATTTCATTACTTTCCAAAAGTGCCCCTCCTCTCCACTTATAAAAGGCCCCCACCACTCCCACCTTATTCACACCATCAAGCCATTTGGCTCGGCCAACCTCTACCCAAATACTATTACAACGTACCTCACTAACTCCTAGAAGCCTCACTTTTGGCAGAATTCTTCCCAAGGAAGCCTTTGTCTAAAATCAAAAAGAGTTACCCGATTTTTAGGTAATGTCTTCTCTAATGTTGTTTTGTTTTATTTAGATTCTCCGACCCCTTAAACTCTTTTTATTCCTTTCTTTTGTAACAAAACCAGTATATACAATATAATAGGAAGTTGTTATGATAAGTAATTGGTTTACACTTACACACACCTACATCTAATGGTTAAAGAACATACTGTTTCTGTGGATGGTGAATTTTTGCCTCACGAAATGATGATTGTTCAACACTCATATAACACCTCTAATGGTGGCCATTATGATGACACTATTTTTAAATATGATATATATTATGTTTTAGTTTTCCTTATGATTTTGTATTTTTCATTTATGGAATACCTTTATGGTTTCCATTATGGGTAAACGCGATATTTTCATTTTAGGAAGTGCGGACTACTGCCCCCTCAAAGTGATTTGAATCGTTAATACCATATGTGGGATGTATAAAGGATGGAGTAAATGGTATTATACACTATATTATAATGGAATTATATTATAACTTTATATAATTATGATTTCATTCCATTAAATACAAAATTTAAATGAAAGTAGCATTCACGCGTACGTACAGCTTACCGTCTCCATGAACGGTGCATTTCATTTCTTACCTCTAAACATTATGGAATATTATAAATGCATTTATATACTGGATATATATGAGATATATGATATCTATATAATGAATATAATTCTTGATATAATGGATATATCACCAAATGAACAACTTGTAATTATAAGAATTTTATTTTTGACTCAAGTACATAAGATCGACAAAATGACCGTTATAAACATTTAATAATTCCATAATGTTTATAACATGGTAATAAGGGATATAAAAGGAATAATGAACATGAAAAATGTTCTTATGTAAATAGAAATTAACTCTAGTTTATTATTCAGGAGGTTATAGAACGGTCGAATCAGGACAAGATGCAAGGTAAGGGAATTTCTTAACCCAACTTCCATTCATTGGGTTAATCTCCTACTTTAAAATTATGTCATGATATTATTATGTCCTATTTTGTATTTTTACGTTCTTTATGTGTACCTATAGTGAATACACATAATAGATCTATTTTATTTTAAAAATGATCTTTTTAAGGACTTCGTCTCAATATCCTTTCATTGAGGCATATTTTGTTTTATACAAAAATTACTTTTATATAGTGTATAAACCCCTTTGACTTTTACGTTTATTCTAATGGAATCTTTTTTATACGAAGCGTTTTACGAAATGACAAAATGGAATGTTTTTCTTGCCGTACGAATGCGGCGACAACGACTTCTCTTCCGCCATGACCGTTATTTGAGTTTCGGCTTCCTCTGCAAGCCATAACTTTTTTTAAATGATTTAAAAAAGAGAGATATATATTTCTCCCAAATGTATGAAAATCCAGTGAAAATGTATACATATTTAACGCAAGCTTAAAATTGTTTTCAGAAAACCCGAATCTCGAGTGTGGTAGACAGGAAGGGATTGGGCATGTACCCATCATGGCCTGTAATTAGTCGAGCAGTCTCAGAATTAGTTATTTTGTTTTCAGAAGCTTGCATAATGTTTTCAGAAAAACACTGGAGTATATTTGAGTAATTTTAAATGTAAGTATCTTCTAAAAATCACACTGGTATTTTGATACCGCAATTAATTTCAAACGGTATTTTAAAAAATGGTATTCCTAAGTGTTTATATACCATTATTCATATAAGGAATGCCTTGAACTTAATATGTGGCGTGTGGAGCCCGCTATAGCTCCTTGATGCATCTTCAGGTCTCTTGAGACAAACTAGTGTCTTGGCACGAGGCCTTGACAAAATCTTATTTGTAGTCTTGGCACGAGGCCTTGGCTACGTGGTTATGATAGTCTGGCATTATGCATTCCATCATTATGAAAGTGGTTATTGATATTGCATGTGATTATTCGACCAGTAGAATATCCATGTGAATAAGTAAATGGCATTATCTCATTTTACTTTTTCCATATTATGTTGAAGTTCATGTTTAAAAGTATTTTGTTTTTAGATATACATTGCCTTAAATTTTAATGTTTATTTATGAAAGCTTCCGCAATATTGTTATCCTTACTGAGCATCTGAGCTCACCCCTTTCAATGTTTTAATATTTTCCAGGATGTGAAGAAGTATTTTATGAATGACCTGCAGGGATAGTCAGAAAAGGATATGAGTGTGGACTATGGAGACATTGTTATTGTAGTTTTTCACTTTATTATTTAATGTAAAGTTTATGAATGTATATAGTGTTTCCAAGGCTACTAAACTAATCGGTCTTTCGAGACATGATCTTTTGTGATCATGCCAATGTTACGAAGTAATGCACCGACTCTGGGTAGCTGGGGTCGGGGCGTTACAGTTGGTATCAGAGGAAATTTAGTACTAACCTTGGAAGCTAGATTTAGATACACTCTGATTAGATCACATAGCCCGAAGATAGACATTAAGGATTTGTATAGAAGAACTTCCTAGAATTTTGGTATTATAGAGATTTTGTGAGTTTTACAAGAAATACATCCCTGTCTGGATACGAGCAGGTAGAGGCGGCTCTGGCACAGATGTACCTAGGGGTAAAACCCAAAAAACACCGCTTTGAGCTAGACTCAAACGGGAACTGGTGCACGACAACGGTCCTTGCTGCACTCTTGGTTACAACACTCCCGGGGGATATGCTTAAGATAATTCTCATTTTCTTTTTAAACCACTATGAAGGGTTATGAGTATATAATTCCCCAAAGAAAACATTTTTATGATTATTGATTATGTCCATAAATAGTTTAATTTATCTTAAGTATTTTACAAGAATGGAATTATGTATTTTGATTCATAAACTAATCAAGTTTATGACATTATTTAGAAATAGCGCCTAGTGGAAGGAATGGAAACCGTATCAATGCACGCACTTCGTGTAGGGATTTCCCTCCTGCTCAAGATAATTATTGTGGATCTGGAGATACAACTGGTGCTGATCAACTTATTACCATACTGGGACAACTCACTCAGGTTATGAATAATAACCTTACTCGTATGGAGTACCCTGATCCACAATGTGGAGGATCAATGTTAGACCGCTTCATGAGGCAACAACCGCCAACATTTAATGGGGGTACAAATCCATTAGTAGTTGAGCAATGGATAAACTCCTTAGAGAAAATATTCCATGCCTTGGGGAGTAGTGAAAGGGAAAAGGTTATCATTGCAGTTTGCCGCCTCACTGGAGATGCTAATCAATGGTGGTCATTGATTCAAAATACAAAAGAAGTTGATGACGTATCGAATATGGAATGGAGGGAGTTCAAAGAGCTTTTCTTAGAAAAATACTTTCCTCATGACCATCGAGCAGATATGGAAAGGCAATTTCTAAGTCTGAGGCAGAAGGAGGATGAGAATGTCGCAAAGTATGAGGCTAACATTACAAGGTTAGCGAAGCATGCTGCGGATTATATACGTAACCCAAGGAGTAAGATTGATCGTTTCTTTGATGGGTTAAAACCATTTCTCCGTAGAGATTTAGTATCACAATCTTTCTCAACATACGAAGATATTGTCTCATGTGCTATCAAGACAGAAAAGGAATTCTCTAAGTCTTATGACAACAAAGTAAAGCAAGAGAATAAGAGAACAGTGGAACAAGAGATAGATAAAGGGAAAAGGGAAAGAAGGATTTTCCATTATGTGATAATTGTGGGAAGAATCACCCTGGTACTTGCCTAAAAGGAATGTGAGTTTGTTACAAATGTGGAGAAAAAGGTCACCAGGCTCGTGATTGTAAGGGAATGAAAGAAGCTATCAATGTTGAATGCTATAATTGTAGGGAAATGGGTCATTATGCAAATGAATTTCCTAAGCGTCAGGGATACTTACCTCAGAAAAATCCAAGGTATTAAGGACAATATTATGTTGTTACTATAGTTGAAGCAGAATAATTAATTTATTGGTGCTTTTGGACTCATGGATTATATTCTGGTTATTAGAATAATGTGATATAAACATATAAGGATTGTACTGCAGTACTTGTTGATTTCAGTAAGGTTTTAATATGATGAAGGTAATCATATTTTTAGTATGTGACAAAAAGAGAAACTTTAATTTGTTTGGGGAATCTGATAAATTTATTTTGGAATTAAGAGACCTTTTAGAGAAAGTCTGGACAGAGGTATTTTGGATAACTATAAAAGTTGGAGTGGATTAAGTTGATCTTTGGATAGTATTGTTTAAGGTTAAAAAATTTATGAAGATTATTTTTGGAATATTATAATACTATTGTTTTAGGAAAAGGAGAACCTGCAGGGTGGGGCATAACCCGTCGTGTCGGACAAAGCTGTAGGAATCGAACCCACAACCATAGTGCGACATGCCTTTTTTACCTACCAATAGTCTACAGGAAGTCCCTGGTTATTACAAAATATTTTTCCTAATCTAACTGGTATGTGGTAATATTTTGAACCTTATACAATTAGGATAAATAGAATATTTTTGAGTTATATTACCTTTTAGATTGAAAGATGGGTATGTGGTAAAATTTATTAAATAATGAAAGTCTACATGACAAGTATGTATATTCTCTTACGTTCTTAGTAAATCTTCTAAATAAATTCCTCAACATTATAAAAGGTAACTTAAAACAAAAATGTTTCCGGTTAACTTTTCCAAATGGGGAATCAATGATCGTTTAACCAATCAAAAGTTTGTGATTTTCTTATAGTTAACTTTCTCCTAATCCTATTTTCTACAACTCTCCATCAGACCTTGATGGTTTGTTTCTCCTCCATATCCATATTTTCATAGTATCCTAGAATGGGCTATCTCGGGTGACCTTTGTACTTATCTTTCTTTCTTTTAATGTTATATTTTTATTAACCTTATTTCCGATGTGGGTTTTCTACAAAGGTATTTTCTATTTTCAACATTTTGTTTTCAATGAAAAATTTCAAATTGCGAGGACGCAATTTATGGAAGGAGGGTAGAATGTAATGCCCTGAGCTTCCACGATAAGTTTCTCATTCAATAATGCAATAGCTTGCATTGTACGCAACTTCGAGTTCTAAAACACCGCGACTGATCAAAGTAGCCGTTATGAATAGTAATAACCACTTTTTAAAATTATAGAAATTTTATATTTCAAAATGGACTTCATTTTTGGTTTCGGAATATCGAAATTAGCCTATGTTGAATTTTTGTTATTTTTCTGAGAACTTCTAATTTTTTTATGAATAGTGAAAAATACTTAAAAACAAATTTTTTAATCAAAATAATTTATAGTGATAAGTTATACTATTGAGTGGTTTTAATGTATAATTATAATATATTTTTACCATTTTATCCAATGGTGGTCATTATAATTAATTTAACATTGAAATTGGACATAAAAAATTGCCAATCTTTTGATATAAATTGTTCCTTAAATACACGCTATTTGTTGTGACAGCAGGAATTAATTATAAAATTAATTAATGAAACTTATATGTATGGAATTTTGTAAAATAGACATCATTTTTGAATTCGGAATATCAATTATAGCTTAGGGTGAAATTTTGGCATTGTTTTGAAAAACTTCAATTTTTGATGAATAGTGAAACCACTAAGTGGTACTTATAAAAACTGATTTTTCGTTTAAATGAAATATTACCACTTCTGTGTTTTGAATTTCAAAAATCTGACATACATGGTTGTCATTAAGATGTAAAATTTGGTTCAATGAGATTAAAATAATTTTTGGTGAATAGTAACTTTTAAGTTCTTAATCGCGATTAGAGGTAATTAGTGTAGTTTAAGGTAAAAATAATGTTTTAATAATATGAGATGAGCTTTACACATGTCCTAACCTCATTGGATGTTTCATGGCCGACCAATACAATCCATGTGTCAACTTGGGTACCCCATGGAGCCACTTTAGTTGGAAATTGACATAAATACCTTTTATTTAATGTTAAAGTAAAAAATGACAGAAACATTAAATGTTTTACAAAAACAATTTTTACATGGGGTTATACAAGTCATATTTTTTACTATAAATAATAATTGGAAAGATAAAAAGATTTTATACATTATAGTAATTTTTTTATAATTTTTAGACATTAAATAAATTAAATTATTTATGACATCATGATGATGCAGCGATGACCTCATTATTTAACAATTTAAATAAAATGAGATGATAATGTAAAATCCAAGGCATAAACATGTCCAAAGCCTATTGTATGAGGAGATTTCGAACCCGTATCACCTTAGCCTAGAACTGTACAAGTGTGGGACCTTTATAATCCTAAAATCATTGTATAATAGAATAACATTTCATTACTTTCCAAAATTGCCCCTCCTCTCCACTTATAAAAGGCCCCCACCACTCCCACCTTATTCACACCTTCAAGCCATTTGGCTCGTCAAAGCTCTTCCCAAATTCTCTCCCAACATCCTTAAATAACTCCAAGAAGCCTCACTTTGGTCAGAATTCTTCCCAAGGAAGCCTTTGTCTCAAATCAAAAAGAGTTACCCGATTTTTAGGTAATGTCTTCTCTAATGTTGTTTTTTTTATTTAGCTTCCCCAACCCCTTAAACTCTTTTTATTCCTTTCTTTTGTAACAACACCAGTATCTACAATATACTAGGATGTTGTTATGATAAGTATTTGGTTTACACTTACACACACCTACATCTAATGGTTAAAGGACATACTGTTTCTGTGGATGGCGAATTTTTGCCTCACAAAACGATGATTGTTCAACACTCATATAACATCTCTAATGGTGGCCATTATGATGAAACTATTTTTATATATGATATATATTATGTTTTAGTTTTCCTTATGATTTTTTATTTTTCATTTATGGAATACCTTTATGGTTTCCATTATGGGTAAACGCGATATTTTCATTTTAGGAAGTGCGGACTACCGCCCCCTCAAAGTGATTTGAATCGTTAATACCATATGTGGGATGTATAAAGGATGGAGTAAATTGTATTATACACTCTATTAAAAAGGAATTATATTATACCTTTATATAATTATTATTTCATTCCATTAAATACAAAATAGAAATGAAAGTAGCATTCATGCATACGTACGGCTTACCGTCTCCATGAACAGTGTGTTTCATTTCTTACCTCTAAACGTTATGGAATATTATAAATGCATCTATATACTGGATATATATGAGATATATGATATCTATATCATGAATATAATTCTGGATATAATGGATATATCACCACATGAACAACTTGTAATTATAAGAATTTTATTTTTGACTCAAGTACCGAAGATCGACAAAATGACCGTTATAAACCTTAATAATTACATAATGTTCATAACATGGTAATAAGGGATATAAAATGAATAATGAGCATGAAAAAGGTTCTTAAGTAAATTGAAATTAACTCTTGTTTATTATTCAGGAGGTTAAAGAACGGTCGAGTCAGGACAAGACGCAAGGTAAGTGAATTTCTTAACCCAACTTCCATTCTTTGGGTTAATCTCCTACTTTCATATTCTGTCATGACATTATTATATCATATTTTTTATTTTTACGTTCTTTATGTGTACCTATAGTGAATACACACAATAGATCTATTTTATTTTAAAAATGATCTTTTTAAGGACTTCGTCTCAATCTCCTTTCATTGAGTCATATTTTGTTTTATACACAAATTTCTTTTATATAGTGTATAAACCCCTTTGACTTTTACGTTTATTCAAATGGAATCTTTTTTATATGAAGCGTTTTACGAAATGACAAAAACGAATGTTTTTCTTGCCGTACGTATGCGGCGACAATGACTTCTCTGCCGCCATGACCGTTATTTGAGTTTAGGCTTCCTCTGCAAGCCATAACTTTTTTTTAATGATTTAAACAAGAGAGAGATATATTTCTCCCAAATGTATGAAAATACAGTGAAAATGTATACATATTTAACGCAAGCTTAAAATTGTTTTCAGAAAACCCGACTCTCGAGTGTGGTAGATAGGAAGGGATTGGGTGTGTACCCATCATGGCCTGTAATTAGTCGAGTAGTCTCAGAATTAGTTATTTTGTTTTCAGAAGCTTGCATAATGTTTTCAGAAAAACACTGGAGTATATTTGAGTAATTTTAAATGTATGTATCTTCTAAAAATTGCACTGGTATTTTGATACTGCAATTAATTTCAAACGGTATTTTAAAAAATGGTATTCCTAAATGTTTATATACCATTATACATATAAGGAATGCCTTGAACTTAATAAGTGACGGGTGGATCCTGCCATAGCTCCTCGATGCATCGGCAGGTCTCATTAGACAAACTAGTTTCTTGGCACGAGGCCTTGACAAAATATTATTTGTAGTCTTGGCACGAGGCCTTGTCTACGTGGTTATGATAGTCTGGCATTATGCATTCCATCATTATGAATGTGTTTATTGATATTTCATGTGATTATTCAACCAGTAGAATATCCATGTGAATATGTAAATGGCATTATCTCATTTTACTTTTGCCATATTATGTTTAAGTTCATGTTTAAAAGGCTTTTTTTAAGTTATACATTGCCTTAAATGATAATGTTTATTTATTAAAGCTTCCGCAATATTTTTATCTTTACTAAGCATCTGAGCTCACCCCTTTCAATGTTTTAATATTTTCCAGGATGTGAAGAAGTATTTTATGAATGACCTGCAGGGATAGTCAGAACAGGATATGAGTGTGGACTATGGAGACATTGTTATTGTAGTTTTTCACTTTATGATGTAATGTAACGTTTACGAATGTATCTAGTGTTTCCAAGGCTACTAAACTAATTGGTCTTTCGAGACTTGATCATTTGTGATCATGCCAATGTTACGATGTAATGCACCGACTCCGAGTAGCAGGGGTCGGGGCGTTACATACATTGGATAATTGGTAATGTTTCATGTATTACCACTATAAATTGTATCAAATCAAGATCTGATATTCACCTCCATGGTCTAGAAAAGTCTCCAACATCCTCTAAACACTATGTTGAACATCAGTATAGAATATCATCCTCGAATTTATATCCAACTGAGTGGACATGTTAGAAAATGGAAGATATTTTCTGAGCATAATATATTTACTATAAATGGCGATGGGACCATCATCTTTATTTCATTAATTTCTCTTACAACAACCATTTCCACTCAAGCAACCAAATGGATCCCTATGAAGACCTTTATAGGAAGAGATACAGAACACCAAAATGTTGGGATTAATTTGGGGCCGAAAATATCTAGGACCTGAAATGGGAATGAAAATGGTGAAGGAGGTTAAGCCAATTCGGTAGTAGATCACGGTTTCTAAAAGTTGATAGAAGTGTTATAATAATAATAATTAATGAAACATAGAGATTCATGTTCGAGACAAGTAATTCATACGCATATCTCTATTGAAGAGGTTGATGAGATTTGGGAATATTGGAAATCTTAGTCCATGATAAATTGGCCCCTTTGAGATCCTTGATAGCATTGATGCAATGTCTTATCAACTAGCACTCCCACTAAAAATATTTCGAGTACATTATGTTTTCTATGTATCCATCTTGAAAAATTACATACCAAACACCACACATGTACTCAGTCCATAGGTATTACCATTAGAGATTTCCTTTCACTATGATGAACAGTTAGTGGAGATCTTAGATCATAGAGAAAAAGTTATACAAAATAAGATAGTTAACCTTGTCAAAGTGTTATGGAGAAAAGAAAAGTATAAATATAAAATTTGGGAACCGAATGATGTGATGAAGTAGAGTGTTCCTTATCTGCATCAGTGCGAGAAATGAATTTATTGATTGTGAAATTTCTTAAGTGGGGAAGATTGTAATGACCCAAACTATTATAAATTAAATTCCCCTTTTTTGTTTTAGTTAAATGTCTTTTTAAGTAACATGGTTATAGAAGACAGATGACCTTATTTTTTTTATTATATCCAATTGGATTTAAAATATTTTTATGTTACCCTACAATTAATAATATAGTTATTGAACAGCGATCACATGACTAGTATATATATATTGAGTTTTAAAAAATCCAATTCACATAGAAAAAGGAAGTGTTGGCCTCAAATAGTTGAAGAATAACCTATGATTTCCATTTATTGGGGCTTCTATATGAGATAAAATCATAGTAATTTTTCATTTACCAATCCCAATATAAGATCCAACATTTTAATCATGTTTGAAACAATTTATGGAAGAAGTTTATGCTCATTGAGATCACGGCCCATAACATATTCACCAAACCAACCCATGAAATTCCATCTATCGTGAACCTTAATCTGAATGATTTTTATGGTGTATTAAAGAGTTAAGTATCTTGATAATAGTAACATGAATATTTATGTTAAATTTTATAGAATAATATAAATATTTTCATCCTATTATTGTTACTTGATAAATGATTTTTATTTGGATACAATAAATCCCAATTTGTATTTTTTTAAATATTCAAATTCAATTATTGAATATTTGAATTAATTAAGGTTCTTAATATAAAATATTTTCATAAAATATTATTATTAAGAAATTTATATCAAATATAAATGATCATTTAATTTTTATGTAGTCAAATGTAATTTTTTAAGGGTTTAAAAACTGTTATGGTCAAAACAAATCTCATTAATTATATATAAATATCGATATTATTTCTAAATTAAAAATTTTCATATATAGATAATTATTTAGATAATATGATTATTTTTTTGGAATCATAATTTATAACTTTCTAACGTTTAATTTTTCATAATTTTCTAAGATAATCAAATTTTTGTGTAAAAATTCAAATATCGTACAAGTATACAATGTGTAATATGACATCATATTGACCCAAAAGTCATGTAATAATTACTATAATTTAAATCCAAGAAGAAATATATTTCTTCAATTTAAAATAAATTTATTTTATATTAATTTTTTTTATATTATAAATCCATTATGAATCCTCCAAAACTATTAATATATTTTAAAGGATTTAGAATCATTTGTTTAAGCATATGACTCACTTTAACAAAAGAAAGGGAATTATTTTATAAATTTTGTCTCTTTTACTTATAGAATAATGATAAACACTACCATTCTATAGAAACCATGGGAAACGATTAATGGTGTTTGGTTTTGGTTATATTACTACTTAGTGTATGAAACCTAAATAATAATGAAATCCACATATTTTCTTATATAAACTAACCCAAAATCCTATTTGAATTAACTTAAACTCCTTGGAGAAGGTCTATACTCTTCCCTACACTCTATAGTGTCATCATAAGGTTCCCCCAATCTCTCAAGAATACCATATACTGATTTTATAGTCAGACACTCATTGAAGGGACCTTCCACTCTCCTCTTTTCCTCAAGCACTTATTTTGTAATATCTGTAAATTTCATCTTTTATTAAGTTGGTATTTTTTATTAAATATCTCCATAAATATCCATTTTATGTATAAATAATGATATCTTCCTTCCACTCTCATTAAGACTTCCATTTTCCCCTATGGACACCAATTATTGTGCAAAAATTTAGTAACCTCTTTCTCTATTCTCATTCCCATTCTAGCACTTGTTATATATTTCCAAATCCAATTCCATTTGTTGGAATATTATCTTCAATATTATTCTTAATGTGAATTTAATTTATGAATTATAATATCTTTATTTGACTTTTATTATGCCACCCACGATCCATTATGAACACATATTATCATGCAAATTATAGGTAACACTCTCTTCCTTATTCACGTTTCGTCATTACCTTATGGCTTCAATTTCCAATTTCAAATTTTTGAATATGTTTTTCAAGGCCCCTATTACTATACATTGGGTTTTTATGAGATGAGAAAACCATTTATCTCTCATCAAACCATTTTTATACTTCTTTAAGTGACACCATTGTGCTGCCAAAATATCACTATGATTTCCACGACAAACCAATTGGGTGGTGAATATCGTGCCCATTTCTAATAAAGGGTGTTCAGCATTAGGCATATATAAATTTTATAGTTGATTTAAATTTATTTATTTCACACTCCATTCTTGTGGAATAAATTATAGTGTTGAATGAATCCATATTGTATGATCTGTGTGTTACACTGAAGAATAATAATGAAATGAATGTGATGGGTGCCCTATGAATTATATTGCATTCTAAAGAATTGGTTAATGTTTAGATTCATGATATTTCATGTTGGTAAAAGGAGTTAACCAAATTATATTATGGGAATTTCTCTATAATGATTTATTTGTAGATTTCCCTTGACACATGTTTATAATGTAGTGTCTTAAGTAGTCTCTACATTTCCCATGTTATGAATATCATGCTATGTCATGTATAATTGTTCATATTTATGATTCATACTCTTTCTATTCCGATTTATGTTTCTATTTTCTAACAAGTATAATCTATTTTCGTTTTTATTCCCTTATAATGCTTTATGTCTCACAAGTTTCTAATGTATTTTCCTAAGTTATCCCATGTAGTATTAAAAAGGCAAGGAATATTTGAACCATGTTACGGAAGTATTCAATAAGGTTATTATATCCCATGTTAAAGATGTTATCATATGTACTGAATTACCAAATACACTATACTTATTGATGTTTTGGATTTTATTAAGTGTAATTATATGAACTAAATCAAGTATTATTGTGAAATAAAGTGATGGATTTGTTATAGTCACACTAGAGTGATGGTCCCTAAAAATCTTTACATATGTAAAGTCAGTACCCCCCCCCACTAGACTGCAAAAGAAAAAGGATCATATATCTATGGAGTGGTACCCCCCACCATCCTCTATCTTTTACAGGGAATGATCCCTCCATTAGAGATAGTTTTTCCTAAGCTACAAAGAAAAGTGCTGAGGTGTGGGCCATCCACATGGATTCTTGTAATGTTGGGAATAGTGTTGCACATCAGATATAGAACAAGGTAGTGGTAGGATGACTCATTATTCTTTGATGGTTTTTGGAGATGGATATCCCATTTCACTCCCACTTATGTTACTTCAATGAATATATTTCAGGTTTCGGTTTACCCTCTTTCTTATGGGTTGAGGTGAAGTTGAATCTTTGTATTTCTCCATTTGTGGTTTTTGGAGTATCCTATCAGGTATGTATATAATCAAACCTATATAGACTTCTCTAGTATGTATTATATCATATGAAAGTGACATAAAGATTAGAAATGATATTGGTGGACCAGATTTTAGGTGATAATAGTTGTAATAGGTGTATCTCACTATGTTTGGTGGTTATCAATCAAGATTGAGAGTTGGGACCACTTTAGCCATTTAATTTTTATATTTTTTTCTATTTGGGTACTCATTTATAATTATTTATTTATTTTTTCCACTAAATTTTTTTACTAAGATTTTTTACTTCGATTATTTCTTCAATGTTTTTTCATGCATGGTTTAAAATCTAGGAATTCAATATTTGGTTATATATCTACATTATTTCGTGCATCTGGTTGTGTCTGTGTGTATAGTTACTTTAGATAAGGCCTCCCATTTCATTATTATACCTACTCAACTGTTTTCATCAGCCCTTAGTATATTAAAGGTGGGCCTTATGTGTTTCACATGGATTATCATGGGTAAGGAATTCCTTGGCGGGTTAAGTTATGAAGGAGTGGTATTAAAGCTGGTATTTCCATCAGGTTATGGTTTAGATTTTGACCTTTTGTGATGATTGGTTTGGGAACATAGGAAAATTGTTTATGAGTGTATAAAGTGTGCATTTTATTCTAGGGAACATAATTTGTATATGGTTTCCAACATATCCATTCACTAAGACACTAACTACCTTCTTATCAAATCATCATGTTGAAACGTCAGTTTCTTGGAATAAACATTACATGAATCATCTAGGATTGTTTTTTTGACCTTCAAGTACTTATTGAGTCTTATCCCAATATATTTTCCTCTAAAAATGGATTTTCATGACAAATTTCAAGATACATCAACAATTAATGATAGATACGATACAAAAACAAAGATCACGATAATGATTATTTGATTAATGAGGCCTCAGTTCAAGGACATACTCATGAGTTTCATCAACAATGGTACAGGTAGATGATCAAATGTGTATTGAGAAGATAATAGCTCTAGAAGTTCAGTATAATGATTCGTTAAGTCTAACACATTTTATGAGTCCAAATAATAGATAAAATAGGGATATATTTTATGAGATATATTTTTTAAATAATTTAATTTATTAATGTCTTTTGATATACACAACACTGGATTAGTTTCTGTTACACCTAAAACCTAGTTTCTATGAAAAATCATTTAATTATTTTATCTATTTAAGAACAAATATCCTAATAATTATAATGGTGGGTATGAATAGGATTAAATTTTCAGAACCCTGTTACTTTACTATATTTTCCTTTATAAATTGTAGACATATTTTCAATACACACAACACTAGACTTATAAAAAACACTATGTAGTCATTGTTTTCAAAATAAATTAAATTCTAACATTGTTACAGAGTTTATATATTATATTTATATATTATATATCCAAAAATTTTGAACTCATCTAATACATTATATCGGTATAATATTTGAAAAAACCAAATATTACACATAAAATACTATATTTTTCTAAAAGTAGTTTTAGCACATTTTCATGGAATGACTATATAAAATTTGAAATTTGAATCATTTATATATTTAATTTGATTAAATGAACTTCATTTTTTAAATCATAATGTCGAAATTTTCTTAGGGTGAATTTTGGGTATTTTTCTGGAAAACATCATTTTTTGATGAATAATGAAAATGCTGCATTTTAATTAAAAATAGTCACTTTATTAAATAATAATTAATGTTATATTATATAATAATAAATTTTAAGGTCAATTTAGATCAATAATAAGTATATTTTTACAATTTGGATCATTATAATAAATTTCACTTTTCAATTGAATATAAAAAATTTACAATATTTTGAAAATTATTGTATTAAAACCAGTTAACTCATCAATCTGTGAGATTAGCAATAATCAGAATTTTCCCGCATCCATTAATTGAATTTTAAAAAATATAAATTAATTATATTAATTAATATTATTGTTTTATTAAAATAAAATAATATTTTTTTGTCCAAAATGATTAGTGAGACTAATTAAAAATAAATTGAATTATTAATGAAAAAGTAAGATTAATATAAGACTAAACATTTAACTAAAGGTACCAAATGATCTATATAATGTTCTAAAACCCATATTATGACCATATATAGACCATAATACTTCCATTTTTTTGGTTTGGCGTAACCTTTTTAGGTAAGAACATGTGTACACCTAACTTGTTTCCAAAGTTTCCAAGTGAGTCATTTTCCTTCCCTATAAAGGTCACCACCTCTCCCACTTCTTCAAAAATATCAATCCTATTATATTCAAAATCATTCACCCCAAATAACAACCCCAAATCTAACCCCAATACCTATAATCCAACCGTTGGGCATAAATCATTCCATGTAAGTCGTTCAGTATAAACTGAAAGAAGTTACCAGATGAAGAGGTAGTGTCTTCTCTCAAGATTTTTAGATTCATTTCCATCATCCACTACCTATACTCTTATTAATCTATAATTACATAAAAAAATTATATTTAATATATTATGGAATTTTTATGTTAAAATTTTGAACAACATTTACACACACGTCAATATAATGGATAACAAACATACCGTTTCTGTGTACTGTGAACTACTCCCACATGAAACAATGATTGTTAATTTTTACCTTACCTCCTATAATTTTGTCCATTATGATGGAAAATCTATTTATATATGTTATATAATATTTTATAATTTCTTTATGATAATATAAATATTATTTAATACTAAAATTTATGCTTTCCAGCTTCTGTTAATATGATAATTTCGTTTTTGGAAGTGTGGACTACTGCCCCCTCAAAGTGATATGACTCATTAATTCCATACATAGAACATATAAAATATCATTTTAATAAAAAAAAATTCAACATATATAACATATAAATGATACTGGAATTATAATATACATATGTATCATTCATTTTCTATTATTTTAATGCAGCAATGAAATGCATGTAGTGTTCATGCGTAGGTACGGCCTAACGTCTCCATGCATAGTGTACTTCATCTCTAATCTCCAAAGATTATAGAATATTATAAAAAAAATGTAGTAAACATATATGAAAATATAGTCATGGTTTACATTCTGTAGATGATAAAGTCTTGATCTAATTTATAGTATTAACAAATCACAAGAAAAATCATACCTTGGAAAACTAGTCAATTAACACATGAAATAGTTAAAATAATAAAAAGGTATTAAAAAAATGGTAATAAAATTATATAAAACGTTAATATATGGTATTAAAAACTAGGTTTTGGTACTTTTATTACTTATTAAAATATTTTAAACCACTATAAATTATGCTGAGGGCCACAAAACAAAAAGAAAGAATAATATAAGGTAATTTCATCTCAATTTATATTCCATTAAGACTTGATTTTTTATATACCAATTCACTTTTATTTGGTTAATATACTTACATTTGATATGATATATTATTAATCTAATAATTTTATTTGTATTATATGATTCCATTAATTCAAGGGGAATTATGATTTAACTGTTTCAATGTGGTATGGAACACATTGTAATTTCTAAATATTATTTTTTCATCGAGGATATCATAATTTGAGAAAACCCTAATTGTTAATTATCCCCCTATAAGGTATTGTTGTTAAATAAATATTTTTTTAAAATATAGATATTAGATAACTCATATTATTTATTTCACATATGAGTTATACTTTGTACCATCAATAAATGGGTTTGGGACTGATTAATAAATGCACCTCAATGTGTTGGTAGTGTATTTAAGATAATTTGTTAGAGAAATAGTTGAAACAGTCTCTTTAAGGTACTGGTTTAATGTTCATGGGAATCATGACATATGAAAAATAATCATTTCCTTTTTTAGAATTTAGATATTATTTATCTATTAGATTGAGCTTCAATATATTTATGGATGCATTTCATTTTCAGTTCATTGAATTAAAGGCTTGTGATTATAGTTTATTACATTGCCACATTGATATTGCCTTGTTTGATTATTTTAATGGAATGTGTTATCAGTTTTTTACCTTTCAATGATAATTTCTTCATATTTATTCATTAATAATTCTATATTACATTCCATTAAATCGAATTTTAACTCACCCTTATTATGTTTTTCCCCATGTTATGAAGATGAAATCATTGAATATAATTAAATGATGTAGTTTTATTATTTTTAAGTATCACGTTGGTATTTTATATTTTCCAATGTATTATGGGTTCCATGTATATCATATGGATTTCCAGTACTTGTAAACTGAACGGTCTTCATGATTTTTTCCTTTTAATATTTCCAATGTTATAAAATAATGCATCAGCTCCGGCCTTCTAGGGTGGGGGATTTACAGTTGGTATCAGAGGATTTTTAGTAATAACCATGGAAACTATATTTAGAAAAAATATACTAGGTAGCACAACCCTAAGATAAGCATGCATTATAAGAGTAAAATTCCATCGTAGAATTTTTTATTAAAGTAAATATTATGTGGGTATTTTTAGCAATGCACCCCTTCCTAGATACTATAAGGGGACATTGTTTTGGAACATATGTACCTAAGGGTAACAACTCTAACATGGTCTTATGAGCCTATCTCAGGGTAACCTTGTAATAAAAAACGATCCTTACTACACACAATATTTAAAAACTCATGATGGATACTATTAGGATAGTTCTAATATTCCTTCTCTACCATTATGATGAATTTGAAGGTGAATATTTCCCTAATGTAACCAAATTATATTTCATAGGGATTCACAATGCATACATTTATATGTTCTATACCATATTTGTAATTATATGTTATTATATAATGAGTTAATCTAGTATATTCAATTGATTAGAATTGGAACCTATAAGGATTAATGGTGTCAATAATCATAGAAAATTTAGATACTTCTTTACCATGGAAACCAATACAGCATATATTAGAACTGGGAAAATCATGGAAATATTAGGGAAACTTAATGGAGTTATGAAAAATGACCTTTCCCAAAGAAAAAACCTATTTCATAGAAATAATCACCTATGCTTGATTGCTTTATGTGGTAGAGGCCCCCATCATTTTGTGGGACTACTAATTCAATTGCAGTAGGAAGATGGATTAAGTCTCTAGATATGATATTTACAGCCTTGGAATGTAGCAAAAATGATACATTTACACTTTTCGTTTGTTGTCTCCAAGGTGATGCGGATCAGTGGTGGTATCTCATATACAATATATGGTTGGAAGATGAAATTGAAATCATATAATATATGACTATTAATAATACACTCTTTGACAAATAATACCCACTTGATCAAAAAATTTAGATGAATAGAAAGTTACTTAACATAAAGTATAAGGATGAAGAAAGTGTTACAATATATGAAGCTACCTTTATAAGGTTATCCATGTATACTATTGATTATATACTCAACATTGAGTGCATGATTGACCACTTATTTTAATTTATTATCTCAAAATTCCAAAGGGTACTAATTTCATATACATTTTCATCATATGAAGAAATTGTTTTATGTGAGATCAAGAAGGAAATGAATTCTCTATTTCCTATGTATTGAATGGAATCCCCAAGAATAAGAGGTAATCTACACATCATGAGAAATAGAATGTGATAAAGAAAAAGATGATAATTAAAAATTCCCACCATCTGAGAACTATGGGAAAATCACTCTAAGAAATTCTTAAGGATCTAAGAGTCTATTTTAATTGTTTATTAAATGGAAATCATATTAAAGACTCCACTGGGATGAAAGAAAACACTGATATTCAATGTTTCCCCTTTAGGAAGATAGGGAACTACTCAAATGAATTCCCTAAGCATTAAGGTAATTTACCACAGAAGAGAGGAATGGGATATGGAAAATCATATATGATCACTATAGAATAGGTAGAAATTCCAAATGTTGTAGTGGAAGGAGACTAACCCTATCTTCAAATCTAGCCAATCCATTATTTGATTTTGGATCATGTCACTCCTTTATATCTTCCTAGTTCCCTATAAACATTATACCTTTTGCTTTTGATTTTATTTGACATTTTCTAGTCAAAACTCATAAGGAAATTATCATTGCAACAAAGATGTGTTGGGATGTCCCAATTATGACATAGAATCATGATTTATGTGATGACCCATTTATCATACATATTGTTCTATTTGATATTATCCTTAGTACAAACTAGATCTCCCAATAGGATGAAATAATTTATTATAAGAGAAATTATGTTATGATTTGTGAGGAAAATATTGAATCCCTCATATTTAGAGGAGAAGCTTCCTCACCTAATTCTAATTTATATCCACCATCAGTAACTCTATAGAATGGAATTCTTTGGAAATAAGGGAAATAATTCCTAGTTATGAATAAGTTAATTTTCAAATTGAGAATGTACCAATTTTATGGAAATACATTGATGTATTTCTTGAGTAGTTACTTGTACATACCCTATAACATGATTTTTAAATATCTGTTCTTTTAATCCATAATTTAAGGACAATATAAACGGATCCCTATAGAATAGACACTATATAATTGGTAGAGTTTAAGAACCAACTATAGGGGTTGGTTAATGAGGTATTTATTTTCCCTAGTGTTTCACTATGGGGAGACTCTATTATTATTGTTAAAAAAATTGATCCATGATGTTTTTGATTGATTATTTGGAAACCAATTCCATTATAATAATTAATAGGTATCCTCTACCTTGAATTGATGACAATGTATGATCAACTTAATGGATCCCAATATTTTTCAAATATTGATCATCATATTTGTTATCACCAATTGAGAGTGAAGAAGGAGGATCATTTCGAAGAAAACATTTCAGACAAGGTATTAACATTATGAGTTTATAGTAATTCCATTTGGGTTGGCTAATTCACCGGCTATTTTTATCGACATAATGAACAGAGTACTACTGGACTGTCTTGATTATTTTATTGTAGTATTCATTGATGAAATTCTGGTGTATTCTAAAACTTATGAGGATCTTGAGGATCACTTGTAGATCATCATTATGACTCTTAGAAGGAAATAGTTATATGGGATATACAGTAAATATAATTTCTATCTTTAGGAATTATCTTTTCTTGGACATATTGTCTCTAAATATAAAATATCTATCAATCCTACAGACACAATAGATATTCGAAAATGGCATATTCCAACAAATATAATTGAGGTACTTAATTTTATTAGTTTAAGAGGCTACTATCAGCGATTCATTCACAATTTTTCCCAATTAGCTAACTTGTTATCCAAGCATACATATAAAGGGGTTATCTTTGTCTGGGAAAAGGAATGTGATAATTCTTTGATAAACTAAAGATAAGATTAGTCAATGCTCTAATTTTTACTCTAACATCTGGGAGTGATATGTTTTTCATATATAGTGACACTTGAAAGAAAGGACTTGGTTGTGTCCTTATGCAAAATGATAATGTTACAGCATATGAATCAAGGAAATTAAAGACTCCATAATTCAATTATCCAACCCATGATATGGATTTTGGTGTTGTTATCTTCCCTTTGAAAATATAGAGACATTATTTATTTAGAGAAGGATGTGAGATATACACAAATCATAATAGCCTAAAATACATCTTTTCACATAAAGGGCTCAATATTAGGCGAAGATGATTGTGAGGACTACTAAAATATTATGAATAGTCCATATAAAAACCCCATAGAATTAAAATAAGGTTGTGGATGTGTTGAGTAGGAAAGACCATGGAGTTATATCACAAATGAGGATTTAGAAGGAGTTATGTTCTTCGATCTAGTGAATATGGATATGGGAATTTCTATTGAAGGGGAGACATCAATCATTTATCAAATGATTGAAAACCCATTGTGATTAGAGAGGATAAATAATTCTCAATCTTATGATGATGAATTCCCAAAGAAAATTAAAGGCCTGAATGATAGAAAATTAGTTGACCCTATTGTGAACATGGTGTCCTAAAATTTGGAAAGAGACTGAGTGTTCGATCTATACCTATTCTAAAAAAGAAACTATTGGATGATGCTTAGAGCTAAAAGTTTTCTATACACCCTCAGAGAAAAATGAGGTATAGGGACTGCAAGGAACAATTTTCGTAGGATAACTTGAAGTGTATTATTTTAAATTATGTGTCCTGATGTCTGTTTTGTCAACAAGTAAAATATGTAAGGAAACATCCTAAATGAGTTATAAAACCTATTCCTATCACTATGTGAAAATGGGATGAAATTTCTATGCACATTGTCAAAGGACTACCAAAGACTCAAATAATGAATAATTTGATATGTGTTATTATTGATCACATAACAAAATCTGCACATTTTCATTCAACAATAGAATATATTCCTCTTGAGTGCCTCATAATTCTATACATTAATGAAGTTGTAAGACATCATGTCATGCCACATTCAATTTTCGTCAATCGACACACCCCTTTTCATTAAAATTTAGGAATAGTTTTCAGAGGAATCTCGACATAGATCTTAATTTGAGCACTGTCTACCATCCTTAAATTGATTTACATTTTGAACAAACCATTAATACAATGGAATACATGTTTAGGTCATGTTCACTTGACTTTCATGGTATGTGGGATAAATACTTACCTTTGGTGGAGTTTTTTATAATAATAGTTTCCCTTCAAGTATTAAAATGTCACTATATCAACAATTATATGGCAGGATATGTCGTACTCCAACTTTTTGGTATGAAGTTGGTGAATGGAAACTAATAGGGCCAGAACATATTAAAGAGACAAAAAATATGATAAAGCTGAGTCATTCTCAAATTAAATCATGTCAATGTAGGAAAAATATTTCTAATAATAGTCAGAGGAAGAATATATAATTCTAAGTGGGAGATGATGTTTTCTTGGAGGTTTTATCATTGAAGGTTTATATTAGATTAATATGAAAGGGAAACTAAGACCTAGGTAAACTTGACCCTTCAAAATAATTTAAATATTGGGAATTTTTTCTTATTGTTTAGTATTGCGACCACATCTCTCAATTTCACATGATGTGTTCCATATATCCATGCTATGAATGTACAATCTGGACCCAACACATTTTCCCACCACTCATAAAATTGAGTTGGAACATAACCTTTTATATTATGAATGACCCACCAAGATTCATAATACTTGAGAGAATTTATTGAGTATTTGGACGTCTATTCTGGTAAAAGTTCTCTAGAAAAATCAAAATAAAAGATGAAGCGACATGAGAACTAGAGGATTATATGGATGTTAAATACACACATCATTTTGAAAGTATAACCCTAAAATATCAAGAATTGATTTTATTTGTAGGAGGGAATACTGTAGTACCCTGAGACTTTACCATATTTCAGTTTTTATTTTTTCAACATCATTGTAATACAAACAACAACAAACATATACAAAACACTATTTAGTTATGTTTTTTACAATAAATTAAATTAGAACACCTTTAGAGAGATTATATGGTAAATTTATATATTATATATCTAGTAAAACATTTTTTCACTCATCTATTATAATTGGTAGGTATAATATATAATCTAATCCAATATTACACATAAAATACTATAGTTTTATAAAAGTAGTTTTAATAACATTTAATTAGACCCTTATTTTAAATCAGAATTTTTAATAAAATTATTATCATAATTTGGTAAAATAAAAAAAATTAATTTAGAATGTCAATAATATATTAGGATGAATTTTTGGTATTTTCTGAGAAACATCATTTATTGCTGGAATAGTGAAAATACTGTATTATAGTCAAAACAATCCTTCTCATTTTTAATAATTATTAATCTTAAATTATATTTTGAATTATTTTTATGGTTAAATTCAATCAATTATATATATAGTAGTATAATTTAGTTCATTACGATCAGTTTCTATTTGAAATTGAATATAAAAATGTAATAATATTTGGAACATTTTACTACAAAAACCAATTAATACATTCATCTTCTAGATTAGAATTAATCACAATTTTCCTCCTTTTGTGAATTGAATTTCAAACAATGGACATAATTTTTTTTGTTAATGTTTATATTTAGAGTCTAGTATGGTAATCTTAAATTTTTGAACAAAATGATTATTAAAAGTAATTAAAATTAATTAAAATTAGTTATAATTATCAAGGGAAAATTATGCTTAAAAAATTACTAATCCTTTAACATAATGTACAATATGACCTAGAAACATGTACAAAATCAATTTTATGGACATATATCTTCCATAAACCTTCAATTCATTAGTTTGGTTAGCTTGGTATGACTCTTTTAGGTAAGTTCATCGATTGACCTGACTTGTGTCTAAAAATTCTAGGTGGGTCCTTTTCCCTACCTAAAAAATACAACCTCCTCTCCCACATATTCACACCTCTCAAACCCCTTATGTTCGGCCACAATATTCCAAAATGGATTGCCAAAATACCATACCTTGACCTAGAAGCTGGTTTTGGGAGGAAACTTTTTCTAAAAAAGTTTTTGGGTGCGATTAAGAGGAAACAACTTCTCCCATGATTTTTAGTTTCATTTCCATTCTACACTCCATATATTCTAATTATTCTATAATTAAATGAAAATAATGGAATCCTAAATATATTATGATGATTTTGGATTAAACATTATACCTACACTTACACATACCTCCATCTAATGGATAATGAACATATTGTTTCTTTGAATTATGAACTACTACCTCACAAAATGATCATTCTCTAATTTTACCTTACAACCTCTCATGGTGGAAATTATGATGGAAAATGTAGTTATATATGCTATATATTATATTCATAATTTAATTATTGTTTTTTAATTTTTATTTATAACATACCATTACGCTTTCTATCATGTGTAAATACAATAATTTTGTTTGGGGAATTGTGGACTACTGCCCCCACAAAGCGATATGACTCATTCTGGTTGTACATTGAAGGTATAAAGGATAGATTCAATAAACCTGTGTAACATATATATCATAGATATTACACTGTAATAATTATATATATATATATATCATTTGGTTTAAATTCATTTAATATAGAAATGATACTAAATTTTAGTTTGTGGGTACGTTCAACCTATCGTCTCCATGAAAAGTGCACTTCTTTTCTAATATAAAATATTATGGACTATTATAAATATATACGTACTAAATATATAAGAAAAAGTAGTCATGGTTTAAATTTTGGATACGATCAAATCATGATCTGATTAATTGAAACAGCAAATCACAAGTCAAAACACACTTGAGAAAACATGGAAATTGACACCCAAAATAGTTAATATAGTCAACGAGTGTTAACAAACATGTAATAAAATATTATAATAAGTTAATATATGGTATTATAAACATGATTTTGGTTCTATTATTATATATTATCTTATTTTAATCTACTATCCTGGAGGGTAAAGACCACATAACAAAAAGGAATGATAAGGTAAGGGAATTTCGTATCAATTTACATTCAAATCAGACTTATTTTTTCTATGCACCAATTCACTTTTATTTTTATTATATATTTTTATTTGATAATTTATATCATGAATATAATAATTGTCATGATATTTTAAGTTTCATTTAATTCATTGGGAATTATGATTTAAAATTTTCAATGTAGTATGAGACACAGTATAATGTTTAAATATTATTTATCCGCATGGATATCTAAATTTCAAACAAACCATGTTGTTACATATCCACATATAATCTATCAATTATAAAAAAAATAATTATTTATTTATTATGGATATTTAAGGAGGAACATTATTTTTTTTTGATATACGAGGAATGCTTTGGACATAAAATACATGGTTTGGTGTCCTTTTAAGGAAATCCCTCTGGGTTGGGGACTAGAAAATTCAAGACCCTAAATGTGTCTCTAGTATATTGAGGAAAATTAGTTGGCCAACTAGTTTAAACTTTCTCTTGATAACAATGGAATCATGTTCCTAAGAAATATAGAGTCTGACAAAAAAGCATTTCCTTTATTGATAATTCAGTCATTATTTATCCATGATATTTTCCATTGACATAAAATTGGATACACTTCATTGAATTAAAGGAATGTGTTCTCAGTTTCATACATTTACACATTGATATTCCATTATCTAGTTGATTTAATGGTTTCTTTTATGAGTTATTTACCTTTCCATGTTAATTTATTCCTATTGATTCATTATTGTTTCATCATTACTTGCGCTTACTGAGCATTTGAGATCACCATTATTATGTTTCATTATCCATGTTATAAAGAAAAAAATTTGAATAAGCATTCAAGGATGAAATTTTTGTTCCTTTTATGTATCATGTTTTTTTTCTATTTCACAATGTATTATGGTTGTCATGTTTCAATCTGGTTTTCCAAGAATGCCAAACTGAATGGTCCTTCGGGATTTGTTTCCATATAATAATGAATATGTGATAAAATAATGCACCAGATCCAGAATTTTAATATCAGGATATTGCAAACATTATTATGAAATTATGGTTTAAATATGTGTATATAATTCTTTTACCAATGAATGTAATCACCTTTTAATATAAAATGATATTTTTTCAGGAAAAACTATGTACAATTGTGCAATATACCAATAAATAAACAAATCCAACATGTTAGATTATATAAATGACACAAACACACACACATATATTTAATATTTAATATAATGTTTAAATTTCATTTTATTGATTTTCTAGATAGGATATATCAAAAAATACAATTCTGTGCATAAAATATGTATCATTCTAAAAAGGCTCTTCTGCCACCATTTTATGGAGTGCTTGTTTTAAAAATAAAAGCTTATAATTTTATAATTTATATATGAAAAAATAAAATTCTTCATTAAAATTGGGTTATGAAAATTTACTTTGGTTGAATTCTTCATATTTTTATAATAATTTACATGTTTTGATGAATAGTGAAAAAATATTGAATTGTAATTGAAAAATAGTTTTTCCTAAAAATAATTTATATTGTTAAATTATATGGTTGACTGATTTTAATGTATAATTAAATTTACTTTATAAAATATAATCCAATTTTGGTTATTGGAATTAATTTCACATTGAATTTTAATAAAAAAATCACTACAAAATTTTCAAATTTTTACATTTAAAACATAGTGCTTCTTCCTGTCTTCATAATAAATTTTTAATTTATTTATATAGGTTATGTCAATTTAATTTGAAAAAATTGATTCCATTTTTTTAACCAGATGTTCCATATTTATTTAATAGTCACCCTTTATTTGTTAGACAATGTGAATATTAACATTAGTAATTTTTATTAACACAATTAATAGTCAATCAGGTAAGTTGAATATATGAATGACTATGCATATTAATATGAAATATAAGATAATTAACTAAATCATGGATTTTTATGTTTAATTTTTAGTGAAGACATAGTTATCATAATTAATTATAAAATAATGATGCATTAATTATTCATTTAAAAAAATAATCAAAAAAATGATATTTAAAATGTTAAAAGAAATATAATTTAAATAATTAAGGTTGTTGAAGAATTTTCTAGATGGAAATTACATATTATAAATGTATAAAATGTTTTTTTGAAATTATATTTCTTTTTTTATTTTATTAAAGTCAATCTAATGAATAGTGCCATAATTGACATTAATTATATTTTTTAAAATAATATTTTCTCAAATTAGTTATAAATCAAAAAAAATCCTAAATAAGGTCAAATGGGATATGTTATGGTATAAAATAAAATAAATGGACCATTTATGTCTTAATTTAGACATTATATTAAATCGTGTCAACCTATCAATATTGAAAATGTTATTATTGTAGTTAAAATTAAAATTGGTTAACTTAGTGTTAATCAAAATGAAACAGTCTAAACAGTACCAAAACATGGATAAAAAGTATTTTTTTTTTTGTGATAATAAAACCTTATGGCATCATAGTATCAAATCCATGTCCTTATGTAGGTATTTTAAATGGTATTTAATTTATTATAAATTTATAAATTTGTAGATTCCCAAAGTGTCACTCGCATAAATTATAATGGGTCCCCACCTATGTCAATTATAGAGATAATTTTGAGTCTTCTAGATTGAAAAACCCTATATAAATTATCTTATCTGCACACCTATCCAAATTCTAGAGTTTTTGGACATTCCAAAGGACCAACTATATATTCCTTTAGTGGAGATCTAAAGGAGTCATTCCGGAGAAGAGGTAATCGCTCTAATTGATCAATATCTATTTTGATTCTTATATAAATCATCTAAATATCTGATTTATATAAGAAATAATAACTTTATCATAATAAATATGATTAAATATTAATATGATTATTAAAAAACAATTTTACATCCACTTTAATTGAATGTATCGCTCATTCATTCATATGGCTTACTGCCTCCACCTAGCGATACAAATCATTTTCATCGCCATCTTTTATAGGTGGGTATTAAGGCGTGTTTAATATTTATATATTATATTTATGGAATAAATATAATCATTTTATTATAATATCATATCTACCTTTTTACAATCTAATCTTTTGGGAAATGATAATGTTCCTTGTGCATACGTTTGGCATACCATCTCCACAATGTGATATGATTCATTTTCCATCAATATTTCCCATATATGTAAATAAAGATGAATATTATGAATATTTATGATATATGTAACATAAAAATTATTCTTTAATGATAAATTATGATATTATTTCCTTTCAATTAATATAATATGTAAATGAAAATAACATTCATGTTTATGTACGACCGACCATCTCCCGTAACAGTGTATTTATTTTCTACGTGTAAAATTTATAAATCACCATGAATAAATATATAATGAATATATATATATATATAATAGTAATATTTTTGGAGATGATATAATCATAATAAATGTAAGAGGATCATGGATAACAAGTTAAAAGATATATGAAAACCATGGGGTTATGACCCAAAACATAACATTAACATGGAATTGTTAATATGATAGAAATATAAAGTCATATGTAAATAATATATGGTATTATAAATATTAATATGGTTTTGTCTTATATTTAAAATAAATTCAAATTTATTACACAGTAGTTTTTAACACATACTAAGGAATTCAAGACTTGAGGAAAGAGATTTATGTTGCTCTTCTCATTCTGTGGGACACATGCCTTGTACACTACATATTTATTCTACGTGGTGTATATAATACCCATGAATGTATTTTAGGAGTCTTATTATAAATATTATGGTATTTTAATGTTTAAAAAATTTTATTTCTATTATGAGGCATATGATTCTTCTAATTATAATATTTTAATAGATTTTTGACAATCTCATCAACATTTGGGATTGTTTCATTTTAATTATTTATAGTAAATATTAATCTTCTACATCCATTTTATCAAAATAACACTTCTAAAATGTTTTTAATAATATCTTATGAATATTTTATGTTATTTTTACCCATCATTTAGTTATTACTAAATTGTTTTAATGGAATCATTTTTTTCATTTTCCAATTGATGTATTTTGTGACTTTTCTGGAAAATCGAAGAATGGAATGTTTTTTATCATATAAAACATTTAATAATATCACCTCAATCATGATTACATAATTCCTTGAGGCTTAAATTACAATCTTAGAAGTTTCTTTCAATATAAATGCTTTACTATAATCATTTACAACTCTTTAATAATATTATTTTATTAAGGAAAAAATATTTTCCTCATGAATTATTTCATGCAATCATTAGAAAAATATTTTTCTATTTGAGATGATATTATGCAATGTTATATATGTATTATAATGTATATTACCACAGGATAACAATATTAAAATTTCTCAAAATGTTTTATACTTATGATTTAATCATATTATTTAAAGAAATTACGTTTCCATAGAATAGGTATGATTTTATGATTTTTATAAAACTCATTTATTTACATGAGTTCTGATGTGATGAATTATTATTGTCATATAAAACACATATTTTTTTTATGTAATTAGTTGTACATATTTCTTCCTCATGTTCATTAACTAATATATTATATCTCATGAGATAGTTAAGGGAAACAATTTGATGTTCTTGATAAGTGATGGGCAATAAGTCGATGTACTTGATCCATTAAAAAAGTAGGTTAAATGCCTAATCCAAGAGTTATGGATGATAAAATTAACATATTAAATAGTTTTATACACTTATGAATATTTAACACACATTTATGTCTTGAACATATGGTTCATGGATGAGTTATAATGATATTTTATCCTTATGACTCTTGTCTTTTGAAATGATAATGTTTTTTTTTCATTACTCTTGTTTATAATCCCTGAACAATTAGTTGTGTACATTTTATATTATTATCCTGATCACAATACCAAAATTCTTATTTTATACTTTAATTAGGTAATAAATATATATCTTCTATTGATAAAAATATTGAGTATCTAGGCAAACACATTCCTTAGGATTATTTTCCATAGTTTTTAAATGAATTTATTAAAAAAGGTTAGTAAATTTGAATATCATTATGGTAAAAATTGATAAATGTTCACCAATTTAGAATTTTATGTTCCGTGATTCAAAATTCACAAAAAAATTACGTTACTCAGGCATGTGTCTGTAAAATGTACTAAATATTAATCTGAAAATATGTAATACCCATGTATGAAAAGCTTGTGTCTTTATAAAGTGTGTCACCATGGGGTGCACCTGTTCTATTTGATAAAAAGAATAATGTCTTGATGCGACTATTCATTGACTACAAGGTTTATTATAAAATCATAATAATGAAAAAATTTCATCTACCCCATATTCATGACCTATTTGATCAACAACACAGATCTCAATAATTTTACAAAATTGAACATCATTTTACATATCATCAATTGAGGGTCAATAAAGAGAATATACCCATGGAGACATTCTGTATAATGTATTGAAAATATGTGTATATAGGGATTCCATTTGGCCTTATAAATTCCCCAACTATCTTCATTCATTTAATCATTAAAATTTTTTGAGGGTTCCATGATTAATTTTTTATAGTCTTTATACATAATATTCTAATTTATTCAATGTAAAAGGAAGAGTATGTATATAACGTAATATTTTTAATAAATACCCTAGGGAATGAGAAATTGTATGAAAAGTTTTCAATGTGTAAATTTTATCCTAAAAATGACAGGTTATAAAATATTAGGAAAGCATATATTAGTGGATCCATCAAATACAGAAGATATTAAACATTGTTCCAAACTAACCATAGGGATTTCGATCCATAGTTTTCGTGGTTTTCCTAGATACTATCACCAGTTTGTGAAAAACTTCTCATGAATATCTAATCCTCTCACAATGTTAACTATAAAGGGATCCAAGTTCCTCAAGATATTCGTGAGAAAAATATCGAGCTAAAATATTAGTAATCACATTTTTCTTACATTACCCTTTACTGTAGAATGGTATTTAATGTACAGTAATGTATTAAATAATGGATTTGTATGTTTTATTAAGATGAATGACATAGATAGAGCCTAGGATTTAGGAAAATATAAGGTCCATGAGATAAGTTAAACAAATCAGTTTTTGTAATTAGCAATGGTAAATTTTTCATAAAATTATGGAAGAATTCTATTTATGGGGAAAACTGTTATATATATCAATAAAAAAAATAAAATTTCATATTCACTCTTCATTAGTTTAATATTCACCATAAAAATTGGTTACAGTTGAGTAATGAATATGATTTCTCAATACAAAACCACCCTGGGAATGTGATCAACATGGTTGATGGTTTTAGTCAAAATAATCATTCTTTCTTATCCAATATGATGATCCAAAAAGATCGAATATTTCTTTATTTGTAAAATATGGATCCTAAAATCACAAATAATGCATATAAATCTTATCTTTAACAATATAATGTTAAATGTATAATCCAGCTAAATACTAAATAAATATAGAAGGAAGATGAGGATCTATAAAATATTGTTAAAAATGTTTTTGAGTATATCCTTGATCATAAGGGAATAATATGGTACAGGAATCGTGCCTCTATTTCATCCATACCAAATTTAATGTTTGAGTTCTCAGAGGAATCATATAATTCTTCATTATATATTCATTATTACAAAAAAATATGAATAGATATTTTAAAGATTCTTTATCATGGAATGGAATGAAGAGAGATATTACAGAGATTGTCTAGAAACCCTACTTTTCATACATGACTATTACATGATTTTTAAGATTAAAAACATAAAATTGTTG
The DNA here is from genome assembly GCA_963277665.1 of Viscum album. NCBI lineage: Eukaryota > Viridiplantae > Streptophyta > Magnoliopsida > Santalales > Viscaceae > Viscum > Viscum album. Next base: position 896,621,787 of record OY728142.1, read on the forward strand.
CATTCTAGGATAAAAAAGTTTAGATTATTAGAAAAATTAAACTCATAGACAACATGAACATAATAGACCAAAACATTTATTTAAGGACTTTATATTTATCCTTAAAATCTAAAATTCTTATTAGTACATGAAATCACATGAGAATAAGATCAAAAAAGGGGTGAGCTAAATTCACAATAAGATGATGAATAAGGGACATGAATCAATATAACATAAGGCTCCATAATCATTATCATAATAAAATAATCATATAATCATCATAAAAACATTAGGGAAACAATGGATAAATTATTAGATTGTGGAAATGAAAAAAAATTAAATATCGTGTCGTAATATTTGAAAACCACACATAGATGTGAAAACAGCTAGCATAATGTTTATGCATAACATTAGTTCATAATTACAGCATCATAGTTGTGGAAAAATATAGTATTATGTTCACACAAAATACACATTATATCATTATAAACATCACTTTTCCAAATTTGTTAAAGGGATATATAATTCTTTTCTTTCCCATCACATCATAATATTTACATAATCGTGCATTCCATATATAATACATTAAGATCACAATCATTAATTATCCCATGGAGAGGAATGATATTCTTAAATATTTAATAAATCATTATTTCATGAATAAAAATGGGGTTTTAAAATGAAAAAGGTAAAAACATATTTGGTATATAAATCATGACTCTTGAGCAAAGAAGAAACAACTCAAGAGGACTCAAGATATGTTTTTTAAAGAAGATTTATTTTGTAAGATGTTTATATTTGTCATAAAATCATTTTTTTAAAATATTAATACATAAAATATAAAATGGAATACAAGTTAAAATATATTTAATGAACATTATATGAGTATTGAAATCAAATATTTAATAAAAATAGGAATACCTTAAAGAAAATGAGTTGGGAATAATAATAACCATACCTTGTGTCTGAATGCATTCTGATCTCTCACATAGTATCCTAAATATTTGAAATAGATTCAATAATTCAATAATAAATAACCTATTCTGAAATAATTTAACTTTTTATATTTTTAAGTTCATATGTGGCCATTTCAATGAGTTATATAATTCCATTTCATCATTCTAGGAGAGATTGATTTCCTAGTTTTATGATAGGTTCACTTCAATATAATAATCAAAGATCATTTTAAAATGAGAATAATTATCCAAAATAGAAAATATATGGACTTAATTAACATCCATATTTTTATATTGTTTCATATATCTCTTTGTTTTCCGATATGAGGATTATTAATTTGATAAAACAATAATGATAAATGTTAAGAGTATTTTGTCGATGTTTTTATATCAACATGACCTTTTTTGTTTTATTAGATATTATATTTATATATTAGTTCCATAACATGAATAAAGTTATAATATTTATATTAAAATCTTACATGACCATAATAATGGCTTTATGGCCTTCCATGAATGTTTTAATGGAAAAATTAATATCGTCATCCACGAAGGTGTGGAATCGACATATTGCAGATGATGTTTTAATTTTTAGAATAAAAGAAGACGAAAATTGATTTTATTTGTAGTTTTTTGTTAACGGGATGAAATTAATGTAAATATATGATATCATAGTTATAATTACACTATACAATGGGGAGGTGAATAGAGGATAAGAAAATAAAACAAATTTAAAGGAGGAGATTGAGGATTTTACCTCTATAATATCATCTCCTCAGGAAGCTCTTTAAGAACCTCTTTTTTTTGGAATTTTGTTGAGACAAGAATCTATTAAATGTGGGGAAGATGATTGGGATTTTAATTGGTATGAATATAGACAATATACAATTATTATAATTTTTTAAAATATTTGGTGGTGGGAGGTGGTATTTATAAAGGGCAGAGATGAGTTTTTTTTATTACTTTATTTATTTGTTTATTATTTTGGACCAAGAATATCAATAGTTTTGATTATTATTACTATAAATAGTATATATTTCCATATATTTATAAATAATTTGTTATTATATCATGAATGACACAATTATTCGTCTATTTGGCTTAAAATGTGTAATACAATAAATTTTTGTATTTCACTATTAACCAAAAATTAAATTAATTTTGAAATATCCCAAAAAAATATACAATATGATTTTCTAAAGTTAAGATTTAATAAATGAAATAAATTTTATAAAAATAACTTTATAAATATGGTAATTTTAATTTTAAATAAAATCAACCTTTATTTAAAAAATACTGATTTTAATATTATAATGGATTTTATGACCATTTGAAAAATTAATTAAGGTTTATAAAAATTATCTTCTAATTATAATAAATAAAACTATTAATTTATGAAGATAATTTAGTGAAAAAATTTATTCTAAATCAGTATATTAATTAAAAAATTATAAATAAACATTTATAGTTCACAAAAAAATACCACCAATATATTTTCAATTTTAAAAACATTTTTTTACTTATACCATGATATAATTATAAACGATTTTCATTTATAAAGATATCAAAATTTTATTTATACATTAATTGGTGATAGAATTATTCTAGTGGTCATATTACAATTTGTAATGGTCAGATTATTGGTACAATGTTCTGGCTAATGTTCCAACGATAATGGTTCCTTGATTCTTATTAAGAACTCTTCTTTCATTCATTAGTCATTAACTTATATTATCACTCAATGTTATATATAGTTTAATTTTTAAAATTAATATTATATTAGTTACATTATGTTTTACTTTTATATCTTTGTTCGTGAGTGATATCATAATAGTTGTTCAATAATATCCAAAATTTTCTAATATTATTATCATATTTTCTATTTATTGTCGAGTTGGGATGGTTGGAATTCTTATTGGTTTGTTTTATAACTAATTTATCATTCATATTTTATTAGAATAATTCTTTTTTGGATAATGATATGTTATTTTTTTAATTTATACAACATGAAATAATAATAATTTTGAAAATTCAATTGATAATTTTTTCGGTCATTACATTCTCCCCCATGTGAAATTTATCACAGAAATTTTTTTTACTTAATAAAGTAAAAATAGTTGAGGTTATTTCTCCTTCATCAATTCATCATGTTCCCATTATTCCTATTCAAACTTATGGTTCTTACACAAAAATATAACAAGGTTATTCTTCTTATTTCATAGGACACTATCTCTATAGACCTAGATCTTTACTAGTTACACCTCATATGGAGGTCGTTCTATAGTTCTACCACCTCCAGATCTAGGAAATATGAGGGTTCAAGTATGTTCTTTCTTTAGAGAGATACATTGAACACGTCATGAACATGAGCCATATATTTTGTATTTCCAATATGATGTTCCACTTCTCTTATGAAATTAAATATGTCAAAGAGGATAATGTAACTACAGATAAGCTTCCATTTCTATCCATACCACACGACTCTATTACATGGTGACCTTCGAAGGAAAAAATTATCTCCAACATGAAACTCAAAATCCATTTTATGGTTACCAACATCAATTTTTTTTTTTGAAATTTTATTACCTTTTATGTGCTATTGGATGGCTTGAACCCTCCGGATCATCTCTTGTAGACGATCAGGTTCAGGTAGCTTTCATTCACTCACCTCATCCCAAAAGGTTGTGCTATGTGTCGCTTTTCATGTAGAGCATCATATGGTTCCATATGAATACTAAAGTAAAGACTATTTTAAAATGATGACTCAAACAATGGGAGATTATGATGCAATCCTCCTATTAATTCTATTGAGCATGCTCATATTATTTCATAGAGAAGCTAAATAGTATTTTTCATATTGGTCATAATTTTGGGGGTAATAGGTCTTTCTAATAATCAATTCCTTAGTCAAATAATGTTGAATCACTCTCAAGAATTTATATGTGAATCTTGGATCATGATTATATACCATAGAAATTGGATCTCCATGAAGCCTCACCACATCTTTCAAATATATCATTGCATTCTCTTCAAGAAATAGGTATTACTAAATTGCAATAAATTATGTTGTCATTGTGATTTGATCAATCAAAATCCATATCGAATTGTTTCATTTGGATTTATTTAGGAGCCCATGAAAAAATCTCATGGTGACATTCTCCCATTTCAATTTGGGTGTAGGAAGTGGTTTCATCATCTCTCTGGACAAATGTCACTCTTATTAAACTTTCTAACATACCAAAAACCATGAGATATAATCCAAAATCTACTTATTTACATTTCCACACAAGAAGTCCTCTCAATGATCACGGTACATCTTTGTACATCTAGGATGTTTAGATAATTATGAGATATGTACATTATCCATTAGATGTGTTTTTATCTCTTGTGAATAAGGAACAAAAATACTACTTCCAAATTGGATGAAACCATGATCATCATTGTAGAACTCATGTAGCTTCCCTTTCATTAATTATTTTTCCTTATTTCATAGATCTAAATCATACCTTTGGGCCTTCTTGATCTTTTCATGGATAAATGGTTGAGAATTAATTTGGTAAAGATAGTATGTATCCCCTTCCATTATGGTTTCAAAATCCATAAATTTCATATGCTTGAAGGTATGGCCTTTCCCAATATTAATCATAGATAATGTTGCATGTTCCATTCTAATAATAGCATCAGCTACTCTATTCACATTTCCCAAAAGATAATAAATTGTGAAATCATGGTTCTTGATTATCTCTATCCATATTATTTTATTCATGTTGATATCAATCTATGTGAATAAACAATTTAGACTCTTATGATCATTATCTAGGACACAATTTCTAGCATAGAGGTAGTGCTACATTATTTTCCACAAAAATATAACAACAACTAGCTCCAAATCATGCATTGGCTATTTCTTCTCAAGGATCATAAAATGTCATGCGGTGTTGGATATCACTCTATCAATATGCATGAGTACACAAGCCAATACAATCATTTAATCATAATTATAAATCACAAAACATTCTACACTTGTTTATAGTTGGAGAATAGGTGTAGGGATTAGCATTATCATGAGATCCCTGAAGCTTTACTCTTATTCTTCCATCAAAAAAACGTTAACCATTCTCTTGTTAACATGGTTAGCATGTGATAAAGTAATGATATATTTCTCACAAAACATTGGTAGTACCATTCTAGACCAATAAAACTCTTGATTTACTTGACATTAGTGGGTCTATACCTTTACTCAATTTCCATTGTTTTTTATAGTATATAGAAATTTCCTCAGTTGTGATCATTTTTCCCAAGAATGTGACATGCCACATCCAAAATTCACACAATCTGAACAAGGAATACAGTTTTTCCATACCTAATATCACTAGAAAATTCCTTATATGTTTTTCATATTCCTTCTTACTCTTTTAGTAAATGAGAATATCATTGATAAACACTGCAAAAAAATCAAGGTAGTTTCCAAATACTATATTCATAAAATCCATCAATATTAAATACAAATTAGTATGTTTTAATGGAATCACTAGGAAATCATAGTGACCATACATTTATGGAAATTGGTCTTCTGAATATCTTTATTCTTCACCATTATTTGATGATGTCATTAATGAAGATACACCTTTGAGAAGTGATGATATCCCTATTGTTGATCGAACAAGTCTCTAATCATTATAAGAGGATAATTGTTCCTTATAGTGACCTTATTGACCTCCCATTTATTGATACACAACAACATTGATCCATTATTTTTCTTTACAAAGAGCTCTACCACACCCCATGGAGATTCACTATGGCATATAATATCCCTATTGGGGTGCCCTTGAAGCTAATTTATTTAACACGTGTAGTTCAATCAGGGATATCCTATAGGGAAATTTTTATATTAAACTTTATATGGGTATAATTTATATTTTAACTCAAAATCACAATATTTTGGAATTATGGGTAACTCATTGGAAAATACATTAGTTCATTCCCTCACAGTTGGAAATTCCCCATGATTGATTCTTTTCGATTAACACCACCATTTGGACTATGTATGATTCTTCATAGTTTATTAACACCCACACAATTGATGACTTTTTCAAAAAAATCATGATCTTCCTTGAATTAATAGAGGATCATAGAGTGGTTCACAATATGAAAACAAATTTTCTTTTCCTGAATGTTTATGTGATCTCATATATAATGAGATCCAATAGATGCCCTATATAGAGTAGAATTCCAACAAGGTAATTATTAAAAGATTCATTGGAAGAATCATCCCACATATGCTCAAATGAGAAGAATCTAATACTTTTTTTAACTTATTTCACCACAATATATTTCTACAGATATATCTACATTAATGTATTGACGATTTGACATAATAGTTCAAGAAAACATAGAGGATATTATAGAATTTTTAAAAAATAATAAATTAATACATTTTCCATCCATGGTTGAATAGGAACTGTACAACGTATGTATTCTTTTTCTCTCTCCACTTTAGTTGTAGATATGAGATAATATTTCTATTTTTCATTTGGATGGGGTGGATTATGATGATAATTACCCTCAATGATGTGTGGTTTAGTTCACTAGATCTCATAGTTCCTTTTCTCAATATAATTAAATCATTGAACCCTGGGTGGTTCTCTCCTTTACTTTATCATATTATTAATCATATTAATGTCTCCTTGACATTCAGGTGCTTTGTGGACTTATCTCCCACACTTATAGAATCCCCATATCCCTTTGTGTTATTTTCTCAGATCATTCTACATAAATTTTTGACATGGGGGTGGTTGGTCTTTTTTCCACATTTATCATTATATCATCCTTCTAGAAACTCCACATTTCATTTTTTATATCCATATACATGAGACAATTATCCAAAATCTATCTCTAATTTAAGGGAAAAAAGATCCACTTCTTCATAACTGTTAAAGTCTTAGATAGTTATATCCTTTTGAAGGTGATGTTTTAAACAAATAAATAATCTATCTAAATTTTTACAATTATTGCTAACCATAAAAAAATCATCTCTTTCAAGCCTTGTGATGTTTTATTCATAAGTCATGAATGTTTTTCCATCATTTTCCTTTATATCTATAAATTCTCTCTTCATTTTTTTATTATGCGTTTGAGGGAAATACATGTCAGAAAATATATTCTAAAAGTCCTCCCACTCCATGTCTTATATTCCATCCTTCGTCTTTGTGTTATTTATCAATTTACATAATTGATCAGCTTATCCATATAAACTATTGACAGTTAGAGTAACTATTTCCTTCTCAATATGTTGGATCGTATAAATTATATTATCCATTATGTAAACTCACTTTCCCACAATAAGTGGATCAAAAGATCAAAAAAAATTAGTGGTTGTTTACTCAAAATGGACCCAGTGGACAGTTTCTCATTCTTGGTTGAATGTGGATGGTCCAAATAGTTCAGGTTATATTTAAAGCATGACACAACTGAGTAATCATTTCCATGAAGTTTTAAACACCACCTCCTACGACATTAGAGATATCATTACAGAAATTTTTGTAGTGTCATTCACATAGGTTGTGGTCCCAGTTTCTCCAGTTTCCCACCATTTTATAATATAGAAATGTTTTCAACAAAATCTATGTCAATAATTCATTAATATCTAATATATTCTTCTCATAAATTATCTTTAAATTTGTATCTTATTGTATCCCTGTGTTTAGAATTTTTCTAAAATAACGATTCTTGTATTTTTACATATATATATATAGTCTTATCTAAAGGGGTTTCACGAAATTTATCTAATATTAATTCTCAAATTAAAAAACCATGCTTTTATACCAACAATAGAGACTGTAGTTTTCTTACATGACTATTACATCATTTTTTAGAACAAATACCAAAAAGTGTTACATTGCAGGATACAATGGTATAGTGTCTTGGTAAAATTAATCTCATACATAACATGAATTTAGTAACACATAAAAAGTTATTTAAATCCTTCATCTTTATCCTTCAAATATCATGTTCTCCTTAGTACATGTAACCACAAGGATATATACATCGAAGAAAGGGGTGTGAAAAAATATCAATAATAGGATGAATATGGTACAATATTAAATATAACATGAGTGGGTATAATCATCATTATCATAAAATAATAATAGGATCATGGACAACATCATAGGGGAAAAAATGGATAAATTCTTGTAATTTTAAAATTCATAAACATGAAACAGCATGTCATGGTTGTTAAAACCCATAGATAATTTAGAACAATGCATAATCATGAATAACATATGGTCATAATCATAACGTTGTTGTTGTGAAAAAATATATCATCATGTTCATGAATAATACAAATTCTCTCATGAGACCAATCACTTTACATAATGCATTGGAGTGAAATATAACTATGGTCATACCTTCTACAACATAATTTTTACATAATGATGCATTCCACATAGAACATATTATAATCATATCCTGTAATTAACCCATTGGGAAAATTTGGTTTCATAAATATTTAAAAAATTGTGAAACCATGTATTATATTAGAGTTCTTAAATGAAAAATGGAAAAACATATTTGGTATATAAATTATTACTCTTGAGTGAAGAGGAAAAAACTAAAAAGGAATAAAGATGTGTTTTGGAAAGAAGAGTTATTATAAAAATATTTTTATATATCATAAAACCATGTTTTGAAACATTTATATCCTTGAAAATAAATGTGACCAAAAATAAAATGATATTTTGGGAACATTATATGATTATTCAAAACTCATATTTCATGAAAGATGACTATTCCAAAGAAAATGAGTAGGGTTCAAGAATGCTCTTACCTTATGTCTGGATGAATTATATGCATACACTTAATACACTGGATATTCAAATTAGACTCATAAATTACTTAATTTAGAAGTTATTATACAATTTTTTTATTTTTTTATTTTTTTTGTTTTATTTACGGCCATTTCTATGTGTTATAGAATTATATTTCGTCATTCTGAGAGAATTTACTTTCAAAATTTTATGATCTGTACTCTTATATATAATTAGATACGTTCATTATAAATTGATAATAATTCTATAGAATATAAATTATATGGTGTCAATTAAATTTAATAATATTATATGGTCCCATATATAATTTGGTTTTCTAGTGTGAGGATGATTCAGTTGATAAATCATTAATGATAAATTTTCAGTTTATTTTTTGGTGGTTTCTCAGTCTTCTTGAACTAGTTTTGTTTTATATGATATTATGATTATATATTAGTTCAAATACATGAAACAAGTTTTATTATTTATATTAAAATATCATTTAACAATAATAATGGTATTATTACTAGACTCTTTTGTAGTTATTGGAAAATGAACACTTGTTCACAATGACTGTGAATCAATATATTGCAAAAGATGTTTTTGATTTTAGAATAAGATAAGGGAAGGTATTTTTGGAAGAATATTACATTAACTTGAAAAAATAAATTTATATATACTATATTGGAGTTATAAATCCACTTTTTATAGTGTAAGTGAGTGGAGGACAAAAAAAGAAAATAAATTAAAGGATATAGTTGGAGAAATTTACTTCTTTAATATTATCCCCTTGAATACCTTCTTTAGGAACTTGGGTTTGGAATTTTTTTGAAACAATAAGATCATGGAAATGGGGAAGATTTTTTTTAAGGGAATTTTTTATAATATTGATAATCTAAATGTCTTAGAAGTTGTGTGTAGAAAAGGTGGTGAGCATGGTATTTATAAGGTTGGGTGATGGGTGTGTTTTATTATTTTATTCATGTGATTATTATTTTGGATTAAGACTATAAATAGAGTAGATTATTATGAATATATATAGTAATAGGTTCATGGTAGTTCTAACTAATGGGTTATTATATCATTCATTGCAAAAAAATCATGTATTTGGCTTTAAATTTTAAATACCATAAATTACTGTATTTCACGATTCACCAAAAAATCATTTATTTTAGAACCATTCAAAAAAAATTATACCAAACCATTTTTTCAAATATTTGATTTAAAAAATGGGCACCATTTTAGGAAAATAATTTTTTAAATATGAGAAATTTAAATTTCAATAAAAATAATCATTTATTTGAAAAATACTGAATTGAATATTTAAATCGATTTTATGACTATATAAAAAATAAATTAAGCTATCATAAAATTATGTTATTATTTTAATAAAACAAAATATTAATTTATGAACCAATTTTATGAAAATAAATTTCCTTTTTAATAATTTTATAAATTATAAAATTATAAATAAATAAAATTTGTTTCCCAAAAATACCAACACTTAATGTATCATTTTTAAAAAATTTATTTACTTATATCATGATATAAATATATAATCTTTTAATTTATGATAAAACATAAATTTTATTTAAACTTTAATTAATCAATTTTCTATTCTAAGGGATATAATTCTATTCATAATTGTCAAATTATTATTCCTACAATCGTGTTACTATTCCAATTGTATAGGTTCTTTGATTTTTATTAAGACCTATTACTAAATTCATTATTAATTTACTTCTGTTTCCTATCAATGTTTTCTATCAATTAGTTTTTAAAAGAAATATTTTATTATTAACATTTTGTTTTATTCTTACAACTTTTTTTTGAGTGCATTCATTCTAGTTGATCGAGAATATCAAAAAATTTCTACTCTTTTTCACTTGTTTTCTATTTATTATCCCAATGTAATAAAGTAATTCCTATATAATTGTTTGGTTCCTAATGTGTCATTATTTATTTATGATAATAGTACTTTTTCTGGTTTCTTTATTTGATTCATGTTCTCTATACAACATGACATTATTATAAGAAAGAAAATACAATTTAAAATCTTTTGGGACATTATAGTTTTTATATTGTAGTATTTTATGTCATAAAGTTAAGGCTAAGCGAAAAAAACTAAAGTTCTTTTATACCCACTACCAATACCATAATGTAAATGGTAGAACATCACCATATATTTTTGTCTTCTTAATCCCCAAAACGTTTAATGGAAATTATTATGTAAGGGTTGTAGTCGATCACCAAAACAAATTGCACACTTTATCGCTATCATAAAATTTTTCTCTCTATATATACATTAATGATGTGGTTAGATTTCATAAAGTACCACATTTTATTGTTTCCGATCATGATTTGAGGTCTATCTCAAATATTTTGCAAAGTGTCCAATAATCGCTTGATACAGAGTTTAGTATCAACACTATGTATAACCCTCAGATAGATAGTAAGTCTGAGAAAACAATTCAAACCATAGAGGATATATTGTGATATTTTTCTATGGATTTAAAATGTGGTTTTTATCAATACATTCCTCTAGTTGGGTTTTTATACAATAATATCTTTCACTCAAGTATTCAGATGGAACCTTAGAAATCCCACATTAGAAAGAAGTATAGAACTCCAATGTTTTGGAATTATGTTTGAGATATAAATATATTGGGGCCTTTCATAACTAAAGATATGGCAGAGAAGGTTATATCTAGTCAACAACACATAAGGTTGGCACAATTTCAAAAAAAAATTATACTGAAAACCACTTACATGATTTGGAATTAGAAGTTAGTGAAAATGTGTTGTTATGAATTTCTCCATGAAAGGAGGTTATGAGATTCAAGAAGAAATGGAAACTATTACATGGCTATATAGGTCCACATTAAATTCTTGATCATATTTGGGGTGTATGATACCATTTATTTCTTCTACCAAACTGCACTCATGTCCACGATGTGTTCAATGTATCTCTCTTGAGAAAGTACATACCTGATCCTTATCATGTATTAAACATAATGGGCATACCACTGAAGCCTGATATTTATTACGGGGAACAACCAGGGTATATTCAATATTCTATAGGGAATTGTTTTTAAAAAATGCTTCTGTGGTCAATGTTTTGTATCAAAAACACTAGTTTAAATAATCTACATAGTAACTTGATGAAATTAGGGGCATAATTTTCCCAATTAGATTTTATTATAATGATGAATTTTTAGGGGGAAATTAATTTTAAGGGGATATAATGTAACACCCAATGTTTTTTTAATTTTTTTCAATAAATTAAATTTCCTTGGTAGATTGTGTTACACATGACATCGAGTTTAGCATACATTATATGTGGCATTGAGTGTTAATAACTTATAATATATTATTAATATTATTATTTAAATACAACTGTTATAACCTAGACATTAATCATATAATTATAAATAGTAATAAATAATTTTTTTGATATTAAGTATAAGGATTTATATAAATAAATCATTTTGATAAAAAAACATAATTATTATAAAATTTCTTATATTCTTTAAAAGTACTACTTTCTTAAATAATTTTTTTTATTTCAGTTTATGAAAAAACAAAAAACAATTATAGAATATGTATTTGAAAAAAAAATCATTGCTGAAAGAGAAATTTCCACATTATTTTGTAGTCATTTATGGATAATTTTCTAAAATTTAAATTTTTCAATGAATAGTGAAAAAATGGTTCTTGTTATTATGAATTATAATTTTTTCATATTTTAAAAACATTCAAATTATTTTAATATAGGTTTAAAAGTTAAATTAGTACAATAATTATTTAAAAATCCAATATAGGTCATTTCAATCAATTTCTTATTGAATTTAGATATTGAAACTGTTTATACTTATGAGAATATTCTCTTTAGAAAACATCTTTCTCGCCGCATCTACGGGTTTAATTTTAAATTTAATTATTCCACATATGTGGATTGTATTTTTAAAAAAGTAAACCATATTTGGAATGAAAATATTTTATATTTTCTAAGAAATTCAACTAAATTTTTTATAATTATGTTTTATCTATGTGAGTAACTCTAGATTGAGTGAATTTAGTTCCCGATATAAATTTCTATTAAATAAAATTTAAAATTAAATTTCCCAAGATATAAAAAATTCCTAGTAAATAAATATAGTATAGTTATATACTTTTTATATTTAATAAAATATTTCAATGTAAGATTAAGGCTCAGTTAAACAATATTTGAAATTAATTTAAATTTAAAAATTTAATTACAGAATCAAAAACATTTTGTATACACATGCTAAGAAAAATAAACAATGGAGAGTTTTATTTATAGATTAAAATAAAAAATTATGTTTTGTATTTGAAATGTAGAAAAAAAACTAAAACTCATAGAGGAATAAAATAAGAGGTTCGGTCTCAAGCTAAGACATAAGCAACTCTACTTCTAAATCAACTAATATCAAATAGATTGATTTATCTATAATCAGGTCACCAAACTAGAACTAATTTTACAAAACACAAAAAACATGTTATAACGGATCTAAGACTCTTAAAATTTGTATATGGGAAGAAAAAAATATATTGTTTATAAAGGACCTCTTCCATAGTTTTCATGGGTAGAAAAAAAAGAGAAAGTATAGAGGGTGTGTAAAGAATATTATAGTTGAAACATGAGAGTCAGTGTGTGAAAATAAATAGAGTAAAACAACACATTTCTCAAAGATAAATCATAACATTGAGAGGGAAAATAAGAATATATGGAAATATTTGGTGATTATCAACCTAAATTTATTTTCAAGCTCTAGTTTCCCCGTAATTGACTTGGTAAATATCTCAAAGAATTTTTGGTTAAAGTGAAAGAAAAAATAGAGTCGTAGAGTTCTAATTTCATTCTATATATGCTCTAAAATAAATGTACATAGAGCTCTTGATTCATTATATTAATGTTTATTTTACTTCTATATATTTCACACTTTAACCCTCATGTGTATTAGTGTCTATATTCCAGAATTCACCACACACATGCATGATGGATATCATATAAATATGTATCTTTGAGGATTAAAATTATCTTTTGAATAATAATAATAAATATATCATGGATCATCATACTGAGCACTAATTTATGAATCCTAAAACTATTTCTTCAACTACATCCATGTACTGGTTTTGGACTAATCATTAATAAATCCATGTGAGATAATTTTCATGTAATTCCATAAAGTAGTTTTTGGAGGAATTACTTTTTTGTGAGAGATGGTACAAAAACAATATCATACTAGAGGTAGATCATCTATGATGGTAGAATAGAACTATGGTTGATTAATTAAAATGTTTAAAAATTTGGTGGTATTACGTTTTTTGGTAGCATAGCTAGTAGTAGCATAGCTAGAACTAGAACAAGTCTGGCGGTACCATAGCTCTAGTGGTAGCACATATGGAGATAACCTGGAAGGAAATTGGACAGCTGGTTGTTGCACATGTCTGGCAGTAGAATACCAATAGAAGTAGAATATCTAGTGGTAGAATAGGTTCACTATTAGATATTTTTCAATGGTATATTAGTTTTTCTAGTAGATATTGTCCTAACTAATGGTGGAACTATTGAACTAATAGAGGATCAACTCTACCAACGGTAGGTCTATTGGAACTGACGATAGATCTCCTTGAAAAATGGTAGATCTGAACATAAGATTTTTTCTTCACTAAATTATTTACAATAATAAAACATTAGCTTTATTAGGAATATAATAATCATGATTTTTGAGTATTAAAATAATGAGTTTCCAAAAAATATGAATAGATAAGGTAGTAAAAATTAATTACAATGATTAAGGTGAAAAGGTGTTTATCATTAATAAAACTAAAAAGATAAATTTTAAAATGAACTAAAAAATTTTACACTTCCAGTTGTGTTGATTATTTCATCCTACTATATTATATTCCCTCTAAGTGTTCATTTTGGAGCCTTATGGATTAATAAAAATGAAGGTCTACATTTTTATTTTCCAAAATTAGAAATGTTCCACTGACCCTACTTGTAAAAGGAAACCCCTCTCCTCTCCACTTCACATGTAAACAAAATTTGATCATAAAAAATCTAAACAAAAACCTTATATGCCTCATCTCATCCTAGAACAGTTATTTTGATATGAAATCCCAACTAGTTAGGCTTTAGTGAAATCCCAACGAGGTTACCCGTAGAATAGGTAATAATCTTCAACAAGAGTTTTTATTTTAATTCTTCATCAAACTCCTTAAAATATTATTAATCCATGAAAATATAACAACCTAAATATCTTATATAAACTAATATATTATTATTTTATGTTCATGACCAAAATACATTGCATACTTCCTCATATGGGAAGTGATAATTTCGCTCATGTGTGTCAGACTATCGCCCTGAGAACTGATGTGACCCATTTTCCCAAAACACCTTTCATAGTTGTGTATGATGATGGATATAATTTAAATACATGATATTTTTAACATAAATATTCATATATAAAAATTATATGACATATACATTATTATATTCCATTTCATGGGGGATATGATAACATCATTCATGTCTACAGTGTACTATCGCATCACGAAATGATGTGATTCATTCTTCACGTACGATTTACATGGAAGGAAACAATGATAGGATTAAATAAACATAAATTATATATATATATATATATATATATTAAATAATAAGTATTCTATAATGTTTAGATATTATTTTCTCTTCTTTATTACAAAGTGATGAGAAAATTGAAACAGTGTTTGTGCGTATGTATGTACTATCGTCTCGATGAATGGTTCATCTCATTTTCTATATCTAACTTGTCAAGATTAATCTAAATATATATATATATAATGAATATATAGGATATGTATATAATTTTTAACATTATATAGGTGATGGAAACATTACTAAATTAAGAGGACCAAAAGACAAAAAAAAATACATGAATTACATAAATGTTATTACCCGTAATGTGATTTTAACAATGCATTGATAATATATGGGTAATAAAATTTCATAAGTATTTCATATATGGTATGATATATATCTATATGTGTGTGTGATTGTGTGTGTGGTTATTTAATTGAATTATAATAAAATTATATTTATTATACAGTATGTTTTAACCTATATAAAAGAATCCAATACTTAAGGTAATAGATTTTCGTCTCACTTTTTACTTATATGAGACACATGATATATTCACCATGAATTTATGTTAAGATGATTATATACATCATATGAATATATTTTATGATTTTTTACATGAAAATTATGGGGATTTACATATCCATTTGAGAATATCACTTTCATTGGGCTTACAATTCAATGTTACCAATTTTGTGAGGGTTTCATGATACATTTTCATTTTCTATAGTGGGTATTTTTTGTCTATACATATGATGATGAAATCATATTTTATATCACCTAGGAAACACATAAATTTTATTCTCCTACTGTTATTTCATTATAATTAATGTTTTCCATTCATTATCTTTTACATATGTATTCACGAGTAGAAAATAACATTGTTAAGAAAAACTGAATTTATTTCATTCATAAGTTGAAATCCATTTTTATTCCATATCAATGTTTTCTGAAAAAGTTTTCAAAATAGTTTAAATATTAATCAAAGGATTTATTAAATTCTTTTAAACCATATTTTAATTTTTAAATTGTTTTTTAAAACGAATATTCATTTTTTTTATAAAAGAATGTCTTTTTGGATTTTACCGAATATGTGAAAGCAATCTTTGTTTAAATATATATGGTGTTTTATTACATCATGAGAACTCAATATCATAAGTCTTAATTTGTTATTTTCCAGGTTTATATTCAATTAAATGGTTTTTAAAAGTGTTTTATTTTTTAAAAATTATTTTTCAATGTATAACACAAATTTTTCCCAACAAATGACTAATGTGATTTTCCAAAATCATTTTATATCTAAGATGAAAACCTTGGATGTTAATTTATTTTTACATTGGATTTGATCCAACAATACCATCTATTTTATTTCATTGTATGGTTTATTATTATGATGAAAATAATTTTATAAAATCAATTTTATTCAACGGGTTATACCGTAATGAAATTTTTATATAACCAGAACCCTATTTCCTGGATTTTATTATAATGAATGTTTGTTGATCTTTTAGAACATATATGTGTGGATAATATAAAGGTTGGGTCCTATATCTCACTCTAATTTATTTGGTAATGATTTATAACTTGTCAGTAAATATGATATTTGTGAAGCCGATTACATGAAAAAAATTTATTGTGTGATCCCGATGATATGTTCACAATGTTTTTCATGAACTTGATTACATGTTCATAGTGTTCTATATGCACCTAGATTTTATTTCCAATAAGATATATATATATATACCTAGTTTCATTTACAAATTTTAATGTGAGGACAATGTTTCAGGTTTTGAACTTAATGAGTGAATATATTTCTATTTAAACATTTTCCTAGTGTTATATTATTATATGTATAACATAAATCTTTGTCATATGCCAATGATAATTTCTCAGGGTTCATTTTATATGGTAAAATTATGATTTTTGTATTATGAACTTCCAATATTTATTCCTTGACATATTATCTTAATCTTTGATATTAAGGGATTGGTTTTCATATGTTATGATCATGTTATCATAACCTTATGCTCACATTATTTTTATGTATTCCCTATGATTTCTCTTGCTGATCATCTGAGATCAGACATTATTATGTTTCCTTTCCCAATTTATAAATAATTATTTTATGTAGAGAATTTTTTTAAAGAGTATATAAGGGGAATATCTTTATGGGAGATGATGAATATCTTTCATTAAATAATCATATTTTGTACAAATTATCATAAATCACAAAATCAATAATGATATTGGACATATATTTGTGAAAAGTAACAAAATTTTATTTATTAATATTTTAAAACTATGTATGAGAGGATTGAATCTCTAAAAACACCATTTGATCATTTATATCCACTGGATAATATAGTTCTTTTAGATGTGGACAGTGCTCCCCAAATTCCCATGTAGAGAATGATGGGTGAGAACGCTTATTCACATACAAATGAGGTGATTATAAAAGAAGAATTTAATTATACAATTAATGAAGGTGGGTATCCCAATCATTGTTATTTAGTCATATATAATATTTGACCAATAAAATATTTTGGATGTTGAAATTTCTTTACGAGCCATAGTCCATAGAAAATCTTGTTGTTACTACATGTATGCCTTATTCAGTAAAAATCACAAGGTAAATGACTGGTTTGGTGGTAACTCAATGGGGGATATTATGATTTTGACAACTTTGAGTTATTTCGATATATACTATACAATATTCCCTGTGATTGGTTCTAGTTTTTTCCATGAGTATGACTCACTTCTGTGGTGGATGCAATAGTGTGTATGGACAAAAATGAGAGGAACATTCCCAATACCCCTCTATATGATCTTGGAGGCTAGTGGAAACACCTTAAACCATTTTTCTCATCAACAGTATATGGTCGATATTACTACTACATATTCCTTGACAATATTTCACTTCTTGAAGTTTTAAATAAAGTGGTGGTAATAGAGATGTGACCACATCAATTCATTGAAAGTAGGTCCATAGTGGATATACATTATTAAGGTTTATACACTACTAAAAAGATGTAGAAGAGTATAAAAATATAGTTTAGAAAGAAAAATAGAATGGATATATTTTTTTTAATCGGTAGAGGAATTTCAACAAGATATATATTGGGAAATTGTAATATTGTATTAGCTGTGGTGGGATGTTAATAACATAGATAAATCAATGAACCATCTTTGGGTTTCCAACAAACATCACCTATGGAAGTATCCTAATTTATTCTTCCACTATTGTAAATAATTTGAGACAGACTGAGGGTCAATATTATGGATTCTACTCTCCATTTTACCTCTGCATGACAAAATTATATATCTACAAAATTTTATTAATTTATCAGTTCATATGTCAACTCAACTATCCGCTCATGATAATCTAAAAAACTCTTAGATTGTAATATAATAGTTTCTAGATACACTTGAATAGTTTATAGGAATGTATCATGTAAATCATAGCTCAAAAACACATGATTAACTGATGATATAGTGGAATCAATACACCATCTTTAAACCTTTACCATCAAATATAATAGGAACACTGAATAGGGTGTCACATATACCATCACCACAAGCTCCAAAATGTTCATGGAATAAAGGAATGTGATATTAAATTTCCTCTTTAACATGCACTCTATGACGGATAAAGGAAGACTATAATAATCAATATATTTGTTGCTTCCTATCTCATTATTTATTATATAAAATTATACTTAGAACAAACCCACAATATTAGGAGGCATAGTGTATTTCAGAAATTCGGTACACTACATAACAACTTGAAATAAAAATACAAATACATAAACTAAAACTTCTTAACCTGCTCTTATAAATCAATTTATCTTCAAAGACCGCATTGGATAACATTTTGATGCACAAAATAAAGGGGTGATCTATGAAGACAATTAAGAGAATGAACAAAGAACAAATTATGTAAATGTACTAAATGTGATGAAGTATGCATATTAATGTAAACTAAGATACGTGAGAACCAAAATATAGTAAAATGATGCATGATATGACATATTACTATAAAGAAAACACAAGAATGTGGTAATAACATAAAATGTCACATTATAAACATAATACAAGGCTAACTTCAATGAAATGATAACATAGTGTTCTTAGGATAACTACTCATTCACTATACATGGCATCTCATTAGATAAAAACATTTCCCAATGCATTGGAGGCTATATAATTTCAATCCCAATCGTCACTTTCATATCATGTAATTAATATGCTTGAAAAATATATCATACAATAGATGGATTTATATTATTAATTTTAACACTAAAATTATGGAATGTAATATATATGTATACAAATATATCCCAACTTTAGAAATTGGATATCAAAAGTCATGCAACATAGAAGGTTCTTGAATAATAGGGGAAGAGGATCCTTTACTACGAGAGGATGCTTATAAAATATTGGGATGAGCTTATTCAGAGATTTGGTCACATTTGGAGGGTTTTAGATAAGGAAGGATATATTTATGTATTAATGAAAATGTTTGGAAGAAAGAGTTATGGGATTTGAGGTTAGTTTATATATAAAAGGATAGGGAATTCGATATTATTTTATAAACATATGTTTTATATTCAATATCATAAATTCATCCAAACAAAAAACCCTCCAATGGTTTTTTCCCAAACAATTACAAATGTATATTGGATTTAAATATTTTATTTCTAAAAAATTGAACTCATTAAAATAATAAACTTAGATATATAGAAGTGAATCATGATTATAAATAAATTTTTTAATACATTAATATATAATTTAGGGTTTTTAGGATTCATTAATGGTTTATCTAATTATAAAAAAAACTCAAACATATTACTTTAAATGGAAAAAATTATTTTAAACATGGATACCATTTATAGTGTTTATTACATCAATTTGGTCTTTTTATGATGTCATAATACACACTTTATATTTATTGGTTATTTTATTTTGACAGAAAAATTGTACTCCCTCAAAAATATAGGAAAACAAAAATATTAACTAATTCTCATGTGTTTATTTACAAAACAATATTTATTTTATAAAAATAATATTCTATTTATCAGAATTTTCACTTCAAAAAAAACCACATTAATTAAAAATAATAACTTTTTTCACAATAGTAGTTTTCTGACCCTAATAAAAATGAATTTTCACTTTTTAAAACATTATTATCATTTATAAATATTTAATATATTTTAAAATAATATTTTAATAATAATATAATTTACTCAAAAAATTAGTCTGTTCTTGAAAAAAAGGGTCTTCATCGAAACTATATATTTTTTAAAAATATAGTTTTTGTTTCATCATATCAAAATCTAAATTTTATCCAGCTCATTATTTAATAATTTAGAATATAATAAATAAAAGTCATAAATATATTAGTTTTTTATTAGATATAAAATATAAAAAAATTATACTATTATGGTCTAGATGAATAAACCTTTATTACACTAGTGAACTCTCTAAGTGTAAGGTGTGTGATGGTGATATCATCATGGGGTAGTTTAGAAATCATGGTTTGGGATGTGATCTTAATAAACATAAACTGCTCCAATAAATAGTCTTTATTGTGATGTTTTTATTGAATATAAACTTCTTGTTGGAAAAGGAAAAATACTAGTTATGTTATCTCTTTCAAGACCATTAAAAAATGTGCTCCATATTGTATGATTATTTGGGTGAAATCCATTGCTTCCATTATCTACGTGAAATAGACTTTATCATAACCCTTAATATATACAAATAATATGATAACAATATAATGTTTATAAAATCAATTATTATGATGATTAATGGAATTTTAAATGTAATAGGATATAAAATATAACAATCCAAAAAACAATGTAGTTCATGTTATTTCTATAACATAGTTTCTTATTAATGTATTTATTCTTTGAAAAAGGGAATTCTAATTGTGAATGTTATGGTAATTTTAGTCATCTCAACTTTAGAAAATTTTCCCTCAGTATTCCCTTTTCATATAGAAAAATAGGTGACATTACATATATTTCATCACCTCTTCCAGTTATCATGTGGAATCCTCAAACCTGTAGTTCCACTATAACACTTTGACAAGGTGAGTTTATTTTTTTCATAGAACATTGTCTCTACGATAAAATATCTTCATTGAAAACTCTACATATAAAATATAATTCTTTAGTGGTGTCTCCTCTAGAATCAGTGCATTTGAGGATTATTTTATGTACTTTTTAAATAGGGATACATATAACACATCATGTACTTGATATAAGATAGGTGGGATTGTGAGTCAATAATCCACCGCTCGGATGTGATTACAGATCTCAAAGGTTATAATGTTTAAATGAATAATATATACATTATTAAAAAATTGCAAATAGGACACCTATTTGATGTAAACAAAGTTCTCAAAGGGGGTTATGTATCAAGGACTAAGTTTTTCCTTCTTCCCAAACCACATGGCAATCATTCACGATGATATATGATGGAACAATTAATTTATAACCTCAAACTCTATAAAACATCCTCAATTTTTTCATAGTTTTCCTATAAATTTTGTGCATATTTCATATGAAGTTGATACAAATGAACCTTATGTATCATCTAATAGATAAAATTGGGTTCCACCAGCTTCTAGTTTTATACATCATCCCATTATGTCTTAATCTGACACATCCTCCCATAAAGAGCCTCATAAGGCGCCATTTGAATTCATAAAATAGAAACTATTATTGTATTAGGATTATACGAACTAATGTTTTTCTTTCATGACTATTAAAACATTTTTAAAACTAAAAAAACAAAATAGTGATACGAATATAGTATTCAAATGTTTTTTTCTTGAGAAAATTTGGATCATACAACAATTGAACATAATAAACCACTAATATTTATTTAACTCTTTCTTCTTTGTCCTTGTAAAAACACATGATCTCTATAGTAAATGTAGTCACCTGAGGATATAAATCAAATAAAATGATGATACAAAATCCTAGTAAGGGTAAGAATAAGGAACACTAATCAATAGTACATTGGTGAGAATAATCAAATCATAATAATTGTATCATCATCAACATCACCATATAAAACATTTATAAATATACGGAATGTCAAATATTAAATATAATAAAATATCATAACATATTGGTCAAATACCACACATATTTAGAAGATATTCTAGTATCATATTCATGCATATTATTGTGAATAATTGTAACTTAATAATTTTGAAAAATTATTGAATCATATTCAAAAAATAATACACATTATCACATGAGATGAATCACACTACCAAATGATTTGGATGGAAATATAATTCTAGGCCCACCTGTCACATCAAAAAATGCTAAAAATCATGCATGACATGACGAAGGATAACAATAATATTCATAATAACTCATGGAAATTAATGGGTTTCATAAAATATTTAACATACCATAATTTATGAAATGAACTTTAAGACTCCCAAATGAATAATATATATCATATATTTTCATAAAATATGATTTTTTTCTTATAAAGGAGAAACAATTCAATAGAATTAAATATATGTTCTCAAAATTCATTTCTTTTTGAAAAATAATTATAAATGATTAGAATACATTTTAGAATGTAGAAATATGTATATCCTATAAATAAAAATAATAATAATATTTACAAGACATATTTTGGATATTATTGAAAACTATTAACTTTAACTTATGAGAAATAGGGGATAACCCAATAAATTTTTTTTTGAGAACTCCCTTACCATAAATCCCTCTTCATTTCATCGTTTTTATTCCTTGTAAATAATAATCATTTTCTTATTAAAACAATGAACCAGATGTAAATTATTATAATTTTTTACCATTTTTAACAATTATAATAATTGAATAATATTTATTAATTCCCATCATTAATGTGGAAATGTTTTGATATCATGTTTTCCTTTAAAAAAACTTTTTTTATTTGATTTTTCTTATTTTTTCGTGGTCACTTATACAATAGTATAATTGATTACAGAACTATAAATTAAATATATTTAAATAGTTATTTTTGATAAATAATTTATTATAAATATGTATGAGTTTGGTGATAAGGAATGAATTAGAAACATCCTAGTTGGTGGTCAACCAACCGTTAACGAGACCTTGTTCGAAGAGGAGGAAATATATTATAATATATGATAATATTAGAAATAACATTTTTATAGTATGTTAACATTTTAAATATAATCTATAAATATTTTAGTAATGGTCTAATAATGTTTTAATTATAAAATATAAGGAGGTATGAAATTATAAAATGAAAATAAAATAAATGGATAAAAAGGCATTACCTCTTTCTTGAAGAAGTTCATTCTATATGGATTTTAGCTTCCTAAAGGATTGGAGTTGTGTTTCTCCATAATATTTAAAAAGACTATAAGGGACGTAAAATATATTTATTTGGGTAGATTTTTTTTATATCATATGTTATGGAGGAATGGTTTTCTATGGGAATGTAGAGGAGTTTTTATACTTGAAGAGGGGTATTTTTTGAATAAAATATTAAAAAAATACGAAATCAAAGGAGAACCTTTTAATAGATATATTAATGAAATAATGGGTTATATATCAATATAATATAAAGCTTGTATTTCTTTATACCCATTTATAAATATAATTCAATATTTTATTAAAGTGGAAGGTGGAAAAAATGAATAATTGTTATTTTGATGAAATAATTTATACATTATCCTTTTGAATATAATTTTTAGGTTTTGAAAACATATTAATTTTATTTAAAAGAATAATTTATCAAATTTAATATGTTATTGGTTGATAAAAATGTTATTTAACTGATTAGATCATCATTAAATCATGGCTTATGTAATTTTAAATACATCGGTTATAAAAAATAGTATTTTTAATTATTACATTAATATTGAATTATTTCAACAATCTACCAAAATATTATTATTAGAAAACTTTGATGTCATGAGTTCAAAAATGACATTAATTTTATCAAAATAATTTTCAAACATTGTTCATATTAATTTTCAATTTAAAAAGTATGATTTATATGAAAAACATTACATTTTTGTTTATTAAAAATGTAAAGATATTTTTTTTGAGTTTTCAATCTTGATATTTACTTTTTTGAATTATAGTATTTATATTTACCAAAATTATACATCATTAATATTATTTATACTAAATTTTATTATTTTTATACCAAATTATTATTTTAATAGTCGGGTTACTATTCCGATCTACTAAATAAAAATCCCAAGAGAGGTGTATTTATTCCAATTATCACATTACTATTACAATGGTCACATTACATATTATAAATACTAATTAAGTCCTTCATTCATTATTTTACTCAATTTCAATAATGGTTTTAAATTTCTTTTTTCCAAAATGATGATTGGATTATCAATATTTTGATTCATTTATATAGTGTTAGTAATGTGGGAAATGATTCTAGTAGATTGAAAGGATCTGTATTTTCTCATTCTACATTTCATAATTTTTATATTATATCCAATTATAATATTTTTTGTTCTCATTTTTTTAGTTACTGATTAATGTAATTATCTTTATCAGTTGAATAATTTTTATTTTATTTTTTTATGTGTTGTATGTTTATAATACTATATAATATAACATAAATTTGACATCCCCTGATCTGACACACTATCATGTGGCCAAATAGGGTCGATTAGTATAACTCAAGCCCACTTCCTAGTATGACGAAGGCTTCTGACTTTAGCTGGGGTGTGATGAATATATTAGAGAGAGTGTACCCCCGGGTATGGTTTTATAATATAACAAAATTAAAATACTGCGATTAAATATTTAAGTAAAAGAAAAATAGTGGAAATAGTACAACCTGGAACTTGGAAAAAAAAGGAGGAACCAATAATGAAAATAATAGTATACCATGTAATGGTAGGAAAAATGTATCTAAATTTCAGACTAAAGAAAACATTATCTAACATAAATACTCCCAAGAGACCCAAGTTTCAAACCCCATGTCTATCCTAAATCCAAAATCTATCCCATATAGCCAGAAACAATCAGCAATGAGGTCCCTTTCCATATTCCATACCTACATCCAATTATTCTTCTCAAGTACCAAACAACAGCTTGAATATGGTGGTAGTAATACATAGTAGGTCTAAAAACCCATTGCTAACTAAAACCAGACTGATAATAATTGAATTCAACAAAGAGAAAAACGTGTGTATTAATTATCCTAAAAATACAGTACCTATCCCAACCATATTCAACACCATATTGGGATGTCTTTGGGCATGTATCCCAACCATGAAAAATATAACCATAAACCATAGAATAGTCACATAACTGGGTAGATCCAACTGTATAATAATTTTATCCTCTAAAAACCCAAATATATAATAATTTCATCATTGACCGGCCCAAGCCCATTATAAAAGAATTATAACTGGTATCACTGGGCCACGTTTACAATATACGCCACATCTCTTGTATAACTACACTAAGAACACTATATAATCATTACAGCCTCCTAGAAAACCCATATGTATATATATAATCATTTCAACCCATATCACTTGGTAAAGCTCGTTTTATAATCATTACATCATGTACCATTGGTCTAAGCCAACTATATACGTATTTTATACTCCTAGAAAATTCTTCTATAAAATAACATCATTAGGTTTCACTACAAAAGTCATAACAGGAAATATTTTATAATATCACAGCATATCATAGTCACAATTGTTAATTCTACCAAATAGAATTTACCTATCAATTTCCCATTAATTTATCAAATTTTTAATAGTAATTTCAATAGCCCAAAATCTATTACCCATGTAAATCTATATCTAGAAATCACCTAAAATTAATTTCATGAAAAACACAATTTATGTTTTCAACCATTTAAATATTATTCATGTGTTATCTAACCCAGTGGGTAGCCATAAGCTAGGTATCAAAATCAATTAAATCCCAAGGGATCCAAAGAATAGTCTATCATAAGATTTTCAATCATTCATCAGTCAATATATTAATTAACTTGTTTTTTTTGGATCAATCATATAATTTAACATATTCAATTAATTAAACAACCCATGGGTTTAGGATTTATACCCCTACCATTTATTGGACATCAACACAACACTTCTAATGAAAAAATTCCAACTAGAATGATTTTGTAGAATATTGAAAGAATAACATAGATCAATCAAGATAAATATAATAGCACAAAAAACACAATTAAGGGTTTTCATCACCACAACTAGAGAAAAATGGAATATAAGGGATGAACAAAGTTGAAAAATCACCATGGATTGATGTCATCAACAAGACATCTAGAAAGGAAGAAACATATCCAAAATCCCCTAGTGTACCATAGGGTTGAGAGGGAAGGACTGCACCAAAGGAACAAAATAAAGTATACATTCTTCCCACATAAAATTGATGGAGTTGAGAAATACATAGCGTGTAAACATATTTCAAATCTTGTATTTATTATTTAAGAGTTACTCTGAAAACCCCATCACCTCATGTTAATTTTAAACTTTCTCGAACATTACACATTGTGTAATAGCTTTATGATGTGTATTAATTTCACATCATATACCTGGATTACATGTTTTTCTTAGAGATAATTATAAATCATCCATCCCATTACCATAGTGTGTAGATTCCCTATGAATATATTTTATCCCAGATTCTCAAAAAACACTCAAACCAACTCTGAATCCTAGAAAATTATGGAAAACCCTCACAAACCCATTTAACATGTTTAAACCATTACTCCATTAATTCAAAAAAAATGTACATCTAAAAAAATTAGGTAATTTTCCCCAATAAAGACTCTTAATCTCAAAACAAGACTCTACCCATAATCATTAATGATACAGAAAACATAAATAGAATAGTTTTAATGAATAACTCAGCAAGGGATATACCCTGAAAAAGAATCAATATTACTACCTCACCACCATAAAACAACTAATCCTCGACCATATCCAAACAACATTGTGTGGTCTCGGTGAACAAGTTTGTCCACTATTCGTACATATCATACTCCCTCTCATATATTTACTCTTAATAATTCCCATTTGGACAATATACTTGAACCATTAGTATGGTCTTTACACAAATATACATCTCACTCTGGTCCACAATCTATATTAGATTCTTCTAAATGAAAAAATTAGCATAAATCTCAACGTATACCACATGATAAGGGTCAGGATAATATATTTGAAGCAGAAACACATGAAACACATCGTTTGTGGCACTGTATCACTGTGGAAGGGACTACTAACATGCCTCTAAATTGACCATTTCCACTATTTCAATCTACCTAGAAAACCTGGGTGCTACTTTTAATGTTTCCTGATATGGAATTTCCCTATCCTAGGTGACAGTAAATTGAAAACACAATGATAAACCTAAAACTCAATAGGACGTCTTTGATTGTTAGTGTTTGATTTCTAACTTCTCTTCGCCATCACCAACTACTTCCAGCTCAACTGAACCTGCTCAAATGTCTCTTACATGAGACTATGTCCAACATGTGTTGACTCACCAAACTCTAACAAACAAAAATTTGAATAAAATGGATTACCAAACAAGGCCTTGAAATGTGACATTTTAATTGATTCTTGGAAGATTTTATTATATGAAAACTCCATGAACCCCATATTATTCTTCCATATACCAAATAAATACAAAACATATGCTCATAACATTTCTATCTAAACCTATATAGTTTTCTCAGATTGACCGTCAGTATGAGGATGATAATTTGTTTCAAGAAAATATATGATCGCATTT
Source organism: Viscum album (assembly GCA_963277665.1). Classification (NCBI taxonomy): domain Eukaryota; kingdom Viridiplantae; phylum Streptophyta; class Magnoliopsida; order Santalales; family Viscaceae; genus Viscum; species Viscum album. The sequence continues at coordinate 896,649,985 of OY728142.1, forward strand.
CCTTATGAAGACCCTAACTAAACAATGACATAAAATGAGGATCTCTATTAGAAAGAATACTCCCCAAAACATTGTAGAATTGAACTATGTCATACATATAGAGTATACCCTTATCATCAATGGTGTATGTCTCCCAAACAGTTAATAAGTGGGATACCTTCATTAGTTGATCCAAAATCACCCACAATGCATCATTCATCTGGGTTTTATTGTGTAATCCAATGACAAAATGCATAGTGACATCATCCCATTTCTACACAAGAATAGGTAGAGGCTGTAAAATCCTAGCAGGCCCTTGATTCATACACTCTATCTCTTAACTGGTGAATCATCTTTCCATAATGATTGATACCTCCTTCATCATCACAATCCACCAGTATTGTATATGGAGAACATGATAAATATTTTTCAAACCAAGATCTACCATTCATATAGAAGAATAATATTCTCTCACCATCTCATCATAAAAGCCCATAGGAACCCATACTCGACCATGAAGAAGATGATAATTATGGATTCTAATAGAATATCCTGATGCTGGCACTACATCATATCAGTTGTCTTTTATAACTAATCCCTTGGAATCAACCATCTGTTATTTCTTGATCCAGTTAATAATCACATGTATGATATATGTAGAACTCATATCCATTGATTTGTATAAATCCAAAACGTCTAGATACATGTTTGAAAAGAGAAAATTCATTTTCCACTAATCGCAAGACTCCCACACTTCCTCTATATACATCTTCCAGCTCAAATCATTGGAAAATGTTTCCATTTCTTAGTGTATAAGATAACTCAAAATCGTAATACTTTAGATACCCCACCCACCTCCTCTTACAATGTATTATGTCCCACTAAGAAAATATGAACATGAGGCTCTAATGGTCATTGTGTATAAAAAAATTACCCATAAGATAATTTGTCCTGTATCCCAAAAGATTAACCACTGCATCTGAATATAGATATTTTGTACGTTAATTCCTCTCACATGGTCTTTGTTGTCCTGATCCATAAGAAATCACTTGATCCTATTATATTAGAACTTATTTGAGTCTAACTCTGGATGTTTCATTGTACAAAGTATAATATTTACCAGGAATATGTAATGTTATGATAGGTTCTTATTTGAGCCTTCATTTCATCTCCTAAAATCCCTCTAAAAACCATTATACAAAATCAAAATCACCCACATATTAGTCATCTTAGATATCAGGGCTATCAAATAGAAAAATTCATCTATAATTCGGAGATAATAACATACTAAACCCAAAAATCTTTGAATCATGATGAGATTCTTGGGTCTATCAAATGATACCATGTCTACAACATTATCTAGGTTCACTAAAACTTATGAATAGGAGATGACAAGGCCCAATAAGTGAAAATTATAAATCCACAAATGTAATTTGGAAAACATAGTGTAAAAATGATTTTCTCTAAATGTACTCAACATTATTTGAATTTGTTGGGAATTATCATCAACGGATTTGGATAAAAATAAGATTTCATCTAAAAAACAACCCAAAAATCATCTCAAAAATGATTAATGATCAAATTCATTCAGGCCATAAATACTTTTGGTGCATTTTTTAGAACTAATGACATCACTAAGAACTTGTAAAAGTAATACATGATCCTAAAAAATTTATGAAGTGTGTATGGAAGTATCATACTCAAAGGGGTATCCTGACCTCAAATTAATATGGGGAATGATCATAGCACCTAATAACTAGTCTAATAGATCTATGATGCTTGAAAGGGATAGCAGTTGTTGAACATTATCTTGTTTAATCTCAAATATTCCACACATGATCATGAAATATATTCAGCCTTCTTGATGAAAAGAACTCGACAACCCCATGAATATTTTCTAGGTCATATTAAACTCTGGGCATACAAATTTTCCTACTACACATTACACCCATCAATTTTGGATGTTTTTTAATTATATGGTTGAATAAAAACAGGATCATCTCCTAGAACTAACTCGACCATGAACCCAATCTCCATACCAGGTGGTAATATGTATAAATCATTATGAAATACGTCCTAAAAATATTATACCACTAGTGGATATGAATCCTACCTCATTCCACCATAATAAAGAGAAAGTAAAACTATCTTTTCCATTAGAAAATATAATCTACAGTGAATTGGTCATACATGACTCAACTGAAGATCCCACTCTCCAATGTGAAAATAGTTGTGTCCTAGAGTTAAAAATACTAACTCTCCTTTGGTAATAATTGATATGATCATGGTATGGCACTAGATAATCCAATACAAGAATCAAATCAAATCATTCCATTTCTTGTAGAAATGGTTCCCATAATAAATGGTAACAACTAGTCTATATATAACAAACCTTGATACATTTTATATTCTCTAACTGCTCTCAAAATATTGTGTTGATGGAAAAAACATCATCCAAACATTCCAAAACGAAGGCAGAACTGTTTGGTAAAAGAGTATATAAAAAGTATTGTTAGGCTTTAGTATAAAAAAAACACATCCAAGGGTAGATGAAACTGGAATCATGACACTGATGGAAGGAGTTCTTGTATCCACAACGATGGCATCCCTCGTTTTTATTACATAACTTTACATATGATTTTTTGATCATAGGATCTTTTAATCTTTAGTGCCCTGGAAAAATGGTACATAGTACATGAAAACATAAAACATTCTTCTACACCACATGTAATATTCTTCAGGTTTTATCCTACGTATGGTTTTTACTTCTCATAACCTCGGGATATACATCAAAGTAATGGGTGAGAATAAGGCCTAATAAGGGAAAACGAGGGAAACAATTTACTCGTGATATTGAGGAATATCAATAATGACCTGAGGAAATAAAAAATTGAATTATAAATAATAATATTTTAATAATAAGAACATAAATCATAACATGGAAATGTGGCTACAACATTTTATTGAGTCATTCACAAGCATATGAACATGGTTTAACACTGAGGTGTCAAAAAAATTACCAAGGTTATTCACCAACTTATCATAAAACATGTCATCTATAGAGATTGAATTCTTAACCCAGTGAATTAGAGTTCTATCAGGTAACACCCTTAATATGTATTAATTATATTTAACCAAATATATCATAATAAAAATTTCATATATAACCTTTGGAGAATATAAGAAAATTTTTCCATATCAAAGTCAAGGTGTTTTTGAAAGTTCTTATAATGAAGGCACGTTTTTCATTTTAAACTCATGGAAAAAGAAGGTGGTATTCATGTTTGTTGATTACGAAATTAAATATATCATTTTTAAATTTAAATTTAATACCCCTACTTATGATTCAAGTTTGTGCATTCAGATAAAAATTTCATGGGAAAAGGGAGGCATTTTAAGAATTGAAATCAGCAGCATAGCAGGTACAAAACGTGGTTTTAGAAGACATTAAAAAGTGAAAGGACGTGTTTATTCCACTCATAAAATACTCCTAATATAGTAAATGGATATAATAAAACGCATATATGATCATATAATGGAACTTTTAAAGACAAACCACATAAAAAGGGAACCTGAAAGGAAAATATAAGTTGATATTTCCCTTATCGTGAAGAGTGACTCATAAAACATGAATATTGGTACCTCTTTGGATTAAGATAACCTTTAGAGGACTCCATTGGAGGTAATACTACCTTAGATTCTTGGATAATGAACTTTGATTTAAATTAAATGAGTAAATTTGTGGGAATTTTTAGATAAACTGTGGGATTTTTTAAATTTCCTTGGACACCTCACTACTTGTATTTGCAAAACCATGGGATTTACAATGGTATTTGTCCATGGTATTAGCAAAATGGGAAATTTAATATCATATTTTAATCCACATAAGTATATAATCATTTTATATTAATTACTAAATAGTTATGATGTCAATAAACATACTGGAAAACAAAAACTGTATTTTTACTATTCACAAAACTGAAGTATTTTATAAAGTTTTCATAAATTCACTGTAACATAATATTGATGTTATGATTTAAAAAAAATTCTCTTAATAATTCTCTTAATATTATAGATTTAACATTTAGAGACAAAAATCCTTATATATTAAAATTAAATGCAGATAAAAAATGCATTGTAAAATGGATATTAAAATTTCGGACACATGAAAGAAATTAATATTATTTTATAATTCGAATTAAATAAGAGAGTTTTATAATACTATTTAATTATAATAAAAATTCATTAAAAAACATTATTTTTATATAATAATTTATATATATCTAAAATGTAATATTTCTACCCGATAAATCAATTAATGAAATTCTGTCCCAATTTTTAAGAAAAACTATTCTTTAAACAGAAATGATGAAATAAAAAATTATTTAAACAAAGAAATTATATTTTATGTTACTAGAGCCATTAAATAAACCCCCTTATAACACCCACATATGACCTATGTTTATGTTGGGTGATGTTAGTAGATTCTTGGGGTGGCTGGACTAACATCGCCTGAGTGGTAATCTCTACAAACATAAACTTATCCAATATGAAAATTCTTTCATGCTTAACATTTTGAAGCTCACATTTGTCTTGTTCAAGAGAGATGACTAATGACTCTACCTCCCTACCATGTAGTAAAAAATGTGCTTCCTATGGAATGACTTAGTTGGACGAGTCCATCGACTTTTCTATATGGATTAATTAACCATTATCAATTATATTTGTATCATTAAAGATATTATTTAGAGTATTATTTCTAATAGTAATATTTAATGATAATCATAATTTACCACCAAATATATAATGGCCAAAACTTAATGGTCACATTTCAAATTGAACTTACTTTATTATTAAATAGATATATTTATTTTGATTAAAAAATAGTATAACACAGGTTTCCATGAAACTATTTTTATTTTATATTTTCACGTCGTAACATTATTCCCCCCTTAAAAAATACAACCTCAAAATTTCATCTCATTTTCTCAATTGAGACGAGATACCGGTACTTCTATATTATTTCTTCTCCCAGTTCTCATGTTTCTTCTTCTATATATGTGTTTCCTCTACAACACTTTAAAGAGGTGGGTAGTAATGTTGCGTAGAACCATATCTATATTGCCCATGATCTCCAGTAGATACTCCTCATAAGAGTGTTCATGATCTTGTTGTACCATCTCCATACCCATTACCTGTGAATGTTCAAGTATATACATCCTCAAAATAGATATTTAGAAAACATCATGAACATGATCTAGATTTAGAGGAAGTGAAATTTGAGATTCCACTGCTTCTATGCGATCGAGGATTTCATAGTCTCTAATGTACCTAATGTCGAGATTTCCTTTCTTCCTAGACAATAATACTCTCTTCCATGGAGAAATTAAAAAGAATATAGTTTCACCAAAAGAAAACTATAATTCCCTTCTTAGTTTTTCATCATAGCACTTCATTCGACTCTGAGCAGCATTAATGTGTTGTTGGATGGAATAAACCTTTTATATCATATCTTGTACTAGATCAGTCCCATGAAGATTTCTCTCACCATCTTCATCCCAACATGTAGGACTACTACATATATTCCCATATAATGCTTCATAGAGTTCAATTTGAATACTTGAGTGGAATATGATATTGTATATGAACTCAACTACATAGAGATGTTGATCCCATCAACCATTATTTTCTATCTAGCATGTAATCAGCATCTCCTCCATTAATTGAATAGTTCTTTTATACTGGCCATCAGTTTTTGGGTGATAGTCCATATTGAAATTCAATTCAGTATTCAGAGAATGTTGAAGACTTCTCCAAACAATTGATGTGAACCTTGGATCATGATCAGATAAAATAGAATGTGGAACTCCATGTAGCCATATAAATTTCTTCACATATATCTTGTTGAGTTTTTCAAGAGGTAAATATACCTAAATAGAGCTGAAGTGGATAGTCTTCATGAGACGGTCCATAATAACCCATATAGCATTATTCCTTTTAGATGCTTTAAGGAGATTGGTGACAAAGTTCATAGTGATATTGTCCTACTCCCATGAAGGTATGGTAAGTGGTTTTAATACCCCTTTATGAATTTGTCAAACTGCCGTCACACATTGGATCACCAGGAACCTTGTATTATAGTCGAAAATCTCCCTTTTATTTTTATCCCACTAATACTAAACATGAAGTTCCATATACATTTTAGTACTTCTAGGATATATAATTTGAGTAGTGAATTTAGGTTTATCTAACTAGTATTTCTTTATTCTAGAATATATGGAATGCATATCCTTGTAGAAATTTTTTTACACCCTCTTGATCAACATTGAACTCGAGAAACATCCCATTCTTCATAGCCTTCATCTTCATCTGTAACAAATGGTTATTCTATTTGAAATTTCATTATCTTATCCATTAATGATATTTGATTGAATATTTTTGATAGGTTTGATGATGCCCCTACCCTTAGGATTCCCAAGTCCAGTTTTATGATGTCTTTGATAAAAGGACCTCATTGAATCCTCATCATTGTCAGCAAAATAGGGTCTTTCCTATATAATGAATCGGTTAATTTACTTGATCTTATGATATGATATTGAATTGAATAATTATAGTCTTTATGATGTTACAACCATCTTTTCTATCTCATTCTCAATTATTTGTTCATTAAAATATACTTCAAACTTTGATAGTCTATTAATATATCACATTTCTCTATATAATTATAATAAATACAAAACGTGGGAAAAAAATGAAACTAGCTCCTGGTCATGCGTAGGATTGTTCTTCACATGGGGATATAACTATAAATATGTATATGAAATAACCATTTCATTTTTCATTAGGAATAACCCAAATCCATTCAGAGATTAATTGAATAATATAACAGTTTCTTCTCAGATAGAGGGTTGAGTTTACACAGGTGCGGTAACCAGTCTCTCCTTCAGTTCATGATAGTTCTCTTCACACTCCATTGTCCTTATGAACTTCACCCCTTTTCTAGTTAACATTGTTAGTGGATTAGAATGTTTTGAAATGTTTTTCACAATCCTCTTATTATAAATCTCTATACAAAGGAAGCAATGAATCATAATTATTGTTGTAAGATAAGGCCACTCCTCTACAACCTTATTCATTGTAGGGTCAACTAATATTTCATCATTGGATACAATGTACTACAAAAAAGATACTTGTTGTAAATAAAATTAGCATTTGATGAACATTCAAAAGGTATTATCCTTCCTTACAGTTTGAAATATAACTATTATATGATCCTCATGCTCCTCATGAAATTTGAAATATATCATAATATCATCAATAAGAACTAACAAAATGTTATCAAGGTAGTCCTTAAAGACTATATTAATGAAATCAATAAAAATATCATGAGCATTAGTCAACGTAATGGGCATAAAAACAAACTCATAATCCCTAGGCCTTGATTGGAAGGAAGCCTTTTTAAAATCTTTTTTCTTCACAATAAATTGACAATAAGAAGATCAAACATCAATCTTGGAGAAGAATTGATCCCCATGAAGCTGTTCAAATAATTAATTAATTCTTGTAAGAATTTACTTTTTCTTCACTAGGATACCATTATGTTATGTAGAATAAATGCATGTCCACATTGATCCATCCGTTTTCATCATAGAGAGAACTAGAGATCCCCATGGAGACACACTTCTTTGGTTAAACCCCTTCTCCAAATGATCTTCGAGTTGTTTTATTAATTCCCCCAGCATAAATTTTCATATTCAATATGGAGTGTTGGACATCATCTTGGATCCAAGAATGATATCAATGGAGAACCCTACCATCCTTATTAAAGGAGGTCTAGGTAAATCTTCATGAAATACATCAATTTATTCCTAAATGATAGGGACATTCCCTATTCATATACATTCATTTTTTTCTATATCTTCATATACTAACAAAATAGGGAAGGATACGTGTGGTTTTTGAAGACAGATATCAGGTCGCAATATCTCTCCTTTGAAAACTAATGTAGAATGTCCATTCATGAAGTGTGATATTTAAATTCTTATATATTTGATCTTTTCAGTATACTTTGTGGACAAGGTCATCCCTAGAATAATTTCAATCCTTAACATGGGAATGACTACTAGATTTTTGATGTCATTGTTCTCAAAAAATTGAATTCTATATTTTCTATACATATTTTGTTTTTGTCACTAAAAGTTACATTTTATTTGAATGTGAATTATTAACGTGAAATATAATTTGATTGAATTCACCACCATATTTTTTTAATTTATAACACAACACAACACACAGTGTAACATTAAATACTGAAACTATAGAGGTCTAAAATGATGGGGCCCTAGAGAATCTACTCTAACTAGGTTCTCCCCCTTTGAAAACATGAAAACAATATCAGGAGAACAGATGGTGATCTTCCCATGGGTTGACCAAGAGGAAAGATAGTCAGCGACCTTGTTCCTCTCACGCTACCTATAATGTATGTCAATGTTTGTATCCATGAGGCCGAGGTATTTAGTTAAGATGTAGTATATGAACCATGGGGTGGGGAACATGCCAAACTTGGAGTTGTAGATAATTATGGAGTCGGTTTTCACTACACTAAGGGTAATGTTTGTCTTCCTGGATAGTTGAAGGCTGGAGAGAATCACAAGGGTTTTATCCTACAAAGAGTGGCCCATTACATAATGGATAGAAAAAGAATCCATAAATTAATGCATTAATCTAGAATAAAAAATAGTATTTTTTTTCTTTGAGAGAATAATGAGAGTACCAACCACCACATAATTTGGATCTTAGTCTTCATCCATAATGATAGAAAAACCACAACCTTTCTCACTCATCCTATTCTAAGGTTGATAGAGATTCCCCTCTACTACCCTCAAATTTGGATAGTGATTTCCAAAGTGAAAAAATTATCGACACTTGAAGAAATGGACTTTAGTTATGGACTACATGATCTTCCATTTGTATTTACTGTGTATAAGTTGAGTCTTCACTCACTACAATAGTTACAAGCAATATGGACATCTCTTCAACAATTTTAACACTACCTACTTCCGGGTAGATAGTTCATCGAATGCTTCTTCTCACAATTGTTTCATGTGGAAAGTTTAAAATTCATTCCTCCTCTTTCGTGGTAAAATATCCTCTCCGTGTTTGTTTCTAAAGATCTATTCTTTTCATTCAACTTGTGAGACTAATCCATCTCATCAAACTCTAGTTCATCTTTCATAGCACTCATCGCGATCTCCTTAATTTTTTCATGGTACTAGTTTGAATTATTCTTCTGTATATTAGGTCATAGTCTAAAAATTAATCAATAAACCTTCCAATTAGAATCCATGAAAAAGATAAAGGTGTAATGGGAAAAAACATGTGAATTTAATCTCATAGTATAACAACTGTGGTCTTTATTACAAACATAAACCTGATTTATCACATAAAACCTTCACCTTATACAACATGGAAGATTGAGAGGTCTAGTGTCTTTGGGGATTAGGAACATTAAATAACAACATAAAACATGAAATATAACATCATTATTGAAAATTTCATTTACATGACCACTACATTCCGTCGTACTTAGCATTGCATGGGATAACCCAAGAACATGCATAAGAAAAAGGTTAGCTATAAATCTCAGTAAGGGAATAATCATGGAATAACATGATGAATAAAATACATGTTAGAAAATATTAATATCAATAGACCAAAGGAGAAGAATAAACATTAATTCATGATAATGCATGATAATCATAACATGGAAATGTGGTAACCACACTTAACAAAGAATTATTGTGAGACAAGGCTCATTGCACATAGAGCATGAGAAAATCCTCATTTCACATGAAGCATGATTAAAAACTCATTGAACTTGAATTAGCATGAGTCAACACCCATTGGAAATTACCTATCATGATACTATACTTTACCCAATACATTGGAGCGCTATAAGGGCTCACCCTTCATAAATATTTCATTTCATGCATAAGTGTGACACATAGATCATATAACATGGATTCATAAAACATAATCATTTATTCCACGATAAAGGAATGTGGAATTAAAACATGAAACATTATAATCAATAAGTAAATGTGTATAAAGTTGAATACCCTTGATATAGAAATGGTAATGGTATTCACTACACAATGACATTGGCATGAAAAATCAGTGCAATTTCGACAGCGTAACGGTGTGACGTTAGAATTCATTAAAATGGTAGATGAGAGGTAAATGGGTGTCTCAACATATGTACATGAAATGGAATGTAATGGGGTCATATAGATACAATTAACAACAATTTTAATGGAATTTAGATTCATCATACAAAAGAATTTCTTGAATATAAAAGAGGAGAGAGAAATTCCTTTCGGAATTTCGGCATAGTAACTGGTGTACATGGGAGGAATTTAGTGAGAGAGAAAGGGGTATCCAATCATTAATACAGAAAGTGGGAAGTATGGGGGAGTTTCAAAACCATACCCCAACATTTATAATTGAAATTAAAATTCATAACATTTTAAAGAATATTGTACAAAAAATGAGAAAGGATGAAAAAACCCTTACTTGGAAGTATGCTTCTAATGGATTGAAATATGCTTGAGAGAGGCTTCTTGGGAGCTTGGGAATCCTTTGGAGGATTATATGGATAGTAGGGCATAGGTTGGATGAACTCAAAAGGCTTTTAGTGAGAAGAAAGTTGGAGCTTTAGTGGTTATATATAGGAAAGGTGGGGTAGTTCATTATTATTTATGGTTGGGACACCTCACATTAAACTGATTCAAACCACAATCCAGCCCATGATTTTTGCCCATGGTTTTTTCCAAAGGGGTGTAGAAAAAATTATTTTATAAATCCGAAGTCTGAACTTCTTAAAATAATGGGGATTCTTATATAGAGGTGAGTCACACTCTTAAAAAAACAATTTAAAAATACAAGATGTTTAATAAGCCTTGAAGGGTCCATTAATGCTTTGTAAAACAAGTAAAACAAACCCAAAATCAAATTATTTTAATGGTAAAACATATATTGTCCAAACATAAGGCTTATAATATTTTATTACATCACTATTTCATTCATTAAATTATATGATCATTTATATTTAATAAAAAATTAATCGAATAATGATAATAATATTTTATTAAAATTTTATTTAATACAAAATCCATTAGTTCATCAAAATAGATTTCATAGTTGTATATTAACTAAAAATACTATTTGAGCTTTAAAAAATATTTACAAGTTAACAAAAATAACATGAAAATATATTCATTATTATATATAAGAATATTGTTCATAACCATAGTGCTAAGGTCTTGTTACATAACCCCTTATAACACCCACATAAGACCGTAGGGTTAGGTGTGCGATGGTGATCGACTCTTGGGGACGCTCGGATAACATTGCCCGGGTGGTATTCTCTATCAACTTCTACTTCTCTCGTAGGCGGTCTCACTTGAGCTTAACCTATTGATGTTCAACTTGGGTTTGTTCAAGAGCAAAGCCCAATGATGCCACCTCATTTCTGAGCTCCGAAAAATGGGCTTCGTATGGGGCATGTCTACTGGATGAGGCCATCGCTTCCTTTTTCTAAGTAAATTGGATTTGATACATCCATATATTTATACAAATCATGTGATGAATGTTCAATGGCTATATTAGAAACGGTCACAATTCTTAACATAATACCAAAGAACTTGACATATTATATCATCGTTTTACATAAAGGGGCATTTAATTAGATCAAGAGGGATTTCCATTAATAAATGTTTGGGTCGTTACAATCTTCCCCCCTTAAGAAATCTCACCCTCAAAATTTCCTCTTCCCACACTAAAACAAATGGTGGTAACTATGCTTCATCACTTCCTCTGATTCCCATGTCGCTTCTTCAAACATGTGGTTTCACCACAACACCTTGATGAGGGGAATTTCCTTGTTTCATAGAACTTTTCATCTACAATCTAAGATCTTCATAGTTTTCTACTCATAAGAAAGATAATCCTCTAACTGTCCCACCTCTGAAGAGAGTACATGTGAAGGGTCCGGTATGTACTTCCTTAAGAGGGATACATGAAATACATCATGCACTTTGGCCATGGTAGGTGGATGTGCTAGTCAATAGGCCATATCCACGACATGATCAAGAATCTCGTAGGGGCCGATGTACCTTGGACTTAACCTACCTATCATTACAAAACTCATGAACTTCTTCCACGGAGATATGCGTAGAAATACCATGTCTCCAAATTTAAACTCAAGGTCTCATCGATGGTTATCTACATAACTCTTCTGTACACTCTGGGATGCCTTGATATGTTGCTGAATGGTTTTCACCTTTTCCACCATTTCTTCGACCATTTCTGGTCCTAGTAGCTTACGCTCACTGAACTCATCCCAACATGCCGGTGTTCTTCACCTTTTCCCATAAGGGGCTTCACATTGTTCCATTTGCATGCTCGAGTGGATACTATTATTATAAGGGAACTCAACCATAGGAAGATGTTGGTCCCATACTCCTTTAATGTCCATTGAGCGTGCTCTCAACATGTCCTCCTGTGTTTGGATAGTCCGCTCGGATTGGATATCAGTTTGAGGATTATAGGTTGCAATGAAGGTTAGTTCAGTATTCAAGTAATGTTGAAAACTTTTCCAAAACATATAGGTGAATCTTGGATCTCGATCAGACACAATAGATAGTGGTACTCCATAAAGACTTACCACTTCCCTGATATATATCTGTTCCAGTTAATCCAATGAGAAATCCTCTTGAATATTAATGAATTGTGCAGACTTTGGAAGACGATCTATAACAACCCAGATTGCATTGTTGCCTTTGGATGTCTTTAGAAGTCCAGTGACAAATTCCAAGGGGATTTTCTCCAATTTCCATTATATTATGGGAAATGGTTGCATCATCCCCTCAGACTTCTACCTCTCCGCCTTCACTTTCTGACACACCAGGTACTTTGATGTATATTCAGCAATCTCATTCTTCATATTATCCCACAAATAATTTTCTCATAGATCTCGATAAATCTTTGTGTTTCTTGGGTGAATAGAGAAATTTTAACTATGTGCATCATCCAAAAGTTCCTTCTTCAGCTCTGGACATGATGGAACACATAGTCTTTTCCCAACTCTCACAATTTCTTCTTCATTAACATTAAACGTCGAGGATTTCCCTTTTCGGATAGCTTCCACTTTTTCATGAATTCCCACATCATCCTTTTAATCATCCATTAACCATTCCAAAAGTGATGGTTGAGCAATAATTTTTGAAAGGATTGATGATGTTCCATTCTTTATGATTCCCAGGTCCATCCACATCAAATCTTAGAAGATTGGATCCTTTTTAATTCTCATCAATGATAGAATTTTTGGTCCCTTTCTACTTAGAGCATATTGCACCTTGTTTTCTTTGACAGGGTGATAATGGATTTTGCAGTCATAGACATTGATCATCTCTACCCATCTTCGTTGGCGCATATTCGACTCTCTCTATGTGAATATATACTTGAGACTTTTGTGGTCTGTATATATTTCACACTTCTCCCCAAAAAGATAATGCCACCAAATTTTCAAAGAGAAGATCACTACAGCCAACTCATGGTCATGTGTTGCATAGTTCTATTCATGGACATTCAATTTCCTGGAAGCATGGGCAGTGACTTTTTAATTTTTCATTAACACACATCCCAGGACCTTCTTCAAAGCATCACTAAATACCAAGAAAATTTATCCACTTGTGGGCAAAGTGAGCACAAGCACAGTGATAATCTTCATTTTTAAATCCTTGATGCTTTCTTCTCATTCATCACTCACGAAAACTTTACTCCCTTCCGAGTTAGCTTGGTAAGATGGTTGGACAATCGTGAGAAATTTCTCACAAATCGTCGATAATATCCAGCTAACCCCAAGAAGCTATGGATATCTGTTACCGATGATGGCCTCTGAAATCCCTCAATTACATCTCTTTTAGAGGGATCCATAGATATCCCATTGCTTGTGATGATATGGCCCGAGAATGATACATCCTTCAACCAGAACTCACACTTGCTGTATTTGGCATAGAGCTTATCCTTCTGCAAGGTCTCTAGTACAGTTCATAGATTCTTCTCATGATCCTCCTTGGTTTTGTAGTACATCATAATATCATCTATAAAGACTACCAAAACTTTTTCTAGGTAATATCTAAAGACTCTATTCATCATGTCCATGAAGTTTGCTGGAGCATTAATGACTCCTAAAGGAATTGCTATTAATTCATAGTGCATGTATCATGTACGAAAAGCAGTTTGGGAGATATCATCAACCTTCAACCATAATTAATAATATCCCAACAGCAAATCCTCCTTGGAGATGTATTGTGCTCCACGTAGATGATCAAACAAGTCATGAATTAGTGGGAGATGATACTTGTTCTTTATTTTTATTTTGTTGAGCTCACGATAATAGATGAAAAAGCGCATTGATCCATCCTTCTTCTTAACGAAGAGGACTGGTACACCCCATGTTGAAGCACATGGGAATATATACCCCTTATCCAAATTCTCCTATAGCTGTTTCTTCAGCACTTCATGCTCCAGAAAAACCATTCTATATGGATTTTTGGATATTGGCAATGCCCCCAATATATGTTCAATTGAGAATTCAACATCTCTTTGAGGAGGAAGAACAGAAAAATCTCAGCAAATACTTCAGTGAATTCCCTCACAATAGGCATGTCTTCATGGATGGTTGCTTCCTTGGACTCAATCATCTGATCCAGATACGCATTCTCATAGGGCAATAATATCCATTCTTCATATGATGGGGCTAAAGAAGATTCATCTTCCCCCATGCAATTGTAAAGAATCGGTGGTCGATTCTCCACATGGAGAGTGATTTTCCTCTCACGACAATTTATGTTGGCTCTATATAAGGAAATCTGATCCATGCCAAAAATTGCATCAAATTCAACCAGAGGGAGTATGGAAAGGTTCTCCAGGATGTTCAATCCACAGATTATGATAGGGGAGGAGTTATATTCATGGGATGCAATAATCGCCCCATTTTCCATACTCACTGACATCTTTACTTCCATGATTTGTGATGGTGATGTTATTGTTCTAGTAAACTTTTGAGATATAAAAGAATGCGTAGAACCTGAATCAAAAAGTATGTTCACTATTCTTGAATGAATAACTAGCATACCTATCACCACTTCATTTTCGGGGTTCACTTCTGTAGTAGTGATGGAAAAAGCTCGCCCTTGCTGCCTTGGAGGTTGTTGGTTGCCTCTGAAAACCATTGGCATAGGGCACTGATTTGAAATATGTCCTAGTTCTTTGCAGTTTTAGTAATGAACCACGCATTGAGGTTCAAATATAGTGTTCCTTTCCTTTGTCATAGCTGAAAGTCTTTCTTGACGATTGTTAATAGTCAAGATCCCTTCTCTTCCACACCTAAATTATTTTATTGTACCCTTCTGGCAATTTCTGGGGTGCTTCTTTTTGCACTGTTGGCAAGGGGGTGCTGAATCTTCTTAGGACCGTTCGATTTATCCATCGAACCACCACCACTGAATTCCACCATACCCTTCTTATCCCCATGAAACCCTTGTGATTCTATGATCTCTATTTAGACCTTGAGGGTACTTTAGACTATTTACTCATAGCTGTCGAAGTCAAAGATTGCCAGTGCTTTCCGCATGCTAGGTTTTAGCCCACCAAAGAAGTGGTCAACCTTGCATTTGGGGGTAATGACAAATCCGGAAGTATATCGTGAAATCGTGTGAAGTTTTCCTCGTACCCTCCAACAGATTCATCGTCTTTTTTCATTATGGAAAAGAAGTTCCTTTTCATCTTATACCGGATGGTGCGCGGAAAATATTTATCAAAAAACATCTTCCGGAAATCCTTCCATTCCAATGTCATGATCTCCTCCTCAGGCTTCGTATTTCTGATCAACGTCCACCATTGATCAGATTCACCCTTCATACGATAAGTATCTAGGAGAACCTTCTCTTAATCAGAACATTGAAGGATGGAGAAGATTTTTCATTGGAGTTGACCCATTGTTCAGCAATTGATGGATCAGATGATCCATTAAAAGTAGTGGCATTTGTCTCTTGAAGCTCTCAATAGTGACTTGTTCTTTCTTAGGGGGGGTTGGAAGTTCCACTTGACCGATGTTTCTATTAAAATCTTGAGTTAGCTAAGAGAGAAGCATGGAAAATTATTCGATTCCCGCTCCCATTGGATTGGGCATCTCATTAGTATAGTCATCACATTCATCTTCACATCAGTTGTTAGCCTGAGTCCTCCTATTACCAGGCATTGGCTAGAATAAAAGGAATGGTATGGATAACACATAAAGCGTAATAGAAGGATAAAACTGATGACTTATAAATAACTCTTATTTCCTTAACATATGAATCTATTGGCTTTAGTATATCTTATCCATGATCTACTATCTAATATATATTATTTGGGAATTTTTTGTCCCTTAATAATGGTTTATAATAAACCTGTGAATTTACCAAAGCATATATACCCCAGGAGTGTCGTAACCAAGAGTACAACAAGGCCCGTTTTCGTGCACCAGTTCTCATTTGAGTCTAGCTCAAAGCGGTGTTTTTGGGTTTTAGCCCTAGGATACATCTATGCCAGAGCCACCTCTACCTGCTCGTATCTAGACAGGGATGTATTTTCTTGATAAACCACTCACTCTATACCCACAAAAACATAAGGATGTTTTATTATACTTATTCTTATCTCTATGGATTTACTGGGGTTTTATTATCCTAATCCCATAAATAACTAAACCTATCCTCTGATTCGAACTATTACAACCCGGGTCTTTATTACCAACTTAAACCAATTTTATTACATAAAATCATCACTTGATACAACATGGAAGATCAAGAGGTCTAGTGTATTTTTGGATTAGGAACATTACATAACAACTTAAAACATTAAATACAACATCGTTTTTGAAAACGTCCTTTACATGACCACTACATTCCCTCGTACATAGCATTGCATGGCATAACCAGAGGACATGCATAAGAAAAGGGTGAGCTATAAAACCTAGTAAGGGAATAATCCTATAATAACATGATCAATACAATAAATTTAACGCAATATCCATATCAATTGAGCACAATATAATCATAAACATAAAGGCATGATAATGTATGATAATAATAATATGGAAATGTGGCAACAACACTTAACATTGAATTAGCATAAGCTAAGGCTCATTGCACATGGAGAAAGAGTAAATCATCATTGAACATGAAGCATGAGTAAACCCACATTGCACTTGAATTAGCATGAGTCAACACCCATTTTACATGATGTATCATGATAATATACTTTACCCAATGCATTGGAGCGCAATAAGGGCACACCAATCTTAATCAGTTCATATCATGCATAAGTGTGCCGCATGGATCATATAACATGGATTAATAAAACATAATCATTTATTCCACAATAAAGGAATGTGGAATTAAAACATGAAACATTATAATTAATATGTGAATATGTATAATGTTGAATACCCTTGATAGGGAAATGGGCATGGTATTCACAACACAGTGACATTGGCTTGGAAAATCGGTGCAATTTTGGCAACGTAACGACGTGATGTTAGAATTCATAAAAATGGTTGGTTAGAGAGAAAGGGGATTATCATCATATTTACATGAAACAGAAAATATAGGGGGTCATTTGATACATGTCCCAACAATTTTTATGAAATTTAGAGTCATGATACAAAAGAATATATTGAATATAAAATAGGAGAGATAAATTCCATTCAACATTTTGGCATAGTAACGGGTGTAAATGGGAGGTATTTAGTGAGAGAGAAAGGGGTGTCATAGTATTAAATCATTAATAGGGCATTATGGGGGAGGTGTGAAACCGTACCCAACATTTATAACTGAAATTAAAAGGCATAACAATTTAAATAAAATTTAACAAAAATGAGAAAGGATGAAAAACTGTTACTTGGAAGTGTGCTTATAAAGGCTTGAGAGAGGCTTCACAGAGGCTTCTAGGAAGCTTGGTGAACCTTGGGAGGATTATAGGGAATGTAGGTCATAGGTTGGACGAACTAAAACGGCTTTGAGTGAGGATAACGTGGTATCATGGATGGGTTTATATAGGAAAGATGAGGGAATTATTTATTATTTAGGGTTGGGACACCTCACATTAATGTACTTCAAACCACAAACCTTCCCATGGTTTTTCCAATGGTTTTTCCAAAGGGGAGTGGAAGACAATATTTTATAAGGCCCATGTCCTAAATTATTAAAATAATGGGGTTGTGTTTGTGGAGGTGAGTCACACTACCAAGGAAAACAATTTAAAAAAGACAAGATGTTTAATAAGCCTTGAAGGGTCCATTAATGCTTTGTAAAACAAGTCAAACAAAACAAAAATCATATTATTGTAATGATAAAACATATATTGGCAAACCATAAGGATTTTAGTATTTTATTACATCACTTTTGGGGAATTATGATGTCATAAAACAGATTATATTTTTAAACAGTATTTAATTTTTTCCCAAAAATTTGTCTGTCTCGAAAAATTATGAAAAATTCACTGTTGGATAATTTTAACATCCTTATTCCAGAAATAATATTTAATTTATATAAATAATTTTCTAAATATGTTAATTTTCACTTTGAAAATAAAAAGTGACATTTATCGAAAATTCACGGGTTTGAATAAAAATGGCTCTTGAACCATAATAAAAATTACAATTGCATTCATAAATTTATATGATCATTTATATTTAATAAAAATTAATCTATTAATAATATTATTATTTTATTAAAATATTATTTAATACAAAAATACATTAATTTATGAAAATAGATTTCATAGTTGAATCTTAACTATAATAACTATTTGAGCTTTAAAAACTATTTACAAGGTAACAAAAATAACATGAAAATATATTCAATATTATATAAAAAAATAATATACATAACCATACTGCTAAGGTATTATTACATAACTGTAACGACCCGCCCTCTGGGCCCGTGCCGTGACTACCCCAATCCCGCCTTCCATAGGCCAGGGGCTGGCGACTAGCACCAAGGCGAAAATCCCAACAAAAAGGGAAGGCATTGCCTTTGAAAAGTAAACAAGCACCACAGAGTAAGCAAGCGGAAAAGTAAACACTAAGTAAAACTGTACAAGCTGTGCTGAAAATAAAAAGGGGCCGGAAATACAAGCCCAACTGTAAAGTAAAACTGAAAGGAAAAATAGCAACTAAAAAGGGAAAACTGCAGCGTCGAGCCGTCCTCCGGAAGTCCCACATGAAGGGTGGGTACAGATAGCCTCCACGTCTCCTCGGGTCCACCTAACCGCTCCGAGTACGTCCCGCCCAGTGGTCCACCTCCAGGTACTGTCCTGCTCCGCATGCCTCCACCACGATCAGCGATGTCCGTCGTCTGCAACCAACACCACGAAGTGCGGGCATAGCCCGTGCAGGGGTGAGTATAAGCTACTCAGTAGGGACCCCGAGACCCCCGAAGGTCTCCCGAAATCCACAAAGGATAATCCACAAAGGAAAGATACAATCACGAAGTAATATCTGACACGGCATAGGTATATGCCCATACATATACCTAAGTCTTCAATTCCCACTCGGCTTCAACGTCCGAGCCCAAGCACAACCCAGTCCACACAGGAAAGCAAACGCATACCCACGCAGGATTGAACAACACAATCCACAAAGGAGAGTAACACAAGATTCAGCTCACACAGGTATACATCTTCGGATGACGATAAAGATGATCATTGAACCATCTAAGTCGTCGGACCCATGAAGGATCGATAGGTACTAACCTTACAGTGACCCACACAGGATCGGGCCCACGCAGGACCTGTAGAAGTTGGCTCACACAGAACCGCTGAGAGATTACCCACACAGGATCGGGCCCACACAGGACCGGGCCCACGCAGGACCTGTAGGCGCTGGCTCACACAGAACCGCTGAGCGCTGACCCACGCAGGATCGGACCCACACAGGATCGGGCCCACACAGGACCGGCAGCACTGATCCACGTAGGATCGCTGAGTGCAGTAGTCGTCGCAGTCCGCTGAGGATCTCTGCACAGTCGTCGCCGCAGTCCACTGAGGATCTCTGCACGGTCGTCGTCGGAGTCCACGGAGGATCTCTGCACAGTCGTCGCCGCAGTCCACTGAGGATCTCTGCACAGTCGTCGCTGTCGAAGTAGCAGTCGCAGCCAGCCTAGGGTTCTCGCACACAGCAAGCTCGTTCGGGAGGGTCCGCTCCACGAGCCGAGGGGTTGATACATCAACTGACACGAAGTCCGAAGATGATGTATCCAAAAGTTCCGTATCGTCAACAGGAACTCAACGTCGCAGACGGCGCGTCAACGGACGCCCGGTCTGAGAGATATTGGCATTTTCGTCCCAGGGGCCCGGTTGGTTTTTAAGGCAAAACCAACCTGACCGCACTCCACCTGTGTCCAAACCTCGGGCGGAGTATGCCAAAAGATCCGTCTCACTAAGAGGAATTCAACAAAGCTGACGGCACGTCAATCGGACGTCCGTAGCTCAAGATATGAGTGTTTCCGCTCCGAGGGCCCGGTTGGTCTCGTGTACGAACCAACCCGGCCGAACTCAAAGTATTCCGAAACCTTGAGTGCGATATACCGAAACGACCGTCTCGATCCAAGGATTGTGTTTCCGCTGACGGCGAGTCGTTTGGAGGCACGAAGCTAGAGATACGGGCGTTTGAACGAAAACGTCCGAAGATGGGGGGGTACGGGCCCGGGCCGACCCGGCCCGACCCCCCCTGGGTCGGCCTGAACCGGGTCGACCCGACCCGGGTCCGACCCTGCTGGCCCGGCCCGGCCCGGCCAGGGCCTGTCCGGCTCGGCCGGCGCGCGGGTGGAAGCCGCGGGCGCTGACCCGCGGCTTGAGGAAGGACCGCGGCCCGCGTGCGGGCCGCGCTGGCGAGCCGCGGACGCGTTGAGCTGCGTCCGCCCGGATGAACCGGACCCGCGCGCCGTGGGTCCGTTTGGCCGCCGCCGCCGCAGCTTCAGCCGCGGCGGATTTAGTCCGGCGGCGCGCCGGGGCGCCGCCGCCTCCGGCCGCCGGCAACTTCCGCGGGCCGCCGGCATCGCTCCGGTGGCCCTTTTTCCTTCCCGTCTGCGCCGTTGCTCCTCCCGGGATCCGTTCTTTACTGCGGGATCGCCAAACGTCCGTTGCGGCACGTTCCGTCGTCGACCATCAAATCCGCACAAAACGAAGAACGACGGAGGGTCGTCGGGCCGTGTTTGTTCGGCCCGCACCCTCCGCGTTAGAGATAAACAACCGGGAGAAAAACGATCAACACATGATCCAACAATTTTAACTAAAATAAAATTGTTCATTGAAAACCGGCTTTTTAATTTTCAAGAATGTTCATGAGAAAATTAAAAAGGGGTAATTTTTCCAAAATGAATCCCTACCTTGATGATCGTCGTGCGCGGGCGATCTTCGCGGAAGAGACCGTCGCGGAAGAGATCGATCGTCGCGTCGTCGCGGGGAGGCGTCGCGTCGTCGCGGATTCCGGCGTTGAGTCGGCGAGCTCAACGAATCAAGAACAACAGATTTAAATTATTAATATTTAAATCTGTGTTTCGTTTAAAACCAAAGAAAAGAACTTGAGAGGAAATCCGAAAGCACTCACCACGAATGGTCTGTGATCGGAGATCGGAGATCGGAGATCGGAAGAGCGTCTCGGGCGAAGGCGTTGTCGATTTCCGGGTTCGGTGTTCTTCGCGTTCTTCGCGTTCTTCGCGAGGGAGAAGAAGTTGCGAGGGTTCTTTCAAATCTTCTCAAGCGCAAATAACCAGAGGTTAAGCGTTGGTCTTATTTTATTATTACGCCAACGAATTTGAAAAACTGGTTACGAAACGATCCATCAATTCGTTGAATTAATTCAACGAAAGAAACGACCCATTTAATTCACGAAGGAAACAGCCCATTTAATTCACGAAATAAACCGCCCAATTAAATGGTCTGTTAAGAATTTAGAAAACGTGTCGGTTGACTTTCATTAAGACGGGTTTTCACGGGTGCGTTTCTTAGCGGAAAGAAACGGCGGGGCTCGTGCGAGCCCCACCTCACAAATATCCTACCAAGGTGGTAGGATATTTCTGGATAGCATCCTATCCAGTTCAACTCAGTTCAAGCCGCCTTTAAGTGGCTTCAAGTGGCTTCCAAGTGGCTTAAGTGAAATAAAATAAAGCTGTCGCAAAATTATTTTATTTCTTAACTTTAAGCCCGAAAATTAAAAACCACACCTGAGCAAACGCAACTCCGGAAGCGGCGTTTCTTAGCGAATACCGGCGCTGCGATTTCATCGGTGCCCTCAGAATTCGATTCCGGGCACCGGTTCAAAAGTTAGAAAAACTCGCTCGTCCGTTCACTGAACGTACCCGAGCCAAACTTCAGAAAATGATTCCGGGCACACCGGGCCTCGGAATCAGGCGCCGTCAGAAATTGCGTTCTTGTAAAATTCCAAAGAAAATTAAGAAAAAAATTTCCTTGAAATTTACGGGTCTTTACATTACTCCCACCTCAGGACTTTACGTCCCCGTAAAGATACATCAAAAACTAGGGAAACAAATGTGGGTACTGAGCACGCATCTGAGCCTCCCGCTCCCAAGTGCTCTCCTGGAGGTTCCCGTGCTGCCATCTGATGCGCACAAGAGGAATCGATCGCCCACGTAGGACCCGCTCCTGTCGATCCTCTATCTCCACTGGGACCTCCGTAAAAGTCGCTCCATCATCCACATCTAGCTCCCCATAGTCAATGATGTGTGTCGGGTCGTGCACGTATCTCCTCAGCTGGGATACGTGGAAGACGTCGTGCACCCGGTGCAACTGAGGTGGCAGAGCCAGGCGATAAGCCACCTCGCCAACCCTGCTGAGGACCTGGAAGGGTCCGATGAAGCGTGGAGACAACTTGCCGCCTCGGCCAAATCTCCTCAAACCACGTCGAGGTGAGACCCGCAAGAAGACGTGGTCGCCATCCTCGAACTCTAGTGGCCTCCGCCTCCTGTCAGCATATGACTTCTGCCGGCTCTGTGCTGTCCTCATCCGCTCCTGGATGACCTGGACCTTCACTGTCGTGGCCCGGACCATCTCTGGTCCCACAAGTGCTGACTCTCCAGGGTCTGTCCAGCACAAAGGAGATCTGCAAGGCCTGCCGTACAACGCCTCGTAGGGTGCCATCCTGATGGTGGAGTGGTAGCTGTTGTTGTACGCGAACTCCACCAAGGGTAGGTGGTCCTCCCAACTGCGACCAAAGTCGAGGACACATGCACGGAGCATGTCCTCGAGAGTCTGAATGGTCCTCTCCGTCTGACCATCCGTCTGAGGGTGAAAGGCGGTGCTCAGACGTAGTCGCGTCCCGAACGCCTCCTGCAACCCCTTCCAAATCCAGGAAGTAAAACGAGCGTCCCGATCAGAGGCGATAGTCGATGGCACACCGTGAAGTCGTACAATCTCCTGAACGTAGAGACGCCCCAAGCTCTCCACTGAGCCCTGCTCTCGGATGGGTAAGAAGTGTGCCGACTTGGTGAGTCGGTCAACAATCACCCAAATGGAATCGTGACCTCTGGAAGTGCGTGGAAGTCTAGTCACGAAGTCCATAGATATGTCGTCCCACTTCCACTCCGGGACCTCCAAGGGCTGTACCAAGCCTGCTGGTACCTGATGCTCTGCCTTCACCTGCTGGCAGGTGAGGCACCGTGAAACGAACTCTGCCACAACCTTCTTCATGCCCGGCCACCAGTGCTGTCGCCCGAGATCCTGGTACATCTTCGCCACTCCAGGATGTACCGCCAACGGAGAAGTGTGAAACTCTCTCAGCACCTCCTCTCGTAAGGCGACTGGTACCAAGGTACGTCCTCTGAAATGGACATCGTGATCTGCTCCAAGGGAGAAACCATCAGGTGCCTGTCCCGAGGATATCTATGCACGCCGCGTCTCACAGTCAACATCCCCATGCTGTGCCTCTCTGACCCGCTGAAGAAGTGGAGGAGAGACTGTGAGAGACTGAAGGAAGGCTGCTCCGTCTCTATCCACGAAGGATATCTGCAAAGCGGCTAGCTGCTCTGTCGCCTCCTCAAGTAGCTGGATGCCCGTCCTCCTGCTGAGGGCATCAGCCACCACGTTCCCCTTCCCAGGAGTGTAGACTATTTAAAAGTCATAGTCCTGGAGGAACTCGAGCCATCGCCGCTATCTCAGGTTCAGGTCCTTCTGAGAGAAGATATACCTGAGACTCTGGTGGTCAGAAAAGACCGTGAAGCGCTCACCCATCAGATAGTGTCGCCATGTCTTCAGGGCGAAGACCACTACTGCCAACTCCAAGTCATGGGTAGCGTAGTTCTTCTCATGAGGCCTCAACTGACGTGATCTGTAGGCAATCACGGCCCGCTCCTGCATCAGGACACACCCGAGTCCGGTCCCTGATGCATCGCAGTAGACTACGAATCCAACTCCCTCCTCAGGCAACCTCAAGATAGGTGCTCTAGTCAACCTCTGCCTCAGCTCCTGGAAGCTCTGCTGACATCTGTCTGACCACACGAAGGGTTTCCCCTTCTTCGTCAACGCTGAGAGTGGGGCCGCAACTCTGGAGAAGTCCGGTACAAATCTCCGATAGTATCCGGCTAGGCCCAAGAAACTCCGCACCTCTGTCACGCTCTTGGGTGGTTCCCAAGCTAGTACTGCCTCGATCTTCGCGGGATCCACTGCAACTCCCGCCTCAGAAATGACGTGCCCCAAGAAGTGGACCTCACGTAACCAGAACTGACACTTCGAGAGCTTGCCATAAAGCTGGTGATCTCGGAGTGTGTCTAGTACAACACGCAGGTGGTAGGCGTGCTCCTCCTCCGTCGTCGAGTACACCAAAATGTCGTCGATGAAGACCACGACAAATCGATCGAGGTATGGCTGGAAGATCCTGTTCATGAGGCTCATGAACACTGCTGGAGCGTTGGTCACGCCGAAAGGCATAACCAAGAACTCGAAGTGGCCATACCGACACCTGAAGGCCGTCTTCTGCACATCCTCGTCTCGAACTCTAAGCTGATGATAGCCTGACCTGAGGTCTATCTTCGAGAACCACCGTGCTCCCTTGAGCTTGTCGAAGAGATCATCAATCCTGGGTAGCGGATACTTGTTCCTCACTGTCACCTAATTCAGGCGATGATAATCGACACACAGTCGCAAGCTCCCGTCCGCCTTCTTGGCGAACAAAATCGGGGAAGCCCAGGGCGAAACACTGGGTCGGATGAACCCCTTGCCCTGCAAGTCCTCCAACTGTACTCGCAGCTCTCGAAACTCACCGGGGGCCATCCGATATGCTGGAGTGGATATCGGGGCTGTCCCGGGGTACAGGTCAATATAAAAGTCTACCTCTCTGCGAGGAGGTAGTCCTGGAACGTCGTCGGGAAAGACGTCCGCGTACTGATCCACCACTGCAGTGAAACTGGGACTCCGCACGTCAACTGCTCCCAGGATGAGGCTAGACAACTGATGAGTGATGGGCTGACCTCTCCTCAGCGTGAGTCCATCCTGTGCTGCTAAGGCTCCCTTCTCGCCGGTGAAGGTGAACCTGCTTCCGTCGGTGCGCACACATCGCACCTTGCGCCTAAAGGAGTCAATCTGAGCATGGACCGTAGATAACCAATCCATGCCCAAAATGACGTCGTAAGGCCTCGACGCTGCTACAAGAAGATCCCAGCCGAAACTCTCGCCTCCTAGAGTAAGCTCACACTGCCAGCACCAGTGTGTAATCATCGAGTCTGCTCCCGTAGGAGTCTCTAGCCGCAAGGATCGAGCCAACGGCTCTGTCGGAATCTCCGAGCTCCGAACAAGGGCAGTGGCTATGAAAGAGTGACTCGCTCCTATGTCTATCAGAACTGCAGCAAGGGTGGAATAGACATAGATCGTACCTCGAATCATCTCTGGTGCGCCGTGGTCGTAGACCTCCGTTGCCTGGAGCTGAGCCTGTCTCTGCCCGCCAGCTCCCTGTGGTCGGGGCGGGCCTCCTGGTGGTGGTGGTGGCAGAGCCTCAAAGCGTCGCCCACCACCTGCTGCTTGGCCAGCTCCTCTGCCTCGTCCGCCTCCTCCCTGCGGACCGCCACGGTCGACCCTCTGCCTCTGCCTGGGTGGCCCCTCCACCGTCTGCTGCCCCTCGGTACGACGGGTCGGGCAGTCACGAGCCATGTGGCCCTGCCCGCCGCACTCGTAGCACTGTCTGCCTCTCGGAAGGCTGGCTCCGGGCCGGGTGCCCTGCACTGCTGAGCCAGCGTCCCGAGGTCGCCTGCCGGAAGGTCTGGTCCGCCTGGAAACCTGAGTCATCCGCCGGCTACCAGCTGCCGAAGACTCCGCTATCTGCCGCCCTGCGGTGGGTCTCGCTGTGGACTCAGCTAGGAAGCTCTCGATCAGGAGGGCTCGCTCCAGTACCCCTGCCTGGGTCGGGATGCTGAGGGAGATCAGCGATGCCCTGATCTCGTGTCTCAAACCCTGCTCGAAGGTCCGGGCCCGGAAGAAGGGGTCCCGTACCATGTCTGTCGAGTACCAAGAAAGGTCGGTGAACCTCGCCGCGTACTGAGCGACCGTCAAGCTGCCCTGCCGCAGCTGAAGAAGCTCCTGGATGTGCACCGCTCGGAGGGTGGCCGGGACGAACTCTGAGCGGAAGAGGCTCTCGATGTCCATCCAGATGAGGGTGGCCTCATCGTGTACCTGGAGCATCAGGCTCCACCAGCGTCCGGCTGCGGCGTGCAGTAGGCTCGCCGCGAGGATCACCATGAGGTCTGTTGGCTTCCTCACTAGCCTGAAAACTCGGACGACCGCCTCCAGCCAGTCCTCGGCTGCCTGGGGGTCCAACTCCCCACGGAACCTGGGTGTTCGCTGGCGCTGGAACTCGTGCAAAGCTCCGAGGCGTCGTGCGTCGTCAGCTGCCAGTGCTGGAAGCATCGGGGGCTCGGTGGGTAAAGGTACCGTCGGTGCCTCTGCTGTCAACGGGCCCTGTACCGAGGCCTCGTCGCTCAGCGGGCTGTCGTCGCGCCCAAATCTGGGAACCCTAGCTGGCTACTGTCGTCGTGCCATCCTTGAAAAGGAAACAAGTATGCCACGGTCAGAACATTATACCTGGTGATCTGACACAAGTAATCACAAAGAAAACTTGAAACACACATGCAATCAATGTTTTCGTGCATTAAGTCGGAAATCAGAAGTCAGGGTCCTGGTGTATGGATACGTCTTCCGCCGCACCAACACTGGACTCCCTGGACTAATAACCACACTCAATACGCTAAACACTATTGCTTCACATAGAAGAAAGATCAGATTCTGCGGTAGAACCGACCACCTCTGATACCAATTTGTCACGACCCGCCCTCGGGGCCCGTGCCGTGACTACCCCAAGCCCGCCTTCCATAGGCCAGGGGCTGGCAACTAGCACCAAGGAGAAAATCCCAACAAAAAGGGAAGGCATTGCCTTTGAAAAGTAAACAAGCACCACATAGTAAGCAAGCAGAAAAGTAAACACTAAGTAAAACTGTACAAGCTGTACTGAAAATAAAAAGGGGTCGGAAATACAAGCCCAACTGTAAAGTACAACTGAAAGGAAAAACAGCAACTGAAAAGGGAAAACTGCAGCGTCGAGCCGTCCTCCGGAATTCCCACCTGAAGGGTGGGTACAGATAGCCTCCACGTCTCCTCGGGTCCACCTAACCGCTCCGAGTTCGTCCCGCCCAGTGGTCCACCTCCAGGTACTGTCCTGCTCCGCACGCCTCCTCCACGATCAGCGCTGTCCGTCGTCTGCAACCAACACCATGAATTGCGGGCACAGCCCGTGCAGGGGTGAGTATAAGCTACTCAGTAGGGACCCCGAGACCCCCGAAGGTCTCCCAAAATCCACAAAGGATAATCCACAAAGGAAAGATACAATCACGAAGTAATATCTGACACGGCTTAGGTATATGCCCATACATATACCTAAGTCTTCAATTCCCACTCGGCTTCAACGTCCGAGCCCAAGCACAACACAGTCCGCACAGGAAAGCAAACGCATACCCACGCAGGATAGAACAACACAATCCACAAAGGAGAGTAACACAAGATTCAGCTCACACGGGTATACTTCTTCGGATGACGATAAAGATGATCATTGAACCATCTAAGTCGTCGGACCCACGAAGGATCGATAGGTACTAACCTTGCAGTGACCCACACAGGATCGGGCCCACGCAGGACCTGTAGAAGTTGGCTCACACAGAACCGCTGAGAGATGACCCACACAGGATCGGGCCCACACAGGACCGGGCCCACGCAGGACCTGTAGGCGCTGGCTCACACAGAACCGCTGAGCGCTGACCCATGCAGGATCGGACCCACACAGGATCGGGCCCACACAGGACCGGCATCACTGATCCACGTAGGATCGCTGAGTGCAGTAGTCGTCGCAGTCCGCTGAGGATCTCTGCACAGTCGTCGCCGCAGTCCACTGAGGATCTCTGCACGGTCGTCGTCGGAGTCCATGGAGGATCTCTGCACAGTCGTCGCCGCAGTCCACTGAGGATCTCTGCACGGTCGTCGCTGTCGAAGTAGCAGTCGCAGCCAGCCTAGGGTTCCCGCACACAGCAAGCTCGTTCGGGAGGGTCCGCTCCACGAGCCGAGGGGTTGATACATCAACTGACACGAAGTCCGAAGTTGATGTATCCAAAAGTTCCGTATCGTCAACAGGAACTCAACGTCGCAGACGGCGCGTCAACGGACGCCCGGTCTGAGAGATATTGGCATTTTCGTCCCAGGGGCCCGGTTGGTTTTTAAGGCAAAACCAACCCGACCGCACTCCACCTACATCCAAACCTCGGGCGGAGTATGCCAAAAGATCCGTCTCACTTATAGGAATTCAACAAAGCTGACGGCACGTCAATCGGACGTCCGTAGCTCAAGATATGAGCGTTTCCGCTCCGAGGGCCCGGTTGGTCTCGTGTACGAACCAACCCGGCCGAACTCAAAGTATTCCGAAACCTTGAGTACGATATACCGAAACGACCGTCTCGATCCAAGGATCGCGTTGCCGCTGACGGCGAGTCGTTTGGAGGCACGAAACTCAAGATACGGGCGTTTGAACGAAAACGTCCGAAGATGGGGGGGTACGGGCCCGGGCCGACCTGGCCCGACCCCCCCTGGGTCGGCCCGAACCGGGTCGACCTGACCCGGGTCCGACCCGGCGGGCCCGGCCCGGCCAGGGCCGGTCCGGCTCGGCCGGCGCGCGGGTGGAAGCCGCGGGCGCTGACCTGCGGCTTGAGGAAGGACCGCGACCCGCGTGCGGGCCGCGCTGGCGAGCCGCGGACGCGCTGAGCCCCGTCTGCCCGGATGAACCGGACCCGCGCGCCGCGGGTCCGTTTGCCCGCCGCCGCCGCGGCTACAGCCGCGGCGGATTTCTTCCGGCGGCGCGCCGGGGCGCCGCCGCCTCCGGCCGCCGGCAACTTCCGCGGGCCGCCGGCATCGTTCCGGTGGCCCGTTTTCCTTCCCGTCTGCGCCGTTGCTCCTCCCGGGATCCGTTCTTTACTGCGGGATCGCCAAACGCCCACTGTGGCACGTTCCGTCGTCGACCGTCAAATCCGCACAAAACGAAGAACGGCGGAGGGTCGTCGGGCCGTGTTCGTTCGGCCCGCACCCTCCACGTTAGAGATAAACAACCGGGAGAAAAACGATCAACACATGATCCAACAATTTTAATTAAAATAAAATTGTTCATTGAAAATCGGCTTTTTAATTTTCAAGAACGTTCATGAGAAAATTAAAAAGGGGTAATTTTTCCAAAATGAATCCCTCCCTTGATGATCGTCGTGCGCGGGCGTTCTTCGCGGAAGAGACCGTCGCGGAAGAGATCGATCGTCGCGTCGTCGCGTCGTCGCGGATTCCGGTGTTGAGATCGGAGATCGGAGATCGGAAGAGCGTCTCGGGCGAAGGCGTCGTCGATTTCTGGGTTCGGTGTTCTTCGCGTTCTTCGCGTTCTTCGCGAGGGAGAAGAAGTTGTGAGGGTTCTCCAAAATCTTCTCAAGCGCAAATAACCAGATGTTAAGCGTTGGTCTTATTTTATTATTACGCCAACGAATTTGAAAAACTGGTTAAGAAACGATCCATCAATTCGTTGAATTTATTCAACGAAAGAAACGACCCATTTAATTCACGAAGGAAACAGCCCATTTAATTCACGAAATAAACCGCCCAATTAAATGCTCTGTTAAATATTTAGAAAACGTGTCGGTTGACTTTCATTAAGACGGGTTTTCACGGGTGCGTTTCTTAGCGGAAAGAAACGGCGGGGCTCGTGCGGGCCCCACCTCACAAATATCCTACCAAGGGGGTAGGATATTTCTGGATAGCATCCTATCCAGTTCAACTCAGTTCAAGCCGCCTTTAAGTGGCTTCAAGTGGGTTCCAAGTGGCTTAAGTGAAATAGAATAAAGCTGTCGCAAAATTATTTTATTTCTTAACTTTAATCCCGAAAATTAAAAACCACACCCGAGCAAACGCAACTCTGGAAGAGGCGTTTCTAAGCGAATACCGGCGCTGCGATTTCATCGGTGCCCTCAGAATTCGATTCCGGGCACCGGTTCAAAAGTTAGAAAAAACCGCTCGTCCGTTCACTGAACGTACCCGAGCCAAACTTCAGAAAATGATTCCGGGCACACCGGGCCTCGGAATCAGGTGCCGTCAGAAACTGCGTTCTTGTAAAATTCCAAAGAAAATTAAGAAAAAAATTTCCTTGAAATTTACGGGTCTTTACAATAACCCCTTATCAAACCCGCATAATACTGAATGATATGGTGTGCGATGGTGACTGACTCTTGGGGTGGCTTAGATAACATTGTCTGGGTGGTAATCTCTATCAACTTACACTTCTCTCATAGGTGGTCCTGCTCGAGATTAACCTATTGAAGCTCGGCTTGGTCTTGGTCCAGAGTGAAGCCCAATGACACCACCTCTTTTCCAAGATCCTTCAAATGGGCTTCGTATGAGGAACGTCTACTACATGAGGACATCGCTTACTTTTTCGGAGTAAATTGGATTCGTTAAAGCACTATATTTATACCAATCATGTGATCACTCTTCAACGGCTATATTAGAAATGGTCACAATTTGTAACACAAAACCAATGAAGTTGACATATTATATAATACTTTTACATAAAGAGACATTTAATTAGATCATGATAGATTTCCATTAATGAATTTTTGGGTCGTTACTCATAGCATCCAACAAATTTATTTTCCTTCTTTTTCAGCTCTAGGAATTAGTTTTTCATTTTTGTTCTCAATGAATAGAGGAAATACTTTTTTTAAATGTTATCTTGAACTCTATTACTCCATATCTTCTATATCCCATCTTGGAATATTGTTTTTAACAATTTTCCACCATTTATTTGCTTCTCCCTCTAAGTGGTACACAAACTGGGTGACTTTTCCCTTGTTTTAAACAATGGAGTATAGAAAACGTAATTCCTATATATATTTTCCGTTATCTAGAAATCAATGAGTTGGTAGATCCATTGAAATAATGTGGTCATTGATACATAAAGGACTCAGGGGAATTTTGTTCCCTTTTTAGTGAATCTCGTCACTCAGCTTGTTTTATGTTATTTCTATAACTTTAGTCAGTTAATTCATCATTCTCATTAAGTTTTCCAATCCGGCTTCCATTGGATGGTTTTCAATACCTGGCCCACCACACTCACCATTTACGCGGCTTCTTTTACTTCCCACGACTTTCTAAAAGAATAAAACCTTAGTGGAAAACATGTTTCATTTACTAATCTTATAATTATAAACCAATTTATTATCATAAAACATCATTCTTTAATGACAATTACAATTTCAATAAATCCTTCATAAAGATTCATAAAAAACATGGGATTAACCAAATATATCCCCCAAGAGTGTCAATCTATGAGTGCAGCACGGCCCATTATCGTGCAACCGTTCTTGTTTGCATTTAAATCGAAGTCGTGTTTTCAAGTATTAACCCTTGATACATCTATGCTAAATCCACATCAACTTGTTTTTATAAAGTCAAGGATTATTTATTTAGAAACCACCAACATAATATTTCACGAAAATACCAGGAAGTTTTCCGATATTTAAACTTATCCCTAAGGTATCTTATAATGTTTTCATATCTTAATTTCTAGATATAACTAAAATATCCTTTCCTACTAACTATAAAAACCCACTTTTTTATTATATAACTAGTTCTTTGACACATAAACCCTTATAATATATGTATATACCCTAAGGGTAAGGTTTTCAATGGGGATATATTTTTGGGGCGGCTCAGATAACATTACCCGAGTGGTAATATCCACTAACATGAACTTCTCCAATAGAAGATTTCGTTAAAGCTTGAAATTTTGAAGCTCATCTAGGGCATGGATAAGGGAGAGTTCTAATGATAGAACCTACCACATGCATACTGACAAATTGGCTTCATAGAACAAAAATCAACTGGATGAGGCCATCGACTCTTCTTTCAACATTAATTAACAATTATCATTTCGATTTATAACATTAAAATAACTATTTAGAGTATTATTTCCCATGGTCATATTGGAAAACGATCATAATTAGCTATCAGTCATATAATAGTCGAAATCCAATGGTGAAATTTCAAATTATAATCCTGAAATTACTAAAAAGATATATTTTTTCAGCACAAAATAATATAACAGAAATTTTTGAGAAAGAAATTTTTCAATATATTCAGGTAGATACAACGATTGCTCGATTAGTCTACATTGAGTGAAGCTGACTAGCCACAATACACAAGGGTCCAGTATGAATCCTCGTAGCTATTCCCCTTGCCTAGTATTGATGCTTCCACATCACGATACAATTTCCCCTTTCTTAACATGGACATTGTGTGGAACTCTATCAACCTATATACAGAGGGGTAGCTGAGTCCTTCCTAGACTCATGTACCTATCCTGATGCCCAACCACTACCCTGCTGGAAAAAGTTACTACAAAACATATATTGATCATAAATTCTTTAGAATGAATGGAACTCTAAATTAGTGTATAGAAACTGAGGCCACTTGTGGCCCAACATTCCACACTAATATCACTATAACGAAACATGGTTCGGAGAAGGGTTACCATTTCCCTGATAGCTCATCTAGTTGTTTACGTGGTGATAACTTTTATAGTGGTGCTTCTTTCTACCAGAATAAGATCTCTTAGTTGTCCATAATGAAAATGCTTATATACGACTCGAGGCGTCTCTAAATTTTTATTCCATGATGGGTGACTTATTCATCAAATAGAAAAACCTACTCAAGTTAAAAATATTCACTTGTAGCCTAATATCATAATGAAGACCATCCTGAAAAGATCTTATCTTGAATATATTATCATCTCCTCAAGATAACTCAAAGAATTACATGTCAGTGACGCATCTAGCATAGTTTCTCACTAATATAAAATCTTGCATTAGGTTCATAAACTCGTGATCCTTATCTTCCCTCAAAAAATGTATATATATGTTCCCCATAAAATTCACCTCACAGTTCATCTAAGATAACTCATATTACTTTCTATCTTGCCCCATATTTTCATACCAATGCATGGAAGGTCCATGAAGTGTATATGTGCCAAGATTCACCCTTTTATCTAAAGGTCTCTCAATTTATTAATGATTTTATAGACTAACACAATCAAGAAATATACTATTTGGGGTCCTCCATACCCAATGAACATAAATGAAAAATACTGATGAAAATCCCTCAACAACTTAAACAACAACGGAACAGTGTGAATAACCTCCCTTTCCATATATTGTATGACCCTCAAGAAGTTATGATTATGATGAACATATATCTAATCATTATGAGATATAGGAATATACGTCTTAGCTTGGTAAGGATCATGATTATTTCTAATCTCTTGAAACGCAACTCAAAGTCGATGAGGAGTCATTTTTTCTAAAGTAAAAATTCACTCCTTATAACATTGGACAAAAAGAAGGTCAGGCTCAACAGGTGACAACAACAGAGAACCACTAACTCCTGGTCTTCTAAACATGGCTTACATATGTTTTAACAATACATAACAGTTCATTTCATTCCATTTATCAAATATAACCGGTAAAATATATCATATTTCATCAAGGAAAATATATATAACATCAAATAAAATAATCATGAACCATGGATGTTAAGATATGTCCATATGTTCCAATCTGGATGCATGCATACTCACCTCGAAACATGCCAGGATGTGATTATAAATCCTTAGAAATAACACCACAAAACATGGGAATCACCCTAACAAAAATAACAACAACTGTAACTAGAAAACATCATGAACTGCAGTCTCATCCTTAAGCACTTTGATCCCCCCCCCATACATGGACTAGCTACGTCCCTGTACTATCTCAGTATCATTTCATGACACAACCTTGTATAATTTCTATATTTCCCAAATATTAATACAATGGAAAATAAAACCCTTATTCATTAATACTGATTTATGACATCCCCCAATATGGAACTCCCTTCTGTGGCCTAATCAGGTTGGTTATTAGATCTCAAGTGCGCCTCGCCATGTGCCATAGGTTGATGACTATTAGAGAGGTATGATGAATTAGTGTGAATACTATAACCCTTGGTATAGAGTTAAAATATAGTGGGAATAAATAGGTATAAATAAGTATTGGAGTAATGGAAAAATAGTTGAAATAGTATAACCTGAAACTGGTAAGAAAAATGGGAACCAATAAATCAAATAATAGTGAACCATGTAATTAATGGAAGAAATGTATCTAAATTTAAAACATAAAAAAATAAAACTAAAATAAATAATTGTTAAAAATAATCTCAAAATTCCTTGGTCATGAACCCCATGTTAGTCCCATCACCAAACTCCTTCCCAATCAGAAAAAAATCAACTAAAATATTCATTGACCTTGTACAAACATTTATCCATGTAATCTACTCGGGTATCAAATGACATCCATAATAAGGCATGAGTGAAACATAGTTGGTCAACACCACCATGTCTAAATGAAACAAGTCTAATAATACATGCGTGAAATAAAGTAATAAACATGTTTATTAATTAAATATTTAATAAAATATATAAATCAATCTATTTTAGAAGTATGCTATAATGTCTCTTAGCATGTAGCATAACTATTCCAATCACAACCATGAATTGTAGAATAATCACATAACCAAGATGATATATCTAAAAAATAAATTAATCCTCTCTGGAAATCCCCAAACATTATCATATTACCATCGACTAGGCCTATCCCTATATATAATATTTATAGGATGTTTCACAAGGACAAGACCGATATGTAATAAAAAAGCATGTATCACTAGTGAATAAAATGAAATATAAGAATTAAGGCATCTGGGAAAATCCCAATATAAAATAATTTTAGAATGTATCACTTGTTCAGTCCCTCAATATAAGCAATAGAGCATGTATCACTGGGCCAAGATCGCTATATATGCATTTCATCCTCTTTGAAAATCAATATATATAATAATAACATCACATATAACTAAACATGACATAACAGTATGGATATCATAATATCATATCATATCATATGTCACAATTGATATTTCTACCAATTATGATTTATCTTTCAATTTTCAATTCATTTATCAAATTATCAATAGTAATATCAATGTCTCATAATCTATTTCCCAAGTGATTCAATTCCATGAAATAAACTAAAATTATTTTCATGACAGGAACACTTTTATTCACTAACCATTTGAAAATTATTCAAGGGTTCGCTCACCCAAGGGTATCCACTTGCCAGGTCACAACATCAATTGAATCCCAAGGGATCCAATGAATAATATATCACATTAATTACATTTATTCATCACTGATTTAATTAATTACCACATTCTGTCAGTGAAATTTCAATATTACACAAACTCAGGAACATAAATAGACAATTTGGCTAGGATTTGGGCTACCAAACATTCCCCAGTGATCAATTAAATTCATCAAATGGGAAAATACAACAAACAAATGCATGGAAGATTGAAATAAGAACAAGGATTAAACATGTTCAAGATAGAAACAGAAAATTACCAAGGTTAGGGGATTCCAACACTATAACTCTTGAATAATTGAAGAGATGGTAGGAACTAAGAATAACAGATCATATGGGATTGATATATTTAACGAGACATACAAAAAAGATGAAATAGACCCAAAATATTATAGATCACCTTAGGGTCAAGACATCAGGGATGCACTAATGGAATGAAAAAAATCATATGTGCATCCCACTAAATACTGATAGAGTGATGAAATACACAGTTTGTAACATTATTTATTGTCATGTCTTTATTATTTAATTATTAAGCTAAAAATACATCATATCAACTAAATTTTATGCCTGATCCAACATTACATGTTTTTAAATTACTTCACGGTGTGAATTTATTTCACATCAAATAACTAGTACAGGGTTGTTCCTAGTGACAATTACATTTCCTGTAACCCATTTATTTGGTTTATAAATTCCCTGTATATATCTTGCATCCCCTATTCTACAAAAGTGACCAAACCACATCTAAAGCCTTCCAAACATAGGAAATTCCACCTTAATCCCATTTAACACATTTTTATCTAGACTCTGTTAACTCAAATAGACATACATCCCTGAAATTTAGGTTATTTTCTCAAACAAAGGCACTCCGTCTATAAATGAGACTCAACCAACAATGTGTAAGTTCATAGTAAACCCAAAAAAAATAGGTTTAATGCAAAATTCAATGATGGATTTTTCTATAAAAATAAATGAACATACAATAATACGAAATTATTTCAGGAAACAAATTTCATTTATAAACTCTAGATCATTACATAACCCTACTAGAGGGAAGTTATTGATCCTAATATCCTTGGAACCCCATTGAACATGATCTCTTTATATCCTATAGATTTGGAATTTTTGATTCAAAATGACCATCCATATGATGGTGATAAGAAGGGATTAAGAACATATCAACATAAAACACTTGATAAAGGATTCTTCCAAATCTTAAGGTAAAACATGGATATCGATCAAAAATGATAGTGAATAACTCCCTGAATTATTACCAATTCCCCTATGTATATCATGTTGAGTTAGTTAAGATAGAAATTTTCATTGATATCAATAAAATATGCTAACTTGGTAATGTGTTTGACTACCAACCATATGTTTTTTTTCATTTAGGGGCCTTGGGGTCCTATAATGAAATCAGTGGTTATGTTATTCCATTTACATATTGGTATGGGAATTGTTTTCATCATAACCGTTGACGTTCTTCATTCATCCTTGGTATATTGGCATATAAAGAATCAAGATAAAAATTCAGTCGTATCTCTATTCATGTTATCCCACCATATGTTTTACATAACAAAATTATACATATTAGTGATTATTTGATAAATTTAGAAGGATGAGCTGAGAGAATCATATATACGTTCCCACATTAGATTTGGTTATGATGGGAAATAAATATAGGATCCAAAGATTATATCTTCATCATCATCAATTTATAATTCTTGAATATTCGCTATCTTCTTCTATAGATCCACATTATCATTTTGGGTCTCCATGGTCAGCTCAAAAATATATGGATAAGGGGGTATTTGAGAAAGGTTTAATGAATATCATTTTATTATTCACATATCCCTCATTTTCAAGTCCAATAATATTTAATCCCTTACAATCCTTATCATTGATAGATTTACATGATTCTTTCTACTTAGGGAATGTTACGCTTTTATTGATTTCCCAATATTGTAATGGATTGGAAAATCATAATTTTAATCATTAAGACCCACATTCATTGGAACATATGTTTCTCCATTGTTTGAATATATACATGAGGATTTTATGGCTTGTATGTATATATATCACACTTCCCGGCATAGAGATATTGTCACCAAATATTCGGTGTTATGATCACTATATCCAATTCTAAATAATGCAATGAATATTTCCACTAATTGATATTTAATTAGTGAGGGTAATATACTATACCTTTTTAAACTAGCATGAGTACACAAACCAATAAATTTTTGGATGAATCATTTATATCACAATTCATTCCTCACTGGTGGGTAATGTGAGCACATGTGTAGTGATTATCATCTTATTCCACTCTATAAAGATCTCTTATAATTCATTAGTTTTTATAATCTTTACACCCTTTCATGTAATATGGTTAGTGGGATTGAAAATTGTGATAATTCCCTCACAAATTGATGATATTTCCATGCCAATCTAATGAATCTTTGCATTTTTTCCATAGATATTGGTCTTTTATATTATTTAATTGCGTTAATTTTTATGAATCCAAATATATCCCATTACTCGTTATAACATTCCCCATGACATTTACATTATTTATCTAGAACTCATAATTACTATAATTGTGAAATAAATTCTCTCATCACAAATTCTTCATTACTGAATTCAAATACTTGGCATGTTCTTAAATTCATTTTGAGTAGATAAGGATATCATCTATAAATAGTCCCACAATGTATTTCAAGGTAATTAATAACAACTCTATTCAATAAATTCATTATTATTTTTGGATAATTAATGAGTCCAAATGGACTTATAATGAATACATCATTACAATACACTGTACTAACATTAGTATTTATGATATACTCCTTTTCCACCATTATGAGATAGTATTTCGAAATAAGATCCATCATAGAGACGTACTGGGAGCTACTAAACTAATCAAAAAAGTCATAAATCCATGGAAAATAAAAATTTTACATTAAAATTATATTCTCTATCTCATGATAATAAAGGAAGAGGTGCATTGACCCTTTATTCTTATTTATTAAGATGATTGTGGTTCCCCGGGGTGCAACATATGGTTTTATGAACCCTTTATCTAGACTATACTATTGTTATATCTTCAACTTAAAATTTTCAATAATTGAAATTCTCTATAGAGTATTGGATATTTTAAAAACTCTTTGAATGATATTGATTGAGAACTATACCTCACGCCCATAAGGAAGATTAGGAAATTATTTGAGAAACAAATCAGTTAATTCTCTAACAATGGGATAGACATCGATGATGATATTTTATTTAGTCTAAATAATTTTATCATGATAATGTTACTTGAAATACAATAATATCCATCATTGAGATATTTGTATTTCATAAAATTCATCCTCCTCCATTCACTATTATTGAAATAAAATATGATTCATAATATGGAGGGTTATTTGCTTCTCTCAAAAATTTATCATGGTTATATATAAAGAAATCCAATTCATAAACGGAATTGCATGGATTTAAACATAAGAGAGTGTCACAATGGTTTATAAAAAATTCATCATAAAACATTGGATAGGGGAATATTTATATTCTTGGGATTCAACAATTTACCCCTTATTTGTCTTCACTAATAACACAACGTCCATGTTTTGAGGTGGTATTTGAATTTTTCTTCTAATATTGACTGATATTAATGAATGAGTAGAACTAGAATCACAACACACATTAAATATAATTGAATATATGACTATCATACATATCACAATTTAATTTTTATGACCCACCTCAAGATTTATGATTTAATAAGATTTCCCTTTCTCTCGTGTCCGTGGTTGTTGTTTTCGCAGATTATCATCAAAAACCCTTTGCTTACAGAAATATTGTCTATAGTTCACTTATTCCATTGAGTAAAAACATTTTAAAAGGTTTTGAAGTATGATCAGATCATTCTGTTATTGTATCACATTAGTGGGTTTCGACAATTGGAAATCCCAATTTTACTGCCCTTATTTCTCAAACATGAATAATTTTGTTAACCCATTTAGGAAATTTTTGGGAGGCTTCGTCCCAAAAATTTTATAAGTTTGGTGTAGGAATTTATTTCCCCAATAATAATTATTAATCACATTGTAAGAATTAAATACCATTATTACATCATATTTCTTACAAATGATACCCTTAGGATTTGTTGACCTCAATTTATACTTTGAGGGTACCTCACAAATTTTCTCAAAGCTTCCAAGGTCTCAAATCACTAGGTCATTTCCTAAGGCCATCTTTATTCTACTAATTAGTTTTTAAAATTTTATTTTAATTGTAAATAAAAGACATAGGTTTATTTTGAAACACATTAAATTTTTTCATCATATTTCCCAAGGGATTAGTTGTACATTTTATTAAGGATTCTAAAGTACCTCTCCATTTTCAATTAGAGAGTGTGAGGGTAATATTTATTTAAAAAAATAAATAATTCATTTTATTCCATCAATTTTATCTCCCCTTAGGCATTCTATTTTCATCCAATGTACACAATTGATTATATTCTCCATCTATATGATAAATAAACATCATGACCTTATATTTCATAGAGCATTGAATAATGGATAAGCTCTTTTAAATCTATTTGATTAATTTTTTCATGATTAATGATTTCAAATATCCACTAGAAGTAAGAGGCCATCTTTAATAAAGATCTAAATTAAAACACGAACATTCATTGAAGAATTAAGAAATTCACCAAATTGGGGTATCTTTTCAAAACACGGGTCAACTGAGAAAGTACATTCATGAATTTATTGATTCCTCATCTTATCATATTGGGAAATATTTTGGGTAAGTCATCATATTTCCCTTCGCATTGGTTGTTAATTTGGTTCCTCTTATTTTCTTCAATTTTCTAGAATTAAGAGAATATTAAGGTTCAATATTTTTATAACTATTAGACACTTCAACAGGAAACCATGAACATCAATGGGATAACTCATAAATGATATATATTCCTTAACCTAGGAATTTCTAGTTTTGAAGCTATGTTTTTCCGTGAGCTACATCCTATTATAAAATATTTTTGGAATTTTGTTCCCATAAAAATGGTTCATAAATAGTTTCTGAATATTAAAAATAATATACCCAAAGAGTGGAAAACTAGGTGTATAGAAAGTCACATTCCCATTCCCTATGTGACAATCAAGTCTAGCTTAATATTCCCATTTCAGGTTTATTAGGGTACAACTGTGTCAGAGCCACAATTTAACACCCTAATATTTTGGGAAACTTTTTTATCAAATGAATTTATTATTTTGGTTATTTATTTTTTATAAAAAAAGATTATATATTGCACTATATGAAACACCAATTTTTTTTATGTTACATGCAACAATGAGTTTCTTCAAAAGCGTACATGACATGATCCATCGACCCTCAACGAACCAAAAATTAATACTATTTTAAATATTACCATTTTAAACTAGAAATTGACTAGTTGGGTTTGAATAGTATAAATTGAATTATGAAAAATTGGTTTAAAATTGTATATATAATGAATATTTTGATGACCAATTAATTATAAATGATAATAAAATCCATTTAAAAATAAAAGTAACAGTTTTTCTGAAAAACAATTTTTATGTGAACAAGAGTATTTTACATAAATAAATAAAAAGTAAATTTTAGTGAGTTATATTAATTATATTTTTACATTATATATTAAATAAAATATTTTACATTACTTCTATGTGTTTTTTATATAGGAGAAAATAATAAATACCACTTTAGGCTTCAAAACTACATTTTCTAAAAAGTAGTTTTTTCTCTTTTTTTGCACGTATTTTAAAACTAATTTTTGACACCTTTAGAAATTTTATTTAACAAAATATAAATATTTTTTAATAAAATCATATCAAAATTATCATTGGTTGAATTTTTTATAATTTTATGAAAATATTCAATTTCTATTGAATAGTAAAAATTCAGAATTATAATTGTTAACCACCTTTTGTTTTATATTTTTTATAAAGATAAATAATATTTTAAACTAGTTTCAAATTATAATTAGTTTATATATATATATATATATATATATTAATCCAATTTATGTCATTGGAATAGATTCTAATGGAAATTGGATATAAAACCTATGTAAACATTTCAACATTTTCTCTTTGAAATTCCCTTTTGTCATCCCATCTATGGATTTAATTTTAAATTATATTTTGAAACATATTTGAATTGAATATCGATAAATGGGTTCCATATTTTAAATAAATATAATTTTTATTATCCAATAAGTTAAAATAAATTATTTCCAAAATGAATTATGAAAATAGTAAAAATTAATTACCATGGTTAAGGAAAAAATGGGTTTACTGTGGGTTAACCTAAAAATACAACATTTGAAATGACATAAAACCTCTCTGAAATATTTATTATGGAACTATTTATACCCTATATTTTGTAATTATAGATAATAATCTATTTTATGTCATTTTGAGATGATAAAAATATGGGTATACCATTTGGTTTTGAAAAAACAACAAGTGTGCCACTCACCTCACATAAATAAGGAAACCAAAAATCCTCTCTTTTTCACACCATAAAACCAATTTTTTGAAAAAAAACCATCCCAAATAACATCCCAAATTTTATAACCTTATCATATAATCAATTTTTCATAAATAAAACTTATGAATGCTTTAAGTGAAAACCAAAGCAGGATGTCCAATGAAGAGGTAATGTTCTTCAAAGAGTGTTTTTATTTTATTTAATACTCCAACTCTTTAAATTATTATTAAATCGTGATGGTATAATAATATCATTATCTTAAATATAAATATTTCATTTATTTCAATTTAACTAATGAAATCCATCTCCAGATCCATGAAATGGGTTACACAGTAATTTTTTTGTATACGTCGTTTTATAGCCTTGCGAACCATTATCATTCATTTTCCATTAACACCTCTCATGATTGGGTATAATGATGAATATAAAGTATATATGAGAAACATATAAAATAATTTTACCAATGTATTCATTATTTCATATATTCCTTTTTACATTCCATTCTGTATGGGGTATGATAATGTCACTCATGTGTACGGTAGACTAGCACCTCGTGAAGTGATGTGATTCATTTTTCACTAACGCTTTACAATGAAGATAATGATAATAAATATATATGATTTAAATTATATAATTATTTTATTAATTAAATATTTATCATTCTTAAAATTTAATATATCATTAAAATTATTACCATTTCACTCAACTGAATGATAATAACATTGTTTGTGTGTGTGGACAACCACCTTGACAAAGAGATGTGACTATCTTTTTCTCACCACCACCATATGGGTGATATTAATATGTATATTTAAATAATAATATAGTATTTATGAAATTATTGAAATTATTTAATTCAATTATATTACAAAACTAGTTTGATAATAATCATTGAAAAACGGAAACAATACTCAAGTAAATGTACGACATTTCATCTCCATAATTGTAATAAACATCATTTCTCAATACCCTATTTTATTATTGGTATGAAAATTATAATTTATCCATAAATATAGTAATTATTTTATGATTATGATTCTGGATATTATTTTATCAAGATCAATATAATAGGGAAAAATAAAAAATCAAAACATATACTTAGATCAAAGGGTTTATTACCAAAAACAAAACATTAACATTGATTTGTTAATAAATAGGTAACAAAAGGACATGTCCAAATCATATATGGTATTATATATATAATTAAATTTAATTAATATATGTATAAACAATTATATTTATTATATAGGAGGATCAAATGAGTACTAAGGAAGTCAAGACTTACGTAAAGGGATTTTTGTCTAACTTTTACATCTGTGAGAAATATGTCATATTCACCACCTAATTAATTTATATTGTAAATATACTATCAATAAATATATTTATGATGATTATACTAAAAATTATTACAATTTTCATATCCAATTTAGGATCTTTCTTTCATGGGGTTTACAGTTAAAAAGTTACAAAAGAGATCAGGGATTTTTGTCTCAAATTGCATTATTGGGGACCAAACTTTTGTTATGTTTTTATCTTCCTTATTGAGGTGTATATAATTCATCTTCAATGTGTTATATCATCAATATAATACTTTACATATTATTCAACCATTAATTTAAATTTATAAATTAATTATTATTATGAATTAAATTCACAAATGCGGAAATAGTTTTATGTCACTGTCTTATAGTGTATCACGACTGTTTATGATTAAGTATCAAATGTTGAAATATTATGACATAACTCCAACTAATAATCCAAAATTTTATTCTAATATATTTATTAAAAAAATTTCATGTAATAGTAAATATATTTCAGTATTTTATAATTTAAATAATTAATAAATTTTTTTATAGAATTTTTTTATTTATCACTTCAGCAGAAAACTCTTTTTCTTATAAAATCATGTGTTATCAAAATGTTTTCAAAATTTTTTTACCCATTAAAAATTATTTATTAAATAACTTTTTATGCATATTTATATTTAGAAAACAATTAATGGAATATTCGTGTCTTTATAAAAAATTCATGTTTGTCTTTTGCGGAAAATGTGAAAAGAATATTTTTTTAAGATGCACAACATTAATAGTATTTCTCTCTATCTAGACTAGTCAATGATATCAAGCATCCATTTCATGTTTTCAATGTTATTTCCAAATAAAATTTAGTCTTTAATATTTGTGATATATTTATTTAATAAATAAAAAATAAATGTGTAAA
Source organism: Viscum album (assembly GCA_963277665.1). Taxonomy (NCBI): domain Eukaryota; kingdom Viridiplantae; phylum Streptophyta; class Magnoliopsida; order Santalales; family Viscaceae; genus Viscum; species Viscum album. Next base: position 896,694,630 of record OY728142.1, read on the forward strand.
GGATTTTATAAATGTTTTAAAAAGTGTTATCCTTTGTGGAAAGAATATTTTCTCAAAAAAATGTTTTAAATGACTTTAAAAGATTCTGTTATATTTTTTATTTTTTATTTTCAATTAAAATTATTTGAAAAATATTTTAGGTTTTAAAAATTTATTTTTAGTAAATATTTTACTTCTTCCTGAATAATTCAATGTTATTTATCTTTAAAAATAATTTTCCTTCTAAAATGATTCCCTTTAAGGTAAAATATTCCTTGTTGTGGATATGAACCAAAAATTATATATTTTTTTATTTATCTGAATATATTATGATGAAAATATTTTTATAAAAACCATTTCTATTATATGGTTTATATCATGAATTTTTTTAAGAAACCAAATTTACTTTCATATGTTATACCATGATATAACTCTCATTAAACCCCCTTATTTTTTCCATGGGTTATTCTATGTTGAAATCATGAAATGATGATAAAACCTATCACTTTTCCATAGGTTAGGATATGATGAAATGTTTATGGATCCCATTTCAATTCATATTTATTATACGAAGAATATTTTATGATATTGTGGAACACATATGTATGATTTTAAATATGTGATGGGTGGGACCTATATCTCCATCCAATGCATTTGGTAGTGATTTATATCTCATGATATAGTTAATAATAAAATGGGAAGTGAACCCAATTAATTAAGGGTATATTTCTGCTATAAATTTCGTGGGAGTGAACTTTGAATACTATGATGTTTTGGGTATTAAACTCATTCCACTGTGATAGCCTTACCGGTTATCCATTACTACTATAGAAATGATATTATATTCTTATGTGTATGACACAATTCCATGTCGCGATCCAATGTTCTAATCTTATGGATAATTTTTTTATTTCCTTTTTATTCATGTCTTATTGACTACAAATATTTATTCCATGACTCAATATTATGACCTTTGATATGTAGGGTATGGTTTTTAAATGTTATTATTATTTAATTATAGAGTTATGTCTATGTTATGCTAACATATCTCCCATTTTTACCCTCATTGAACTTATAAGATCACCCTTTTATATAATTCCATTCCCTTGGTTATGAATAATAGTTTTAATTTGTGTATGTTTTGAATAAAGATAAAGGGGATTAACTTTTTTGGAGACATTTAATATATTTTGTGAATTAAGAAGTTTATGTCTCAACATTCCGAAGGCACTAAACTATTATAATCCTAATGTTTGTGTTTGTGTAATGTAATTAATATTATTCTAAATATAGGTAATATTAATATATGAGAATCCTAGGTTTTTATTTTTGGTATGAGAGGAAAGGTTTAGTTCATCATTATAAACATGGAGTAGAATACATCAATGAGACCCCTAGGGATATTTCTTAGGTTATATATTTGGATTTATCTAAGGATAACTCAAAGGATGAGTCAAATTTTATGATATTGTTCTGGAATTTTGTTAAAGGATGGACTAAGTGGTTTCAATGAAATTTAAACCCAATTTAGACAATTCATATTGATGTAGCTCTGGAATAATTGTACCTAGGGTCAATAACTATAAAAATGGCGCATAGAGTTAGACTCGATCCTCACTTAGTGCCTGAAAATGGATATTCCTACACACCTGGTTTGACACTACTGAGGGACATTCGTTATAAATTCAAAAACTCTTTAAAACCATCCATTAAGGATTTAAATATATGATTATCATATATTAACAAGGTTAATGCTAAGATTCATAGATTTGAAAAAATATATGATTTAGACATCCTATAAGTGATTGTTTCGGATTATGTGGTTTCTCACTATGAATATTGGCACTATTAATTTTTTACTCAATATGGGGAACTAGAAGGAACTGGTTTAACATTGAATGTGATGAATAATTTTTTGAAAATCATCCAAATGGGATGATGAATGGAGTGAATGATGTTTTCATTATGCCTAATCAGCTATCAGAAAACATGATTAACAATATGTACCTTAACAAACCTTCAGACTCATTAAATAAGATAAGTATAGATTTCTATGAGATTTTGGGTGGTGGATATCATTGAGTAATTAAGGTCCAGTTTATTAGATTTTGGAAATGTGGGAAGAATAACCATAGGGAATTTATCAAAGGAATGAAAATATAGTCTATGTATGTAGATGAAGGGAATGTATTAAGTAATTTCCAATAAAAAATTAATATTTTAGTTAACATAATGGTTGATAATACTAGTATACCTATGGAATTATAAATGGATTATTTTTCTAAATTCAGAATGTTTTGGAATTATAAAAATTGATTTTCTAAAGGGAAATCTCATAAAGATAATCAGAATTATTATATGAGTAATTTTTATTTTGTTGGTGATTAAGAAACTATAAATGGTATAGAAAAGTAAAGTAGTGTTAAGGAAGATGATGGTGAAGCCTAGTTAATGGTTATATAAGTAAGTGTTATGATTGAAGTATTTATGTATTGGAATTCGAGGATTACTTTATATGAAATGTGAAATATATAAGTATTGTTCAATATATTTTTTTGTTATGGATTCTAAAAATTAGTGTAAATGGTGTTGATATACTTGGAAAGTTATTTAATGGAATGGTGATCTTTTTATTATGTGAATATAGCCCTAAATAATTTTTTTTGGGTTAGAAAATGGTGTTCTGTATGGATAAAGAGATGACTGATATGGATAATGTAAATTAGATATTATTAATGACCTCAGAATTGATAACGGATTTTTTTAAATGGTGATTTACGTTATCATTGATAGAGTTTACTACATTATGTTATCTATGGAATATGCTAAATAACATAAGGTTTAATTCATGTAATAATGAAGAATGTGTGTCTTCATTGAGATTTTATAGTAATTCTGGTAATTACTAGGATTCAAGAGAATACATGAATATGGTATTCTCATATATATAATCTGACCATTAAGATCATTTTAATGATGTTTTGGATTATTAATGCTGTGTTGATTTAGAGAAATTCAGTGACATTATTTATACATTTTGATTTTTGGAAGGTTCATAAGTCTAAAAATTTATGGAATAGTTTATGTTAGACTTCACATGAGGTTTCAGATATTAATGTATCATTTCACCATATGAAGATTTATGTTTATCTTGGTTCTGATGATAAGAAAAATATATATAGAATGAATAATCATTATTTTTTTTGAGATTATGAAACATTAGTTCTTATGGAAAACTAAATATACCTTATTTTAATAGAGTAATAGATGATATGAAAATTGATCCAGGCATGTGTAACATCACATTATAGTCTTAACTTATTTCTATTCTCTCTTTTCATTTCACAATATTTTGGGTTCATTTTCAGACTCTCAATGATGGAGATAATTTCATATGGAAAATTATCTAATTTTTGGGGATGTATTTTTTTGTGAATTATTGGAGTCTTCATATAATGTTTTTAATGTATTTTTGGGTTTCTCCCCATGTTCAAATAATGTCTTGGGTGGTATGGATATTTCTACTAAAAATTAAAGTTTATTCTGTTTACTGATTAATTACACATCTTGTATGGGTATTACATGTTTTATAATGGTTTCTAGTAATATTTAGTGAATGTTTATAGTTCATGAAAGGATTTATGTTTATTTGATCTTTTAAATGCATATTTTTAATCTGAGTTGACTTCTTTTTCAGAGTATGTAGGATTTGTGGATTACCTGACATGAAATGGTTTTAGATTCCATTTATTTCTAATTGAAATGTTTTTACAAATGAAATCAATTCAAAATTAATGATAATTACATGAATTATATTAAATGGTAAAAATATATTCTATTTATACTTTAAAACCAATAAATATGATAATTTATCCATATAAATTATTTTGATGAAAAAATTTGGTTTAATTAAAATGTAGCGTATTTTTACTTATCATCAAAATATGAAAGTTAACATAAAAATATTAAAAAATTATCCAAAGCAAATTTTTATATACTTATTTCAATTAATAAGTTTATTTTGTCAAATTTAACTCACAAATGTGTTAAAAACTAGATTTAATGTGGGTGTGCCATCAAAAGGTGGAAAAACGGCATTTTTTTTGAAAAATACTTATTTTACCTAGAAATATTGTTTTGGTCTCATACCATGTTATATAATATGTGTAAGATGAATGATAATGTTATAAAAATCAAAATGTAGTTAATACTATTCATAACGGCTAGTTCATAACAAAATTATAACAATATATTGTTGTTTAGTGAAATTAGGTATTGCGTACAACACATGCTATCGAGGAAGGTTTTTATTGCATGAAACACAAGCCAAGAATAATGTTTGCATATACTAAAAGTTTTTACGGTGTTTCATATAGTTCAATCTAATCTTGGTGTACCGTACAACACAAGACATTAAATAGGTTAAAAACAAAATTTCTCATAAAATCTCATGGTGTTAAAAATGTTGTGTAAGAATAGAACGAGTAAGAGTGAAATTTGAAAATAAACTAGTTCACATAATGTAAACAAGACTAGTGTAAGGAAAGTTAATAAGAAGTGAAAATAATCCAGTAACCATGGGTGATCCTAAACATCCCTGGAAGTCCCCGGGATGTACTCAGTTTTGGAACCACCTATCAGCGTTTGGTGGAACTCATATGTCTATAACCAACTGGCCGCCCTAACTGGCTAATCCAGTGGAAAAGCCTGCCTGGATAAACAACAAATCTAGGGGTACTAAACCGTCTAATCGAGGTTGGTCAGAAACCATCTCTTGGTATCTAAGAGATGACCAGGAACCCATGGTGGTTACAATAATACTGTGTAAGTAGGAGTCCCTCGCACAGGTGATTCATCTCACCGCACTTACCTACCCCAAACACAGACACTCTATACGATAACCCATAAGGGATATCCCCCATAAAGAGGTGCCCCAATAAATATACACATTCATATATATATATATATACATGTATAAATATATATATATATATATATAATATAATCAATGGTTCCAATTGGGCCTTCATTCCATTAAATCATTAAAACTAATTTATACATTTTTGAACAAACTAAAGTTGTTATATGGGCATACCATAATCAAAACTTCTTCATTTCAAAGAGTCAACGGAAACATTACATTAAATATGAAATTTCCCAACGGGACGTCACGACATACCCATGTCGAAATCATAATTCTAAAAACAATTAATGTTCATACCAGGAATACACTATTTCCAAACACAAACCATTCCAAAAGTTAAACACAACTCCACCCATGAATTGGAAGAGCCAAATGGTCCTTTAAGTTTTCATGTCCAAAAACATTACCCAAAACATTAAACCGGTAAAACTTTTATATTTTCCAAGACAAACAGGCACACCCTTGGGAACACCCTTAAAACCTTTTACAAAATCCACACAAAGGACTGATTCCTAAAAAAGAAACAAAACCCATTTAGAAAACCATGGTTTTCAGGAAACAATTGTTTAAAAGTGTCATTGGAATTTGGAGATGTCCATGGATGCACCAAGTGAACCCGCCAACATCCAATGAAATGCCTAAATTTCAATAAAACAACCAACATTATTCCAACAAAACTACCACTTTGAAACTTAAACCAACTGCTCACTTTATTTGAAAAGAACTCACACCGCCACTATAAAAACCAAAGACCCCCATTTTTAATTTAACACGTTTACACTATTATAATGTTATAACAATACTAACACTATAAACCAAACCATTTTTACAAATATCCAATGCCAACACACTACATAATCAAGGTGAATCATTTAATAAAAACCCCCAATTCCACTTTGAACACTATAGTATTTTATCAAATGCACCAAGTGCACATAAACATTATCATAACCAAATATTTACCTTCAAAGTATTATTTTTTTATCAAAATAAATTAACATAAAATGAAAAACCCCAAGAAAATGGCCATAAACAATATCAAAATAGGATTTAGCACATAATATAATATCTATAGACTTGAACCAGGAATTGACTCAAAACATGCCTTTGACTAATTCTAAAAATTTAAAAGCAATATAGAAGGCATATTTATAGATATATCAAAGCTAAAAATCACATAACATAAAATTAACAAAAAACCCAAGCATCAACTAGACTGTGGAGAGGAAAACCATAGAATTACCTGCCTCAAACCAAGAGTGGCCCCGACAGAACCTCACCGAAAGGTTGAACAATGCCCTGTGGAACAAGAGAACATCCTAGACAACCAGAAAAACGTGCGAAACAAACTTTCAATGCTTTATGGTTTAGGTAAAATGATAAAAAAACCCAAAAATGGAAGAAAAACGCATCGGGGGTGAAAGAGGTCCCACGTCGAATGCTGCGTCACGCAGGAGGTCAGCCAGAGGCACATGTGGCGAGAAGAAGCGGAGCATGGGGGGTCGGCCGGAGGCGGCCTGGTACAGCGTGAGTAGGGAGGGAAGCTGGACGGGGTGCTACCGAGAGGTGGAGGCGACCGGATGGGGGAGGCGGCGTGGATGAGAGGACTTGGTAGGGGGGCCTCATGTGCGCAGATAGAGAAGTGAAAGGAGGGGGGCATCCCGCTAGTAGATTAAGGTTTGTGTCTTCTTCTTTTTTTCTTTTCATTCGATTATATTAACAATAATAATCTTAATAATGTTAATAATAATAATAATAATATCATAATGATAATAATAACATTATTATTAATAATAATAAAACCATAATAATAATAATAAAATTAACATAAAGGTAATATTAATAAAATTTATGAAAAATAAAAAGAAATATTTTAAAAATTATAATAATGAGAATAATATTAATTCAAAAAACAATTATATATAAATTATAATAATATCATTAATAATTTTAATTTTATTAATAATAATAATAATAATAATAACAAAATAATTTTATTATTATTATTATAGAACATTGATTTCTTTTAAAATTCAATCTATTTATTTATCTTGTTCTAAAAATCGGGTCACTGTGTGATCATCGCACAGCTTAATAAACTGCACTCACGTTGCATGCCTTAACCCAGACCACCTGGGCATCCTCAAAAACACCTGGGGAAATCAAGTGGCTACCGCCCATTGTGTGGTGACCACAAACGGGTCCGAAACCCGCAAAAAATATTAAAAGATAGAAAATATTGAATTCTGTGACCCAGCCCAGACCGTGGCATGAGAACTCGAAGCCAAGAATTAATAAAATTAAAATTAATTTAAAAGACATATGTGACATGTAAAGAATTACAATGTTTTCTAAACGAACAATTGAATACATGAAGATTATTAATGTCATCCTATATTCATGGAAAGAGGATTTTGATAAATCAAATGATAGAATAAAAAATCATTCAATGAGTTTAACAGAGAAGATGGACCATGAGAAAGTAGCCTGGAAAAAAGATGATTAAGATCTGAATGGGAAGTTAAATTTAGTTTCTTTAAATATGAAGAGAAAAAGGGAACACATGGAAGAGTTAGAATAAATTTTCCATTAGCAAGAATAACTAGTGAAGTCATAGGAAAAAAATTTAAATCTCAGGATTAAAAATAAGGGCTCCAGAAAATAAATTAGGATCATGATTTATTTCTTGAGAAGTTCGAAGAAAATCATAAAGAGCTAAAGAAGTAGAATATTCCTTGAAGAAGATCATGCCAAATTAAAATAATGATGAGTGATTTTCATTCCATTATGATCATTTTTTTTGTTTTTTCCCTATATCAATTTTTCCAATCATAATAGAATTTTTTTTCCTTCATTTTTTTTTTATTTTGTATAGTTTTAATCTTTCACGTACCATTTTTTCATTCTCCGTTTTCCTTTTTGAAAATCAAAAAGGGGGAGAAAAAATGATATAAATAAAACTATTTATGAAGAATATAATGCTTTCTATATGGGGGATTATACTTAAAGAAGACATTATTATGCAAGAAAAAGTAAAATCTTTCTTATTAAGTAAAAAATACGATCCTTAGGGATTTCAATCCCTATAAGGGAGTTATTTGTATTCTTCATGATTCATAAGTAAAGGGATATTAGTTTTTCTTTTAAAATTTCATAATGATAATTCTTATTTCATGAAGTCTTTTTCAAAAGGGTGTTTGTGATTTTCAAAAACATGTAAACTTTTTAGTCAATATGGTTTCCTGATGAATTTTTTATTCCTCTATGTTTTGAAATTCACAAACACTTTATCTTAAGTAAAATTATCTTTTAGTAAGGATTATATTCATAATGAAAATTTCCCTTCTCTAAGGAAATATTTATCCTTACCTTTGTTTTCATTGGATTATTTTATAACCTCTCAAAATAGTACTCATTTCTTTACTAAGTAAAATAATATGATTCTTATCTAAAACCTCAAAATGATATAGTTTTTTTGGATATAGAGTCTACTATTTTTCATGCTCCGAATTCGATGAAATTCAGACATTAAATTCTATAGAATTTAGACTCTGAATTATTCACCATTCAGAATCAAAATTCATTATAATTCAGAATCTGGATTCCTCAAAATTCAGTCTTCGAATTCTATAGAATTAAAATTACGATTTCTTTATAAAACAGAATCCAAATATCCATGTTTTCCAGAAACTGATTGTTTATTTATTTAGATTCTAAATTATATTTTCCCTGAGATTCCAAATATTTAAAATTATTTTAGAAAATTCATTTTCTCATCGACATTATTTTGTATGAATAGATAAATGACATATAATTTATTTCTAACTAACCTTTGGTAGAGTGAAACGTGTACAGGTCCCTCCAAGATTCAAGAAGAAATATGACCTTTGGTAGAGGGATCTGGTCATTGATGTTTAGCCTATAAATAATAGCTCATTTACATGAGATCATTACCAATCCATGTTCAGAGAGATTACATGTTTTGATGATCTGAAGTGATTTCTAGAGGGAGAAATACTTTCATGCTTTGTGTGTTTCCTAAACATCTTGCTCATCCGTAAACATCTTGTTCATCTTACTTCATGAGAACCAGATTTTTTCTATGTAAAATTGAGGGATTTCAGGGATAGGAATATAAGGGTTATGAATACATTGAATTTCGACGTCTTTCGGGGATAGAAAGACCTAGTCTGATATTCCGATTCAGTACTTACCCTAGTGTGGGTAAGACATACATTCTTGAAAGAATAAATCTAGTGTCCTTTATCAAATGTTTTTAGATACCCTACTCTTTGGGTGAAAATATATCCTACTTGTTACTTTTTCTTGTTTAAACTATTATTCTAGTTGTATTTTGTTAAAGAAATAAATTATAACTTTCTTGAACTTGTATTGTTTGATAAATAATATTTTACACTTTTTAACATAGAATCATTCCCTATGTAAACATTTTTCATTTTGTTTTTTGGATACATATTTTCAGACCCTAAGAATGTTTGTTTCATAGATAAGAACTAAGGAGGGTTTGTGTATTTACCTTGTTTAATATTGTTAAACATAGGTTTTCATTATGGTTAAGAATGAATGATTTTGAACATACAATTCACCCCCACCCCCCTTGTAATTGAGCATCTACATTCACTATTTTGATCCTACAATGGACAAAAACGATCTATCATATCATTGAATTCTTAGATATGTGTGAGAGTGTCTGGGTGAAGTTCATGGAATTTAGACTTGAGATTCAAAGTAAGCTATGGTGGGATTCAATTGAAGATGAAGATAGGCACATGTTCTATCATTGGACGAGCTTCCAGACTCCCTTCTTTAAAAAAAATTTGTAAGGAGTCTCAAATGATGAAGAAGTCACTATATTTTCTCAATTAATAGTTGGGAGAGAATTCTGAGTGGCTGTATACTAATGGTTTTTCTAATCTGGTTAATTTTATTAGATATAGTAATGAACGACTAGCTAAAAGATCATAAGTACCAACAGAGATTGTGATTGGGCCTTTAATCATGGGTATTTATGATGAAATGTTCATAAAATTTGAAGATAGTTGTAATATAGTATATTATTTATGTGTAATTAGTTATAAATTATATAGAACTATTTCAAGACTGCACACTTTTACGGCACGTGATTCCGAGGCCTGATGTTCAGGGAATGTAGTTTTGACATTGTTTTAGAGTATGTTCAGTAAACGTGTGAGCGGGGTTTTCAAACATTTTAACCAATGTTCGGATAGAAAATATGAGGGCACCATTGAACTCAAAATTCATGAAATTTCATAGAAAAGTCATAAATTCAACTGAAAAGGGTCGGATTGAAACAAAATTGGACTTTTCATCAAATAATAAAATAACATTATAATGTTATTTTGTTTATTTTCTCAGCCGTTGAGTGCTGAATGGTGGTACTACAGTGCTGTGATGACGCGAAAATGAGGCGCAATAAAGGAAGCCCCTTAATGGACTGTTAAGATATAGCGTAATAGCTACGCTGTTTCATAAATGAAATAGTGTAACGATACAACATTACAACGTAAAAGAAATAGTGTGATGTGTTCCCTTTAAAATTATCTAATGCATTGGAGAGTGGGAATTAAAAAATGGGTAATTCTATGACTATACTCTTGTGGGTTTCCTCTGCAACAAAGAATGAAGAATTCTAGAGGAACATCATCAACATCGATGTACCTCATTGAATGAAGCTGGGATGTGACGAAAAATTTTGACCTCTTGATCCCTCGAGGACAGAAGGCTACAACAACAAACATAAAATTAGGAAGGGGTTGTCTGATTAAATTATATTCCCTATTCTTTTATTAAAGTGAATAACGAAGGTCAACCCATGAATAGGTTGACCCGGGGATCATTCGTCGATACGGGAGGATTGTTAAATTCAGATACATAAATGGCGGGATAGATTCATGTGTTGAAATCCCAAGCCTCCCATTTGATTATACACCTCTAAAACTGAGGGCATGGACCCACACGAACAAGGCACTAGTCCCCCAACCATTCATGTTCTTGTGAATTCTTTGTAAATAGTTTTCCCAGGATGGCATCAAGGCAAATCTGAGGTCATCAAAATGAAGTTAGAGTTCCCCAAAGTTCATAGGCTCATGTGTCGTGAAGAATGGACCACTATAGCATGTCAAGTGTTCCGTCAAAATTCATGCTGGTGGCAGGCAGCAACACCGGCCGCATCTCGGATATCAGGGAAACATGGCCATCAGCCATGCCGGCAGCTAACTAAAGGGAACACCCTGGCAGTGCGCCGTGCTGTGGAGACCACGGTCGTTGTGCTAGAGACACACAACGCCTCGCTGGCACAAGGATGACTAGTCATGCCATAGACGTAGTCTGTAAGTGACATGGAGGAGTGGATCATATCATCGGTCACGTTTAATGAAGCTAGGAAAAGCTATGCCACGTCTGGATGGAGGGTCTGGAATGCTATGGATGGCTGGACCGCCCACCTGGTTGGATGTGTACTGGTGGGTCGGACACGCCATACCAAGTCGGACCCCCCCCCCCCCCCCCCCCCCGCGGGCCGAACCCATGCTGGTGGGATGGACCCACCATACTAGGTTAGACCCACTCTATCAGTCCAGGTTGGGCCTAGGCTTGACTAGAGTCGACCCAGGTCAGACCGCCCATGTCGGCCCGAACCCCGACCCAACCAGCCCCAGTTTCACAAAAATGCTTGTATCCCTCAAACCGGTCGTCTGAATGATGTGAAGTTAGTGATATAGGATCCCTTGTGATGAGACGTTCCTTCTGAAATACTCTACATGAGTTTTGGTAGAGGTTTTAATATAGTTATGTTTGTTCGAACAAGAATCCAACTAGGCCCTTTTTACAAAAGTGCTCATATCCTACATATTGGGCATCTGTTCGACGCATCGCCTATTTTGTTCAGACACGTACAAAGAGTTGGTCCTTTGGGATACTCGTTTTTGGACTTATTTGTGGATGAGTTATGGCTGATGGCTTGAGATGTAGATCCTTTGTATGGTGATCATTCAAATTGTGGGAATAAAGTGGCTGGTTGTGACGTGACGAATGAAGAGAGACCCTTCATCGATCAGCATAAGAGGAACCCATCATGCATCAGCAAAAAGGGACCCTTTATATATAAGGATAAGAGTGACCCTTTGTGGATCAATATCGTGGAAACCCTTCATTGATCCATAGTAGCACGACCCATCGTAGATCAGCCGCAGAGCGACCCTTTGTGGATCAGCAACAGAGTGACCCTTCATGGATAAATAGTAGAGAAAACCTTCATGGATCAATAATAGCTCTTTTCAATAGAATTTGATGATCTATATTTAGGTCTAATCATATTTACTTTTATACATATTTTATTCCTAGTGTGATCTATATCTTTTTTGTTTTTCTTTCTCTTGAGAACTTTCATTGTGGAGATTTTCTTTGTAGATTTCTATGAGACACGAGTTGGTCTTAGGGTCCCTAATTTGTATTTTTATACTCAACATTTCATAAGATTTTACCACACATGTTGTGTCTTGTGTAGACAATAGAAATCATTGACCGGTACTTTGGGGAACAAGGGCGAGACAGTGCTCAGAGGTGGATCGACGGACGTGGTGTGTTATAGTGACATCCGACAGTGAGTTGTACCTACCATTCAGGTTGGATCCTTGTATAATTACATCTAGATCTTGTACATATTTTTTGTACTTTCCATTATGTTGGGCTTGTATTATAGACCCTTTACTTTCATTTTATACCTTTCACTCTCATTGGTGGTACTTTGTGGTGTTTGTATTACTTTCGTTCTAATGTGGTTTTCGTTATGAGGTATGCCCTATCTATGTGTGTCTATTTTTAATGGTAATGGATTCCCTTTTGGGATATGTCTTTCTAATGATAGTCACCATCCCCTGGCCTATGGAAGGCAGGCATGGGGTAGTCACAGTATGGGGCATAGTGGACGGGTCGTAACAAAGTGGTATCAGAGGGGAGCCTGTTTTTCCAGAAGAACTAAGAGTCTGTATTTTCAATGGTGGCAATACTGCTAAGTGTCATGAGTTCTGCATTTATTTTGGGGAGTCTAGTGTTGGTGTGGTGACCGACGTATCCATATACCAATACACTGAATTCTGTTTTCCAACTCTGTACATGAAAATACTGGTTGCTTGTGTTTTGGAAATATTTTTCTCTTGATAACTTTTTTGTCAGTTCACCAGGTATAACATATTAAATATAGAACATCTTTTTTCCTACAGTATGACTCCATGAAGACATCCATCTATGATTCTAGTGATTGGTCATGACGATGTCCCACTGAGCGATGAGGCGTCGATGTAGGGACCACATACAATGATAGCACCTTCAGGTGGTGTACCAGCACCAACACCACCTGGAGAGTAGAAATGGTCACCAACCCCACTATCAAGAATTGCACACCAAATGAGAATGTTGCACGAGTTCCAAAGATAGAGGCCTATGAGGTTTCTAGGTGAGACATCTCTTTAGGTGTTTGAGGATTGGCTGGAGGCAGTTATGCTAGTTTTCCACCTATTAGATACACCTACGGACCAGATGGTGTTCCTAGCTACTATCCCTTTTATGGAAAGTTAGGGAGATGGTGTAGAATGATGCTCTAGTAACATGAGGTGGTGACCCTTTCTTGGTTGGACTTTGAGAGCCTCTTGATGATAGAGTTCTTACCAGTGATACTATTCCCACTGTATATTCTGGAGCTACTGCACCGACTGCAGTGTAGCGTGACTGTGTACCAGTACTCTATGAGGTTTACTCACCTCTATCGCTACTCCACCGATTTGGTATGAGTCCATTTCTTTATGGCCCAAACCATTGCGCATGGATTATGATAGTAGATCCGGGTTTTGATTATTTTTATTAGCACCCCTTTGCACATTGGAGTGCTAGAGTCTTCTCTACTGGTGGTGAGATTTCTAGCTAAACATTCCCCAATGGTGAGAGCCATCACCAAATGATAGGAAGTCGAGTCATCTATAGCATGAAGTAGTAAGATTACATAGAGGACCAAGTAGGCTAGAACATCCAGAGGATGACCCAAGGATGCAGGGTCAGAGGTTCGGAGCTCACATGATAGAGGAGGACAACGGAGGGCCAATGTTCGTTACTCCTATAAAGGAAAAGGGAACATAAATCACTATTATTCGACTCCCCACATAGATGATCAATAGGTAGTTGAGGGACCACCGAGATAGAGACATCGGTTTAAGCGACGAGGTCTATAGGGAAGCAAATGTGGAAGGGGAGTAGTCTGGGAGGTAGGCAGTGGATGATGGTTTGAGGTACTTCCACCACCACCCCCAGGTGATGCACCACAAGCTCAGGGTGCCAGTGGATAGGGGTGATGCCAGATTCAGGCAATGGAGGAATACCACCAAGACACACCATAGATGATTAGAGTAACTATCTATGTCTTCTCTACCTTAACTATATTTCATATAGACATAAGTGTTTTTTACTCTTTCTTTTCCATGAACCTAGCTCATGGCTTGGAAATTCGGCATCAGCCGTTGGATTGATCTTTATGATTAGAGACTCCTACTGGAGGGCATTTGATGATTACACACTGGTTCCAACATTGTGAGCTTACTCTGGGAGTTGATATCTTCATATGTGATCTACTAGTAGTAGAGTTGAGATTATACAATGTTATCTTGTGTGTGGACTAATTATCCATAGTCCATGTTCAGATCGACTGTTTTATACACAACAAGCGGTGTTTCCATGAGTACGGGACCGAGTTTTCATTCACGAGTGAAAAGATAGCCTTTGAAGAACATGATGAACCATCTCATAAGAGGGTGTTTCTGATCACTCATCAGTTTTCTAGCCTCACCCTCAGTGTGGTGGATGATAGAATTATGAGATTTTTAGTAGTGGTAGATTAGTATGAGGACGTATTTCTAGAAGATGTCCCATGACTACCTCCTCATAGAGTGGTAGACTTCTACATTGAATTTTAACAAGGGACGACACTAATATCAACACATGCATATTAGATGGCTCTGGTAGAGCTTTGGGAGCTAAGAGTATAATTGGACGACTTGTAGAGGAAGGGGTTAATAAGACCCAGTGTTTCTCCATGGGAAGCCTCAGTGTTGTTTTCCAATAAGGAAGACATGAGTTTGAGGTTATACATTGACTTTCATCACCTAAACTAGACGACCATGAAGAACAAGTATCCACTATTGAGAATTGATGAACTCCTCGATTAGCTAAAGAGGATGAGGTGGGTCTTGAAGATAGACCTCTGATTAGGTTATCATTAGCTTCGGGTACGGGATGAAGATGTACTGAATACATCTTTCAAGTGTAGGTATGGACACTATGAGTTCCTTTCGATTCCCTTCACCATGACAAATTCCCCAAAAGAGATCATGGGACTCGTGAATAGGATCGTCCAGCCTTACTTCGGTCGTTTTGTGGTAGTCTTCACTGATGAAATCTTAGTGTACTCGGTGTCAAAGGAGGAGCACGGTACACACCTGCAGATAATAATGGATACACTTCGAGAACAAAAACATTATGGTAATCTCTCGAAGTTCTAGTTAAGGATTCGAGAGGTCAACTTTCGAGGACATTTCATCTCAGAGGAAAGAGTTGTGGTTGATCTGACGATGGTTGATGAAGTTCATTCTTGGGAGACCCCCAGAAGTGTGACTAAGATGTGGAGTTTCTTAGGGTTGGATGGATACTACTGATGGTTCTTTCCCAACTTCTCGATATTTTAAGAACTTATGATAGCTTTGAAGAAGAAGGTGAAAACCATCATATGCACAAAGAAATGCTAGTAGAGCTTCCAGCAGCTGAGGTGGAGCTTGACCAGCGCTCCCATCTTATGTTTTCCAGATGAGGGCATAGAATATGTGGTATACAGTGACGCATCAGGGACCAGAAATGATTATGAACATATGAAGGTGAAATCAGTGATCACCTAAAGCTCACGAAATTTGAGGCAACATGAGCAGAACTATGTGACCGATGACCTGGAGTTAGTAGCAGTGGTTGTTGCCTTAAATATGTGGTGGCACTGCTTGATGGGTGAATTGTTTACAGTGTACTCAGACCACAAGATTCGCTGGTATATCTTCTCATAGAAGGATATAAACGTGGGATAGTGCCAATGGCTTGAGTTCCTCCTGGACAATGACATTTAGTTAGTCTAAAATATTAGGAAGGGGAACATGGTGGATTACACATTCAGAAGGAGGTCTAGTTTACATTTGCTGAGTGAGGTGACGGAGAAGCTAGCCACGATGCAGATATCCTTCATAGATAGATATAGAGGTCATAACTTCAGTTGATGACTATCATAACTCACTCCTTCAGTGAGTTATAAAGGCATACCTTGTGAATGTTGACTGTGTAGCTCGACATTCTCAGATATCCTATTAATAGGTGCCTGATGTTTTTTTTAAAGGTGGGGAGCACGTTATCCATTTAAGAGGACATGCCATAGTACAAGCGATGTTACAAGAAGAGGTGTTGAGGAAGTTCTATAAAACCCCTTTGGTTGGACATCCAGGTGTGAAGAAAATGTTCCAAGACCTCCGACATCAGTACTGGTGGCCAAGGATGAAGAAAGTTGTAGCAAAGTTCGTTTCACGTTACCACACATGTTAGCAAGTGAAGATTGAGAATCATGTCCCAACAGGCCTAAAACAACAACATTAGGTATAAAAATTGATGTGGGATGGCACATCCACGGACATCATGATGGGGTTACCATGCACATCTAGGGTCCATGACTCTATCCAGGTGATCGTTTACCGACTCACAATGTATCCTCACATCCTACCCATTTGGGACCATGGATTGGTAGAGGGCTTGGGAAGCCACTAAATCCAAGAGATAGTGAGGCTTCATGGGGTTCATTAAATGATCCTCTCAAACCATGATACATTCTTTAAATTTTGGTTTTGGAATGGATTATAGGAGGCCTTCAAGCCTAAGATGCCTTTGAGCAAAGCTTTCCACCCAGAGACATGATAAAATGAAGCAAACCATATAGACCATAGAGGACATGCTTCGTGCTTGTGTCCTAGATTTTGGTCGCAGTTGGGAGGACCACCTACCACAAGGTAAGTTTGTGTTCAGCAATATCGATCACTCCACTAGTGGAATGGAACCGATTGAGGCCTTGTATGATCAGCCATGCAGATCACCACTATGCTGGACAGACCCAGGGGAGTCAGTACTCGTTTGTCCTGAGTGTGTATGGGATACCACTGAGAAGGTGTAGATCAACCAAGAGTGGATGGGGATTGCACAGAGTATACAGAAGTCTTTTGACGATAGGAGATGGTGACCTTTGGAGTTTCAAGAGGAAGACCACGTTTTCTGTTGGGTATCACCCTGACGGGGATTGTGGTGATTTGGTTGTGGTGTAATGTTTTCTCCAATGTTCATCAGACCATTCCATATCCTCAGTAGAGTAGGAAAGGTGGTGTACCATCTAGATATTCCCCCATATACACAATGGTTGCACAATTTTTTCCATGTGTTCCAGTTGAGAATGTACGTGTATGATCCATCACATTTCATCAACTAGGTAAAGATAGACATTTATGATTGGGTGATGTTTCCATAGTTTCCGGTGGAGATAGAGGATTGACCAAAACATGTACTTCATGGATGGTTGATACCTCTGGTCCATGTTTTTTGGAATCATGGAAATCACCAGGAGAGCACATGGGAGAGGGAGGCTCATATTCTTGTGCAGTACCCATATTTTTTATTACCTGTGCTCTGGATTTCATGGGCATAAATACCTAAGGGGGAGAGAATGCAATATCCCAGATTTTTTTCGTGTATTTTTTTAAAAAAATTATCTGGAATTATTTTGAGACCACATGCTTTAACGGCACGTGATTATGATACTTGGGGTTCATAGAATGTAATTTTGAACTTATTTTAATGTATGTTCAGTAATCGTGCCAGGGGAGTTTTCTAACTTATGGATCTATGCTCATATCAAGAATCTGAGGACATTGTTGAACCCGGAACACCAGGGTTCTCCTCGAAATGACTTATCATTGACCAGTAAGGGTCGGACAAAAAAGTTATTTCCATACTTTTTTGGAAAATAATAAAACAAATTTAATAAATTATTTTATTTCTTTTTTCATCCATTTAGTGGATGAAGGTGGTGCTATGGAGTGTTGATGAGGTGAATTAAAGGAATACCTATAATGGATTGTTAAGACGCATTGTAATAGATAATCTGTTTCATGAATGAAATAGTGTAATAGAAACAACTCAAGGTGTCAAATTTTTAATTATCCGACGGGTTGAAGATTGGGAATTAAACCATGGGAAATTCATTGATGAAACTCTAATAGGTTTCATCTCCAAAAAAGAACGAAGAGTGCCGAAGAAATGACATCGTCTTAGACATACCTCGAAGAACTATGACGAGAAGCGATGACTGATGTCGACCTCCTGAGCCCACGAAGACAGAACACTATGGAAAAAATGTCAAATGAGGTAAAAATTGTTTGATTAAATTATTTTCCCTCTAATTTTTCTAATGTGAAAAACATTGGTTAACTGAATAATAGGTTGACCAAAAGACATTTCGTTGATGTGGGAGGGTTGTTAAATTCAGGGACTTGTATGGAGAGATAGATTCATGTGTTGAAATACCATACCTCCCCTTTGATTTTACTCCTCTAATGCGAAGGGAGAGAGCAGACATGGATAATGCCTAAGTCCCTCCTCCTGGAGTGTTCTTGTGCTTTTTTTGTAAATATATTTTCCAAGATGGCGAAAAGGTGAATATGTGGTCATCGTAGTGAAGAGGGTGTGTCTCGGAGGTAGTAGGTGCAAGAGGCATGAAGAACGAACAACTGAAGTTCATCTGGTGGTCCACTGAAGTTCCTGCCAGCATGATAGAGGTGGCGGCGGCACACGGTGATGCAAACCCTATGCCGGATTCTGGGGTAACAGGGCCACCGACCATGCGGGCAACTAACAGAACAATGCGCTCCAGCAGCATGCCAAGCAGCAACGACCTCGGCCAATGCGGTCGTGGCACTAGAGACCCGATGTGGCACCCTCACGTCTCGTTAACTGGTCAACCTACAGACATGTCCCATGGGTGAAGTGGAGGCACAACCGGTTTCAATGGTCTCATGTGCTGATAAAAGACATGGTTATTCCATTTTTGGATGGAGGATTCCGACCCGCACCACCGGGCCAGACCCCCCAGCAGGCCAGACCTGCGTTGGTGGGTCAGACCTGAACTACTGGGCTAGACCCACAGCCCCATGTGTCGGGCCCAGGCCGGAACAGATTCAGGTTGGGTTGGGTCTCCTCATCCTAGGTCGGGCCGGGATTGTTCTCTCCTGCTCAGACCGAACCCGGACCCCACATACCCCTCTTTCACTAAAATGCTCGTATCTCTCAAACTAGACATCTGATTGACACATAGTCAGTGGTGTTGGGACCCTTGTAATGAAACATTCCTTTTGAGATGCTCTGTATAAGTTTTGGAGGATTTTTTCGCATAGCTGGGTTGGTTCTGCCTTGATTCCAACTAGATCCTTTTTACCAAAATCCCCATATCTTATTGAATGGGTGTATGTTCTTTATGCTTTCTATTGTTTTAGGACACTTATGATGGGCTAGTCCTTTGGTTTAATATATGTGGGACTTCGTGTATGTTGATATACAACTGATAGATTAAGGAGAAGATCCTCCAGAAATCAGGCATGCTATGTGTTGAAATCCAGTGGCTGGTTATAACATGAAAAATCAACAGTGACCCATTGTTAATCACCATAAGAGCTTCACATTGTGGATTTCCATAAGAGAGACCCTTCATGGATCAGAATAAAAGTTACCCCTCATGGATAAGCATTAGGGTGACCCTTTGTGGATCATTAGTACTGTGATCCATTACGGATCAACCGTAGAGCGACCCGTTGTGGATCAGCAGCAGTATGACCCTTCATGGATTAGCAGCCCAACGACCCTTTGTGGATCAGCAATAGAGCTTCTCAACAGAATAAGATGATATTTCTTTTCAAGTAATCATATATAATTTTATACTTATATTATACATGGTGTGAGATATGTCTTTTTCTTTGAGAATTACCTTGAGATCATTCATTTTTGTGTTTACCTTTGTCGATTTCTGTGAGACCTGAGATGGTATCAGGGTCCCAATATAGTATTTTTTTACTCACCCACGCACGTTCATCCACTATACTTATTTTGTCTCTTGAAAATGATGGAAAGCTTTGACTATGACCTTGAGTAACCAGGTCATGACAGTGCTCAGAGGTGGATCGACAAACGTGGTGTGCTATAGTGATATATGAATGTGAGATGTACCTAACCTTTATCCTAAATGGACATCCTCTGTAGCATGTACTTCATTTGATGTAATTTACTTTTAGTTGATCTTATATTCTGTCTCCTTTACATTTAGTTTACACCTTTCACTCAAAATGGTGGTACATTCTGGTGGTTGTATTACTTTCCTCCCTTTCTACTTTTCTTAGAGTGGTATTCCCTATCTGTGTGGGTACAGGTTTAATGTTAATGCCTTCCATTTTTGGTATATGTCATTCTGGTACTAGTCACCAACCCCTAGCATATGGAAGGTGGTCTTGGGGTAGTCATGACACGGGCCCAGGGGGATGGTTCATGACAATAGTAAATAGGAAGAAGATGAAATAGATGATTATATAAATAAAGGATAGTTATTCTTCCACTTCTCTTCAACCCCTTAATATATTCTATGGCGTAAAATGGTAAAAGATAAAGTGTCGATATTATTAAAAGATTATTGGAGGTGGTTCTCAGTGGTATGCCTCTACTACATTGTAATTTATTACTAGTAGTGTGTCTCTGACATTCTATTAATGTTGTATGTTTGGGCACACCCAAAGTTATTTCTCTGAAAATATGAATATTTGTAACATTTGTGGAAATTATGTTCATCTGTTGTAATTATTTCAGGATATGTTTATTTATCTATATAGTCAAGAATCGTTTTCTCTAAAGGCTACTGCATCATAGTAAGATGATTCATAGGCTACATTCCTCTGGCCACATACAACAGTAGTGAAGCACCTTCATGTACTATATGATTTTCTAGTGGAGCAAGATGTGAGTCCACTGATAGTGAGAGGTACCATATTTATTGCATATTTATTATAAATTACTTTATTTGATACTGGTGTTTCCAACTTTTTTATATCTATTTTTTTATATTATTAAACTTACAAAGGATATAATTTCCTTTGTTATGGAGTTAGAAACACCTCTTGAGAAGAGTAAAGAGTAGGGGTTCAGAGGTCCTTGTTTTCTATTGATAGTTAAGGTGGTGTTAGTCTAGTATTTATTCATTCTTGAAACGGTTCTATTTGATGTCATCGTTAGGATGGGTTGGACTACTTCTCATTATGGTGAGGTAGTTTGTTTTCCTAAGTGATCCTCATTTATTACGGATGATGGGAGCTCGTAGTTGTTTAAGGTAGTGTGGGATCAAATGTCTGGTCACACATGACTTTTCTTCCAAGATCTCATGAGTTTTTTTTTCTGTTGTAGTAGTTAGTCTCGATGATGTAAATTTTTTGGTTGATATTCCTGTTATTGTTAAGGAATTTCATGAAATTTTTCTCTAAGATTCTCTATTATTATCCCATAGAGGGAGGTAGAGTTTTTGATTGACCTACTACAATATAAATAGTTTATTTTTATACATTCTTAACATATATCACTAATAGAGATGAAAGAGATCAGGGTTCATTTAGAATAATTGATTGGGAATGATTTTTTTCCATGGTATTTTACCCTATGAAACCCCAATTTTATTTTATGAGAAGAAAGATGGTTAACTCTAATTATATGGGGAAAATTGGAAGTTAAACAAGGTGATGGTAAATAATTTTTTTTTTCTTCTGTGGATTATTTGATTGATAAATTAAAGGTAACAATTTGTCTTTAAAAATAAATCATTGGTTGGGTTAGCATCATATCATTGTTTGGGAGTCTGATATACCAATAATAGCATTCATGAAGATGTCTCTCCGTTAAATGTATATTGTGATATTTTTTTTATAATTTATTATTCTAATGTTTTCATTATTTGGATGAATCGAATATTCCTTGAGTACCACACCACTTTTTTTTGGCAATGTTCACAGTTAAAATTTTGGATTATTTGAGATCTGTGCACAAACACAAGAACCATATGAGTTTCGTTTGGTAAATCCTAGGGATTTTCTATTTGTATGAAAATATTTAAAAATGTATCATCTATATCTATGATGTAACTTTATTGGGGTACATAAATATTGAGCATGGATCATTAGTTAATCCTGATAAGGTGAGGGATGCTTTTTCTTATGAAGATCCATGTAATGTCTTTGATAAAAATATATTCATTGATCTTGGAGGTTATTATCCATGGGTAGCAAATTATTTCTCAAATATGTAATCAACATTGAGTAATAATTCCCAGAAAGTGGTGACATCCATATGGGATTCCATTGGTGAATATTTCCCCTTAGTTGGGTCATCATCGACTTGGAAGGCTGGGAAATATGGATTTAAGATAGGTTGGACGATTTTAGGTCACTAAGGGGCTTGGTTAGGTTTCTTATCAGTTATAATTTTTGATCATGTTGATATTCAATAATGGTTGATTCATCATATTGAATCTCAAGAAATATCATCATGATCCCTCTCAAGTTTTGAGTTGGAAATATATTTAGATTGAGCTTGATGCTTCAGTTATGGATCATCCAATAGAAGTCATTGATTCTCAAGTGCAAGTATTTCTTAAGATGTTAATCTCTTTAGTTCTATTCCTATGGTACTACAAATCAAATTATTATGATACTTGTGATCATGATTACATGATGAGGGTGCAATAGCCTCACCTTTTTACAAAACATCATTCTTCCAAATGAGTTCTTAGGGATGAAAAATCTAATGGGTGGACTTCAAAACATCTTTTTATCATACTTTAGGTATTTCTGTTCTCTATTTTCATTTCTCAATCTATTTTGGTGTGTGTTGGTACTCCCAATGATGGAGATACTTTTTTGGGTAAAACAATCTAATGTTTATGATTATGTGCTTTTTATTTAATGTATTCCAAATAAAAATGTGGTAATGGATTTTCAGGTTTATCCATGTGTTCGAGGAATGTTTGGGATGGTTTAGATTTTTCTTCTTAAAAATGATTTTTTTTTTGTTGTATGCTCTATTATTACACATTGTGTGATGGTCAGTGTGAAGATTCCATGAACATTTATTGGGTGTAAGAGGATTACAAGCTATGTAAATGATAAAATTGTGATTTTTAATCTGATGAAATTCCTTTTTTATCATTTGTGGGTCTTATGGTTTATATGTTGTGTAATTGGATTAAACACCATTCATTTCTCACAGATAAGGATTTTAGGGAACCAAGTGAGTGATTTCTTATTTCATTCATACATAGGATCTTTTTCACTCAACTTAGGAGATAAACCAAAATATTTTTGAGACCTCTAATCCTTCTAGATCATTTCTTTCAACAATTAATCATTTTTGTGGTGATGGTGGATCACTCCAAGTATGAAGTCATTTATATATATATATATTTTATCATGGAAGCCTCATTGTGTTATGGTTTTAAATATATTTATATTTCATGTTTATTTTTATTGATTTCTTGTAGATCAATAGTGGGATCTTCCTCCGTAGGCTAACACATGTGTTGGTTGTGGTGTGACCGGATTGTTCATTGAGGTTTGTTTTGATCTTTTATTTCCTCTAATCACTTTTCTATATTTGAAATATTATAAGATTATTAGTTTGATTCTAGGAACTTTTTTTACCTAATTTTTTCCAACAAGTTTAGGAATTGTATTGCAGGACCATGTAACCTAATTTTGAGGTAGGTGATTCCATCTCTATCTTATATTGGGTGAACTATATTTCTCTAATTATTATAAATGATTTTATAAAATGAAATGAAATGATTATGTATTGATTTGTGTGGGTGAAATATGTATTTGAGAAAAAAAATACTCCCTTATTTTAGTAAAATAAAAGTTATTTTGAAATAATTATCCATTTGATTTCTGAAATGTTTTTCAAATAATGATTTGAATGAAATTGTTTGACGAAATTGTTTGGAAAATAGAGTACTTGGGAAGCCTTGGGTAATTAGGTGGATTTTTTGGTAATAGTACTCATCCATTGAAATTATCATGGGGTTCGCTCCTAGGGTGTTCCCCCACTCATTCATATTATTGTTCTATTGATTTTATAGAAACTATTGGAATATTCACTTTTTGGGGTGTTCCTTTGCTACATACATTCGATGCATATGTTTAGGGGATTTATGCACATAAGATTTTCTCTGTTGTGGGTATGAGTGTCCTAGATATATGAACCTAATTAGATCCTAGGAATAATGTTACATGTTCTTTGATTACTTTTGAATTTTACTATTTAGTTTTTATTTATATTAATTTAATATTATACATGATTCACGATTTTGATTGAT
The DNA here is from genome assembly GCA_963277665.1 of Viscum album. Lineage (NCBI taxonomy): Eukaryota > Viridiplantae > Streptophyta > Magnoliopsida > Santalales > Viscaceae > Viscum > Viscum album. The sequence goes on from OY728142.1 coordinate 896,719,085, forward strand.
ATTTTTAAAATGATTTGAAATTATTTTACCTGACTTAAATGTAAATGAAGAATATTGGAAATGAAATATATTACCATCATTTGGATATAAAATTGTTAAACTCTAATCATTACATGTTTTCTTTAATGTTGAGATTTTTTTAGATTTTTGTACTATGAAATGATATGGAAATCCTAGGGGGGTCTTACCGAGCCTGTTAACTCACACCATGTTCACAATGTAAGAAATTCATAGACCACTGTATATCATTTAATATAGGGAAATGAAAGGTGAGAGTGTGGTAGAGTTTTTTTCTATCAGCTAGGTTTGGGTATCTGGTGGTGAGATTGTGGGAGTTTCCCTTGTTATCACATTTATATTATTGGACTAGCTACTTTAGTTTTTTTTCATTTTTTGTTGGACTAGTCTCATGGAGATAGTTTAAATGAATTTTGAGTTGTATCAATTCTGGCATCTTATTTTTGTTATGGAAAATGTTTACCTCTTTAATGTTTCTCTTTTATATATATATATATATATATATTTCATGTTGTATTCATATGTTTTCGAAAAATCATTCATTGTGGTTCTTCTTGTTGATACATGGGTGTTAGTCTCCTCCCATGGGGATCGGGAATTATTTTTCAGCATATACAAAAATTCCAGCCAGGTTCCAATTTGAGAGAGTATCTCGGTCAGGTTCATCATGGCAAGAACAAAGGATGAAATTATTCCTATTAAAGATAAATATGTTAAGTAAGTAAATTTTTATATGTTCTCTGTCAAGATGGAAAAGGAATTCCCCAACATTATGAAAAGGCTCTTGAAGATAATTGTTGTCCAGTTATGATCATTTTTTATGATATCAAAATCTCTTTTAACACTTCTTTGTTTTATGTTTTTTTTACTAACATTATATAGATTTCCCACTTTATTTTTTTAATGATTTATATCACTCTCTATAATTATTTATTAATTTCTTCCATGTCCACATCTTCACATATCACATATGTTATCCTATTTCGAGACCTAGTTATGTGTTACATTTGGTAATTATTATGTTTCGAAATATCCTTTTTTTAATTGAATTTTAATTATTCATATGTGTGATTTCAATTTATAGAAATGAATTTTCCAATTTTAAACCATTGATGACTAAGATGAATTTCATGGGCGAAATTCATTTTAAGGGTGGTAGAATGTAACACCCTGAGATTTTATGAATTTTTTTCAAATGAATTTTAACTTTTAAATTTTTCTATAACACACAACACTCAGTATATCTTCTTTTCTAAACATTATTTGGTTTATATTATGTTACACACAGTAATTAGTTTCTTTGAAAGCATTATTGACAAGATACATAGAGCTTTACTGAACCTGGAAACAATAATATTTTAAATATGACCATTATAAACATTTTTTGAATCTATTGTGTGGATAGGATAAAATAAATTATCAGAATATGTTTTATAAATGTTTATATAATGAATTCTTTGGTGACCAATTAATTATAATTTAAAATAATACTAAATCTTTTTCTAAATAATAATTTCTTTGGCACTAGGGTTTTTTGACTAATAAATTAAACAAATCACCCATTGAGAATTATACTAATTAAATTTATATAATATATAATCAAAATAATATTTATTACTCATATTATTTGTTTATTATACATGATATGTTGATAAATTAAATTTTACTCTTAAAACAGAAACATGATTTTGTGCATTTTAGTTTAATTATTTTAAAAATATTTTTTTCTAAAAATTTTAGAAAATTTTTTTTAAAAAAATATATTCAATTTTTAAAATGTCATATCAAAATTATCTTGCTGTGAAATTTTTAAACCCTTTTGGAAATATTAACTTTTTATGAGTAGTGAAAAATATTGAATTCTAATTGAAAATTACTTTTTCATTTCAATTATTAATAAAGTTAAATTATATATTAAATTGGGATTAAAGTAAAATTATTTTAATTATATATATATTTAATAATTTAATTTTGGTCATTAGAATAACTTTTATATTGATATTGGATATAAAAACTTTTTAATCTTTTCAATATTTTCTCATTGAAAACCCACTTTCTCATTGTGCATGCTTGATTATTTTTTAATTAAAATTATCTTATTATATGAATTAAATTTTGAAAAATGGATTAAATATTTTTTATTAGTATAGTTTATATATTTAAATAATATCAAGTTAATTTTGTTCCAAACTAATTATTGATCATGATAAAAATTAATTATCACAATCAAATTACAGATTGGTTTATCATGGGTTAGAGTAAAAAGATAGAGGTTTAAATGACATAAAAATATCATAACACTATTTAATGGGTATATTTTGACTGTATAATATCTATTTCTCAATAATAATAAATTTTGGATCCTTTTTTAATGATAAAAAAATGGTACACCTTTTTTGTTTCATACAATTACAAGTGTGTCACTCACCACACTTATAAATGGCCAGCGCCTCTCCTCAAATCTCCACACATTAATACCCTTTTGGTTTAGTTAGTACCATCATAAAGAACTTCTAAATGTCCATACTATAATATTATAATTCCTTTCATGGGAATAAATCCATCTTATGATGGAATTTTTTGTAAACCTAAGGAGGATACCCGAAGATGAGGTGAAGTTATTCAACGAGAGTTATTATTTTATTTCTTCCACTATATCATTAAATTATTATTAATCAATACTGATATAATAAAATAATTATCTCCCATAAACATATAAGTTTTTATTTTATGTTCAGGAACAAAAATCCTCTCTACATCCTTCAAATGGGTTACAAAATCATCATTCGTGTGTATGAAAGACTACTGCCTCACGAACTGATGTCATTTGTTTTCCATTACCACCGCTGAAGGTTGGTTATGATGATGGACATAAACTATATATATTAAATTCATATCATAAATATTACTATTTAGTAATTATATCATTTATATATCTTATTTATTTTCCATTTTTAGGTGATATAATAACTTCACGCATGTGTACGCTAGATTACCACCTCAAAAAGAAATAACATACCTTATTCACTAATGATTTACGTGGAAGATAATAGGGGTAAATATATCTAATAGTAATAAAATAACTATTATATTAATTAAATATTTATCAATTTTAAATGATAATATATCATTTTATTTCTTACCATTTAACTCACTGAAACATGATTACATTGTTCGTGTATGTGTAGACTACAACCTTCAAAAAGCGATGTGAGTCTCTTTTCATCACCACACCACATGGGTGACATGTATAAGTATATATAAAGAAATAATATTGTAATTAATATATTATTATTATTATATTAATATAATATGTAATAACTCCTTTCCATGATTATTATTTATAACTATAGACTTTACACATGAGTATGTATTGCTTACAGTCTCAAAGATTACAATGCACTTCATTTCACAAAAAAAATATTTCATGATTGTTATTAAAACAACAATTTTTGTATAAATATGATAATTATTTAATTATTATTTTTTATATTATATAACCAGGATCAATGTACTATTTCCCAAAATAAAAAATCAATAAATATACAAAAACAGTGGTTATTACCAGAAACATGACTTTATCATGGAATTGTTATGTAATAGATAATGAAAGGACAAAAGTAAATAATATATGATATGAAATATATATGTATATTTATATAATATATTTATAATAAATTTATATTTATTGTAATGTAGTTTCAAATAAGAATAATGAAATTTATGATTTATGTGTTGGGATTTCCATCACTCTTTTTATGTATATGACATAGATGCCATATTTATCACATATTTATTTTATATGGTGTATATAATTCACATGAATGTATTTTATGTTTATTATACTAAAAATAATTTATATTATCCATTTTTTTGGAAACATGTTTCATGTTATTTATAGTTTATAAGTTGAAAAAGTTGTAAGGTATTTGTTTCTCAAATTTACTTTTTGGAGACTTGAGTTTTGTTATGAACCTTTATTTTTTATTGAGGTTTATATAATACCCCCATGAAATTTTATATTATGAATATAACAATATTAATTATACTATATGTTTAATTTAATTTCATTATTTAACAGTTATTTTGATTCAATATAATCAAATTGTTAAGAGTTTTATGTTACAATCTCATCATTTATTAAGAATATTAATAATTTAGTCCCAAATGTTGAAATATTATGATCTAATACCCAATAATAATGATAAATTTTCATATAATATAGTTATCCATGATGTTTTCAAGTAATAGTACCATATTTCCACTTTTTGGTTCCTAAATTAATTGAATTTTGTAAGGAAAAATCTATTATATTTATATCTTCGGTCGAAAAACCTTTTTCTCCAAATATAATTTCTTTTCAAGAGGTTTTCAAAAATGATTTTATTATTTCGATAATTATTTATTAAATAAATTTTTACGCATAATTAATTATTACTAAATATTTTGAGAGTAATCATCATATCATTTTTAAAATAATTCTTCTCTAGAGTTCAGTGAAAATATGAAAAGAATATTTGTTTTTAACATGCACAGCATGAATAGTATTTCCAACTATCATGACCGATCAATGATTTCAATATAATAATGAGTATTTTTAATGCTATTTTCATGTAAAAAAATTTCATAACATTTATGAAATCTTTATATTTTAAATAAATGATTTCAAATTGAGAATGATTTCGAAAATGTTTTAAAAAGTGTTTTCAAAGTAAAAAATGGAAATTTTGCTCAAAATAAGTTTTAAATTATTTTAAAATATTACATTATAATTATTAATGTTTACTTTCAATGAAAATGATTTCCAAAACTTCTAATGATTTAAGAATTTTTTTTGAAATAAAATCCATCTTCCTAAAGAAACAATGTAAGTGATTTATCATTCAAAATAATTTTCTATTAAAATGATGTCCTTCAAGGTAAATTATAATTTATTGAGAATATAAACCAATGGTACCATTCATATTATTTCCCAGAATTGTTTATGGTGAAATGAGTTTTTTAACCCTATTTCTCTTCCATGGATTATAGTATTACAAAATGTTTATAATACCCCTTTCTCTTCCATATGTTATACCCGGATAAAATTCTCATGAAACCCACTTCATTATTCTGTGGGTTATGATTTGATAAAATGATAAAATGATTATGAAACCTATATATTTCCCACAGGGTATGATATGATAATTTTTTATAGAACGCATTTAATTTCATGTGTTATTATATACAAATTATTTTTTGATATTTTGGAACAGATATATACAATTTTAAATGTGTGATATGTAGTACCAATATATCCCTCCAATTAATTGGGTAATTATTTATTTATTAGGGGATAAATATAACTGGAATATATTGTAGACCTAGTTTGGCAAAATAAGTTTTCTACTATGATGGTCTTGGGTGTTAACCTTGAATTTTATTATGTTTTTTGGGAGTAAATCTATTCCCCTTTGAATTCCATTGTAGTAAGACTTGACTACTGTCAAAATGATTTTATATGATTGTATGTATGACACTATTCCAAGCCATGTGGGGTTCTTATGCCCTCATCTCCCATGTTCATGGATTTCCTTGGGAATCATGTCTTATTAACTACCAATATTTTTTCTATGACTCCAGATTATGATCTTTGAGATGTTGGGTATGGTTTTAATATTTTATTAACATTTTCTTTTGAAATTGTGTTCATGTTATGCTTATGTATCTCCCTTTTTTACCCTTATAATGAATCTGGGATAACCCTTTCCTTTGTTTCATTTCCCCAAATTATTAAGAAAAGTTTTTATGTATGGTATATTTGAAGTTTACTAAAATGGAATATATTTAAGTGTGACATTTAATAACTTCCATGAATTTAAGAATATTATCTTCTAAGATTAAAAATGGGCCAAAATATTATAGTCTTCAAGAATGTGTTTCTGTAATTTAAAGAATATTATTCAAATAAAAATTAATATGCATCTTTGAGAAGCATGGGAATCTATACATAACCACGTATAGTATCCAGATAGGGATATATTTTCTGGAAAACCACTTTACACTATACTTTACCAAAAAAAATCGATTTTTACATACATCTAGTCTTATACCTAAGGATTTAAATAGTGTTTTCTAATCATAATCCCAAAAATAATAATACTTTTCCTTAATAACAACTATGAAACCCCGTATATTTATTACATTTTATTTCATTATTAATATCATAAAAGTACATTTAGTAAAACCCCAAAGTTCCTATGGCCTACTATATTTGAGAAATAAAGTACATATCCTAACAAATAGAAATATAAATATAATTACATGATCTAAAACTCTATAATATGAACTTAAAAATCCAATTCTCGTCTAAGAGGACTTGGGATTACCTAAGGATATACCTAAGAATGGGGTGAGATATAAAACCCAGTAGGATAATAAAGAAATCATATCATAAGTTACATCAATATGTGTGATCCAAGAGAGATATCAATGTATCATAATAGGTTTGAGAATAATAATCTTAAACAATGAGGCATTGTATGACAATATAGAATGAAGGAAACATGGGTATGTGGAAACAATAAAAAACATGATATCAAAAACATAATACCATGGTAACTGCTATGATATCATAATAAACTGTTCATAAAATAATCTCTGATGCATCGTACAAGGAATATCATGAGATAATAAAATTACCCAATTCATTAGAAGGATATATAATTTCAGGTCCACCAGTCACATTTATATCAGGCACATGAATATGTGTGCTACATAGACCATACAACATAAGGACATATTTCAAAAAAATTAACCTCATGATTATGAATTTATGGGTAAATATAAATATATCCCCAGTCAATGATTTATAGTTATAAATAAGTTAATAACCGTCATTGGAAATGGAGATGGGTACTCACTACACAAATGTTTGTCCTAGAAAATCACAAGATAATTTCAGAAGAATAACGAGTGTTTATAATGTTTTATTAAAGTGTTTAATGAAATATAAAATGAAATATATTTACTTGGGAATCATAATAATTATAATATTTATGTTTATAAATATATACAAACATGAAAATAGAAAATGAAAAGGCATTACAAAAATTAGGTGCTTGAAGAAAGAGAATGAGAGGATCCCTAACCATGAGAATATGATTATAAAATCATGGAACGAGCTAATTAAATGATTTAAGGAACTTTGATAGGTATTTATATAGGTATGGAAAGTGTAAATTTGTTTCCCAGTGGTTTTTAGTGAAGTGGAATAGGAGTTTGGGTGGGTTTATATTCCAAATGAGAGAGGAATATTTATAAATATCAAATCTTGTTTTTTGGACTCTATATCATATATTAAATAGAACCTCAAACCATCCCATAGTTTTTACACTTATTTCCCCAATGAATAGTGGGGTTAGTTATTTCATATTAAAAAAACAAACATCTAAAAATAATACCCTTTTCATATTGAAGTGAGTCACATTTACAAAGAATTTATTTTAAAACATGAAAAATATAAAATAGGTATTTTATGATTCATTCAGATTTTATAGAATCTATAAACTATCTTCAAAAACACATTATTGTTTTTAGACAACAAAATTTTTTGGATATACTTTATAGTATTTAATACATCACTCTAGGGATTTTAATATATCATAATTCACATTGTATATTCATCTCGTATTTAATTTTGTCCCAAAAATTTTGATTTTCTATAAAATTATGAAAAAATATGTTTAATTTTTTAATATTAATATCAAAACAATATTTATTTTATCTAGGTAATTCTATATTTATCAGAATTATACTTTAAAAAAACATTTATTAGAAAATAATTTTATTTTTACAATAACCGTTTTCTAACCCATACAAAAATTATTTTTGACTTTATTAAATTGTATAATAATTTATATTTAATATATATTCTTTAATAATAAAATTTTATTCAAATTATCATTTATTTTAAAAAATGAACTCATTAAAAAGTGTCTTGATTGACACTGCATATTTCCCAAATATACAATTTTTGTTTCATCATATCACAGTCTATTTTATCAAAAAAATTATTTAATCATGTATAAAATATCAATAAAAATGGACATACATATATAATCATTTATTTATTAGAAATTATATATAAAAATTCATACTGCTAGGGTCCATATTCATATCCCTTTATTACACTAGTGAATTCTCTAAGGGTAATGTGTGTGATGGTGGTATTTTCATGGGATGATTCAACAAATATGGTTGGTTTCTTATCATGATAAGATTTAACTTCTCACTTAAATGGTTTTTCTCAAACATTAGTGGTTGAATAATGTATTTAATGTGATCAAGAGAAAATAATAGTGATATTATCTCCTTTAGAAGTTATGATAAATGGTATTTATGGTGTAGAGTCTTACTGGTTGAGGTCGTCACTTCTTTTTTTTTAGTAGGACTTTATAATAAACCGTAATATATACTAATCATAAGATCAGTATATAGCAGTTATATTATAAATGGTTGTGATGTTTAATGGTATTTTGAATTTTACATGATATAACATAAAATTTATAAAACCAAATTTATTTTATGTGTTTTTATAACATAATTTCTTAATAATTCATTTATCCATTCAAAAATGGAATTCCATTTCTTAAATTTTTGGTAATTATGTTGGCTAAATATAGTGTTACCTTGACCATTATTGAGCTATGTTTAGTATATTTACATTGGAATTACATCAATGAATCAACATAGTGATGATTACAAATGGGGTTTTGAATGAGTATTTCAACGGTAGAAGGATTCATGTTCCCTAACATTAAACCATCATACATTTCTCACAAATATTATAATCTAATATATATTAGGGTTAGAAGAGTGATCTAACTTTTTACAAAGTTAATGGAAAAAGTGAGCACATCGTGAATTTTTCTAGGGATGGATTGATGTCCTATAAACTTCATTCCTTTTTATATTGACCCTTATTTTTTCTTATATCATTATTGGGTAATGTATTATTGTGAAAAAAATTATATTTTATTAGGCCTCCCTTGGGAGTTTCTCAATGTGAAATGTTTCATTGAATTCAATTTTTAAAATGAACTAACTTATTTATTACACTATATTAGGATCATTTATTCCAAGAATATGCTAAAATTTTCCCTTGGTAATCCTTTCACGATTTTCAAGATGATGACTATTATGTCTCTTTCCAGAGGTAGTATAGGTTCATGCAAGTCAAACTGAAGAGGGATGTTGTTAAGGATTCAAATATTTAACCACATGAAAATACAATCTAAATATTAAGGGAAAGGTGAGATACTAGTGTTAATTTTGAATAAAATACTACTATATACATCATTGAGGGTGGGTGTTAATTATTTATGGTTATATTTTTAGAAAAAAAGATGATTTAGTTTTTGATCATTTAGATTGGACCAAATATATGAATCAGTCTATAGATCAAAAAGTGAGATGTAAATTCAAATTTAATTATAGCTCAATATCAATACATAAAGCCTTAAGAAAAGATGTATTTATTTTAGTTAATGATATCTATACTATGATTTATTGTTATTAATGGTCACATAGCTAATACCCAAACATAATAGGTTAGGTTATGTGTTTGATAAATAAGAAAGGTTGAATAAAAATGTATTAGTGAAGGCCTCCCTTAGTAAATACATAATTATAAAGGATTCACAAATTTTAATGTTATATTTCTCATACTAATAGTGAGATGGTGTGACATCCAAATTTGCGCTCAAGAGATAGAAGAGATCGAATACCTTTTAAAAAATAACAAAAAATATATAAATAATAGTCTAAGGTTTCTCAATGAGGAATCCATGAAATGGAATAATAATTTTTAGGTTGAAAGATTAGAAAATTTGTGTGAAAGGTTTAACTATAGTTTTTTAATATAACATAGGGTTCGGGTACCTTCTCCGCAAAACAAAACATGCCTCTGGTTGATAGGCCATATATGGTGGAATATGTCATTATTAAAAATAGGTGTCATTTTTGAGTTGAATGTCCTCAGTACTAACAGCCGTGAAATATTTAAATTTTTTAAAACACTCAAGGTAGTAAGGGTGGCCCATGGGAAGTGGATATTCAAATATAAATTGAACATTATTGTTCCAAACTAACTATGGTTGGGCTGTAATGAGATGTTGATGGGAAATTGAGGTGGATGATGATATAATACTTAGTCTAAAATATATAGTTCAAATGTCACTAAATATATTGAAATAAAAGGAATCAATCTACACATAGATATTATAAGGTCTCTTTAAAGATCTAACTAATGTGTAGGTGAAGTACATAATCATCATGTACCTGCATTTATTAATATAACCAAAATACTAGAGTAAATTAATAATTTCAAAATATTAGGACATAATTCATAATAATTGTGTGATTTAATATTATAATTGGTTTATAAAAAACCATATATTGGGTGCCAATAAATGGATTCGGTTCTCATGTAGGGAAATCAAATAATTTAGGGTGAACCACTCTAAATATATTAAGGTCATTGATGATATAACATATTCTATGAAATTTACAATCATATGACAATGACCTAGAGGCCATGCCGTTTTAGGTGAAATGATAAAGACAGCTATATAGAAGGATTTGTTCAGATATGGATCACATCCCATATGGTTTGGTCTCATGTCGATGGCGTGTCACTAGAAATGACCAAAAAAGAATTGATGGTGTATCAAACCCTAAGGTGAAATGGTATTTTTATTGGGAATGAAGTATATGGTTATGTATGAGATGGGAAATATGGGAATCATTATATATCCTTAAATAATAAGAAACATGATACACATAGGTCTTGTATGTTCACTTTGTAGATCTGACACATGTGTGGTGGAATGATATAATAGATTCTTCCTAATATAGGACCATTGATAAACATGACATGAATGATAGCTCCCAAATACTATGATGGAGTGGGGTTTGATGTTAATGGGATTTGAGCCTAGATCAGAGTCAATACCTCTAGGTATCACTATATATATTGAGATAATAATTTTTATGACATTTTTTTCTCTTTTAAGGTATCTTTAAACCTCATACTCATCTAAAGGGAAATAAATAATAGATTTATCCTAATGAAAGTACATTGATAATCTGAACGTGAATGAGAGGGTCCAAAACCTATGATAGACAAGGGTTTATGTTTATGGTATTTATGGTTGGACCCATGTCAAAACATTTATGAACTACTTAGTATCCTTTCATAACAAGTATCAATCCATAGATAATTATTATAAGGTTCCATTATAGATATGACACATGTGTTGGGGACATGGTAAAGAAATATATTAATACCCTTGTATAATAAGGGAGGATTAATTATGTTAATGGAGTCACACTTTCATAAAAACCTAAATTTTTCTATCATAATGCATAGTCCTGGTAACACCTAACATGATCTAGTGAATGTTTCATCTCTAGTGAAATGTCAGACATGAAGATGGATGATGTATTTGAGAATAGGATGAAAGATCCAAAAATCCCTAAGTATCCTAAGGTAATTGAAATTAATTTATATGTAGTTTCAGTAAGGGGAATTTTTTTCATATGTAAGGTAAACCCTGATATTAGGGAATACAGATGTATCCATGAGATTAAAATCTCTTTATTTATAGAACACTTTTTTTCATTACGATCATAGATAAATGGAATTTTTATATTTGAAATCATTTTGAATATACCTTTATAATAATTTTAAGGTCATATGTGATGTGTCAATATGAATAGATTAAAGTCATGTGGGATGGACATCATGTCATGCTATTTTTTATGTGAAAAGGCCTAAAATGTAATGAAAATTTAAGTCCATATACCTAGGAAATCTTCTAAGAGGTTTATAGTCTGGAAAATTGGACTTCAAGTTGTACAGTTTAATGTTAAGCATTGAGGACTGCATGGTGTACAGTTTAATGTAATAAATAAAATAATTGATGAACCCATAATGAAATTATAAAAATTATTTATTGAGAAACCATGCATTTGAATAATGGTTGACATGATTTCCATCCATCGCGATCATAAAACGGGATCTTCTTGAAATTCATTTATATATGGTGTATGGTTTTTCTAGTTTTGGCTACAGCTTTGGAGGTTTCTTCTGGTGCATCATGGTAGTTCTCAAGGATAACACTGGTTCCCCTTATATGAGTGAGAAAAGGAAAAAATTCATGTTCAATTCTCACATCTATCTATTCTAAAGGATTTAAATGTTGTGAAGTGTGAATAACCTTTCCTCATCAATTCATTATACTTCATCAAGACATATATGATATTTTTCCACTTCAAATAGATGATGGAAGATGTAAATATAAAGTTAATTAAATTGGTCTATAATGGTATGTATATACAATTTCTCTTATATAAGGGATAATAAATTCATTGGTGTGGTTGTACAGGTAAGGGTTTGATAAGCACACAATGTATATAATATCTTGTCGGATAAATATTTCTGGCCTTTTCCCACCATCTTTTTAAATATGTTATAAATAGTTATATTGAAGGCATCTATCTATTCATTTTCGTCTATATGATCATGGGATGAATGGTTGTACTTGATATAATAATCATTATATATCTTCCTCAAATAGAAAACATATAAATTAGTGATTCTTCTCATCAATATTTGGAATGTGGCACCAAATCTTTAGATGACATTAAAATTCATAAATATTGATGAAACCAACCATTACACCTTACTTGAGGTAAATTAATTTGGTCCATTTAAAGAATAAATCAGTTGCAATAAGGATTTAAACGAACTAAATATCTAAGGATGGAGGGTATAAACCCAAAACATCTATCCATAAAATGAAAAAATTGATAAGAATATTTATAAGTGGGAAATAATTATAGGGATTCAAGAATAAAGTTGGCATGTATTTGAGAATAATGGAAAATTTTTATAAACTCTATGAAGTCTTATATCCTTGATTTCTATATGTATTCATATAACATAAATTTATGTAACATATTTGTTCTTAGCTAGTGGAAAATACATTTTCTGCTATGCACCACTAGAAAACTAGGATATAGTCATAGAGCTATATCCATAGTTTTCAAAAACAATTTCTATAATTATTTACTCTAAGGATATATCCATGATTATTTCTAAAATGTGGCCATAACCTATAAATATTGCAATGTTATTCTCAAATGGTGTCTATAGAGTGTTTTTTCAAATTCTATAGGAAAGATTCCAAGAAATAATAGTCATAGCCTCTATCTATAGACATGATTTTCTTAAACTGTGGTTATAGGTTTCTCACATTAGCGTGGGATTTTTTTGACATGGGAATATATAGGGACGACCTGTAGTCATGTTTTTATCCTCTTACACTATTCAAATATATATATATATATACCATTAGATGATCATAACAGAGTGGTAAGATGTCTGGTCCATGATAGTGGAGGTATAGAGAAAAATCCAACAAATAGTGATTTATTTCAAATTAATATCCACAATTTATATGTAACACATTTACCCTAGTAACCTAGAGTCAGTGCATTATTTCAAAACATTGGCACGATAAAAGGAATCATGTCCCGAATGACCAATCAGTTTAGTATCCTTGGAAGTACTAGATACCTTTATAAGTTTTACATTACATCATGAAATAGAAACATCAACAACATTTTTCCCCTTTTGAACACACTTATATGTTTATCCTATCCATGTAGGTCAACCCCAAAATAATTCTTCACATCCTTGGAAAAATATACATAGAAAGGGGTGATCTCAGATTCTCAGTAAGGATAACAATAAAGAGAAAACATTCGTAAATAAGAAAAAACATTTAAGGTAATGTATATGGCTAAAATCAAAGCCTTTTAAACATAAACTTCATCATAATATGGTTATGATAAAATCAAATAATTCACATTGATATTCTACTAGTCGAATAATCACATGCAATATCCATAACCACTTTCCTAATGATGGAATTCAATATTACATACTTCATAAACATATAGTCAAGTCCTTTTTCCAAGACTGCAAATAAGATTTTTTCAAGGCCCTGTCCCAAAACAATAGTTTGTCTCATGAGACCTACCGATGCATTGAGGAGCTGTAGTGGGCTCCACCTGTCACTTACTAAGTCTAATTCATTCCTCATATGAAAAGGTTTAAACATAACATAAACATTCATATGAAAACTAGCATTCGAAATGTCATTACATTATACATAAACCATTAATGGTGTAAAAAACACAGCAACAATCAAAAATATCACAAAACCTTCAATAAAATATGGATGTTTTTTATCATAATAAATAAACTTCAAACATGCTTAAAATCCTTCAATGGATGTTGACATAGATTATATCAAAACCTTTTTTATAGAAATATCTCTTTCTATTTTGAAATCATTTAAAAGAGAAATAATTATTAAAGAAAACATTTATTTTGAAAATATTCTTATAATATTGTAAGGGAAGCTTCTATGATGTTATAATGGTAGAACATAGCCACACCCAACGTATAAGTTAAAAAACATTCTTACCTTAATTTTGTCGAAAAGGTCATAATGTAACTTGTTTGGAAAATGACAGAAAGATTCCTTTCAAATCATATAAGGTAAAATAAGTGTATAAATTACATTAACCCATAGTCTTGTAATTGATAAAAATATTGTGAATTTCATTTTTATGAAAACACGGATGTGGATGATAAAGAGGTCCTGGTAGATTCTTACATAAAAAGAACCTTAGATAATATAGATATTGTGAAATTAACCATTAATTTTTACTTTTCCTTAGTCGATGGTATGTTAAACACCTATATAATAGTTCAAATATTTTTATTAATTTATATGATAACTATATACCTAAAAATGATATCATATACAATCTTATAATATTTCTTTGTTAAAAATATTTTAGTACTATCATCGTTTCTGATGTTAAGTGATTCATTTTCCTTTATATGATTGGATACATAATCCATGTTTTTTATGGATAGAATGTATTTGATTCATATTCAGAATGATATTATTTTCTTCAACATTATTTTTAATCATAAAATGAAATGTATTCTTGAATGATTACGATGGGGAATGAATCTATCACATTCATGGAGAGGGTAATCTTTATGTATGCACAATCGACGATATCATTATATTGATGGTGGAATCGTATATAATTGGATGGTATATCATGTATACTGAATCATTAAAAAGTTATTTTTATTATTTACATCAGTTATTCTCATTATTATACCCATCCAAATAATAAAGTGTTTCAATAACAAACTACACCACGACGTGGAGATGGTAATCCATACATATGCACATATAGTGACTTTGTCATTTATAGAATGGATAGAATAATGAATATGGTTGTACCATTTTTATAATAACATCACAATATATAGAAGATACTGTATTTATTATTTTATAATGGAAACAACAAAGAAATAGGAAATGTAAGAAGAAAATAACTTGAAAGAGGTGATGAAATATTTTCCTCTTCTTCGGGTTCCTCTTGATTTGATCAAAAGGGCTTTGTATGTTGTCTTTAGGAACAAAATAAGGCCTATATAATTAAGTGATTAATATTGGGAGGATATTTGTGAAGGGTTTGGCTGAGACAAAAAGCTTTGGAGGTGTAAAATTAAGGTAAGGGGAATTGCCCTTTTATAAGAGAGGTGAGGGTCACTTTAGGAAATGATTGAATTATTATTTTATAATAAAAACATTTTCGGTTTCTAATGGATCCAAAATAAATTATTTAAATGATAAGGTGGGTATGGGTTGAAAAACTCTCAACCAATAGGTCTTATATAGGTTTAAGTCATCATATTAACCTTAACTTTTAGATTTAACTCTTAGTTAAATAGTTTGACATTTACCATGTCTCTTTGTATTTTTATATTATATGGTTAGTAAACATACTATAAAAAGAAAACCAAACCCCATGTGGTTAATTATTAATATATATAACCTTATCTAAGTCCTTTGGCTAAACCATATATTTTAGGAATATTATATCAATTAATAATGTTATATTTGTTTTAAAAAGTCAATTATGTCAATTTTGACACTATATAGTATTTGATTTTTTGAAAGCCATAAAAACATCATCACTTTGAATAAAATTTATTTAAAAAACCCTAACACGTCATATTAACCTTGAAAATAAGTTTAATTCATCAGAAGTCTCAATTTACATTTATTTTGATATTTATAATATCACTTATTTTAATATTTCATTAATAAGGTAATTACTGCATCATCATTGTGAACTAAATAAATTAAATTATATAATGTATGAAAATTATAAATAAAATATCATTATATTGGAAATACTTAATGTCGAATTTATATTGTGTATAACCATATATTAGAAATTTTTTGTTATAAAATATTGAATTTAGCTCTTTTAACTCGTCTTTAAATAAAATAATAATAAATGTCATTATCTAATCCAAGTGGACCGAAGAGGATCATATTTTATTAATAAGGTTGTTTTTTGTTGAATTATACTTATCCAATAGAATGAGAACTTGTGTTAGGAAAATTAGGATATCATTTTTACCCTTAATTACCCTATTTACTTTTAACCGTGGAAAATAAATGTCAAAAATAATTATTCATCAAAAAAAATTTCATCCTATTGAACAACATTTTACATACTAATATTAACATTTTCTATCTTATTTTTTAAATTCAACTCATAGAAGAGGTAAATTTATGTTTTATACAAACTTACAAATGCTCTTAGGTGGTGGGTAAAATACGATAAAAAGTTCAAAAAAATTTAATATATCTAAATTTATTAAAAAATGACTCTAATGAGTTCCATCAAACATATATAGGTATTATGTTTCTATTTGGACATAAAATAAATTAAAACAAAATAACAAATAAAAATTCGGTTTTAACCAATAACACATTGTTTTTTCACTATTCAAAAAAAATTGAATGTTTTCAGAAAAATACAAAAAAAATCACCCTAAGATAATTTTGATATTCTGAAACCAAATTGAAGTCCATTTTGAATAATAAAATTTATAAAATTTCAAAAAGTGATAATTACTATTCATATTGGCTACTTTGATTAGTTTTGGTGTGTTTAAACTCGAATTTGCGTACAACACAGGGTATTGTATTATTCAAAAGTAAATATACCATGGAAGCTTGGGGTGTAACATTATCCCCACCTTAAAATAATTTCATCCGAAAAATTTATAGAATATTACTACATAAAAATATTCGGGTTGTTCTTCCTCATATGTTCCTCGAGTTTCCACGTTGACTCTTCCATTTTATGGTTTCTTCATAGAACTTTTACCAGACGAGTCGTCTAGTTTCTCAGCACTTGTTCTCTTATTTCAGTAATCTTGACAGGCTCTTCATAATAAGACAAATATGGTTCCAGTTCAATTTCCACATAGGTGAGTACATGCGCTGGGTTATGCATGTATTTTCTCAATAGTGATACATGGAACACATCATGATATTTGGAGAGACTTGGTAGAAATGCCAAATGGTAAGCCACATCCCCAATTAATTCTAGAATTTCAGAAGGTCTGATTTACATGGGACTTAATTTACCCTTAAAACTGAATTGTATAACCCCCTTCCATAGAGATACCTTCAAGAAAACACGATCTCCTACCTGAAATTCCAAATTCGTCCTTCTGTTATTGGTATATATCTTCTGCTTATTTTGAGCTATTTTGATGTGGGTTTGGATAACCTTCAACATTTCCATTATTTCCTCAACAAGTTTTGGGTCTACAAGTTTTCTTTCACCAACATCCTCCCAACAAGTTGGTGTGCGACATCTCTTTCAATATAACGCTTCACATGTGCCATCTGAATACTTTAATGGAATCTATTGTTATAGGAAACTTATACTAGAGGTAAATATTAATCCCACAACCATGAAATTCAAGTGAGAATGATATCAACATTTCTTCGATGGTTTGAATAGTCGGATCTGTTTGTCCATTATTTTGAGGGTGGTTGGCAGTGCTAAAAAGAAGTTCAGTATCTAGGGATTTCTGATGACTTTTCCAAAATCATCATGTAAAACGGGGTTCATGGTCAGAAACAATCGATAGGGGTACTCCAGAAAGTCTTACAACTTCATTAATATTCAGTTTTTCTAATTGTTCAAGTGATAAATCATCTCTTATAGCGAAAAATGTGCTGACTTGTTAAGAGGATCATCTATGACCCATATTGCATCATTCCTTCTAGGAGTCTTTGTTAGTCCCATGAAAAAGTCTATCTTAATGTCATCCCATTTCCAATCAAGGATGGGAAGTGGTTTCATGACTCATCAAGGTTGTTGCCTTCCATATTTCACTTGTTGAAAAACCATACATATTGAAAAAAAATCAATAATCTCCCACTTCATGTTATCCAAAAAAAATGTTCCTTCAAACCTCTATACATCGTAGTGCTACAAGGGAGTATATTGAAATTAAAGCTATAAGCATAATCCAACTATTCCATTTTTAGTTCAGGTATATCAGGAACACAAAGTCTCTTCCCAAATTTCATATTTCCATCTTCATATACAAAGTCGATCAATCTCCCATCATTCACAGCTTTAATTTTCTTTTGAAATTATTCATCATCAGTCTGAGAACATTTTATCCTTTCTAGTAAAGATGGATTCGAAACCATTTGAAAAATTATTATTGTTTCACCTTCCATGATTATTACCATATCCATATTTACTAGATCCATGAAAATATGATCTCTTTAAACTCTCATCTTTTTCAAAACTTCATTATCCTTTCTACTTAAGGCATATTTCACCTTATTTTCCTTCCCTGGGTTGTAGAATATTGTGAAATCATAATCCTTGAGTAGATCAAGCCATCTCCATTGTCTCGTGTTGATTTCTTTTTGTGTGAAAATATACTTCAAACTATGGTGATCTGTATAAATATCTAAATTTTCACCGTAGAGATAGTGTCTCAATATCTTTAAAGAAAGATTACAGCTGCTAACTAAATATCATGAGTGGGATAGTTTTTCTAATGAATTTTTAGTTTTCTTTATGCATAGAAAATAACTCTATCATTCTGTATAAGGACAAAACCAAGTCCTTTCTTTGAAGCATCAATATGAATAACCAACCCATTGTTCCCTGATGGTAGAGTCACGATAAGAGCGTTGACTAATCTTCTCTTAAGTCCATCAAATAATTCTTCACACACTTTTGTCCAAACAAATTTAACCCCGTTACATGTGATCTTGGTTAATGGGTTTTCCAATTGGGAACCATTCTGGAAAAAACGCGGATAATAACATGCTAAACCAATAAAACCACGTACCTCAGTTATACTCGTCGGTGCTGTCCATTCGTGGATTGACTTGGTCTTTTAAGGATCAACATAGATTCCATCCTTAGTGGAAATATGGACAATGAAAGAAATCTCTTGAAGCTAGAATTCGCACTTGTTAAATTTCCATATAATTCATTTCATCTAAGAGTCCTTTGGATAATGTGCATGTGATTTTCTTGATCTTCTTTTCTTTTGGAGTATACGAAGATACCATCAACAAATACCACTAAAATGTCATCAATATATTCCTTGAAAACTCTATTCATTAGATCCATGAAGACATAGGATGCATTAGTCAATCCAAAAGGCATTACTGAAAACTCGTAATGCTCGTACCTAGTTCAAAATGCTGCTTTCAGAATGTATTCCTTCTTCACACACAACTAATGATATCCAGATCTAAGTTTAATGTTTGAAAAATATTGAGCACCATGAAGTTGGATGAATAAATCATTAATGCGAGTATGGGATAATTCTTATTTATTGTCATATCATTTATATCCCTATATTCAATGTACAACCTCATATATACATCTTTATTATAAACAAAAAGTATACGGGCTCCCCTGGGAGAAACATTCAGGATAATAAATCCCTAATTATTCAATTCCCCTATTTCTTTCTTTAGTTCCATTAATTATGCGGTGTTCATTCAATAAGGGGTCTTTGATATGGGCCTTGAACCAGGAGTTATGTCAATGGAAAACTCAATTTCTTATTCTAGAGGATGTCTTGGTAAATCCTCTAGAAACACATCAACATATTCTTTCACAATATTTACGTCCTCTATTCGAACATTATTTTCCTCACCTATAGTTATTTCATTCTCTTCTTCCCCGATAATTGAATTTAGTTGAGCTACTGGGGGTGGATCTAGATATGAATCAGGTGGTGACATTTCTGCTCCAATGATAAGGTACTCTTTATCATCATGAAAAAATTGTAACCTCCTTCTTATTACAATAAATTTTTACATCATGGTACAAAAGCCAATCCATTTCGAGGATTATATGAAATTATATCATGGGTATGACAATGAGATCAGCAGATAAAGAACATTTATATGACCGAATGGGAACTAATTCACAAAACATTATTGTGATGATACATCCCTTAGGTTTTTTGACTAATAACTCCATTGTAAAGTCAATTTGAAAATATCTAATTTTCTTAGAAAACTAGGAAGATATGAAAAAATGTGATGATCCAGAGTCAGATAAAGTATTGGCTAAACTAGAAGAACCCATTAAATTACCTACCACAACGACTTTTTGTGCTTCAACCTCAGAAGTAGTGATCGCATAATCTTGGCCATGCTCCCTTGGCCTTTTCTAAGGTAATTTTTTTTGGTGCTTAGGAAATTAATTTTCATAATGCCCATTTTCTCTACAATTATATCATTCCATAGCCTCTTTCTTCCTCTTGAAATCATGAGCTTCATGGAATTTTTTACCACACTTGTAATAGACTCCCATTCCATTCAAGAAAGTACTAGTGTGTTTCTTCCCACATTTTAGGCAGGATGGATATTCAATATTTCCATTCTTCCCCTTATTTCCATTTCTAGAGTGTTTTGTAGATCTCTTATTCTCTTACTTTTCTTTATAGTCATAAGACTTATAGAATTATTTTTAGTCTTGATAGAACATGAGAAAATATCTTTGTATGATAATAAGGATTGTGAGAATAATGTTGGATGAAGAAATGGTTTTAACCCATCAAATAATCGATCAATATTATGCCTTAGGTTAAGTATATAATCTCATACATTCCTTGGTAACCTTGTAAAGTTAGCCTCAAATTATGTAAAATTCTCAACCTCCTTTTTCCTCAGACTCAAAAATTTCATTACTATGTCTGCTCGATGTTCATGAAGAAATTATTATTCTAAGAAAATATCTTCAAACTCCACCCATTCCATATTTGATACATCATCATCTTACTTTGTGTTTTTAATCAATGACCACCATTGATCTGTATCTCCCGTGAGGAGATAAAATTCCATGAAAACTTTTTCCCTTTTTATACTCCCCAAACCATAAAATATTTCCTCTAATGAATTTTTCCATTGCTTAGCTACTAATGTATTTTTACTCCCATTGAATCTTGGTGGTTGTTTCCTCATGAAGTGGTCTAACATTGATCTTCCACATTGCGGATCAGGGTGCTCTATACAGGTAATGTTATTATTCATAACCTGAGTGAGTTTTCCCAGTATGGTGATAAGCTGATCAGCACCAGTTGCTTCACTAAATCCACTATAATTATCTTGAGTAGGATGGAAATCCCTAAATTGATTGTGTTCATTGATACAGTTTTCATTCCATCAACTAGGCACCATTTCTAAACAATGGCATACACTAGATTAGTTTATAAATCGCAATACATAATTCAAAACTTGTAAAATAGTTAACATAAATTTAACAGTTCATAGATATAATCCATAATAATATAAATGTTTACATTAAGGAATTATATACTCATAAACCCTTCATAATGGTTTGTAAAGAAAATTAGAATTATCCTAAACATATCCCTCGGGTGTGTCGAAACCAAGAGTGCAGCAAGACCCGTTGTCTTGCACCAGTTTCCATTCGAGTCTAGCTCAAAGAGGTGATTTTGGGTATTACCCCTAGTTACATATATGCTAGAGCCGCCTCTACCTGCTCATATCCAGATATGGATTTATTTCTTGGAAAACTCAAAAAATCATTACAGTACAAAAATTCTAGATAGTTATTCTATAATAATACTCAAAGTCTATCTTAGGTAATGTTCTCTAATTAGTGTTCTTCTCAATATAACTTCCAAGGTTTGAACATAAATTCCTCTAATACGAACTGTAATGCCCCAACCCCAGTTACCCAGAGTCATTTCATTATTACATAACATTGGCATGATACAAGGAATCATGTCCCGAATGACCAATCAGTTTAGTATCCTTGGAAGTCCTAGATACATTAATAGGTTTTACATTATATCATGAAATAAAAACATCAACATCATTTTTTCCTCTTTTGAACACACTTATATCCTTATCCTATCCCTGTAGTTCAACCACAAAATACTTCTTCACATCTTGAGAAAAATAAACATAGAAAGGGGAGATCTCTGTTGGTTAGTAAGGATAACAATAAAGTGGAAACTTCTGTAAATAAGCTTAAATATTTATGGAAATGTATATGACTAAAACAAAAGCCTTTTAAACATAATATTTCTCATAATATGGAAAATATAAAATCAAATAACTATATTTACTTATTCACATGGATATTCTACTAGTCGAATAATCACATGCAATATCAATAGCCACTTTAATAATGATGGACTGCATAATGCCTGACTTCACAACCACATAGTCAAGGCATTCTGCGAAGACTACAATTAAGATTTTGTCAAGGCCTTGTGCCCAGAAACTTTTTTATCTCATGAGACCAACCAATGCATCGAAAACCAATAGCAGGCCATATCCATCACATACTAGGTCCAATACATTACTCATATGAAAATGTTTAAACATAACATAAACATTCATATTAATCCTAGATTAAGAAATGTCAATAATTTACCCATAAACCCTAACTGTGGTAAAATTAACATGTCCATAGTCAAAAATATCACCAAACCTTCAATACAATATGGTTGTTATTATCATAATAAATAAAATTCAAACAAGGTTAAAATCCATCAAAGGATATTGACAAAGATGAAATCAAATCTTTTTTTAGAGGAATATATCTTTCTATTTTGAAATCATTTAAAATATATACAATTATAATAAAAAATGTTCATTATGAAACTATTCATATAATATTGTAAGATAAGCTTCGACAATGTTATAACAGTGGAAAATAGTCACACCCACCGTATAAATTAAAAAAAACATTCTTACCTTAATTTTGTCGAAAATGTCATAAAGTACCTTGTTTGGAAAATGACGGAAAGATTCCTTTAAAAACATATAATGTAAAATAAATGTATATATGAATTTAAACAATTTTCTTTAAAATTATAAAAATGTTTTAAAATACATTTTTAAGAAAACACAGATGTGGATGATAAAGAGGTCTGAGTAGATACTTACGTAAAAACAACCTCGGATAATAAAGAGATTGTGAAATTAACCATTTCCTTGTACTTTTCCTTAGTCGATGGTATGTTAAATACATGAATAATAGTTCAAAAATTGTTATTAAATTATATACAAACTATATACATAAATACAATATCATATATGATCTTATAATATTTCTTTTTAATAATATTTTAATAGTATCATCATTTCAGGTGTTAACTGATTTTCTTTCCTTTATATGCTTTATTATGTAATCCATGTTTTTGTGGATATAATGTATTTGATTCATATAAAAAATTATATTATGTTAATAAACATTTTTTTATCATAAAATGAAAATTATTCTAGGAATATTACAATGGGGAATGAATCTAATCGCGTTCGTGGATACGATAATTTGTATGTACGCAAGAGCGACGATATCATTATATTGAGGGTGAAATAATATGTAATTGGATGTTATATAATATATATAGAATCAATAAAATGTTATATTTATTATTTACATCAATTATACTCATTATTGTACCCATCAAAATAATGAAGTGTTTCAATAACAAACTACACCACGACGTGGAGACGGTAATCCATACGTACGCATGTATGGTGACTTAGTCATTTACAGGTTGGATAGAATAATGAATATGGTTATACTAATTTTCTAATAACATCAAAGTATTTAGAATATACTTGAGATATTATTTTATAATGGAATGAATAAAGAAAGTGGAAGTGGAATAGGAAAATAACTTGAAAAAGGTGATGAAATATTTACCTCGTTTTCGGGTTCTTATTTTTGATTTGACCAAAAGGGCTCCTTGGGTTGGATTTCTGACAAAAGAAGGCCTCTATGATGAAGGGAAGAAATTTGGGAGGATATTTGGGTAGGGTTTGGCCAAGTAAAAAGGGTTTTGAGGTGTGAAATTAAGAGAAGGGTAAGTTCCCTTTTATAAGAGATGTGAGGGTCACTTTAGGAGAATCTTGAATTATTATTTTATAATAAAAACATATTCAGTTTAAAATTTCTCAAAAATTAATTATTTAAAGGATAAGGTGGGTATGAGTCAAAAACCTCTTAACCAATAGGTTTTAGATAGGTTTAGTTCATCATATTAACCTTATCTTTTAGATTTATCTCTTAGTTAAATACTCTTCCATTTACCATGTCTCTTTGTATTTTTATATTATATGGTTAATTAACATACTATAACAAGCCAAGAGAACCCCATGTGGTTCATTATTAATATATATAACCTTATCTATGTACTTTTACAGAAACTACATTTCATGGGAATATTATATCAATTAATAATATAACATTTGTTTAAAAAACTCAATTATGTCAATTTTGACAATATTTAGTATTTGATTTTTTTGAAAGGCATAAAAACATTATAACATAGAATAAAATTTATTTATCCAACCATAAATTTTCATATTAACCTATAAAATTATTGGAATTAATAAAAAGTCTCAATTTACATTTATTTGGATATTTATAATATCAATTATTTTAATATTTCATTAATAAGGAAATTATTTCATCATCATTGCATCATAAATAAATTAAATTATATAATGGTTAAAAATTATAAATAAAATACCATTATTTAGGAAATATTTATAGTTGAATTTATAATGTGTGTAACCCTATATTAAAATTTTTTTAGTTGTTAAACATTGAATTTAACTCTTTTAACTCTTCTTTAAAAAAATACATATAAATGTCCTAATCCAATGTTAGTGGACCAAAGATGGCCATATTTTTTTCCTAAGGTTGTTTTTGTTTGCATTATACTTATCCAATAGATTTAAAACATGTGTTATGATAATTATGATATAATTTTTACCCTTAATTACCCTATTTACTTTTAACCATGGTAAATAATAGTCAAAAGTAAATATTCATCAAAAATTATTTTCATCTTATTGAACCACATTTTACTTACTAATATTAACCATGTCTTTCTGATTTTTGAAATTCATCTCACAGAATCGGTAAAATTAAGTTTTATACAAATTTGCAAATGCTCCTTAGAGGTGTGTAAAAGATGGTAAAAAGTTCGATAAAATTTTATATATCCAAACATATTATAAAATGACTATAATGAGTTATGTTGAAAATATATAGGTATTATGTACCTATTTTGACCTAAAATAAATTAAAATAATATAACTAATAAAAATTATGTTTTACCCAATAATGCAGTGTTTTTTCACTATTCATCAAAAATTTAGAAGTTTTCAGAAAAATACCAAAAATTCACACTAAATGAATTTAGATATTCGAAAACAAAAAATTAATTCCATTTTGGAAGATAAAATTTATAAAATTTCAAAATGTGGGTATTACTATTCATAACAACTAGTTTGATTGGATGTGGTGTATTTGAACTCGAAGTTGCGTACAACAAAAGATATTGAATTATTCAAAGGGAAACATATCGTGGAAGCAGGGGTGTTACATTATAATTGATATAGCCATTGTTTTCCAAAATTAAAAGAGAACCTATATCTAATGTTTAATCCATTTATATAATCTAATAGATATGGTAGATAACTATGAGAGATATTTCCATGGACTCCCAAACCATGAGATCTATTTCCACAGTTTCCAAAAACGCTAGACCGGTTACCATTTTTTCCAAAATAGTGGTTATAGGTTCTATTTATATGTTAGAAACCATGTAAATATCCGCCTAAAACAATTACTATATATTTCTTCCATAGACACACCAACTCTAGTCACGACCATCTAATACCATGGCTTATATTACATCCATGGTTTTGACCACTATAGCCACGATTTTAGACTGCTTCTATAGCTAGATTTTATACTTTTTATAGACATCCAATATTAGAGTGAGGGTCCCCCTCCATCGATGCACCTTACGAAAATTCCATTAAATCACCATTAAATTAATAATTGATGGACTTTGGTCCATTGCAGAAAAGATGGATTTTACCTTCTGATGTATTTATGTTTTCATTGAAAAATAAGATGGGGGATACCTCTTTATAGGTAATATTTTATGGGAGGAAACCAGTTGATTGTGAAATTTTTTATTGAGAATAATATCTCCCTCTGAATTTATACCAAATTAGCATCATTAATTTTATCCATATGAATTATGTAAAGAAGATAAACTAACTTTTGATGTGTGATGTGAATGATCTTATCATCCTTTACTGGATCTTCCTGGGTCATAAATGTATTGGATAGTGAATCTTAATGGGTATTTAATGAATAAAAATGGTGAGACAGTTTTGGATCCAAGGAGAATTCATCCATAAATAGTCATATATAATAAAGAAAGGGAATCATATAAAACTTATTAGTGTCATGGTTTCTACATACTTTCTTTATTGTTAAATATGAGTCACCTGTTATAAGCATTTCTTTAATGGGTATCTCCAGGTCCGTCTCTAATCCTAAAATGAGGGTTTGGTATTTTACATCGGTGTTGGTGAACTGTTATAATATCATAAAGGAATAGTGTAAAAAATATTTAATGGGAGAGATAAATGTATTCCCTATGATAACCTTATTTATCTTCTTTTTTTACAGCCTTCTCCTTGTAGGGATCTTATAAGCACCATAAAAATACATATCCTATGATTGGGAGGCTTCATGGATGGAGAATACAAATTATTTATGGATTTATTTTTCTTAAAATTAATTATTTGGAATGGATAAAATATAAAGAAATATTCTAATTCATATCACTTTAACACCTTGTCAAAAAAATAGATGTTAAATTGTTTCAGATTGACCACCCACTTGATGAGATTCAATTATTGCATCAGGAGACTAAAGATATATTTTAGTTAATGAACATGAGAGATGCGGATTACTACAGAGTTCTATAGATAATGTCTCTGATTATATAACATAAAATTTAGTGTAAGGTATTTATTTTCGTTGTTGGAATATCATGTCCCTATATTCAACATTTTCCAATTGAGATAATAAATATTATGATTATTTCAAGAATCATTCTTCTATGTAAGTATTTCATTGAGTGGATGTCACAAGGTCTCCACATATAGAATGATTTCCATTTATTATATAAGAAACATCAAGACTGGTTGTTGTATAATGTACTCCATGATATGATCAATGTATTTATGAAAATATTTATCCTAGTGATATGTAACACCTTTCTTTATTGATTTTTGAAAGGAAACACTTAATTAAGAGGTTGTGCATAAATTTTTTGATGTAGGAAACATAACCTAGAGTCTCGTTAATTGCATGGTATTTTGAAGAAGTGTAATATCATGTTTTACTATAGTATTTTAATTGTTGCCTTTTATTCCATGATGGATTACCTTGATTATCAGTAAAATTTAAAATGTTAGTTGAGAAATGAATTTTATGTGGTATATATTAAAGTAATATTTTCATAGTTTGTTGAATATAGAATATATATTAGAAATATTATCACAAAATTTTTGACATTTGACCACAAAATTATCCACATAACACTCCATGGTTTTCCTAAAAATGGACATGAAAATATATTCCTTGGCATGTTGAAATTCAATATTGGTTTTTTTAAACCAAAGGGAATTAAATAATAATAATATGCCACTTGGGGTTCCTTAATGGGGTGACCTTCTTATATTTGGGATCCATTAAATTCTAGTTATATCCTAAAAACCAATCTATAATGGGGAGGGATTAGAATATAGTATTTGAATAGATTCATAGTTATATGACCATGACTGTGAAATCATCATTTGGGAAGTGGTTGTTGGGATCCCTAAAATCAATGCAACGCCATATCTATCCATTATTTTTCATGATGGGTAAAATATTAGGGTGGAACTAAATGTGTCAATCTTCCAAAACGAATTTGTCTTTGATTATCTTATCAAATTAATATTCCACTTTGGAAGCATGGTTATGATGTATTCTAATTCATACTTATTTATAACCATGGTGAATTAGTAAAACCAAATTGTGGGTTTATACCTATGGATATAATCTATAAATCAATGAATAAATCCATGAAAATATATCTTAGTGTTTATTTATAAAGGTGATGTAGTTTTATTATTCCTATGGGTTCTAGGTGTCACTAATCATTTTAGGGCACAAATATCCCTTCGAAACCCAATTCACTTGTCAATGTCTATTTATTGTATTTGGGACACTGCATTTAAATATTGATGGATATAAGATGATATCATAATGATATTATTCACCATCATCAAGGGTGGATGAAAATCAGGATTATTTACATCTAGAAGCTGATGTGGGGGCAATGCTACTAGTGTTAATGTAACAGCCTGAGATTTTATGAAAACTATTCTTTTTTAATTTTATTAATGTCTTGTGTTGTACGCTACACCAAAAGGAGCTTGCACAACACACATCCTTGACTTTCCTTGCATTACACGCAATCACGACCTTCCTCGATAGCGTGTGTAGTACCCAATACCGAGTTTCACTAAACAACGATATGCTATTATAATATTATTATAACTAGCCGTTATAAATAGTAATAACGACCTTTTAAAATTTTAGAAATTTTAGATCTCAAAATGGACTTTATTTTTGGATTCGTAATATCGAAATTAGCTTAGGGTGAAATTTTGGTACTTTTCGGATAACTTTCATTTTCTGATGAATAGTGAAAATTACTAAATTTTAAATAAAAACAACTTTTTTAATTGAAATAATTAATAGTGATAAATTATTAATTTGAGTGGCTTTAATGTATATTTAGAATATATTTTTACAATTTAATACAATGTTGGTCATTGGATGTAATTTCATATTTAAACTAGACATAAACAAGTGCCAATCTTTTGATAGATATTGTTTCTTAAAAACACGCTATTTTTTTAACAGCGGGATTTAATTATAAAATTAATTAATGCAACTTCTATGATATTAATTCGTTAAAATAGACTTCATTTTTGAATTCGGAATATGAAATATAGCTTAGGATTAAATTTTGGCATTGTTCTGAAAAACATCAATTTTTGATGAATAGTGAAACTACTAAGTGATCGGTTAAAAACTTAATTTTTCATAAAACTTAATTTTACCGCTTCTGTGAATGGAATTTCAAAAATCCGAGAGACACGGTTGACTTCAGTAAGTAAAATGTGGTTCAATGATATGAAAATAATTTTTGGTGAAAAGTAACTTTTTACTTTTATTTACCACGGTTAAAAGTAAATAGGGTAATTAAGGGTAAGAATGATATTAATATTACCCTAACACATGTCCTAATTCTATTGGACAAGTGTATCGCGACCAAAAACAACCTTAAGTGTAAAATATTATCATTTAGGCCCACTTGGATTAGATTAGGACATTTATTATTAATTTATTTAAAGAAGGGTTAAAGTAGTTAAAATCAAAGTTTAATAAGTAAATCATTTTTAATATGGGGTTATACATAATATAAATTCGACTATAAATATTCATTAGAAATCTAAAATTATTTCCTACATAATGGTATTTTATTTATAATTTTTGGACATTAAATAATTTAATTTATTTATGACACAATGATGATGCAATAATTATCTTATTAATGAAATATTGACATAATTGATGTTATAAACACCAAAATAAATGTAATTTGAGACTTTTTATGAATCCCACTAATTTTCTAGGTTACTATGATATAATAGTGTTGATTTAATCAACTTGGTTCGAACATATAATTCTGTTATGACTTTCACAAAAAACATATATCAAATAGTGTCAAAATTGACACAAAATAGTTTTTAAATCACATATTATATTATTAATTGTTATTTTATTCCTAGAAATATAAGGTTCAGAAAAATGACTTAGATAAGGATATATATATTAATAATAAACAATTTGGGGTTCGTTTGGCATGTTATAGTAAGTGTATTAACCATATAGTGAAAGAAAACAAAAAGACACGGTAAAGGTTAAATTATTTAACTTAGAGTTAAATCTAATTGATAAGGTTAAAATAATACCATAAACTTGTTTAAATCCAATTGGTTGATATGATTTTGACCCATCCCCACTTTAGCTTCGAAATAAGACCCTTTGGAACCATTATAAACCGATTTTGACTTTAATATAAAATAATATTTTGAGATATTCCTATGGTGCCCCTCTCCTCCCTTATAAAGGGGAACCTCCTCCCCCTCCTCCTCACACAACTTTGAGCCTTCAAGCTCAGCCAACCCCTGAAAAAATATCTTCCCCACTTCCCTAGTATCATCCTAGAGGTCCTGGTCTTCTTTAAAGACCATCCTTAGTTCTTTAAGTGGAGGTTAAGAAAAGGCGCGTCAAAAAGAGGTAATATCCATTGCCGATCTTTTTCAATTTCTTTCTTCTTCAAATTCTTCTTCTTTAGTTGTTTCATGATAAAGTAATAACATCAGTATTTCTTATATACTGATATTTTATTATAAATATGAAACAACTCTAATTAACCTTCTATCCATCCTACGGAAAAAGGAAATCACCGCGCGTGCGTACGTACGGAATACCGTCTCCACGCCGTGGTGTAATCTATTTTCCGCCACCAACTTAATTGGATAGGTATAATGGTTTAATGAGTAAATATATATGATTATTATAAATTGATATTGATACTGAAATAGTATACATACACTTCAACACAATTCCATGACCATGGGAACGATATCATCGCTCATGCGTACGTACGGACTACCGTCTCCACGACGCGATGAGATTCATTCTCAATGATTAACCATTCATGAATGATTATAAAGTATATATAATAAGTACTAATGAAATATATTACATAATAATTATAATGTAATTATTTATATTTATATGTATGTCATCTACTTAATTCCATTCAATTCAATAAGGAAACGAAAACAGCGTTCATGCGTACATACGGACTACCGTCTCCATGAACGGTGTATTTCTTTCCATTTACTGATTTATTATATATGTATATTCTGATTATATATATATATATATATATCATGTTTTTTATTCTGGAATTAAGTAATCATTATCTAAGTAATCATATGAATAATTACAAGATAAAAACACGAACGACAAATGAGACGATTTTACCCAAAACGCTACTTTAACATGAATTTACAAAAGAACGGGTAATATAAAGTCAAAATTGGACCATATATGATATAATAACAATGAATATGATTCTGTAATAAGTCAATAACATGATTTAAATCATTATACAGGAGGTTGGGACACTTACAAAGCAAGTCATACCTAATGTAAGGGAAATATCACAATCTCATTTTTATCTGAGATTGTTTATACTTTGGTATTTACTGGGGTGTATTTTATCATCCAAATCCATGTTTACTCAATATGTAATATTATTTCTATCCACTTAAAATTGTTTAAAAGCAATTTTACCCTTCGGCGAGTTTTTAGTAAATGATATGATAGGAATCTTTTGTCGTTTTTCGTACGAGGTACTTTTTGACTTTTCTGACAAAAGTACGAAGAATGTTTTTTTAACTTATACGGAATGAATGGATTTTTAAAAACATTATTTCTAAGATGCTTCCTTTACATGTTTTAAAGATTATTTTTAATCAACTTATTTTAGTTAAAAGTTTTATGACATGTTAAAAAGGAAAAATGTTTTTAAAGATGAAAGGATATTTTCCCCAAGAATTCATTTCAAGTGTTTTTTTTAAACTATTTTCCATCTAAGATGGCGTTATTTGATATGTATGTTTCAAGTAAAATGTCTCTATGATTTAAATGGTTTCAATTTTCTTATGATGAAATGATATCAATTGTTTATGGATTATGATGGCATGATGTTTAAGAATCCCATTTTTATTACATGGGTTATGTAATGATGTATGATTTATGATTTTGTGGAACACATAAGAATGGTATCATTATGAGATGGGTGGGACCTATATATCCCTCCAATGCATTGGGTAAAGATTTTATATCTCATGAGATATACATGGCTGGAACGGTAGGTTATACCGGTTCAGTGAAACAGGACTGGAACGAGGGTGACTCGGTTCAGAAAGGGACTTTGTCCACTAAGATAGTCTTGGCAATGAGTCTTGACTAACAAGAAATGATTCTCTATGATTGTGTGTGTATGCCAAAAAGTTTCATGTTTTAAGGTATGATTATTGGTATTACATTTCACTTCTATGATTTATCCCATGTTATGATATTATGAGCTCTTTTGCAGGTTAAGATTTCCAAAAGCTATGTTCTTATTGATATTTCTTTTGTTTACCCTTACTGAGCATTTGAGCTCACCCTTTTATGTTTTATTTTCCCCAGGATATAAAGAAAGTTTTTAGGTAATAAAAGGGGGAAGATCTTTATGGGAGATATTGAAGATCTTTCACCACGATTAGAAGATTACGTTCCGAGTTTCCAAAGACACTAAAATATTACGATCCTTGTGTGTGTGTTTTTGTTATGTACTAAGTATTCCGCAAAAGTAATGTAATGTCCATGTACGTCAGGATTCGGGTCTCTATAGTTGGTATCAGAGGAAAGGTTTAGTCAGCCTTTGGAAACTAGGATGCGAAAACGTTAGTGAGATCCCTAGAGATATTTCTAAGGTATGTCTAGGGATGTCCCTAAGGTTAAGTATACATATAGGTTATAGTAATAGAATTATGCTAACGATCATAGAATTAAACCTAAGATGTTAGATATTGACGGTAATCCCCCTTTATTATGTTGTTTTCCCTAGAATGATTTTTGCCTATCACACTATTCTTTTTGGGTTTTAGACGATGGTTGGAACCCGAAGAAACCGTGTTGATCAATGCAATGGACAATGCAATGATTATCCTCCTAAACAAACAAATGTTATTGGAGACAGAGTGCAAAATCTTATTGCTATACTTACACAAGCTATGAATCATTCTGGACTTCCAAATGAGCAGAGAAGGGAACAATATTCTATTGAGTCCTTCATGAGGCAACGTCCACCTTCTTTCAGTGGGTCTTTTGATCCACTTGTTGCTGAACAATGGATCAGTACCACTAAAAAGATATTTTCAGTTCTTCAATGTTCTGAACATGATAATATCATCTTAGCAGTATATTGTTTGGAAGGTGAAGCTGATCAATGGTGGAATCTTATCAAGAATACGAGGCCAAGAGATGAAATTGAGTCCATGTAATGGGACGAGTTCAAGAACTTATTTTTCAATAATTATTTCCCTCGTATTCTTTGAACAAAGATGGAGAAGGAGTTTGTTGAACTAAAGCAAAAGTATGATGAATCTGTTGGTAAATACGAAGCGAATTTTACAAGACTTGCAAGGTATGCATCTGGCATTATCATCCAACCTGAAAGTAAAGTTGATCGATTTTTCAGTGGCTTAAAACCAAGTCTTCGAAGGGCATTAGGTATAAGAGACTTCAGTAGCTATGAAGAAATTGTGCGTTGTGCTATCAAGGTAGAAATGGAAGTCGGTCTTCCATATCCATCACATGGTTTTGACAAGAAACGAAATATGGAGTTCAAGGAGAAATCCCAGAATAATGGTGAAAAGAAGATGAATGTTTCCTTATGCACAAAGTGTGGAAAGAAGCATGGTGGAGATTGTCTTAAAGGGACTAGAAAATGTTTTAAGTGTGGAAAAGAAGGTCATCGAGCAGCTAAGTGTCGAAGTAATGGAAAAAGGGTTTCTAATGATGTGAATAAAGCAAACACTGCAGAGAATGCACCACCAACACTTCAATGCTTCAAGTGAAAGGAAATGGGGCATTATGCTAATAAATGCCCTAATCCAAGGGTTAGTGATGATAAACATGAGCAACCACTGAAGGCAAAGGACGAAGGGAAGTCACATACGATTACTATTGGCGATGTTGAATATGACAACGATGTGGTGGAATGATTAAGTGTTTATGTAATGGGATTCCAAAATAATGTTGTATCATGGAGTATTGTAATATTTATGTATTGGTCTAATGTGGTATTCAAAGTGATTGAGATATTTTTGGAAATAAGATGATATGCACATAATGAAGGGAAAACGAGAAAATGAATTGTTTAACAATATTCATGAGCTCATGATTGATATAAGGACTAAGTGATATCATGGTTTGAGTATATAGAATTTTGAGGATTTTGGTATGTGGAAAGTGTTAACTTTTAACTGTATTCATTTTTTCACTAAGGTTCAATGGGTATTCAAGAGAATACATGATTAAGGACATTGAATGTTTGGAATGTGACCAACAAAACATATCTTATGATATATGGGGATCAACGATTGTATTAAATATCTGGTAATCGTTTTCACTATGTTATGAGAGTGGACTGCAATATTATGGATAAGCCTAAAGATTGGAATAGATTATGTTGGACATAAGTTAGTATTGTTTAAGGATAGAAGTTTTTTTTCGATATTATTTATGGGATGTTATAGTAATGTAGTTTTAGAAAAAGGACAACCAGCAGGACGGGCGACAGCCCATCGCGTCGGACAAGGCTGTGGGAATCGAACCCACAACCGAAGTGCGACTGGCCTTTATCGCCTACCACTGGCCTACAGGAAGTCCCTGTTTAGTAGAAGCTAGTTTTATTATATTAAGAAGTATGATATATGAAGTATAAGTCCATTTTAGGAACCATATATGATTTATCTCACTATAGAATGACTTATGTATATTTAATAACTTTTGTTAACCTTTTGTTTGAGATAGATGGAATGACCCGTCATTTTTTCACATGATCTGCTAACATTTCATAAATAACAAATTCAACTTCATTTATTTAAGAGATGAAGTGGAAATTGTTCAAGGCACGAACAACAGTGAGATTGTACCAAAATAAAGTAAGTATTTATTCTAATTCAAATTCTTCAACTTTAGGGAAACGATCTTGAAAACCAAAAATGTTGTCTTAGTGCTCTTATATCTGATTAATCAGATGGTACCTTAGATCTTCACAAATTTATGGATTTTTGATTTTTGGATTTTCCATAGCCATGTTCTCTACCACTCTCCATCAGAACATGATGGTTAGATTTTGCTTCCATATCCATATTTTCACCTATGTGGAAACCCAATGATTAGTTTATTTGGGTTATCGTTACATTTCATACTTTAGTTTTTAAAGCCAAGTTTCGGTATTCCTTTTTACGATGTGGGTTTATATTAAAGAAAATTTTGAATAGTAAACTATTTATAACCCCGACGAATTTCGAGGGCGAAATTCATTTTAAGGGGGGTAGAATGTAACAGCCCGAGATTTTATGAAAACTATTCTTTTTTAATTTTATTAATGTCTTGTGTTGTACGCTACACCAAAAGGAGCTTTCACAACACACATCCTTGACTTGCCTTGCATTACACGCAATCGCGACCTTCCTCGATAGCGTGTGTAGTACGCAATACCGAGTTTCACTAAACAACGATATGCTATTATAATATTATTATAACTAGACGTTATAAATAGTAATAACCACCTTTTAAAATTTTAGAAATTTTAGCTTTCAAAATGGACTTTATTTTTGGATTCGTAATATCAAAATTAGCTTAGGGTGAAATTTTGGTACTTTTCGGATAACTTTTATTTTCTGATGAATAGTGAAAATTACTAAATTTAAATTAAAAACAACTTTTTTAATCGAAATAATTAATAGTGATAAATTATTAATTTTAGTGGTTTTAATTAATATTTAGAATATATTTTTACAATTTAATACAATGTTGGTCATTGGATGTAATTTCACATTTAAACTATACATAAACAAGTGTCAATCTTTTGATAGATATTGTTTCTTAAAAACACGCTATTTGTTTTAACAGCGGGATTTAATTATAAAATTAATTAATGCAACTTCTATGATATGAATTTTTTAAAATAGACTTCATTTTTGAATTCGGAATATGAAATATAGCTTAGGATTAAATTTTGGCATTGTTCTGAAAAACATCAATTTTTGATGAATAGTGAAACTACTAAGTGGTAGGTTAAAAACTGAATTCTTCATAAAACTTAATTTTACCGCTTCTGTGAATGGAATTTCTAAAATCCGAGAGACACGGTTGATGTCAGTAAGTAAAATGTGGTTCAATGAGATGAAAATAATTTTTGGTGAATAGTAACTTTTTACTTTTATTTACCACGGTTAAAAGTAAATAGGGTAATTAAGGGTAAGGATGATATTAATATTACCCTAACACATGTCCTAATTCTATTGGAGAGTGTATCTCGACCAAAAAAAACCTTAAGTGTAAAATATTATCATTTAGGCCCACTTGGATTAGATTAGGACATTTATTATTAATTTATTTAAAGAATGGTTAAAATAGTTAAAATCAATGATTAATAAGTAAAATATTTTTAATATGGGGTTATACATAAGATAAATTCGACTATAAATATTCATTAGAAAGCCAAAATGATTTCCTACATAATGTTATTTTATTTATAATTTTTAGACATTAAATAAGTAAATTTATTTATGACACAATGGCGATGTAGTAATTATCTTATTAATGAAATATTGACATAATTGATGTTATAAACACCAAAATAAATGTAATTTGAGACTTTTTATGAATCTCACTAATTTTCTAGGTTACTATGATATATTATTGTTGATTTAATCAACATGGTTCGAGCACAAAATTCTGTTATGACTTTCACAAAAATCATATATCAAATAGTGTCAAAATTGACACAAAATAGTTTTTAAATCAAATATTATATTATTAATTGTTATTTTATTCCTAATAATCTAAGGTTCGGCCAAATGACTTATCTAAGGATATATATATTAATAATAAACAATTTGGGGTTCTTTTAGCATGTTATAGTAAGTGTATTAACCATATAGTGAAAGAAAACAAAAAGACACGGTAAAAGTTAAATTATTTAACTTAGAGTTAAATCTAATTGATAAGGTTAAAATAATACCCTAAACATGTCTAAATCCTATTGGTTGATAGGATTTCGACCCATCCCCACTTTAGCTTCGAAATAATCCCTTTGGAACCATTATAAACCGATTTTGACTTTAATATAAAATAATATTTTGAGATATTCCTAAGGTGCCCCTCTCCTCCCTTATAAAAGGGCACCTCCTCCCCCTCCTCCTCACACAACTTTGAGCCTTCAAGCTCGGCCAACCCCTAACAAAATCTCTTCTCCACTTCCCTAGTATCATCCTAGAGGTCCTGGTCTTCTTTAAAGACAATCCTTAGTTATTTAAGTGGAGGTTAAGAAAAGGCGCGTCAAAAAGAGGTAATATCCATTACCGATCTTTTTCAATTTCTTTCTTCTTCAACTTCTTCTTCATTAGTTGTTTCATGATAAAGTAATAACATCAGTATTTCTTATATACTGATATGTTATTATAAATATGAAACAACTCTAATTAACCTTCTATCCATCCTACGGAAAAAGGAAATCACTGCGCGTGCGTACGTACGGAATACCGTCTCCACGCCGTGGTGTAATCTATTTTCCGCCACCACCTTAATTGGATGGGTATAATGGTTTAATGAGTAACTATATATGATTATTATAAAGTGATATTGATACTGAAATAGTATACATACACTTCAACACAATTCCATGACCATGGGAATGATATCATCGCTCGTGCGTACGTACGGACTACCATCTCCATGGCGCGATGAGATTCATTCTCAATGATTAACCATTCATGAATGATTATAAAGTATATATAATAAGTACTAATGAAATATATGACATAATAATTATACTGGAATTATTTATATTTATATGTATGTCATCTACTTAATTCCATTCAATTCAATAAGGAAACGAAAACAGCGTTCATGCGTACGTACGGACTACCGTCTCCATGGACGGTGTATTTCTTTCCATTTACTGATTTATTATATATGTATATTCTGAATATATATATATATAAATCATGTTTTATATTCTGGAATTAAGTAATCGTGATCTAAGTAATCATATGAATAATTACAAGTTAAAAACACGAACGACAAATGAGATGATTTTACCCAAAACGCTATTTTAACATGAATTTACAAAAGAACGGGTAATATAAAGACATAAGTGGACCATAGATGATATAATAACAATTAATATGATTCTAGAATAAGTCAATAACATGATTTAAATCATTATACAGGAGGTTGGGACACTTACAAAGCAAGTCAGACCTAAGGTAAGGGAAATATCACAATCTCATTTTTATCCGAGATTGTTTAAACTTTGGTATTTACTGGGGTGTATTTTATCATCCACATCCATGTTTACTCAATATGTAATATTATATCCATCCACCTAAAATTGTTTAAATCCAATTTTACCCTTCGGTGAGTTTTTAGTAAAGGATATGAAAGGAATCTTTTGTCGTTTTTCGTACGAGGTACTTTTTGACTTTTCCGACAAAAGTACGAAGAATGTTTTTTTAACTTATACGGCATTAATGGATTTTTAAAAACATTATTTCCAAGAAGCTTCCATTACAATTTTTCAAGTTTATTTTTAATCAAATTCTTTTAGTTTAATGTTTTATGACATGTTAATAAAGGAAAAATGTTTTTAAAGATGAAAGGATATTTTCCTCAAGAATTCATTTCAAGTGTTTTTTTTTCAAAACTATTTTCCATCTAAGATGACGTTATTTGATATGTATGTTTCAAGTAAAATGTCTCTATGATTTAAATGGTTTCAATTTTCTTATGATGAAATGATATCAATTGTTTATGTATTATGATGGCATGATGTTTAAGAATCCCATTTTTATTACATGGGCTATGTAATGATGTATGATTTATGATTTTGTGTCACACATAAGAATGGTATCATTATGAGATGGGTGGGACCTATATCTCCCTCCAATGCATTGGGTAAAGATTTTATATCTCATGAGATAGACATGGCTGGAACGGTAGGTTATACCGGTTCAGTGAAACAGGACTGGAATGAGGGTGACTCGGTTCAGAAAGGGACTTTGTCCACTAAGATAGTCTTGGCAATGAGTCTTGACTAACAAGAAATGATTCTCTATGATTATGTGTGTATGCCAAAAAGTTTCATGTTTTAAGTTATGATTATTGGGATTACATTTCACTTCTATGATTTATCCCATGTTATGATATTATGAGCTATTTTGCAGGTTATGATTTCCAAAAGCTATGTTCTTATTGATATTTCTTTTGTTTACCCTTACTGAGCATTTGAGCTCACCCTTTTATGTTTTCTTTTCCCCAGGATATAAAGAAAGGTTTTAGGTAAAAAAGGGGAAGATCTTTATGGGAGATATTGAAGATCTTTCACCACGATTAGAATATTACGTTCCGAGTTTCAAAAGACACTAAACTATTACGATCCTTGTGTGTGTGTTTTTGTTATGTACTAAGTATTCCGCAAAAGTAATGTAATGTCCATGTACGTCAGGCTTCGGGTCTCTACAGTTAATGTCACATCCTCACTTTGAATGGTCGTGTTCATTTGGTGAGGCTTAGATTATTTTAAAGGAAATAAATATTCCAAAACCCTATATTCTTATTCTACAAGGATTTATATCCAACCGATCATCGAGTATTGGTCGGGTTGACAAAGTATCCATCAAACCTAAATTATTATAAAGTCGCTGAAAGGAGAAATATTGATTCCAATGGATTATTGGATGTATTTTCCCTTATTGGTGGTGGTTTCTCAATGGAAGAATCAACATGACCATCATATGAGAATAATGTTATTTTATGGTTTAGTTCATTTATTATTTTATACCATGTGCCCTAATGAATTCCCAAATCTATATTTTTATTCTCAATTCAGTTAATAGAAAACATTAAGTCTTAAATATGTTCACTCCATGGAATGATAAGTGTAGTTTCCATACCATTAAGTGTTGTAATTTGTATGGTGTTATCTTCCATCAATTTATTTCCCTACCTATTATAATATATTTCATCTTGGTATTGAGATTCAAAGTAATCATAAGGGGGGTTATAACCATATAGTTCCATGACATTCTAGTTAATTATATTTTTTATTCAGTAACAATGTGAAAAGGGCACTGCCACATGAAATTAGTACTATTTAATTCCTAAACATTATTTGAATTACATATATTTAAAGGAAACCATGAATTTATATTCATAGCAGTTATCATTTAATTGGGTCCCAAAAATGATTTTTAGAGTAGTCTTTACTCACTCTTGTCATACCCATATATTTTAATGTCAGGGGGAAGATCATCCTAAATATAACCAAGGAATCAAAGGGGATGAATTTAGATAAGATATATATTAGAATTGTTATATTATATAAATTTATGAATTTTGAAATCACCAAGCTCTTCAGATGTCCATAGTGGCATGATTTTCTAATGTATAGAAGTATCTCAGTCTTTTTCTATGAAGAGAATGTCTATATTACATTCATAAGAGGTAGTCACATTATGATATGTCTCAAATGTATGTATTTAACACTTAGGTAATTAAAATATCCTCAATTGGGTATTTCATAAACTCATTTTATAGGTGAAGGACATCCAGGATGGATATTCTAATTGATATTACAGTGGGATTCATCAAAAAGATATACTTTTATTCTAAGGGCATATGTTTTCTTCAGTGAGTTTTCTATATATCACGAGAAATTGGGGACAAAGAGGACACTATTATGGATTTCATATCATGAATTGGAAGAAGATAATTATTTCGTCATATTTTTGTTAGGTTGAGATGGCCTTCAAATATTTGGATGTTGATCATTGAATTACACATTTTCTACTTGAGCATCTATAACAATTATGTCTAAATGATCTCGAAAATATTCAATATTTGATATATGTTATTTTTTAAATTTTTATAGTTCTTTATACAGGTTTTTTCGATTTATACAGCTTCATAAAAAATGATTATTGAGCATAGAATTCTATATTGACTCCTTTGGCTTAACCAGTATTGCCTATTCACTAATTGTGGATAAGGAATTTTGGCTGATATGATTACTCTTCATCATTAGTGAAGGGGTTAGTCATATGGATGAAATTAATTTATCTATATAGTGAATCCATATATAATGAGAACCCTATTCAGTGGGGTGGTACTCGTCATCCCGATGATGGGGATAATTTTTTATTTTTTTGAAGAATTATGATCAGTTTTGTTATCGACAAGGGATACTCTATTGTACCTTCATCTACTGACATTGAATACCATGAATTTCATATAGTAGTGATTGTAATGATGTATCCATTAGGGACATAAAAATAATTAGGGTCATTGATGGTTGATTCAGAAGATCCATGAGTATTATTATCCAAAATTTACTGATTTCATGGTAGTTTATTCATCATAATGTTATATACACCTATCTGGGACCATTGTACTCTTTTTCTATCTTTATATTATAGTGGTAGAGACACAATCCTCCTATATCCTGGTTTAACCCAACTTTTCCTACCCATATTTAATTATATTTAAGATTATATCCTTCAAGAATAACCAGTATTTGATGTTATAACTCAGTCTAGGATATTAGGGGTTGTGGTTTGGGAAATCATTTTGATTTTCTTCATTGTTCTTCTTAATATCTACCATTTTAACCTCCTTCTTTTCAAAGTTAATGATGAATATTCCATGTAATAACACTATAAGAAAGAATAAACATTATTTTCATGGTTCATGATGTTTTATGGATTCTTATCTTTACATATGTACCATCATGATTTATAATGAATAATTTTTTTCAAATAAATGAAATTTATTTGAAACCTTGTGTTACATGAAACATCAATTTTATCTTGTGTTACTCATGAAAACATGTTTTTAATAACATTATATATTATAAATATTATTATTTAAAAAATATTTTTGTATATAGCCATTAAAAATATAGGTATTATTAGTAATGAATAAATTTAATGTAGTCATTATAACTTTTTTCTATAAGGATACCATTTTTTTGAAAATTATTTTATTTTTAGAAAAGTCTTGATAAGATTCCAAAATATGGTTTTCTCCAAAAATTATTTTCTTACATTTTGTAAAAAAATAAAAACTATATTTTGAACCACTTTTAGAAAAAAAATTAAAAAATAAAGTTCATTTTTTTAATATACATTTTAAAATTAACTTTGAGTGAATTGTTTTTGAATTTTTTGAAAAGATATATTTTTCAGTGAATAGTCAAAATGATCGTTTTTATTAAAAATTGTATTTTTTGTTTACTACTTTTATAAAGAACCAAATTTTTTTAAAATAGTTTTAAAACTAAAATTACATTAATTATATTTTTTAATTAAATTATTTTCACTATAATTCATTACATATTGGATTGGGATATTAAATCCTTCTACACTTATGAGAATCTTCTCTTTATAAAACAGCTTTCTTATTGCATTGATGGGTTTAAATTTAAATTATAATCAGCCACATATTTGAAAAGAATTTTTAAAAATGTAACCAATATTTTTAATATTTATAATTTATATATTCTAAATATTTCAACTTATTGTTTTCCTTGAGAATAGTAAAAACATTAAAAATTAATTATTGCGATGAAGGTGAAAATGGGTTTACTGGGTGTTAAACTAAAAATTAATGGTTTAAATGACCTAGAAAATTTTCCAACACCCATTTTCAGAACATATTTTGATCTTATATCTTATTTGATTTAGAATGGTCCATTTTGAGGCCAATTTTCATGAGACAAATCTGAGTACACCCTTTTCATTCAAAAATTACAAGTGTGTCACTCACCTCACTTAAGAAATTCCACCCCCTCTCCTCTACACCTCACTATTCCAAA
This sequence comes from Viscum album, assembly GCA_963277665.1. Lineage (NCBI taxonomy): Eukaryota > Viridiplantae > Streptophyta > Magnoliopsida > Santalales > Viscaceae > Viscum > Viscum album. Next base: position 896,762,253 of record OY728142.1, read on the forward strand.
AACCATTTATTAACCCAATACCTAACCAAATACAATCCTATTTTTATTTATATCATAATTTAGCCCTTATTATTTAAGAAATCAGTCCTAGGAAATATTTTTCTCCAAACCAAATGAGGTAATCCGAATAAAATGTACCCTTATTGAATGAGTGTTTTTATTATATTTCTTCATCAACATAATTCAAATATTATTAAACCATAATAATATAATAAACTTATTATCTTACAGATATTGAGATTTTATTATATTATGTTCAATACATACATTCATCTCCTCTTCCCTCAAATGGGAAACAATTACATCGTTCTGGTGTATGGTGGATTGCTGCCTCACGAACCGATGGGACACATTTTCCATAAACACCTCTCATGTTTGGGTATGATGATTTATATAATTTATATTAATGATATTTGTAATTTTAATATACTTCTATAAAATTTATATCATTTATACCTTCTTAATTTTTATTTTGTGGGGGATATGATAACATCGTTCATGTGTACAGTGGATTGATGCCTAATGAAGTGATGTAGTTTGGGATTCATGTAATCATTTAATTAAAGGTAATAAAGAAAATTTTAAACAAAATATGTGATATATATGAAATAACAATTATTATTTAAATTTAATATATTATTCAACATTTTTCATTCAATTTATTGAGAAAATTGAAGTAACACTCAAGCGAACATATGGCCAACCATCTCCATTAATATTTTATCTCATTTTTCATCTCTAACTTTTATATATTACTCTAAAACATATATATTCTGAAAAAATATGGTATAAAAATTATAAATTATAGGTAATATAGAACCATGATCATAGTAATAGGGTCAAAAAAAAAATTTTACACTTATATGAAAAACAAATCATTCAGTACCCACAATATGATTTTCCAAGGAATTGTTAGTAAATGGGTAAAAAAATGTAAAATTAAATATTATATGGCATGATATATATAAGTATGATTATTTAAAATATTTATAATAAAATAATATTTATTACACTTGATGTTTTAATGTGTACTATGTATGTCAAGACTTATGTAAATGGGATTCTGAATCACTTTTTACTTCTTCAAGACATGACCAATTCTTCACATGTTTCTTTTATGTAATATATATAATTCCCATTAATTTATTTTATTATTATATTACTAAAAAAATATGGGGATTCAAATATCCATTTTAGGATCTCTTTCAATACTCATATTATTAAATGTTATCAATGTGTAAAGAGATTCATGGTACAATCTCATCGTCTATAGGGATTGTATATGGTTATGTATCCAATGATAAAATCATATTATATATCCATCATGAATATAATTTATTTTATGCTCATTTGGTTATGTAATGCGAATAAATATTTTCTCTTCATTTTCCACACATCATTTATTCAATAGTTCAAATGATTGATTTTAAGAAAAAACTAATTTCTTTATCTCTTTGGTCAAAACCAGTGTTTCTTACATATCTATGTTTTATTAAAATATTTATGATTAACCTAATGAAATTTTTGTTATAATTTAAACATATTTTAATTTTAAAAAATAAAATTACTCTTCATATCTTTTTCTAAATAAGGCTTTTTTGTATTTTTAAAAAAATGTGAAAGCTATCCTTGTTTAAAATTATACTACCTTATCTATTATCACCAACACTCAATGTATTAAATATTCCATTATAAGTTTCAAATTTATTTGAAATGAAAAGTATTTTTAAATTTTTTATATTTTAAATATTTATTTTCAATGTGGAAATTATATTTTCTTCAAGAAGGTTTTTATGTAATTTTTCAACATCAATTTCTATCTAAGATGGAATCTGTTGATGTTACATATTCATTACTTGGGATATGATCCAATGATACCATATATATTACTTCTTTTGATAGTTTATGATTATGATGACAATATATTTATGAATATCGTTTTCTTACATGGTTTATTCAAAAATTAAATGTTTGTAGAACTATAGCCATTTTCACAATTTATGATATGATTAATGTTTTATAATCTAATGAAAAACATATATATATGGGTTATGTAACACCATATAATGTTAAAGTGTAAAAATGATAAATGACAAGACATATTTTAGAAAGGTGAACCATTTTTTTGGACCCTACCTAATTATAAATTCCCATTTATGTATTCTTGGCATTGAGTAGTGATCAGGATGGGTGACCACTTCAGATGTTTTTATGGGTGTGTGCGAGTGAGGACAAAGAGCACTGAAAGAAAATGTTTGTGTCTATGGGGAAATGAATTGGTATAATGATCCATTTGAGAATTTGGGTTGGCCCCATGAATTACGTCATATTTGTATGGGGATAACATTGGTGTCTGGGGTCTAGGACCCAATGTCTATGTAAAGGCAGGGTGATTGTTTTATTAGTGGGGCCCCATTATTACATTGGTGTCAGAGGTGGAACCTGTCTGGAAGTGTGGTGCAGCTTCCTGGGTTACTATATAGGGTCCATAATGAGAAATTTTGGATCTAAAAGGGGTGAATATAACGCCCTATATTGATAAATGGTTTAAATGATAAATTATATAACTCATTTTAATAAGGATCACCTATATTTTTAAGAGCCAACCCAATAGAACTCCATAGTTAAAAATATTTTGATTATAGTATGGATCTAGATGGGTGACCTCCTAGGGAAATTCTCAGGGTGTATACGAGTGATGACAAGGAAAGCTGATATAACATGTATTGTCTTGTTGGGATAGTGATTATTATGATGGTACATTCGAGCACATGGGTGGGCCCCATATAGGTGGGACTTGTTTATAGGGAAATTGGTTGTTCATAGTGGGCTAAGACCCAATATCCATGTTAAGGTGGGGTGTTTGTGAAACTAACAAGGCATTCATGTTACAGATATTGTGATGGTTGTGACCTATATCTCCCTAAAATACATTATGTAAATGAGGATAACTCATAATTAAATATTATACGCATTAACTCGATAACTTGTTCATAGTGTTATGTGTAGACCTAGATTTCAGGTCTATATGGTTATGTGTTGACCTAGTTAATATCCTTAATTTTATGTGATGGTCTGATTACATTTCCGTAACATAATGAGTAACCCTATTTCTATTTATACATGTTCACAATGTTATAATCTTATGTGTATGCCACAAATATATGTCTTATGACAATGTCATATTCTCTATGCTATTAGTGGGGCCTAGTTGTTACATATTTTGTGACGAGTAGTACCAATATCTCCTTCAAATGAATTGGGTATAGATGGATAACTCTAGAAAAATTTTGATATACAAGAACCCAATAAAATGTTTCCAATTTTATGTATTAGCTTGATGACGTGTTCACAATGTTATGAATGAACCTGTATATATGTTCACGGTGTTATTCATGGACCTGGATTCATGACTATATGATTTTGAGAGGGCCTGATTTCATGTTTGTAATAAATTAGGGGACACGTTTCTATTTTTACATGTTAAAAATTTTATAAGATTATGTGTATTCCAAAAATATATGTCTTTTAGAAATTTAGTGTTCTCGTGGCTCATATTCTTTGATTCTATTATGATTCTTGTCTCATTAATGAAAAATCCTTATTCTATGACACATGATTTTGATCTTGGATATATACGGTATGATTTTCATATGTCATGATCATGTTCTCATACCCTTATGCTCACATTATTTTTATGTATTTCCCATTATGACATTCACTCGTCATCTGATCTGACCCTTTCTTATGTTTCTTTTCCTAGGTTATGAATAATTCTTTTAGGTATGGAACTTTTTTTAAGAGTACATATGTGGATGATCTTTGTGGTATATGATTAAGTTCATTCACTAAATAATTATATTGGGCCCCTAGTCTCTGAATGCTCTAAACCATTACTATCATTGGCTGTATATTTGAGAAATTTACAAAATATTCATCTATAAAGATTCTATATCTATGTATATAAAGTTGGGGTCTCTACAATTTCACTCCTAATGATATATTTTTTTTGTTTTATTTATAATGTGACATCCTAAACCCAAGGTCCACTCAAAGGTGCCCATAGCCCTGTTGGGCACTTGTCCTCAAGGGCATCTCCCTGAACATTAGGTGTTAATGACTAGTATGGAGGGACTAGGGTATGTTATTTGGGAGAATATTTTCCCATTGCTTGAGTGAAATATAGAGGATATATATGATTACAGGTAAGTAGTGAAAGTAGTATGATAAATAGATGGAATAATAGAAGTAGACCGACATAACAAAATAATTGAGGAAACTAATATTGATATAAAAAAATTAAAGAAGATGATATATGTAATGTTTCTACAAAATAAGAAAAAATGGATACATGGAATTAGGAAATACATAGTATATAATAGTATTATAAAGAAAAAAACTATCCAGCATCTTGAGCTTCAGCTCGGTCATCTACTACCAGCTCCATCTAAACAAAAGCAATAAATATCAAGTGTACAAGGGTGGATGCTTCCTATTATCATAACCTTCATACATGTAATCTATATGGGTACCAATTGAATCTAAGATAGTGTGTGATATAAATCATTGTAGGAACCCACTAACTACATCTTTAACATACATTTCGGGTAATATAAATTGAAATAGGGTGCATGTGAATATATAAAAGTAAAGCAGTGTAATAATGTAAATACCCAAGTACCTACTTTTGCTTCAAATGGTGTCTAAACATATAATCAATTCATTTATTATTTATGTTATAATTTATATAATTATTTCATGTGAGGAATAACTTTCATTGACATCCTGATATGATAATATTAATAAAGGATCCAAGATGTAACAAGTCATCCATGATGATAATAATAATGAGGATCCAAGGTGATAACCATGGAATCATTGACCTCAAGGATTGAACCAACTCAGTAATATTCTAGAGCCTGGTTAAAGGTTGTAAGAGTGTAATCCATGGGGTGTATCCCATGTACTCCTAAAAAAATATAATTCTAACTGATTCTGAGCTATTCATCCATGTTTGAATGATAAAAGCAATGACTACTCCCAAGGGTGCATCCAATGTGCCACATGTCCATAAACGTTATGATTGATCCAAGAAGTTTATCCAAGGTATCATCTAATAATAATGGAGGAATCCTACAATGTCGTACCAAGAGTACAATAGTAGAAAAAGATTTGGTTCCAATGTAGTTATCAACCTTTCCAACCAGGATCCCTAAATCGGAATGGTGTCCACGAGTTATCAAGGAATTCCCTTAGGATTCCAAATATAGGTCAACTCTGACCACTCCTAAAATAATTATTAATTCCATATATAATAGGATCTGTATAATTAATTCCTTATTTAATTTGGGACACATAATAAACAAGCCTTTTACCATGTCAAATGTTTTATTAAATACCTTTATTTAGTCTGATAAAGTTATGTACATGCAACCATTATATAATTCAAAAAATGGATACTTAATTCATTGTTTTCACTCTAATTATTCCCATTAATTGTAGAAATATGTTCTATGGATGAGAAACCAAGTCATTATTTTACTTTTAAATATGAAAATTCATATACATAGTATAATAGACAATTAACCATTTATACATTCATTAATCAGTTAGAAAACATACCTTAGAAGGCTCATGTGGAATGTACAAGGTTATAACTAATTATAAATTCGAAATTAATTTAATTTAAGGGTCTTACAATTATCAATATAAAGCCTTATAAATTTACTGATTTAATTGAACACTTACCTTTCTCAAGGTTGAGTCAAGGAACACCCAAACGGTTGAACAGATATTCTAAACAAGATACTAAATGCATAATGGAGGAACACATCGACCATGGGGTTGTCAATTATGAGACAGTGGCCTCCAATTATGGATAATATATTTAACAAAGGTCTCAAAACCTTGTTCTAACAACAACACGAAGGTTAATTGAAATTAATACGTTTTGCCTGAAGAAATTGTTGTGCACACAGAGAAATTTTGTAGCACCCTTTGTTTGAGTTTGTAGCCATTTTTATGCCTTTTTATGTGTTTTAAGTTCATGGGTTGTGTTGTGAAGAGTTTCGGAGAGTTTGAAATGGTTTTTAATATGTTTTGAGGCTTTTCTTAGGGAGAACGTTTTAAGCATGGTTAGGGGAAACGGTGCGAGTTCTCCATGAAACCGTTCAAGGAGATCGAGTAGGCTTCACATGGCCTGCGCACAGTTTTCAAAACCATTCAAGGAAAACGTGCAGACCCTTGCTCTAGAGACAATGGCTTGCACACGGTTAGTGCACGGTTTTCCAAACCCTGCGGACTAACTGAGTGACCACTAAAAGGAATGGTTTGTAAACCCGAGCTCCCTCAGGCTTGATGTAAAACACTCCAAATCTTCTCCCACTCGAGTGTCACTTAGTATTTTGTGTTCTTAGTGGTTGAAGGTGCTCTCCCACTCGTTTTGGAAGCGATTAAAATGGGTTTCTTGATGTTTTGAAGGTGTTTTTTCCAGGGTAAGTCTCTCCTCTTTGTTTCTTTGAGGTTTTATCTAGATCTTAATTTCCTTCTCTCTTAGTTTTCTAGATCTAAATTTATTCTATACAGATATAGTGTTGGGATTTCCTTGGGTGTTGATTTTAAGGCTTGTGGATGATAGGGAAGGAGATCTAGAGAGGTTTTCATGAATCGTTTGCCTAGATTGGGGTGCAGTTTCTTGTGGGTCAATTTCACTAGAACCCTAAAGGAAGGTGGCTTCTCTCTTGACTCCACATTTCTAGAACTTGAAGATTGGTTACAATTAATTGTAGTTTTTTGTGTGAAATTGATTGGAAATCCCTTTGGTGGTGTTTTGGGGATTTTTGTAAGAAATGGGTTCTTAGTTAAAATTTTTTTGTTATGATTTTAAAATGGTTTGTTTTGTTTAATTAATTAATATAGCTTGTGAAATAGTTTTTCAATAAAGCAATTGTTTTATTGAAATGGGAATTGGCGTGTAAAAAGGGTGGAAGGTTGTTTTCAATAAATGTTTGATTTATTGAAGTAGTTCGACATGTAATTGAAATGGTTAATTGCATATTTTGGTGACCTTGGTGGGTTATATGCCTGGTTATGGTTTTTTGAATGTTTTGTGGAAGTGGGCGGGAGGTACCACTATAAAGGGGGGATGGATAGTGGATGGAAGGGCCAACATCAATAATAAGTGGGCGGGAAGTACCCCTTGAGTGGATTGGTAATTAATGGATTGGACGGGAAGTGCCACCATGGTTGGTTGTGTGCATTGTTGGTGATGTTTGTAGATGGGGATTGTAAGTGAAATATGAAAATGGTAATTGACTTATGGCATGGATTAATTGGCTTCCATGCGTGGCATGGTTGATTTGGCTTCCTTGTGTGTCTTGGTAAGAGTATATTTGGCTCATGGTATTGGTTTCACTTGTGTTCATTTTATATAAAGTACATTATATAATTGTGCTAATGGTTTTATCCTAGTGGTGTGTGTAGGGAAGTAAATTGGGGAAATCCTATTGAGTGGTTTTACTCACCCACTTCTTTGTCACTTTGGTGTCTTTGCCGATATCGTGTACCGTGACGTGGGAAAAGGTAAGGAATCACCCTCCTTTAGTGGTGTATTGTGATGTTTTGGTATTGCTTGGAGCTTCGAGCTTGGTTTGGAGCTGTGGTCGTGTCATGACTCATGGTGTTTTGTTGTTTAGCTTCTGCTTTGTACTATTATGTTTTTTGGACATGTCTAGATGAATGGTTTTAGGGTTTGTGATGGATTTTTTAGTATCACATGGTTCGGTTTCAAAGTGAATGCATCTATAGTTGTTAGTTGGTTGAGTTGGGTTATCTTATTAAGGGAAAATTGTTTCCCACTATTCCTTGAAGCCCTTGACATTTATTTCCAGCCTTTGGCGCCTTGGGAACGTCTCTTAAGGCTAAGTAACCCTCACCACCTCCTCAAGACAATGAGGTAGGGGTGGGGTGTTAGAAGTGGTATCAGCTTGTTCGGTCCTTTGGAGTTGATTCTCGGATATAGAGTTGACATTCACTATGGAATATTCCCTGATTCGGGATTGTAGAAAGGTGTAGGAATGTCAGAACATGGAAGGAATATAATAATATAATTTAGCTAAAACTTTTATGTTGATCATCACTTTACCAAGGATTTGGGTACATAAGTGTTTTGGAAACCCATATATTCATTGACAATCTCATTGTCGTGGGTGTAGAAAATAAGTTTTTCATGGCCTATATGGTTGAGATGACTTCCCTCTAGGATGCATATTTCATTGGGCATAATAGTTTGTGGGATAAATTGAGAAATGTTTTTTTTATATGTGTGTAATTGTAATGTGAATAAATTTGGTGCTTGGAAAACGGTTTGATTTTCAAAAATGGTGAAACCTGGAAAATGTGGAAAGGTGGAAATCCTCGTTGTGTTAGTGTGGTGAAATGTTATTTGAAATGGTAATTCTTGATGTCTATGAAAGTTATACTCATGTTTGTTTTTTTTATGTTTATAGAAATGGCACTCGGTAGGCGTCGTAGAGACCAACCAGAAGTGGCTGATGAGAACGTGGATTCACTTGAGCCCCAGGAGAACCAGCAGTTATTCTAGAACATATTGCAAGCTTTCAAAGCTATGGGATGTGTGAATAGAGAGGATGATCCAAAGTATGTTGATTATATTACTGAGTTTCAATGGCAGGATCCACCCGTTTTTAGGGGTGATTCAGACCCAAAGAGGGAAGAGTGGTGGCTATCTAGAATGAACAGAATTTTAGAATTCTTGGGGACACCGGTAGAGCTGAAAGTAAATCTAGTAGCGTATAAGCTAGAGTATCATGCTATTCAGTGGTGGGAGTTGGTATTCCAAGAGGGTATAGACTAGGGTATGAGGTGGGACGGCTTTGACGAATTTATTAATAAAAAATTCTACGCACATACGTTCAGAATTCAGTGCACAACTAATTTCTTCAGTCTGAAAAAAAACCATATGTCTGTAACATAGTATGTTTCTATGTTTAAGAGATTAGTGCAGTTTCCACTCGAGGTGGAGGGTAGCACCTCGTTGAAGGAATGGATCTTCAAAGAGGGTTTAAGGAAAGAGACATGATCAAAAATAATTTTACTTTGTATCCATGATTACACCAAGATAGTGAATCGAGCATCGGTGGCTAAGTGGGATCTGTTGGGAGCTCTAGGCGGAGGAAGCATGTTGGTACCCATGGGGAATAGTTGGAACTCTAACGTTGGGTTCAAGTGGAGGAGGGACACATATTCTCATGGGAGGAGTATGGTGCATAATTCGAAGACGGGATTGGTAAATCTTCCTCCGAAGCCCCAGAGGAAACCTGGATGTTTTCAGTGTGTCTCTACAGAACACATCAAGTGGGATTGTTCTGAACAACCTCGAGCATGTCAAAATTGCAAGTAGATGGGGCATCTTCAGTGCTATTGTCGGAATGCTATGAGGTAGGGTGTGCTTGAAACTCCTCGGGGATCAGAGATATCGTATGCTTTGACAGGATGGGGACAACATCATACCCCTCTTTAGTAGTGCAAAGTCTGTTATGGTGATTCTTAGAACACCAGAACTCCTTATTAGTACAATAAAGAGAAGATCGTGGCAACCAAGGCATGGTTCGGAGATGAGCAGGTTGTGGTGCATGATCTGTCGGGACCATTTATGGTGTGAGGTACTATTCATTCCAATTATACCTTGATGAAAGTGTTGTTAGATACGAGTGCTTCACACTCTTTCATTGTGGCACGTGTGGTTGATTTTCTGGGTTTAAGGGTAGAAATGATGCGTCCAGTTTTGAAACATCAAACTCCTCTCGGTCAAAGAGAGTGTCGAGCCTTCTTGTGTAGAGCATTTTGTATTATTGTGGGTGAGGTTGAGCTAATGAGGAATTTCATAGAGCTTGAGATAAATGGGTATCATGTAATCTTGGAAATGGATTGGCTGGTGGCGTTTAAGGCCCACATCGACTGTAATGCATGAACAGTGGAATTTACGACACACTATGGCATTATACATCTCTTTAGAGGAGAGAGGCATGAATGTCAGGGTGCAACAGGTTAGTTGGAACCAGCAGTGGGAACATTATCATATCAGTTGGTGGTGTTGTCATTGGAATCAGTAGAGGATGTTGAGCAGAGTGTCCTACCGGCAGTGGTGGATCAGTTCATGGATGTTTTTCCTGAAGAAATATTAGGGTTACGTTCCGTAATAGAAGTGTAGTTTAATATCGATCTCTTTCCGGGGACTAGTCCTATCTCACTTCCATATTATCAGATGGAACTAGCTGAGTTGTGGTAATTTAATGAACTGTTGGAAGAGTTTGATAAAAAAGGGATTATTTGGCCTAGTACATCTCCATGGGTAGTGCCAGTGTTGTTTGTGAAAAAGGTAGATGGAACTTTGAGGCTCTGTGTTCATTATTGTAGACTTAACCAAGTTATGAAAAAGAATAGATATCCACTTAAACAAATTGATGATTTGTTCGACCTGTTGATAGGAGCCCAGTGGTTCTCCAAGATCGACCAAAGGTCGGGATATCACCATTTGCTGGTGAGGAAGGGCAATATTCCTAAACCATATTTCAAAAGTAGATATGGAAATTATGAATATGTGGTTTTTCCCTTTGGTCAAATGAATTCTCCAGTTGTGTTCATGGTATTGATGAATCAGATATTTCATAGATATCTGGATTCATTTGTGCTGGTGTTTTTAGATGATATTCTGGTGTATACAAAGATAAGGGTGGAGCATGAGCAGTACTTAGCGATAATGTTGGGGATCTTAATAGTTCATCGGTTGTATTCCAAATTGTAAATGTGTGACTTTTGGATACAAGAAGTCCATTTTCTTGGCCATGTGATTTTTGAAAGGGGTGTATTAGTGACTCCAGAAAAGAGAGAGGATGTTATCTCATGGAAACCACCAAAGAAAGTGTTTGAGGTACAGAGTTTCCTCGGTCTAGCTTGGTATTATCAGAGTTTTGATCATCATTTCTTACATTTGGATTCACTGATTAAAGCTTTAAAAAGAAATAATGTTCAATTTCAGTTGAATGAATAGTTTCGGTGGTGTTTCGAAGAGCTAAAGGGACTCCCTACATCAGCACCAATCATGGTTTTTCCAGAACCAGGAAAATGGTACGTAGTGTATAGTGATGCATCAGCATCAGGGTTGGGGTGCATTCTCATGAATGGGAATTATGTGGTTGTGTACGGCTCATGGAAGTTGACGGTGCATGAGAAGAACTACCCAAATCATGATTTGGAATTTGTAGTAGTGGTCCATGCTTTGAAAGTAAGGCGTCATTGTCTCTTCGGTGATAAATTCACCCTATATACAGATCATAAGAGCTTGATGCACATTTTCTCACAAATGGATTTAAACTTTAGGTAATGGAGATGGATGGAATACCTCCAGATGTTTGATATTGACATGATGTACACACCGGGTAAGGGAAATTCGGTGGGGGTTGCATTAATTATAAAATAATATGCACAGGTGGTGAAATAGGCATCAGACCAGTGGCAATTGATGTCAGTCATAGCTGACATGCGGTTGGATTGTGAGGAATAGGGCGATAGAGAAGTCTTCATTCTAGTTTTATTGATTTCTGACTTGGTTGGTCTGGTTAATGAGGCACAAATATCTAATTCTGAATGTGTGACAATTGGGATGAAACTCAATAGTGGGGAGACCATTGAGGGTTAGAAACTGAATGTAGATTCAGTTTTGTTTTTTCAGAATTGGATGGTTGTTCCAGTTTCTTTCAAGGAAAATATTCTCAGGGTGTATCATCATTCCATATGGTCTGTTCATCCTAGAATTCATAAAATGTATAAATCATTGAAAGTGCAGTTCTGGTGGGCTGGAATGAAAGGAAGAGTGGCTGAGTTTTTTTTTCAAGATGTTTGACTATCCATCAGGTCAAGGCAGAGCATCAGAGGCTAGCGGGAATGTTGTAGTATTTACCATTCCCTATTTGTAAGTGGGAGAAAATATCGATGAATTTTGTCACAGGTCTGCCAAGAATGGTCAGAACGTCTGATGCCATTTGGGTGAGAGTGGATCGGCTAATGAAGTCGACGCATTTCATTCCAATTTTTGAATCTCATATGGTAGAGGATATATACAAAATCTATATCCGAGAGGTGGTAAAGAGGCATGGTGTTCAAGTTTCGATCGTATCTAATCGAGATCTATGGTTTACATCTCGTTTCTGGAAATCCTTCTGACAATACCTTGGGACATAGTTTACTATGAGCATAGCGTATCACCCTCATATGGATGGTCAATCCAAGAGGATGATACAAACATTGGAAGATATGTTGTGGGCTCGTGTCATGGATTTTGGTGGATCGTTGGAGGATAACTTATCGTTGTTTGAGATCTCCTACAATAATAGTTATCTGGCATCCATACATATGACGCTGTTTGAAGTGTTGTATGGGCGGTCATGTCGTTCTTTACTATGCTGGGTGGAAATGGGTGAGTCCTCAATGGTTAGACCGAGAAATTTCAAGGAAAATATGGAGAAGTTTAGGTTAATCAGGAAGAGATTGGAGACAACTCAGATTCGTTAGAAATCGTATACGGATCATCATTGACAGCAGTTTTCGTTTGAGGTGAGTAATCGTGTTTCCTTTAGGATATCTCCTATGAAGGGACATTATTGGTTTTGGAAGCATGGAAAGTTGTCTCTGAGGTATATTGGACCATTTGAGACTATTCAGCAGGTTGGTGAGGTGGCTTATCTGTTTGGATTTCCCACCTATATTCAGTGTGGTGCACACTGTGTTTCATTTGTCACAGTTGAAAAAGTATTAACCAGATCTGGGCCATGTTATTCAATGGGATCATGTTGAGAAAGAGCCGGATGCGTCATTGGTGCACATGCCAGTGTGGGTTGTGGATAGGAAAGAGAGAGTCTTGTGGGGTAAAACCCTCGGTATGGTTTGGGTTTTGTGGTAGCATGGCCAGATCCAAGAGGAGACTTGGGAGCTGGAGAAAGATGATGATTCAGCAATGGCCCGAGCTCTTTCAGCAAAGGGTGGGTTCACTACATTCCAAGGATGGAAAGTCCAATGGTGGGGAGAATGTAGCACCCCCAGTTTGAGGTATGTAGCCTTCGTTTATGCCTTTTATGAGTTTTATTTGCATGGGATGAGTTGATAAGATGTTGGGAGAGTTTTGAATGGTTTTGAATAAGTTTGAAGGCTTTTCTTAGGGAGCACAGTTTTACCTCTGTTTGGGGAAACCATGTGGGTTCTCTAAGAAACCATTCAAGGGGAGGTATTAAGCTTTGCATGGCCTACACAAAGATTTTCATGCCAAGAGAGGCAACTGTGCGGACCCTTTCTCTCGAGACAATGTCTTGTGCACGGTTAACACACAGTTTTCCAAACTGCGCTGACTAACTATGCGACCACTTAACGGAGGGTTTCCAAACCCGGGCTCCCTCGGGCTTGACCTAAAAAACTCCAAATCTTCTCCCACTCAACGTAACTTGGGATTATGGGTTCTTAGAGGTTGAAGGTTCTATCCCACTCATTTTTGAAGCGATTCAAAGGGGTTTCTGGGTATTTTGAAAGTGGTTTCTTTCTGGTAAGTCTCTCCTCTTGGTTTCTTTGTGGTTTCCTCTAGATCATCATTTACCTCTCTATAGGTTTTCTAGATCTACATGCTTTTCATGTAGATCTAGTGTTGGGGTTGTCTTGGGTGTTGATTTTAAGGCTTGGGGATGATATGGATGGAGATCTGGAGCGGTTTTCATGAAGCGTTTTCTCGGATTGGGGTGAAGTATCTTGTGGGACGATTTTGTCGGAGCCCTAAAGGTAGGTGGCTTCTCTATCAACTCCACTTTTCTAGAACAAGAATCTAGGTTACAATTAATTTTTGTTGCTTAATGTTAATTGTGTTTTTGATGTGTAAAATTGATTGGAAATCCCTTTGGTGGTGTTTTGGGGATTTTTGAGAAGAAAGGGGTTTTTAATAAAATGCTCTTGTTGTGATTTTAAAATAGAGATTTTAAAATTTGTAGTTTTGTTGAATTAAATAAGAGAGATTGTGAAATAGTTTTTCAATAAAGGGGGTGTTTTATTTAAATTGGAATTGGCATGTAAAAAGGGTGGAAGGGTGTTTTCAATAAATGTTTGATTTATTGAAGTGGTTCGGCATGTAATTGAAATGGTTAATTGCATATTTTGGGGATGTTGGTGGGTTATATGCTTGGTTATTGTAACGACCCGAAATTTTCAATTATATTTGTTTCCTAATTTTGTGTGTTATTTTATTTTATACTCAACAAAACTATATCTTTTAATTAATGAAGTGGTTAAAATTAAAATGAGTCCATTGGGTTTCAACTGTTATATGACCGTTGATCAATATAACTGTTGGAATCTATAATCTTAGTGTTGTGTTTTTATAAATATGGTAATCTTGGTTAATTAATACAGAAATATGATTGAATGGCCTCATCTAGTAGACGCGATCTATATAAAGCCCATCTGTCGGAGCTTGGGAAGGAGGTAGCGTCACTGGGCTTTGCTCTAGACCAATCCCAAGTCGAGCTTCAACGTATAAAGCTTCAACGGAATCGCCTAAGGGAGAAGTTAAAGCTGATAGAAATCACCACTCATGAAATGATGTCCATAAAACCCCAATATTCTTTCACCATAGCACACCTTACACTTAGGTCCTATGCTAGTGTTATAAGGGGTTATGTTACGAGACCTTAGCTGCTTTGTGTAATCCTCTTATATAAATAAAATTGTTATTTGTTCTTATGGAAATGATTGTGAATTTCAAATATCTAGATAAAATATAGGATGTGTATTATTGATGATTTTAGGAATAAAAGGGTATTTCAAAAAAAATTGTATTCATTAAATAATTACTAATGTGAAATGATTTTCAAAAAATTGTCTTCTACAGTTGTGATCCGTGAGAAATTTAGATTCTAATAAGATCAACTTCATTTTAGAGAATAGTAAAGTAGGAATGGAAACATACCGTTATGAATAGTAATGAATAGTAATTTGACAAAAAAATTGAAACTTCATCCATGAATGTATAAATACATTTTAGACATCATAAAAGTGAAAATTGATCATAGTTTTAGTTTTGGTATTTTGGTACGCCATAAATATTTAATTTCAATTTTTATAATTAATATAATATTTTAAAATGGAAATTTATTTTCATAAATTTTTATCATAAATTTTTACATTAATGTCTTATGGGTATATGATATTTTTATGGGACCTTGATTACTTTTTTAAGGTCATACAAAATGAGTTATAGTTTGAAAGTTGTATTTTTGGATTAAAACATCATTTTATTTAAAAATTCAAAAAAAATATTTAAAAAAATATTTTCCTAAATTTTATTTCATTTTTGAATTCAGAGCATCGATATTAGGTTAGGGTGAATTTTTGGATTTTTCTGAGACAGTTGAATTTTCAGTAAATAGTAAAAATGCAGTTTTGAGTTTCGGGTGTTTAAGGACATTATTAATGATGTAATGATTATGTAAGATTTCTGGACAACTTATGAATTGTGATATATTCTATGAAGTGTCTTAAGTGGCCAATACCATTGTCAAGCCCATGGTTTTTCCAATACCACCGATGAGGTGTCCCTTGGAAGTTAATAATTTATTCACTCACTTTCCCTATAAATACCAAGCCATTTCCCTCATTCATTTCATTCCAATGTCATCATGAACGAAGTTATGGACTCCATAACTCCCAAGGATTCCTCCAAAGGTACCCTCAATCCTCCCAAAGTCTCGACCTTCAATATTTCTAAATTACTCTTCAAGGTAAGGGATCCTTCCTCCCTCCTCTTGTAAGTCATAAATTCCTTTATGTTGTGTCTTCAAGTTTTCAACTCATTATTTTTAGGGTATGTTATTATATGTTATACATACTGTCCATTTCATGTCTAATTGTTGAGATGCCCTTTCGGCTGTCATCAATTTGTTTTCTGAATTTTTAAGTGATGTCGTTAGGCTCCCGAATTTCTCGTAAAAGGAATCACATCTTCTCTTTCCTTTCAAGTTTCCTTTTCTTTTGGTATGTCATTCAAATATCCATACGATGTTCTTATCTCCATTTTATTCTATATATATATTTTAATATCAGTTATTTATGAGTGTTTTACCCTTTCAACCTATCTTTTTATTATTTTCTAAAACCATATTATATTGTCGTTATACTCCAGAAATTTCGCCTCAAAATTTCTATCTCTTTCTCTAATGAAATTATCTTGTTTATTTATGTGAATACCCAAACCTATTTCGGTTTGATTGATGTTCATAAATATATAAAAACGATATATTTTATTTTGTAATGCACATACATATAACCCTCACTCCCTTTCCATGTTTTATAAATGATATAATGATCTTATTTTTCAGAACTTTTAAAACATCACGACTTTGAAATGAAACCCATTTCTTTTATTCTCTATAAGTTATTTATGAAATGTTTGATTATGATCTATTTGGATCACTTGTATGTAAAGACATATTAAGGTTTCTTCGTAATAATACTCCAATGCATTGGGTAAACAATTAATCACTTGAGATGACAAGTTTCACGATACCTTGGTGAATAACCTTGGTAATTTTTATGACACCTCAGGGATAAACCTTGGTGATATGTTCATGAATTTCTAAATGAAATTTTGTAGCCACATATTCATGTTATGTTCCATGTTATTTCATTTATTATATTTCAACACTTCCATTTCTCATGTATTTATGTTGTTATTCCAGTTCTTAATCAAGTAAATTGATTCCCTTGTTTACCCGTACTGGGCCTTCTGCTCACAATTTCCTTTGATTTATGTCTCCAGGATATGAGATGCAGTAGTTGTATGTAGGATAAACCTATGATGATGCCCTAAAAGTGTTTTATAAGAATTTTTTATGTTTTTTTCATTTATTATGTTCCTGGTTTCCAAAACACTAAACTTTAATGATCCTCTGGTTATAAATTGTAAAGGAAAGTTTTGTAATATAAAAAAGGGATGCTATGGTTGGTATAAAGGATAGTGTAGTTATTTTTGGAAATTAGGCTATGAAATCATTAGGAAGAACCCTATAGAAAATTTTAAATATCGGAAAACTTCCTGGTATTTTGGTGAATTTTGAATAAGTGGTTTATCAAACAAATACAACCCGGTCTGGATACGAGTAGGTAGTGGTGGCTCTGGCACAGATGTACATAGGGGTAAAACCCAAAAACATCGCTTTGAGCTAGACTTGAACAGGAACTGGTGCACGACAACGTGCCTTGCTACACTCTTGGTTATGACACTCTCGGGGGGATATGTTTGGTTAATTAAAAGCTTTTTATAAATCATTATGAAGGAATTATAGAGAAATGTAATTGTTTAAGCATGAAGTTTTAAGCCATAAATCCTTTATAGTTAAAAAATTTATAATTGAAATAAGTTTCTCATTAAGGTTTTATTATTTTAGAAAATGGCAAGAAATAGGAGGAACCATGCAAATGGTGACCATAATGGACCATGCACTGAAGGACCTCCTATGGAAGCCGGAATGGAAACATTTATGAATGATCCAACTGACTCAATTTATTGGAAATAACTTGAATCAAGCTGAGATGCCGATCTCACCGTGAAGGGAGAAACATTATGTTTAGTCCTTAATGCATCAACAAACACCGAACATCAGTGGATCGACTGACCCATTGATTTCTGAGCCGTGGATCAGCTCCATCAAAAAGATATTTTCTGTGATCCGTTGTTCAGAGAAAGATAAGGTCACCCTGGCCATCTATCGCTTAGAATGGGAAGCTGATCAGTGGTGGGAACTGATTAAAAACACAAGTATAAGAGTGGATGTTGAAGCTTTGTAGTGGGAAGAGTTCAAAGGGATCTTTTTCAGTAATTCTTTCCCTCGTTCCATGATAACAATAATGGAGAAGGAGTTTCTCGAGCTAAAGAATAAGGAGAACGAATCTGTCGGAATATATGAGATTAACATCACCCAAATTTCATGATACACCACTAGCTTTTTCATGGATCCAAATGGTAAGGTTGATTGTTCGTCAGTGGACTGAGACCTCATCTGTGGGTGAATTTAACCAACTGAGACTATGAAAGCTATGAGGAGATTATGTGAATAGTGATGAAGGTTGAACTGGAGTTTGCTGAGATGCAATGGTCTCATAAATGAAGCGAAAAAAAGAGATCGATGGAGCCCAGCTTAGGGAGGACCTTTGAATAATGAATAGGACGCAAGTAAGTGCAACGTCCCACGTGTAATAAATGTGAGAAGAAGAATTCAAGGAACTGCCTGCTTGGGAGCCGGAAATGCTACAAGTGTGGAAGAGATGGCCATATTGCGAGGAATTATCATAGTGAGGTGAAACCTCAACATCAAAACACTAAAGACATGGGGAAGATGGTATAGGCCCTACAATATGTACAATGCTTTAAGTGTGGACAACTTGGAAACTTTTCCAATCACTGTCCAAATCCGACGACAGTTGAGGGGAACCACCATCAGCCTCATCCAAGGCCAAGGAAGCAAGTTTGTGCTTTTTCTATCACGACAGATGAAGTTGAATCTCTAAATTATGTGGTTGTAGGTACTCTTGTTGTTCTCTCAATGCTATAAAGTTCTTTTTTTATTTTGGTGCTACGCATTCCTTTATTTCCTCCATGTTTGAAAATAATTTAGAATAACCCCTCGACTTGCTAAAAGTAGAGTAATCCATCAATACTACTGGTTGGATTATCCAATAATCATCAGTATTTTGAAAATCTAAAATTTAATTTGGTAAGAAAATTCTTTCCACAACTCTATTAGTAATTCCCATGCTGAATTCGAAATTATATTAGGGATGTACTGCCTCTCAAACTATAATGCCAAGATCAAATGCAGAAGTAAGGAAATATTAGTAGTCTTGAATGGAAAACCTATAGTTATCTTCCAAGGAGAGATATCAAAACCGGATATTTGACAAGAAGAACCTCATATATCCTTCATTATGGAATTGATCAGTGAAGAAGAAAACGGAAATGAGAGTTTGAGGATAGACAATGTACCCATCGTTCAGGAATACATTGATGTATTTCCTGATGAGTTTTCTAGACCTCCCCCAGAAAGAGAGGAAGAGTTCTCCATTGAACTCGTACCTGGATCTCATCCATTATCAAAGACACCATATAGGATGGCAAATGTGGAGCTGGAGGAATTAAAGAAACAACACCAAGATCATTTGGAGAAGGGGTTTATCCAACAGAGTGTGTCTCCTTAGGGAGCACTTGTTCCCTTTTTGAAGAAGAAGGATGGATAGATGCGGCTATGCATTGATTATAGAGAACTGAATGGAATCACAGTTGAGAAAAAATACCCTCTTCCAATAATTGATTACTTATTTTACCAACTTCTTGGGGGTCAATTCTTCTCTAAGATTCATCTTTAATTTGGTTATTATCAGTTGAGGGTGAAGAAATAAAATATTACAAAAAATGCCTTACAATCAATATATGGGCATTATGAGTTTGTTATTATGCCTTTTGACTGACTAATGCACCTTCTAGTTTAATGGATGTGATGAATAGTGTCTTTAAAGACTACCTTGATAAATTTTTGGTAGTTTTTACTAACGATATTCTGATATATTCCAAAAGTTGTGAGGATCATGAGGATCATCTAAGGGTTATTTTTCAAACTCTATTGAAGAATAGACTTTTTGGAACGTTTAGTAAATGTCAATTCTGGTTACAAAAAGTTGCTATCTTGGGGCACATTATTACCAATGAAGGAATCACAAATGACCGTGCAAAGACAAAAGTTGTAGGGGAGTGGCATCAGCCTACAAAAATAACTGAGATTCGTTGTTTTCTTGGATTAGCGATATATTACAGGAGTTTGTGAAAAAAAATCATGACTTTCTAATCAATTGAACAAGTTAACTCGAAAAGGGGTCAGGTTCATCTGTAAAAAGGAGTGTGAGGAATGTTCCCAAGAGCTGAAGAATAGATTGGTTACTGCACCTGTGTTAACTCTTCCCTCAAGTGGAGAAGGATTCGTTATTTTTTGTGATGCATCTCTGAAAGGGATTGGGTGCGTCCTCATGAAAAATGAAAATGTCATAGCTTAATCATCTCAATAGTTGAAGAATCATGAGAAAAAGTATCATATCCCTGATTTGGAGCTGGATGCGGTCATTTTTACACTAAATATATGGAGGCACTGTCTTTATGGGGAGAAATGTGATATATACATAGACCATCAATGTTTGAATTATATTTTCACACAAAAGGAATTGAACATGAGAAAAAGGAGATGGTTGGAAATTTTTAAAGACTATGATTTTTCAATTCATTATAATCTCGGAAGAGCTAACAAAGTCACTGATGAATTAAGTATGAATGACCCAGTTGTTATGTCCATTATGAGGATTCAAAGAGATCCTTTGGTCAATGACCTAGTAAAACTGGATAGGATAATTATAAAGTAAGGGACATCATCAACCCTAAACCAAGTGATTTCTCAACCATCTCTACTAGAGAAAATCATGAAAGCTCATAAAGAAGATCCTTTGTTACAGAAGAAGTTTGAGGCTATAATGGTTCAGTAGTTTCCTAAGTTCAATACTGATCAAGAAGGTGTACTGAAATTTCGTACAAGACTATGTGTTCCATCTGTTACGGAAATAAAGAAGGAGCTGATGGATGATGCTCATAGATCTACCTTCTCTATACATCCCGGTAGCACAAAAATATATAGGGACCTTCGTGATCATTATTGGTGTGATAATATGAAAAGGGAGATTGCTGAATACACTTTAAGGTGCCCAGTATGTCAGCAAGTGAAGGCAGAGAAAAAACTTACTAAAGGGGTATTGCAACCACTACCTATACCAGCTTCAAAGTGGGACAATGTCACTATGGACTTCGTCACTAGTCTCCCTAGAACTTCCAAAGGAAATAATGCTATATGGTTTATTGTGGACCGTCTCACTAAGACTGCCCATTTTATCTCCATTCGGGATGATTTCTATCTTGATCAACTTGCCAGGATTTATGTGAATGAAGTGGTAAGGCCGCATGGAGTTCCACTTTCTATCGTATCTGATCATGATCCAAGGTTCACATCAAAATTCTGGATAATTATTCAATAAGCTCTAAGCACTGATTGAATTTAAGTATGGCATATCACCCCCAAATTGAAGAACTATCTGAAATAACTATTCAAACACTCGAGGACATGCTAAGACCTTGGTCAATGGAATTTAAAGGTGTATGGGATCAACATCTCTCATTAGTTGAGTTCTCTTATAACAACAGCTTCCACTCGAGAATTCAAATGGAACCCTTTGAAGCTCTATATGGGAAGAATTGTAGAACTGATACTTGATGGGATGAAGTTGGTGAGAGAAATCTTCTTGGGCCTGATCTTGTGCAAGAGATGACAGAAAAGGTCCATGTCATCCAACAACACATTAAGGCTGCTCATAGTCGGCAAAAGAGCTATGTCGACAACCATCAAAGGGACATGGAGTTTGATGTTGGTGACAAAGTCTTTCTTCATATTTCACCTTGGAATAGAGTCATGGGGTTTGGGAAGAAATGGATGCTCAGCCGTAGGTACATCGGCCCCTATGAAATCCTTGATCGTGTAGATGCAGTGGCTTATCAGCTTGCACATCCTCCAAATATATCCCAATTTCATGATGTCTTCCACGTATACCTCTTGAGAAAGTACATACCAAACCCTTCACATGTACTAAAAAAAGAGGTGGTACAATTGGAACATGACCTCTCTTATGAGGAGCAGCCGATGGAGATCTTGTATAGTAGAGACAAGGTTCTACGCAACAAGACTACCCACCTTCTTAAGGTGCTGTGGAGGAACCACAAATGTGAAGAAGCCACATGGGAACTGTAGGAGTCCATGATATAGAAGTACCCCCACATTTTCCCATCAGAGGATACGAGCTAAAATTTCAGGGACAAAATTTCTTAAGGGGGGAATAATGTAACGACCCGAACTTTTCAATTATATTTGTTTCATAATTTTGTGTCTTATTTTATTTTATACTCAAAAAAACTATATCATTTAATTAATGAAGTGGGTATAATTAAAATGAGACCATTGGGTTTCGACTGTTATATGACCGCTGGTCAATATGACCACTGGATACTATAATCTTAATGTTGTGTTTTTATAAATACGATTATCTTTGATAATTAATACATAATAAATATTTAATGGCTTCATCCAGTAGACTCGAGCCATATGAATCCCATCTGTCAGAGCTTGGGAAGGAGGTAGCATCACTGGGATTTGATCTGGACCAAGCCCAAGTCGAGATTCAACGTATGAATCTTTAACAGAATCGCCTAAGGTAGAAGTTTAAGATGATAGAAATCACCACTCGGGAAATGTTGTCTGAGCCACCCCATGATTCTATCACCATATCACACCTTACACTAAGGTCCTATGTTGGTGTTATAAGGGGCTACATAATGAAACCTTGGCTGATTTGTGTAATCCTTCTATATAAATAAACTTTTTATATCTTCTTATGTAGTTTGTGAATTTAAAATATCCGGATAAATAGAGGATGTGTATTATTGATGAATTATGGAAAAAATTGGTATTTTAAAATATTTTTGTATTCATTAATTAATTAATAATGTGAAATGATTTTCAAAAAATGGTCTTCTACAGTTGTGATTAGTGAGAAATTTAGAGTCTAATAAGATCAACTTGTTTTTTAGTGAATAGTAAATTAGGAATAGTAACATACCCTTATGAATAGTAATGAATAGTAATTTGACCAAAAAGATATAAACATCACTCATGAAAGTATAAATACATTTTAAAAATCTAAAAAGTGAACAAACGATCATAGTTAATGTTTTGGTATTTTTGTACGCCATAAATATTTTATTTAAATTTATATAATTAATTTAATAATTTAAAATGGAAATTTATTTTATTAAAATTTAATCATAAATTGTTACTTTATTGTATTATGGGTATATGATATTTTTATGGGTCCTTGATTAGTTTTTTACGGTGTTACAAAATGGGTTATAGTTTTAAAGTTGTATTTTTGGAATAAATAATGATTTTATTCACAAATTAAATTTAAAATATTTAAAAAATTATTTTCATAAAATGGACTTTTTTTTGAATTAAGAGCATCGATTTTAGGTTGGTTTGAATTTTTTGGTTTCTTTTGAAACTGTTGAATTTTCACTGAATATTAAAATGAAGTTTTGAGTTTCAGGTGTTTAATGACATAATTAAGGATGTAATAATGTTTTAAATTTTTTGGTCAACTTATGAATTGTGAGATGTTCTATTATTTGTCCAAAGTGGCCAATACCATGGTAATATACCATGGGCAAGCCCATGGTTTTTCCAATAACACCGAGGAGGTGTCCCTTGGAAATTAATAATTTATTCAATCACTTTCCCTATAAATACCAAGCCATTTACCTCAATCATTTCATTCCAAAATCATCCAAAACGAAATTCTGGTCTCCTTACCTCCAAATGAGTCCTCCAAATGTTCCCTCAAGCCTCACAGGGTCCCAACCTTCATGATTTCAAAGTTACTCTTCAAGGTAAGGGATCTTTCCTCCCTCCTCTTTTAAGTCATGAATTCCTTTATGTTGTGTCTTCTTGTTTCCATATATTTATGTTTAGGTTTTGTTCATATATAGTCTCTTGACTATCCATTTCATGTCTAATTGTTGACATATACTTTTCTCTCTCATCAATTTGTTTTCTGAAATTTTAAGTGATGTCGTTAGGTTGCCGAATTTCTCGTAAAACAAATCACATCTTCTCTTTCCTTTCAAGTTTTCTTTCCTTGTTGTATGTAATGAAAATATCCATACCAAGTTATTATCTCCATGTTATTCTGTATTTATATTTTAATATGAGTTATTTTTTAGTGGGTTACATTTTCACCCTCTCTTTTTATTTTTTTCTAAAACCATTTATATAGTCGTTATGCTGTAGAAATTTCACCTAAAAATTTATATCTCTTTCTCTCAAGAAATTATCTGGTTTATTTATGTGAATACCCAAAACTATTTCGTTTCTATGGGTGTTCATATATATATATATAAAAATGATATATTTTATTCTGGAATGGACATACATATAACCCTCACTCCCTTTCCATGGGTTATAAATTATATGATGATCTTTTTTTATGATCTTTTAAAACGTCACGATTTTGAAATGAAACCCACTTATTTTATTCTCTATAGTTTGTTTATGAAATGATTGATTATGATCCATGTGGATCCCATGTATGTAAATACATATAAAGGGTGTGCCCTGATAGCTCTTTAATGCATTGGGTAAAAATTAATCTCTAGAGATGACAAGTTTCACGATACCTTGGTAAATAACAATAGTAATTTTTATGACACCTCAGAGATAAACCTTGGTGATATGTTCATGAATGTCTAAATGAAATGTTGTAGAAACATATTAAAGTTATGTTCCAATTTCATTCCTTTATTATATTCCTATACTTACATTTCTAATGTCTTTATGTTGTTATTCAATTTCTTAAACAAGTAAACTGATTCCCTTGTGTACACTTTCTCGGCCTTCTGCTCACCCTTTCCTTTGATGTATGTCTCCAATATATGAGATGCATTAGTTTTACATAGGATGAACCTATAATGAAACCCTAAAAGTGGTTTATAAGAATTGTTTATGTTGTTTTCATGTATTATGTTCCAGATTTCCAAGACACTAGTCGTTAATGATCCTCTGGTTGTAAAATGTAATGAAAAGTTATGTAATAAAAAGGTGGGATGCTATAGTTATGGCTTGTTTGAATGTTGTGTGTAAGTGGGTGGGAAGTACCACTATAAAAAGGGGATGTATAGTGGACGTATGGGCCACCATCAATAGGAAGTGGGCAGGAAGTACCACATGAGTCGATTGGTAATGAATGGGTTGGACGAGAAGTGCCACCATGGTTTGTTGTGTGCTTCATTGGCGATGTTTGTAGATGGGGATTGTGAGTAAAATATGAAAATGGTAATCGAATTGTGTCATGGTTGAATAAGATTCCATGTGTTGCATGGTTGGTTTGGCTTCCTTGTGTGTCTTGGTAAGAGTATGTTTGGCTCATGGTATTGGTTTCACTTGTGATCATTTTATATAAACTTCTTTATATAAATGTGGTAACTGTTTTATCCTAGTGGAGTGTGTAGAGAAATCAGTTTGGGAAAATCCTACTGAGTAGTTGTACTCACCCCCTACATTGGGACTTTGGGGTCTTTGCAGATTTCGTGTACCATGACGTGGGAAAAGTTAAGGCATCACCATCTTTTAGTGGTTCATTGTGATGTTTTGGTGGATCTTGGAGCTTGGAGCTTGGTGTGGAGCAATGGTGGTGTCATGGCTCATGGTGTTTTGTTGTGTAGTTTCCACTTTGTACTGTGATATTTTGTGGACATGTCTACTTGAATGGTTTTGGGGTTTGTGATGTAATTGATTGTATCACATGGTTGGGTTTGAACGTGTAGGCATCTTTAGTTCTTGGTTGGTTAAGTTGGGTTATCTTCTTAAGGGAAAATTGTTCCCCACTGTTCCTGGAAGCCCTCAGCATTTATTTACAGCCTTTATCACCTTGCGAACATTGCTTAATGCCAAGTAACCCTCACCACGTCCTCGAGCCAATGAGGTAGGGGCGGGGTTTTACAAATTTAGAAAATTATGATAACCAAAGGGATGATCTATAGACCACATATTTTATACTCATAAAACTCTCGTCATCAAATATACGCCTCTAGTTTTTCTTGGAATGGAAGAGATTTGATGAATGTGTAAATTCTCTAAAAATAGGTAATATTAGCCTAAACCTCAGTAACTCCATCAGGATAAAAATAAATAAATATGGGATTAAATGAATTTTGATCCTGTTGACATAGATCCAATGTAATGAAATGTACTTTGATTATACTTTGTAGGGGTATGAGGGATAAAATACTATCAAAAGAGCATAAAGTGGATCAAAAAGGGAAGGAGGAGCCCTTGATTTATACTGGAAAAATAATTATAGGAAGGTTGAAGTTTAAATATTTCATTAATAATGATTTGTTAATTTTTTCCAAAACCAATGGCCTCAATGTTTGGCTGCATGGTTGGCCAAACTGTTCATCAACAATGAACCTTCTAGTGTTTGAAGTGGGAAACCACACTGTTAGGCCACAAAGTTAGTGAAATAATGTTTAAACCATTAAAAAAACCTTTTCTATAATTTCCGTAGTTTTTTCATAGGCTTGTGGCACCTAAAACATGGTTAAGAAAAACTATGTTCCCTAATTCACCCCACTATCCAATAGACAATGTTTGGAGACCTCATGCAGGTTGATTTGCACAATTTCTACTAACTCTTTGGCCCATTGTATTTCTCCACTATCCAAGGTTCCAAAGTCTGAACAAGCCCCATACAACACTAAAACCTCTAAACCTCATTAGGAATCTTTATTTGGTCTATAATAAGGAATTTTACCAGATTTCGAAGGAATTTATACTTGGTATGAAAACCAGGTTCTTACTGTCTTCCCCCCTTAATGGAACTTATCCCGAAGTTCACCTTCTAAGGGCGGTGAGATATTGTCTGAAAATAACTCTGGCCACTGGGAATGTACATCACCCTCCAACTCCTAGGATTTATCATATACAAAGACATGCTTCTACTTCAACGATGATAAAGGAATAGACTTTCCTCAAAGAAGCATCATTCTCAGGTAAATGATGCATATAGAATACTCCTCCCAATAAGAAAGAGAATATTACTCTAATTCCTTGAGTTCAAATGTATGATAAATGTCTCCATGATTGTGTATATGATGTGAAACATAGAAGACATCATTCTTGGAATGGTATCAATGAATTAATAGGAACTGATAATATGTTAGTCGTCTTTTTCCAAGATCTCAAATGACCCTACATAATGAGATAACAGATTCCCATTCCTCTGTATCCGCCTATGGTAATTTATGGGTGATACCCACAAGAAAACATGATTCCTGACATCAACCTCTAGAGGTCGCTGATGAAGATATGGATATGACTTTTTTCTAGACTGAGATGCATTCATACACTTCTTGATCAGATGAACCTACTATAAAGTCTCTTACACGATATAAAGACTTAGTATTCTTACATATCTTGCCCCTATCCAACACATGGGAGAACACCATGAACTACCATACAATGCCTCAAATGGTTCCATCAAATTTATTTCATGAAATACGTTTTTTAGGAGAACTCTATGAGGGTAGTGTGATACTCTCATTTACTAGTGAAATCATGGACTCATGCCTGGAGCCTTCCCTCTAATACATGTATCGTCTGTCCTGACCAACCATCAGTCTAAGGGTGAATGGTTATTCTCAAATTCACATGTGTACCCATATACTTCTATAACCCCTTTTATAACCATGATGTGATTAGACCATCCATGTCTTAAATAATACTACAAGTGACCCCGTGTAGTTGGATGATATCATGGGCATACAGTCGTCCCATCTCGTCAACTAAGAAAGTATCCAGAATATTAAGGAAGTGGAATACATTATAAAAGTAATTAATGACTATCCATACATCATTGCTACCTCTTGGAGACCTCGGAAATCTCACTATAAAATAAATAAAAAGATATTCCAAATTGCATTCTGGGACTAGAAGTGGATGTAACAAGCCTACAGTCCTCTGCTGCTCTGCCTATACCTACTCACAGGTGGTACACCTAGTAATAAAGTATGTTATCAGAAATTTCATCCTAGGCCACAGATACCACCATTTCATATCTCCATACCTATTGAGAATGCCTTAATTAACTTCCCACTAATATTGATGGGACTCACACCCTAGTTATTAACTCATATCCATAGGATCCCATGAATGTCCATGTATATATAGCATGTCATCTTTGTTAATAGAACAATCTTGATGTGTTTATCTCCTAAAATAATCTCACAAAGAACCAGGCCTTCAGAATCATAAAAATGAATTTTATTCACCTTACCAAGGAGGGAATATGAAACTATCAAGGAATAGAGAAAATAATTCTCATGACTATCAGGAATCATTCAATATATCTTAGAGAATGGATTTATCAATTTATATTGAGCACTATCTTCATATATGGATTATGCCGGTGTTTTTTCACTTGACGCATCTACTACCACGTTTCCTTTTCCAAAAATATAGATAATCTCTAAACATAATTAGTGATGACATTATAACCATAACTAATATTTTAGATTCAAGTCATTATGTGTAATGATATATCTAAGGCTCTTATGGTTCGTATACATCACAAAGGACTCACCCATATGATAGTGTCTCTAACAACATAAGGCATGGAAAATTGTCACAATATAAAGATCATGTGTCAGGAAATTTCTCTCATTATTCCTCAATTCATGAGATCTATATGAAATTAATCCATCCTATTTCTTTATCACTCAACATAGAATGGTGTTGGACGCACTAAAAAACACTATATAGCCTCTTCCATGATTTGGATGTATCAAAATCTTGGTTGAGACAAGCCTTCATTTTAGATATTTAAAGTATTTATCTCACTCTTATGACTATAGAAACATGAAACCCTTATTATAAACATTGTTAAGAGGTCCATATAGGCATCATAATCTCTTAATGAAATGATTTTAATATCCAAAAATCCTCAAGAAACATCATAAATCAATCATGTTGTTCGGATGCTACTAGGAAACAAAATCCCTCACCTTGCATGGGTCAATATAGACTCCCTATTCCATGAAAATATGACCCAATAAGTGATATTTTTTTATCTCATAGTCAAACATATCATTCTTGTATTAAATATAATTCTCTCTTAGTGTTCTTGGAATGATATCAAGGGGCTTGTCATTGTCTCTACATGTATAAGAATACACCAAGATATTGTACATAAGGACCGTGAAATAATAATACAAATAGGGGTGGAACACACTATTCATCAAATCCATGAAAATAGAAGGTATTTTCATAATACTGAATTTAGTAATAAGATACTCATTCAGACCATACCTACTGTGAAAAGTTGTATGTGGCATGTATGATGGCCTTACTAATACCTTATGATATCCCAATGTCAGGTAAATCTTAGAAAAATACCATATACTCTTAGGGTATGTGAAAGGTATCATTTATTTGAGTAAGTGGAAACTAATTATTAACATTAATCTACTTCAACCATTTTTAATCCATGCATATATGAAGGGTCTCGTCCGCCTTCATAGAGAAAATTATGGGTGAATCCTAAGTGGAAGGGATTGGCTATATAAAACCTTTTTCCTATAAATCCTCCATCCTTTACTTATTAACTTATACCTCCATAGGTTCCGTCATGTGAGGAGAAATGGACCTTGGATCCTCTCTTGGAATGAACTCAATCGAGAAATATACCTCTCTCTCAAATGGTAATCCAGAAATATCATTAGAAAAGGCATCCCTAAAAGGATATAATATCGGAGGGGAATCATCTTGATGTAAACCTGGATCCTCCACAAAGAGATTATCTATTTGGGTGTTTACTCCACATATCTCATAATGCTCTGGTCTTACACTACTTTCATGGACATCCCATTCACCCTTATGTAGTTATATTATTCCCTTTGGTGACGTAAATGGTACAATACGGAAATATATAACTACAAAGGCCTAATACGGGACTAACCAATCCATTCTAAGAATGACATCGAATATTTTAGTCTCAATAAAATAGTGGTATCACAAGAAAGGGTAACTTCCCACATCAAGGGGACAATCCTGTCATTGGTGTATGCTCTCTAACCATACTCCGAACAGTGTATCTAGGGTCATTACACCACAGTAACACTATATTTTTAGATAGATACTTTCCATGATAGATAGACAGATGAAGTAGTGTTAATATCTTAAATAAAATAAGTAATATACTATAGTTGAGGCTAATATAATAGTACCTCATATGATAGATTGTTCTAGACAATGATTCTTATATATTGGTTGTATAACATCAAACTAACCTAATCCATGACCAAGTGTTATAGCGGGACTACCCAAATCACAACTACCCTATTGGAAATGACATTATAAATTCTTCCTACCACATTAAAAAACTCATCCTTGACTATTTATAAAAGTGATACTACAACTTCCTCCCAGAAATGGTGTAATATAACCTACCCTTGAAGGTGGATCTAGTTCAGAACCTCTTGAAATAGAAGCTGATGGAAAGGTCCGAGAGAATCTCTAATGGTGACTAATATTGCCATTAGCCTAGTACAATATAAGATCTCTTTCACATTGAGGACTCATGTTCCCATGTAATCCATACTATTGGAATAGAAAAGAACATCTACTACATGTACTCTATCTCCCACTGTCCTGATGAGAAACCTTGAGGGAATGTTTCCTATTAACGAAATTACTACAAGAATGTCATGGAACTAGTCCTCTATGACTAGTACTATCGTCTTCCCTTCGGTTATACTCAGTTATATAATACATATTTACCATCTCAAAAAAATTATATAGGAAATAAATATTCACAATAGTACATATGGAATATATGATCCCATCCTCAAGCATCTGGCACAAGAAATCTCATCCCCAACTAGAAGTGGTGAAAATCTCTATAACTCAATAAAATGCACCAAAAAATCCATTAATAACATATAACCCTACATTAGATTAATGAATTATCTAGCTCGGTCATCCCCTA
This sequence comes from Viscum album, assembly GCA_963277665.1. NCBI lineage: Eukaryota > Viridiplantae > Streptophyta > Magnoliopsida > Santalales > Viscaceae > Viscum > Viscum album. The sequence continues at coordinate 896,793,039 of OY728142.1, forward strand.
TCATCTGGGAAATGAAGAGATCATAGACATGGGGGCCTGTATCCAAGACTCAACATCCTGTTGACCGTTATCCCCCAATAAGGTAGGAGGATGTTGATGCTAGAACTGGTGTGTTAGATCATCAATCATAATTCTAGGTCATGGATATATTTTCATAGACTCCATGAGACATATGAAACTCTCATGAAGTTTAGCATCAGTTTCAATATCTAGTATAGTATGTGGTGCCTCGGGTGGCACTCATTGTGGTAATGCTGAAAATTCAAGGCCCAACACATTTGGATCATGGTCATCACAATCATCATGGTTCACAACATGAGGATTTCATAGATGAATTGGTCTACAATATCAATCACATGCCTCATAAAACTCTTTAAAATGATAGAAACACTTGAGGAAGAAGAACATATAATAAAGGAATCAATATCTTAGGTATACTACCCAAACTACCCACCTAGATGGACAGGTATTGGTAGGTACTCAAGTTAAAATTACAGGTGTTTGAGTAGGTAAAGGGTTAACTATAACAATATTCTTCATTTACTATAATCCATTTCATATTATAAATGAATAATTACTTTTTAAATTGAGTTTTTTTAAAACATGCATCGTAGTTTGATTAAAATGAATTTTCATTCCTAGTGATCAGGGCCCAAACAACTTTTTACCAAAATCGACACCCATTTAATATATATTTACCCCAATTTACATTCATTATCATAATGTAACAAGTTATATGTCATGTCTTGGTTCGATAGACTACCCATTCCAACCCACGAGAGCCCCTGCACCTCATTAATTGAAATAAGCAATAACTCTATCATGTCCAAATAGTAGCACAAGAATATATATATATGTATAAATATATAATTCTCTCATAACAATCAATAATACATGCAATGAAATTAAGATATATGGAATGGAATATGTGTGGAACGTGAATTCTTGGTGCCTACGATGATGAATATAACAATTCTCCTTCCCTCTTACCATCGTTCCAATGATAAAATATAATCCAAAATCAAAATAATATTAATAATCATAACATATAATGTATTTCACTCAATGGTAAAATGATATAAACAGTAATACAAAAAAACTGAATAATAATTATTCAAGAAAATATCTCTTCCCCCTCAACATGGGTTATCTACGCCCAAGAAAAACTTATAACAATGTTCCAAAGAATTCAAAATCTCCAATATATTGTCACAAAATAGAAAATCAAGAAAATAAACCTCTTATACAACATTGTGACATCCCGAACCTATGTTCCATTCAAAGGTTCCCTGAGCTTGGATAGACACATGGCCAAAAGAAAATCTCCCCTACCCCTAGAGGCTTCCAACTAGCTGTGAGGGACTAGGGTGTGTCTATGGGGAGACTATACTGTTATTACCAAATTGCAATACATAAAATAAATATTATAATGGGAAACTAGAAGATTTAATACAATAAATAGATGGAATATTAAAAGTATACATGAATAATAAATAACTGAGGAAATTGATAATAATTCACAAAACTGATGATAATATATGTCATGTGTGTGCGTAACTATAAAAAATGAATATATGTAGTTAGGACATTCATGGTATAAAAAATTATAACAAATATATGAAAACTATCCCCCATCCCAATCTACAACTTGTTCATAAACTACCTTGCTCCATCATAATGAAATGAAGCAATATCAAGTGTCCATGGAAGGGTGTTTCCCTTTTTCAATACATGCATTCTCGTAATCTATCCATGTTCCATTGGTGTCTTGGATATGTTGTGAGATAAATCTTAGTAGTCCAACACTAATGTCTTATATTACATCTAGTACAAGAAATATAAATTGGATGAGTATGAAGTCACACATGTATAAAAATAAATTAGTATAGTAATGTAATTACCCAATTACCTACCACAGCCTCAGTTGGTGTTCAAATATATTAAAATTTCATTCATTAGATATGTTCCAGTTTATAAAATAAAGTCACAAGAGGTATGTACAATATTGATATTTTTACCTGATGATAATAATAAAGGATCCAATATGTAAGAGGGAATCAATGATGATGATAATGAAAAGGATATAAGGTGATAACCAAGGAATCTGGGACTTCAGGGTTTGAGAAAACTCATTATAATTATGTCGCCTTGCTAAAGTTGGTAATAGTTTAATCCATGGGGTATCTCATAAGTAATTTCACAAAATTGTAATTCTAATCGATTCCAATGTATTCATCCAAGGTATAATGGGATAATCAATGACTAGGCCCATGGGAATATCCAAGGTGCCACATGTCCATAGAATTAATACTGAATCCAAACAGTGAATCCAAGTCATCCTATAGTAATAATTGAAGCACACTATGGTGTCGTACCAGGTATCCATAGGTAGAAAAAGATCAGTCTCTATGGTGGGTATCATCCTTGGAAATCGGAATCTCTGAATCAGAATGGTGTCCATGAGATCTAAAGGTATTCTCTCAAGAATCCATGGATACCTTGGGTATGACCCCCCCTATAATAATGAATAAGGCCATATGTAATAGAAAAAATATAATTATTTAATTATTTAATTAGGGAAACATAATAATCATTCCTCTTAATAATTTAATGGGTTCATTATATACCTTTACTTAGTGGGACAGTGTTAAGGACATGCTAACATTTGATAATTCATATAAGTGATATTCAAATCATAATGTTCACTCATCTTCCTTCCATAGATCATGGTAAGGTTTCTACGGACACACAACTGATTCATAATATTATAATTAATTAGGAAAAGTCATATAAATATTATACTTTCCAATTAACCATTTACACATTAATTAAGTAATTCGTACCATTACCTTATAAGGGTCAAGTGGAAAATAAAAAGTTATAACTATTTTTTAATTCATATGTCATTTAATTTTGTGGGATTACCATTATCTATGTCAATCCTTATCACTTCATTGATTTAATTAATCACATAAACTTATCAATTTTAAGACCATGCACACCCGAATAGTGGCATAGATAAGATTATAAGCCACTAAAATCATAATTATGGAAAAAACAATACAAGGGATGGTCAAAATTGTGTTCATTACCTCCAACGATGGATGACATATTTAATAGGGGTTTTAGAACATTGTCATAATGAATACTAGAATGGAATGATAATTTAATAGGCCCTGCCCAATGAAATCAAAGCTCGCACATAGAAATTTATAAAACTATAAAAACATGATGGATGAGTTATAGACCACCTACCTCATACTCTTACATATATCCTCAACATGTAACATCCTATAGTTTGTCTTGGACTATAAGATATCTGAAGAATGGATCAACACCTTAAAAATAGGGAATATGAGCCTTCATTTTGATAAATCTTCCATAATAAAGGTAAATGAAGAACAAATTAAAATTAATCGATATCTTATCGATGAGAATCCAATTTAATAAATATTGCTTCAATTGGACTCTAAAAGGATGAATGGGATAAAATACTATCAAAAGATCTCAAAGGGGCTCAAAAAGGTAAGGAGTGGCCATTTCTATCTATTGAAGAAAAAAAAGAGAAAATGGGAATTTTAAACATTTCATTATGTTTGATATAGTAATTTTTACCACAAATAGGGGTCACATGATTTGGTTGCATGGATGGATAAATTGTGCGCCACCCAATTTTCTTATTCTATACAATGGGAGAAACCCCACAGTTAGGCCACATGGGCACTAAAACCACACTCCAACCATGAAAATCACTTTTGATAAAATGTATGATGTTTTTCCATGGGTGTGTAGACCATCGAGCATGGTTAGGGCCAATAGTGTTCCCTGCATCACCCCACTGTCCCGCTCTACATAGTTGAGAGAGATCATGTGGGTTGGGCTGCATGGTTTCTACAAATTGTGCGACCTAGTTTTTTTCCTACACCGGCCGAGTTTTCGATATCTAAATCAGCCCTGTTCACTCCAGAAATAACTATAACCTTGTTAGGAATCTATATTGGATCCATAATAAGTAATTTATCCAAATTTAAAATGATCTATACTTGAGATAAAAACTGGGTTCTTATATAGAATTAGCCACTGCATGATATGTAATGGGATGTTAGTTTGGACTTAGCATCAATTCTTGTTTACGAATGACAGCTAATGATACAAATATACTAGGGTTTTTCCCTTGTGCTGATGGTGTAGGTTGAGACTCACACATATAATATTTAATATTATCTTCTAGGGATTACTCCATGTCTGTAATGTCCCAAAACCCACCAAGGTACTTCAAGTTAATGTATGAAGTGTGTAAATCATCTTAATGTTTTATATATAAAAAATCCATAGACTATCTTGTGTAAATTTCATATTCTAAAAAATAGGTTATCCCTTTATATATAGAAAGGAAGACTAAATCTCTCTCATTCCCATGTTATTTTCAATTTTATATGTTGAGAGCAGTCATCTTCTTTATTATAGAGTTGAAATTTTAAATTAATTATCATACTACATCTTCTTTGTTGGGGATAGAGAAATATAATATATTATTATACCATATGAATTTAACTCCCTTAAAAAGGTGTATAAAGGACCTAATTAGAGTTACTACCTATTTTCTAGTTTCTCTCATCATAGGTATGCATTGAGATGAAAAGAGTGTGAGACACTACTCTAGGTCTACCATAACATTAAATATCAAGAATGTGGGATTCCCAAAATTTGGTGGAGGAGGAGTCAAGTCCAACAAGTCATGATGTCATTTCCTCAATAAATTTACTTGTGAATATATAAATCAAGATATCATTAATATGAATATTAAATATAATCTTTTTAGGTTCCACTTATTGCTTCCAACCATGTCTCGATCAGAGAATCAATGGAACCATAAATCCTTGACACCATCAGTCCATTTATGATCTAATGTAATCGAAAGAAGGGAGACATCTGGAAGTGCGGTAGAACTTCCTAGGATGAGATATAGGGTCCACAACAAGGAAATTGTGGAATAAATATTGGAGAATTTGAAGACCCATAATGTTAAATGTGTAAAAGGATAAATGGTACGACTCATGTCAACAAGGTCCCCCATTCTTTTCATGACCTTCCCAATTTAAAACTCAATATTTAAGAAAGATGTGCATTTTTATGGATAAATAATGAGTAAATATTATAGGTTGGACCTATATCTCCCTCCAATGCATTGTATAAGGATGGATAACTCGTGAGTAAATATGATATGTGTGAATCTAATTAAATTTTCTTGGTGTTATGTGTGGACATAGATTACATTTCCATAGCTTATGTGTGGACCCATTTTATATCCATAAGTTTATGCAAGGTTCTGACTTCATGCCCTTAACATAATAAGGAAAAATTAAACTAAACTAACATTTGTTATCCTATGGGGACATTCATTAATCTGATGATCCTTCTAGGAACGTGGGTGGACCCCATGTATGGATCCACGTGTTTGCGGTTCAACTAGTGGTGCCTAGCGAGTCAAGGCATGATGGCCATATTATAGAGGGGAATATGTGCTGTTAGTGTGACCAAGTTATTATAGAATATGTGAGGGGTGGGACCTATATCTACATTAAATGAATTAGGTAAAGATGGATAACTCATGAATACATACGATATGTGTGTACCTAATTACATGTTCCCAGTGTTGTCGGTATTCCTGGATTTCATGTCTATAAGGTCTTGTGTTGACCTAGATGCATGTCCATAAGTTTATCCAAGGTCTTGATTTCATGTCCTTTACTTAATGATTGAACATGTTTGTATTTAAACATGTTCACAGTGATATAATCTTCTATGTATTCCATAAGTCTGTGTCTAATGTTAATGTTATCTTCTATGTACTATTAGTGGGGACCAATTATTGCAGATTATGTGATGGTTGTGACCTACAACCCAATCAAATGCATTGGGTAAAGATAGATATCTTGTGAGTAAATATGATATTCTTGAACCTAATTACATTTTCACAGTGTTATGAATGAACTTGATGATAAGATCTCGATGTTATGTGTTAACCTGATTAGATGTTCATAGTGTTTTGTGTGGACCTCAGGTTAATGTACAATAGGTTATGTGTTGACATGGTTTCATGTCCACAAGTTTATGTGAGGGCTCGATTTCTTGTCCTTAACATAATGAGTGAACCTATTTCGATTAATACATGTTTAAAATGTTATAATATTATCTTTATTCCACAAATCTATGTCTTATTATACTATTATGTTCTTATGGCTCATTTTGTTTGATCCCATTATGATTCATGTCTTATGAAATATAAATCTATATGCCATGACATAATATTTTGATCTCTGATATACAGTGAATGGTTTTCATATTATATGCTCCTGTTATTATACCCTTATGCTCACATTATGATTATGCATTTCCCATGTTTACCAATTCTAGTAATTAGATCCTTCCCTTTATTATGTTTGTTTTCCTAAGTTATGGATAATTTTTTAAATAGGGTCTGTTTTTTTGGAGTACAAAATGGGAAGATCATCATGGAAGATGTTGAATATCATTCAACGAATGAGAATATTGTTTACTTAGTCTCCAAAGGAATTAATTCATTATATTCTTTTTCCATGTATTTGTGAAATTAAATGAATATTTACCTATAATGATGTGATATCTATATATGAGAAGTTTGGGACTCTACAATTTCCTTACTAAGGAGATATTTTTTGTTTTCTTTTTTTTGAATAAATGCATGATATTAAATGGGATTTGGGTTTGGAGCTAGGATCTATGATGGTTTTACAATGATTGTAATAGTTTCTACTATTCCAAGTTTTTCCCTGGTGTTCATCATGTTAGTAGAGACTTAGACTCAGAATACTAAATGGAATAATCTATCAATAATTCCATGCCTCAAAGTACTAAAAACCACCAGGGTACTTCATGGTAATGCATAGAGTCTGTAAATCATAATGAAAATTTTCTATACAAATATTCAATAGATTCTATTGCAAAAACTGCATATTCATATAATACATTATCCCCTTCCATCAAGAAAAGAAGTCCAAAACTCTCTCATTTAATTTTTTTTCAATCTGATACATTGAGAACAAATATCATTCTTATTTTGGAGTTGAAATATTAAATTAGTTGTCATCATATATCTTCCTAGTTTGAGATAGAAAAAATAATATATTATTATACCAGATAAATTCCACTCCCTTCATGGGATTTATAAATCACATGAGCATGATTAGAATGTATTTTATAGGATTTCCCATCATATGGACTCATCAAGGTGAACATTTCATGAAATTATAATATAGGTCTCCCATACTATTAAATATAAAGAATGTGGGCTTCCAAATATTTTGTGGAGGATGAGTTAAGTCTTCCATGTCAGGATGTCATTTCCTCTTTGTCTGCACTATTACATGTATCCCATCCATGGATTCCATTTGAGAAAAATATAAAATCAATGGAGTAAAGGAGTTTAGGTGGAACTAATGTAAAAATAGACACCTAGATGGAATAAATAGGTGGACCTTGATATGATTTCATTGACTATTCCTATTATCGACATCTAGCTCAAGATATTTTGGGGTAACTATCTTGAAATGGAATTTATTTCAATCCAAAGAGAGGATATGACTCATAGTTTTCGGCCATATATGTTAGATAAACTACTTTTCTGGGCCCCAAGATATCCTGATAAATGGTATCTTTTCTCCGTGACATATTGGTTCCTAAATACTGATAGGGATTCGGTGGAGGTGATATGTTGTCCCCAGAAAAGAAATTGAATATAGTATGAATATTTACTCTCAATATATTTTTATTGAGTCACTTTAGTTTCTCTATCTCGACTTCCTATTGAGAAATACTCTACACAACAGAGAGGTGATTGACTTTATTAGTTGGTGGGTGGGGTATACCTATACCTTTTCCTTTATTTTTTTTCCAAGATCACCAAGTAGACAGTAGATTTATATTTGAAGAAGATCCCAGGTCATGAGCATGCCTCTAATATTGTGTACACATTCATTATTCACACACAGTAGAGTGAACCATGTTCTAAAATTATGATTCCCCATTATGTTCTTCCAAAGTGTCATCATACTTTATTCCATCCATGAGGCTACCACTAACAACATTGAATGATGTGAACCATGTAGTATAGATCATATCATCATCCATATTACTGAGGTAATTAGATTTTATATATTATAAATACACTTCATGGTATAAATAATAAACCTCGCTAATTCAATCTTTCATGGAATGGTTTTTTGGACCTCTTGTCATGGATACCTCCTAATAAAGATTCCATAATAAAGGTAGAGAGATAATGACAACTGATTCCATCCTCCAGTAGGCCCTGGATTGTTGGGTAGTATGGAGAGTTCTAAATTCTCATAGATGGGATGGATTACCATCTATAATATAAAATAGAATCAATATATTGTATATAAAACAACAAATAAAATCTAGTTGATAAAAAAAACTCAAACAAAGAATCATTTCATAGTTCATGAATAATGTAAAACTGATATGCATAAGAGTCTCCATGTATACTAAAAGACATGTCTGTGGAAGAAAAAAAATATATCACCTTCAATCCCAAGCTAGAAATGTACAGATTTGTACCCAATTTCCTCTGGGAAACATGAAATATAGTTTATATAAATAAAATGAGAATAAAACTATTCTCAATATGAACATAACCAAAGTCTCAATTAAACTTGTGAAAAGAGCCTGAAAATGTGTCAATCAAAAAATAGAAGAACAATCAAGTACCTTTACATTGAACTAACCAGTACTTAGCCTCATCATGTATTTCTCACCAAATCATGCATAAAATATAATAATAAATCATTGAGATCATAACTAAACAAGGTTCCCCATGGACAGATCCCCAATAAGTTTCCACTATTATACCCCAATATCAAATTTATTATGCTCCCATCCCATCCATAAACATCACATCATAACCACATATCATCACATTCCACACAAAGACACATGGTCCATATGTAATGTTGGTCGTGAAACACCCCTAAATACCCCACAGTCATAAGGTCTTGAATCTTGTGAAAGCATCAGGTATCCTCATATGAAATATCAACCAAAGACACATTGTCCATAAAACCTCATGTCATCTGAAGACACTTGGGTCATCACACCACATCTCAACCACATAGCCAAAGCTGTAGGGTGTTATGAACATGAAGGACATCAAAATCATTCCCTTATCCTACCAAGCATGACCCCCAACACATATGACATTACATCACTACCTCATAACGTCACTTCTTAGTAAAAAACACTTGGTCCAACACTAGTTGGTTATATCCAACACCAAAACATATCATCACTAAATCTAACCTAAGAGTGGGGAAGATGTGGTAGATAGCCATACATATCACAACCATCCTAGATTTTGTGGAAATCACACAAAAACTAGACCCTCTGAGCATTGTTATTGTTATTGACCTAAGGTTGTGGATGTATAGAAATATCATAATGATGAATGATATATAGATAGAACATGATTCCCAACCAATGGGTTCAAAAAAATTAATCTATCTCACAACACATCACCACCATTACAACACACCTCAACCATCACAACCACTCCAACACTATATGAACACATCTCACCACCACAAATAACCACATAAAATTCCCAGTTTTAGTTACAACTTCTAAAACTTATATTGAATGTTTCATTCGATATAACATTACAAAACACAATGTTTCATTAAATTTGATTAATATAGTTAAAAAACATTTATTCTCATCTCATCATGTTAATTTAGCAGTCTATTTCATTTGGTTTTATCATCATAATTTATTACACAGATAATCAAACAACTATCACAACACACCACACAAGAACAAGACCAACTCCCAAAATCTCCACCTTAGCACCACACATCCACCATTATCAATATTCCATATCGCCCAATCCATATCACCACAAGATCCAAACTTCACCACCACATGTTTCAACAAAACATTACCTTTACACATCATCATGAAACATTTCAACCTCCGTGCATCTTCACCACATCACATAACTTCCCACCTCTCATCCATTCCTACAATTACTACGTCACAACTCCCCACACACTATTAATCATAGTTATTTATTACAACAACATCATAATGGACCACAAAAAATAAAGGAATATAAAATATAAACCCCACAAAATAGCAACACAAATCGACATCCACAATTATTCTAGGGAATCCATTCCAATATTTATTTAATTATCATGATTGTTATAAAACAAACTAAACATCCATTAGAAATCCATTTATTAACCAAATAAATGCTATTTAAATATTTATATAGGTTGATATCACTAAATAACCCATGAATTGTCTCAACTCAAACCAACTACAAAAAAAAGATTCTAACAGCTATTATATTTAATATTATGAACATTCGGCCAGAAAAAATCAAGAGTTTTATCAAATATGTCAAAACATTTGATATTTCTCCATACCCATCAATTTCAATTATGTAAATTAATTAAATTTATAATGACCATCCTTACTATCCACCCAATATAAAGAAGAACAATATAAATCCCACATATAACACATAAAAAGTTAGGAGTGGGGATCCCTTTTGTTATGGAAATTTTTCTGATCCTATTTTCCACCATATAGTGAACAAAAAATAGCTCGCAAGTTATAAATGACCATGAAAATCCAAGATCAACCTTGAACTCACAAAAGGGTTGAAAAAAATCATACCATCACGTCTCAATGAAAACAAATGTCATCATAGTGAATCCATGAAATAATAATGAGGTAAAATTAGTGGAAAAGGAAAAGGAACTCACCATTAACGACCAATAATAAACCACCATTACCCATAGATTTAAGAATAAGTATAGGGGATGGAAAATCTAAAAAATCATCTAGGGATCTACCAAGTAGAGAGAATATAATCCAAATGAATGAAAAATTAGTCAAACTTGGTTACTAAAAAGTTTTCAACTCACATGATTTTCAGCATTTATTAAATTTCTATGATTTTAATTCCATGGTCCTACAAATGTTACACCAGATAATAAAAAATGCTACATAAAACGTTTTTTCTGCTATAAACATGGTGCTTCATGAAGTAATTAACTTATGTCAAAAATCCATATCTTACAATGTAAAACCATTTTTATAATGAGATTCTCACAACATAAAAGTTGTAAATGACCAGACACACACTCCATAAAACTCAAAATTAAAGTGAAAGGTCTAATTTTAAGTAAAAAACTTCCATATTCCTGCATAATTGTCGCTCCAACTCCATATGTGCCTCTGAAATATCCTCCTTGTAATTTCCAACAACAAAAATAGTAATATAATAGACTAGGAAGGCGTTTACTATATCATTACATACCTCTCAAATGATTCTCATCTTTATGAATCAAAAACAAAACTGAAAAATAGAAATCGGTACAAACAACTACCCCACAAGATACATATCATGTATCATGTTACATTTCAAACAACACTAACCGAAAATTCCAACTGAAACACCCATGAATAATCCTACATAACCACATCACCATGAAAAAAATCACAACCCCCCTCCATGTATTACACTATAGATATGGTACAATCCCTGAAAATCTCTTTCCTATGAAACCACATCACCGCACAACCATCTCAACCCCAAAAAATCAAATCCAACCACATCCACAACCAATGTAAATCACTTCCCTAGACAAAAAAAATCAAGGAATCTGATATTCTATTTCAAGGTATTATCTTATTTGGGTACCACTAACTCACCCACATGGTTTTAATTATGTAAAGATGTAATATTTATTGATTAGGAATCAGGTCCTTCCATTTTCGTCTGCTATAATATTTATGATATAACACATATCACATCAACACGAAAACAAAACATCTCATAAAACAACAATATCATAACATCACATATTCCAAGGAAAAAATTAAAAACTAAAAGAAAATTAGGGTACTAGACATGAATCAGTTTCTCTATCTCGAAAATAATATCTTGCATGCCACCATGCCTCCAATACATGAAAACTGAAGGAATGGTTCATCAACTTATCACCCTTATTGATGATCCAGTTTCTCTACTGGTCACTCCACAAATATCAAATCACCCTCTAACAACCAAGTATTTCCTACTGATGATATGGGATTCATCATCAAGATACCAACTAATCTGAGATAAATGGACAATTTAGTGGAACCTCTCTAGCCATAGTGGAAATTCCAACCAATATTCCACCTCACCAAAAATTCCCAACACCTCAACATTTCAAAAATATGGGACAAATCTTAATCCCCCTATTTAGCCACCATTTTCAATGTAGAGGGGAGACTCTAAATAACACGTGGTCTCCATCCTCAAACTCTAGGGGCTACATCCCATGGTAATAGTATAACGTGATATGGACATATTCCACCCCCATCCCCTCTAAAACTAACTGGATCTCTGTGGTAATGGTGCTCACTATAGTAGGACCAAGAACTACTGACTCATAAACCTGTGTTAAGAATAATTCATGATGATGTAGTTTTCTATACAATGCCTCGAATGGTTTTATTTAAATGGGTGAGTTATAGTTGTTGATGTATGAAAATGCATCCAAAGGAAAGTGACTTACCTATGATCCATCATTGTTCAATATGCAATCTCACATCATTTTTTCTATTGTATGGATGTTCTACTCCATTTTCCCATCATTTTTAAGGTGGATAGAAGTGTTAAGGCATAACATGGAGCTAAAATAATGTTCAAATCCCCTCCAAACCCATGAGGTAAAATGAGGATCCCAATATAAGATTATGGTCCTTTGTACCCTGTGGATCCTAACCAAAAGATCTATATACCACATCACTAAAACATCCATAGTACTCAACTCACAGGTCACCAAAAACTGATCTGAATTCATTAGTCAGTCCACTATCACACAAAGTGCATCACAACCTCCCAGAGATCATGGTATCCCTATGATTAATTCCATAGATATATCCTCCAAATTCAATTTTGGAACATATGGGGACTAAAATTTTCCTCCTGGGACATAGTTCTCTACTTTCACCTATTGAAAAACTATACACCTCACCACAATCTCTTCTACTATACTATTTATCCTCGAACACTAAATTTTTCTCCTCAATCCCTGATTCATATTTTTTCACATCAACATTCATTATTAAATGTGGTCTATGAAAATCATGAAGAAATATCCGACACATATCTTTTGGTATGAACAACCTATCTTAGAATATCTTCAAGTCTTGAGCACCCTATAACTATCCCTTTGAATCACCACCATTTCCAAAATGTTTACGCATCACCTCTACCTTTGTGTATCCCCACTAAGTCTCCACAAACAATAACATCAGATATGAATAAACATTCATCTGATAGAAGAAACCATAGAAAAAAATATCCTTGATGTCAATATGTATTGCATCAAGATCCTATATCCCTATTTAAACATTAGTAAACTCTTGAACCATGTCTCATATGGACTTCTATAGTAAAGCATCATCAAACAAATTCCCATTCCTCATGGGTGTAGGAGATATAACAAACGTTATAATGATGAAACACTATGCATCTCCACTATAAGGGATTTATATCCTACTAATATAATATATATTTCTGACTCTTGTGGTTTGTGAAAACCATAATGCCCTCATTAATGATGTAATAGCACCTCAACTTTAGCGCAGACAAAATTTCCGCCAACTCCAGATCATTGGTGGAATAGTTACAATTTTAGGGACATAACTTCATAGAACCATAAGAGATTACTGAACTCTAATTCATAAACATTCACCCTAATACCATATGGGATTCATCAAATAAAACCTTAAATCACACGCCCTCCTTAAGAAACTAAATAACTAGATAACTAACCAATATCTCTTTCAGGTAATAGAATATTTCTTGCAACTGATGACTCCGCAAAAAAATTTGTCCTTCCTAGTCAATGTTATTTGTCGGGATTTTGTTAATGCCTTAAATATAAGAATCAACAAGATCATTAAATAAAAAATACCCTAAATATGGGCATAGTTTTCCTACATAATAAAGGGAAGAAGAGGAATGACAAGACATGTAGGTCGCTTAAGACTATAAGATACTCATTATCATGTGACCATTTCAAAGTTACCAGAATGATCCAAACATGGTGTATATCCCACATGAATCTGCAGTGGGTCCTCTTCAGAAATCCCTCCTACTCTGTCAACCCCCCCCCCCACCCCCTATAGACAATCGAATGAGTGCCCCCAATCCACATATATTGTCATTGGGAAGTTCCTTAAAAAACAATTAAATTAATTAATCAATAAAGAGGGATGACATTCAAAGATAGAGATACTCAGTGGTTGTAAAGATCATGCATCAAAGAATCTTATGGAAGCGTAAAATCCAAAGATGACATGAAATTTAACTTGCAATACCACCAAGCCTTTATCACATCAATCAAATGAGATAAATAGGAAGAGGCGAGAGGGGTTCACTGTCGTTAAGAGATATGCGACATGAACCCTAAGTGATTTGAGATATGCCATATGTCCTTGGTGAAATGTAAGGCACACTTCACACAAACCCTCTATTTTTTCAACCTCACCATGTGGAATCCCACACACATGTCTAGGAAACCCTACGAACCTCTAAGGATAAATGGATGGACATCCCCATGACATGCTTACACTCTCCTCATATGATAAATATTGGTCACTCGAGGCATCATCCAAAAATCGAGTAAAAATCATAGATATTACCAATAAAAACATGAATGACCACTAAAATATCATTGGATAAAATTAGGGAGTTAAATGTGAGGAGGTTAGAGGGGTTCATAGTCGTCGAAAGACATGCGATGAGCCCCTGAAGACATGTGACGCACCACAAGTCAGTGGTGACTTTTCTGACTCATTTGGAAAAGACCCTTTCTATTAATATCATCACTGCACAATATTTTACAAAAGATTCTAGATGAAACCAAGGTGTTATACGGAAAAAATATATATTGTTTCAAAAAATGATCATGCACCACTGTGAGACCGATGTTGGTCACGTGATGGATCACCAAAAAATTGAATAAATTCCCTTGATAACACACATGAAATATCACATGACACTCTAACTTTTTCACATAAAACAAAGTGGATGAAAAGGGGGAGGGGAGAATTACCCATGATTACTGAAAGACATTACATGCACCTAGGGAACCTGCAGCTCTATCCCACAGACCCCAACCCATGTCACATGAGGTCTCACAAGTGTCTTGTAACAAGAACTCAAATATCATGAGGACCTTTTTACATTTCAACATTACAAAAGGTAGGTCCTTCGACAGATATTCATTATCAAATATGTATTCAATGATCAAAAAATAATATATTAAAGGAAGCGTTGATGGATGATACTCACGATCACTAAAAATCTGGTGACGTGCTCAGAGTAGTGCATGATGGAGACTCACAAAATCATGTGGCACTAGGTCCCTATGTTTTCTCCAGCCTGGACTCTTGATAGACACACCTCACAAACTAGTGAGTATTAGGGTTGTAGATTCCTATAAATTATTTACCCCAATATGAAGTGTGTTTTGAATTTTTAACACCTAGACTCTGCAAGATTTGGATCTCAGCTTCTACAAACTTCTTAAAGTGACCATGTGACTGACCAGATTTCAATCAGGTAATATATTGGAGGGAATCTGAAATACTATTTATTTAGGAATAAATCACAACACATGACCATTCCTAGATCATGAGAAGTGTCTCTGGGGGGTTATGTGAATATATCACACAATCCCATTGGATCATGTGGGATTGATGTTAACTGTCATAGAAGAAATCAATGTATTCACAATACAAGGGTGAGAACCAAGATAAATTGTAGAAGGATTAAGAAAAATACATGCCCATTGTTCCCCATTCATTTCATGCGTGTCATCCAAAGACATGAGACAACACCAGGACACACCACCCAGATCTCGGGAAACTCCTTTAGCATGCCACATGGGATACATGGATTACTCTAGACAAACCAAGAAGAGTCACACGACACTCGTACAGACACCAATTCGATCTTATAGACCCCATGTTTCCATCACCTAGGACATACAATGTCCCTCGGATACATCTCCTAGACCATTTCACGGCACCCTCTCATGTTATCTGAGTCTCACCAAATCACATATACAAGACATCCAAGCCCTCACTGCATTCCCTAGGAAAGTAAAATGAGACTCATGATGCCCCCCATAAATGTTATTTAGGTCTCGTGATGTCTCCCAGAGGTGTCATCCAAGACACGATACACCCCTTAGACAATTCCACACTAGCTCTTATGAAATCCTCCATACAAGTCAAGCTATTTCATACATTGGATCTAAATATATTACACACTAGATCGTGTGACACCCTCCATACGTGTCATGCCAGGTCATGTGATGGCTCCCACAATATAATAATTGGGTCATGTGACATCCTCTAGACAGGAAGGCGACGTCCCTAGGGCATCCTAGGACTCGGTGATATAGCCCCTCCAAAGCATGTAATCCCTAAAATATGTGGTAGCCTTAGTGTGTAGTCCCTAACATATATGAACTATAAGAACTATGATTCCTAACACAACCGGGATACATAGGATGCCTTCATAAGGCTTGAGCTCTATGTCAAACCCTCCAAGCACTGTCTTAAAGAACAATTCATGTGTCAATTGTCTGTGAGGATAATAATTTACTGCCCCTAGTTTCTTACCCAGACCATGGATTACGTGAGCTTAGGGGGATGAAACAAACCCCTCATTGGAATTATATATCTCCTCCATCCTGGGCCTCATTAGTTTGTAAGCCCCGGTATAAAGTGAATTTTAAAGACTCTGATTCCTTCCATACCCAAGATACATAGGATACCTTTCCAAGAGAATCTAGCTTCATATTGATCATCTAAACAAATCCTTGTATCTAGGTACCTTAATTAAAACAATAACAACAAATAATTTCTATCCATTGTTTATCAAATCTTTCCTAGATCCCATGGGCTTAAAAAATTGCAGTAATCATATCATCTGAACAAAAAGTCACTATAATGAAACAGGAAGGTGAAATATATACTTCCTGAAGATATGAACTATGGTAACTCTAATTCTCTCTATAAGCAAGATATGTTGGACACCCCTATTTCAGGTTCACGCTTGAATATTTGGTCTCAAACATAAAACATTCCGCATGATGTTAAAATTCTCATGTTAAATGAGCTTTGTGGGTTTTAATAGCATCAATAACCAGGATACATAGGATTATCCATACTTTCTCATTCCCATACTCATAATATTAACCACCTCCTGATATGGTGGTGTGTCCCAAAACACTTGGTTTTATGGATACTGTATTTAATTAACCTCTGTTTACCGAATAATGATGATGAAACATGGACACATACAGATGGAATCACCTAATAGATCTCGGTCCTTAACATATATAATAGAATTAACCTATAGTCATTTTGTCCGGGTAACCGGTATCATAAATGGATTAGGAAGAGATTCACGAAAATATTTTAAATCTAAAGTAGAGTCCCAGAGTAGGAAACAATTCCTCCCAAAAGGGTGTGATGAGCCAGACCTCCCATCCTCTCGGCCAATGCACTTCCCTAATAGTTGATGGGTCTGGAAACCCAGATGACCACTGGCCTTTGGAAATTTGTTCCATACCCT
Source organism: Viscum album (assembly GCA_963277665.1). Lineage (NCBI taxonomy): Eukaryota > Viridiplantae > Streptophyta > Magnoliopsida > Santalales > Viscaceae > Viscum > Viscum album. The sequence continues at coordinate 896,810,752 of OY728142.1, forward strand.
GCTATAGATAATGGAACCATTTGTATTTCTTAAGGAATATGGAACAAAAGGAAAACATGAAGTGCATGACTGAGTGAGGCCATAAAATACCCTCTAATAAAACCGTCTAGGGAGATCCCATTCCTTGTTCATCATCCAAAACATAAAAAAACAAAAATAGTGAACTCAACATGAATCCCTATATTAATAAACGATTGGGTTATAATCTATTGACCCGTGTTTATTTCCCCCTATATACAAATAATGCTACCAGGCATGACATAAATATCTTTGGCCACAATATTTTGCAAACCATATATATAAACAAAGCAGTTAAACCTTCATAACTCAAGGATTATAATAACCCATCCTCATGATGACAAGTCCACATGAGCAGGATGGATGGAATGGGAATACATGAAAATTGTGTTAACCATGCATATCTGATTGAGAATTTCTATTTCTATGACGTATCATTGATTAGTAACCATGTTCCTTGTTGTATGCATGATTGCAGCATCCCAAACGATGTTAATGTCTTCATATTCTAGATATCGTTCCAATACCTCATATGTTGTCGCGACCAACTTAGGTCATAGAGAAATATTTCCTGCCATATATGGGTTCAACAGTAGGTAGAAAATATGATGATCATGGAGTACCACCAACATGGTATGATCCCGACTTTGGAAGTATCCTATGATATCCTTAATGCATGATAATCGGCAAGCCTGCATCACTGTAAAAATGTGGATTATAGATGAGTATCCCCCATTACTTTGACCAACCACTTCATGAGCATATCCCTAGAGTGCGATAACCACCCCCATCCATATCTGATGAAGGCGGACCCGAAAACCCAATATGGATCCTTTCCGGTTCAGGTTCCATTAGGGAGGGATCCTACTAACCTCTATCATTAACACCATCTCACTAGTACCCATCAGTCACATGTTGGGGGTACCATGTGACACACAACTTCCTATGATTCCCATGCATGGGATTCAAGGAGGACTCGTCATCGGACGAAGGTGTTTCACATTCAAGATATGAATCATATTAACGATCCTATCAATGATTCCCACCAGTATACTCTGACAAGAACAAGTAAGTATGATCGTATTCCTAAAAACTCAAGAGAAGTCTATAGGCATATTCCTATAGTCATCTAGGGGAGGCCTCATATCCCCTCTCATACCAAAAATGACTACTAGCATACTCTATCTAGGATCAAAATGTAGTCTCATACCCCTTCTCTCTCTGAACAAGTTTGTGGGAATATTCCCATATTAAGTAGAGGAGAGGCTCACACTTCAACCCCATGCATGAAGCTCGTCACATACTCTAATTGTACAAGGAGTATAGAGGTTGGGGCATATCCCTACTTCAATCAAATATATTTTTCAACATATAATAGAGATAGAAAATTTGTAGGCTATTATCCCTACACACACTTTTATAAATTCCAATATATTTTAGCAACAACTAAAGGGCTCTGACGATATATTCCAGTACTCTTACAGATAAAGGGATGGTCACATACGCATATCCCTATAGATAGGACCAATAAACACATTGACCATCATGATCAAGTGGTTGTAATAGAGAATGAACACATTCTTTCTCCCTCCTAGGAGGATTATCGGCTTATTATAGTGAAGAATGAGGCATAGGACCGGGCACATAGTTCCTTTAAAACTGCGGCCAACTAGGTGAGAGCGGTACATTTCATGGGACAGGGGAATATACCTATTGAAAAATCATATAAGCATACTATAGAGGCCCAGGATCATGAATATATCCTTGTTTTGGCCTAATATAACCAAATAAAAGTATGAAAAGCCTCTGGACATTCTCATATTCAAGTCAGTGAATCTGACTGGCATTCTGAAACAAATCATAGATCAAAAGGTACATAATCCTACTTCCATCTATGAATTACTGCACCCGAATCATTACAAGGTAATAGAGGTAGAGGATCATATACTTTCCCCTATTCTAGAGGGTCATCTTCCTATTCTAGTGGGAAATTTATAATCAAACTAGGTTTCTACCCTCATTCCAACCACATCTCACAAGGATATAGTGGAACGTGCCTCGAGGAAGGCTAATAATCAGGCCATGAAAGACCAGAGAAATATCCCAAAGGCTCAAGATTAGGCTCATACTCATGTATTGACTGAGACTCACCATGTGGTAGTGCAACATGCCTCAGGACAGTGTCATATCCCTATCAATAATGGGACAAATTATTTGTATATTTATACCTCTTCTCGGTAGTGGTCCCATACTCCGATGGCACCTGAAATTTATATACAAGTTTTAGAAACTATCATATAGAAATATCATTCCCTTACACAACCCTGAATGGAATTTCGGCATATTCTGACCACAATGAAGAACATCGATCATATTCCTTATATGTTGAATAATAATGTCCTTGAGGTTGTTTGAGACACATTCTCCACGCTATAAGGGTTCTTCATCTATTCAATCGAATATATTTAACTTGTTCATTACCATGATAGTCCTCCTCATGATAGTGTGGATATGGATTATAGAGACATTACTCCTAACATCTACCGTGGTCAGCCTCCCAAAGGTGATATCTCTCATGGGAAATGCAGTACTTTGTTTTTTCAGACACCTATGTATAGAGAGGTGACCAAAACCCTGACACCTTTGTATAGTGAGTTTCTTGAGACACTAGGGTCAACTCTATTTGGTTTCCCATCAACATCCCGCAGCATCAGTAGTAATTTACTCTAGAAATATACAGTGGTCAGCCTTCCCACGTCAATATCTTCCATGGAAAGGAAATCCTATATTTTTTTCAGACACCTCGATATAGAGAGGTAAACAAAAACCTAACACTTTTTTATAGAGGGGTACTCAAGACACAAAGGTCAACTGTATATAGTTTCCCATCATCTACCAAAATAACTCCATTCCCATCAGTAATGGACCATCTTAGCCATCTTCTACTATCTAACTGGTTATATGTGTGTAAGTCTCATGAAGAAGAGTCTGAAATTGATATATGGAGAGAGTTATCCTAAAACCCTCTTCATCGTGTTCCTTCCAATTTCTACCACCATCTATGAGATCCCATACGAGCTAGAAAAGGTGTGCATTCCTTATCTACTCTAGGTTGTGTTGGATACTTATCAGTGACTAAAAGATCAATATATCCCTTATCTAGGGTACGAGTTTCACCTTTAGAAAATCAAGATTGTATATTTCCAGCTCTACCTAGCTGCTATCTCCATGTCCCATGATCCAAAACCCAAGAATCAAACCACATATCTGCAACATGGTTGTCGTCCTTGCATCGTTACACTTCTATAGCTGATCTCCAAGGCTACATCAGGAATCCACATTCACAGATGGGGATAGTATAGAGCATTTAACATTTTCACTTTCATGGAATAACAGAGTCCTTCAGATATGGTTTCCTATAATGATATAGCCTATGGTAAAATTTGGGGACCAGTTAATGCTCAGGCCACATGGTCACTATAATGGAATGATCCCATTTCAACGGTGCCCTTGCACCATAAATAGGGAGGTTGGATAGCTAATATAATTCAAAACTAGGTCCCTCAAGAAAATATGAGGACTCACTGAACACAGAGATCAATGTTGTGATCACCTAATCAACTTCTTGCATGGAATGATCCGCATCATGGTTTTTCATCGCACCCATGTCCTATGTGGGCCTGGTGGTACCACATCACAGAGACCTCAATAGTAGCTTCCATAGTGTCCATCAAGGAGAGGTCTCATTCCCATGGTCCATGATAATATCTATGGTCAGCTCTACCCCTCAGGTCGTTAGTTCCCAAATGTATTCAAAACATACCAACAATATCCACATGCAAACCCCATCCCATTAGGCTAGGGGAATTTATATCTAAATCACCATCACCCATATTATTGTCCCCTAAAAGGACCATGGAGACATCAATAGAAATTTCAAATATTCCATATCCTAATAGGTTGGGGGAATTTATAACTTCATATATTTCCTAGGAATCATCATGTCCCCAACATGATCCATTGAATCGTCAACAATATGAAAAATCAGTACTGATGACATCCTTGAATGACCCCCACCCCACAGGGTTCGGGGATTTTTAATCTTCATCAACACCATAGAGAGAATAAGTATTCTCTGCATTATGTGGATGAAATAAATGGTCGAAAACCTACTAGTTACCCTCATCACAAGACAAACATTTGTTGATTATGGCCCACTCAAAAATTGTTACATAAAACTCCCTCAAATTAACTATTCATAAACAAATAGGAGAGGAATTTACGGTGAAGGAAGTTAGACCTCATTCGATTGCAAGCCCAAATGGTCCAAAAATGACCAGGGTTCCAATAACAATCATGATGAAGGCTGTTCAGAAATGGATTATTACATGGAATGAAATGTCGCAAACACCATTTCCAAATATTCCACTGTGAACGTTGTCACTATCAACATGACGGATATTGATCAAGACATAGATGTAGAGGGCCACAACATTAAAAATTTACCCTAGGAGGAGGGTGATTTTGATGAAACAAATGAGGTTGTGCGCACCTAGGACCAATGAAGGCTCTAAAATTTGGCACCGTCAAATAATGAGATACTACCTCGTAAGAGGAATATTGGAAATGATAAAGGATAAAATGTGACCACATCCCAGTTTCCATATGCAGAAAAATATTTTTCACAATATTAATGTGAAATACCAACTCTCCGACAAATCAATGATGAGATAATCATGGGTAACATTCCCTCTGGGTATCATCTCCTTCCATAGGTGTATATTCTCCCTACCATGGATGATTCCTCAGTAGGATCAGTATCTAAATATAAGGTTGGAAAAAAATGTAGACAGCCAATCTGCATAAATAAAGAATCCAAAAATGAATAGGACTTCTATCCATTACTGAAATAACCTCTCCCACCCAATGTCAACCCTTACGTCATAGGATGAATCAAGGATCAGTGGGAGGAGAAAATGGGACCACCTCATCACTCTCTATAGAAGGGAGTCTTCATAGACAATAATGCCTTTAGAGCTACATACCACCATTGAATCCCTTACAACTCGAATGGAAGCCATGAAAGGGTGATGTTCACCTATATATCCTGAATGGAATCCATATCCTTAATTGGTGGATAGTACTACAATTCCACCCAACATCACCAATCCCACATTTTCTACCTTTGATGGCTCAGAGATCCTGAACAACATCTCAGACTCTTGTATCTTGATGTGGGATGATGATGGGCCCCTGAGATCAATAGGAGACAAAAAATTTTAGGTGTTTTGTACAGACACTGACATGGGAAACCTATGTTTGGTACCACATCCTACCAATGATACTTTTTGTAGGATGGGAAGAACCTCAATTTTTTCCTTTATCAGTTCAGTTCACCACTAATGAAGACAATGATCATCGACTTGATGAATTGCCAGAAGCGTGAGAAAGAGATAGTGTCGGATTTAATAAAATGGTGCAAAGGTTCATAAAATTATATCAACATATCTCTCTCTCAATAGAAATATCTATAATTCTATGATGAAATTAGTAAGGATTAGTTTCATACACCCCTAATCTCCATGAAATATCCAGGAGGGTTTGAGAGTTTTTCAAAATAGCATAACATTTTGAAGAATCTTTTCATGAAACCCAATCCAAGTCTTAACTCATGCCCATAGAATAAGGGAAGATGAAATGCAGAGTGTAATCTATATCTATCGCAATCAATCCCATAGAAGTGCCCATCCAAGAACCCAGGAAATATCTGATCTTCCTATGACCTCCAGTAGAGTGACGATAACCACATAACATCCCTTGTCCATAAGTACAGATATATATGGGTCAATTAAGATTTTGGGAATGATTTGAAAATTTATACTTCTTAGAAAATGAACAAGACCCTATTTATTTCTTTCCATCCAGGGATGATAAACCAGTCCCACATCCACAACCCAAGAGGCTTGATGATGTCAAACTCACCATTTTTTCAGATTACTCCCCTTTCCATGGAAGTTTGGGCCACAATATCATGAATTTATTCTTCTAAAATTTAATCCTTCAAAGCGTGGTCGAATTTGGATAGGTGATCCTCGATATTTCTATAGAGAAGGTGGTTTTTATAACATTCATCTGATCCAAAGAAAGGGACGGTTGGAATAAAGTGCAGACTAGGAAGGCACAAATTTTTGAAAACTAAATGACTCATAAAATAGTTGATCAAGCTCAGGCCACTCTGAAGGTGAAATTGAACATGCTTGAAATATCTCCACCACCTAATAAGAACAAATTAGATGTACCTCCCAATGGTTTGTGTTACCATTGAAAGTAGAAAGATGGAGAGGAGGAAGAAACATATTCTGCTCTAAATAAATATTTTTCTCTAGTATGTTTCATCCCTGCAACATTAGCGACATGGGAACCACCCTACCAAACAGAATATTCATTGGGCGAGGAATTCATCTTTGGTTATGTCAACACAATACACTTGACAAATCCCTTCTCCCATGATGATTATGCCACCGAATATAGTTTCCCCCCATATAACTGAGGAATGGGAGGACATCTGCATCGGAGCCAAGGATACAGGGGACATCGCTGACATGTTTAGACTCAATATTCTAATCATATCCCTATGGAGGATACATATCTAGCCAACACTCATGGGAAACTGATCTATTTGGCATGGAAGAGGAAAGGAGAATATTATCCCTCTAAAATTCACATGTAACCCATTTTATAACATGACCACTTAGTGATAATTCAATATGATTAACCTAAGAAATGGGGAAGGCTAACGTGACATGTTCCACTAGCATCGGATACTCCCTTGATGTACACACAAGCTCCAGGTCCATATTCCTTGATTTATTTATCCCCTGAACCATATTCCCATGAAAATACCAATATAGGGAACCATCGAACTCTAGCACAACAGTATGGTGTTTTAAAATAGCTAGTTATAGTCCCAACCAAGATCCCAATCATCGATGCACTTCATGTTTCAAAATAACTTATGGAGGAACTTGTTGAAGCCCTTCAGAGCCCACAAGAATTAGAGGCATAAGTTATTATCGTCGAGGTCTATCAACTGGAGACTATGTACTATCATGTCACCATCTTGTTCACCATTCATGATCAAGAGGACATCGTGCAATGTAATATCAGACACTAATACATTCTAGGAAGACTCAATAATGTTTATGTCCAAACGTTGATGGTTGAAAATGGATCTGGGATCAATCTCATCCTAGCCTAAACTCTTCTATGTTTGATATATGGCGAAGGGGACTTATCCCCTAAAATTATGACCCCACATGGGTAAGATAAGAATGAGTAAAGTAACCTTTCAAAGATCAAGCTCGATGTCCAATTCGGGGAACTCACATGTGATACCGATTTTAAGGTTATCCTACAAGACACCACATACAATGTCTTTCGTAAAACTCCCTAGATCCATATCCACTTAAATGTTTTTTCAACATTCCATCAATGTACGAAGTACCCCATTAATATAATGGTTATAATACTACATGGTGACATCATCCACTTTAATACTTATAGATCCACATATGATGAAGCATATTTCTATAAGAAGGGTGGTGGGAAACCGACAACGGGTGATGATATACATGTTGCAAATTCCAATGGATTTGGGACCACCCATGTGACCCATAGAGCATGATCAATGATGACTATGTTATCTCTATAAACATGGTCTAAATTTAGACTCTTATTCCAGAGGTCCATGCCTCTCCTATCCTCAGTGGCAATCTACTCTGGCATCATTCTACAACAACTCATATAGTAAGGGATGATAGTGTCTCTTCTAATAGCCTCCCTCCTCCTGATACTGATAGAGACGACCCCAAATTTCCATCATCACTTAAATATGTTTCCATATACTTATAAATTGAAATATATGAGATTGATCCTTGAAATTCCCCTCCAATATTCGAGGAAGGTGTCTCTACAACTATATATGTGCTCAGATAGATATATATAGTGATAGAAGAACACATGTTCCCTGCGCTAATTAGAGCCTCCATTACCCTTGAAGAGTAATATATGTAAATTGAATTACTAAATAACCACCAATTTGTGTTTTATTGGAACAATAATGAAATTCTTAGACTTGATTCAGATGAGGATATGCACCATCAGGGACTCTCCAATGAGCCTCATTGCATTAAGGAGGAAGCTAGGAGAATGCACCCCTCTCATGCCACCAATGTAGAGGTGGAAGATGAAAAATTGATCCAAGATCACTTTGTATGAGAATTGAAATATCTGAGATGTCTTTCCTACATCATCCATGCCAATAAGAAGAACATGCAGATTAGGGTCTACATCAACTTCAGAGACCTTAATCGGTATTTCCCAAAGTATGGTTTCCCATTTTCGATCATAGAACTCTTTATCAAAGCAAATACTAGCATCAAATACTTTTCCTTCATGGATGAGTACTCTGGGTAAAACCTTATCAAAATATCTCTTGAGGATTAAGAATCCATCACTTTTAGAGCACCTTGAGGAATATTCTACTATTAGGTCATTCCATTTGGATTAAAGAATTTCATTGTCACATATCAGCGTAACATGCATAAAATATTTAATCTATTTTTGGGAAGGATCGTCGAGTGTTATTTCGATGACTGGGTCATCAAATCTCAAAACTGGAGTGATCACATCATGGATATCTGAGAAATCTTCACCATACTATGACAACATATTCTATAGATGAATCCATTGAAGAGTGATTTTGGGGTAACGTCAATCAAATTCCATGGATTTTAGAATTCCACTATGGAATCAAGTTAGACCTATATAAGAATTGTGATATCCTAGAAAATGTTCCCCCTAGAAATCTGATAAAATTAAGGGGACTCTAAGGGAACCTTTCCTGCATTTAGCAATTCATAGCCAACCTAGTTGGAAAATGTCTCCCCATCATGAGGTTAATGAAGAAGGGAGTCACCTACCAATTGGGTAATTAATGTCAAAAAGACATTGAAAGTATCACGTAGTACTTTATGCACCAAATAGTTTTAATGTCTCTGTTGAATGGGAGGTCACTCATCTCATATGTGGACACTAAGGAACTCTCATTAGGACACCACCTCACACAGGAAAATGATGCGGGAAGAAAGAATATTATGTACTACCTTTTCCTGACCATGCTAGGTACCGAGACCAGATATTTTGATATCTAAAAGTAATACCTTTCACTCATCTATGATGTAAAAAATCCAAGGCATTACTTGCAACACCATGAGGTCCCCCTCGTCTCTCGTATTGACCCACTCAAGTAAATACTTAGCCACCCCAGGTTTACTGGAAACTTGACTCGATGGGAGGTCATTATACAGAAATATAAAATTCATTTCATATCTCGTAAGATTGTGAAATGGAATGCCCCATCTGATTTCCTCAAGACACGTACTTTCCCTAAAAATACAAAGGAATAGACAGAGATCACTGATAAAGGAGACTTTTATTATGATTAAAATCCTTGGACATGGAAGATTTATGTTGATGAAACCTCTCGGAGTCCTCTAAACACAATAATGGAAATCCCAAAAATCAATCGAGTTGGTCTAGGGATTGTATTTGTCTCACCAGAGAAATCTATTTTCCCTTCTCTTTCCCGCTATCCAAAGGTTGTGCAAATATTGAGGTCGAATATCAAGACCACATACCTCTATTGGAACATGCCTTACAACTTCACATAGCCAACCTAAATATGAATGGGGAATCAGAACTAGTTATAAAGTATACCGATGGTGAATATGTCATTGAAAATGAAGAACTAGACCCACTTACTGGCTATGTCGGGGTAATGATGGAAGAATTACCCATTGATCCCACACTATATTATGTTCCACGATCAAATAATGTTAGCACTATGGCACTAGAAAACATAGATGCAATCCTCACTCACTCAGCTCAGAAGGAAGAATCATTCTATATCACACATTGAAGAATGATCTCGTTCATCATCGTATGTGATATGGAAGAGAAAAATAAAGTCAACACCTCCCTAGAGTGTGATGAAATAGTGACCACCCCTGGATGGATGGAGCCTATAATAGGATATCATCGAAATGGGACTCTCCAAATAGATTGTGTCAAAATAGAATAAATCTAGTGCCGAGTAGAAAACTTCACCCTGTAGGATAGCCCAAATGAGAGAAAAGTGCTCCAAAAATTTGGCTTCGATGGAATTATGCTAAGGTACGTTGCAGAAGGAGAAGCTCCTGCCATCGTGGAATAATTCCATGCAGGATCTTGCAGTTCTCATCAATCTGAAACTAGGCTCTCTAACAAAATCAATATGTAGGGATCTTAATGAAAAACCATGATACATAAGTGAATAAAATTCACCAATAAATTTTTTTCATTCCAAATTCATGGAAACTTTATCCATCAACCCCGAAATTACTACAAATATCTAGATATTCATGGCCATTTTATGTATGGAGGATGGATTTTATGGGGTCATATCCATCTTCAACAGCAAAGCAGTTCAAGTACATCCTTACTATTGCTGACATCATTTCCAAATGGGATGAGGTGATACCACTCAAGGAAATCAGGATGAATAGTATCATTAGATTTGTTAAATTCCTTATCATTATATTGTTTGGATTCCCTCACATTATATTGATGGACAACGACACAAAATTTTATTCCATGGAGCTAGAGAAGCTTTACCAGGAGTACAACATCGAGTCCAATCACTCATCTCACTACCACACAGTAGAAAAAAGGATAGATAGGGGCCTTAAATAAGACTCTGTCAAACATAATCTAGAAGATAGTGAACAAGGATAAGAAATCATGGCTAGAAAAACTCCTCCATGATTTATGGGCATATCGTACCACAACACATACTGTTACATAAGAATGCCATACTCACTAGTGTACGAGATAGAGGGAGTGTTACCAATTGAATTTTAGATTCCCTCACTTCAAATAGACATTTTTGGAAAACAATAAAATGAAAAATAGTCACCAAAATGTTAGGATGAGTTGGAATAGTAAGATGAAAAATGGTTTCACACACTTCAGAACATTGAGATCCACCAGAACTAGATAGAACAAGCCATCAATAAAATGGTTTGCCTCCATTTATTTCTCTAAGGAGAAATGGTTCAATACTTGAGAACCCCAATGGTCCCAGGGAAGAAACCCTTAAAATTGGATCCCAATAGGGGTGGACCATAAATCAAACATAGGTTCTATCATAATTAATCCTATTCATTGTCCACCGTGGATAGAGATCATGTCACACAACCCACCAATGGAATATTTTTCACGAAATACTTTTCATAGATTTTAGAAATCAGGCATCCATATTAGAGTAATCCCCGTTATTCATCCATACCACATGACACTAAAATATATGGATTTCATCCTCACCACAAAAAATTAAGCTTTATGGTGTTTTTCTTTAACACGATAAATTAAACTGGACAATAAATGTCATTATCGCATAACCTAAAACGGCCTAGATCCACAACTCCCCTTCCCCTTCATGTCGGGTAATCCATCATCCTTGTTGCATGATATTAAACTATATGGTTCCCTAAGAATGATTGATGGCTTGATTCTCATATTTCAATGAGATACATAGGGACACCTGGATCCTAAATCATGGTTCAGACACTACATCATATAAAATTCCCCTTTTACACCCCTCTCTCGTCTCTACAGTGTAGGGAAACCAATACCACTCCATGTTTCTCATACCTGGAATAGTTAATGTGAGTGTATAAATTATGGAAGGGACTTTCCCTCAAAATAATGGCGTAGAGGTTCATAACGGATCCATTACGTTCATGAATGCCAGACCATAAAAGGAATACTACGAGTCTTAGATGCATTACATTAAACTATATGGTTAATGTCCTTACCCCATGACATTAAACTATATGGTTCCCCAAGAACAAAGTGTGGCTTGATTCTCATCCTCGTTAGATACATAGAGGCACCTAGACTTCCACTCATAAGCCCAAAAATGATGTTCATACCAATTCATATCGGTCCACCTTCATCCTTACCACATGATAATAAACTGAATGGAATTCTAAGAACTAAGTGTTGAATGATTCATGTCCATATAGGATATGTAGTGATGCTTGGATCACAAATACTAGGCCTAGATAAAATTGTTTATGGAGATAATTCCCTCCTCTATGTATGGGCCAGACCCACAAAGAGTATTTCCTTCCCTGAAACTATATGTGTCTTTATTCTCATCCCCATGAGAGACATAGTGACACCCAAACATTTCATATTTTTTCCTAGCCATATGTATAACCCTTTTTTGGCCATCTGAAATGTTTTTTCCTGGAATGTTTAGTGGGGTGGATGACACCTCATTGGTCCTCATTCATGTTAGGTTTCTTCATGGAACAACATTTCATGTCTCTTGTTAGGAACTCCATCTCACGTTCTAGCCAACATGACCCTAAACTATCTATATATGTCTATATAACACATGATTAAACTTTGATGTATCATTCTAGCCACATGACAATAAAATTCATTGCAAATTTCATCCATGCCACAAGACATTAAAATGCACATCCATCCAGAACTATGTGTGGCATGATTCTCATTTTCATGAGATATTTAGTGATGCCCAAGCTTCCATCTATAGAACCAGCTATATCATTACCTCTTATCACATAATCTCCTACATCCCTCTCATGTGATGTTAATCTATGTGGAAATACATCCTTACTGCATGATAGTAACATTTATGGAAAAGTTCATGGTGACATTAAATTAAAACTGTATAAAAAATCCCCACTATAAGAAGATAAATTATGCATACCATCTACCATTTTTCATTCCTTGTCAATGGACTACAATATACTTACTCTAATCAATCAGAGTACAAGGTTCTTCTACCGTCAGTTAAAATCACATCAATCCATATTCCATGATCCACATCTTGTATGCCTCTAATTACTGCTTGCCTTTAATTTACCTTGAAATGGAAAAATGATATATCTTGATTGGACATGATGCTGAGGCATAAGTGATTTTTACCCACTAATCAGTGACATATTGGTCTAATATAAACAGGCTCTTGATTCTTGCAATCCGTACATCACCATAGTGGAATCTAACACCCCATTGTGTTTTATTTTATACCCAAAATCATTTTACCATATCATTTCTCATGATTTTATGAACTCGATTCATGGTTTACAAATTCATTATCCCCCACATGGAATGATTTTGGAAATATATTGTATATGGGTATCCTAATTAATATCTTATGTAACATCTCCTATACTTGGTATATGTGTTTCATGACCTTAAACTACCCATGTCTTGTTCAAATTTTTACAACCATAAAATATAGCCTATAATGGTTCAAATTTCAAGACCATAAAAAACTAAAAAAGAGACATAGAACATTTTGGGCTATAAAAAATCTGTAAAGGGAGATCAGAGATAAAGTTGAGTCTTCACCTACTAAACTCCTCATTCTCAGTGTTTAAGAAGAAATTGGGATGTAAAAATAGGCATAAATGTCATAGAATCTATAACCCTAATATTATCCAATATATGCTCACAATTTCCACTGGTCCAGGAAAAGGTTTGGGTGGTTATTGTCACATCTCCTCATTGTGAGAATATGTTTGCTAGGAGGTGACACAACTTTTAGGGTACTCAAACCCTCTTAGGATTTTACATCTTCTGCAAACCACACTTCATTATTTGGTGTTTACTGGATCATCATAACCTTCCATATCCCTTGGAAAGGATATCTAGCATCACGGGCCCTTTGTTTGACTTTCTATACATGCCTATGGATTCTACATATGAATCTGTGGATGTTAGCAAAATCTGTCACTCTAAAAAAATGAAATTCTGATTATTATTAGCACTGATATCATTATGTAATTCCTTAACATCCCATTATTCCAAAACCGCTCCTTATATGACTATCCCATATTATTCTCCTAACTAGAGAAATCTGGGATGTTATTTAGCTTCCATTCACCATACTATCAAAGCAGGTTCATTGTCCTTGATGTTATGTTGCCATGTTTTGTACCCTTTGTCAAATCTAGAATGTGACACTCCATTCTCAAACTATTGGCAGCCTGCACCTTGGGATTCAAAACCACAGGCCATAGAGATCACGGTTCACAATAAGTGCTAAGATTCGCTGGGGGCCATAACCCTTCCAGGATAGATTTTATCACATATCTAACATTATCATCAAGATTTTTGAGTCTTTGAAATATTCTATATCCCTTGGAAATATGTTGAGATAATCGTTCAATTGGCCTGCTACTAATGCATATAGGCCTTTACCCACCAACTAAATTCATCTTCACAATGCTAGAAAGGATCTTCAATCCCTATGAACCTTTGCAACACCATGGTGGAACCTGGTATATCAGAATGTCATGGGAAATACCTGACATGTCTGCACCACCACATAATCATGGATGCAAACATTAAGTTTATGATTAACATCATCTATACTCCACTTACCATCTAAATGAGAATTGGAGAGGACCACCAATCATGTAGTCAGGGTTTCTTTTTTGGATATGTCCTAACATCTGGTAGACGAGTGCAACAACTAGTACAACTAGGTTAATGTTCTACCCTTTTTGAATAAGAACCTCCATTATCAATGTTTTTTCATGGATTCCTGACCTATATCCATAGTTGGTAAGAGCCATAAATTTAGGAAAATAGAAAGGAAACCATCCATCCAAAGGTCCATATAAACCTCTAGGTTCACGCGATAACCCCATGAGGTGTGATCCCGAGAATCCAGAATTTCCCAATATGAGCCAGTGTTGTCATGAACTATTAGGTAGGAGCATTGACTAAGAAAAATAACACTTGGTTTAACCCCACTATAACATAGGAAAATATTGATCCAATCAGTGATATAAATACGTGAGTGCAATGCTAGCACTCTCCCCAACATTTTCTTCACAATGGTGTGGATCTCCTTTTTTAGAACCAGAAACTATATAGGATCATCTTAGACATCCATAGTATGGATAAATTATTCATACATCTATCTAAGAATAAGGATACTTCTTAGTAGATGGATATCCCATAAACTCATACTCATCTCTCCGTGAGGAAAATGGAATGGTAGGTTCCAGGACACCAACATATAATCGCCTCTCGGGGAATGTCTTGCTGGTGTTAAATTATAAATTGGGATATCCACACAGCTTCATGAAGATGAACACTCTATAGATTATCAAAAAAATATGAACATCTCTCCCTTTCCCATAATGGCCATGACCATTCGTCCGAGATGTTTACACCAAGACGAAGATCCCATTTTTGTACCATATTTTGCGGGAGGGGTCTAGAGAATACATGAATATGCTTGAATAACTCTAGGAAGTATGTTTTTTTGAAAAGATATAAACATATGAACATAAGGTATAATGTTACAATAAGTATTACAAACCCTAAGATTAGGCTGTAACTAGCTAACCATCCTTGATAATTGTCACCTGAATATGGTCAGGACAACTAGATACCTAGCGATATAGCAGGTTGAAATCTAGGGTAGGTGTAGTAGCATCATATAGCAATCCAAACTTGTACTGTGGAAGTCGATAAAATAAGGTATAATTCTAAATGTCAGATGAAAGGAACTACTATAAAACTTTATTCTTAGTATGAAAATGATAGTAGGAATGATCATTGCAATTCATGGATATAATGGACCATTGATCGACCAAAGTTAAGGAACATTGGTGAGAACTAGAATCCATCTAAAAAAATTTAGTGGAACATGTCAGAAAAATAAAACATAAATTTTTTTCAATAATAAAGACATAAAATTATTGATAGTATCATGAACATCGTATAATTCAATCAAGGGTTTGTGAACCACATCATGTATTTTTCAAACCGCTTGACCTTTAGAGGAATTTCAAGGTGCATAACCCCTTTAGGGCATCACATGATTCACATATTCTCAAATGATTGGGTTATATAATCTCTTGAAACCATTCATGGTGACCATGGACCTCATAGATGAGGTCTAAGGAATTACCCAAAAATAGTTCACAGTTGAGGGAGTCAAGTTTATGAGAAGAAAACAGCCTTATATAAGATCTTTGTTGGAAGAGACTTGTCGTGCATACTTGCGCATAAGGTTTTTGGTCAGTATTCATAGAATGGTCTTGTAATGGGAGAAACAATGAGATCACTCGAGAGATGGAGGTAGTCATTGCAATGAATTTTCCTCCTCACCCACCCCCTATATATAGGCAGTTTGTGAAATACCAGACATCACCCAATAGACCAAATGTCACCCAAACCACTGGTTTGTGACATCATCAATAGTTCTAGTGGGAATTAGTTTTTCATTATAACTGAGTCCTTGTCCCATCAGACTCTACTCTTGAGGGGAAAATTTGTAGAATCCATCCAAATAAGAATTTTAAAAATCATAATAGAGTGAATAGTAGAATATGGGAATTATTTTCCAACAAAACAAAAGAAATAAAATGAAGTTAGAGGTTTGTGAGTCGCTTAAACCTATAAGAGACTCACGATCACATGACAATTTGAATGTCACTTGAAGGATCCACACATGGTGTATAACCCATGTTAAGTCATGTGGGTTACCCTTCGACAAGACTTTCTGCTTTCGTGATGCCCCCCACAGATAACTGAATGAGCTCCCCCAAGCCACGTAGTTTTTCATTATCATGTTCCTGAAAAAACTCCCAAAATATATCAAAAATTAAGAGGGATGATATTCAAAGAGTGAGATCCACAGTGGTCATAATAATCATGTTCCAAACATTCATTTTTAGTCATAATATCCCTTGAATATATCCATGAAAACTAAAAATACCACTAAGTATTTGTCAAATCAAATTAAGGATATAAATATGATGAGGCGAGAGGGATTTTTGGTCGCTGAGAGACATGTCAGGCACACCCTGAGTTTGGGACAATGTGATTCCTCAATGAAATGTTTTCATATCCTTGAAAAGACCTTATGGTTTTTCAGCTTCACCAAGAAAAACTCCTCATACCTGTCCTAGAAACCATATTGCACTCTAAGGATAGACGGATGGACTTTCCCATGACATTATTACACACACCTCATATGAACCATATTGGTCACGTGAGGTTTCATCCAAAAATTTAGTAAAAATCATAAATATTACTCATAAAAATTAAATATACCTCCATATCATTATTGGATATAATGAGTGAGATAAATTGGAGGAGGCGAGAGGGGTTCACGGTCGCTGAAATACATGTGGTATTCC
The DNA here is from genome assembly GCA_963277665.1 of Viscum album. Classification (NCBI taxonomy): domain Eukaryota; kingdom Viridiplantae; phylum Streptophyta; class Magnoliopsida; order Santalales; family Viscaceae; genus Viscum; species Viscum album. The sequence continues at coordinate 896,828,070 of OY728142.1, forward strand.
CCTAAAGACAAGGGATGTACCACGAGTCTGTGATGACCTATCTCGCGAATCTTGAAAATTCCCTTTGTCTTGTTAGCCTTGACTCATGGGAGTCCTTGGGAGTGTCTAGATGACTCCATTGAATTATGAGGATAGACAGATAGATTTCCCCATGAAATGATCATGCACCCCCATGAGGCCCATGTTGGTCATGTGATGCATCACCAAAAAATAGAAGAAATACCGTTGATAGCACACATGAAATATCTCATGACGACCAAAAATTGTCATATAAATCAATGGAGATGAAAATATGAGAGGTGAGTGGAAATCGTGGTTAATGAAAGGCATGCGATGCACCCAAGGAACCCACAACACTATCCCATGAGACCCCAATACAAGTCACTCGAGGTCTCACGAGTGTCTTCCAGCATGCACTTGCATCTTGCTAGGACCTTTGGAAATGTCAATGGAAAAATATATTGGTCCTTCAGCATGACCGCGTGATCAAAAACATTTTCAATAATCAGAAAATAATCCACTAATGGAAGTGTTTATGGATGACACTCATGAACTCTGAAAATTAGGTGATGCACTCAGTACAGTCCATAGCGGAGACTTTTAAAACTTCGTAGCACCGGGCCCCTTCACTGGCTCCAACCTAATCTCACGCATGATACATCACACAAACCATAAAATGTTAGGGGTGTTATTCTCATAAATTCCCCACCCCAACATGAATAATGGGTTGGATTCTGGATGCATATAGTCTGCATAATTCATCACTAGAATTTTATGGACTTCTGGGAGAGATCATGCGGCTGACCTACTTTCTGTCAGGTAATATACGGGTGGATTGTTGGAGTTTTCATGTGATATGAATAAAGAACTTTACCTAACCATTCATAGATCACGCAATGGGCCTCTAGTGGGTTATATGAAGGATATCCCACAATCCCATTTTACCATTTGGAATTAAAGATAACTAAAACTAAAAAAACTGAGGTATTCTCAATACAAGGGTGCGAACCAAGATCAAATGCGGAAGGCTTAAGAGAAAGAAATGCTATATGTCCACCATGTTTTTCACATGTGTCACCAAAAGAAAAAAACTTCACGAGTACATGACACCTAGAACACGAGACACTCCTTTAGCATGCCATATAAGACATGTGCATTGCTCCAGACATACTAGGATGAGTAACACAGCTCTCCCGCAGACACAAATTTGATCTCACAAACACCGTGGGATCATCACCCAGTATATGAATAATCCCTTAGACACATTCCCTAACTCATTTTATGGATCCCTCTCATGTCAGTGGATTCATTATAAAGAACATACATTACATCTAATCCCTCAAAGAATTCCATGAAAAAATTAGCTGAGACTCACTATACCCTCCAGAAATGTCATCCATGTCTCGTGATATCTCCTAGAGGTGTCATCCAAGACATGCCACACCTCTCAGACTATGCCACACTATCTCTTTAAACACCTTCCATAAATTTCAATCCAGGTCATTATATGGCTTCTAATATATTCCACACTGGCTATTGTGACACCCTCTATACGTGTCAAGATAGGTCATGCAATGGATCCCATGATATGCCAACTGGGTCATGCGACACCCTCTATACAAGGACATCCCCCGGGCATACTAGGACTTGATGATATATCTCATCCTTGATGTGCAAGCTCCAACCAATAGATAATCCCCAGTGTTTAACCCTAACATATATGAACAATGAGAACTCTAATTCCCGCCATAACCGTGATACATAGTATGCCTTCTTACATCCTGGGGTCTATAGCAAACCCCCCAGGACAATCCCGATACACAGTTCTGGTATCCATATTCCATGTGGATGGTCATATGCTCCTCCTTTTTTCTCACCTGGATCATGGATCACATGGGCTTAGGGGGATGCAACGAAAACCTCACTATCATCATATATCTTACCCATCCAAGGAAACCTCAGTGTGTAGGCCCTAAAATAATGGGAACTATGAAGACTCATATTTCTGCCATACTCATGATACGCAGGGTACATATCCCCAATGTTAAAGATCCATATTGATATTCAAGGGTGATCCTAGTAAGTAAGTTCATTAATAAAAGTAATAACATAGGTTACATGTTATTTATTGTTTCTCACACTGAGCATGGCTCACATGAGCTTAAAGAGTTTTGGTATTCATGTCATCTGCACCACGAGTCACTATAATGAAACTGGAGACCCTAATATATAATTCCGGATGAAATGAACTTTGAAAAATCTGATTCTTTATATACTAAAGTTATGTTAGACACCCATGTTTTGGGTTCGAGCTTGAATATTTGTTCTAGAATATAAGTCCTTCTTCAAGATGTTAAACAATAAGTGTTAATGAACTATGTGGGTTTTGATTCCTATAATAACCAGGATATATAATACACAACATACTCACTCAATCCCATCCTTACATTATTAACCACCTCCAAAAATGGAAGTGTGTCCTGGAACACTTGGTTATATGGATTTAGAATATAAGCAATTATTGTTACATAATAATGATACAGACCCTTAGATACATAAAAATGGACTCACCCAAGAGATCCCAGTCTTATAAAATTTTTTAAACGTAATTCTTTGTTCAAATACCAATTCATAATTTATTGATAAAAAAAATATTACAAAATTCAGAAGGATTGGTTTTTTTTTTGCAATCTATATCAAACAGATATAATAAGTCTGCGGGTAGAGTGTCCAGCCAAGTCATGCTCTGATGTACTCCTTTGTTAGAAAGAGAATCTGCAACAGCATTCGCTTCATGGTAGGCATGAGTTGCTATGTAATCAATCCCATGGAGAGAGTTTAGACAATTCATCCAATGTGTGGAAAGCAGCTAGGCAAGATGAATGATTCCATTCCAGATGGCATGAATGATAGTGGCAGAGTCACTTTAAATAAAAAGCATTCTCCAAACTATTTGAAGTGCAAAATCAACTGCATGGATGGCCCTTGCATTTCATCCTCCAGAGATGAAGAATGTCCACATCCAACATAGAAGAAACCCTGACACGTGCCAGCTGAGTCTCTGAAGATGGCATCTCAACTGGAATGGCCTGGATTGCCTTTAGAAGCATCGTCAACATTCACTTTGATCCATCTCGGCATCAGTGATTTCCAGAATACATCAAAGGAATGTTTGGGCTTTGGGTATATGCCAGGAACACAGAGATGACGAAGGATCTCAATGTCACCAACCAAGTTGTAGCAACAGTCTTTTTGAATTGAAGCAGCTTCATGAATTGCAATAAGAGTTCGATATTTTCCTACATTGAGACTAAATGAGTGTTTATTATTAATAATTTCATTTCTAATGTACCAGATCTCTAGCTGGAGTTCCTCCACTACCGCAAGAAAAATATTTTCAACCTGTAGAGAGGATTCATATTTAATTAATATTTTTATAAAAAACAATCAGAGTCAGACAGGGGGAATCTGCAATTAAATAATTCAAGAACATAATTCTATAAAGAAAAGGTCGTCTCAAAAGTCAAAAAAAGATGATCTGCATCCTCCGTGTGCTGATTACACAAGTGACATTTAGAGTATAGTTGTATGCCAAAAGTTTGCAGACAGGCTTCAGTAGGCAATCTATTATGAACAATGTGCCAAATAAGTGTGAGCCTAGAAGGTTTGATCCAAGTATTGTTAAATTGACTCACCCATTGACAATTAGATTCATTTCCAGAAAATTTATGCTTATAGTAGTTTTTAGAGTCTAGGATTCCATTTAGTGCAGGTTCCCAAACCAGGAAGTCACCATTAGAAGAAAAAGGGTTATTATCAATGATCTGTGTAATATTGTCATGGAGGACATGTCTATGAAATTTTAAGACATCCTTTATAAAATGACTAGTATGTTTAGGAATATTATTAGTATGTAACAAATATTTCAAGGGGTTACCACACCATTTGTCACACCAAAAATTGATGGAAGATTCAGCACTAACCATCCATCTAGAATTTTCCATGATATTGTGGTACGAGTCCCTAATAAAAGGCCAGATCGAAGAGTTGATGTAATTGAAATTCCCATTTAAGAGTTTAGAGAGGAATCTATGGTTCAAGAATTTGGAATCATTAGAAGAACAATTAATAATACCCCAAGTAATATGGGCTTAAAGAGAATTATTGAACATCTTTAAAAATTTTATACCAATGCCACCTTTATCAAGGGGTTTACAACAGGATTTCCAAGGGATAGTGACAAGTTTCTTTTCAAAAATACTTCTGATCCAATTGATGTTTTTAATATAATTATTAATTTTGTTGAAGATTCCTACATGCCATTTATAAATCATAAGAGAGTAGACCATTTTAGAGACAATGGTCAATTTGACAAAAAATATTCTTCCAGTCATGGAGAGATATCTCACTTTCCAAGGAGAGAGATGTTTTGAGATTTTATAAATGATATTAGCAAAGTAGATTGCTTTAGGATGACCCCAAAATATTGGGACGCCCAAATAAGTGAAAGGTAAGAGGACTTCTTTAATTCCAAGTTAAGTAGTAATGCTAGATTTACTTCTGACAGGAAAGGTATTTCCAAAATAAATATACGATTTATTTTAGGAAATTACTTGTCCTGAGACTTCCACATAGTGATTAAGAGCTTCCTTGAGGACATGAATAGTTTTTTGATCCCCTTTGATAAACAGGATGATATCATCTGCATATAAAAGGTGGGTAGGGGTATTTAGGTTTCTAGAAACTTGTATAGTCTTAAGCTTACTTTGAGAAACCATATTATTGATAAGTATTCCTAAGTAATCCTCAGCTATAAAAAAGAGGATGGCAGAAAGAGGGTCACCCTGCCTAACACCTTTAGAGCATTTGAAAAACCGTCTAGGGGTTCCATTAATCAGAATAGAAATAAAATCTGAGTGAAATGATGTTTTAATTATTCTAATGAATGAATCATGAAATAAAAAGATTTTTTAGACGTTGAAAAAAAATTCTAGTCTATTGTGTCAAAAGCCTTTCTGATATCAATTTTAATGGCCACACACACCTCTAGTGTTTTTATTTAGACTATTGGTAAATTCTAAGGAAATAAAAATACATTCCTGAATGGACCTTCCTTTAATAAAACCAAACTGATTCCATGAGACTATTTCATTGCAAATAGGCACCAGTCTATTCACAATAATTTTGGTAAGGATCTTATAAAGTTTGTTAATAAGAGAAATAGGTCTGAATTTATGGATCTATGAGGTATTTTAAACCATAGGTATTAAAGTTAAAAATTGAGAATTGATTCCATGAGGAAGAGATCCCTGAATAAAAAAGGTCTTAACAAGGTTACAAACATCATTGTGGATTATGTACCAATGCTTTTGGTAGAATCCATTATTGAACCCATCCGTACCAGGTGCACTGTCTGGATTAAGGCCAAAAAATGTATCATTAATTTCATGATCCAGTGGAGTGCTTAAAAGAGACTCATTGTCTCTTTCATTAACCATTAAGGGAATAAGATCATATCTGAGATCAATATTTATCTCTGGACCACTAGAAATGTTGTAAAAGTTAGAGATAACATGATCTGTTATGGCCTCTTCAGAATCAATGATCAAATCATTATGAATAATCTTAGAAAGAGGATGATTTGCTTTTCTGATTCTTTGAAGGGAATTATAAAATATAGTATTATGATCACCATCTGTTATCCATTTAGTCCAAAAACTTTTCTTAAGAATATTATCCTAAAATATGAGCAAAGAACTAAGTTTAAGGTAGATATTTTCTTCTAATTGAGGATCCATATTAATATCTGAATTAGTGCTTTGTTTTTGGATGCAGCTAATTTCATTTTCAAGAGAGGAAATATCTAGATCTATTTGAGATTTTGTAGTTTTACACCATCCTTTAAGGGATTGTTTTAGGATTTTCAACTTGTACATACAGGCAAAGGAATCCTTATAGTGTTTCATAGAGTTCCAAGTGTTATGAATAAAACTGACACAATCAGGATTCGAAGACCAGGCATTATTAAATTTAAAAGGAAGAATAAGCTTACGTTCATTAATAAGGAAGCTAACTAGAATAGGATAATAGTCATAGTTAATCCTAAGTAGAGTTATACTGGATATATTATCCCAAATATCAAGGGCCTTCATGTTAACAAAATCCCTTTCGTGCTTACTGGCAACAATTTTGTTATAGTGTTTTCTATACCAAGTATATTTGGCACCAGTAAGAGTGACTTCAAAAAGGCTACCGTCTTCAATAGTAGACCTAAATTCCCTTGTGGATAAAGAATGATGTGAGGTACCAATTTTTTCACAAGAGTTAAGAATGGCATTGAAGTCTCCCATAACAACCCAAGGATCCTGAAGGGAGTTAGCCATATCAAAAAGTTCATGCCATAAAACCCTTCAATCTTGATATCTAATATTAGCATAAACCATAGTTCATAAGGTATGCTGACCATTCCACAATAAATCATGTTTAAGTTATTGCTCATTATTTTTAAATATGTTTATATTTTTTTGGGTATTTTGATAAAAGATCCACATAGAGTTAGTTTGAGGACCATTTTTACAAGAGCCTAGAAAACTATAATTAAGAGCACCAAATCTCATGATGTTCATATTGAAGTTGACTTTAGGTTCTGAAATGGAATATAGATGAGGCTTATGAGTGTTTAAGAACCTCCTAAGTGTTGTGGAGGTATCGTTGTTGGCCAAGCCTTGTAAATTACAATAGAGAAAAATCATTTCTATTTGCGTTTTGGGTTAGAACCCTTATTTTTTTTATATTTTCCAGATCCTTTCTTCCGTTGGGAACGTCTAACCATATGGGAGGAAGAAAGTTTTTGTTTGATCTCGTGAGTTTCAGAACATGGAGAAGCATAAATTTTCAAAGTATAATTTGAATTAGGGTCAGAAACTGGAGTACCTAAAATGGCTGGACTGTCCAGATATTGATCCCTCACAGATACATGAACAGGGGTCTGTTCTATTGGAGGAGGATTCTCAATTATAACCAGAGTATCTTTGGACTTTGGTGAGAACTGATCAAGGCTTATGGATAGGGCAGTAGAGGAAACATTTGTGGAGTCAGGAGGTAGGACAGTACATTACTGAGGGGTTTGTAAAATGCTATGTGCAATAAAAGTAGCAGTAGTGTTATCATTAGAAGAATATGTGGCAATTTTATTAGCAGGGATAATAACTTTATCAGCAGATGTGGGAATAGAATTTTCAGAATGAGGCTGTAACAAATCAGAATTCTGCTTGTCAATAGGAGGGATGAACACCACCCTGTTAACGAGATAGATAGCAGAAGTTTGGGCAGACTCGGAGTGTGAAACAGAGACAGAAATAGGGGTGTGTGCAATGTTGTGTGCAATATTAGTAGCAGTAGTGTCAACATTAGTAGCATGAGTAACCAGAATAGTAATTTTAGGAATAGGAGTAATAATTTTATCAGCAAATATGTATTGCACATAAATACCTGGTTCTGAAATTTTTTCCAGATCACCTTGTGCCTTATTAGAAGAATCAGAGTTACCATTCAGATCCAAAGGAACTGAGGTAGATTTCTCCATGTCCCTACTAACATGCTCATTCAAAGTTAATGTACCAGAGGTAGAAGCAATAGTATATGAATTGGAAATAGTGGTAGGAATGCTCCTGTATAGATTATTTCCAGTACCATCAGCCACTATTTTTTCTATGTTAGTGACAATGTTATCATTATTTTGAATAGCCTCTTCTTCCTCAACCAAATCTCTCCAAGATTTTCCTTGTAGGGATGTAAAGACATTGGTTTTTTTAACCCAAATATCTTTTCTTTGGGAAATCATGTTTGTATGTAATATTCAACCCCTTTTTACCATGTTTTACTTCATGCAAATCATTAGTGATTGGGGGATCCATTAGTTTCCTAACCACCCAACAATTGGAGAGGTTATGCCCAATCAATTTGCACACCTCACAAAATTTTGGTTTCTTTTCATATTCAATTCTAAGGTCGATTCTATAATCAGTGTTTTGAAACCTAAGTTAGATGGGAGTTCACTAGCCAGAATAACCACAACCATTATTCTATCATATTGGCCAAGATCTCTATTCAATGTCCTGTGATCAATTTTAATGGGGGTCCCAATACAGGAACCAATGTCATTAAGAATCTTTGGGTTCCAATAGAACCAATTGAGTCCATGAATTCTAACCCAAACATGTTCCATATAGTTTTTGTGTGTGTATGGGTTAAAAGCAGCATCCCAATCCAAAATTCTATAAAAGCCTGGTTTGAGCTACAAGTTCTAGATTTTCCATACCTGATCAAGCCCACCTTGAGAGCTGAAGAGTATATGATAATATCCCTTGCCTATGGGAACCATATTCCATTTTGATGAGCCCTAGCAGTGAGAAATCTATTTCATTAGTTCTAATAGAGGCCAGGGCCGGTCACCTATGTTGTATGAAACTCGGCCAAGAATCGAGTATTTTCATAGCTGCTCTCTTTACTTCAAGGCTTCCAGATCTGCATCAACCATGTAACCACAATTTTCATGATTTTTAAAGAGTGGATGTTCGCACTCCTTCACGCTACTGATATCAGTTCCTTGCAAAGCATCGTGGAAGCAGACAAGTAAGGTACGAAGGGAGACTTCGAGATTTCCCACTTCGATTTTTGAATAACAAGGATCAGAAAATGCAAGAGAAGGTGGCGTGAGTTCCCATGCAGGATCAAATCTAGCCATCGAAGAATCTCATGGAGAATCAGTGAAGAGGTTTAGGGTTTCCAGTCGCCCGTTGGAGAGAACTTCAAGAGCTCCCATCATTCCCCTAGTGACTATAATCAATTCATCAATAAATTAATTGGACCAGTCTTTTACATATTAAATAGAATTAACCTATAATCAATTAGTTATGGTAACTCATCCCATAACAGAATTAGGAATATATACACAACCATATCATAAATATATAAGATTGTCTTGAAGTAGGGAAAAACTCCCCCCAAAAGGGTTTCATGAGATCAACCTCCCATCATATCATCCATTACGATTCCCCAAGAGTCCCTGATCCTAGAAACCTGGATGACCACTAGCCTTTGGAAAGTAGGTCCATACCCAACTATGGATAAGGTAACCGTTAAGATTTTCTAGGGAATATAAAAAAACTGGCAGAAATGATGTGCACGATTGAGTGAGGGTATAAAATACGCCACTATCTAACAATCAAAAGACATCCCATTCCATAATTGTTTTCAAAAACATGAGAAAATAGATGAAACTCATGAGAAATTGGTTACAAACCTCTAGTCATATAATATGATATTAAGGAAACTATATGTATCTTCCATGATCATGGATGGTTAAAAATAATCAATTTCCTAAACAATTGAAAGGTCCACCGCCACATCCAGTTTGGACATAACATAGCCAATATAATGCACCTCTCACATCCACAACTCACACTTAAATAAAATACTATTGATATTTTTATGTTAATGTGCATATAAAAAAACAATGAAATGCTTAACATGCTCTTAACCTGAATTTTATTAGATCAAGATATCATCGATAAATATGTTAATGAATTGGTCTAGGAATTAACAGAACCTGGAGTTCATATGTCCCCTGAATATAGTTCACACATTTGTAGCACCGAATAATACAAATATGAACTAAATGTTCCCAAATCTGTATTTTATGGAATTATTTGGAATGTCCTCATACTTTAACCATAACTGGTGATATCCAAACCACATAATGGACTTTCAAAATGAACTAGATATTATCAATTGATCAAAAAGATCATTTATCCTGTAATAGGGTAATGGTTCATGATTTTCACCTAATTAAACCTCTAGTATTATATACATATCCTCGTACTATCATCATCTTTCTTGGAGAACTACATTGGATCACCCCATAGAAGTACACTTAGTTAGATAAATACCATTTTCATCTGATTATTCACATAAACATCATCTCTCACAGCTCTTTAGGTTCCATATGATAGGTTTCCATAGAAATTGAGATGTATCTAGCTATAACTCTATCCCAAACATGATGATATTTCAAGGGGTTAGTGTCATAACCTCATTTGGGAGAAAATTCTGGAACGTCTAAAAAAATGGGAACATCCTAAACCTAAGCTTCCTCCAATAGCTCCGCCAACTATGAAAAAAGAGGTTCCACTTTCCTACCACCCATCTGACAACCTCACTCATTATTTAATGTCATTCATTGTCCCTCCACATTGGAAAATACACTACTCTAGAAGTAGACGGTGACTCAATGAAGTAAATAAAACCAATCCATGCCAAGCATATCATAGTATGTCAATATATACAAAAAGAATAATCACACACTGACTGGTGCTACCCCATCACTATTCTAAATCCATGACACACATCAGATAATGAATCCGGACATCCATCCAATGTATATAGAACCTAGGGAACCAGTAGTATCTCCATTTCTAGTATCAATAATTGGGAACAAGTGGAACTAGATAAGGAGTGTGAGTCTACTAAATAAAATAAATCACAAAAAAGTATAGATGATAAACTAATCATACCTAGAACTACTCTTGGACTTGTTAGCACTGAAACCTATAACAATTTCATCTGACCACTCCCAGAGCCTCTTCATATCCATTATCTTTCTCTAAAAACAAGTTCCAACATTGAAACCTAAGGATAGAAAACATCATGAGGATTCCATATGACACCACCATCTACTCTACTCTACTAAACTATCACCAGAATCCCCTACTGCTGAAACTGCCTCGAAGGAAATAATATATGCAACCAAAAGGGGCCTGATCACCAAACTGAAACTAGCCTCTCAAAGCGATCTGACACATAGTCGAGTGGTTCCAATGTTTCCTATAGACATAATAAAAAACTATAAACCTTCATCAGATACCAAAGAACGACCTAAATAATATAATTTTATATACTACGGTCGGTTCCCAACTAACAAGAACCATGACTACCTAAATTCCCATGACCAACTACATGAGGCCCTACTCCTCAAGAATCCCTGATGTCCACTCTCTCGAGGCTCAAATCTAATATAAAGTATCTTCAGGATAATTAAATTCTTTTTTATACCTCTAAATACATTGAGATCATACAATATATAACCACATAACTAATCACTGGGTGTCGATCATCCAATACATGTTGTTCTATAGACTCCCAATCAAGAAAAACATCTCGAGTAGAGTGAAGGAGGTCCTTGAACCCGAACCCCAACTCCCAAAAACACAATCTCCCCTTCTAGAGAGATAGATGACCCCACCTCTTGTATTCTCTCATCATTTAAGATAGTAACCCTTCTTGATGCTCCCTCTGAATTTCCAACCACAACACACATGCATTCTTACGGTCACCTCGAAATGGTTTCCTCCTTTGACGTGTAGTTTCCCATATCTAACCCACTACCAATGGAACCCAAAACTAATACCATGCTTGGATAATACCAAAATTGATAAAAAAATCTTTTATCCATCACACAATCACTAGATCTAATATTCTCCCCTCATACATTGAAAAATTATACCCCTGAAAGGAATGAACATCCCACAATGACACCTAATCCTCCCCTATCAGGTTTACCATGAAATAACTAATAGAATCAAGATACATAACCTAAAATTCCAAAACCACTACTGGATGATGAACATGATCTATTATAGAGAGGCAAGGTGAGAATCATATGCCTAATAACATTTAATTTTTTAAAATATGTTTTATTTATTTTATTGTTTTCATAAATAAACTCAATTCGGACATGAACCCAACAAATCATGATCTATGTACATCACCAAGAACTCGACACTAAAAACAATCCACCTTAATTTGTCTTTTAATAAGCATAGTCTCTATACAATGTATCATGGGGGGGATTAAGTCTTATATCCTAGCCATTCACCCAAGCATGTTCCATAAACCAAGACCAACTAGACCTCATTCCCTACCAACCCATGAAATCCTCACCATGCCTAACTCTAAAATTCGTCTTATCTCTCAATAATTAGGCTATTCTACCACTTTTTAATGACCAAAACCCAAAAAATATGTTTCAATTAAGGAAGAGAGATAATTACTCTCGATCCTTGCCTCGGGTAGGCCCCATGTTAGAGACTAGCACTAAGGGTATGAAAATATCACAAATGGGATGCATTACCCAACATAATAAAAAACGTGATTGGGGGATAAGATAAACAAAAAATTAGAAACTCCAGCATATAAAATAAATTCAAACCAATAAATATTCCACAATTTCGGAATAAAGTATAAATTATACTCATAAAAGACTCAAAATATACCAAAATACAATTCTATGCTGCTAAGACAACAAGAACTCCAAACCCATGCTAGAAATTTCCAAATCAGTCCCAAAGGTCATCCAAGAAACCTATAATGTAGTTTATATACATAGGGTGAACATATAATTATAATTAGAAGTGATATTACTAAGGCTTCAAGTGCACATGTGAAAAGATCTGGCAAATGTACTAGTGAACAAAGTGATGCTCTAATAAGAAAGATTTATAGTCAACTACCTAGAACCAAGCCTCCCCAAGGCTCTTTTACCAAATCATTCATTGAAAATAATAACATAGAATTGAGATCATAACAAATTAAGGTTCCTTGTTGTCACTTTCCTACTCATTTTTTTGTCTCACACCCCAATGTAAATTTTCATGTGCTCCCATCACTTCCATACACATCACATAACAACCAAATCTCATCACATCTCAATTGTAGACACATTTTCCATCTCTGTTGTGGGTTGGGATGAAAACCTACAAACCCTGTCGCGACCCATCCAAGTGGGGCCCAAGACGCAACTCCCCAAGCCCGCCTCCAATAGGCCAGCGGCTGGTGACTAGCACTGAGTTGGCATGATACTAACATGGGAGGCATTGCCTATAAACCTGTACACACACACACACATCTCCATGCCCACAAAGATGAAAAGTGAAAACTACAAAAAGGAAAAGATGCATGCATGCGGTAAAACTCATCCACAGAGTACGATAGGAATGTAAAGTACAAGAAAGTAAAACCCTGGGCCAAAAGTACAATCCCACCAAAGAAACGAGATTTTGTAACAAAGTCCAACCTGTAAAGAAAGATGATTGGACTACAGTTTGTAGCCGTAGGAACACTCCTCAGCCTTTCTGATCTCACTGAGTATCGAACCATCCTTGTCTGCCTAGAATCATGTCAAAGGCTCACTCGTCTATACAAGACACGACACATGTGGGAAAAGCCCATGTAGGGATGAGTATAACAATACCCAGTACGACACCCCAAAACCACAAAGGAAATAAAAAAAGGGAAAATAACAAAAAAGAAAGGTACAATCAGCTCTAGACAGTATATGTCTACTGAATATATAATAAGAACATCCAGATATACTCATGCACGATCGTCTATCACGAATACCACCACTAGGATCCAGCTCGTAGATTCCACTAAGCATGCAACTGGGAGAACACACTCCTAGGTCTGAAGAGCGAGATATAAATTACTCATTCTAGGAGAACACACTCCAAATGTACCTTGAAAACATGATGCTCAGATGAGGATAACAACCAAGTCGTGGGGTGATTCTGACAACTCAGCCTGAGCTAATCCGCTAAGAAGAGGATCAGAGCCTGGGTAAAGTGGGTCACGTCGATACCAAGAACTCTACCTAGGGTTCCAGGAATGAATAGAGGATCTATCTCTAAGTCTCATAGAATGGATTCCAACAACTCTATTCAGGAAGTTCTAGAGAAGGGATCATACTCTTGTGTAAAGGAAATGATACCATAACCTTCAGGGAAAAGACCAAGGGTACGAACCCTAAGATAACTAGTACAAGTCACAGAAGACAAGTGGATCAAGTCATTTAAGACAGGTTACACGATGTGTTGTATGGTTACACGTCATGTTCCTTGACACCGGGTACTGCCCGTGTAAACGTCTCGTGTCATTCGTTCAAGCCATGTAAAACCAAACTACACGGCATGTAAAAAAAGTACACACTGTGTTCCTTGACCCTGGGTATTTCCCGTGTAACTGGCCCGTGTCATTCAGCTTGTCAGATATAAAGCAACTACACAGTGTGTAGAATAATCACATGCCATGTCTGAGAACCTGGGGATCACTCCGTGTATGCTGGCCATGTTCCCGTACATGGTCTTTTCCTGTGTCCATGTCGCATGCCCGTGTACCAGTACACGGGGTATCCCGTGTATCTGGTTGGGTCTGGCCGGGGAGTGGTATGCACGGCGTGTCCTTGGCCATGTACCATGCCCGTGTCCGTGTACTCCCAAAGTACATGCCATGTAATCTTTCCGACGAACACACGTCATGTATCCCAGGGCATGTAGTCGGGAAAATTTCCAGAATCATTGTCTTCCTCCACGCGCCTCGGCCAAATCTCCAATTCTTGATCCAATCATCCTATCATCATGAAACTCTGGATTTTGGGTCTTCCCACACCTACAAAACTGATTATGTTGGTTTCAGGCTTCCAATCGGCCTTGATAGCGCGTCCCGATCCACCCACACAAGAACGCTCGAAGAACGGAAATTTCCGAACCACATCGATTTGTCTGTCTCCATTGTTGTCGCACCTCCTCTAGGTCGTCTCGATGTTGGATCTTTGATTTCAGATCGTTGAACCAACTAACAAATTCTCAATGATTGATTTCCTCCATGAACGTGTAGAATGCACACGAAGAACGCGTAGGAATCAGGAGCGAAAAACACAACAATCGAGAGGGACGAACCTTGATCGATGTCCGTGTCGATCTTGGTTTGTCACCGTTAGAAGGTTCAATGAAAACCAAATTAATTTCAAGAATCAAATCGCCACGATTACCGCAAAATCCCATCCCTCATGAACGATCGATCCGCGGGCTAATCTATTCGTGGATTAGTCTGCATTCGTCTTGGTAATCAAAAATGGGGAAGAAATCACAATTTAAACATCCTACCTAGATTCTGGGGCGTTCGTCAGCAGTGATCTGGTCGCTGCATCACCGTCGCCACGTTGGGAGGTTTTCCCTAGAGCCTCCAGAGTCGCCAAGGGTTTCAGGGTTATGCGGTTTCTAACCCTGGACCCTTGCGCTAGACATTAATTAAAAAAAGGTAAGGGATATCTGTTGTAGTATATTTAAAAGATTTCGTTGCAGAATAAAATAATTTTATTTAAATATTTTATTACTCTTACGTCCCAAAAACTGGATTCCACCATCAACCTACAATGGCTGATGTTATGCTTTGCCTAAGGTAAAATACTTGTTCTGAACGCAATGGTGCCCTCAGATTTCTGATCTGAGCAACCGTTTAGGTGTTATTCCACTTTTTCAGGAAAACTGCATGCACGCGTAATTTAATTACTAAATTAAATTCAAACATTTTTTACAGGCTCACTGGGCCTCAGAACTACACACCTTCTCAGAGCCTGGTCTCAAATTAATTCCCATAAAATATTAAAATAATATATGGAAAAATCTGGGACATTACATCACACCCACCTTAGGGATTTTACGTCCCCGAAAAGCCAAAACAAGGGCTACTCAAAAAGATGTGGGTACTGCACGCGAATCTGAGCCTCCCACTACCACATGCTCTCCTGAAGATTCTCGTGCTGCCATCGGACATGCACCAAGGGAATAGCTCGTCCACAAAGGATCTTCTCTTGTTGATCCTCGATCTCCACTGGGTACTCTGCAAAGGTCACCCCATCATCGATGTCCACCTCTCCCAAGTCGATAACGTGCGATGGATCGTGCACATACCTCCGTAGCTGTGAAACAAGGAAGACGTTGTGTACCCAGTCCATCTGAGGAGGTAGAGCCAAGCGATACGCCACCTCTCCAACTCTACTCAGAATCTGAAAAGGGCCAACAAAACTCGGAGATAGCTTGCCGCCTTGGCCAAATCTCTATAATCCCCGTCGAGATGAGACCCAAAGGAACACATGGTCTCCCTCATCAAACTCCAAGGGACTCCACCTCCTATCGGCATAAGATTTATACCGACTCTGTATAATCTTCTTCCTCTCATGGATGACCTGCATCTTCTCTGTAGTATCTCTCACCATCTCTAGGCCCATGAGTGCTGACTCTCCCTGGTCGGTCCATCAAAGTGGCGATCTGAATGGTCGCCCATGCAGATCCTCGAATGGTGCGATAACAATAGTGGAATGATAACTGTAGTTTTAAGAAAATTACACCAGTGGTAGGTGATCCTCCCAGCTACGACTGAAGTCAACTATGCAAGATCAGAGCATATCGTCCAGGACCTGGATGGTCTGCTCTGTCTGACCATCATTCTGGGGTTGAAACGCTGTGGTCAAGCGTAACTGACTCTCAAAAGCTTCATGCAATCCCTTCCACAATCGGGATGTGAAACGAGCATCACGATCTGAGATTATCATGGATGGAACTCCATGAAGTCGAACTATGTCCCACATTTAAAGGCGTCCCAAGATCTCTACTAAACTCTGCTCCCGTATGGCTAGGAAGTGGGCCAACTTGGTGAGTCGATCAACAATCACCCAGATGGAATCATGTCCCTTGGATGTATGTGGTAAACCCATCACGAAGTCCATGGATATTCCGCCCCACTTCCACTCTGACACCTCAAGGGGCTGATTCAAACCTGCTGGAACCTGGTGCTTAGCCTTTACTTGCTGACAATTAAGGCACTGAGAGACAAACTTTGCCACACCGTTCTTCATTCTTGGCCACCAGAACTGATGTTGGAGGTCCTGATACATCTTTTCTATGTATGGATGCACCGCCAAAGGGTATGTATGGTACTCCCTCAGAACCTCCTCCCACAACGTTGCGGGTACTACCATGCACCCTCTAAAAAGAACAATGTGCTCCCCACCTTCTGAATATCCATCAGCAGCATCACCTGTGGATATCTGAGCATGTAGAGACTCACAGCTTGCGTCCTCACGTTTTGCTTCCCTAACTCGCTGTAAGAGTGGAGGGGTAACAACCATCGACTGAAGTTAATCTCCCTCATCTCTATCCATGAAGGATAACTGAAAGGAGGAATACTACCTCGTCTCCTTATATAGAAACTGCAAAATGGATTTTCTTACTGAGAGCATATGCCACCACGTTCCCCTTCCCATGAGTATAAACGATCTCAAAGTCGTAATCCTAGAGGAACTGAAGCCAATTCATTTGTCTCAAATTTAGATCCTTATGAGAAAAGATATATCTGAGACTCTTGTGATCAGAGTAGACGGTAAACCGCTCGACCATCAGGTAGTGCCACCACATCTTCAATGCAAAGACCACTCCTGCCAACTCAAGATCATGGGTCATGTAGTTCTTCTCATGTGGCCTCAACCGACGTGAGCCATAGGCAATCACATATTTTCTCTGCATCAGGACATAACCAAGCCCGGTTCATGATGCATTGCATAACACTACGTACTGAACACCCTCCTCCTATAATCTCAAGATCGGGGCGCTCGTCAAACTCGGTCTCAACTACTGGAAGGCCTACTGGAATCTATTGGTCCACACAAAAGGCTGTCCTTTTTAGGTCAAAGCTGTTATGGGTGCTGAAATCCTGGAAAAATCAAGGATGAATCTCTAATAGTATCCTCCCAACCCAAGAAACTCCGCACCTCCGTCACGCTCTGGGGTGTCTCCCATGCTAGCACTGCCACCACCTTGGCTGGGTCCACTGCTACACCATCCGCTGAGATAACGTGTCCCAGAAAGTGGACCTTCTGTAACCAGAACTGACACTTAGAGAGTTTCCCATACAACTGGTGCTCTTAGAGTGTGTCCAGAACTATCCTTATGTGTCTCGCGTGTCCTCCTCGGACGCAGAGTACACAAGGATATCATCGATTAAGACCACTACAAACCGATTTAGATAGGGCTGAAATATCTGGTTCATGAATACCATGAACACTGTTGGGGTGTTCGTCATGCCGAAGGGCCTCACCAAGTACTCATAGTGACAGTAGAAACATATGAAAGCCGTCTTTGGGATATCCTCCTCCCATACTCGCAACTGGTGATAGCCTGATCGTATATAAACCTTCGAGAACCATTGTGCCCCTCTCAAGTAGTCGAATAGGTCAACGATCCTTGGTAGTGGATACCGGTTCTTCACAGTCACCTGATTCAAGCACCGATAATCCACACATAGCCTCAAGCTCCCATCCACCTTCTTGGTAAACAGCACTGGGGCTGGCCAGGGTGAAATGCTGAGTCTCATAAAGCCCTTCTTCTGTATGTCGTCCAGCTACACCCTCAGCTCACGAAGCTCTGCAAGAGAAATCCGATATGCTGATGCTGATATCAGTGTCGTCCCGAGTTCAAACTCAATGTCAAAATCTGTGTCTCGACAGAGAGGTATTCTTGGGACATCCTCCGAAAAGACATCCTCATAATTAGCCACTACTGCTTGAAACTGGAAACTCGTAACATCTGTTGCACCAAGGGCTAGACTATCCAACTGATGTGAAATCGGTTGTTCCCTCCTATGCACGAGTCCATCCTATGCTGCATGGGTCTCTCTTTCACTGACAAAATAGAACCTCATTCCATCACTATGGACACACCGCACCATTTTCCTAAAATAGTTGATCTGGGAATGAACAGTGGATAGCCAATCCATACAAAGAATGACATCGTAATTCCTCAACGCTACCACTAAGAGGGTCAAACCGAAACTCTCACCACCAAGGGTCAGGTCACACTGTCTACAGAGGTGTGTGATCTCTGAATCTTCTCTAGTCGGTGTTTCTAAGTGTAAGGGTCAATTCAACGGCTCAACTGGAATCTCAACGTATCAAACAAGATAAGCAGCCATCAAGGAATGACAAGCACCTGTGTCTATCAATACGGCAACCAAAGTAGAAAAGACACACATTGTACCTCTAATCATTCCGAGAGTACCTAAGTCATAAGCCTCTGCCGCCTGCAGCTGTCCCTGCCTCTGTCCACCAGCTCCCTGAGCCTGGGTTGGACCTCTTGGGGGTGGTGGTGGTAAAAGGTCAAACCACCGACCACCTCCAACTGCTCTCCCATATCCCCTACCACATCCTCTGCCCCGCAGTTATATCTTCTCCACACATTGACTATACCTCGGTGGTCTATCCACTACTCCCGTGTCAGTAGTACGGCGGGTCGGACAATCTCGAGCGAGATGTCCCCTACCTTCACATGAGTAGCATCGTCTCACTCGAGGCTGGCTGGATGTGACCTAAAAACCCTGTACGGTAGATCCCATGTCCTGGGATCTCCTATATAAATGTCTCCCATGCCTGGGTCCCTGAGGTCGGCTCCCTGCTACCGGGGTCTATGCTTCAGTTCACCCACTACTGACAACTGCCGACTGTTTCTGCTCTGCCAAGAAGCTCTCAACCACGAAAGCCCGCTCGTGACTCCCAACATAAGTAGGAATTCTCATAGGGATGATGCTGGCTCGGATATCTCTGTGGAAGACCCGCTCAAAAGTCCAAGCTCTGAAGTACTGATCTCTGACCATATCCATCGAGTACCGCGAGAGGTCGGTAAATCTCAACGAATAGTCAGCCACCGTCATGGTTCCCTGCTGGAGCTGAAAAAAGCTCTTGTATGCGTACAGATCTCAGGTTAACTGGTAAAAACTCCTCTCTAAAGAGACGCTCAAACTTAGACCATGAAAGTGTCGCTTCGTCGTGGGTCAGGATAACCAAACTCCACCATCGACCTCCCGAGCCCTGCAGAAGGATCGCTGCCAGGATCACCATCTGGTCTGCTGGTATCCTGACCAAATGGAAGACTATGACCACTACCTCAAGACAGTCCTCTGCTGCCTGAGGGTCAGGCTCACCTCAAAACCCTAGGGGTCTCTATCTCTGAAACTCCTCGAGTGCGCTCAACCTACGCTACTCCTCCACTAATACAACAGGCACTAAACACTGCTCCACAGGTGGCGGGATAACTGGCACACCACCTGGTGGTAAAACTGGGGGATTCGGTCCCTGTATCGAGGATTAATCACTGTGGGGGTCATCCTTGTGATTGAGCTGCTAGATCCTAGTGGGTGTGCATCGTAGAGGAATCCTGTTAAAAAAACAAGATGTATCTCAGTCAGTGAGTATATTTGGATAGGTTACTCAAAAATACATGGAACCCACAACCCATTGCAATATGATGTATGTACCATTATTTTTTACCCTAAAACTAGTGTTCTCATGTTCCGAGTTGAAATGCATGTTATCAGAGTCCTGGTGTATGATACGTTGGCCGCCCGCACTATCACTAGGGTCCCTCGCCTGAAATCCGAACTCGAAACACTTAACATTGTTGCCCCAAACCAACTCACAGACTCTCGGTCCTAAGGTATAACTTACCACCTATAATACCACTCTATCATGACCCGTCCCAGTGGGTCCCAAACCGCAACTCCCCAAGCCCGCCTCCAATAGGCCATGGGCTGGTGACTAGCACTGAGTAGGCATGCTACTAACATGGGAGGCATTGCCTATTAACCTATACACACACACACACATATCCAAGCCCACAAAACTGAAAAGTAAAAACTACAAAAAGGAAAAGATTCATGCATGTGCTAAAACCCAACAACAGAGTTTGAAAGGAAAGGAAAGTACAAGAAAGTAAAACCCTGGGCCAAAAGTACAAGCCCACCCAAAAAAATAGAGCCCATAACAAAGTCCATCCTGTAAATAATGGTACTGGGACTGCAGTCTGTAGCCATAAGAACACACCTCGGCCTGTGTGATCTCACTGAGTATCCTCTGGTCCTGGTCCACCTAGAATCCTATTAAAAGCTCGCTCATCTTCGCATGACACAACACGTGCGGGAAAAGCCCGTGCAGGGGTGAGTATAACAATACCTAGTAGGACACCCTGAAACCACAAAAGAAATACAACAAAATAAAATACCACAAATAACGGTACAGTCAGCTCTACACAGTATATTTCTACCGAACATATAACAAGAACATCTAGATATACTCATTCATGAACGTCTATCGTAAATACCGCCACTAAGATCCAGCTTGAAGATTCCACTAAGCATACAACCAGGAGAACACACTCCTAGGTCTAAAGAGAGAGATACGAAGTACACATTCTGGGAGAACACACTCCATAAGTACCTTGAAAACACGATTCTCATATGAGGATCACAACCAAGTCATTGGGTGATTCTGAAAACTCAGTCTGAGCCAATCCGCTAAGCAGAGGATCGGCTCCTAGGTAAATTTGGTCATGTCGATACCAGGAACTCTACCTAGGGTTCCGGGAATGAATAGGGGATCTGGCTCTAAGTCTCACAGAGGGGATTATAACACCTCTATTCAGGAAGTTCTGCTGAAGGGATCATACTCATGTGTAAAGGAAATGAAACTATAACCATCAGGGAAAAGACCAAGGGTACAAACCCAAGGAAAACTACTCCAAGTCCTAGAAGACAAGTGGCTCAAGTCATTTAAAACATATTACATGGTGTGTAGTATGGTTACACATCGTGTTCCTTGACCCCAGGTACTTCCCGTGTAAACGGCCCATGTCATTCATTCAAGCTGTGTAAAACCAAACTACACAGCGTGTTGAAAAAGTACATGTTGTGTTCCATGACCCTGGGTACTGCCCGTGTAACTGGCCCACGTCATTAGGCTTGTTGGATAGAAAGAAACTACATGGAATGTAGAATAATCACAAGATGTTTCTGAGCACCTGGGGCTCACTCCATGTACGCTGGCCATGTGCCCGTGCACAATCTCTGCCCATGTCCCTGTCACCTTCCCGTGTACCAGTACACAGGGTATCCCGTGTATCTGGCCGGGTCAGGCTGGGGAGGGGTATACATGGTGTGTCTTTGGCCGTGTACCCTGACCATGTCTGTGTACTCCCGAAGTACATGCCATGTAATCCTGCCGATGAACACATGCCGTGTATCCCATACTACACGGTGTGTAGTCGGGAAAATTTCCAGAATCGTTGTCTTCCTCCGCGTGCCTCGACCAAATATCTGGTTCTTGATCCACTGTCAGATCATCATGAAACTCCAGATTTGGGGTCGTCCTACCCCTACGAAACCGATTCCGTCAGTTTCAGGCTTCTGATCGGCCTTGATAGCGTGTCTTGATCTACCCGCATGAAAACCCTTGAAGAACAGGAATTTCTGAACAATATCGATTTGTCCGCCGTCACCGATGTCACACCTCCGTTAGGTCATCTCGATGCTGGATCATTAATTTCAGATCATTGCACCAACAAAACAATGTGCAAAAATCGATTTCCTCCAATAACGTGTAGAACGAACATGAAGAACGTGTAGGAATCAGGAGAGACAAACACAACAATCGAGAGGTACAAACCTCGATCGATTTTCGTGTCGAACTTGGTTCTTCACCGTTATAAGGTTGAATGAAAACCAAATTAATTTGAAGAGTCAAATCCCCAAGATTCCTGCAAAATCCCATCCCACAAGAACGATCGATCCGTGGTCTAATCTGTTTGTGGATTAGCCCGCGTTCGTCGTTGAAATCAAACATAGGGAAGAAATCACAATTTAAACATCCTACCTGGATTCTGGGGCGTTCCTCAGTGATGATCTGGTCGTTCCGTCATCGTCGCCGTGTTGGGAGGTTTTCTCCAGAGCCTCTAGAGCCGCCAAGGTTTTCAGGGTTGTGAGGTTTGTAACCCTAGACCCTTGCGCCATCCATTAATTAAAAAAAGGTATGGGATATCTGTTGCAGCAGATTTAAAAGATTTCACTGCAGAATAAAATAGTTTTATTTAAATATTTTATTACTCTTACGTCCCAAAACCCGGATTCCACCACCGACCTGCGCATGCCGATGTTAGGCCTCGCCTAAGGTAAAGTCGATGTTCTGAATGCAACAGTGCCCTCAGATTTCTGATCCGAGCACCCATTTAGGAGTTATTCTACTTTTTCAGAAAAACCGCACGCGCGCGTAATTTAATAATTAAATTAAATATAAACATTTGTTCTAGTCTCACCGGGGCTCAGAACTATATGTTGTCTTAGATCCTAGTATGAAATTAATTCCCATATAATATTAAAATAATACATGGAAAAATCTGGGACATTACAAACCCCATACTCTCAAGTTCAAGCATCTAGTTCAAGAATATAGAAACATCACACTACATCTCACCTGAAGACACATGAGCCATCACACCACATCCAACCTAAAGGCACTTGGGACATCACCCCACATCTCATACATATAACAAGAGCAGTGGGGTATCATAAATATGAATGGAATCAACCTCATACCCTTATCCAACCACAAACAAAACCCACTACATATCACATCACATCACTACCTCATAATGACACATATCACCTAAAAAACACAACATCACATCACTGCCACATCACATCACATCTCTCCTAAAAACTACTGGACCAACACTACTAGGTAATCTTTAACACCGACTTGTATCAACACTCTTGATAAAGGATGTTCAGGGAACAGGGGTAGTCATCCACTTATATCCCCACCATCCTAATCATTGAAAAAACACCTAGAACCCAGAACCTCTGAGTGTTGGTAATGTTATCCAATTATAATGGGGTGTATATTGAAATAACATAAACACTCAAGTCTCACAGAGGGGATTATAACACCTCTATTCAGGAAGTTCTGCTGAAGGGATCATACTCAGGTGTAAAGGAAATGATACATTAACCTTCAGGGAAAAGACCAAGGGTACAAACCCAAAGAAAACTACTCCAAGTCCTAGAAGACAAGTGGCTCAAGTCATTTAAAACATATTACATGGTGTGTAGTATGGTTACACGTCGTTTTCCTTGACCCCAGGTACTGCCCGTGTAAACGGCTCATGTGATTCATTCAAGCTGTGTAAAACCAAACTACACAGCATGTAGAAAAAGTACATGTTGTGTTCCATGACCCTGGGTACTGCCCGTGTAACTGGCCCACGTCATTAGGCTTGTTGGATAGAAATAAACTACATGGAATGTAGAAGAATCACAAGATGTTTCTGAGCACCTGGGGCTCACTCCATGTACGCTGGCCATGTGCCCGTACACAATCTCTACCCATGTCTGTGTCGCCTTCCCGTGTACCAGTACACGGGGTATCCCGTGTATCTGGCCGGGTCAGGCTGGGGAGGGGTATACACGGTGTGTCTTTGGCCGTGTACCCTGACCATGTCTGTGTACTCCCGAAGTACATGCCATGTAATCCTGCCGATGAACACATGCCGTGTATCCCATACTACACGACATGTAGTAGGGAAAATTTCCAGAATCGTTGTCTTCCTCCGCATGCCTCGACCAAATATCTGGTTCTTGATCCACCGTCAGATCATCATGAAACTCCAGATTTGGGGTCGTCCTACCCCTACGAAACTGATTCCCTCAGTTTCAGGCTTCTGATCGGCCTTGATAGCGCGTCTTGATCCACCCGCACGAAAACCCTTGAAGAACGGGAATTTCTGAACAATATCGATTTGTCCGCCGTCACCGATGTCACACCTCCGTTAGGTCATCTCGATGCTGGAACATTAATTTCAGATCATTTCACCAACAAAACAATGTGCAAAAATCGATTTCCTCCAATAACGTGTAGAACGAACATGAAGAACGTGTAGGAATCAGGAGAGACAAACACAACAATCGAGAGGTACAAACCTCGATCGATGTTCGTGTCGAACTTGGTTCTACACTGTTATAAGGTTGAATGAAAAACAAATTAATTTGAAGAGTCAAATCGCCAAGATTTCTGCAAAATCCCATCCCACAAGAATGATCGATCCGTGGTCTAATCTTTTTGTGGATTAGCCCGCGTTCGTCCTTGAAATCAAACACAGGGAAGAAATCACAATTTAAACATCCTACATGGATTCTGGGGCGTTCCTCAGTGATGATCTGGTCGTTGCGTCATCGTCGCCGTGTTGGGAGGTTTTCTCCAGAGCCTCTAGAGCCGCCAATGTTTTCAGGGTTGTGAGGTTTGTAACCCTAGACCCTTGCGCCAGCCATTAATTAAAAAAAGGTATGTGATATCTGTTGCAGCAGATTTAAAAGATTTCACTGCAGAATAAAATAGTTTTATTTAAATATTTTATTACTCTTACGTCCCAAAACCCGGATTCCACCACCGACCTGCGCATGCCGATGTTACGCCTCGCCTAAGGTAAAGTCGATGTTCTGAATGCAACAGTGCCCTCATATTTCTGATCTGAGCACCCGTTTAGGAGTTATTCTACTTTTTCAGGAAAACCGCATGCGCGCGTAATTTAATAATTAAATTAAATACAAACATTTGTTCTAGTCTCACCGGGGCTCAGAACTACAAGTTGTCTTAGAGCCTAGTCTGAAATTAATTCCCATATAATATTAAAACAATACATGGAAAAATCTGGGACATTACAAACCCCATACTCTCAAGTTCGAGCATCTAGTTCAAGAATATAGAAACATCACACTACATCTCACCTGAAGACACATGGGCCATCACACCACATCCAACCTAAAGACACTTGGGACATCACCCCACATCTCAGCCATATAACAAGAGCAGTGGGGTATCATAAATTTGAATGCAATCAACCTCATACCCTTATCCAACCACAAACAAAACCCACTACATATCACATCACATCACTACCTCATAATGACACATATCACCTAAAAACACAACATCACATCACTGCCACATCACATCACATCTCTCCTAAAAACTACTGGACCAACACTACTAGGTAATATTTAACACCGACTTGTATCAACACTCTTGATAAAGGATGTTCAGGGAACAGGGGTAGCCATCCACTTATATCCCCACCATCCTAATCATTGAAAAAACACCTAGAACCCAGAACCTCTGAGTTTTGGTAATGTTATCCAATTATAATGGGGTGTATATTGAAATAACATAAACACTCAATATATATTGGCACATGGTTTGTCCAACCATGTAGAAAAATTTTTCACCTCATTCAAGGGGATGGAAATTACTGAAATTATTCTATAGCCTTTTAATTTCTCCTCTTTATTTATTGTCCTTGTACTAATGTGAAGCATCCTCCACTATGCTTTCCTCCTCCCATTTAGGCATAGATTCATATCCTATATCTAGGATATGTTTCTTCCATCATCAAATGTGATGAATAGATAATGGTATGCTCTAATCCTCTTGTTTATTTCCTTCACTTATTTCATTCTACTCTATTTTGGTGGGACCTAATTCCCCCAATTTTTAGAGTGTTCGTTTTCTCTTCAATTTATCTCAAACAATACCAAATAAATCTTTAATATTGGATGAGAATAGACTCCTATGTATGAGGTAGGTGGTCTATATATCTTTCTATAAAGTTATAGTTCTTTATAAACTCCTCCATTGGTCCATGTGTTAGTCCTTCCATGTGATGCCTCTTAAATGTTAAATTTAATTTGTATAACCTAATTAACTAATTCTAGTACTATTGGATATTAAATATTCATCATTGAAGGTCATGTAACTTGATATGTAACCATCCATTAAGGGTTCATAATTTGAATTCTATTAATTGACTATCATTTTTTCTAATAAAACACCTCATTAAGGTGAATTGTCCTATAAAATGTAGATGTATTGCTTAACTAGATTGTGGTAGGATGTGAGACACATTATATAATTTCATAGTTATTAAACCACCACCTTAGGGATTGACAATTTCTATTATTAATTTAAGTTGATAAATTTTATATGGAATGCATAGTACATGGACATTATTATTCCTTCAATTTTATTGGTAAAATAGAATATACCTAATATATTGTTGAGGAATTATGATGTGTATTTCATGAATACATAGCTCTCCTCGTTCTATCTAGTTAAAGACAAATGAAAGTCTTATGAAATTTCCATATTTTATTTATAATCAAATGATAAATAGAATGAAATGGTCATTTCCACTTTTATTATTTTTAAATTCATAGTTTTAATGGCATAGATGATCATGTGTACTATTTTTTTAATATTGAATGTATTATATAAAAAGGTTCCAAAGTGCCTTGATCAATGATATTTTCCTATTTATGAAACTTAGTGGTAGGGGCTCATTAGGAAAATGGACAACCTACATTAATCAGTGATAAAATGGACCTCGACTAAGTTCATAGGCCATGGAATGTCACACCCCATTGGTCGAGGATGTTGGCATGGAGTGCACATCACTTGAGTTGTTGTCCATGTTGTTCCATTCCCCCCTTGATTACAAGGATGGGTATGAAAATTCTCATTTTATTTATGATACTCGACCTAGAAGGATATATTGATTATGATACTCGACATGGAGACCAATATTGATTCTAATCCTCATGTATGAAATCTTGTGTTTATTTATTATTATTATCAGTAGTATTATGCATAGACATCTAAGTTACACCCTAGGTTCGAGATAATACTATGTATCCATATATATGGCTATAAAATCCCTAAATCTATGGTGAATATATATGTACACACCTATTATTATATTTATTTTTTTACTCATAATCATTCTACATTAAGACAAAGAATGCATGGGTGTCGATGTGTCCTTGAGGAACCTAAACTCATCTTGTCACATTTAATTATCTTTCAGTATTATATTACAATTATCCCCACACACTTATGTATTTATACTCATGGAAAATATAAGCCTTAGTCACCATTTTTGTGGCCTACTCTGTATATTTCATAGCCTGCATAGGCCTATATTTCACTAGGGTAGCCGAGAAGACCACTTTGGTTGCAAGCCCATGGATCTTTGCTTGAGCAAAGTATTTTACATGGGAGCCCTAGGGCACATGACTGAGATTTAGCTAAGGATGATCATAAAGTTATAATTTTGGAATATTATTCATTTTTTCACTATACTTTATTGTAGTACCTATTGTATGTTCACTGCCTTAGTTTTATAGAATCACATGTACATGCATACATTGTTGTTTTTGGTGTCAGTCATCTTTTAGTTCACCAATTATTTTTATTATTCATATTCTTTTTCAAATATTTGATACTAATCCTACTGGTGTTTGTTTATTCTTTATTATTATAATTTCAGTTACTGTCATCATGATGGTAGAGTCTCC
The DNA here is from genome assembly GCA_963277665.1 of Viscum album. Taxonomy (NCBI): domain Eukaryota; kingdom Viridiplantae; phylum Streptophyta; class Magnoliopsida; order Santalales; family Viscaceae; genus Viscum; species Viscum album. Next base: position 896,856,186 of record OY728142.1, read on the forward strand.
CCACCATACCATCATCAGACCCATGCTGCAAATCGGCATCCTCTAGCATATGGGAAGGTGCGCTTGGGGCCATGGGTCGACCAGTCCAACTACTAATTTTATAGTTATTCGAGTCAGGGCATTTCAAAGTGGTATTAGAGACATTTCTTGTTACTTTTTTCTTACTGTATTGGGCTAGTAATAAGGAGTATATTAATATGTCAATTCTTAGTAAATAGTTGTGTCTGGGGGTTATCAATGAACACACCTGGAAAAGTCCAAGTGGCTAGATATGGGGTTTTTGTTCATGTTGTTCATTATTATATTTGATCATTATATGACCTCAAGTCATTAGTATAATTTCTACCACTTATTTATGTATGATACTTAAACTATTATCCATTGTCTTAATATTAAGAGGATGTATCATTACATACATCATTATAGTCTTATAGAGATTCAAATTCCATGAATATGCCCTGCCATGTAGATTTCATTGCTATGCCATTTGAGATTCGTTGATGTTCCTTATTTTTTATTAACATTCCTGTTTTTATTTCATTCCAATTGTTTTAGTAACATGCTTAGTTTTATACCTTCTCGGGTATTCTATTATCCTTCTTGTTTATATAACTTGATGTGTGATTTATTAAGTGCGTTTTCTAGTACAACATTATTTTGTGACTTATTTATAGTACATTTATTATTTACCATAATTGGTGTTATTTCTTTTCTTATGTAGTGTCTTGTCATATTTATTTCCATGGATTATTATTTATTTTGTATGTTCATCTGTATGAGATTATATAGAAATTAATTACCGTGATTACATGTACATTTTTCTTGTATCTGCATGCTTATTTATACATTAAAAATATAAAATTGTTTATTAAATAGACATCATAAACCTAAATATTATTTCCCCTCATTGATTGTCAGTGACACCTTAATTAACCAATCATGAGAAGTTTTATCCATGAACCATTGGTTGTATGGGCTAAAACATACTAGTAATGATTAAATGGGAGCCAAAAAACACCCTCTCATTTGAATGGGAGTTTTATGAGTTGTTAAATGGTAAATCATATAAGCAAACAATTTATAATGAGATCTATAATCCTAGATGCATTAGAATAAATTTAAAGGCTCATTATTTTATACTTGTAAATGAATTGGTTCATTATTCACCGTATCCTTGGATTTATCCAAATAGGTCAACCATGGAATGTGATTCATAAGTGATCTAACCCACAAATTTTATCACAAATCTTAATGTTTAACATGTTTCATGTTTCATTATTATGATCCTAGAATTAATTGATAGGACCCTTGTAGGATGCCTTTTTTGCGGCATGATCTGAACCCCTGTAGGACACCTTTCAATTGGTTAAGACTTGGTATTTTACCCCATGGGGATATGTTTTTCTATATAGGGATGGTTATCTAATGTATCCGCGTCCACCTATATGGGTTTACATATAGACTTATAGTGGAATATTACTTGATTGGTCAACTCCTTAATTAATAAAAACATGTTATCTACTTTTTAGCGTTATTATATCTAATACATTGGTTAACAAAAATTCCAATTTCAACCTAGAGGGTGTTTCCTCTATATATTATAATTGACATTTTTTTATCTATCCCAAAATTTTAGGACATTATGGATTAATAAAGTAATAAAAATGGATTTTATATGGAAATTTCCAGCATTATGATCGGATTTCAGTTAAATAATTAATGTTTTAAAGAAAATTTGATAATGTTTTTCGACCTTCCTAGTGTCTTTCACTGAAAATATTACCATATAATTTTTCATTATGAAAATTAATATATGTTTTTTACAAGCTAAACATTAAAATGTTTAATGAAAAAAATGAAAATTGGTGTAATACTTTAAAAATTAATCCTTAAGTAGTGTTCTTATCATAACACTTGTTTAAGGGTGGATTAAATTTTTTTCATGTCCTTTCCTTGAAATGGAAAAGTGAGTGTTACTAGTATGAATTTTCTTCTATATCTTAAACCATAGTAATACGTGGTATAGGCAGTGACATTTTTAGCGTGAACCAGCTCTAGGGTCAAAACTTTTGGCTTCTGTAAGGGGCTAGGATGAAAAATTTAGTTCCCTCATAGCATCAAAATCCTTTCTAAATTCTTTGGGATTTCTGATCCATGGTACAATTCAGGTGTCATCTACCTCTAGTAGGAATATTTGATTATAAAGGGACACCTGGTTTAGAATGGTGGATATTTCATACATTTACCCTTATTATGGCTGTGATCATCGTTTAATGCCCATTTTCAATGAGTAATAAATTAATAGGTCAGATTCGGCCATTTAGTGGGTTGTGTGGCCCCTATTCTTCTGTATATTCTGTGATTGAGGACTCGATAATTTTTTAACTACCTAAATAGTCATATGGGATAATGTAACTATGCGATATATATTTCTTATAGGACATCATATATTGTGATTCATGGGGTTCATATGCCTATGTATACTTTCATGGAAGTCTAATTTTCTTGTGAACCTCGGTGTTTTATGAATTGTTATATGAGGTAACTATTGAGTTAAAAAATGAATCAACAAACCATATTAGTTTGGTGGGAATGGTTTAGCACCTAAAGCTGTTAAGCTTTAATTTTTGGTCATATCTGGAGTAGAGTGACTTATGAATTATTGGAATCAAACTCATCCTGATTATTAAGATAAATATTCAAAGAGGATTGGGAATTATAATACATTGTTCATGGTTCATTTTTTCTTCTATGACTAATTCATTGACATATGTAAGGGTGACTCGAAATAGAGTCATTCATGCATCTAGTGTAAATATGATATAACATGATTGTAAGTATCTAGTCTATATTACTTTGAATTTAACACTTTATAAAGAATGTTGGCCACATTCATGACTATTGTTCTGTGGTCGATGGAGTGTGTTCTCTTGAATAAAATCTATTTATCTTTAAATATCAACTAGGGAACTCATTATGTGGAGAACACTACTTAAATCCATGTGATTTTTCCTTCTAACTTAAAGGAACAGAACCATGAAGGACCATTTTAAAAGGGTCAATGCTTCTTTTTAATTCTCATGAGGTTAGTGAGATTTAATATGTGTCATTGCTTGCAAGGTAGAATGATGATGGGTCGGTTGGCTGTTTATGTTGCTTTTGAAAAAACCTTTATCAAGTGGAGGAATTCGGTTGTCATGTTTGAGTGGTATTTTAATTCCTAGATTAGTAAAGGCATCATGATTAGGTGATTATGAGGTGTCGACAAGAGAATTTGAGATCCTACAAGGGTAGTCTTCCTAGTAGGTTTGACTAGCCTTTTTCTATATCAAATGGCACGGTTGTTTTGAAACCCTACCAATGACTAGTTCGTTAATGTATTAGGAGTATCTCCAATATTATTAGGGAAATCATTGAATACACTTAGTTTATTCTTCTTTAGAGATGTTCATGTCCTTTATCCTCACATCGTACAGGATACACTAAGTGATATTCGATTATATGCCATGCTAATTAAAGTGATATTCTGTTTTGATAAATATGATTCATCAAAATTCCATGGATGAAGTGTGGTTGATATCGAGGCAAGTTAGTCCTGAGTGATACATGGGTTCCCATGTTGGAATGCCTTGAAGGGACTCATGGACACCAGCTGACCCTTTAACAAGACTACCTTGAAGATGCTTATTTACGCATAGTTAGTGTTCCTGATATATGGATGTTATACTAGTTACTAGAATCTCAATAATAAATGATTGATTATATACTAACTTATATAATCTCCTTGGACTCCAGTTGATGATTTTGAGGATACCTGGGATTTGGTCAGGCATGGATGGTATGTCATAATTGGAAATTAACTAATTGTGTTGGTTCATTTATATGTCATGTTTGTTCTAAGACATGATAGCTTAAATGATTGTATAGACTTAGAATTTCACCAGAAGATGGTTATGGGATTTGGTGGATGTGTTCGATGTAAAATCAAGGTTCTTTGGGAGAAGGCATCATGTTATGGGTTTTATTACACCATCTATCTAAGCCAACAGTCCTGAGAATAGTTGGCTAAAAATGGATTGACATGTTCCCACTTATTCCATGGAGTGTGGTCAGTGAGGAACCATAGAATGGAATATTTTTGGGGTGAGACGCATTCATTGTGGGTCATCGGGGGTTTCCCATGAAGGGGGAAAGCTCGAATTGGGTAAATGAGGTCAATTTGGAGACAATCGTTTATTCATTATATGAATCATGTCTTGGGAATAATTAGAATACCAAGAGCCTGATTATATATAAAATTATGATGGTAGACATACCATGAAACATAATTGTACTTTAAAATGAAAGATAATATCATGTATTAGTTTAAAATAACATGAGTAGGCTTCATCTCGATGTTTCACCTTTGGAGAGAAAGCATTGGATATGACTGAATGGCTTATGTTTCATACATTAATGTGTTTCTTGGAGGAGTGTTGGGAAATTGGAAATGGAACATGATCATTTGAACGAAACATCACAACATGAGTAGGACAGGTTTTCTTTATGTTGATTCCCCAAAGTATTCTCAGGGATATGATTTTTTATGTGGGGAGATTAGAGAATGCCTTATTTTTGGACAAGATGATTTTTTTAAAGAACTAGAATTTTCATATTGGTGGATGTGAGAATTGTAAAACAAAATTCAAAATGAAATTTTTTGATTTGGAACACTTAGATGTGTTTCTATTAGACTTGTTGTAATTCCTGAGAGGCTCCACTGGTGAACTATTTAGTTTGGGGGCGTTGGTTTTTGAGAACTCAAATCCATGGCTAACTTGTCAGGGCACACAGTTTTTTATAAAATTGTGTGGCGCACCAGAAGAAATTGCATGGCCTACTCAGAAGGCCCGAGGATGTCACGCTTTTTTTCTAACCATGTTCCCTAAGTTGCATTGTCATGTAGGTTGCTACATGTTCTCGATAGAGGTTCTTTGCGTGGAATAAAAATTTTTAGCTGAGCCATATTTGCAACCCCTATGAGGGGGTTCCTTGAAAAAATCCTAGCATATGGTTCATACATGGTTTGGCCAACAATGTACCCAATTCTCGTTCCTCTTATATGGGGATAGAAATTAGAAAAATTCTCCTCCTGGCTTTTAATTCATCATCATCCTTTCTTTTCATTTTACCTATATGCAACACCCTCTCATGAACTTTCATCCTCTTCTCACCTATGCATGGACTCATATCATTAATATGGCCCAATTTCTTCTAATTTAAGATACAATTTATTTCTAATGGTAAGGTATTGAATATTATTACTTCTTTTATTCATTTAACTTCTCTACTTCTATTCTATTTTTGTAAGACATAACTTTTTCTTTTGTTATGGAAATTTTTCTTCTCTTAGATTTCTATAAAACTTAAGCGATTAAATCCATGATATTAGAAGAGTGGAGAATCATAATAATGAGTTAGGTGGTCTTATATTATTACTTAATGTCTTAGTGTTTTATAATTTCTTTCATTGTGTAACACTTCAGCCTTTCAATGTGATTCCTGTTGAATGTGATTTTTAATTTTTATAACCTAACACCATAATTCTAGTAGACATTTATATTAAACTGAAATCATTGAAGGTCGTAGACTAGAATAATTAACCACCATATAAGTGCGAGTAACTTGAATTCCATTAATTAAATATTTGTTTCAAATAAAACCCATTATTGAGGTTCACTATCTTATAAAATGTAGATATATTGAATAACTTGAGTGTGGTAGGATGTGACACCAACTTTATAATATCATGGTGACTAGAAAACTGCCTAATGTATTGACACCTTCTATTTTTAAATAAACATGATAAATTGTATATGGCATGATTAGTACAGTCCATTTCTTATTCCATAATTTGAGATAAAAAAATGGCACTTCCCCAATAAAATATTCATGGATTTAGATGTGGCTTCGTTATATACTTATCTGTCCAACTTATATTTGGTTAATAACAAATGTTCTTCTTCTGACATGGACATATTTTATTTATAATCAAATGATTAATGGAATGAAATGGTCACAACCTCTTTTATTACTTATAAATGAATTGTGTTAACAAAATTATTGGGATTGAAGACTTTGTTTCTAAATATTGAATATATTATATAAAAAGGGACCAATGATTCATGAGATATGTCATTTTTCATTTTTTCAAAATTTCAAGCTAAGAGATTATAGGGAAAATCGATTACCTATATTATTTTATGATAAATGTTACCTTGAGTAGGAATATTGGTTGGAGCATTCCACTCCCCCTTCATCGAGGATGTTGGCATGACATTTACATCACTTGGGTTGCTAGGAATATTGTTAAACAACCTTTTTATTAGTACATTGGTTACAAATCTCCCTATTTCATTTATGATTCTCATAATGGTGGCCAATGTTGATTATGATACTTGAGATTGTTGCCTATATTGATTATGATCCTAGAGAACGACATCCCTTATTTATTTATTTATTTATAATTATTATTTTTATTATTATTATTATTATGCATGGACGCTTAAGTTATTCCTTGGGCCCTAGATAATACTACATATCCATATATGTGGATATGAACATCAATGTGTCTATAGATAATATATATGTGTACAACTCTTATTATATATTTATTTATAATCATTGGTATTCTATCATAGGCTGAATAAATTATGGTCGGCTTGGTTTCCATGGGAAACTTGAGCTTGACTTATCACATTTGATTACTTATTTATCTAATTCTATAATTATTCCTCCACAATATTGAATTTATTCTAATAGACTAGATTACCTTTAGACATTATTATCAGTGACCTATTGTGTATATCTCACACCGTACTCTTGTTGTAATTGCACAAGGGTACCCAAACAGACCTCATAGGTTACAGAACTATGGATCTTTTATTATGAAGTCCATTTTACATGGGAGCTTAAGATCACAGGACTGAGCTGGATCCCAAGATGCTCATGGAGTTATCCCATTAGAGTATTAATCATTTTATTATACTATAAGGCATTATACCACTTTTTATCACTATAATAGCTTTGTATAATGACATGTACATGCACATGTGGTTGTATTTTATGTTAAATATCATTCTGTTTACTGTAAATTTTTATTTTCCTTCCGCTTCTATTTCAATAATTTATTAATACTTCCACTATTTTGTATTTATTAATTATTGTTGCACTATTTTTTCTATATGGTCATGAGGGTATAGTCTCCCCACCATACCATCATTATACCCTCACTGTTGGTTGGAAGCCTATCATGTATGGGGAGGTGCACTTGAGGCCATGTGGTGTCTGTTTTGCCTTTTGGTTTCATGGTCACTTGGGTTGAGACATTAGAACAATATTTTTTTTAATATCAAATATATCATATAGATTCTCTGGTGGATGTTAATAAATATGATTTTAAATGACCATGATGGGTAAATTAACCATTTTCCTTGGATTCCAAACTTTAGGAAAACCCAAAGGAACTATTGATCATGGTTTATTTTATTCCTCCATAAAGTTTGATGATTTTAAAAAATAAAATTATCATTTTGTTGGATATGAAATTAATATAAAAAGCACATATGGAACTGGTCATTTCATGAGAAAATTTTTAGTTCCCATGTCTATTAAGAAATAATATTTTGTTGATCTTTCCACTACTAAAATAGAATTTGTTGAAGCATCAATTTATTATGCTCATGTTTTTTTAAATGAAACACACACCCAATATTAGTAGGGGATGAAAAAAAAACTCTTCTGAATCTATAAATATTATTATTGATTATAATACATAGAATATTTTTCAATATTATAGAACTATTTAACATATAAATATTATGAAAAGGGCTTTAATTATTTATTTTGGTGGATCTTTAGAGGATGATTTATAGTTGATAATGTTTTTCTACAGTAATATCCATCAAGTATACATACATGTGGATCAATTTTATGCAATATATAGTATTCCATGTTGTTATCTATGATAATAGGTATATATCATGGATTAATAAATGATTTATCTTAGCATAGTTTAATAGACAACTGATTGGGTGAAATTGTTTCTAAAATGGATAAAACATTAATTCATCTCAAAAGTCCTGTGTTGGTCAGAGTTGATAACCCTTGGAATTTTAGGTTTGTGTTGTTATGTTACTCGGAGTCTCCCCTTGATTATTTAATCAATTGATGGGAAATAAACGAAATATTATTCCTTTATTTATTAAACACATCAAGATATTAGAGAGTATTGTAGACATGACTTATAAATATCCCATGTTTTCTTGGTTTACTACAATTGAATTTTTTTCCAAATTTCATAGTTAATGAGTTCTATAAAATATCCAACACAAGTTTTTAGGATTAATTATGTGGACTTTAAATCGTATTTTCTTTTTGAAATTAATTATCAGTGTCATTGGAAGAAGTTAATAACATTTAAAAGGATACATGATCCATTTTTTTATATGTGATGGAAACATGGTCAACACTCAAATGAGACATAGGATTGGTAATTTGATATAAAGACGCATGGGGAAAGCATGTTCCCTTAGAATGTTAGCTTCGTATTATTAGGGAAGAGAAGTATGGTGGTGAGGATGTTGTAATGACTCATATCCTTACAGCTTTGTTCCAACAATAATTTTTTCCCATTTAATTCTTTTTTTGGTGTGTTTTTATATGGAATATTTGATCAAGGAGTTTATAGGAATGGTTAAGGGAGATTGGGATGATACATTGGTGTGGAAATGACACCAGGTACATGGTGGACTGATAGTAGGAATTTAATTGACCCATGTGAGCTATAATAGGTTTTTAGTACAAATGAATACTAGGTGGGTTTTTAATCAGTACAAAATATCATGTAGGATTTTTTTATTTAAAGGTAAAATATCCTTTTACAACCAAAATAAAATCCCATAGATTCATTATATGAAGATTGTTCCTCAATTTCCCATCTTTATCCAACCTTAGAAGTTCCTCCTTCATTTTTATTTTATATCACTCAACCTATGATTCATTATTTAATAATATGCATCACCAAGTGTACATGTATGGATTTATTTTACTTTCCAAGGGTATGAATACCATTCTCTTGAAATTTTTAACTAATTTAGCATGTGTTCCATCTATTCACGAACCTCTATCATTATCTTGTGTTTAAATCTATGACAATATTTTCATTATTCATACATTGGGTAGTATAAAGAGGTTATATTATGTGATATTCAAGTAAGTATTGTCCGGTTTAAGTCAAATTAGTGATTTAAAATTAGGGTAGTGACATAAATTTCTCTTTGGTCTAATCATGGTTTATGAGTTCATTCAGTGGCATCATATCTACCTTTCATGGGATTTGGAAAAAGAATATTCCTAAGATATTGTGGGTGAACACTTCTATTTTTCATGTATTATTGAAATTTTCTTGATTCTAGGTATATGGGGTATTGAGTGAAAATACCAAATATTGGTATTCAATAAGAAAATTAAAATAATATGTTTTCTTTATAAGAAAAATATAAATTGGTTATCCATTGTTAGTCCTTAAAGAATTGTGACTTGAATATTCTAGTTTGTTTATTCCTTTGTATTATAATGATAAGTTAACCATTATTTATGTTAACTTGTATATTTTATATTGATTAATAATTTATTATGTGTGTACTATATGGGTATGTATATTATTTTATGTCTTGTTTCTAAATATAGATAAATGATTTCATTCCCATTTTTTGTCTGGGTTTGATTCCCTGATCCATTTTGGATAAAACTTTAATTTGGTAGCTATATGCCAATTATTTTAAGCATTGATTCTATTATGATTTTTTAGAAGCTCAATTTATTTAATTTCATATGTACATGCTTAAATTTTCATTTTTTTCATATGTAGGTGTTTTGACCATGCCTTGTATGTTCCAACATGGGATATTTGTGTAGGTTTTATAAGGAAATTTCATATATATATATATATATATGATTTATTTTAATAGAGAGGAGAGAGACCTCACATAGATGATATATATATATATATATATATATATATTATTATTATTCATATATATGACTATGATCCTTCAAATGAGAATAGGATTGGCCTCCTATGTTAGGATGATGCTTATACGCAAGTGCATTTCCTCTCTATGGGGATAGATTTCCCCCACAAATTTTAGTGTTATAGATACACAAACACACACACACACACTCATACATACACCAACATATATATATACATGGACACCTATAAAGGATGGGTTCAGTTAGACATCCTTGAAACATAGGTCTCTTATATTTATAAGGTACATAACATTGATTATTAGAACCACTTGTATCGGGTATGCTTTATTCCACTAAAAAAATATTATTGTTAAATTAGATATTGATCTCTATTTATTTTATTATTATAAGATCATTAAAACATTCTCATAAAGAACTTTGTTTGATATACTACCTATGGTTTCCATCAATACCTACCTACATTATATTCCATGTATATACACATATATGAATGATACTCCATCTAATGTTAGGTATTGAAATCCAAGGGGTACATTGTACTCACATCTTATGTATGTTCCATTAGAATTCATTTAGACCCTGTTTTATATTTTCTTGGATATTGGAGATCACATTCACATAAAGGATGAGTGTTTTTGAGAATAGTAAAACCTCATAGGGGGTTTTTGGAGTTAGTGAGAAACTTTTTTAGAGTTTTTTGGATGAATAGGGTGAGGATCAAAATGATAGCCTTGGTTGATCATATTGAATATTCTTTATAGTGGATTTACACTTTTGGTCCCATATGAAGTTTTTTAATTACCTTATATGCGTAAAATAATTTTTTTGTCTACTTCAACCCTCTTTGTAGAAATTATGAATGGTTCGCCCAATAGTTTATATATATATATGTGTGTGTGTGTGTTCTTATAGTTAGGGTATCTTATATTTATCAGATAACTCTGAAAATAGGTTTTCTATCAATGGACACTTTTTTAATAGTATCCTAGGATCAATATTCCCAAGGGTCATTTCATAAATATCATCATGGATCTAAATTTATTTATTTTAAAATTGATTAATTATCAAAGAACATAAATCAACTCCCAGATATACAAAATCTATCCATCTACATTTATAGCAACCTATGGTGATCTGGAGGTGCTCTTGAGGTCTTGAAGTGAATTGTCACAAGTCCGTTCAAGTATTCAGGTCATGCCATTATACACAAGTTGTTAATTTTTAGAGGTTATTTATCCATAATTACCTTAGTATCTCTATGAAGATCCATTCTACAAAATCATCATCCCATTGTGATATATTTGATTACCATATTGATAACTCTTTGATACAAACTATTGAAACAACTTCAAATCATAGATTATTTTATCATGAACCTAACACTATGAAAACTTGATATATTATTATTTTAATTGAATAATATCCTAAATATATCTTTATCATTTTATTTATCCTGCAAATTTATTTACATTCCCTTATAATACATAATTTTATAGAAAGAAACTTATAATCCTATCTTGTAAAATATTATTCCTAGTTTATACAAGTTGATCACTATTAAATTGTATCAAAATTATTATGTATTCTATTTATTTATATAATGTAATTAATAAAATGGGATATGTGATGGGTGGGTCTTTGAATTAATTAGAACCTCATTGCATAGTTAGTTTTACAAGACACCTAATATTGGTTAATTTGATTGTCCTTAACCTTTATCTAAGATATCATAGCCTATGTATTTAATGATATGTTTATATTTTTGAAATTTTGAATTTAAAAAATTATTTGATCCACCATTATGTATTTATTATTTTCTTCTTATATATTCTTTTTTATAGATCTATATTGATTATTTATTCTCTAATATTAAATATTTCATGATTATATATATATATCTTTTGATATGTTATCCTTTACTAAGTGTCAAAGATCACCCCTTTGTTAACTGCCATGATTTTCCAAATAAATAAAATAGAATGTTATACATATTCTTCTAATGATATCATAAATATTAAATAATGGTTTACTATAAAAATATTTAAATGTTATGTACTTTAAATATTTAAAATGAAATTATAATGCATATATATTTCTTTTATCTCTTATGCTCTACTAAAATATATATCATATATATGTAATATTAAGCATTTTGTTTTCATGGGATAAAAATCTTGTTGGATTTTAATTCATGGTAATTATAGTCAATTTTAGTTATTTTATAGTAAAAACCATGTGATATAGATTCCAAAATGAATCGGTAGAGAACGTAGGATTTAATATAAACACATAAAGAATTATAGATATCATACATAGGAATTTGAAATGTTTATATTAATCTATATGAAATTAATAATTAACTATATAGATACATTAATTTAATATTATTGTGCATGTGTTACTCAATAACTAACATTTATATGACATTGTTTATAAAATGACACAAACTAAGGTGACCAAAATATTATATACATAAATATTAAATCTTATTATATTATTATTAAAAACACATCATTATAATACACACCAACCCCATAAAGGGTTAGTCTATTTAGAAACTTAGATACATAAACAAATAGTACATAAAAGATTTAAATAATATACCACTAGGTTCTTCACAACAATAAATATTATTTGACATATCCTATATAGAACCATTCTACATATCTTGGGTAATAGGAAATATAATAAATAGTGATTAAAAATTCTCAGTAAGTTTAAATAAGAGAGATATTAATAAATGATCATTTTAATGAATTGCATGAGAATAATATTACGATAACATGAGATAAATATTTCAAAATAATTTCCAAAAATTTATAGATCATAATCAAAAGTCATGGAATAATTATTGGTAGTTTACCTATCATATAATCATAATCTATTTATATGTATTCAATCTGGTCAGTAATGAATTTATCATTTCATTATAGATTAACACCTGAAAAAGATAATAGGTTTCATCAATAGGTAATTATCACAATCATAAACCATCAATAGAAATAATAATTATGATATTGTAAGATTATATCCTTAATTAATCAAATAGATCCTCAATGGATGTTGTCATACATGAAAAATGACTTAAAACACCAATATTGGAATATTTCTTGGGTAGAAATACACTTTTCATTTAAAAATATCTTATTAAAAATATAGAAATTTATAATATTTTAAGGAAAAAATTTTGTTTTAAAATAACCTTGAAAAAATGTAAAGGAACCTTCAAGGAAAGGATTATTAATGATTTTGGCAAAATTGAAATGTGTGATATAAATTATAAAAAATATTATTTTCATGTTTTTTGAAAAACATTAAGATTACCTCAATTAAAAATGAAAATCATATTTATTTTAAAAATTTACATATAAATTACAACATGGCAAAAATTATTTTTAAAAAATAATTGGGAAAATATTAAAAAAATTCTTCAAAAAAATAATGAAAATATAAACATGGAAGAAAATAGTCTCGACTTTATGATAGTGTTCTTTTAATCCTTCGCGTACATTGATAGAGAAAAATTAATGGGAAACTTATGATTTAGAAAAAATAATTAGAGGATAACAAAATAAATAATATTTTATAAAGATTTATCATGTAATTTCATTATCATAAATTTAATCATAAATACTCTTGGAAAAAAGTGATAATTTAACATAAAACTGCAATGACAGAGATTTTATTATATTAAGAAACATTTTCATCCTATAAAAACTATGGTAAAATGCACATAGATTTATTCAAACATGTGATCGAACTATGAGAACTAAATTTATATATATATAATTTGGTTAATTGAATTTAATTTTTTAATTTTTTAAGTCAGGATTATCTTTGAATTAAATTTTCATATTTTTCCGGATTAGTTGATTTTTAAGGGAATAATAAAAAAATGAATTTTACAAAATTATCTATTTTATAAAATAATTATTATTATTGAATAGATTTAATATTAATGAAAACATTTTTATAGATAAAATATATATTTAGTAAGTAATATAATTCATATTAAATATAACGTTAAACTTAGATATATTTGTTTAACATTTTGGAATTCTAAGTAATATCTTTGTTCATACAAAAACTATTTTAGTTCTTTTCTTTTAATCAAGAATTTATAAGGATATTTTCATTTTTGGGATGGATTTAATGAAAAATAAATCTAGTCTTATTTAAAATAATCCAATTAATTCCATTGGAATCATTATTAATCTTTATTTTCTATTATATCAGTTTCATACTTAAAAAAAACTTATGGAAAACTATTTCTCTTCCAGTTTTAGAGGTTTATTTTTTAAATAATTTCTACAAATTATAAAAATAAAAAATTATAAAATATAATCCATATTTATAATAATAATCTCTAAAAAATATAATGATCCCACGTATATGACATTGTTTATAAAATGACAAAAACTAAGGGGATCCAAACATTACGTCACAAATATTAAATATCATTATATGAATATTCAATATATATCATTGTGATCCACAACAAAAATGAAAAGTGTTAGTGTATCTGGAAACATCGAAGCATAAACAACTGGTCCATAAAAGATCCAAATCATCTACCACTAACTTCCGCACAATAATAACCATTCTTAAACATACCATCTACCACTACGTTCTTCGCAAAAATAACCATGTATCATATCTTATCAACACTAAAAGATCCTCATAAATAACAAACTACCATCTTAAATACATTATTAATATCCCAAAATTGGTCCAACAACTTTTGGTTTTATTATACGGCCATCCTAAGAAGGCATTAGGTATAAACCTAAAGAGGTTGTCAGAAAAATTGGTATAGTTCTAAACCAAGATTTTTTATATCTTCTTTTACCACATTCAAAAATTTCTTGAACACTGTGATATAATAACATTATTATCTCCCATATAATTATTTTCTTTTATGTTTTTAATATAACACTTTTTCATCTACATATCCATCTAATATAAAATGAAATCAACTTTAATGTGTATGTTCAAACTACCACCTCATAAAGATATTGTATTCCATTTTTCATTAATGCATCTTTATGGTTGGAATAATGAATGATTACAATTAAATAATATTATATATATGATATAAATTTATTTATTTAATGGTAAATAAAGTTTGTAATTCATTATTTATAATCCAGTAAAAAATAGAAACATCTTTCATGCATACGTACGACTTACCGTCTCCATGTAGCGGTATAATTGTTTTCATCACCATTTCATTGGTTTGGTTATAAAGATGAATATAATTTATATAATATATATATATATATATATATAATTATTAACATAATTAGATTATATATCAATGATAAATATTCATGTACTGAATCTACTAAATCAAAACAAACATGAAAAGAGAATGAGTTAACACTCTGAAATGAAGATAAAAAAATTAATAAAAGGGTTTGAGATGTTATAAGTGGATAATATAAAATAATCATTTATTTATATGGTTATGCAACATAATTATAAAAAAAATTAAATTTAATATACATTATTTAAAAATAAATAACTAGGAAAACCAATCTTGAGTTAAGGGATTTTTGTTACAATCTCATTTTATTTCGAAAGAGTTTATGTTCATATTTACATTTAGAAAATTATATGATTATAACTTTTTAAACCCCATTTAATTTCTTATACTATTTTTATTTTGGATTTTACATGTTTATTTCCCATTTATCCTCCATTCAAATCATGAATCATAAGTATGTTATATATAAGGGTCTTTTTTCAAAAAACTTATTTTCAATATTTCTTACCAACTCGTTTTTCATATGCATATTATATTTAAGTTTATTTAAATAATTTTTTAATATTATTCAAAATATTATTATTCAATTTTACCCATTATTTTATTTTTATAAAAATTATTTAAAGTAAACTTCTTGTCATTTTCTAAATGAGGTAATTTTTACAGAATGTGCAAATGGGATCTTTGGTTTTACAAACACTTCATAAATTAAATGTCCTCCCTTTATGAATTATAATTTATTTAAAGATTAATTTATAATGTTATATGGTTAATTTAAAATATTTCATTTTCTCAACATTTTGTGATTTTTTTTTAAAAAAATAATTCAAATGAAAACGGTTTTATTTTCATAAATAGATGAAACAAATTTGAAAAAGTGATTTATAACTCCATTATTAAACAATGATAAAAGGATGTTATGTTTAATGTATTTCATTAATTTTATTTTATTAAGGAATTGTTTTACTATAAATCTATCATTTTTATGAATCTTTGTCCATTTATCATCCTTCACTGATAATGGATTACACCTTATTTTGAGAACATTCACTTTCACGTGATCATGTTTTATATCACTCCCTTTTATTAATTGGAGATTATTTTATTCCATAATCTCGATATTTTTAATATCATCAATGAATTAAAGACCATTTCCATTTCTTATGATTTTGAAAATGTATACTATCTTTATAATCATTGTCAATTGAAGAAATATTATTAATTAATTTGTTTTATTTACTGAGAAAATATTGATATTCCAAATTTGTGATTCAATATGGATAGTTTTTCACTTATAAGAAATTTTGATAATGAATTGTATTGATGATTCAAAACATAATGAATAAAGAGGACATAAAAGTGATGGGTGGGTCAAGATTAAATATATCCCCTCAATGCATTAACAGGTATCCTAAGAAAAAATATTAGTCATTTCACATTAGAAGGGTATCTACTTTACACCTACCCATTTATTAAAAATGATGAATTGGTTGATAGGCTAGGATGAAAATATTCATGATATCTTTTTCATGGGGAGATTATCCAGAACCTCATGAATTATTAATTTCCTTTAATAATAATTGACTTTCTAATATCATGGTGTTTTTTACATTGATATTTGTTATGTATGTTCCTTGAACTCATGTTTTTGATTGAATGGAAATATTTTTTTATTATCCACTCTTCCATAATAATTATGACTTATTTACTTATAAAATCTTATACTTTATTTAGTAAAACATAGAATCTGATCTCAACCTATATTTTTTTCCTTTCATTCTGACACGAAAAAGGATATTATTGTTTTGAGACGTACTACACCAACACTCCAGAGGGGTGAGTTGAGATATTGAATTTGTTTTGTTTATAGAACAAACCTTTCTAATGATGTGATTACTTATTCTATTTTATAAACACATAAAAAAATAAAAAATAAAAGTTAAATCAAAAGATATCATGCACCAAATATTTATGAAGCTTTAAGGAATAATTATCCCTTAGTCCACCCCACCAATTCTCACCTCCAAGAGCTAGATGGTCTTCCCTATATGAGTCCTTTTATAAGGGATTTCCAGTCATTTTCCTGAGTACTACATGACTAAGTACAATCAATTAACACTTCTTATAATATTAGGATATTTTATGTAGGACTAAAAATGTAATTACAAACACTAGCCTTCAAGGTTCTTAATCATGGAACCATCAAATAAAAAGTGATAATAAATAATGATTTTACAAATGTGTATAATAGTAGTATGATAAAATTGAGAGAATATAAAATATCTATGGGAGATAAGGTCAGGATAAAATTAATCTTGAGGAGAGTATTTTGAAATGATACAAAAAAATATTTTTATATTACAACTAAAGATATTGAAGCTTCTCTTTCTTTTCATGAAAACAAAGTAGGGTAAAAATCACAATAAGAGTGATATATATGTTAATATTGAAAGTGGTTCCCTACTAGTGTATACAATCTTCTTGAAAACAATTGATCATGAATTAAAATATCCATCTTTTATCATATAGCTTCAAATCTATAAAATCTAAAGTTGTAATTTAAATTCTACAAGTGCTTTTCTGGGAAATTGCATAGCAAAAGTACTGACAATTAAATAATCATTTAACTATCTAATTTTATCTGTTCATGAAACTTTTTATATTAATTTTTATAATAAAATTATAATCCAACATTTAATGAATTCATTGAAGTATTATTTCCCATGAAAATTACATCGATTGAAGAATTAAAATGTATGGATAAAATAATACTGGAAGTATTAGTAATCCTATTGTATCATTAAATAACTTAGATAATGATTAATATGGTAAAACAATTGATCAAAATATATTTAGAAGAATTATTATAGGATTACTTTACTGAAAATATAATCATCCAAGCATAATTTTTTGTTCTCATTTGTGAAAGATGTCAAAAAGAAAATTGTCCCATCATAAGGCTATAAAATGAAATTTTCAATATCTTATAGAAAATATGGATCATAGTTCATTTTATTCCTCCAAAAATATTTATGATTTAAAAAAATTAGATACTTATTTTGTTCGATGTTAAATGGATATAAACAGTACTTCTAGAACTAGTCATTTCTTAAGAGAAATTTTAGTTTCTAAAACTTATAAGAAATAAAAAAAATTTAACTTTCCACTACTAAAGTAGAATTTGTGGAAGTTGGAATTTAATATGATCAAGTAATTGTAGATGAAACACACACACAATTGCAGCAGGGGATGAAATAACTATTAAGATTTTTAAAATTTGAGTATAGATTATAATCTTTAGAATATTATTCAATATTATAGAACCATTAACATTATAAATATTATGAAATGGGCTTTAATCCTTTATTTTGGTGGATATTTGGAGGATTATTAAAATTTCATAGAGTTCTTATATAATAATATCCATAGAGATTCAATTCATATAGATTAATGTTAAAAAAATCTTTCATAGACCATGTTGTTCTCTATTAAACTAGGTATAGATCAGGGGTTCAACATTGATTTCTTGTATCATTTTTCAAGAGAAAAATGAGTGGGTGAAATTGTTTCAAACATGAATAGAAACTATGAAAAGTCACAAAAGTCTCATTTTGGTCACTGGTGATTACCCTTTGAATTTTAGGTTTGGGATCTTGTGTTTCTCCGAGTCTCACCTTGATTAGGTCATCAATGGATGGGTAATAAAGGAAATATTACTCCTTAATTTATTAAACTCATCATGATACTAAATAGTGTTATAGATGCGACTTATAAATTTATATTATATTCTTGGTTCATTACAATAAAAAAATTTATCCATATTTCATTGTTAATAAATTATATGGCATATATAACACACATTTTTTGTTCAATGATGTGGACATGGAATCATATTTTTTTAAATAACATATCAGTATCATTGGATGAAGTTACAAAAAATTACGAAGATATATCATCCATTTTTTAATAGTGTGATGGAAACATGGAAAACACTTAAATAATACATAGGATTGTGAATATAATATGAAGACTTAGGGAATACATGTACCCTTAAAATGTAAGATTAATATTCATTGGGAAGAGAAATATGGTGGTGAGGATTTTGTAATGACTCATATCCTTGCAGGTCTGTTCCACCAATAATTTGTTTCTATTTAATTCCTTTTTGGTTTTGTTTATATATAGATGATTTGTTTGAGGAGTTTAGAGGAAGGATTAAGGGAGAATGGGGTGGTACTTTGGTGCGACAATGGAACTGGGTACATGGTGGTCTAAAAGTGGGATGTTAATTGACCCATGTGAGCTCTAATAGTAATGTTAGTAACACTAGATACAAGGTGGGTTTTAAATTGATACCTAATAGAATTTAGACTAATATTTAAATTTTAAGGTAAAATAATTTTTTAACATGAATATATAATCCCATAAATTCATTGGGTGGGTAATTCTCCAACATTTCAATATTTATCCAACCTTGGGAGATCCTCCTTCATTTCTATTTTATTTTAATCAACCTATGATTCATTATTTAATATGATTTATAAACAAGTGGACATGGATTTATTTATTTAGCTATAATATGGTAGGAAAACCTTTCTCTTATAAATGTTTTAACTAATTTAGTATGGGTTCCATGTTCTCACTAACCTTTTTATTTATCAGGTGTTTAAATCTAAAAAATATTTTAATTTTTCTTACTTTGGGTAGTATAAGGATGTTATATTTCGTTATCTTCATGTAAGGCTTATCTTATTATTGTGAAATTAGTGAATTCCAATTACAGTATAGAAATAAATTTTTTTTTCTGGTCTAATATAGTTTGGTAAGATCATTTAATGGTGGCATATATAGTGTTCTTGGGCTTTAGAATTGCCATCTTCGTAATCTAATGTGAAAGAACACTTTTTTTATTCATATATTATTATAGTTTCATGATTATATGTACATGGAGTATTGATAAGAAATACCAAATAATTATTTTCATTAATAAAATTTTAAGAAAATGTTATCTATATAAGATAAAGATAAATTGGTTATCCCTTATTGACCCTTAAATAATAGTGCCTTCAAAATTCTACTTTATTTATTCTATTTTATTCTAATGATAAGTAAACCATTATGTAAGTTAATTTATATTTTTTAAATTTTTTAATACTTTATTATGGATGTGTTTTATGGTAATATATGTTATTTTATGTCAAGTTACTAAACATTGATAATGATTACCTTCACATGTTTTTTTGTTTAGGTTTGATTCTATGATTTCTTTTGGATGAAATATTAATTTGGTGGATATACACCCATGATTTTAAGCACTTATTCTCTTAGGGTCATTATTTTTAGAACCTTTATTGATTATATTCCATATGTATATCCTTACATTTCAATGTATTTCATATGTAGGTGTTTTGACCATGTCTTGTAAGTTCCAACCCCCGATATGTGTATAGGTTTTATAAGGAAATTTCATATATATAAATATATGATATATCCTAATTGAGAGGATTGATTCCTCACATAGAATATGTATATGTATTGATATGATTATTCATATATATAAAGATGTTACATCTAATGATAAGAGGAGTTGCCTCTTATATGGGGATGGTGCTGATATGGAAGTGAAATTCCTCCCTATTGGGTGAAAGATTCCTCCCAAAGTGGATTATTGTAGATACATACATATATATATATACCAATATTTATATATATAAATGGACTCCTATAGAGGATGGGTTCAGTTTTCCTTCCTTGAAACATTGATCTCTTATATCAAGTAGGTACATTATGTGGATTATTAGAATCACTTGTACTGGGTATGGTTTATTACACTAAAAAATATTAATGTTCAATTAGATCTTGATCATTATTTATTTGATTAATATAAGAGCATGAACACTCTTTTGTCAATAAATTTTTTGATATACTACCTCTTGTTTAAGTCACTACCTTTCTAATTTATATTCCATATTTATACACATATATTTATTATAGTCTTTCTAAGGTAAGATATAGAATTACAATGGGTGAATTCTACTTATATCCAATTTATGTTCCACTAAAATGCATCTAGACATTGTTTTATATTAACTCGAAAATGGGAGGGCACCTTCACTTAATGGATGAGTGTATTTGAGCATGGTAAAACATCATAGGATGTTTTCGAGTAAGTGGTGGCATATTTTAGAGTTTTTTGTGGATGGCCTAGGTAAGGATCTAAAGTATAACCTTGGTTGATCATATAGAAGATTCTTTACATGGAATGTATCCTTTTGGGCCATTGTGACATGTTTTACATAACTTATAAGTGAAAAATAGTTTTTTGGTCTAGTTCCAGACTCTGTGTAAAAATTATGAATGGTCTGACTAAGAGTTCATATATATACATGTAAATCTAGTGAGGGAGTTTTATTTTTATCATATAACTCAGCAAACAGGTTTCCTTCCAGTGGAAACTTATTATTTTTTATTCTAGGGTCAATGTTCCCAAGGTTCATTACATAAATCTCATCATATACCTCAATTTATTTATTTTTAAATTCTATAATTCTAAAATAAGATAAATCATCTCCCACCTATTGAAAATTTATCCTTCTAGATTTACAGCAACCTCTGGTGATCTAGAGGTGCGCCTGAGATCTTGTAGTGAACTAGCTCCAGGCTATTTACATATTCAAGTCATGTCATTATACACATATTCATAATTTGTAGATGTTATTTTTTTCATAATTACTTTAGTGTCACTATGGAAATCCATTGTATGAAATCATAATCCCATAGAGATATATTTTATTACTATATTGATAACTCTTTTATACAAACCTTTTAAACAACGTTGAATCATATGCTACTTTTATCATGCACCTTACACTATGGAAAGATGGTATATTGTTATTTTATGTGAATGGTATCATCAATATATCCTTATCATTATATTGATTATTTAAATTTATTTACCATTCCCTTATATTATATAATTTTATAGCCAAAAACCTTATAAACCTATCTTATCGAATATTATTCCTAGTATTTACAAGTTTCTCGTTATTAAATATTTTTTAATATATTATGAATTCTATTTAATTATATAGTGTAGTTAATTAGATGGGAAATGTTATGGGTTGGTCTTTTAATTATACTGAACCTCAGTGCATAGTTGGTTTTATAAGACAGCTAATATTGGTAAATTATATTGTCTTTAACCTTTATCTAAGATATCCGGACCTATGGACTTAATGATATGTTTATCATTTTTAAAATTATGAATTTCAAAATTATTTTATCCATCAATATGTATTCATTATTTTGTTCTTATGAATTCTTTTATATAGATTTATATTGATGATTTATTCATCCTATATTATATAAATCATGATTATTGTCACGACCCGTCCTCGGGGCCCGTTCTGTGACTACCCCTAGCCCACCTTCCATAGGCCAGGGGCTGGAGACTAGCACCAAGGCGTAAATTCCAACAAAAAGGGAAGGCATTGCCTTTGAAAAGTAAACAAGTACCACAGAGTAAGCAAGAGGTAAAGTAAACACTAAGTAAAATAGTGTACAACTGTAAGTGCGGAAAAGTAAGTGGGCCAGTATACAAACCCAAAACTGAAAGTAAAGTACAACTCGAAAGGGAAAACAGCAACTGATAAGTAAAAGCTGTTACGCCGAGCTGCCCACTGGAAATTCCACCTGAAGGGTGGGTACAGATAGCTCCACTGCTTCTCGGGTCCTGTCGTCCGCTCCGAGCACGTCCCGCCCAGTGGTGCACCTCCAGGTACCGTCTTGCTCTGCAAGCCTCAACCACGATCAACGTTGTCCGTCGTCTGCAACCAACACAACGTAGTGCGGGCATAGCCCATGCAGGGGTGAGTATAAGATACTCAGTAAGGACCCCGAGACCCCCGAAGGTCTCCCAAAATCCACAGAGGATAAACCAAAAAAGAAAGATACAATCACGAAGTAACAACCAACACTGCTTAGGTAAATGCCCATACATATACCTAAGTCATCAATTCCAATACGCTCCAACCTCTGAGCCCAAGTACAACTCATTCCACACAGGAAAGTATTCGTATGCCACACAGGAAAGCAAAACGAAATCCACACAGGAAAGCAACAGGATTCAGCTCACACAGGTATGCATCTTTTATTATTTCATCTCATAATACAAAAACGCTACACAATAGCAACAAGGAACTAGAAGTACAAAGGACGTATCCACTAGTTCTGCTCCTGTCCATCTGCTCCCAGAGCTCAATGATCGAAGGCCCTGACTGCCTGAAGCTGAGATCTCGCATTTCCACCAACTCCCTACGGTCGGGCGGACCTCCTGGTGGTGGTGGTGGCAACACCTCGAAGTGTCTCCCACCATCGGCTACTCGGAAAGCTCCTCTTCCTCGTCCGCCAGCACCCTGCGGACCACCGTGGCCGAACCTCTGTCTGGGAGGTCCCTCTACCGCCTGCTGCTCTTCTGTAAGACGAGTCGGGCAGTCTCGAGCCATGTGACCTCGCCCACTGCATGCGTAGCAATGTTTTCCCCTCGCATAGCTGGCTCTCCATCGGGTGCCCCACACAACCAAATCTCCATCCTATGACTGCCCATCTGATGGTTTGGCCCACTTGGACCTCTGCGTCACCTGTCTACTGCCAGCTGCAGAAGACCCTGCTACGAGCCGTCCTCCGGAGGGCCCTGTCACTGCAGCCTGCTCGGCGAGAAAACTCTCCACTAGAAGGGCTCTCTCCAACACCTCTGCCTGTGTCGGAATGTTGAGGGAGATCATCAAAGCCCTGATCTCGTGTCTCAAACCCTGCTTGAAGGTCTGATCCTAAAATAATGGGTCTCGTACCATGTCAGTAGAGTAGCGCGAGAGATCGGTAAATCTCGTTGAGTACTGAGCGACCGTCATGCTGCCCTGTCGCAGCTGAAGAACCTCATGAATGCGTACCGCACGGAGGGTGGCTGGGACGAACTCGGAGCGAAAGATACTCTCAAAGTCCGTCCAGAGGAGTGATGCCTCATCGGGAACCTGGAGCATCAAGCTCCACCATCTTCCTGCTGCTGCGTGCAGTAGGCTCGCCGCGAGGATCACCATGAGGTTTGCTGGTGTCCTCACTAGCCTGAAAACTCGGACGACCGCCTCCAGCCAGTCCTCGGCTGCCTGGGGGTCTGTCTCCCCACGGAACCTGGGTGGTCGCTGGCGCTGGAACTCGTGCAGAGAACCGAGGCGTCGTACATCGTCAGCTGCCAGTGCTGGAAGCATCGGGGGATCGGCGGGTAAAGGTACCGCCAGTGCCTCTGCTGACAAGGAGCCCTACACCGAGGCCTCGTCGCTCGGTGGGCTGTCATCACGCTCCACTCTCGGAACCCTAGCTGGCTGCCATCGTGGGGCCATCCTGAAAGAAACAGGTGCGCCACGGTCAGAATAGTATACCTGGTGAGCTGACACAAGTAATCACAAAGAAAACTTGAACACACATGCAATCAATGTTTTTGTGCATTAAGTCGGAAATCAGAAGTCAGGGTCCTGGTGTACGGATACGTCGGCCGCCGCACCAACACTGGACTCCCTGGACTGATAACCACACTCAATACGCTAAACATTATTACTTCACATAGAAAAGATCAGAGTTCGCGGTAGAACCGAACTCCTTTGATACCAATTTGTCACGACCTTTCCTCGGGGCCGGTGTCGTGACTACCCCAAGCCCGCCTTCCATAGGCCAGGGGCTGGCGACTAGCACCAAGGCGTAAATCCCAACAAAAGGGAAGGAATTGCCTTAGAAAAATAAACAAGTACCACAGAGTAAGAAAGCGGAAAAGTAAACACTAAGTAAAACATTGTACAACTGTAAGTGCGGAAAAGTAAGTGGGCCAGTATACAAACCCAAAACTGAAAGTAAAGTACAACTCGAAAGGGAAAACAGCAACTGAAAAGTAAAAGCTGCTACGCCGAGCTGCCCACTGGAAATTCCACCTGAAGGGTGGGTACAGATAGCTCCACTGCTTCTCGGGTCCTGTCGTCCGCTCCGAGCACGTCCCGCCCAGTGGTCCACCTCCAGGTACCGTATTGCTTTGCAAGCCTCAACCACGATCAACGTTGTCCGTCGTCTGCAACCAACACAACGTAGTGCGGGCATAGCCCATGCAGGGGTGAGTATAAGCTACTCAGTAGGGACCCCGAGACCCCCGAAGGTCTCCCAAAATCCACAGAGGATAAACCAAAAAAAGAAAGATACAATCACGAAGTAACAACCAACACTTCTTAGGTATATGCCCATACATATACCTAAGTCATCAATTCCAATACGCTTCAACCTCCGAGCCCAAGTACAACTCAGTCCACACAGGAAAGTATTCGTATTCACACATGAAAGCAAAACGAAATCCACACAGGAAAGCAACAGGATTCAGCTCACACAGGTATACATCATCGATAAGGTGAAAGAGATGATCAGACATAGATACTGAATCATCTAAGCTGGGACCCACATATGATACAAGACCAGCACAGCTAGGACCCACATAGGATACAAGACCAGCTGTCTTCATTGATTCATCTATACTGGGACCCACATAGGATAAAAGACTGGTATTGAATCATCTAAGCTGGGACCCACATAGGATATAAGACCATCACAACTAGGACCCACATAGGATACAAGACCAGCTGTCTTCATTGATTCATCTATACTGGGACCCACATAGGATACAAGACCAGTATTGAATCATCTAAGCTGGGACCCACATATGATACAAGACCAGCACAGCTAGGACCCACATAGGATACAAGACCAGCTGTCTTCATTGATTCATCTATACTGGGACCCACATAGTATACAAGACCAGTATTGAGTCATCTAAGTTGGGACCCACATAGGATACAAGACCAGCACAGCTAGGACCCACATAGGATACACGACCACATGTCTTCATTGATTCATCTATACTGGGACCCACATAGGATACAAGACCAGTATTGAATCATCTAAGATGGGACCCACATAAGATACAAGACCAGCACAGCTATGACCCACATAGAATATAAGACCAGTTGTCTTCATTGTCGCAGTCCACTGAGGATCCCTGCACAATCGTCGTCGTCACAGTAGCAGACGCAGCCAACAATAGGGTTCCCGCACACAGCAAGCTCGTTCGGGAGGGTCCGCTCCACGAGCCGAGAGGCTGATACATCAACTGTCACAAAGTCCAGAGTTGATGTATCCAAAAGTTCTGTATCGCCAACAGGAACTCAACGCAACAGACGGCGCGTCGATCAGACGCCCGGTCTGAGAGTTATTGGCTTTTTCGTCTCAGGGGCCCGGTTGGTTTTTAAGGTAAAACCAACCCGACCGTACTCCACCAGTGTCCAAACCTCGGGCGGAGTATGCCAAAAGACCCGTCTCACTAAGAGAAACTCAACAAAGCTGAAGGCACGTCAATCGGACGTCCGTAACTCAAGATATGAGTGTTTTCGCTCCGAGGGCCCGGTTGGTTTCGTGTACGAACCAACCCGGCCGAACCCAAAGTTCTCCGAAACCTTGAGTGTGATATACGGAAACGACTGTCTCGATCTAAGGATCATGTTTCTGCTCACGGCGAGTCGTTTGGAGGCCCGTAACTCAAGTTACGGGTGAAAAATCGAAACCCGTCTGAAACTGGGGGTCTGGGCCCGGTCCGACCCGACCCAGTACCCCCTGGGGCTGGCCCGAACCGGGTCGACCCGATTAGGGTCCGGGTCCGACCCGGCGCGGGGTGGCCCGGCCCGGCGTGGGGCGGCGTGGCCCGGGGTGGCCCGGCCCGGCCCGGCGCGTCCTGTCAGCGGGTCACCGCCCGCGCGCAGCACGCAAGGCCAAAAGGTCCAAGCAGGAGGGGAACAGGGGGGTCGCAGCCCCCCATGTTTTCTTTTGAAACAACGGCCTCCCCACGTGGGGGGGGGGGGGCGCTCCAAGTCACTGGGGGTTCAACCTCCAGGTTTTGTGGATCTCGGCCGGCCTTAGGCCGGCCGTTTTCCTTTCACACGCGGGACTCGTGGGTCCCGCCTCCTAACCCTTCCGCCGCGGCCGGCCGCCTTCCATCCTTCCGTCGCGGCCCGATGGTCGTGGCTCTTCTGATTTCCGGCGACCGGCGAGGCCGGCCGCCTCTGGGTGCTCCGTCGCGGCCATACAGCCGCAGCACTTCTTTAACCGATGGCGGCCGGTTTTCCGGCCACCCCTTCCAGCTCTGCCGCGGCTCAAGCCGCGACCCTTGTTTGATTGGCACGGCGCGACGGCGCCGTGCCTCTCCGCCGTGGCCTGACTCCGGCCTCCGTCTCTACGACTACCTTTGACGCGACGTGACGACATCGCTTCCTTGAAATCTTTCCACGGTGCGTCACGACGGCGCCACGCAATAATTGCTGTGCGATTTCCGCGTGGTGTGACGGCACCATGCCATCTCGTTCCATCCGCAAGAAACAATCAAGAACAAGGAGGGGGGTTCGGCCTTGCTCGTGGGGTCCAGCCCCCTCTCACGTTATTTGCTAATAATTGAACAAATTCCACGAAGAAATAATCATGGGTAAATTCATGAACAAAGAATAAAATAAACCCCTACCTTAAATTCAAGTGAGGAGAACGTCAACAAACCACGGAAGACAAGTGTCGCGGAGGTCGGGCATCGCGGTAATCGTTCGTCGATTCCGTTGACGAAGAGGTACATCCGAAGAGGTACGTCGTTGGTGAAACTTCGTAATACGACGAAGAAAGTTCGAGGAGGAATCAGCGTCTCCTTTCGTTGATACAGGAAGAAGATCGAAGAAGCGACGTCGTTGATCTTTGGAAATGGACTGGCTACGAAGAAGAAGGAAGCGGTGTTCTTGAGTGTTCTTTGTCGAAGCTTGAAGAAGATGGAGAGAATTCTACCAAAACCTCTCTAGATGGCTAAGGAGACCAACCAAAATAAAAGAAGCTAAGGCTTATTTTATTCACACAATTATCAATTTTAATTTCAAAGGTTTGAAATTCAAACAACTCTCTCCATTAAATTACCAAGTTGTCAAGATCATTAAAAGAGGAGTTTAAGGGAGTTTAAAAAAAAGGTGAAGAGTTATGCTTCGTGTGGGCCCCACCACACTTAATCCTCCCAAGGGAGGTTAAGTGGATGTGGGTCCCACCTCTAACTCCCTTTGGGAGAAAATAACAAAAAAGTTAAAATAAAATTTGTATTCCATAATTTTATTTAACTTATTCTAAACTTCCAAAAACTAACTCTCAACCCGCAATAAACGCAACCTCGGAAAAGGTCTCCTTAAACGAATATCGTTGCTGTGAGTTCATCGGTGCCCTCAGAATTTGATTCCGGGCACCGGTTTCAAAGTTAGAAATTCCCGCTCATTCGTTCACTGAACGTACCCGAGCCAAACTTCGGAAATTGATTCCGGGAACTCCGGGCCTCGGAATCAGGTGCCGTCAGAAACCGAGCTCTTGTAAAATTCCAAATAAAATTAAGAAACAATTTCCCTTGAATTTTACGGGTCTTTACAATTATATAGATTTTTTGATATGTTATCCTTTACTATGTTTGGAAGATCATCCATTTGTTATGTTCCTAAATTTCCCTAATAATTAAAGAATAATGTAAAACATATTATTCTAATGATATCATAATGATTATATAATGATTTACTACAAAAATATATAAGTGTGTTGTACTTTAAATATTTTCAATCAGATTGTAATGCCAATATATGTCTCTAAACTATTGAGTTATACTAAAATATGGATCCTATATATGTAATATTATGAATTTTATTTCTATGTGATAAAAATGTGTAGGATTTTAATTCAGGGTCCATATAGTCAATTTTAGTTAGTGTTTAGTGAAAACCATAAGATCTTGATTTAGAAGAGAATAATTAGTTAATATATGATTTAAATGAACCCATAAAGAATTATAGAAATAATAGATATGAATTTTAAAATTTTAAATTAATTTATACGAAATTAATGATTGACTATATGGATACATTAAGTGAATATTATTATTCATGTGTTACTCAATAACCAACAAGTATATGACATTGTCTATAAAATGACACAAACATTACATACATAAATATTTAATATTATTATATGAATATTAACAACATAAAATTATGAACCATGCCAAAACATAAAGTTTCAGTGTCTTTAGAAACATGGATACATAAATAACTAGTATATAAAGGATATAAATCATCTACCGCTATGTTCTTTTCCATGACAATAATTATTAAACATTTCATCTACCACAATGTTCTTCTAACAATAACCACCTATCCTCTAATATCTACTCTAAAATATCATCTTAGATAAGAAAATAAATTAAAAATTTATTAACATCACTAAATTTTTTCTAGAGTTTTTGGTAAGATCATAATGACATCCTAAGAAGGATTTAGGTATAAAACTAAAGAGGTTTTAAAAAAATTAGGTTTTGTTCTTAACCAAGTGTTTAATGTTTTATATCTTATTTTTCCTCTTTTAGAACTATAATAACCATTGTGATATAATAAAATCAGTATCTCCCATATAATTAAATTTTTTTATGCTTTTAATATAAATCTTTTTCATCTACATATCAATCTAATGGAAAATGAAATCATATTTCATGCGTATTTTCATACCACCACCTCATAAAGATAGTGTATTCCATTTTTCATCAATAAATCATATGGATGTTAAAAATTATGTTTGAAAATGAAAAAATATTATATAAATTAATTAAATTTATTTATTTAATTTTAAATAGAATTTATAATTCATTATTTACAATCCAATTACGAAATAAAAATATCATTCATGTGTATGTATAGCTTAACGTCTTCGGGTAGCAGTGTAATTTTTTTCATCTCCATTTCATTGGGATGGTTATAAAGATGAAGATAACTAAAATTTATATGATATTTAAATAATTATTATCATTATGATATTATTTGATAATGATTAATATTCATGTACTAAAACTATAAAATTGAAACTTACATGGAAAGTGAAAGTGTTAACACTCAGAAACAAAGATTTTAATAAATAATTATGAATAAAAGGGTTTTGAAATGTTATAAGTTAATAATATATGATAATTCATTTATTTATATGGCAATGTTATATAATTATAATAAATCAAAATTTAGTATACAGTATTTTAAAATAAATTTTGAGTAAAATGAAACTTGTGGTAAGGGGTTTTTGTTACAATCTCATTTTTTTTAGATTGTTTTTGTTTTGATTTACTTTTGGAAAATACCATGATCCTAATATTGTAAACCCAATATAATTTCTTATTTGACAATTATATTGTATTTTCATTTTTTTTATTCAGTTTACCCTCTATTCGATTCAATAATCAACAAGTTATATATATGTGACTCTCTTCTAAAAAACATACTTTGAATATTTCCTTCCAACTATTTTTTTCGTATCCATATTATCTTTAAATAATTTTGAATAATATGTTTAATATTATTCAATGAATTTTTATTTCATTTTTACACACTATTTAATTTTTATAAAATGGGTTAAAATTACTCTCCTTTCCATTTTCTGAATGAGGTACTTTTTACTAAATGTGCGAATGTGATCTTTGTTTTTACATACACTGTATAACTGAAATTTATTAATATCATGAATAATAATTTCTTGGAAGATTAATTTAAAATTTAATATTGTTATTTTCAAATAAATCGTTTTTTGAACATTTCAGGATTCTTTATTTAAAATGAAATCATATGAAAATGGTAATATTTTCATAAAGAAATGAAAAAAAGAAAAACTGGATTTATAAATCTCTTCTTAAACAAAGTTAAAAGGGAATTATGTATAATTTTTTTCTTCTATTTTCTTTTTAAAATGAATGGTTTTACTATAAATCCGAAATTTTATCTGAATCTATGTTCTTTTATCATTCTTTAATACCAATGAATTATACCTTATTTTGAAAACATTCACTTTCTTGTGTTCATGTTCGATGTCAGTCTCTATTATTAATTAGATGTTATTTTCTTCCTTCATCTCCATATTTTGAATATCATGATTGAATTAAAGATAATTTACACTACTTTTTATGATGTTGTAATAGTAAACCATTTCAATATTTAGTATCAGTTAAAGGAAGCATATTAACTAATTTGTTTCATTTACTAGGGAAATATTGATATTCCAAATTCGTGATTCAATATGGATAGTTGTTCACTTATAATAAATTTTTAGAATTAATTTTATAGATGATTCAAAATATGATGAATGAATATGGCATAAAAGTGATGGGTGGGTCCTAATTAAATATATCCCCTCAATAAATTGAGAGGTCTCCGAAAAAAAACATGAGTAATTTTATATTAGATGGTTAGCTACTTTATAGCTACCCATTTATTAAAAATTCTGACTTGGTTGAGAGGCCATGATGATTTGATTTATGATATAATGATAACAGTAATTGACCATGAATATAAAGAATTGAGAATTTCATTTTTTTAATAATTTAATTTCCAATATCAATGTGTTAGTAATGTTGATATTTTCCATGGATGTTCAGTGAACTCAATTTCTTGACTGAATGAAATTAGTTTTGATTATCCACTCATCCATATTAATTATGCCTAATTTACTTATGAGATATTCTACCATATTTAACCCAGATTTTATTCTGATCTCACCCTTTATTTTCTACCTTTCCCTAGGACAATGTTGGTTGGAGACTGATTGCACCAAAACTCAAGAGGGGGTGAATTGAGATCACGAAATTTATTTTGCTTTTAAAACACCATTTATAAAGTTATGATTACTTATGATATTTTTTTAACACATGAACATATTATATATAAATGAAAAATTATAAGATATTAGATCGTAAATATTTATAGGCCCTCATTGAATAAAGATCCCTTAGTCCACCCCACCAATGGTCAACTCCAAGACCTTTCTGGTCTTGACTATATGAGTCCTTTTACAAGGGATTTCCCATCATTTTCAAAGGTATTACATGATTGATTTCAATAAATTGATACTCGGTATAATACTAGAAGATATTATTTAGGATTAAAAAAGGCATTGAAAACACTATCATTCAAGGTTCTTATTCTTGGAAACATCACTTAAAAAGTGAGAATAATTAAATATTTTACAAATGAGGATCATAGTTGTAAGATACGACAATAAAAAGAGAGATCATATCTTAGAGGGATGATTAGAATAAAAATAATCTTGAGGAGTGTGTTCTAGAATGATAAAAATATAATTTTTTATAGTAAATATGTAGAACTCAATGTTTTCGCTTATTTTCAAGAAACCAATGTAGCACATATAGAACTTTAATAGTGTGTTATATGTTAATAGTACAAGCGCTTCAATACTTGTGTATAGTACCTTCTTCACATCACTTGAACATTAATGAAAAAAATCAAATATAATTATATATCATTAGATGTGTAAAATCATTGGATAGAATTTAAATTTCATAAGTCCTTTTCATTAAAATAGGACGGAAATAGTATTGTCCATTATATTATCATTGAAATACCTAATTTTATCAGTACTTGAATCTTTTTATATTATTTTTAATAGAAAGTGTTATACCAACATTTATTGAATGCATTGAAGCATTAATTCCCATATAAATTGCCCCAATTGTAATAAGTAGTAGGTTGTAGAATAACGTAGATAATTTTGGATCACCACATAGCTGAATTCTATTGATTTGAATTATTGTAGTTGAATTAATTCACACAGTCATTCCTTAAAAAGCTGATTTATCCATGTATCCAAACTGGAATATTATATATTTACATAGTATAATTACTTCACATAGTCTTCTTGATCCTGTAGCCAAATTTTATATAGTCAAATTGATGGTTCTAAGTGTAACAGAAGTGTGCAGAGGTGGGAGATATATTAAAATTCATTTTAATAATCATTTCTTGAATCCAAGATTGAGGATATTGAAATCCAAATTTATAATTAATTTATTTTATATTTGAAGGAATAAATATGTATAATTAATAACTTTATTCATTGGTGTTTGTTGATTATCTAAAAAGAAGCATTAATATTACCTTCGTTGAATTGTGAGGATCCAAGGATTGAATCTGTTTAGTGCTGATCTGCACATGCTCCAATGATTTCCATGAAACACAACTCAATCATCAGGTGCAACCATGTAGAGTGGAATTTATTACATGTTAATTCATGATCAATTATTCATAGGTATTTAATATATCTCTCTTTCACTTATTATACCTGATATGGATAGACAAGTATGATGTGAGAGATAATTCTCTGTGTGTAATAATTATCTATTCTAGATTTTTGGATTCTCTAGAAAATAGACATAAATTTCTATTTATAGAGTTAGGATTTACGTTAAAAAATTATTTTATTTCATATCAGACATTAAATAAAATTTCTTAAATTTAATAAACCCCTTGACACATAATAATAATAAAATTATTGTTATTTTTTAGGCATGCGCCAACTTGTGAAATAAAAAATATTATATAGTAGTCTTATTAATTAATATTACTCACTATACTTTGTCATTGTCCATTTTCACTCCTCTATAATTTATTTAACAATTGAAAAAACTATTTTATTCATAAATAAATATTTTATTCCCAATATTGAAAATAAATAGTAATTAAAATATTCAATGCATAAAAATGCAATTTATTCACAATCTGATGAATAAATATTTTTTTTAATTTATGAGATCAATATAGAAAGATTAAAATTATTCCTCATACTTGAGAACAATATGTATTCCATTATTTAAACTAAATTATAATTTAACTAGGATCAATGGAATCACTTAATGTGTGATGCAATATGATTTTTTCTTGTTGGAATTAATCAGTATTTCCTACTGTCCAAGATTACTAATTAAAAATGGGTCAAGGAACCCAATAGAAATTACATAATGATAAAACTTAGACAAAAATAATAATATTTCTCACGATGTAATATATTACCTATATCACAATATATCATCAATATTGTTACATATCTGTGTCACCATCCTTTATGCTTGATATGTCTCTCTTTGACTATTTTAAATAAACACATCATTATACCATGGAAATGGAATTTAATGTGATGTTTATATTCCAATAAAAGGGATGAGACATCATCTTTTATAAATATGGAAGTGAAAAATAATTTCCCAACTTATTCGTTGATGACATGTCAATCATAACGCACCCAATGTATCAAACTTTTCTATGAACTGTTATCATCAAGTTTTATAAAATATGTCAATGTTTGGAAATTTTAACATGGATTAATAATAATTTTAAATTCTAAGGTATACCTTAAACTCATTTACGTAGTAGTATAAAATGACACCAAAGCATGCATAACTCTTATTGGCAAGAATGTTCTCATAATCTTCTATCTTAGAGATTAATAAGTGTGAACTTCATGAGAAGAAGCCTCATCTAGATATGAGTACTCACACATAACAGTCATTTTTCTATCTTTCCCATCATAATATTTTATCCAAACACATAACACAACTTGAGAATATCATCATATCACATCAAGGTTCTCATCATAAGAGGGATCTTCTCTGACATTTTTAATGCGCCGTATACTCTAAGAAATTATTATATTTGAGTCAAATAGAAAAACTGACAATATGTAATATGAAGTTCTATTAAAATGAAATACATTAAATATATATGTAATTAATGAAAAAATTGTTGGTCCTAGGACACAAAATCAAAAAACCCTCACATGGACTAGTATCTACTTCCTACGGCCTTCAGTCTTCAAGACCTCACATGACATTCATGTTTCTGCTAAGTCAAGGATTTAGTCAAGGCTTATGCCAAATTGCCTTCCATGGAATGAAATTTCCCTAAAAATTTAACTCTCTGAGAAAAACCCCTCAAGAGATGATAATTATAATATACGTGATTTATCCGATGATGTAACCATTTCACTATTGTACGAGCCACCACTATGGTATTATCATAATAGAGTGTGACAGGATCTTCATATCTAGATTCCACATAATGTTTTAAATGATGTTTTGAATTTTTAGAGATTCTTTAACTGCCTCAGATGTTAAAATATACTCATACTATACTGTAGAATATACAACCACAACATTTAGTGAGCTCTTCTAGCTCACAACACCACTATTCAAAGTGAAGATATATCCCGTTTGAGACTACATTTCCTATTGATCAATATGGAAACTAAAATTTTCATATCCTCTAATTAATAGTTCTTAATCTCCATCATAAACCAAGAACATATACTTAGTAAGCCTTATATACTTAAGGACAGTCTTGAAAACCATCTAATGGAAGCCATCTGGATAATCTTAATATCTTCTTACCACACGTAATGTGTATGTGAAATCAAGCCTAATACATATCATAACATACATGAGTGAACAAATTTCTAATGCATATATAATCCTTGCCATTATGTTTCATAAATCATTTTTAAGTGGACACATTTTCCTAGAATGGTGAATGTCATGTGATTAATGAAATAACCCTATATTATATTTTTCCATACTAAATCCTTTCAATATATTTTCAATGTATGAACTATGAATTAGACAAAAAAACCTCCTTGATCTATCATGATGGATGATGATCCCAAGAATATATGATTCCTTCCACAAGTCCTTTAATGAAATAATTTATTCAACCATGCCTTAAAAGACTACAGTTCTGATATTTTGTTTCCAACGAGCAATATGTCATCAACATTTACTATTAATAAAATGAATGCCCCGCATAAAACTGTCTATAGATACACACCTTGTATTCTCTCTTTATGAACCCAAATTCCATTACGGCCTTATAAAAATTAATTTTCAATGACTTTAATGCTTTATTTAATCCATAAATGGATATTTTCTACTTACATCCCTTATTTTCATCCTTTGGAGTCCCAAACACTTTGGGTTGTGTCACCTTAAAGTATTCCTAATGGTTCATGTTAAGGATTGTTATTTTGAGATCCAATTTTAAAATATTATAATAAGGTAATGTTTTAACAGAAATTATAATTATGATGGATTTCTCATTACAAATGGTAAAAAGGTTTTTCATAGTCAATTCTGTGACTCTATTCAAAACCATTTGCAACCAATCACTCTATATAAGTACTAACATTTCCTTCCAGGTCCAGTTTCTTCTTGAATACCTATTTTCATCTAATGTAATTTATATATATTAGAGGTTCTACCAAATCTACACTTGGTTTTGGTACATGGAATATATTTCATAATTTATGGATTCCTAAGAGTTTGAAACATATGTTCCACTTAATTATTCATTGAAGGTTAGAGGATCATTGTTATAATCTTATAACAAGTCACCATATAGTGTGATGATAAGACCACATCATTTGGGTTCTCTAACCTATCAAGTACTCATACACAGTAATTGTGACTCTAGAATAATTTCTTCTTCCATAGGCCTTTGTGGAATTTTTTCTTGTGCCAAATCAACTTTATCTTGAGACTTAACTTCATTGAAGTCTATATATATCCCACTTTCTCTTTTAGAGATAAGATCCTCCTCAGGAAATGTGGGATGTCTTACAAATACAACCATTCTGTCTGAAGGATTTTCAGTTAGTATCCCTTACATTGATTGGGATATCCTTAAAAGATGTACTATGTGCATTAGGGTCAAAGATTGTTACATTAAAAGTCCCTAACAAATCATTCTCAACCACACACATGTAACTATGACTACATGTGTTTCATTCCGTTTCATAATTGGTATATTATACCATCTATTTATTTATTTGGAACTCATTTTAGTACGTATGATTTTATTTGTGACGTGTATCCCTAAAGGATAATGGAAGAATTGAATGACTCATCATTGATGTCACCATATCCTAAAAGGTGTGGTTACTTCTTTCTCATATATCATTCCACATAGGTGTATAAGCAGAGGTGAGTTGAGATGAAATCATGAACTCTTTTATATAATCAACGAAGAAATGATTAAGATATTCTCCCCTACAGTCTGAGTGAAGAATCTTAATCTTCTTATAAATATAGTTCTCAACATCATTCTTGTATTCCTCAAAATTTATCAAAAAAATAATTCTTATATCTCATCAATTATACATATCTGTATCTTCTAAAATAATCAGTAAAAATAATGGAGTAGGGGTACACACCTTTTGCATAAATATGAAATGGTCCACACAAATCAGTTTGAACTAATTCAAGAATCTCTTTATCCATTTATCCTTTCCAACTGAATGGGGCTTTGATCATTTTTCCTTGTAAATATGTGTGACATTAACCAATATGTTTTAGTTCAAATGAATCTAAATGTCCATCTTGATGTAATTTAGTTAAGATATTTTTATTTAAATGATGTAGGGGATGATGAAAAATTTGGGTGTGGTATTAGTCATGTGATGTAACATCATTATCGATTTCCATTATTTGGTACATGTAATACAACACATAACGATCACTATTAAAATATTAATTACCATAACAAATGAAATAACTATAAAAGAAGAAAAAATTACGCCCAAATTTTAAAATAAATTCATCCATATCAAGTTTACATATGAAAATAGTGATTTATTGTAATTGAAGAATGATAATAAAAACCTGCTAAACGAAATATAATTTTCATTGGAAACATGAGGTGGTAGTCCCCAATAGATACAATAGAAAGTTTTGCTCTGTTAGATGCTCAATAATATAGCAATCATGAGTTTATAATTCTGAATGTACTTGGTTCTTATATCTTAATATATATTTTGAGAATTGAAAACTGTATCTAACACATAACTTGAAGAAACATAAAAATTCAACTCAATAAAAAATGCACCTGAGGTTTCCCCTTGTTTCTTTGGATGGGTGTAGTTTTTTTCTAATGTCCCTTCTTGCTACACATGAAATAGATAGAATCATGTTCCCTTGACTGCCCCATGATCATCTTCTTCTAGGAATGGTGTGAAAAAAGATTTTGTCTTAAATATATTTTCAATACCTTTTTGTTTTTTCACCATATGGATTGAAGTTTTCTAACAGTTAGTATCCTTATGTACATGGATAAGAAGAGTATGAAGATATAGTAGAGAATTTTCTCTATTGTACATATTAATTTTCACCAAAATGATTGATAATCTATGAGGTAGTGTCGATGCGTAGGACTTCGGTGAGTTTAAACCTTATAACCCATAGGATCTCAATATGGAAAATGAATTAGAATGTGTGAGGCCCATCTTGTAACCCTCTCTAAGAATAATTTGAAATATATCCTTTGAAATCTCAACCTATTTTTTAAAGATCAATCCTGGGGAAGACCAAGATGGTTCTCAAGTAAGATATATGTGTCCATGTTTTCATGATAATTCATTAGTTTACTAGAAATTGATTAAAGCATAAAACCTTGAACATTCATCGCGTCGCTCAAATTTTTTCCATAAGAACGGAACTCCTCATCAATAACCTATTTAGTAGGTGGATCAAAAATCGAGCATTCTAGCATTTTATATTATCATTGAGGGAATGGCACAACCTGAAGGGGTTTAAGTCACACTTTGCTGTTTTTTCTAGTTAAGAGGTTATCTTTACCAAATATTGATCATAGGGATAGTGTGGATTATGAAGTTTTCATTTATTATAAAATTAAAAAGAGAGGATTATCAGTAGTTTACTTGATTAAAATATAAGAGATATATAATATTTTTAATTTTTTAATTTTTTTATTAAACCACCCACTATTTTATCGAGTATAAATATTCCTCACCATTTAACTCAGAATTTCTATTTTACTTAACATTATACTAACAAGGATCTACAATAATTTTCTTAATGATACAAAATATTTCCATGAAAACCATAATAATGTAATTAGTTTGGTGGCCTTTCTAACTACAGAATCTTTAATCCTTGATATGTTGAGTGCATTCCCGTGTAATGAAATCCTGACATGGATTTCCTCAACATATTCCCGCAAATTTTTATTGAACTAACTTTGACCATTAAACTCAACACAATTTCATTTAATTCAAACAAAAAATATCATGAGAGCTCTTGAAAAAATAAAGTCTACACACTCTTTCCATTTATTACACTTAGTTTAATAAATTCATTCCAAATCAAGTCATGGAATTCTTAGTCGGAATTAATCTCTAATTAAGAGATTTTAATTTTTTATGCATAAATTTTATATCGTTTAATAGTTTGCACATATGATTAATATTAAGTGTACATAAATTAATTAATTAACCATGAGTGAAAAAATTGCAAATAATTAATTCATTTAATTTCCATATTTTTACATTAATTAATATTTTTATGTGATCATTACCTTGAATCCCTAAAAATAATAATTTCATATATAAAATAAATAAATAAATAATGACCCATTCATGATCTTTATCTAATGGTTGATTTAACGAGAAGACATTAAATCAACCTTTGACTTAGGGGAAATAACTCCCACTCTTGATTTTGGAATGATTCACAGACTTCCACCTATCCACTTTTCTATCCCCTAGGATATAATAAGTATGGTTCTATCTTGAATAGCCTCCATTCACCATGGGGTGATCCATTATTTACAAAATTTTAATTCATTCATGAAAGTGAAGTGAAAAAAATGATTTCTAAAAGGGGATTATATAAATAGTCTCTGACACGTAGGTCCTACATAATAATGGAGGGAGGATGACTTGTAGGACA
Organism: Viscum album; assembly: GCA_963277665.1. NCBI lineage: Eukaryota > Viridiplantae > Streptophyta > Magnoliopsida > Santalales > Viscaceae > Viscum > Viscum album. The sequence goes on from OY728142.1 coordinate 896,896,187, forward strand.
TCATTTAATTTAATATCAATTAGTTGAAAACTCCTTCAATAAATTAAATTAAAACATCCAACACATACACAGTTCTTGGTTATTCTCAATAACCTTAATACATGAATCAACTACGCAAAATTATATGGATATTATTCATTTCTCTTTTAATTATTTTATTATTTAAGAAAAATGTGTTTTTATTAAATAAAATTAAATTAATTAGTTTTTTCCCTTTAACCATAATGATCATCTAATTTTATTTGTAGATATTTTTCATTAATTTAATTCATGGAAAAAAATTGAATAACCAATAATTACATATTAATTTCAAAAAATTATTTAATAATTTAAAATTCTTTATAACCATTATTTAATTATCAAACACACAATAGTGTACCAATAAAAAAATAAAGTTTAAATTATAAAATATTATAATTTTAATGTAATTTTAATTTTTCCATTTAATGGGAGACTACATGCTGTGTACATGAAGCTACATGAAATGTACCTTGGTTTTTTTTCCAAGTCACATAGAAGGGGATTCATAATGTTAACTTGGTTAGACTACATGGAATGTGCATGTTAGTAACACACCGTAAATTTACTTTTTGTGTTCGGGGTTATCCCAGTCAACACATGCTTTTCAATAAAATAACCACATGTAATAAATTTTGCGACACATCTATATTCAATGTGCATGGTTATTCAAAGTAAGATCCTCCCTCACATTATGGAACCCAGTTTTACCAGTCAATGATTTGGCGCTTCTTGATGGAATCTCCAGTCATTCTTCATTTTTCATTCAACTTTTAAGAAAATAACACACCAAAATAAAATGATTAATATATAGATAACATGTTAATTCAAATCGAATTAATTAATAAAAAACATGAAATGGAAATCTAACAACAATTGTGCATAGATCAACAATAAAATAAATAATTATACTTTTAATGTGACCACGTTCTTACCAATCGATGGTTTTGGGTGCTACAAAAGCATACAAAGATGAGAGATATATTAAAATTTCATTTAGTAATTGTTTCCCAAACCAATGTATGAAGATCATGCATGTCAAATTTATAATAAATTTATGAAATATTTTAAAAATTAAATACTTGGGATTGGAAACATTCTTCATTGGTGAATGTAGATCATACAAAATAAACCATTAGAATTACCATTATTACATTGTGCGGATCCTAGGATATAATCCATGTAGCGGTGATCCATACATGCTCCAATATTCTTTGGGAAACACCACTTGATCTTAGGGTTCTAGCGGGATGAATCGAATGTTCTAAATTGTTTGTTCTTGATCTCTTGTTATTTGGCCTGGAATAAATATGCCTATCACTTCTATTTATTTAGAGGGATAGATAAGGAGTAGTTGAGAGAAATTTCATTGTGCATAAAAATTATCTATTTTCAATTTTGTATGCTCTACACAATAGACAAATCTACCTATTTATAGAGTTAGGTTTTAAGTTAAAATATCATTGAACTGAATACTGGACATTAAATAAAATTAATTACCTTTAATAAACCACATTCCACATAATAATAATTATATTATTATTAATTTTTGGTGTGTACCAACATTCGAAATAAAAAATATTATGTGGTAGTATTGTTAATTGATATTTTTCAATGGACATGGTATTGGTTTGTTTGAACTCCTTCAGAATTTATTGAACAACCAGATAAAACTTTTATTCATAAAATAGAATTTATTAAAAATATAGAAATAAAATATATATTAAAAAACTCAATAAATAAAAAATATATTTTATTAAATAGATGGAAAATAAATAATTATTTAATTTTTGAAATCAATATAACTTGAATAAAAGTATTCCTCATACTTTTGAATGATATTTATTCAGTCAATTATACTCAAGTAGAATTTAATTGAGATAAATAGAAACACATATTGTATGACCATCTAGGATTATTTATCATTTTCGTTAGGAAGATCTGCCAAAATTCCATGAATACTATCAAGAAATTGGTCAATTCGCACAAGATAAATAACGCAATGTTGCAACATTGAAAACCGCATATGAATGCTCATTGTGTAATATAATCTCTTTGTAAGAATATCTCACAAAGTGGGATTCACATCAATGTCACCAACCTATATTATCGATTTTTTATTCTATAAATATTGAAAATAAATATGTCATTACACCATGGACATGGAATTTCTAGTGACAATTCAATTCTATTAAAAATTTCAATATATATTATTGTATAGATATGGAAGGTAACAATAATTCCTTGAGTTAATGATTAATGACATGTCACTCGTGATGCCCACAACGTATCCAATGTCACTAGGAAATGTTTTCATCATGGTTTTTGAAAGTCATATATGTATATGAGTTATACCATTCATTAATAATTTTCTTAATATCTAAGGACTATCCCACATTTTCATAGATAACAATATTTGATGACTCCAAAACATGCATAATTTCTACTAGTGGGTTTATTCTCATAATCTCCCATCATGGATATTTCAAAGTGATAACTTCTTAAGAATAAGCTGCATCTACTTATTAATACACTCAAATGATTGTATATGTACTGGTTGTCCCATAATAGGATGTTATCCAACCACAAAAGATTATTTTAAAATATCATCATATCACACAAATGATCTCATCATAGTAGGTAACTATTATGAATTTATCAATGAAACATATATTCTAGGGAATTATTACCTTAGAATTTTGTAGAAACACAAAATATATGGAATATGGAGTTTTATTAACATTCATAACATAAAATTCAAATTTAATTAAATTAAAAATAGTTGGTCCTAGGACACCTCACAAAATATTTTTTAATTTTCTAAAATAGACATTATGATATAATGCTAACTATGCATTTCATAATTTAAATATAATACTAAAACATTCCACACTTGAAAAACAAAAAACATTATTTGAAACCTAAGACAAATAAAAAATGATAAAAAACCAACCCTTCAACATAATCAATGCCTCTTCATCGTCAACCCCAACCCAAATCATCTACCAAGTGTACTAATTTTAAAATTATATTTTTAAAATTAAAAATTTAAACTAGCATAATAACTACTACCCCGGTCAATGAAAAGCATCTTGTTGCACACCCTAATATCATACATGTCTCCTTTATCATTACTAATGAGAACTCATCACTATAACCTTCATCAAATAGTCTACGTAATTGATTTATATAGATAATTGATCAATGTATATGATTTCTAACTTTGGAAATTCATTAATGAAAGTAATTTCCACGTATTCATTTTCAGGATATAGATATTTATGTGTTTCTTTCAGGTAGTTGATTTCTCCATGTACCCATTTATCAATGTTGAAAAATTTGACACATAGGTTCTTTCCCAATCATATTAAATTTTTCACCAAACCTATATTAATTTTATATTTCAACTGAATAAACTAAAATAATGAGAAAAAATGATGAGAAAAATTAAAAATAAAAACAACAGTAACATATGAAGGGTATTTGAGATCGTTAAAACCTAAGGTGCATGGTATGTGTTTGAAAAACAATATTGGTCTGACAATATCCTACATTATGATGAGAAAAAACCCATAATACATTAAACATGAAATAATTAAAAGGTTTTACATGATTTTATAAAAAAAAAATAAGTATATTGATTTTAAAATTTTATGTTTATCCTTTTTTCTCACTTTTAAATAGTCACTTATCTCACATTGGAGGTCTTCTCCCCATTGGGTAAACTTCTACAAGTAAAGATAAATCTCCCCTATTTATTAAACCTTATATAAAATTCAACCCCTTTCTTATCATTAAAAATGAAGGTAATAATGATTAAAAACACATTTAATTTAATACATGGAGTAATGAACTGTTTAAGTATAGTATTGAAAATGAATATGTAATTTTTAAAAATAATGGAATTTAGTAAAATAGAAAATAGTAAACCCAAGAAGATAAATAAAAATTTAAAACAATAAATGAAAATATTCACTAATAAATAAATAAATAATAAAAAATATAATAAAAGAAAAAAATTACAAATAATGAAATAAGAGATGGATTAATAAGGATTTCATTAAGTTTCTACAATTATAGAAAAGTACACCCACTCAATACAAATATAATTACATGATACAAAACACTATTAAGAATACCTATTCGTATAGATAGGTTCAAATATAGATGGAGGATTCTATGGAAGTAACATGAAAGTTATAGAGTTATAAGATGTAGTAGAAGGGTTCATCATTGGATGCAAGAAATATTTCTCAATGTATATAGTATCAAATTTTATATATCAAATCATTTATCTATCTCTTGGATCTTTAGTAGGTGTGATGCAATCTTCTTCAAGATTCCATGATGAAATACTAAAATCATAAGTTCTCATAGGGTTAAAATCGACCTTCTTTGGAGGGTCTAAAAATAAATCATCGTAGATAGATTTCTAAGGACCTAAGGTGGCATCAACCTTGGATTTATTTTTCCAATAAATTTTTTCTATATCAAAAATAGCTTCCATTATTTATCCAGTACCCTAAATGGTATATGGAGGTTCGTGTCTCAGATTCCTTCTCCCACTTAGATAAAACAAAGAATATTAAACATATGAATCCACTTGGTGATATCTAACACTCAAAAATTTGGAATATAACTATATACCTATCAATGATTGTGGGAAACTAAGGACATATCACTATTAATAATTCCATTTAAGCATTTAAAATATCTAGAGGAAGAACATTTAAAATCACAAAAAATGGGGAAGGATGATATTGGATGAAGTAGCTGAAAGTTCCAAATTCAACTACTCCATAATATTGTTGATAGATCATTTCACACTTAGAAGTCGTCCATTCATATATTACATCTACATTTTCATATTTTCTATTTGTTCTACAGAAGCTTTAGGTGCATTTTAAATAATATTTGAATGAGGTTATGGAATTGGAGTACTGGAAGTAGGTTCCATTTATTTAACCATATGGATAACTATATTATGTATAAAAGGGGAATATATTTTCATTAAAGGAATAATTTTGAGATGACGATAAATAATAATCTATTTACCAGTAGGTTCAATTGGATTATATATAGTTTCATCATATTCAGTGTAATAAGAATATTCTTTAGAGTACAACCCTTAAGATTTCATAGAAAACATGAACAACATGCCTATAATGAGATGAAGATTCCAAGTTACTAGACCAATATACCTAGAAATTAACCCATGAATAACATTAGATACTTCCATAATCTCTTTTAGACTTCCACTAATAAATTATTCAAGAAAACACAAATGTGTTATTTAAGTGCTTGTTAGTGCCAACTCCAAGATTTCTAATCGCTTCTTGGGTGCCCTTGAACTCAACAAAAACATAATACATGATATCGTGTATGTTTATAGTTGTGAACATATCACGCTAAAGATATTTAATCTAAGAGGACATATACATCAACTCATATGCACCTAATCAACCTCATTTGGAAAGTTAGGAACCACAGAAGATGTATAAGAAATGGTGGTTATCATTTAAAAATGCTCATCTAACACAAAATGACATACCACTATATTCTTCATTGTATGAAATATTTATTCAATTTCATACTTAAAACATTTAATCTCATCAATTTTATCTAGATATATTCTATATTGGACCATAGGTTTATTTTGAATCATTTCTCATTGATATGAAACTATCAGTCCATGATCATTGAACTCTATCTTCAGTTAATGGAAATTTTTTATCATACTCATTTATTCATAAAAATCATTATGATATTTTTAACATATCTAAAAAATCAAATTTCATATAATATATTAGTTTAAAATTCTTGAAAAAATAGTTTTTGGTTGAAATCATCCAAACTAACTTGTCAAAAAATTTTGATACAGAACACCCCTGTAGTTCTTCGATATCATCCATAAAGGTTTAAAATTCCTTCTAAAACTCATTATAATATCCTATAAGATTATGAAACTCAATAATTTTTTTAGAAGTAAAATTTTCGTTAAATAACTAGAAATTCTCTTACTCGTAGAAGGTGAATCCTCATACACATAATGAGGAGGTGACATCATAGGTTTTGTTTAAGAATGATTAACCGTTTCCATAACCACATATTTAGTTCTTTATCTACAAACATATAATCTTGTAATAGTTAGTTCAAAATTATGTTTCTACACTTTAGGGTAATTTATGATAACTATAAGTGAACACTAGGAACAATTTCAAATGTATTTTCCTCATGAGTTAAATAATTTATCTCAAAAATAGTCTCAACATACTGAACTACTTCATCAAATTCAATAAATTATTATTCTCATCATTGAGTAGGATATTCCATAGTGGAATTCATTTTTGGAACCTGATTAACAAATCTAGTAGCCACTATATTCTTAACCATCCTATTAGACATTATCTTAGAAGGCGATTCATCCCTAGGTTGTGAGGTTTGTGATGGTATGCATAAGACACACCTTCATATCTAATGGGTCTCAATGAATTTGAATATATGTCCCAATAGTATCTAATTTCAATCAAGATCATGGGAAAAGGTGTGTTACTTTAATATCATCTCATAGCCTCTCTTAATTGATATCTACCTTCTTCTTCTTTATAATGAGGCTAATGAGCCTTCCATAAGGGAAATTGTTTAGAATTAACTTCCCTTTATAGCAGTGGCCCTTAACCCAAATCATATACCTTGGAATATTCAACTTTAGATTCTTGATTAGGATATATAAGAGATATATATCCAAAAAAATCATTCTCTATTTCACTAGCTCTCTGGGTAATCCTATTCTAAAAAAATGTATAAATACCATTTAATTATTCTACTAAGTGCTTCATGTCATTCTTTTCAAAATCATATGATACAAATAAGATCATGAAATCCACATTTTTCCCAATACACTCATATAAAATAGATTATGGATAAATTTAAAATCCCCCTTAGGTGTACAATGAATGATTTTTTCCATTTCTATGGATTAAAAAATTAAAAAATTCACATTGACATTAAATTATCGAACATCCATTACTTCAACAAAATATTCCTCAGGAACTTATTCACGTATTAATTAAATATTAAACATGACTTATTTTTATCAAAAACAAACTCTCAACCTTGAAATTGAAATACATTCTTCACTATCATATCAATATAATTTATCAAACCCAAATTGATAGTTTTCCAGAAAGTACCACGTATAGCGCCCATTCCAACATTTCTTTCATGGAAGAACTAGAGATTCCATAATCTCTATAATTTAATTTTTCTATGGATTATTGTTAAGAGATGTTTGGGATAATATCAAAAGAGATAATGGAGTTAAAAGATATATGCCTTTCCTTCTACTGGAAATTTTCCAGGTGAAGGTAGAATGATTTGAAGGAAAATTTGGGTTTTAGGTTATATACATGACTTATAGAAGGGTTGTTTTTCTGTTCCGGAATATCGTGAGGGGTTGAATCATGTTTTTGGTGATAATGAGACATCCTTCACACAAGACACATATAGACACATCTTTTCTAAGAGGTTTCCATTGGTGATTTTTGTAGGACCGAAAACACCCAATAGATTCCACATCCCTGATAAATCATGGACCAGATTTCCAAAGGATGATGCTCCCGGGGTAACCTGTAAAATGATACTTAAGAACTCACATTGTTTAATAGGATTAGATTTCAGGCAAATCACATCGTTTTTGGGGGAAATTATTTCTACTTTGGGGCTCTATTATATTTTTTAGATATATTTGTGGCTCCTTCATTAACTTCCTAGTATGTAATTTTTCACCATTGAATTACTAATAAATTATTAGCATGTATGGAATTTTTTATCCTCTGTAAGTATCAGCGGTTCTTCATTGATTGATATATTTGTATGTGTCTTATTTTCTGCTTCAATGTTTCTCTTTTAAAAGTGAATTATATTTTATTTTGTTATTTTTAATTGTGATGTTGGTTTTATGCCACGTTGTGGGATGCTCTAGATTTTATCATGATCTCGGGAGATTAGATTTGTTTTGATGTCAGGATCAAACCCATGAGAAGGTATTCATATATACCCACAAAAAAGGAATCAGAACCTATATAGTGTGGTTCCACTTAATGGGGAAAATCATACTTTCTATGGTTATGTGTGAGAACCGAACCATGTATTTTAACATCATACATTAGAAAATGTAGGAAAAAGGATCCTAATCATCTTTTGGTGGGAACTTATGTATAGGTGTCCCAGGGGAACTATAAAGGATATGGACTCCAACGTTGGATAAGACCTCACTAGTAATGTATCAGAATGATAAGCCATCTGAGTTTCTGGGGTGTTGGGTTTGGATCTGATGGAGTCTTTCTATGAATCCCATTTATATGGGAATCAAATATTTTGTAGTTCAGTTAAGTGGAAGCACACCTATGGAGGCCCTATATATTTTTTTCTCACATGTAATATGTCCCTTGAGAATATTTAGTTTGGACTTATACTCAATAAGAGACCCTTGGGATTTGATAAATGAGGAATGTCTCAAGTCATGGTGATTTAGAGGTTTTGTTGGGGATTACACGTAGGAGGATTATATATTGCTTTCTCCATCAGGAATATGTTCTATTTTTTGATTTATGATTTTTTTCAAGTATTAAACCATAAAAGAGGATTTCATTTTTGTTGGATACAAGGATTTGAGGACCCACTCCTAAGAAGGCCCTGTAAAGGATAGTGAGAGGATGAACCAGAAAAAAAAATTATATATTGAGACATGAATTAGATCATGTGAATGCCGTGATCATATATAACTTATAATCCCAAGTGAGTCATGTTTTTATGTGAGAAACAAGGGGGAGTGGAAGATTCTAAAAATTACATGATCCTTCTTCAACTAGTGGATGAGGATAGGGGTATGGGAAAAGTGGAGAGAGTGTTGATGTACCTATAATATCATATATCTTATCTAGGATAGTCATATTGAACTACCCATTTAGACATGGCCCATAATAAAAAACCATGGGCTTACGTCAATATTCATTCCCTTCTCTTGGTTATAAAGAAGAGAAGGGGATATGATATTAACCCATAAAGGGAAAAGAAATTGTGATTCTCTCCATCCCCAACTAGAACTGGAGGTCCCTTATCATAAAGATGAAAATTGAATGACATGGTCTGAACCATAGTATCCAAGATCGGGAGATCCATAATAGTTCCTCCAGTTTGAGGTCCTAGTGATTGATCGTATGAATAACTACATGAACCCCGAGGATCCGACTCATCGGGGAGGACAATTGTGGGACAACTATGATCCATGAAATGCATAACCAAATGGGAGACATGATGTTGTATCTCTATTTATGGTAATTAATGTCTAGAGGCTTTGCTGGATGCTTTAATTTGGTTCCCCTCAGATGAGGGATCCAAAGAAAGGGGACCCCCAGCATTAATGTATTAAAATAAGGCTTGGAAGGTGTCTCTCATAGGTCATTGTATGGAGAGTAGGAGGTGCTTCGCATTGGACTTGGGAAGAGCAGGATATAATTTTCATAGTGGTCTAGGCCTGCGCATGTTGGAGGTACTATAGGTTAAGGAGATCAAGGTAAACAAAACATGAAAAGGGGCATACTCTAGGAACCAAGGCTCCCCTTAGGTGTCCCTGTAAGGGTCTCTTGTAGGTCCTCAGATTGGGAATTGTCCTTGTCCCTAGGACTAAAAAACTCGGGGGAATGGGTTTCCACATAAGTGTATTGTGTTTCAAACCTTGTAGGGACTTTTATCCCATTATCCCCCATAATTCCCTCTTCTCTCATATTTTGGGGATCTACATTAGTGATTATAGGGGTCCCGGATGAAGGGGCTATGTGACTAGAGATTGGAGGCTTCTTACATTTTTTCATTCTATCAAATAAGGTTACCCATGGTCCTATTTATAGGAAAATATTAGACCCTTGTCAAAGAATATTTTCCAAATAGTTACTAGTTGTAGGTATCAGGTGTAGGTACCTCATGCAGGGGTGGTTTTCCACCAATGTCATGTAGGGGGCCTACGCGAGCCTTCTGGTGTGCATGGTTGGTGTATGAAGGCTATTTTGGGAAAGTTCCTTTAATATTTCAATGTTCTATTTACCTATTGATACATAGAGTATTATTAATTATCATTTCATTCCTTGTGAAAAAATTGATTGTCAAAAAATCCCCCCTAGGATTGGATCTGACTGAAAGAGGAGGGTCTAGTTCTGATGTTATTAGAAGAAAATATTTTGATGGTTTGTGGAGGTTATCCATGTTAGTTACATGAACAATTTAGTGGTGTATGTCTATTTAATAGGTCTGATGTGCATATATCGTGTGTATTCTTGTCAAGTAGGCCATCTATGTCTTTAAATACCATTAACCATCCACTGAATATTCCTTCCTCTGTCGTGTACTTTTAATCTCATCAGGCATATCATTCTCATTTCCTTGTCACACATGACTTTCATTCAGGTATTTTGAATAACTTCCTCATGAACATACATGGTAATTCCAATTTAGTGACCATTATCCACATGATCAACTAATCGAGGGGCTTTCATGTGATCATCTAGTGGGGGGCCTACATAGGATCACCTAATTGAGAGGCATGCATGGGATCACCTCATCAAGGGGAATGTGTGATGGAACATCCCTTTTCCAAAATTTTGAACTTTCCTAAATCAATATTTTGAATTTAAATGGAAAATATATAAGTCTTATTATATTTTTTCAATGGTTTCTCTGATGGATTCCCATGAACATGTTGATGTGTGTGTCTTAGAGATGATCAAAGATACTGGGCTAGATTACTAAAACATGTTTTATTTCACTCCTCCAAACTTAAAGAAGCACTTTACAATTCACCAACATGAGTGTCTACAACTTGACTACCAACCCATGTAAGATCACAGACTTCTAAGAGTTTCTCTCATCCTAAAGGCTCAAAGTAACATCCCAAATTCTTGTTTTTTGGAACATACCATTTACTCCACGCCCAACATCTCTTCTAATGGTGTATAAATCATGATGGAGTAGTTCTTACTACAAGTTTCATGAATCACATCCATTGTACCTCATGTCTCAAGACACACACCAAAGAGTTGAAACCTCACTAATATGATTCAACATTCTATGCTTCCCAAAAATATTAGTCCAAAATTTAAAGAAGTATTGGGAAATCCACTTTGTAGGGAGAGTTAGGCCTGAATGGAAGTGGGCATACTGGGTGCACCAAACTTATGTAGAATTTAAAACTGATCTATAAGATGTCAGAATTTATGAGGCTATTTGGGTGGGAAAATTTTTTGTTTACAAGATCCTGAACATCATCCCTAAACTACTGAGCCGATTATTCCCTTAGAAAACTTATTTTCTTATAACACATAGTTAATTCATTATTATCATGTGGGGAATCTATAAAATATATGAATTCCTTATTCTCTAGGATATGTATGATGAGTTTATCTAACCAAAATAATTATGGGAGGATACAAAAAGGACACTTGATTTGGCCTACGATATATTTAAGGAGGATCAGAAGGTTAATAAGGTAGTTTCACTCCCAGGGTGTGATATTCATCCAGAAACATGGATGAATGCTTTCCTTTAGCAATAATAAGTAGGTCTCACTAGTCATCACCCTATGGGATACACCACATTAGAAAATTGGATCACTCCTGGAAAATTCTTTCCCACATTAGAGTAACTCCAATATTCCTACTGGGTCTATAGGGTTAAGTCATAAGTTTCTATGCTGACCCATTTTTCTATATTCCTTTCAATTTGGATAAATATTTACATACTTATGGTCCACAAATCTAATGTTAGTATGAGACTAGTGGCATTGGTGGTAGCACCCGAAATAGAAGAAGGCATCCATATAAGGTAGCCTTCCCCAATCCTGGAAAAGATCTTCCAATTTTTACTACATGTGTACACTAGGAAGGCCCCATTCCATGGTTTTGGGACATTTCAAGTGATTTGGGGTTGGATTTCATCTCTATATAATTATTACGCTATTTTATGTGGAGATTATTTCCCTAAAGTATGGTTTTTTTGGTTTATTCAGGCTGTTTCCAGTTCCAACCTTAATCCATGGAATGTGATGAAGTTATGAGGTTTCTAAATGAATTGGTAGAGTTAAAATTCTTACCATATGGTGATCAATGTACTAGGATGTTTACAAAAAAAGGAAAACATAACGAAAGTTTGAGGTCGTGTCTAATTTCTTTCAGAGATAGTGTACTGGATTCATATATTGATATATAAATCATCAGTGAGGAATAATCTTCATATAAATTTAGCTACTAATTCAAGTGTTTGTAATATTCATGTTTCTTCCCCCCACATATATTTGGCATGATAAAAACCCTATGGTGTCTAGACAATTCTAGATCCTAATGGCCATGGATGTTTCCCAGATGTCAATAATGAATCTTCTATTAAGTGCATCGATTGGGATGGAATTTGGGTATGTAAATGTTTGTATTTCTTTACCCCCTTAAGGGGAATTAACAAATATTATTCCTTGAGTTATAGATACGACTACTTTTTTCTTTTAATTTGAAGAAGGAAGGTTCAACCTGACAGTGATGATGATCGAGTTCCAAATGTTTTAGGGCACTCCTAGGAAAGGTCCATAGAGTAGGTTAGGATTGAGAAAACCACATCTTCCGTGCTAAAGAAGTTTAGTTGTCATTATTTGGAGGAGACTCCGGTTGTGGTTTCCTAGTCTTCTATCAGATAAGTGTCACGTAAAATGTTATAAAATTAACAATAGGTAGGGTCTTCCGTAGAACCATCCATATTAGTACCTGATTATGTAAGACCCCTGGATATACTTGATTGTTAGGGAAGAACTCCTAACATTAGAAACATGTGGGTATTTCTCTAGGATGGTGTACACAACCTATAGTTGGGAGATATTCAAGAACCCTTCGATCACAACCCCAATAGTAATTTGAATAAGGTGGCGAAATATGTTTGGGAGCTATAGATGATGATACATGCAACTGGTGATTGGATCCTAGCCACAAAACAATTTTGTGATTTTTTGGATTGAATAAAAAATGAGGGGGAATATGGTCACACTGAAGAGGAATGGGTTTAATATATTGGACTTAGTTATGTATCTCTCTCTTCTCCCTTATCTTTATTCTCCTTCATCCACTAAAATTTATTTTTAGGGGATCTATCTCTTAGATCATAAAATAATAATAAGAACCATCAGAAATGGCACTTGAGTCACCAAAATATGGCTTTGTGGGAACTCCCAATACAGTAGTGGATGAGTCTCCTAAATCCCCAAAAAAATACCTATATAAGAGGACAATGGTGGAGAAAATGGTGGTAGGATACTCTCAACCACCACCTTAATTGGTTTTTACTAAGAGGAATGATATGAGCCACTCATTATTGAGAGAGTATAAATCAATGATGGTGGAGAATTTGTCCCAGTGTATGGACTATAGTAACTCTTTTCACTATAATTTTAATATTATGACTTACCAAACGTATACATTTGATAGTGGTTTTCATTTTTCCCAATCATATTAACATTTCTCCCTTAATGGGTTTATCATTGATCCTTCAAGGATTTAGGGGAACATAGTGGTGGAGGAATGGACTCGTGATGATGAATCCATCCCAATGATGGATAAAGAGTCAAGAGATGAAATTACATCTATCCCTATTAATGGAGATTGGGGAGAGATCCATGGTAATTTTAGATATATATCATAAAGGTTCATGTATAGGTCTATAACAATGATACTCGTGATATTACAGAACATCCACATACACAGTAAGACTATACGACAACCACCACGGTCCCGGTATCCACATCAGAAGCAGATGATATGCATCCTAGATGATTTGATAAAGGTGTCAGTTCTGATATTGACCCTTCAGGGTTTGAAAATATTGTGGTTTTCCAGAGGTCTATAGAGGGAATCAACGAATAAGACAATTTGGGTCTCGATCGTTGTGTATTGGATACCCCTAATGTTGAAGATGTTTCAGGCTTTGAATTAATGTTTCATAACATAATGGATCTTGAGGATGGGTTAAAACATATTAATAATCAATTATATTTAGAGGAGTTTAGGAATGTGAGTAGGGAATTTTAGGATGATGAGATTTATATTTGTTTTATTTTCAAATACATCCATAATATTTTAATTTTATATCTCAAACCATAGCATGAATTGTATATATTTTTCTATAGAGAACATCTCCAGGGAAATTCATGATCTAGGCCTCCCAGTCCACTCTACTCCCATTTCTCAGGGACTAACAACTATTAATACCATGGTGGGGTTTCATCAAGGGGCTTATATCCCTATCATTGGAAAAATGTATGAGTATTCTCCCTATCAATTGTCCCTTACATAGAGAATTGTGATTGGTAGTACTATAGAGGTATTAATACCAATAGTTATTCCAATAATGGGAGAGTGTTATTAACTGTTATGGATGCCTCACTTCATTTTTTCTGTTAAAGTCCTAATTTTGAAAAGGGGTTCCACTTCTTATTGAGTTCCACTGTCTTCACTGGCCGTGAAAGAGGTGGGGGATTATGTTCCAGTTTATTCCACACTCGTTGGTAGAAGTGACAATATTTTGGAGGAAGTTGAATAAAGAGACTCATTGAGTTAACTAATTCCATATTACTTCTCTCACTTTGATATCATCATTAAGTTTGACTTAGATACATAAGACACCTATTTTCCCACAAGCCATATGGTCTTACGAGACATTTTTAAGATTATGTTAGACACACCTCTTGAAAAAATTCCATCGTTACTTGGTATGCTTCACACCATTTTTTCATTTTTGTGTATGGAGGGTTTTGCTACCATATGATCCACCATGTTTTGAATTCAATCATCTGGTGATGGAAGGAGGACCAAATCTCGCAACATGATGAGGTGAAACTAGAATGATAATTTCATGTTTTTAGGTATTATGTATCCCAGTCTGATCTTAATCATGCCAAAGAGGTGGAGGAATGTCAACAACATCATGATGATAAATCTCTCCAGCAGACACTCCTTTAAGAAGAAATGGATGTCATGAGGAAAGTGATGGTGCAACTCCAAAAATTCGTGAAGTGGGAATGGGTATAAAGAAGAGACTATATTTCTCTGGAATAAGAGAAACATCATAATTTAATGGACACTGTCACCACACAATTGGTCAAGTTTCAGCAAGTTGCGGATAACGCCAGATCCATGATCCAGTAACTCAAAGCCTATGTTGAGGAGGAATTTTAATATTTGGAATAAAGGCTCCATTGTGTGTATGTTCCTAATAATTTTATAATATGAATGAAAATGATTTTTTCTAGTCATCTATTCATGAATTCTTTATGTTGTCAAAATTATAATATAACATTGAAAATGTTTCATTTCATTGAATATCATCATATTATAATTAAAAAATTAAGGGTGAGGGAGCACTCTAATTTCATCCTATTTCATGGTTCCCAAAAAGAATATTTCATCCATTTATAGGGTTATATGGAAGAAATAATGAACCTTGGGTCTTTTTACTCATTTCCCTATTTTTTCCCATGCTTAATATGAGGAGTTCTTAGTAGATGAGACTTGGGTTTTTATCAAGACAACCTTATTCTGTTTTCATCTTAAATTTTTTATTTATCTTCTCATTTAATTGCTAAATTAATTCATAATCCTTACAAATTATAGGTCTTGAGAGCTGAGACTCAACTTTTACACCAGGTTCTCATTGTAGGTTTTCTATCGGGTGAGTATCATGTCATTTTTTGCAGGATGTTTAATTTTTTGCTATGTAGACTAATGTGGTTGATGTTCTAGGTTAAAAATATTTGAACATGAGTATTTTAATGATTACCCAAATAAGAATTTTATACATGAATTTTCTGAATTTTTTTTCTAATACACAAATGCGAATTTTGTGTCCTAATTTTTTGATTCCTAGGTCTAAAACATGATGACAGACTAGTATGTGAGGAATAGCCATGGAAAAAGTACTATAATTGGTTTCTAGTAAAATATTATCATGTAACGTGGAAATAGGGTATGTCTCTCCAAAGAACATAAGCATCTATGGGTGACATGACCTTTTTGGTGACTTCATGCAAATCCAAATAGGGTGTGTTACTTCATGGTCAAACAGTTACATCATTTGGTTAATAGACCATTTTAGTGGGTGAATTATGCAACACAAACTATGGTGTATTAATACATAGTCAAAAAAAGGTTTTATTAAGAATTCTAAAATTATATTACCAATTTTTGGGAATTTTGTAATGATCTGTATTTCGCAAGACCAAGAAGGGTGGTTTTCCAAAGGATGGTGTGCGAGAATTAATAGAGAATATGTATTAGCATTATTGAAGAATGGGAAACCACTCCTACAATAATATTTCTTTTTTAAAGGCGGGAATTTTTTTTTAGACAATTATAATCTAGGGGAAGGTCCCTCTCTGTCAAGGGTTAATGAAGCATGGAGTTTAATGTCAAGTATTATGGACATGAATCATATAGTTTAACATCTTATAGAAAGGTGGTTATTTTATATTTTAACTTATTGTGACTAGGATGTTATGATTTGAAGTTTAATAGTGCACAACAAGGAAATTTGGGATATACAATAGGGTCCTTTAGCTCTGAATTAGAGATTAATAATTTCCCTTTTCATGGTAAGCTTCCCAAGAAAGTGACATCATTTTCAGATATTAAGGGGGAGATTGTAAGCTATAATTTGGGAACCTCTGAACCTAAAAAGTTATATGGGAAAAAATATTCAAGGAATTACAAAAGATAGTGTTCAAAAATTAGTTTTCAGCATACATTTTTATGGATTAAGGAGTTGGTGGTGGTCTCTCCTGTCGAGGAATGTAATTCTAGTTCACAGGACCATTTTTGGAAACTTAAGCAACGTCAACTAGGGTCCGGTACTATATATTCAAATTTCAACATCCATTTGTTGACATTACTTTTTTGTGTGTGACTTATATATGGGACACTAGGTCCTATTAATTCATTATCATACAATGGTGTTATCAATAATTGTGACATTCTATTATAGATGTTCGGATAATGTTTATAGAGATTCAAATTTCACTATACATAGAGTTTTCTTGTGGAAGGAAATTTTCTGAATATGGGAGGGTAATTTCAAGTCAAAATTACACAAGAAGTGGAGAAAAAGGGTTCCTACATAGTTCTGAACCAAACACAAAAAAAAATGGTATTTGAGACTGGGCTCGATTCATAGGGTCCAAGCGTCATTGTGTATCCCATTTAAATTAGAATCAAGACATACATAGTTTTAGAAAACTATTCAATTTAAAGTCTTGTGGTCAGGATATGTCATGCGTTTTAATTTCATGCAATGAGGAAGTTATGGTGCATATAGTTTTTGATTGAATGACTAGTATAATAATATTGTGGAAACTATGGGTAATATGAGGCCTACTCGACTAAGGTAGTTTCAGCATGCTTCATACATGAAGGAGTAAATTGTAAATTTATATCTTGGGGGATCTCAGATTAGGAGTACTGACATCGTAGAATCATTCAATGGATGACTTTGGACTGTGGTCGAATAAAGGGTTCCATCGAGATGTCTTCAGGGCTTAATAAGTTTTGCGAGGCTTCTCACAATGATGAATGTGTCACTAGTTGATAAACACTAATGTGGGGTACTTTAATAAAATCTAGTAGGTCATGTTAGTAAATAGTCAAACAGTGGAATCCTTGGGATGATAGGAACTTTGTGTGTGTTAATTACGCAATTCCAACCTCTGAGTTTTACTTCATAGTTAGAAACCAGTGTACATGGGTATGAGACATTCTATTTTAGTTAGCTGGAGAATGATGATGAAGATCTAATATTGTTCAATACTAAGAGTATGAAATGTGGAAGTAATATTTCTATGAAAAAAAATAATTGGTAACGACATTGTCCATGATGTGTATAGTACCTTGCATATATTTGAATCATATGTAGTATGGGACATCAATGTTTCTTTGATGGACCCCTAAATGAGGGACCCCAAATTAAGATATCAGGCATAGATTATTGTTTTAATGAAATAAAGGGGTGATTTTTTATTTTCATTGTGTTTGGTACAAGAACATGAGGTTTAGGAATCACTACATAATTCAATGGAATTAGAATCATTCCAAACATATTACCTTAGGAACCATGTAGTTTAGAGTCATGTGGAAAAGACATTAGGTGTTCCTTTTAAAGTGTTGTGAATAGGACCATAATATACATGACTTAAATTTATATTCCTTGATCATGTGAAGAATAATTTAGTAAAACTATTAATCCCACATGATATATGCTTGGTGTGAGAAAAATATATTGTAAAACATTTCTTTCACCACACAAATTTGAAAAAAATAATGTATGGTGCATTTTGATTTTGTTATGGTTGGACACCATATTGGAGATATTGGTGTCAATATATACCCTATGGTTAAAAGAATCAATCCAAACATATTTATTTAAACGATCCTTATGTGTCTATGACCCATACATAGGGGGAAATTTTGATTTTTTTTATGTTGGGTTTGGACCCAATATTAGAGATAAGGGTATCATTGTGTATCATGTGATGACAGGAATCATTCCACACATAGTTCTTGAAATGATCGAGGTACATGTTTGAACAATACATACGGAGTGGTAATTTTCATTATTTTATGTCATGGATGGACCTATTATTGGAGATATGGGTGTAACTTCATATCCAATGATGGAAAGAATCAAGTCGCACATAGTTCACAAAAGGCTCCCAATGTAGTCCTGACACCTACATAGGGAGTGGGATTTTAGTTTTATGTTTTGGATGAACCCAATAATAGAAAATTGTGATTAACTACATATCCTATGATTAAAATAATCAATCAAAAATTCTTCTAAAAACTATATAGTTGGATACAAGCATTGAACATTGTGATTCACTCGAGCACAGATTGAAGTGTTATGTAGTTATATTTCATGTAACAAGTACATGAACCGTGAAGTTTATCAACATGTATAGTGAATGTTTTAGTATTTTTTAACTTATTGATAATATTATTTTAGGCTATGTAGTTTAAATTTTAATAGTTATGACTCTGATGTCTTGTATTTTTGATTCATATGATTTTGACCACATAGTGTTTCTTTTATGGTCATGTATACAGGACCATGATGTTATCCAGTTTAATTTCATATAGAAAGAACATTTATGTCATGAATTTTATCACCTTGAACCTTATATGACATTTTATGTTTATAACATTATGTGAAAATGATAGACTACGTAGTTTATTGTTGTGAAGCTATGACGTATCACTCATTTTCAAATGAAATATTTTTTGAGAAAGATCTCATTGGTAGAGGTCATAATGATCTCTCATTCCATTGAGATTAAGGAATAATATTTTTAGAGTAGAACATTTATATGGAAAAATGTACCTCTCACATTGGATCATGATTTGGAGGTTTATTCCCTGATATCATTGGTGTTCTGTAGACCAATAACAGTTCTCCTTGGAGAAATGAACAAAGGAAAACCATGTTGTTAAAATACTACGCTATCCAATTTTTAGGGACCTTCATGTGATAAAAGGTACACAATATTTTATCATCAAATAATATCAATTAATATTTTTGTTTACAGATGATCACATATGTAAATGTTGAGCAAGAAAAATTGGACCTCAATGGGTAGGACTTATTTTTTTCTGCATTGGAGTGAATATGAGGTCTCCCTTCTGGCAGCACAGGTGGTTGTCAGATAGGACCATAAGGAAATAATGAGATGTTTGGGATAATAATTTTTATTCGTATGAACTATCTTATAGGTTATGTTAGATAGGGTTTTATTTATAGCCCTGTTTGTCTATCATTCACTGCATAATAGTGGAACAAGTGGTTGGATTTGATATTATACTTCTGATATAGCTTCTAAAACTCAGTAGAAAAGAAATTTGATATATAGTACACTAGTATCAAATGATGGACACTGAATCAGGTAATCATTTTGGAAATAATAAAGATGATGATTCCTTTTTCTATGAATTAATGTATGGGTATTTCCTCATCCCATTTGGAGAAGAATCTGGTAGCATTTAGGGTGTATTTGAATTGTTTTGATGTGGTTGGAGGAAATGGTTGCACAACATCCATTACCTATTTAGAAGATATCCATGAGTGTTTAGTTTTATCTAGAGACTATGGGGTTTGATGGATGAAGTTGGTTTGCACTTGGCAATAATTACATTTTCTGGTGAATTCTATGCAATTCGGCGTCATTGAAGGCCATATGTATCTGAGAATTTGGATTTTATTAGAAATCTAGAACCCCGACAGGTGGGAACCACATGCTCCTACATTTACTTTTTTTATGATGGCATTAGTCTCTACTCATTAAAAACATTTTAAGATGATTCCATCAAATATTCATTGATAAAGTACCTTTTTAATATTTAAGACTTCATAAAGAGTATAGTGGATCACTTGGTGTCAGCTTTTCTATTTTATATATCTATTTAATGAGAGGAATTCATTTTGGAGGTACTCCATAGTAGGTATCATACAACTAGTCATGGGACCATCACGTTGGAGAATGAGGTTGACCTCAATGATCTCTTCCATGCTGAGAGGAGAAAAAGGCGACACCATTTGGTGGTACATGATACTAATCACTATATCATACCAATTTTGATATACAAATGGTGTAGCTATATTTTACAATCCAACTCCCTATAAATTCTATGATATTGGTACATGAGTAAATTTTGTATCTGAGGGTAATTCTACCATTAAAACTTTTAAATAGTCCAACAGGTGGATTATCTCTTATTTTATGATAGAATAATCCATGTTGATCTATTTGATTACCAACTCTATATCACCTTTCAACTCCAGGTCGACCAATGGTATTTAACGCACTCTTTCTATTCCTGCAATTATTGCCTAAACTTTTTCCTCATTAACTATACATACCTACGAATACATGAAAAATTAATGAAACAATTTCTTTATTGGATATATAAACACAACTCCCAACATGAATTTGTTGAGCTTGGGGTAATCCATTCTCTTCCATGTTGAGCTCATAAGGGAATGGTCAAAATACATTTCCCACATTTGGGGGTTTTTGGAATATAATTAATCTATTCATCCTATAATTCAATATCTACGGATTTTTTTTCTATAGATGGGTGTTCTGTGAGAAAATCTGTCAAAGCCTTTCCTCTCACCACATTCTTAGTTATGAAGAGTATGTAAAACTACTGCAGGATAACCATCCATCATTCAAAACATCCTATCAACATAAGATGATAGAAGATATATTTTATTGGATTATTTAGAGTGACTAAATAGACCTTATGGTGTTTTATATAGTTCCTTAGTTTCAGAATACCTATGATTAACACAAGACATATTTCTTATATTTCTAAATAACGAGTCTCAACACTGATAATGATTCAACATAAATAATAAAAGTTTCTTTCAATTCCCACATTATTCCTTTATGTGAGGGAAGAACCTAGTGATCAATCTAGGTATTTCTTATATATAATGAGAATATTTCCTTCTATGTGAGGAATTAGCACTAGTGGGATCAGTAGATACATCATGAGTTTTTTAAATTCTTTCATAAATTCTTTGTTCCATTGATATAATACCCCTTCTTCATCAACCTAGTAAATGAAAAACACTTACCTGTGATATTTTCTATAAATCACCAGATGTAAGAATGGTATCCATATAAACCTCTCAATACTTTTAGGAACTAGGGTGGTGACATACTAAAGATAGAATTTGTATTCTCAATTTTGAATTCGATTCCATGATAGTGTATGATGAAGCCAAAAAAATTCCCTAAGCTGGCCATAAAAAAAAATTCAATGGGTTTATCTTCAGGATATGTTATTTCAGTTTGTTAAAGATTGTATGAAGATCTTACAATTTGTTAGAATTGTGTAGGGAATTAACCTCCATATCATCAAAATATAATTCAAAAAACCTCCCTATGGAGGGTTGAATGATGTGATGCTTGACACATTGGTAGGTGGTGTTGGAATTCTTTAAGACAAAGGTAATTACCTGATAAAAAATACACCATGAGGGGAATATATGTGGTGGATTGGTCATATTATATATCCCTCCACATTTTTTTTAAACTGAATATCCATTAATTATGGAGATTTCATGACAATAAGTATCTTATTCAATCAATAGCACTGTGATTGGAACTGGGAAGTCATCTTTTGGGCAGTGCCCATTGAGATTGCTGAAGTCACTATAACCCCTGATTTTCGCTTTATTTTTATTTATAGAAATTTTCTCAACCAACCATTTTTTATACTAAAATACCTGGTTGAATTCTTCTTTGATATTATTATCCACTTTAGCCTTAATTTTGGAGGTCTGATTCTGTTTTGGGCTAAAATATTCCTATTTATATCCCCAGTGGTTTTTATGAAAACTCATGTGTTGGGTGGCCACCTCAAGATCAAGACCTAAAATACCTATCTAATTATAGGTGAACAATTCTTGATGTCCCATCAAGAAGG
Organism: Viscum album; assembly: GCA_963277665.1. Taxonomy (NCBI): domain Eukaryota; kingdom Viridiplantae; phylum Streptophyta; class Magnoliopsida; order Santalales; family Viscaceae; genus Viscum; species Viscum album. The sequence goes on from OY728142.1 coordinate 896,918,770, forward strand.
AGGTGTACACCTATTACTCTTTGGAATAAACACTTTCACTGATCAATGTGGGTTATGGATCCTCTTCTGTACCCAGATTCATTTCTCATAGTTTTTCATCACAGGTAGATAAACCATTTTCCAATGCTAGAGAGGCATCCCCCTGGCATTGTTCATCTTCTTATCCCTCCTTATCATTATCCTTATACTCATTTTTTATCTTAGGGGAAGTAGGTGATGAATATAATTTTTCATATTTAGGGACGAATTCAATATTTTGACATTCGGAAGGCAAAGTAACTACTTCCGACCCAAAATGTGTTGTGGGGACTATTAAAATCACTACGGAGAGATGAGGGGAAATTAATTAGAGTATTCATTTTCTATTAGTGGTGGTAAAAGATCTTCTAACCCATATTATGAGGTAGTGATTTTTTGAGGCTCATGGGATAAAGAGATGGCATTTTCACTTATTATTATATAACTTTCTTATGATTCAATAACTTCTTTAGAGTTATCAGGTTCAGTTGTAATGAATTATTTCATATAAGTCGCTAAATATGTTCCTAGATTTGAAACCACCTATTTTATTTGATTAATTTTTTGTACATACACTATACTGATCTTCTTGAATATATTAGATGCGGTTATCTCCAAACTGTTATAGGAATTGATTCTAACAACATCATCAATAATGTAAAAATTAATGGGATATTTGTGGATTTGGTGGTATGATGATGGAAAATATGCAAGATCTTGTAACAAAGGCCTTCCCAATATAATGGTGAATATTTTTCCACTCTGAATAACTAGTAATTTTGTGTTAGAAACCAGATCCCTAAACTAAGTGATGATCTTGATTTATCTGAGAGTATATTTCACTCTGTTGTTATAAACATGTATAATTTACGTAGAGGGGGGACAAGTGGGACTCATTATATCCCAGTTTTTGAAGTGATTATACCAAAATGAGGTAGACTCATGAGATGTACTTAATTAAGGCTTATCAGATATCAACACCATTTATCCTTCTAGATAAATATGAAGTTCTAATATGTCCTTGTATAATGGAATATTTGTCCTAATAATTATAAGATATGACCATGTGTAATTATGAAGGATCATTATCTTGAGAATATACTTTAGTAGCAGCAACTTTAGCCTAAAAATATTGAGGTCTTGAAAAAGATTCTATGAGTGCTTCTCTGAGGTCTTTTGATAGAATCAATTCATCCAAGATGAAAAAATTGTATAGCTCCATGGATAATTTCATTAAAATTTTATACGTATGGTTTAAAGGTATGTGATTCCCAACACGAGGAAACTTTTTTCTAGGAACCTTAGAAAATGAATTACTTGACATAGGTGGATTGTCCCCTAGAAGAAGAGTTTTTTCTACATCTATATTTGGTCTATTAGGTCGACTAGGTTTGCCTATGCACTAATGTTTATTAGGTGATGGAGTCTCCTCAAGTAGATCTTCAAGAATGATCATGTCATGGAAAACCCTATCATGTATTAGGGAACATTCTTGTAAATTATGAGCTCATTACGGGTCTCTCCCATGATTTTTTCCACATAGATAGTCTGAGTGGGGATGTGGTTGGAGTATTGACTTCTTAAATGACCAAATCTTTCCATATATCCTCATCTCTAAAATAATATTTCCCTAACATTCCAATCAGATTTATATAATTCAGGTTAATATTTATACTCATCAACTTATAACGGATCCGTTTAGTGAATAACATTAATGTAACCGAATATCACATCCTTTTCTAATGTGGTCTATGTCTGGTGATTTGAATCTTATTGTACTGTTTGGAAGGGAAGCATTTGTGTCTCTGGGACTGGATTCATGAATTTTGATAGAGAAAAATCCAAATTCAGAATTGGTAGTGGTTCATCTATTTGTTTTTTATGCCTACACATCAAGCCATGCCATCTATTGGATGACTAGATTTTGGAAGACTGTGGCACCAATAGAGTTGGTTGTGTCATAGAGGAAGTGGGAAGGAGAATATTAGGTTGTTTCAATTGTGTTCATAGAATAACATGAGTCTGTTTGATCGTATTTTTTATCACCCAATCATTGAAATTCTAAATACTGTTTTGGTTAAATTAACAACATTCATTCTCCTACTTTGTATTAGAGAGTGAAACACATGATACCTGTGTGGGTGGATTTCTTTGATGCACTTTCTTGGAGTCCACCATTTTCTATAGGATGTATTTGAAAAAAATAGTTGGAGAGTGTTCCACAATTTCCAATGGAAGGGGAAATCATTTAGTATATCTTTGATACCTTCCTAGTTGGCCTTCCTGGGCTTTGGAAAATTAATTAGTTATTATCCAATGATCATATGAAGTAATGGGGGACTTGTTCATTTCTATAATAATAAACATTGTTTTTCACATCCTCAAGCTTCTTTTCCACTACACCCTTTTCACTTTCTAATAAGGTGGTCAATGTTTTTGATTCTCGTGAGTGGAGTTGTGGGATATGGATCAGGATTTGGGGTTGGAGTGGTTGAAGGAGAAAGATTAATCGTAATGGTGGAATCCTCTACCTTCCCCATTTTATTTCATTGATCTTATGGGATTTCTTGGGACATTGCCTTGGTTTGTGCAATAGAGTATTCCATTATGAGATAAAATATGGAAAGATCCTGAAACCCTCCTATATATTTCATAAGGATGATAGCTTTGAACAATGCATTGTGAAGATTATATATACATATGGAGAAAAAGTATTCTTATGGAAGATCTTGGATTTGGGAGTATTTCAACATCTTCCACTAAGATATGAAATTTGATACCTTCTCATTCTTCTATTCTTTGTAGTTTTATCGGTCAAGATCTATTTTTTACAATAGTTTAGAGCCAAATTGGTTAGAAAATTCTAATCAATATCTTCTTATCATGTAATTGACTGTGCCAAAAATCCAGTGTACCATAAAAATGATGGGGCTCTATATTGTTTTCACAAAGAACATGAGTTTCACTCCATTCATTTGTGCAAGGTTCTATATCAACATATCATAGTGGGATACAAAATCTATTTAATTCTTATCTAAGTCCCCTAATCTGTTGAAAAATGGAAATGTTTGGTTTTTGAAGGTCAGTGGGGGGAGGATCTGGATCAACCAATTTGGGTTAAAGCCTCTTTTCCAACTATATCGGTGAACTCCACTCCTCCATATCTTCCTATTGAGATATTAGAGACTCAATAATATTGATTATCACATGAATAATTTCTAGATTAAAATGGGATTAAATAGGACCAACAATAATTAGATCCAACTCGGGCGACCCTACTCGTATCTCTTATGGGTAAACTATAGCGGAAGGTATGTAAGGAGGTGTCTCGACCTATTCTAGTTGTGTGACTAATGGATTTAATTCATGATCTACTTTTATGGGATTAAAATATATTACTTTTTAGTAATCCACATTGAGAGGATAATCTAGATGTATTTCGGTAGTTCTAGAAAACCCTATTTGTTGAGTTATTTGGGTTAGGAATATGGGTTGAGGCTCTATTTATAGAACATATCAAGTAGTAATGTTGATTTGGAGCAGTTCTGCATTGATTCTTCTCAATTATTTCATATCTTCCTCTTCTAGATAAAATATTTCCTCATGTTTAACGGGTTCAACATCTTTAGGATATGGGTGAAGTACAAACTTACCTTTACTCTATTCTTTGGTGAATTTTCTTTGAGGATATATTGATGGAGTGGTTGAGATAATCCCAAAATTTCAAGAAATTCTCCAATTGTGGGTATGCACACCTCCATTAATCATTTCGTTGTGGACCATATTATCTAGAAAAATTTCCTCTTCCTTAATCTCTAAATTGGCAACATGTTTTGTAGGGAATTTTGTGGTGGTGTTAAAGACATTCACTGATAAGTAATTCAATGGAAGTATTTCATTATCCACATTGTGATATAGCCTTTTTTACACCCTCTAGAAGTCATCATCATCTCCTTCACTAGTTCTCTTAGAACCACTTGATAGATAGTAATCTAAAGGGAATCTCATGAAAAAAAATTCACAATTTTTTTTAATGAGGATACTAAATTATATTATGGGAATAACTGGGAAGATTCATTCCATGGTATTCACCCTAATTGGGAAAAGACATACTTCCACTATTTAGGTGGGTTTATAGGAGAACACATCCTTATGTGATGTGGCTCTTCCCACTCCCTTTCCACAACTTTTTTAGCCCAGTTTGATGACCAAAAAGGTTTGGTTAAAAATCCCCCAACCCTAGAGGAATGTGTTTCTCTTGGATTTTCATAAATACGGCTATCATGACTTCCTCCTTGATTTTATTGATTCATTTTCAAAAATGGGTTGGGTGAATTATACAGTTTTTACTTGAACCACATTCTTTCAAAAACATTTTCACTATTAGTGAAATTTTCTCTATCTATCCATTAAATTACCTTAATAAATAGGCATTATAAATATTTTCATTTTACTAACACAAAAGTCTTTCATTTTATTTTCATTTGACTAACAGAAAGGTCTTTCATTATAAATATTTTCATTTGACTAACACAAAATACTTGAAGCTATGACTTTTCACAATGTCATATTTGGAAATATTTTATTATTGTGGAGTTCGAGAAAATGAAACACTATGTTTTAACTTCATCCTATGATATGCACACAAGTGGGGGCATCTGCGGTTGGTCGAGGTGATTTTTCTAATGTGTCGAGACATCCACGTCGAATGGGATCCTTTCTTTTCCCCAATTTTGGATGTTGTATCACTAGGAGTGTTACTAAGTCAATTTGGTGGTGTATAGCTTCTATTACCTTGATTTGGATTAGGTATTCATCATAAGGTAATACATTTTCTCTTAAGTGGTGAGGATTTTTCCATATATTGAGGTAGATTTTTTAAATGCAATCTTTTAACAATGCCTTTGGAAAGCAATATCAAGTAGTTCCTAAATGCCAAAACATGATTTTTGTGACATCCTTAGCCAGTTGTTTCCTCTTTTTCAACATGTCATCTTCATATTTTTGTAGAGGTTTCTTAGCCTAGTCCAACCAATGTGGGTGATTCCATGTTGCATTATTATAAACAGCAATATTGGTAGGGACATCCACTATCGTTTCAATGGTCAGACAATATAAAGTTGTTTCAAATAATAGTCATCACCATAGGTTATATTTTTACTAATAAAGGATTTCACATGATAGGGATAAAGAATCACATATGAATGGAAATATTTTCACAAGTTCAATGGTGTAGGAGGGCTATCTCAAAATTAATTCTACAAGGGGTCCCTTTTAATGAAGAGGAACACTAATGTAGAGAACACTTTCCAGTGAATTCCATTATGGTAAGGACTAACTTTATGGATATTATTTCCAACTATAAAGATTTTTCCTAAAGTATATACCCTAGGTAGGACCTTCAATGGGGACGATAAAATGGGTAATACATTCTTACTCTTTGATCTTCTGACCACATAGAGGGATTCTATGGCTCCCATCTAAAAATGGGATCTCGAGATCTATTAGATTATGGACATAAAGAAATCCTTCATGGTGATGTTTATGGGGAGGACCATAAAATTTTCTACTAATTTTCCTTATATTTTGTAAAACGAGAATAGTATTAGTGGATTCCATAAATAATCATCTGAGGGATTCATGAAATATATCATTATGTAGAGTGGGATTATATATCCTCTCTTCATTTTATAGTCATCACTAATGATGCTTATTTTTTTAATTCCTTCATACAAAGGACTAATGATGATTTCTAGGGAAAGTGGTTTTTATGTATAAAATCTAGTTTTACTCTATCTCATGTCACTGTGGGAATTTGTTATTAGGTTTTTCATATTTTGTCAGTAGTTTGTTCCTTCCTCGAAGTGTCCATTATAATAGGATGATTACCGCTATTTAGAATGAGGTTATTGACCCAATTCAATTTTCCCTATATCATAGGGTATTATGTCCCCCGATCCACATGGAAGGGATTATAGGTGTGGTTCTACTCCAAAGTGACATGTTGATTAGTCACCCCATTTGTGGGGATGGATTTGTGTATCCATCTCTCATCTACTATTTTTTCTATTATTATATATTGGTATGAATTTCGGATGTGGGTAGGAATTTTTACATACCATTTCATCATTTTCAGGATGTGCTTACTGAATTTATTGGATGGAATTGGTATATATGCCCATTATATGGATAGAGAAGGGATGTGTTCATACTATTATCCTTCATTTACTACCATTTAATACTGAAAGTACTCAGATATAGGGGATGATATTTGGGTCTTCCCCCTTTTCATCACCAGGACTTATCAGTTGACTACTCTAGATAATGGTAGAAAAGACTGCTGGAAGACATTATAAATAGAGGAAGGTGTATGCACCTGCTTAATGTTTTTATCGAACATGACTAGAAATCATTATCAACGTGGTATGTTTTATGATCACGATCATGGTTTTCTATCAAATTTTACTGGAAAGGCTTCTACATGTGGGAAGGTTTTTGTGCCTTCTCGCTTTTTGCCACTGATTTTTTTTTGTGGTCATCTCTTGATGTTGTCAGGTGATTCTTCTAGTTGGCGTGGTTGGTTTTGGAGGGATTTTTATTTATATCACTATTTTCTATTGTATTTTTTTAGCATGATTCTCTATATGGGACCGAGGTGTGTCCCTATTCCCTGTTCATTGGTTTCTCCCCTTGGGGGTCCATCTTGATTTCCTAGGTCTGGATGACCTGGGTTAGACTCCTAAGGATGGAAGCCTCATGATGATGAGGTTTGCCTACCATATAACATTATTAGAAGAAATTATTTGAAGGATCCCCTTGAAAGGACCCCTTTGTGTTCTGAGTGATCCATTGGTGTCCCCATTGTCTACCTCTATATTATATGAGAGGATATTATTACAACATTTCAAGGATATCCTCCTAAAATGGTTGGATATGGTGATTGGTCATGCATTCTTCTGGAATACTAGTCAACACTGATTAGATGACTGGTGGTACTTCACAAACTAGATGGCTTGTCAAGCATCATCTAAGGGAAGGATGGTACCAATTTGGTGGTACTCTAAAATCATTACATTTGATACCCATCGTTGAAGATGCTGGGTTGGAAGCAATGTCCATTATATGGTTGAGGGCCCATCTTGTGCAGTGGTTGATGTGCATGCCTATGAGAGATAGTATGATTCCATTTTGGTCGAAAGAAGATCGTGGAAAACTTGACTAAAAAATAGGTTACAAACACAAAAAACAAATCCTCACCAATGTATCATCTTAATAAATCAACACATGAACAATTTAATGACTTGCATGGACCTCTTTCATTTGGAGGCCAAAAGGAGGTGGGAAACACCATCACCTTGGTTGAGGATTCACATCAAGTTCACCATTTATGTTTAATTATTGAATACCATTTAGGGTTTGAATGGAATTTTGTGGTGATAGTGGGTCAACATATATGTCATACACATATACTGTTGTCATTTTAGGTGGTTTCCAATGGGTTTTTTTCATGGAATCAAGAACATAAAATGGCTCTCGAATCTGTGATGACTTAAGGACCTAATTTTTAAAGGTAGGTTCCCACTGGTTAACTTAGACAGTGTTACTTAATAAATTACAATGGTCAATAGGATGGGAGTTTGGGCTCATTACACCCTTTTCCAATAAATTATTACTTACTTCTGGACTCTCTTATAGATTTAAGATATGTTCATGAATCCTTCATTAAATCACAATTTTGACTTAGTTCAACTATGAATTAACTATCAGTATTTAGCATGAATGGATTATAGAGTCGTCGATATATATATGAGGTTATATACAGAAATAAATATATTTATGTATATGAGGTTCTCCATCAATGGTACACATTTACAATAGGATTATAGATTCCTTTGTCATTTATAATTATGATGCTAGTTTTAAGACATGTAGTGGGGTTCTATAGATTTTATCATCATCTAATTAGGTATGGGTTGTTTTGATGTCAAGATCAGACCCATGATATTGGTTTTCTATATATCCTCATGAAAGGAATAAAAATCCATGTATTTTGGTTCCACTTAATGGGACAAATCATTCCTTTTATGGTCACATGATAAGGACCAAATAGCGTTGTTTAACATCATGTAGTAATGATGCTATGTGAAGGGTGCCTAGTCAATGTTTGGTTTGGTACCCACATCGAGATGGGACAGGGGACTTGGAAGTGATATCAAATCCTAGTTTGATAATACCCTTCAGGGAATGTGTTCCAGGTAGAATTTTGGTTGGTTTGGGGAGTTGGGTTTGGACCTCATGGAGGCCCCCTACATATCTCATTTTGATGGGAATCAAAGCCCATGTAGTTTGGTTATGGGGACCAACACCAATTGTTGTACTATAAAGGTTTTTATCAAATGTAATGCCTTCCTTAGTGAGGATTGAGTTTGGGATTATACCAAATTGGAGGCTCATTGGAGTGGGTCTATGAGGAATGTCTTGACTCATGGTGATTTGGAGGCTTGGTTTGTTTTACACCTAGGAGGATTATCTATGGATTTCATCATTAGGGATATATAGTCCATTTTAAGACCATGGATTGCTTTTGGGGATTATAACATATATGAGGAAGCCCTTTTGGATTGATATATATATTTGATGACCCGCACCTATGGAGAACCTCTGAAGGAATGCAAGAGAATGTTCTGGAAAAAGATTCTCTTCTAAGGAATGCATCGGACCATGTAGATGACATGAAAATAGAAAATATATAGGCCCATGTGATTCATTATTGAATGTGAGAAACAATAGAAATTTTAAATTCTATAAAAATGCACGATCCTTCATCCCCTAGTGGAATACATCAGGGCTATGAGAGAATAACAAAGGGATTTGATGTGTTAATATCCTCCCATTTTGTATTCAGGATTGTCACATAGGACTACCCAAATTGAAACTGCAAATAAGGAAATACCAAGGTATTTCTATAAAGTGATTCCCTACTCCTAGTTCTAGATAAGAGTATAGTAAAAAACATTAACCCTCAAAAGGAAAAGAACGTGTGATCCTCTCCCTCTACTCTAAGAACTGGAGGTGCCTGATCATAGAGACAACTATGAAATGACATGGACCTGACACCAGTTTCCAAGACTAGGATATACCTAACATTTCCCTCAGGCTCTATTTAATCTCAATCGATGGGATGCATAGTTGAATGCACCCCAAGAACCCTCCATGTTCTGTAGGAAAAGTGGTGAAACCAGTTACTAATGTAATTCAATACCAAATAGGAGACATGATGGTGTATCTCTCGCTCCATAGTACTGAAGTTTATAGGTTTTTTAGAGGATTCAATTTCATCCCTCTCAGATGAGTGGTCTAAAATATTGGTATTCCTTCCATATTGTCATGAAAAAAGGCTTGGAAGTTGTCTTGTGTAGGTAAAGGTTTTTTGAGCAGGAGGTTCTTTTCATAGAACTTGGGCGGAGTTATAAGTTCTATGCACATGGGGGAAGGCTTTCATGAGTTGAAGGTTCCTTGTGAAATGGACCACCTGGGAAAATATTTTGGGATAAACTGTACTCTAGGAACCAAGGGTCCCCTCATGTTTCCTTGGAGGGGTCTCATGCTGGTCCTTGGTTGGGGAAGGGACCTTCATGATAGTGCTTAAAAACAAAGGGGATGGGTTCCTCATGCATGTTTCTTTTATTTCACACCCTAGAGGGACTTTGATCGCATGATCCCCCTTAATTCCCTCATCATGTGGGTTTTGGCGAGCTACTTTTGAATTTTTGAGGACTTGAGTCAACGGGTTAAGCGACCAGATCTTGGAGTATTCTTCTATTTGTCTAGTCTTTCAAATGAGGAGTCCTATGGTCTTATTTATATTAAAACATGATACCCTGGTCAAATAAGTTTTTCCTTATAGGTACCAAGTGCAGGTACCTTGTGCAAGTACCTCGTGCAGAGGAGGCTATCCTTCAGTGTCAGTCAAATTGGTGTACGCGAGCCTTTTGGTGGGTGAGGTTGGTGTGCACATGCTAGTTTAGGAAAGTTCCTTTGATCTATCCTGGGGATATTTACCTCTATAATACTTGGGGTACTCTTTGTAATGTATTCATCCCTTGTGAAAAACCTGATTTTCAATAGTTATCTAACCAATTTAGGATTGGGTCAATTTTAACATAAAATAAATAAAATATTAAAATTTCATAATTCAATTTCTGAAAACACATCACATACAAATTAAATAATAAACATTTTCAAATAAAATAAAAAATATATATTCTCAAATAAAATTATATTGTATTAAAATTCTTGTTAAATTAATATTTAATGAAATAAGATAATCTAAACCTACTTATGGTCAAATTTCCTTATTTATATTTTGATAAAATCAAAACATTGACATGCAAGAGGATTAGTAAAAGTATCTTTAAATAATTCAAAGTAAAGATAAATTCAAGAGTAATATTGAGTCTTTGAGTTTGATCTAACATGAAATTTTTCCTCATGTCAATATGATTTGTCCCTAAATGAATTATTAAAGTATTTTAAATTTTTTAGCACTAGTGTGTTCACATTTGTTTAAAACGTTATTATATTTGAATCTAAAATCTATTAAGTTGTGATTCATCTACAACACATATCTACATCAACTACTGGTAGATGTATATTTTACGTTAGTAGAGTATTATGCAACAAAGTTTTATTTATTACTTTAATAGGATACCAAGTACATAACTAGAAATTGTAAGGTTACTAAAGTATTATTCCTATCTATTCTATAACCACCAAAGTTGGTATTGGAATAAAAAGTCAGATTAAAATCATTTGTTTTTAGAAAAATGAAATAGAAATTGGTCCTTTTAAATATCATGACATTATTTAGGAAGCTTTTAAATGATATTATGCAGGTATAGATAAAAATATGAGAGATAAGAAAACAAAATATTGTATGTTCGACTAGTAGTGAGATATAGTAGACTCCTAATTAGTTAAATGTATATCTTGTTTCAAATATATTTCCAGAATCATCTAAGTTATTATTTTCATTATAAATCCTAATTTTTTTTACATTACAACTTTAAAGTCTAAACATTTTATGTATGTTAAGTATTTATTTACATTGATTCATCCAATTCCAAAATTATTTTTGTATAAATTGGAAATCATCAAAAATAATTTAATTCACCCAACATGCACATTTCAAAAAAAAATCATGATTTTTGGAAATTCATTACACAATTGTTTATTTATAGAACCAATGATCACATCATAAACCTATAAATTAACTAAAAAAATATCAAAAGATTGAGTTTTATAGAAAACAGTTAGATCTTCTATTCCCATTAAAAATCTAGTTGATAAAATAAAATAACTAAAAATCTCATACCAAGCTCTGAATTCTTATTTATGTCCATAAAGAGATTTCGAATGCTTGAAACTGGATTTGGAAAATGAGGATTTTCCAAACAATTAGGTTATTCAACATAAACTTTATACATGATAAATACATTTTAAATGGTTGATTTTACATCGATATTATATAATTTGGAAATCAAGTGTGAATTACAGACTACGAGAATCCTAATTTCATGTAATCTAGTTATAGATGAAAAGTTATCTTCATAATATACGCCTTTCTCTTGGTTGTACCCTATGAAATTTAATTGATCATTATTCATAGTGATCACACCATCATCATCCTTAATATTCCAAAAAACCTATTTTTCTTATAATAGAATAGTATCCACAAATATTATTTATTTAATTAAATTTAAAAGAGGACAGGACAACAAAATAAAATGGGGAAGGAGGAACTGGGTGATCAAGGTGTTCTAAAGAAGTGAAGAACATGGGAGTCTACATGCACAAAGTTCTTCCCCTCTAGGGGGAAATGTCCCGATATCATAAAAACAACAAATTTTCATAGCTTAAGTATCCCTATATGAAAGAAAATCATTGAATGAATTCCCTTCACATAATGTATGAATAACCTTGGTGAAACTATTCACTATACCTTTTTCATTTTTGAATGGTTTATTTAATCAACAAGGGGGTCGGTCCAAGATCACATTGAGAATTAAAAAGAAAACAAGAATCAGTTTCAATATTCACCAGCTGAATATTTCTTTGGTTGCACAGTTGTACACTTGTTAGTATGTCATGGGCTTCCACTTGGAGGGAATCACAGATGTTAAGGGATGTAGAAAATAATAGAACCACAGACCCATGGTGTCTTGGAAAACCCACTGCATGAGGCCCATGATGCATGATCCATTAGTGTTCATCTTGATCCCTGAATGATTTTAATACCAGTGGACCCATTATTTTAAATCCATTTAGTTCTAATACCTTCATCTAAACTTATTTTAATTGTTTCTAGGAGATTTTATTAATGGTTCTAGGTTGTCATGGAATCACACTTTCGGGGTCACTGGGGTCCATCATTTCATGATTTGGTTTAGGATAATAATGTTCCAACTCATTATCCTTTTTGTTTTCAAAGAGTGATCAAAGATACATTTTTTCAAAATAATATATTAGCTCATCAACTTTATTCACTTGTGATCAAATGTATCACTTTCAAAAAAAATTCACATTAGTTGATTCTATAACAATATTTGACCTTATATTTAATACTCTATATACTTTTGATGCAGTTGAATTTACGAGAAAAATTACTTCATCATCCATTGGATCAATTTTACTATGATTATCTGTGGTGTTTATATTATCAACCTTGTATTTAAACACTTCAAAGTATCCAAATTTGGTCTTTATATAATTCTATAGATATAAGGGTACTCTATTCAAAATAGGAATAATCAGAATTCTATTTATGGCATCGCATGTTAAATTTATAGATGTGTCCCAAACAAATAGTAAGAACGTTATAATCAAATAACATTTCTCAAGAAATTTCTTGAAAATTCATGTTAGTCCTCTAAAAAATCATTCTATTAAGGTATCCTGAGGGTGTAAAAAATATGATTTATTCCATGTTTTATGTAATAGGAAGTTAAATCATTGTTTTAAAATTATCCTCTATGGCCACTTCTTAAATTTATAATCTTAGAATCTTTCTATTTTATAAACAATTTTAAAAAAATTTAAAAACTGAATCGGATTCACTCTGAAATTTTAAAAAATAAAGCTCATGTAAATAATGTAAAATAATCAAATAATAAATAAAAATATTTCTTCATAGACTTGTAGTTCAATATAGCCCAAAATATCTATATGAATAAGTTCTAGGGGTTTAAAAAAAGAAAAACATTTAATTAGTTAAAAATATGAATTATGTTTCTTTACCATTTGGAATGCAGGACATAGTTTCTTTTTTTTTTCAATTTCAGTTGAGGTAAATCAGAAACAAAATTTCCTTTGGAATCTTTTCTCAATGAATAGAAATTACAATGTTAGAGTCTTATATTAAAAAACTAATATTCCTTTATTTGATTATTTAAATAGTTCACTTTTTGTTTAATCATTGAATTATGATATAATGTATAAGAGTTCTCCATTATATTTACCTTAAATTTATGAATTTTTTCATTGAAAAAATATTAGAAATTGTTAATAAAAATTATAAATTATCCTTTATCACAATGTTTTGAAATAATTATCAGATTATGCTTTGATAATTCAACATATAAAACTTTTTTAGGACTTTGTCTTGATTACAAAATAATCCATATCCCGTAATCCTTTCTTTGGAATTATCACCAAAAGTGGCATATCCACCATTGTTTTTTATAAAGAGAAGGAATTGGAGAAATATTCACTCGTATTTCTTGATATTCTTCTATCTGTGTATTATTTCTCATTTTTTTTTCTCAAAAAATTTTCCCCAAAAATAAAAATCTTATAAGTAATTTTATTGTTGCCAATATTTACTTGGATCCAACAATGTTAGCAACTATTGATTTGGGTACATAAAAAAATTCAAAAAATTAAATACAAAATTATAAAAAATATTTTGAATGAAAACCATGTTTGATTCTCTAAAATTGAGGGTTTATCAAATTAAATTTTTTAAAAAAATTCTCTAATTATCAATGGTAAATACATGTATCATTGGATATGTTTCCATTCTTAAAACAAGGTAGAGAATATTTATTATAAATCATTATTTGCTTACCTTCGTTTCTTGTACAAAATTTATTTTTCTTAGATTTTTTGTTTCCAAGAATTTGATTCATTTAATTTTAACCTTATTTGAATGCACTTATGTAATATTTATTGTATCGAAATTATTTTTGTAAGATTTTAATTTTTTTATAATATTCAATACAAAAAATAGTGGAATTATATAACTTGGTTTTCAAAATAATTTTTTTATTTAGGCCTTATTTTTCAATTACATAATCATTAAATATTTTTTAGGGTTTTATTTTTCTTTTTAGAAGATACATATCTAGTTTTAATAATTTGAGAGTATTCATTTAATTACTTATAATATAATTTTTCATTTTTAGATTTAGATTGATAACATTAAGAATTATAATAAGGTATGTCATCTCAATTGGTCATAAATTATATATTAACCTTTTGACTAGAAATTTTAGCTAATAAATTTGAAGATGTATCATCACTAGAATATTTATAAGAACCCCGTGATTCTTTCGAGGATATATTGGCAATATTCATATAGACAAAATTTATGAAAAACTTATTCTTTTATTTCTTATTATCTGGAAACTAAGTGCAGTTTGTCTTGATGTTTTTTATCTTCTTACATAGAAAAAGCTAACTTATTTAAAATTTAGATCTTTATTCTTTTACTTATTTATATCATATTTATACTATTATATAACTATTTAAACATTCTAGAAAAGTGAGAAATATCACTATCTAAAGTAGAAGTATTTGAAGTATCTTGATCATATGACTCATCCATTTGTATATCTTGGCTTTTATTATTGTCTTTTGATATTGAGAATTTTAGAGAATCCATATATTTCTTAAAGAAATCTATGGTCTGTGACTTCAACATCCATCTCAGCCAATTATATCATAAAAGTATAAATATGATATATTTTTTAAAATTTTTCCCTCATTTTGTTTCCAAATAGTAGTCAAGACTCCACTCTATTTGGGTGGTAGCATTATAAGAATTTTTAAGGATTGTTATGATTTTGATATGGGTGTTCCTAAAGTATTAAAATTATTTAAAACCATATTAGTACTTTAATTTAGTTCGGTAATTATTTCTCCTTCCATCATTTTTAGAGTATCAAACAATAGATTGGCAGTATGATATTGAAGATTTTACAAATTTTTAATTCATTCATGATCCACAAATATAGTAGTCCTCAATAAATGAGTAGTTTCTCATTTTTGAAACATTATTGAACTCATTAAGACCTAATCCACATATTTTATGTTTAATAGATTTAGATTTTAGATTATTTATAGTTTTAGTGTTAGTATCACAAGTCTTGAGTTGTTTATTAAAAAACTCATAAGAATTTAAACCTTTATGATGAACTTTTAGACCATGGTTATTCAAATATATTGTCATATGTGGCTTCTAGAATCATAATTCTCATTATTCCAATAAGGATATCATATTATTGAAATAACTTCTATGTTTTCTTTCTTAGAATCCATGATAAAAAAGATCATAACACTTCAACCATTGGAAATTGGGAACCAAAAAGTCACTTCCTTTTATACCAATTGTTGGTTAGAGAGCGACTACACTAAGACTCAAAAAGAGTTGAATTAGGTTCTTAATTTTTTATTATATTAGGAAAATTCCCTCGATATGTTAAAATTACTTTAGATATTTTCTTAAAACTTTTTCATATTGGAAATAAATTCACCAGAAAAGGAGATCAAATAGAAAATATTTATAGTGGTTCAGGGAACAAAAATCCCTAGTCCACTCCACCGATGATCAACTCCAAGATCATTGTGATTTTCACTATACCATTCATTATAATAAGGACTGTGAAACATCTTCTTAGGGACTCGATGACTGAGTGAAAGATTTCAACACTTTGTATAATATCATGAGCTCATAGTCAGGCTCAAATATGGACTTACAGACACAAACCTTCAAGGTTATATTTCCAACAACCTTTATAGAAAAAGAGATAATTAATAGAGAGTTTAAATATGAGGATAATAGTTTTAGGATACAAATGATATAATAGAAAATCTATCTATGATAGGTTATGAGAATAAAATGAATTTTGGTGAGAGTCTTATAAAATCACACCATATGTGTTTTTGATAGTGTGTCTATACAAAATTAAGCTTCTCATTCTTTTCAAATAAAACAGAGTAATAGATAAAGATCAAAGATAAGGATTACTTTGTTGATAGTGAAAGTTATTCTATTATTTTGTATTTTTTTCTCCACCACACATTAATATTCATGAAAAAAGTCTCTTTTAGTTACATAGGATTATATTCATAAAATTTGTGGTTGGAATTTAAATTTTACACATCCTTTTCTTGGAAATACTAATGAAATACTACTTTATAAAAAAAATATCATTTTATTACTTTATTTTCGTGGTACATGCCACTTTCTATACTATTTTTTAGCATAAAAATTTATTAAAACATTTAATGATCGCATAGTGTCATTACTCCCCACTAAACGTACAACAAAGGTAATAAATAGATTGTTCTAAAATGACGTAGCTAATTATGGATGACTGTGTAACTGAATTATAAATATTTTAATTCATATAGAAGAATAGATCAATGTATATGTTCTTCATGTATATGATTATTCTATATTTTTGAACTTGCTTAGTAATCCTTCCTATAGAATATTTACTACTCATAGTGTTCTTGGTCACATAGATAAATTCGATATAACCAAATTACATACCTAGCCATTTTCAGCCACATTGTATTTTTCACCACATATCTTAATCACATAGTTGGTTACTTCACAACACTGAATGATGTATCCATTTGATCGACATAACCAATTTCTTTTGTGTCTGATTCATTGATGTTGGAGATTTCTGTTATCAATTTTCATGATGTAGCCATTTCATCTAAGTGTTTCTTTCACGTAGTTGATAGACATGGTTGATTCCCAATATTACCAATTTCTCCATATAGCCAAATGACACATGTAGTAAATTTTACATAAATAAGAAAACTTGAAAAAAAACTTGTAGAAATTGTATATTTCAACATAATTAACTAAAATATTAATAAACACTTATTCACATTCTAAGAAACAAAAACATCAGTAACATATATAGGGTATTTGAGATAATTAAAACATAAAGTTCAAGTGATATGTTGAAAAAATACTATTCAACAAATAAAGAATGGTTTCATATATATAAAAACGTTTCTTATTCAATTTTTTTTAAATTTTCAATATAATATGTGAATCATGTATGTATCTAGGATTTCAAGAATACTAAACAAATCGATTATGTATGGTCAGATCCTTAAAATCATGTACTAATGTAATAAGTAAACATCAACTCTAGGCTATTGGAGTTAGGGTTACATAATTGGTATTAGTGGAAGTTTAGTGGGAACCTTTGGAAAAAGGTTTTAAATGAATATTCCTAACATGAGAAATATATTAAACCGTTGGGTATTTGAGAATTTTTACCATTATATAGTTTTTTATTTTATGTCTCAATAATCATGTTAATGATGATTTGACATAGTTCAATTGATCTTTTAGATATGGGTCATATAGAAATGAAGGGAATGAAAACACATAGACAATGTAGGGATTCCACTGTTGATCAAGAAAATATATCTGGTGTTTGAACTGAGTAGATTTTGGCTATATTAGGGTATCTAACTTAGTCTATATCGAATAACCTTACTCGCATAGAGAAATATAATTTTCCTTGGCATGATCCACCTATGTTGGATCTCTAAATGAGACAAAAGACTCAACATTTAAAAATAATTACAAATTTATTGGGTTCTAAGAAAAGGAATAACTCCCTTGAAAATATATAATTGGATTTGGGAATTAATTAAAGTTAAAAGTTTATTATGGTAGTATATTATATGAAGGGATGTATTGATAATTGGTGGTCATTGACCCAAAACACTGAAAAGGTTGTTGAAATTGAATATTTGGAATGGATAAATTTTAATGTGATATTATTCAACAAATGTTTTCCATGATAATAGTGGGATGAAATGAATAATATTTTTCACACTTTAAAGTGGAATGAAGAAGAAAAATTGGACTTTGAGGTTGTGTATTGATTTTAGATAAATAAATGGCATTACTATAAATAAAAATAATTTTTCTCCTCATATATATATATTGTTTTATTAACTCTAAAGATCCTAATATTTTTCAAATATTTATATTCATTATGGTTATGATCAACAATAAGTAAATAAGTAAGATGTTTAAAATACTAAATTTTGAATAAGATATGGAAATTATAAATTTATATTAATTACCTTTGAATTGAATTATAAAACTTGTATTATTATGGATTTTATTAAAAGAGTATTCAAGGATTGTATCAATAGTTTTATTGGGATATTTACTAATGATATCTTGATATAATCTAAAAGTTTTTACAAGAATAAGGACCATTTTTGAATCATTCATAAGAATCTTAGTGAAATTTATTTTTATAGAAAAGTTAGAGAATAAAAATTATAGCTTCAAGGAATTTTGTTTCATAAGTGCATTGTCTATATATATATATATAATATTAGTCAATACTGTAATGAAAACATAAGTGACATAATTTCCAACTCCAATGAATTTTACCAAGGTATGTAGTTTCTTTAGATTAGAAGGTTATTATATAAGATTTTTTCAAAAATATTCTTGATTAAAAACCTGGTCAACCAAGTTTACATGTAAATGGGTTAACATCATAAGGTAAAAATAATGTAAATAATATATTGAGGAATTAAAGAGGATATCATTCAATGCACTAATACTAAATTTACCATCGATAATGGATGAGTTTTGGATATAGAGTGATGCATCAAATAAGGGGATTGAATGTGCCCTTATATAGAATTTTAGAGTTATTACCTATGCATCAAGGGAGTTAATGATCCATTAACAGAATTATCCAAACCATGATCTTGAGATCACAGACGTAATTTTTTTCACATGAAGATATGGTGGAATTATCTAAATAGTGAAAATATTGGACATATATTGATAATAAGATATTTAAATAGATATTTTCAAATAAATATCATAAGACAAGGGAAAGAATATGGCTAATGTTACTCAAGGATTTGGATTTCTTTGTAAACTACAACCATGTGAAGACTATGATAGAATATGTGTTATGTCGGAAAGACTATAGAATTGTGACAAATATGTTGATTGATAGGTATTTTATATATGAAGATTTAATAATGATTGATATTTTAATTATTAGAGAAGTGTAAACATCACTCCCTTTCTAAATGATTTAAAAACTATCCTAATTGAGAAATATAAAAAGGTACAAACAAGATGATAAGAGTTTACAAAAGAAAATTAATATTTATAATTATGGAAAACTAGTGTATTTTCATTATGAAGATATAAAACAAAAATTTAGAAAGAGGTTATGCCTTCTATCCATACCTGAGCAAAAGTGAGAATCATTAAATGAATCCCATATCATAAAAAATTATATTCTTCATGGTAGGACTAAAATGTAAGATGATTTGAAGGAACATTTTTATATGATTACATAAAACAATAAATTATAGACTATGTATCAAGATACTTACTATATCAATTTGAAAAGGTTTATATAAAAAATGCTAAAGGATTCATGAAATATCTAGATATTTGTATGTGAAAATGAGAAGATAATACTATGGACCTACCCACTGGATTTCTAAATAATATAATAAAGAATAATGTCATATGGTTTATTATTGATTGCATCACCAAGTTTGCAGATTTTCTCAATATAAGGGAAGATCTAGATCTACTCTATCTTTTGTGGCTCAGTATGAATGATTTTTTGAGACATCATGGTGCATCTCTTTTGATTGAATCTAATTATGACCAACATTTTACATCAAAATTCTAGAAAAAATTTATGAAGGATATCATCACTGAGCTATATTTGAGCACAACTTATCATCCCTAGACCAATGGCTAGTCTTAAAGAACTATTTAGAAATTATAATACATGTTTCATGTATTATCACTTTAAATTAATGTTAGGTTGGAGTATTATTTACCTTTGGTAAAATTGTTATATAATTATAACTTATATTCAAGAATTCAAAAAGAAAATTTTGAAGTATTGTATTGGGAATGATTTCATATACCAACTTGTTGGGATAAAGTTGGTGAAATGAATTTATAGGACCAAAAGATTTTGATGTGCCAATGAGAAAGTAAAAAATATTTAGAGTCATATCAAGGAAGTTAAATGTAGGAAAAATTATCTATGAGGATAACCAAAAGAACGATACATAATTTCATGTAAGATAAAATTATTTCATGGATGTAAATCTATGGAAGGGTGTTACAACGTTTAGAATTAATTAAATACTATGTATTAGTTACATAAAGACCTATGAAATTATATAAATAATTGGAGTTATAATTTACTAATTATAAATTTTACCTATCCAATCAAAATTTCATAATGTGCCCATTATATCTTTATTAATTAAGTACATTTCAGAACCAGTTCATGTTATTACCTCTAGTAAAATAGAATTAGAACCTGATTTATCCTACTTCGAACAGACTATCTAGATTCTTGACATTGGATAACAAGTGTTACAGACTCACATAACTCAATTATTGAATATGGGGAAATCATAAAATAGATGTGGAAATGTGGGAACCATAAGATGTTATGATTAAGAACTAACTACTTATATTCATTAGGTAACATTTGAGAAATTTTATGGATGAAATTTTTTAATTAGAGAAGAATGTAACACTCACAATTCAAATATGTTGTTTAATCTTTTCTTTCTAAAGAAACTATAACATAATGAACATAATATTACTTAGTAATGTAATTAAAAATAAACTATTAATGTTTTAAATTCAATTTGATGAAATTAATTTAATTTTTTAATTAGACATGTTAGTAATGTAACGACCCAAGCATTAATTAATGGAAATCCCTATTTATATAATTAAATGTATCATTATGTAAAATGTTTCTATAAAATGTCAAATTATTTGGTTTTATGTTAATAATTGTGACCTTTTATAATATAGCCATTGAATAGTGATCACATGATTAGTATAAATATAGGTCTTTGACGAATCTAATTTACTCAGACAAATGAAGTGATGGCCTCATCCAGAAGACGTGCCCCATACAAAGCCCATTTGTCTGAACTCGGTAAAGAGGTGTCATCATTGGGCTTCACACTTTACCAATCCCAAGCCAAGCTTCAACAAATTAAGCTCGAGCAGAACTTCCTATGAGAGAAGTGGAAGTTGATAGAGATTACCACCTAAGTAATATTATCCGAGCCACCCCAAGAGTCTGTCACCGTCGCACACCTTACTCTTTGGTCTTATGTAAGTGTTATAAGGGGTTATGTAACAAGAACTTAGCACTATGGTTATGTACATTATTTTTGTATATAATAATGAATATATTTTCATGTTATTTTTGTTACCTTGCAAATAGTTTTTAAATCTAAAATAGTTTTTTTAGTTAATATTCAACATATAAATCTATTTTGATTAATTACTGGATTTTTTATTGAATAATTTATCAATAAAATATTATTATTATTATTAAATTAAATTTTATTAAATATAAATTATCTTATAATTTTATGAATGCAATTGTAATTTTTATTAGGGTTCGAAAGCCATTATTGTCGAAACCCGTGAATTCATTATAAATGTCGGCTTTTATTTTAAAATTGACAAATAACATATTTAGAAAATTATTTAGATAAAATAAATATTATTTCTGCTATCATGATGTAATAATTATCCAATGGTGAATTTTTCATAATTTTCTGAGATAGTCAAATTTTTGGGTAAAAATTAAATACCATTTAAATATATAATGTGTTTTATAAAATCATAATGACTAAATAGTGATGTAATAAAATACTATAAGACTTATTTTAGGCCAATATATGTTTTAAAATTAAAATAATGTTATTTTGGGTTTCTTTGACTTATTTTACAAAAAATTACTGGACCCTTCCAGGATTATTAAACATCTTGTCTTTTTAAATTGTTTTCCTTGGGAGTGGGACTCAACTCCACATAAGCAACCCCATTATATTAAGAAGTTCATAAATTGGCCTTATAAAATATTTTCTTTCACTCCCCTTTGGGAAAAACCATGGTAAAAAACCATGGGATGGTTTGTGTTTTGAATTTGTTTAATGTGAGGTGTCCCAACCCTAAATAATAATGAATTCCCTCCCCTTTCCTATATTAACCCACCCAAGATCCCACATTCTCCTCAATAAAATCCTTTTTAGTTCGCCCGACCTCTTCCCTACTCTACCTAGAATCCTTTCAAGGTTCCTAAAGCTCCCAAGAAGCCTCTCTCAAGCCTCTCTCAAGCCTTTGGAAGCACACTTCCAAGTAAGGGGTTTTCTTCCGTTCTCATTTTGTGAAATTTTATTAATGTTGTTATGATATTTCAATTTCAATTATAAATGTTGGGGTATGGTTTTTCACCTCCCCCATACTGCCCTCTTTATGTTTTAATGATGGGATACCCTTTTCTCTCTCATTAAATGTCTCCCATGTAAACCTGATACTATGCCGAAGTTCCGGAAGGCATTTATCTATCCTCTTACATTCAAGCAATTATTTTGTATCATGACTCTAAATTCCATTAAAATTGTTGGTACATGTATCTATATTACCCCCATTGCTGTCCATTTTATGTACACATGATGAGACACCCCTTTCTCTCTCATCAACCATTTTTATGAATTCTTACATCACGCCATTACGTTGCTGAAATTGCATAGATTTTACATGCCAATGACATTGTGTAGTGAATACCAAGCCCATTTATCTGTTAAGGGTATTCATCTTTACGAACAATTACTTATTGATTATAAAGTTTAATTTATTAATTCCACATTCCATTATCACACACTAAATGATAATGTTTTATGAATCCATGTTATATGATCCATGTGGCACACTTATGCATGAAATGAAATGTTTATGAAGGGTGTGCCCTTATAGCACTCCAATGCATTGGGTATAGTATAGTATCATGAAAAGTCATGTGCAATGGGTGTTGACTAATGATAATTAAAGTGCAATGAGGTTTTACATGTGCTTCATGTTCAATTAGGATTTACTCATGCTCTATGTGCAATGAGCCTTGCCTCATGCTAATTCCATGTTAAGTATTGTGGCCACATTTCCATGTTATGATTATCATGATTTATCATGACTTTATGTTTATGATCCACTTGTGCTCTTTTGATATGCCTATTTTCTAACATGTATTGTATTCCTCATGTTATTCCGTGATTATTCCCTTACTGGGCTTTATAGCTCACCCTTTTTATGCATGTCCTCAGGTTATCCCATGTAATGATAAGTACGAGGGAATGTAGTGGTCATGTAAACGATGTTTTGAATAAAGATGTTGTCGTTCATGTTTTATGTTGTTATGTAATGTTCATAAGGCCCAAAATCACTAGAACTCTCAGTCTTCCATGTTGTATCAAGTGAATGTTTTATGTAATAAATCCGGTTTAAGTTTGTAATAAAATCAGGGTTATCATAGTTGGTTTCATAGGATTGGTTTAGTTATTTTGAGATTAGGATTAGAAAAACCTAGAAATGCCTTAGAGATAAGACTAATTATAATAAAAACATACCTATATTTTGGTGAGTATTGAGTTAGTGGTTCATCAAGAAAATACATCACTATTTGGATACGAGAAGCTAGAGGTGGCTCTAGCAGAGATGTATCCTAGGGGTAAAACCCGAAAACACCACTTTGAGCTAGACTCGAACGGGAACTGGTGCATGAAAACGGGCTTGGCTGTACTCTTGGTTACGAAACTCTCGGGGGATATTATTTGTTAAATTCACATGTTTAGTATGAACTATTATTAAGGGAAAAAAAATCCCTAAGAATATATGTTAGAAAGGGGATCATGGATAACATAGATTGAAGCCAATAGATTTACATGTTAAGGAAATAAGAGTTATTTATAACACCTCAGTTTTTTATTTTTATTACCCTTTATGTGTTACCCCTAACATTCCTTTTATTCCAGCCAATGGCCAGTAATACGAGTACTCTAGCTAAAAACCTATGTGAAGATCAATGTGATGATTGTACTAATAAGATTCCCAATCCAATGGGAGTAGGAATCACGAACTTTTTCTTGCTTCTCTTTCAAATAACTCATGATTTGAATATAAAAATGTGTCAAGAAGAACATTCAACCCCCCCCCCCCCTAAGAAATAACAAGTCGCTATCAAGAGCTTCATGAGACAAAGGCCTCCTACTTTTAATGGATCATCTGATCCCTCAATCACTGAACAATGGATCAACTCAATTGAAAAGATCTTCTTTATCCTTCAATGTTATGAATAACAGAATGTTCTCCTATCTAGTTATCATAAGGAGGGTGAAGCTGATTAATGGTGGATGTTGATCAAAAATATGAAGCATGAGGAGGAGATTAAGGCGTTGGAATGGAATGATTTCTGGAAGATGTTTTTCAATAAATATTTTTCACGCACCATCTGGCTTAAGATGGAAAGGGACTTCCTTTTCCTCAAGAAAAAAGACGACGAATCTATTGGAGCGTACGAGGTAAACTTCACTCGGCTTGCACGATATGCTTCCAGTATTGTCGTTACCCCCAAATGCAAGGTTGACCGCTTATTTGGTGGGCTGAAACCTAGCCTGCAGAAAGCACTGGCAATCCGTGACTTCGACAGTTATGAAGAATTTTCCTGATGTGCCCTCAACATCGAAATGGAGATTATATAATATCAGGGGTATCTTAGGGATAATAAGTGTAAGCTAGAATTCAATACTAGTGGTCCGATGGATAAATCCAACAGTGCTAAGAAGATCCCGCACCCCACTTGCCAACGGTTCGGAAAGAAGCACCCCGGATATTTCCTGAAAGGTATAGGAAAATGCATTAGGTGTAGAAGAGAAGGGAACATGGCTATTAACTATTGGCAAGAAAGACCCGCTGCTACGACAGAGGAGAGGAACACTCCGTTCGAACCTCAACGCATGGTTCATTGCTATAACTACAAAGAACCAGAGCATCTTGCAAATTAGGGCCCTAAGACAAGGGTTTTCGGAGGCAACCAAAAACCTCCAAGGCAGAAAGGGGGAGCTTTTGTAATCACTACTGTCGAAGAGAACCCCGAAAACAAAGTGGTGATAGGTATGCTAGTTATTCATTCAAGAATATTGAACATACTTTTTGATTCATGTTCAACGCATTCTTTTATATCAAGAATGTTTACTAGAACAATACCATCACTACCAAAAATCATGGATGTGAAGATGTCGATGAGTATTGAAAATGGGGTGATTATTGCATCACATGAATATAACTCCTCCCCTGTCATAATCAGTGGATTAAAATTATTGAAGAACCTCGTCATACTCCCTCTGGTGGAATTTGATGCAATTCTTGGCATGGAATTGATTTCATTATATAGAGCCTACATAAATTTCCTTGAGAGGGAAATTACTCTCTATGTGGAGAATCGACCCCTGATTCCTTACATGTTCAAGGAGGAAGATGAATCTACTTTAGCTCCATCATCTCAGGCATGGATATTAATCCCCTATGAGCACACGTATCTGGTTCAGATGATTGAGCCCAAGGAAGCAACCGGCCTTGAATACATGCCTATTGTGAGGGAATTCACTAAAGTGTTTTCCAAGGAATTGCCTCGTCTTCCTCTTAGAAGAGATGTTGAATTCTAAATTTAACTTATACCAGGGGCATTTCCAATATCCAAAACTCTGTATAGAATGGATATTGTAGAGATTGAAGAGATGAAGGAACAACTACATGAGAATCTGGATAAAGGGTTTATATGCTCAAGTGTTTCACCATGGGGGGCACCAGTCCTCTATGTCAAGAAG
This sequence comes from Viscum album, assembly GCA_963277665.1. Taxonomy (NCBI): domain Eukaryota; kingdom Viridiplantae; phylum Streptophyta; class Magnoliopsida; order Santalales; family Viscaceae; genus Viscum; species Viscum album. Next base: position 896,944,813 of record OY728142.1, read on the forward strand.
TAGGATGGATCAATGCGCCTTTTATAGATTATCATGAGCTTTACAAAATCAGATAATGAACAAGTATCCTCTCCCACAAATTGATGACTTGTTTGATCAGTTGCTTGGAGCACAATACTTCTCCAAGGTGGATTTTCGGTTGGGATATTATAAATTAAGGGTGAAGAAAGAAGATATCTCCAAGACTGCTTTTCGTACAAGATACAGGCACTATGAATTCATAGGAATTCCTTTCAGACTCACTAATGCTCCATCAATCTTTATGGACTTGATGAATAATGTCTTTAGAGATTACCTCGACAAATTTGTGGTAGTCTTTATAGATGTTATTCTAATATACCTAGAAAACAAGGAGGATCATGAGGAGCATCTAAGAACTATACTGGAGACCTTTCATAAGGAGAATCACTATGCCAAGTACAACAAGGGTGAGTTTTGGTAGAAGGAGGTATCATTATTAGGCCATATCCTCACAAGCAATGGGATATCTATGGATCCCTCCAAAATAGATGCAATTGAGGGATGGTCGAGGCCAACATCAATAACAGATGTCCATAGCTTCCTGGGGTTAGTTGGATATTATCGACGATTTATGAGAAATCTCTCATTATTTTCCAACCCTCTTACCAAGATAACTAGGAAGGGAGTAATGTTTTCATGGAGTGAAGAATGTGATGAAATCTTCCAGGAGTTGAAATGGAGGCTTAGTGCTCACTTTACCCACAAGTGGAGAACTTTTCGTGGTATTCAGTGATGCTTCAAAGAAGGGCCTGATATGTGTGTTAATGCAAAATGGAAAAGTCATTGCCTATGATTCAAGGAAATTGATTGTTCATGAACATAACTATCCAACACATGACCTCGATCTGGTTGCAGTGATCTTCTCTTTGAAATTTTGGCGGCATTATCTCTTTAGGGAGAAGTGTGAAATATATACGGACCACAAAAGCCTCAAGTATATATTCACATAGAAAGAGACGAATATGCACCAATGAATATTGTTAGAGATGATCAAAGACTATGATTCCTCGATCCTTTACCACCCTGGGAAAGAGAACAAGGCGGTGGATGCTCTAAGTAGAAAGGACCCAGAAATTATATCGTTGATGAGAATTTAAAAGGATCCCATCTTATTAGATTTGATTAGGATGGACATGGGAATCATAAAAAAGGGAACATCATCAATATTTTCACAAATTATTTCTCAACCATCACTTTTGGAAAGGTTAAATAATGCTCAAAAGGATGATGTGGGAATTCAGGAAAATGTGGAAGCTATTGGAAAATGGAAATCCTCGGAGTTTAATGTAAATGAAGAAGGAATTTTGAGATTTGGGAAAAGACTATGTGTTCCATCAAGTCTGGAGCTGAAGAAGGAACTTTTATATGATGCACGTAGTTCAAATTTCTCTATTCACCGAGGAAACACAATGATGTATTGAGATATTCGGGAGCATTATTGGTGGGATAATATGAAGACGGAGATCATTGAATATACATCAATGTGCCTGGTGTGTTAGTAAGTGAAGGCAGAGAGGAAGGTGTCTAAGGGGATGATGCAACTATTGCCCGTACCAGAATGGAAATGTGTTAACATCACCATGGACTTTTTCACTGGACTTCTAAAGACATCCAATGGAAACAATGCAATCTAGGTTGTTTTGGATCATCTTAAAAAGTCTGCACACATCATTTCTATTCTGGAGGATTTATCATTGGATTAACTAGCACGGATATATATCAGGGTAGTGGTAATACTGAATGGAGTACCACTATCTATTTTGTCTGATCGAGATCCAAGATTCACCTCTATGTTTTGGTAGAGTCTTCAACATGCTATGAATACTGAACTGAACTTCAGTAAAACCTATCATCCTCGAACTGATGGACAATATGAGCAGACTATCCAAACACTTGAGGACATGTTTAGAGCATGCTCAATGGACTTTAAAGGTTTATAGGATCAACATATTCCTCTAGTTGAGTTCTCTTATAATAACAGTTTCCACTCAAGAGTATGTCACCATCACACACCTTAATCTTCAGTATTTTGTGGGTGTTATGAGGGGTTATGTAACAAGACCTTAACACTATGGTTATGTACATTATTTTTTTATATAATAATGAATATATTTTCATGTTATTTTTGTTACCTTTTAAATATTTTTTAAAGCTTAAATAGTGTTTTTAGTTAATATTCAACTAAGATATCTATTTTGATGAATTAATTTATTTTTATATTAACTAATATTTTAATAAATTATTATTATTATTAAATTACATTTTATTAAATATAAATGGTCATATAATTTTATGAATGCAATTGTAATTTTTATTAGGGTTCGAAAGCCATTTTTGTCGAAACCTGTGAATTTTTTATAAATGTTAGTTTTCATTTTAAAATTGAAAAATAACATATTTAGAAATTTATTTAGATAAAATAAATATTATTTATGGTATCATGACGTCGAAATTATTCAATGGTGAATTTTTCATAATTTTCTGAGACAATCAAATTTTTGGGTCAAAATTAAATACCGTTAAAATATATAGTGTGTTTTATGACATCATATTTACCCAATATTTATGTAAAAAAATACTATAAGCCTTATTTTCAGCCAATATATGTTATACCATTAAAATAATGTTATTTGGGGTTTGTTTGACTTATTTTACAATGCATTAATTGACCCTTCAAGGCTTCTTAAACATCTTGTCTTTTTAAATTGTTTTCCTTTGGAATGTTACTCACCTTCACATAAGTAACCCCATTATTTTAAGAATATCGGACTTTGGCCTTATAAAATATTTTTTCCACTCCCCTTTGGCAAAAAAATGGGCAAAAACCATGGGATGGTTTGTTGTTTTAATTAGATTAATGTGAGGTGTCCCAACCCTAAATAATAATCAATTCTCTCACCTTTCCTATATAAACCCACCCAAGCTCCCACATTATCCTCATTAGAAGCCTTTGGAGTTCGACCATCCTCTGCCCTACTCTCCCTAGAATCCTATAAATGTTCCCTAGGCTCCCAATAAGCCTCTCTCAAGCCTCTCTTAGGCCTTTGGAAGCACACTTCCATGTAAGGGTTTTTCTTCCTTTCTCATTTTGTCAAATTGTAATAATGTTGTTATGCCCTTTTAATTTCAACTATAATTTTTGAGGGTATGGTTTCTCACTTCCCCCATACATCTCTCTTTTTGTTTGAATGATGGGAGACCCCTTTCTCTTTCATTAAATTTCTCCCCCGTACACCCGATACTATGCCGAAATTCTGAAAGGAATTCCTCTCTCCTCTTTTACATTCAAGAATTTATTTTGTATCATGACTCTAAAATCCATAAAAATTGTTGGGACATGTATCTATATAACCCCCATTACTTTCCATTTCATGTAAGCATGATGATCCACCCCTTTTTCTCTCATCAACCATTTTTATGAATTCTTACGTCACGCTGTTACGCTGCCGAAATTGCACCGATTTTCCAAGCCAATACCATTGTGTATTGAATACCATGCCCATGTCTCTATCAAGGGTATTAAACTTTATGAACATTTACTTATTGATTATAAAGTTTCATGTATGAATTAAACATTCATTTATAATGTAATAAAGGATGATGTTTTATGAATCCATGTTATATGATCTAGTTGGTACACTTATGTATGAAATGAAATGTTTAAGAAGGGTGTGCCCTTATAGCGCTCCAATGCATTGGGTAAAGTATAGTATCATGATAAGTCAGTTTCAATGGGTGTTGAATTATTATAATTCAATTGAAATGAGGGTTTACTAAGGCTTCATGTGAAATGAGGATTTACTCATGCACCATGTGCAATGAGCCTTGGCTCATGCTAATTCCTTATTAAGTGTTGGTGCCACATTTCCATGTTATGATTATCATGATTTATCATGACTTTATGTTTATTCTTCTATTGTTCTCTATTGATATTCCTATTGTATAACATGTATTTATTCCTCATTTTATTACATGATTATTCTCTTACCGGGCTTTATAGCTCATCCCTTATTATGCATTACCTCAGGTTATCTCGTGCAATGATAAGTACGAGGGAATGTAGTGGTCATACGAAGAAAGTTTTCAATAAAGATGTTGTATTTCATGTTTTAAGATGTTATATAATGTTCTTAAGCCCCAAAGACACAAGACCTCTTGATCTTCCTCGTTGTATCAAGTGAATGTTTTGTGTAATAAATCAGGTTTATTTTTGTAATAAAAGAAGGGTTGTCATAAGTAATATCTTTGGATGAATATTTAATGAAATTCAATATTAATTGATTTTTAAGACTATAGTGAAAAGTAATTATTTTAAAAAATTATCAAATTTATTGATATATAATGGTGTTAGAATAAATTAAACATTTGTGAAATATTTTTTATATAAAAATATTATTTTTAGTAATTAAAATATTTCATATAAAAATATAATTTTTAACTTATAAACATATGATATACATTTTGGAAATCAATGAAATATTTTTGTTCAAATAAAAACTATTTTTAGTTATTTTCAATTAATCTAGTTTTTATATAGTTACTTTCAACATTAATTTTGTTTTGAAATGTTAATAAGCAAAATTTCATAGAAAATATTATAATTTATTCCATTGCAATCAATAATATACTTTATTTTATGGTAAAATATTTTTTCCACTTAAAACATATTTTTTCAAAAATTCATTTTTCATCGTGTTTTGTGGGTTTATTTCTTAATTTATTTCTTCCACTTATTGAATTTAAATTGGGTAAAATAGACACCATAGTTGGAATAATAATTTAGAAACATATTAATAATTTTACATTCTTGTTTTTCATTATTAATAATATCATTAGTAAAAAAAGGGAGTTACAATCCTACTACGGTTTTTCATTATTAATAATTTCCTAGAGGTCCTGTTTTTATCATAATACAATCCTACTATGATTTTTCCCATAAACCTAAATAGGTTGTCCGAAGAAAAGGTATGATCCTTAACTTAGTCTTTTATTTTAATTTCTTATTTCTCCTCATTAAAACTTATCCTATACATTTTTAGATACTCACATAAGTATCATACATATACATAAATTTTATTATGTTCATATTATAACATTTTTTATCAACTTATCAATATAATAGAAAATGAAAGAACTTTCATACATATGTAGAGACTACCACCTTACAAATATGTTATATGACATTTTTCATCACTGATTTTTATGTTTAGTCATAATGTCAGAAAAAACTGAAATAAATTATTTATATGATATATATTTTATTAATTAATGTTAAATAAATATTCTATTTCTTTTTCTATATCTAATGAAAAATAAAAAAAATGCTCGGTCATACGCACAACCTACCATCTCCACATAGCGGTGTAATTCATTTTTTATCACGAGAAAACATGGATAGTTATAATGAATGATCTAGTGAATATATATTAAATATATATCACTATATAATTAATTGTTTTATGGAACCATGATCAATATACAGGGACCAAAACAACTAAACTGGAACTTATATGAAAAGTGAAAAAATTAACACTCTGAAAGGAATATTTTAATGGATAAATGTTAAAAATAGAAGGTTGAAATGTTATAAGTTTTTAATCTATGATATTATTAGTATTTATATAGTTAATTTATAAAAACATAATCAATTTTAATTTATTGTATATGAGGTTAAAAATGGAGGCAAGTTGATCTTAAGGTAGGGGATTTTTTTGTAATAACATTTTATATTGGGATTTTTATATTCAAATTTCATTTACTAAAATTATATGATCATAATATTTTAAACATAATATATATTTACTTATTGTATGTTGTGTTTTACAAGTTTATAATCCATTTATCCCTTTTTTTAATCAATAATAAACATGTCAATTACATATAAGGGTCCTCCTTTAAAAAATCTTGTTTTAATGTTTTCCTTTAAACACTTGTTCTTCTATGTACACATTTTCATTAAAAATATTAAAGAATGATTTTTAAAATTATCCAAATATTCATTAATGTTATTTTTAACCATGTTTTACTTTCTATATAAATTTTTAAAAGGAATTTACTTCTCATTTTTAAAATGTGTTACTTTTTACTGAATGTGTGATCAAAATGTTCATTTTAACATACATCGTACGAATGGATATTCCCAATGTCATGAATAATATTTTATTTGAACATTACTATACATGTTTAAATGGTTATTTAAAAAATAATAATTTTATAAATATTTTTTGGAAAATTTATATAATATGATATCAACATATACTGGAATTATATTCTTAATTGAATGAAAATAATTTTGAACAAATGATTTTAAAATCTGTTATTAAACAAAGGTATATGGATTTTATTTGTAATTTATTTATCCTATGTTCCTTTCTAAAATTATTTTTTTACTAAATCCCATTTATAATATTGAATTTATGGTCTTCAACTATCCTTTACTAATAATGTATTATTCCTTATTTTGATAACATTATTTTTTTATGATCCTGTTCTCTATCACTCTCCCTTAATTATTGTATATTATATTCTTCTTTCATGTCAAAATATTCAATAGCATTGTTTAATTAAAAAACATATCAATTAATTAGATAATGATTCAATTGTATACCATTTCTATATTCGGTATCAGTTAAAGGATTATTATTAAATAAGTTATATATTTTTCTCGGGAAATATTGATATTTCATATTCATGATTCAATAATAATAATTGATTACTTATAAGGAATTTTTATAATGAATTTTATTTATCCATAAAATTAATATGAATTAATAGGATGTGAAAATTGATGGGTGGTGCTCAGTTATATATATATATCCAATCAATGTAATGTCATGTGTCATGATAAAAATAGTGGGAAGTCCATATTAGATGGGTATATAATTTATAACTACCAATTTGTTAGGAATGAAATAATGGTTGATAGGAATTTATGGTGAGAACCATGATACTTGGTTGAGTGTCCTCGATCTTCAATTTCAATAATTATGCATTTCCTTTATTTAGAATTTAGTTTCCATTATCCATGTGATTTCTTTTGTTGATATTGTATGTGGATGCTCATTGAACTCAAGTTTTTTATTGAATAGCATGTGTTTTTATTATATAATAAATCATATTTAGTATGAATTATTTACTCAAGATATATTCCCATTTCACATAAACCTTAACGATCAATTGATCTCCCCCTTTATTTGTTTTTCTTTCCCAGGATATGAAGAAGGATTTCATGAATGATTTTAATGATATAAGAGTTTTACTTATTGTATGTTTTTATATTTCAAATTTAATTTAGTAATTATATATGTATCAAGTTTTCTGAGACTATTAAACTGATTTATATTTTTTTGTGAGGTCCTTGTTATTCCATACAAGTGTAATAAAGTAAATACCAGCACTGGGTTACTAAAGTCGGGGTATTTCAAAACCCTTACCTCAAATCAGAATTTCATTGTAAGGTCTTTAACATTATTTATAATAAATTTAAATGTATTATAATTCTATAATAGAACCATATACAGACTTATAATATCATATATTATCCACTAATAAAATTTCAATACCTATTTCATAATAATTATTTATTAAAAAAGTTGTTCTTAGGTGTTAACAGTTTCTATTTTCATGCATGTTTTGGTTCAGCAGTTATAGTATAATTACATTGATCATGGTTTTATCATATCTATAAAGTTTATGGAGATATAAATATAATATATATTCATTATATAAATATTTATAAAAATTAATAAAATGTAGATACAGAAAAATGTATTATATTGTTCATGAAGGTGGTAGTCTGTATGTATGCAAGAGCAGGGTTTTCATTTTCGAAAAAAAAAGATAAATAATATTTTATCATTATATTATCAAAATTTATATCAAATATATTTATTAAAAACTTCATTATATCCATCAATATGATGTTTTCCCAGAAAATGAATCATATCGCTATGTGGAAGTGGTAGTTCCCTCATCTGCACGAACGATACATTCATTTCCCATTTGATGGAAAGATGGTAGAAAACACTTGTCCCATAATCATAATAAAATATAATTATTTCAATGATATTGGAATAATTAGTTTTTTATTGAAACAACATATTAATAAGAAGTATGAGAATAAATAAAACTAAAATATTCTTGTTAATATTTTTACATCTTCTTTAAGAGAACTCCTTTCTCTTACACCTTGTCCATTGATAGATTGGTTTGAGGAGAAGAATAGAGGATCTAGGAAAAAGGTAATAAATATATTAAGTTTATTTGGAAGGTATTTTTTTACATTGAAGGCTCAAAATTCAAGATTAACTCAGGGAGGAGGTTCTTATTTATAAGTGAGGAGAGTGCACACATTGAATTACATAAAATATATAAATATAATTAAGGAATTTCTCAAGTATAATTATTCCAAATTATAAACGATTTGAGGGTTTAATAATATATGGTGCATATATCTTCAAAAACATTTACATGTTTTTGTTTCATTCAAACTATATCTCTTAGTTTAATCCCTCTCCCGGGTAAACCCATTTAACCATAACAGTGAAAAAAAAAATTACTATTTTTACCATTCATTATTTCCCTAAAAGAAAATAGAATCATTACCAAATTTTTACAAAAAAAATTTAAATATTTATTCCATTTTATCGAATTTAAATTTCTACAATTTGTAAAAAATTAATTTTAAAATAGGTGTTCAAAGTGAAATGAAAACCCATTTTTATAAAACCATAATTTTAATCCCAAACCCAGATTTAAATTTATTCAATGACAATTAAAAACTATAAAATGAATTCTAAAATATATTAATAAATATATAAAATATAATTTTTTATAAAACCATTAATGATTAATTTTTTATTTAATGTTTTATTATAAAATAACATTGTGTGAAAAAAACAGTTGTTTGAAAAATAACTCTCTTTACCCTTAAATGATATTACCTTCATTCATAGCAATTATATAAATAAATTATTAATGAATATTAATTTATTTATATATTTTTTCAATATATTTTATTGAAATTAATTTTAATTAGTGATTAATAAACATTTTTATTTAAAAATTTATAACATGTAGAAAAATAAATTTCTTCAAAAAAATGAGTCTCTTAATAAATAAATTATTTTATTAAAATTCAGTTTTTATAAATAATTTTTAAACATCATAAACCATTATAAAAATATTTTATAATTTAATTTTTCCTATACATACCTACCAATACAATGGTAATGATATAAAGGTATAATTTATCAAGGATTATTCAGACTAAGGGTTTCATATAAAAAATTTTGTTGAATACTTAAAGTTTATTTCAATTAAAAAATATATATAAATATTGGGGTGTTACATTATACCCTAATAAAAAGTAATTTCACACCATAAATTCAATATATAAAATATAAATAAATGAGGATATCTTTTATTTTTCATATCCTTAGGTTCCCATGTAACTTCCCCAAATTTTTTATTCCCCAATAGATCTTGACCCGGGTGAACATTCTTATTCCATATAAATTTATTTATAAGATATTTGATTTATTTAGAATTTTCATAATAAGAAATATCATTATATAGTTGTATGACCTGTGAGTTCAGTAAATGTGATAGATCAGGTATGTACTTCCTTTAGATAGATATATGGAACACCTCTTGATCTTGAGAGAGATTTCATGGATGTGTCAACCGATAAGAATCAATGATGTCCCAATTTAAAATATATAAAGTGTTTATAATTCTAGAGCTCATATATATCATTTTCAAATATCATAACATTTTTGCATGGATAGATTCATATAAATACCTTCTCACTAAAATTGAATTATAGATCTTGTCAATGCTTATTACCATAACTCTATTATCAACTCTAAAATACCTTGTGGCCTTATTGAATCAATATAATATTCTATATCATTTACTCATATAGATCAGGTATAAATATATTTATTTATCAAACTTCATCCCTAAACATAGGACCTCCGCACTTCCTTCCATAGAGGGCTTCATAAGGATCCATTTTAATGCCCATGTAAAAAACTTATATTATAATAGAATTTAATAAGAGGAGTATATTTGTCCCAATATCCATTAAAATATAGATAATGGGATCTCAAAATATCCTCAAGGTATTGGGTGGTCCTCTCATAGTGATCATATATATGAGGATGAAAATAAGTACTGAAACACAACTTTATATCTAGAACATATTAAAGACTTTTCCAAAACATTTATGTAAACCTCGTATCTGAAATGATTCAATATAATGTATTAAACCATGAAAACATACCACTTTATTAATATATATTCTAGTAAGAGTATTAAGAGAGAAATATTCTCTGATAGAAATGAAAAATGTTGGATTTTAGGTTGTAAAACCACAACCCATATAGCATTATGTCCATTGAATGTTTTGGTGGGTCAAATGATGAAATCGATGGTGACATTTTCCCATTTCCATTATGGTATGGTTAATGGATTTAACATCCCCTTAGTCTTATGTCCCCTATTCATAAATTACTTACATAAAAATAATATAGATATATACTCTGGAATTTTTTTCTTCATTATTTCCCTCTATAAAAACTCTTTCAGATCTCTATATATCTTTTTACTTCCAAGATGATTAGATAATGATGTGTTAGGATATTGTTCGAATATCCCACTAAAAACTCAGTCTTAACATACATAGACATTACATATATTTTTCATAATATTTTTAATATTACAAAAACAGATTCCCAAGAACCATATTAGTTTAGTGCCTTTGGAAACATGAAATGTAAACACTTGTACATAAATTAGTTGCATTATCTCCCAATAACTTCTCCTTGACTAGTACCCTTTTTAGACACATAAAAAATAATACCTATCTTCATAACATGGGGAGGGGAACATAAAAATGGTTGAGATAAAATGCTCAGTAATGGTAAATAAGAGATACATGTAAGATTAATCATGAGAATAGGGGTATGACAATGTTATTATAACATTAGATGATCGCCCCATCAAAATCAAAATATCAGAATCATGGAATGTGGAATAAATCTTGGTAGTACATAAGATATTAATAATAAGGAAATAAAGAACATAATCCATCAAGAAATATCATAGTAATAATTCATTTAATATTGGAATACAGAAAAATGTGATATCATTCACTATAAGTCAAGATGCATTGCTTGAACTTAACAAGGAACATCATGGGAATTTCACCTATTTGGTTGGACACACCACTATCCCTAGTAGCAATCTTTTACATGAAATTGAACATGGTTCCCCATCTTCCCAAAGTGGATCGAGTTTCCCCATCATCTATATTCATTGTGCCTAGACCTACTGGGTGGGACACACCACAATCCCCTATCATAGTCTTTTCTTTATGAAGGGGTCAGGTTTCACTATCGTCCTAAAGTGGATCAGGACTATTTACTTGATTATAAAAATATCTTAGGAGATATAAATCTTTACCCAATGAATTAGAGAGATATATATCTCCCACCCATATCATAATAAAATCATTCATACATGTCCCATAAGATAATAAATCTTTCATTATATCAGGATCCATGAAGAGGGATGGGTTTTATAAACACCTATCATAATCCCATGAAATGAAATGGGTGACATAAACATTTAATCATATATATTAACCTATGAAAAAATAAATATTTCATACTAATTTCATCAAAGACAAACCCATGAAAATAAGGGGGTCTCAAAAGTATAAAACTCATGGAATAAGAATGAGTTTCATAAACACCATGCCATAAAACCCTAAACCATTCCGAGAAAGAATGTGAATGGACCCTTTGGATCATTTCCCCATAAAGGCATGAGTAACACCAACATATATCATATTAGAAGGAAAATAATTTTCAAATAACTTTTGAAAGCATTTCTTGTGAAAAATATCCTCTCTTCTTGGGAAAATTCTTTTTAAAACAAAAAACCTATTGATAACCATTTAAATAAAAACGTATAAATGAATCTTTGAGAACATATTGAAATCAATTTTCATTGAAGACTTTCAAAACATATAAAGAAATCTTGAAAGAATTTTAAAAAACTTTTCTTTGAAAAAATATAAAAAAATTTTGAAAAAAATTTGAAAACCATTTTTTTCCTGAAAAAATATAAAATAATCTTGAAAATGACTAAAATAAATTTTTAACATAAAACATTACTAAAAATAATTTTAAAAATATCTTTGAAAAATTTTAAAATAATTTCTGAAATCCATAATAAAAATTAAAACATTTTTTCATTGAAACTAATTTGAAAACATAAAAAATAAGATTCGATGTCATTGGAATACTTTTAATTGAAAGTAACCTTTTGAAATCATTTGAAAAAAAATAAATTATAACACATTATAAGCATAAAATAGTTTTTAAAACCCCTTTTTCATTGAAAATGAATTTAAAATAAACAAATTTCAAAAATATTAGTAAAACCTTTTCTTTAAAAATAACCTTGTGAATTTATAAATAAATCCCCATGGAAATGATGGTCCTGATTTTGGGTATGTCTATACATGCCAAACTTTATTTTTACACTCTAAAAGTTTATAAAAGATCGTGGATCTGTAAATGAAAAGAATATTCCTTTTAAAAAAAGATTTTTAAAGAAAATGTGTAATAAATGGGTAAAATTTTAATTTATACAAAATAATATAATATTTTAAAATTATGAAAGTATTTTTAGAAAACATGATTGTTGACCTCACCAATTTTGATAATCCCAATTATGCTATAATATGTTTTGATAATCCCAATTATGATTTAATATGTTTTGATAATCTCAATAATGTTTTAATATGTGTTTATAATCCTATATATATGTTAAATTATGTTGAAAAAAATATCAAAATAATCATTGGAATATGTTTGTCAATGTCTATCTATGGTTATACTTGTTTTGAAATAATTGTAACTCAATCTGGATATGTTTTGCATTGAACATATTAATATACGAGTCACTGATATAGACATACCGATAGAGTAAGTCCACTGGTATGCATAAGTCAACCGGTATGCACAATAGTTACTCATACAGATAGATAGGCAACTACCGATATGAAGTCCATTGATACAAATACACGATCCACCAATACAAACAGCTACTAATACAAAGGCCTCATGAATTAAGCTACCGATAAGGTTATGTACACCGGTACAGAAGTCTACCGATATGGATAAGGTCACCGTTATACAGATAGTTACCGTTACACCAGAGCTACCGATAGAATAAATCTACCAGTATGCACAAGTAGACTGATACAGAATAACCGTTACTATTATGAAGTCCACCGTTATAAGCTCACAGGTACGGGTCACTGATACATACGTTCACTGATATAGAAAGGTCACTGATATGCATAACAACTACCGATAGAAAGAGATACTGATACATAGAGATGCATTTATAAAGAGTTACAACTACTGATAGAAGTTCACTGGTACAATGTTCCACCGAATGATAGAAAGAGATACCGATAAGAGGATCCACAGATAGAAAGAGAGGCCTATAGAAAGAGCGGCATATTCCTTTGACCTACTGTTATAAAGGATACCATCTACCGATACAGAAGAGCTACTGATACAAGCTCAATGATACCAACAGCTGCCGATGGAAATAAGTCACAGTTTCTCTAAACTATATTTCTATTTGTTTATTTAGCAACGGTCATATTTGATGTTTTTAATGCACCTGCTATTAATTAATAGTAGTGGTTGTCATTTCAGGAACTGTACCTAGTACCTGTAAAAAGGTAATCATTCCTATTGCTGGAGCTAAAGCTATATAAGGGAACCTCAAACTACTAAAGGCGTGTGGTGGTGATCAGTCAGTCTTTCCATACATATATGAGAAAATCTTTTGTAGATAATCAAGAACTTACATTCATATTCGAAGAAGGAAGAATACATATGAAATCTGTATAACCTGAAAATTCAAGGAGAAAATAGCTTCAACTATTTCACTTGGACTCAAGCTGGTCAGACTGATCAACCTGGACCTGGAAGTCAAATTCAAAAATGACACTCTGTTTCTTAACCAAAAACCAGAGAAGGACTCAAATCCCCATCTTCGTTAATCCAAGGATTCTAGAGCTTTACTCAAAACACAATGATCATTCTAAACTCATCTCTATCTATTTAGCTCTATTATGTTTCATTTATTTACATTTTGAGCAGTGTGTGTTCCCTGTATTTTTAGACACACACTATCTCATGTGCTAAACTAGAGGATTTCTAAATACACACTTAATCTCTCTCTTATACTCTTATATCACATTGTGGATAGTTGTAGAGGTCATGTGTGACCTGGATAACCTATGTTCTATTGTTTTTGTTTTTTCCACGAAGAACTATGGTAAAGGACTTAGAACCTGGACAGTCTGTGTACTGTTGTGATACCTGATCTAGGGTGTGGATCAAAGTTTATATAAAACCATTTGAGAGGACTAAGTCTCAGTTTGAGACTGAACCTCTTGGTAAAAAATGTTGTTCTTGATAATTTTGTTTTAAACTATATTGAATATTGCACTGCTAAGTACATTGAAATAAAAGTCCATTTTAATGTCACTCTGATAGTTAAACTAGAAAGTGATTTTATTTATTGTAAAGAATTAGGTTAGTTTCTAAAGATAATATAATCTTTAGATTATATTAACTAAGAACTAATCAATCTCTTGAGAACCTAACTGGCCCTTTACTGTATTACAAATTCACTACATTTTAGCTTGTTATTTAATTTGGGGTATTTTTAATAGAAATCATTTTAACAGAAACTTTTAAGTGGAACTCAATTCACCCCTCTCTTGAGTGTCCACTCTGACCAACAATGATTTTGAATGAAGATACATTTCCGACCGAAGAGATGGTTAATGTCAGACATTCATAAAAACACTTTCTCAATCATATTATATAAGAATGACTGAAAAATTGAAATTAATAAATGAATATATCTAGAATAACCATAAGTGGAAATAATTAATGATACTTCTTGAGTGATGAATCATAATAATTCAACAATATAAGAATAATCACAAACAATCTTGATAAATGATGAGATTGTAGCAATAAATAGCTATCATTTTGGTAACCTTAATTAATGATTGAAATAATAAAATTACATGAATATTGAACTTTAATGAACAGAATTTTATTCTTTATAAAACATTTCAAAAGTTATTATTTATACCTTATAGAAAAATAAAGCTGAATGACATAGCATGTGTCTCAAAGAAGAAAAATTGAGAAAAAGTAACTTCACTAATTTGGTAACTTTTGAAACATAACCCCAAAGAAATAAATATCATAAAATGGATATTTAAATACCTGTAAACATAATTATAGGATTCATATAATACGTACGGTTTTATCACACACAACACAAATGAAATGATTGGTGATTAAGGCATGTATCTCAGGGAAATAAAAGTGAGATGAAATCTCATTACCTTTAGTATTGACTCTCGTCATACTCCTTCAAAACATCAGTATAATAAATATAATTTTAATATTAATATATCACACACAAAAATTCATATATATAATATATATATTGTTTTATTATGAATTTATATTACCCTCTTATTAACAATTCTTTTTTAAGGATTCACTTCAGGTAATATTCACTTTGTTTTCATGTGTATTAATTTTTTGTACATTGGTCATTATACTAATATAATGATTTCTGGAATGTAAAAAATTATATAAATATCATTTATATTCATTATATTTTTATAATAAAAATATATATAATATATAAGTATGAATTGGAATATACAGTTCCTGAAGATGATGGGTTGTATATACACATGAACGATGTTTCCATTTTATTATCGTATTGAAAGAAATAGAGTAAATAAAATATTTGTATATATGTGTTTATATATAATTATTCTAGTAAAATAAATATATCATATATATCATATAATTTTACTAAACCCATCCTTAACACTATCCATGTAAAGTGAGAAAGAATTGCATCAGTTTGAGGGGGTAGTAGTCCATACATCCTCAAAAGAAAATATCATATATACACAAAAGGAAAGTATATATATTTTTTAAAAATAAATTAAATAATATTAAATAAATAATATATATCGTATATATCGTATATATCATATACAAACTGTTTTTCTATCATAATTATTAATCATGAAAGGGTGTAAAAGAAAAAAGAACAATCATCTTTTCATGAGGTGGTACTTGGTCGTACACATAAATAATTTATTCGTTACCCATTATATGGATGTTTTTATAAGTTTAGTTATAAACCTCATCATAAAAACATATTAGTATATTGATTATACATTTTTTCATATGTATTATATAATAATAGTGGATGGGGTGGAAAATGAAAATATGATAAATAATCCTGTGGAAGGATGTTACCTCTTCTTTGTGTGACTCCTTTTGGTTTTCAGCAAAGAGATTCCATGTTCTGATTTCTAGCCAAAGGGAGGATTCAAGGAAGAATGAAGGTATTTTTTAAGTGTATTTGGTAGATATTGTTCAAACCATTGTAGTTTGAGAGGTGTGGAGAATGGGAAAAGGGGATCCCATTTTATATTAATGGAGGAGTGGAACTCCTGTAAATACAAAAAGGTAGAAAATAATGTGAGGTATTTTTCCTAATGTACCTCTAAAATGGATACATAATGGTATAAAAGTGAATCATGGTCGAATAAAATCTAAAACAAACAAAAATAATATCATTTTTATATTTTTTCTCTTCAACTTCTATATTTCCCAAATTTCTTAATTTAGTTTTTTATTAAAGTATATAGTATTCTAAAATCTGTAATTTGACCATTAAGACTCGATTAATGTGAAATTTTATAAAAACAATATACCCAATTAATTATAATTATGATACATAATTTTAAAAATAAAAATACTAGGTGTGTTTGAAATTAATTTTAATACAAGCGTGTGTAATGCAAAAAAAACACTCCTTTAACGAGGATAATGATAACAATGTTTTTACTATCTATGGGTAATTTTTTTATTTATAAAAGATAAATTGGTATATTAACTGACCATACTTAATATTTATTAACACTTAAAAATAAGTATTTAGACGGTATGATTTTTATTATTTTGAATCATTTGATTAATTATCATTTATTATAGAATAAATTTAATTTCAATTTTGACATTATTTATTTAATTTTTATTTAATAAATAACCAAAAATCATTGGAATAAAAATCAATTAAGTTTAAAAAATTGCAATTTGTTCATATAAAAATAATAATTATTTATAATAATTCAAAAAAATTAATTAACTTTTAATGTTCATAGTTTCGTTTGTTTTAGTTAATGATTAACAAAATAATCATTACATTGGTATTTCATAATCATTTCATGTGACTAAATAATCTCTAAAAAATATTTATAATTTATTTTGAAAAAAATAAATCATTTTATTTTCAAAACGATATATATAACCTAAAATATGTTTGTTCCCAAATCTCAATGTTTTATAAATGCTAAAAGTGAGGAAAGTTCCCATTTTGTCTTCTTCCTTACTTAACATATGAAATAAAGAAATTTTATTGAATAGTATCCAAATAACACAAAAAAACTATAAAAATTAAGATATATAATCAATATATGGGCATCAAATGGATTTTTTTTTAAGTTTCAAGGCAATTTTGGCCCTAATGTTTATGGTCTAATCCTAAATTAAGCTTAATTTTACCTTAATTGTTGTGATTAATTTTACCAACTTTCATTAATCCTTTTGATCAAAAATTATGTTGATCTTATTAGAATAAAAATATAATATTGAATATAACCATGTGTGTCTTTTTTTTCAGAATTCAATACATAGAATTCGGAAAATTAATTTTAACGCCAATCCAACTGACATATTGAGAAAGTGGATTTTTAAAGTATCAACATTCAAAACGTTAATAATTTTTTATAATTCATTTCCATAAAAAATTATTACAATGACATATATTGTTTAATATTTCTATAATTGATATATTTTTACTTTTAGAAGAAAATAAAATATATATTAATATTAATAATTATTTAAATGGAAATGCAGTTTTTAACTAAAATATTGTATTTTTAACTATTCATCAAAAAATGTAATTTCTCAGAAAATTCCCAAAATTTCACACTAAAATAATTTAGAAATTTTGAATTCAAAAATAAATTTTATTTTATGAAATTAAATTTCTAATATGGTCTAGAAAATTTTTAAAATTTTTCACAGAAGGACTTGAAAACAGTTCATTTAAGAAAATAATAATTTTAAAAATCTACAGACATTACCAAAAATTATATTTTTCATAATAAATATGTATTATTTATAAAAAAAATTATAAAAAAATTATTTAAAAATTATTCATTAAATTTCTTATTACTAATTTTAATGATTGTTATATCAATAATTATAAAAATAAAACCTTGTGTTACGTGTAGTGTATGCCAAGTCAGTTTTGTGTGTAACATACACCAATTCGTTATTGCCTATAGCATGTAAAAATATAATTCTTGAGTCTAGTGTATTCAAACCCAACAATTTTTATTAAATTAAAAAAACATTTTTAGTTTTTCATGAAATGAAAAATAAAAAAATATTAAATGAATTTGAAAAAAAATTACTCAAAATCATGGGGTTTCACATTCTACCCCATTAAAATGAATTCCTACCCTAAAATTTATCTCAGTTATAAAATGTTTTATATATTAATGTTCCTTTCATTGAAACCCACATCATCAAAATTATTACTAAAACTTCCTTTAAAAATAAAAATTTGTAAACATAATTGTTACCCAATGTAACATATAATTAGGTTTCCAAATAGATGATCATAGGTGGGAAGAAAAAGAATCGACATATAATAAAAACCTTAATATTTATGTTTAGTGATTGAGGCCATCAATCACAAAAAAGGGAATGATCAATGAAAAGTTTAGGGCCGCAAAGTCATAAATCAAGGGTGACTTAAAAGGCCATCAATTAACATAAATTAAGGTATTATGATGATAATTTATTTATAGATCATTTTCTTAAAGTTAAAGATTTTTTAATGTAAAAGACATACTTGCATGATTTCAGAGAAACCTCACCCTTTTTGTTCCTTGATCCACTTCACATATTTCTCTAAAATGGAAGTTGAGTTTTGTTATTCTTAATGCACTAGTAGATCCTAAGATCCATGATATGACATCCCATCTATCATTAGTAATCATAAATAGAAAGTTATTATAATTGGTAATCAAATATTCAAAAATCCTCATGTGGTGTGATTATATATTAATCTCACAAAATTAATCCAATGTGTAACTTTTTCATTCAATAAATTTTTAACCTTATAACCCTTTCAAAAGATTAATATCCAAAACTTTAGAAACAATTTCTCAAAATCAGATTAACAATGAACCCATATATATATCCCAATTTATCTCTTGGTTGCCACATTACAAACAAGTGAATACCCTCATCGTAAATCCACTTGAAAAAAAGTATTAAACAGAATTTCCATAAATCCTCTGGGAAGACATGCAAGCTTCCCTATTCCAAAGGTTACTAGATATATACCATGAATACAATAAGTTGAAAAATTCATCCATAATTACATAGTCCACTGTATCAAAACATCAATAATCAGATCCAAGGTAATATGTGTTATACAGTTTACTTTATCCAAAAAAATCATACATCTATCCAAAATAAACATAATATTCTCAATATCTTTATCACATTAAGGGTTACCATACCTTAATCAAAATATCAATTTTCTAATTATTTATCACTATGAAACATGTATTTCTCAATCCATAAGGAAAAATTATACTAAATATATTTATATATTTCAGGATTCATATAACATAATCATTGAATTTCAAAACATAAATACTTCAATCATCAAACATTTTTCTAAAACCATTACACACGATTAATCAACGTATTCCTTAAAACTTATTTCCTATAATATGAAATATGAATTATTTGTTAAAGTTCCTTAACCTAAATATAATCATGCTTATAATATTTAATGTAAACACAACATTAAGTACATCACATACCTTTCACGTGTCTTTTTTGGTGTCTTTATCTTTGGAGTTATGACCAATACTCATTCCACCTTCTTGATTCTCATTATGAGATTTCAACTTGGATAATCAATTTTTTTTAATGCCCATACTTTCCACATCTAAAACATTCTATGTTAACCATGTTCCTTCATTTTTACTCCATTGACTAACTCAAAAATTCCATGGTGAGAAACCCATACCATATAATAAAACAACATAATCATGAAAATTTACTTATATGATGTCTAAATAATGAAACCTTCTTTTTAATTGATCACAGCTTACGTTTATATTATGTTTTATATAGTCATACATTATTCAAATTCTTCATGATGGTTTGTATAGAGTTTTTTAATTTCCAATGAATAACCCCTTGGAGTGTCAAACCAGTAGTGTCCCAAGGCCCATTGTCATGTACTAGGTTATCTCGAGTTAGTCCCAACACACCTCGTTAGAGTTATTTAGTATAGGTACATATGTTCTGAATCCACATCTACATATTATATTCAGAAAAGGATGAATTTCTAGGAAAACACTCACTCTATCCTTTACCAAAATTCTAGCACATTTTCCTATACTTTTCCTCATCCTTAAACATATCCTTAGGGGCATCCTAAGACATATCCTTGAAAATATTCCTTGGGATCTCACAAATGTTTTCTCATCCAACTTTCTAAAGGTTATATAAACCTTCACTATGATACCAAATATAACAACCGAGTCTTAATGTACCTATACATTACATCACTATTGTGTAATTCTTAAACCAATGACAAAATAGACACCAAAATACAGTATTAGTTTAGTTACTTCAGAAACATGGAAATGTAAACACTCGTAAGTAGAGGGGCTACACTACCTCCCACTAGGATCTTATTTACTAGTAACCATCTTAGAAACATCAAAAATATTAAATATATTCATAAATTGGGGAAGGAAACAAATGGGTGATATCATATGCTCAGTGAGCGTAAACTAGGGATACATGTAAGAATAAACATTTGTATAAGGTTATGATAATGTGATCATAACATTAAAATATCATTCCCTTCATTCATAAGATCAGAAACCTGAATGGCAGAATAGATCTTGCCATTTCATAAGAGATAAATCATAAGGAAATAAAGAAAGTAATCCATGAAAGAATGTCTTGTAAATAATACTTTGAATTGTGGCATATATAACCGTGTGATGTCACTCCCTAAAAGATAGATCCATTTCTAGAACTTATCAAGGTACATCATGGGAACTACACCTAGTTGTCATGACACACCACAACCCCTGTCATAGTCATTTCTTAGTAACAGATCGGGTTTCCCCATATTCCCAATGTTGATCAGGTTTACCCATCTTCAATCTTCTTTGTGGCTACACTTACAGTGCGAGGCACACCACAATCCCCATTCATAGTCCAATCCTTGTAAGGGATCAGGTTTCCCCATAATATCTTAGTGGATCAAGTCTATCGACATCATTCCCATCATTATATAAAGAGATATAAATATATAAAAAATTAATTAGAGGGATAAATAGTTCACACCCATCTCAAAAATAAAATCATTAATACTTGTTAGATAAGAAAATAAAACATTCATTATATCTTAACCCATAAAAATAGATTGGTTTTATAAACAGAATATCATAATCCATGAAATGTAATGGGTGTCATAAACATGTAATAATACCTTACCCTATGTAAAAATTCAGGTTTAATAATAATTTAATAAAATCATAACCCATAAAAAGAAGTGGGTTTCACAACCATAAAACACGTGGTGGATGAATGAGTTTAATAAACATCATTCCATCAAAACCTAAATTATTCAGAGAAATAATATGAATGGAAGATTTGAATTTTTACCCTAGAATGGAATGATTAACACCAATGGATTTTATCTTATATGATAAATAATTTTTAATAATATTTTCAGTTCATTTCTGGATGAAAATATCCTTTCATCTTGGGAAAATTATTTTAATAAAAAAACATTTCAAGAACAATTTTAATGAAACGTTATAGGGGAACCGTTGAAAATATATTGAAAGCCTTTTCCTTTCAAAGATTATAGAAAAAAAATAATTAAAAATTGGAAACTTTTAGAAAACCATTTATCCTTGAAATCTTATAAAATAATCTTGAATACATTTTAAATTCCTTTTTAAACATAAAACAATTCTAAAACAATTAATTAGAAATAGCTTTGAAAATTTTTAAATGAAGATTTTAAAACCATATAATATTTTTCAAAACGTTTTTTATTGAACATAATTTGAAAAATTAAAAAATTATCTTTTAAATCATTGAAATACTTTTCTTTGAAATCAATCATTTGAAATCATATAAAAAAAGCTTATAAAATCCTTTAAAAAACATTTTAAACAAAAAATTGTGTTTTAACCCACTTTTTATTTGAAAACCATTTTAAAGTAAAAAATTATAAAATATTAGGAATACATTTTATTTAAAAATAACCTTGTAAATTTAAAAATTAGGCTTCATGGAAATGATGGTCATAGTGGCGGGTAAGTCCGTACATGCCAAACATTTATTTTTCACCATAAATATTTAGAAAAGTGCCTCGATAAGTAAACTAAAAGAAGATTACTATTTAAAAAAATAAAAAATTGAGTACAAAATAGGTAACACATTCTTTTTAAAAGGATATAATAAAAATAATAAAACATTTTTTAAAACATTTTTAGAAAGCACGATTTTGAAAGAATGCATATTTCTAACCCAAGAGAGGGGTAAAGTCAGACCTTCTTAAAAACACTTCTTTAGTAATAATATTTACCAATGAGTGTGAAATTGATACCAGTGCATTAATATATCACTAATAAAGATATTAGGATAACATTAATTATAGTTCTTGATATATGGATCCTAATTTTTCATTAATGGAAGAATAATCACAAACAATCTCAATATATGATCAGATTGTAGCAATAAATTGTTACTATTTTAGTAACTTTGATTTATGGGGTAAATAATTAAAATAAATTAAGCTTAAAATATTATTAAATGAAGGTGATTCTTGATATAACATGTCAAAAGGATTTATTTTCACCTCGTATTAAAATATATTTTCCTGACTTGGCTTGTGTCACAACAAAGGCAAATTGAGACAAGATTACTTTACCGATTTGGTAACTTATAAAATGTAACCCCCATGAAATAAATATCATAAATTTGATAATTAAATGACCATAAACATAAGTATAATAGTCTTATAATACATCCATGGTCTGTATACACACCACACAATAAAAATGAGTGGTTATTAAGTCATGTATCTCACATAAATAAAAGTGAGATGAAATCCCCTTACCTTGTGTCTTGACTCTCATCGTACTCGTTCAGACCTCCTGTATAATAAAATTAAGTATTTAAAAATCTATCACATAACAAAAATATTATAACTAATACTATATGTGGTTTGATTATGACTTCATATTACCCCCTTATTTAAATTTATAAGTTAAGATTTCACTTCAAGTAATATTTGCATCGATTTTCACATGTGTCTTAATTTATTGTATCTTTGGTCCTTATAATTATATCATGGTTTCCAGAATTTAAACAATGATATAAATATCATTTAAATTCATTATATGTGTATTATAATAGTCTATATAATATATAAATATGAAATAGAATACACTATTCATAGAGACAATAGGCCATACATACGCATGAATGATGTTTCTGTTTTATTTTCATATTGAAAGAAAGCGAGTAAATGAAATATATATATATATATATATATATATTATTTTTAAATTAGTATTATTATATCATATATAAAATTTATTTTTAATAAACCCATCCATTACACATTCCATGTAGTGTTTGAATGAATCACATCGCCTTGAGGGGGCGGTAGTCCACACTTACTCAAAAGAAATTATCATATTTACACAACTTGAAAATTATAAAAATATTTGTTATAATAGAATTAAATAAGAATATATAATTAATAAATATAATATATAACATATATAAATTGTTTTTTATCATAATTATCATCCATGAAAGGGTGTAAAGTATAAATGAACAATCGTCTTTTCGTGAGGCGGTACTTCACCGTACACAAAAACAGTATATTGGTTACCCATTAGAAGGATTTCAGTTTTATTGTACTTAGAAAACACGGAATAAATCTATATCATTATATTTATATAAATTTTTGGTTTCATAATGATGGAATGATATATGTGGAGGGGTGGATAATGAAAATAAGATAAAAGAGCCTCAGGAAGGTTGTTACCTCTTCTTTGGGTAACTATTTTTAGTTTTAATCAAACAGATTCCTTGGATTTATTTCTGCCCATAGAGAGGATTCAAGGACGAATGGATGGATTTTTTTAATCTCATTATGTAGATATTGTATGAACCTAAGTGTTTTTAGAGGTGTGAAGAATGGGAGGATATGGGGCCTTATTATAGTTGAGGAGGAGTGGAACTCTTGTAAATACCAAAATGTATACAACAATGTGAGGTATCCTTTTCTTAATAAGAATAAAAAGGTAATAATAATGGTTTAATGGTGAATCATTGTTTAAAAAAACTATACCACCCAAAAAAAGTTATTTTTAATAGTTTATTTCCTTATCTTCTATGTTTCGCCAGTTTTTTCAGTTTAGTTTTTACAATAGTATATATAATTTTAACTTAATAAATTTAAATGATAAGACTATATTAAATTGATATTAATTATTAAAATTATTTATAGTAATTTATAATTATGATAACTAATTTAAAAAAAAATACTTTGTGTGTTGGGAATTAATTTTAAAACAAGTGCATGTAATGCGAAAAAACACTGCATTAAATGGGACCATGCTAACAATGTTTTTACTATATATAGGTCAATATGTTAATTAGAAAAGCTAAATTGGTACATTAATTTACCATATTTAATATTAATTAACACTTAGTAAACTTGTAATATATTATATTTTAATTAATTTGAAATCATTTAATTAGACACCATTTATTGTAAAGTAATGTTAATGTGAATTTTGATATAATTTATTAAATTTTAATTTTATAAATATAAAAACAACCTTGGAATAAAAACATGTTCATTTAAAGGATTTTTTACATGATATATTCATCTAAGAATAATAATAAATTTCAATTATACATCTGATTTACCACACTTTTAAAATTTATAGTTTCATTTCTTTTATTTTATTATTAACTATATAATCACTACTTTGGGATTTCTTAAGAATTTTATGTAATTAACTAATATATAAAAATTATTGATAAGAAATTATGATAAAAATAACTCATTTTATTTTAATAATGTTATATATAACATAGAATATGTTTTTTTCTCCATATCTCAATGTTTTAAAAATATTAAAGATGAGGAATTTCCTTTTTTCATACTTAACTTATAAAATAGGGAATTTTATTTTATCATATTCCAATAAATCATAAAATTATACTCATTAAGATATATATTCTAAATATAGTCATCTAATGGATTTTGTACAAGTATCTAGGTCATTTTGGCCTTGATGTTTATGGAGTAGTCTCTAATTAATATTAATTTTACCTTAACCGATATGATTAATTTTAGTCACCTTCACTAATATTTTTTGTCAAAAATTAAGATGATATCATTAGAATAATAATATTATATAGATTAAAACCATTTATTTTCACATTTAAAAATTCAAAATACATAAGTGGGAAAATTAATTTTAAGGCTTATCATGCAGACGTGGCGTGAAAGCACGTTTTTAAAATAAAAAACGTTCAAATGTTAAATAATATTTTATAACCAATTTCGATAAAAAAATTATTTCAATAACCTAATTTTTTTTTAATATATCTATAATTGATCAATTTTTACTTCTAAAACCAAAATAAAAAATAAATTAATGCTTATAATTTGTAAACCGAAAGGTGGGTTTAACTAAAATATATTATTTTTTACTAATCATAAAAATTAAGTTCCTCAAAAAATTCCCAAATATTCACCATAAGATAATTTTGGCATTTTTATTTCAAAATTGAATTTTATTTTATCAAATTAAATTTATAAAATTTTCAAAAATTATTTTTATTTTTTTCCATAGAAGGACATGGAAAGGAGTTCGTTTAAGAAAATAGTATTTTTAAACATATAAATACATTACCAAAAAAGTTTCTTCTCATAATCAATATGTGTTATTTATATAATAGAATTATAAAAAATATTTTAAAATTATTGACTACAATTCATATAACTGATTTTAATGGATAAGTTACAACGGTAATTATAATAATAAAACTCAGTGTTGCATGTAACTTACTCCAAGTTAGTGTTTCATATATCAAAAACTAGTATAAGTCCTGCATGTAGTGTATGAAACCAAACATAGTTATTTAAATAAAACACTATATTCAGTTTTTCATGAAATGAAAAATATAAAAAAGTGTTAAATTATTTTGAAAAAAATTCACTGAATCTCAGGGTGTTACAATCTCATTCATTAACTATGGTATTGATGTGTAACATAATCTATTTATAAACCATATCACTCCATTACAATAAAGGTTTAACTCAATACCATTTCTCACCTTTTATTTATATACATGTTCTTTTTTTGACTCTTTAGTCCTCAAATGGTCATATAGTTGATCTCTCA
Organism: Viscum album; assembly: GCA_963277665.1. Taxonomy (NCBI): domain Eukaryota; kingdom Viridiplantae; phylum Streptophyta; class Magnoliopsida; order Santalales; family Viscaceae; genus Viscum; species Viscum album. Next base: position 896,971,544 of record OY728142.1, read on the forward strand.
TTTGATTAAACAACATATCTCCCCTTACATCAAGATTTTATGGTTTATCCTTTGTAAATTAATAAATTATAGATCTTTTATATCCTCATCATTGATAATATATCATGATCCTTTCAACTCAAAACATCATCCACCTTGTTTGATTTCCTAGGATGGTGATGTATTGAGCAATTATAATATTCAAAAAACTGCAACCGTATTTTCTAGTGTATTTTAAACTATTTATAGGTGAATATTTAATTTTAAATTTTATTATTATTATATATGTCATGAATTTATTTATAAAGATAATGCCTCCATATATTTAATACAAATATTACCATTTTTAACTCTAGGTCAGTGGTTGGGTAATTTTTCTCATGATCCTTTAATTGAAAAATGGAATATGCTGTCATGATGTCATCATGCATAATAACACATCGCATCCTCATTTGTGATACATCAATATAGATCATAAACCCTTACATACTACATGTTAGTGTGATCATGGGTTCACTTACCAAAACTTTCTTCAGTTCCTTTAAATTTTATTCACATTCATTGATCCAAAGGAACTTGACACCCTTCTGAGTGAAGATGTTTAGTAGATTAGATATCCATGAGAAATTATTCATAAGTAATAAATAATTTTCCTATAATCCAAGAAATATATGGATCATAGTAGTCCTAGTTTATTTGGTCCAATGTAGAATCACTTTCATCTTTCATATATCTACTGATATACCTAATCTTGAGATTATATGACCCAAAAAAGAATCATTCTGCAACCATAATTCACGCTTCTTAAATTTTTCATATATATTGGAATTACATAGGGTATTTAATGCAATAATCAAGTGATCATCATGATTTTAATTTCACCTATAATATATAAAAGTTCATCTATAAAGACTATAACACACTGAAAAATGTAATCTTTAAGGATTTTATTCATTAAATCCATGAAGATTAAGGGGGAATTAATAAGACTAGATGTAATCACGTTAAATTTTGTGTCCATACCTTATATGGAAGAGTATCTTGTGTATGTAATCACTTTTTACCCTCAATTTATTGGATCTATAAATAAGGAAATCCATTGAGAATTATTGAGCTCCCAGAAATTGATAAAACAAATCATCTATATGGAATATAAGATACTTATTCTATATCTTGATCTTGTTATGTTCATGATAATCAATGAATATTCACATTTATAAATCATTATTATTAATAAAAATAAACAATTACATCCCATAGTTATTCACTTATCCAAATGAATTTTTTATCAATATTATCCAAGAGCCTCTTCTTTAATTCTTACAACTCAATCGGGGACATTCTATATGAATAATTTGAAATAGTTGCAGCACTATGTATGAGTTATATTGAAAACTCTACTTCACAATTCATAGTAAGACCAAGAAACTCTTTCATAAAGATATCAAAAAACTCAAATAAAACATGACTTACTTTTTAATTGAGTTTTTACCTAACAATATAATAAAAGTACCCACTTTGAAAAGGAATCAAGGCTCATATAATGGATGTAATTTTGATTAGATGTTCATCTCTATCATTGAACTATTCTATGACAATATATTGGTATATAATTTCAAATTTATCTTCACATCCTCATAAATTTATATGGGATATATATATATATAAATCCAACCCATTCCCAAAATAACATCAAATTCATCTAGAGGGAGAATAACAGTATTTTCAAGAATCACCTTTTAGGAAACTTAAATTAGTGAAAAATCATAAACAAGAGTTGTGATCATCACACCATTAGGTGAATTCACTAATAATTCAACATATAATTTTTGAGGCGGTAATGTGATACCCATAAAAAGCATTGAAAATAAAATAGTTGGTAGTCCAAAATTAAATAAGAAAGTAGAAATTATAGAGTTGATTGTAAATAAACTTTTCACCACTTTATTCTCATAACTGACATCTATAATAGTTAATTAATGATATTTACCATTTTATGTAGGATTAATAGGTGTTTTATCTTGATCAACATTGTTAAACCTTTGACTTATACACTACAGAGTATAATTTTGATATTATTTACAATTTTCAAATGGGGTTTGTGGAGGTGCATTAGGTGAATCTTTCTCTATATTCACATCATTAGATATACTTTTCTGATCACTTCAAAATTTTATTTCCATATTATCATTATTTTCAAACATAAATCCTTTACTAGTCCTATTATTATAATTTTATCCCTTATTCATTATACACTACCCCCTCCATTAATTATGTCATTATATTTTTCATAAAATTTAGTCATTCTTTTCATATCAGGACCATGAGATTTATGGGTGAATATGATCTCAATTTCAACCTTTAGTACCCATAGAAACTTATCTAAATAGCTACTGAGGACTCTTATAGAAAAATCCATTCATAATTTTTTTAATCCACTGAATAATTTATCAATATTTATTTAATTTTTTATGATAATATGATATGCTCACCATACAAGTCTTGTAAAATTTTCCACATAGGTTCTAATGGTTTTCTCATAATTTTATAAGAGAATAATGAATTATTTCTCCATTTTCATATTAATAATAAAATGAATTTAGTTGTTGAAAAATAAACTTTTAAACTCCTCCCAATCCATAGAGTCAATTTCCTTGTGTTGCCTCATGTTCTTTATAAGATCCCACTATTGATCTACTTCTCCTTCAAAATGATAGATGTCAAAGTTAACTTTTCATACTCCGATATATAGAGAATGAAAATATCATTTTAGTGGTACTGATCCATTGCACAATAATTATTGACTCAATACACCAACTAAATTAAGGTTAATGTTTATTAGTCAATGATTCAAAAGAATATCATTAATTACATTTCTAATTTTCAAACTCAACATGATTCATGGATTTAGAATGTTTCATAATTATATAATTGATATTTTTCGTTCCAACTCCTATAACATTCAGTTACTCAAGATGATAATAATTTCATATTTCATTACATTCGACATCATCATGATTCCTTCTACTTCCAACCATTGAAAAAAATAATAAACTATAATTTTGGAAACAATAGTCATATGCATAAATCATATAATCATGAAAATCATTAAAATATTGCCAAAATTAGGAATCCTTATTTTCATTCAATGAATCCTTAGTTTCTCCATAGATCATACATGTTCATGACTAAAATTCTTTTAATAGTTCATAAATTAATTGTTAATTAACCCAATAATATCCCCCAATAGTGTCTAACAATGTTTCCAGTCATAGGCCCACTCACCGTACACCGCGGATGATCGAGTTAACACCCAATATGCCCATTTTAGAATTGGTACCCCTAAGTGAATATGTGTCATAGTTGAATCCACATTTCAATATTCATATGGAAATATATTTTTTATGTAAACTTTAGTACTTTATTTACCATAACATAGGATATTTTCTTATACTTAGTCTTATCCAAAGGGTTCTCACTAAGGTTTTCTAATCCTAATTTCTAAAAATAAATAAAACTTTTTCTGATCCAAACTGAGGCCACCAAAACATTAAATAAAAAAATATCACATCTTATAGATGAATTTTAATTACATAAAATTATGATCCATTCCATAACTATAAGGATTTTTCTTTTTTGTAAACTTTTATAGATAAAAAATTGATAAATAAAACATCGAACACATCTTCAATTAAGTTCTTCACAATTATGACCCTTATTAGACATATCATACATAAAATCCTTCTTCATATCCTTTGGAAATGTTAACATTATAATTAGTAATATAAGATTCTTAGTATGGGTAAATAAGGGATATATCAATCAATGGTTTTTTAAAGCATAACATGAGTATAAGGGAACGAAAACAAGATCTTAAAATTTGAAAATCATACACAAAAATTCATTATTCACAATAATGATTTATAGACAAAACCTTTATAGTCCATAAAAATTGAATCCTCAATGAATAAAATAAAATAATCCATGAGGGTGTAAAATATTCATAAGATCTTGTCAAAAAATAGGGGCATAAATTTTATCAAAATCATATCCATAGAAATATTATGTCAAGGATTCCCACCAAAACATTCAACATATGTTAGTATTGTGATAATCACTTCTGTACTTGATTTTGGCTTTCAGTATCATAATGTTTACCCTTGTTGGTCTTGGGATAACCTCTCATATACCCCTTGATCACATAAAACATTAATTTTACCCAATTAATTAAAGGTCTACAATGGGCCATACCATCACATAATTGTAATCCATTCATATATATTCCATGATATTAATAAAGCATTTATCATTTCATTATTTTATAACACATGAAAAAACAATTTTCATCAATAATTCATCATCTTAATAATGAACCAACCATATAAAGAATAAGAAAGGTATCATTGGATCATATCCCTAGTAAATAATAATTCACATCAATATATGTTATAATATATGAAAAAATCCTTTGAAAGACCACTGAAATATTTATTAAGGAAAATACCTATTAATTTTAAAATCACTTATCTGAAGTCTAAATATTTCAAAATTATTAAGGAAACATTTTATTTGATAACAACTATGGAAACTTTTAATTGCGGCTCTAAAGATAATATTATTCATATCAATAGTAAAAAAATTTCACATGATATATGTAAAAGAAAATATTTATTTCACATTTTCAGTAAAAAGTAACATGTATAGCATTTGGATGATGAAAAAAGGATTACATAAAAAATATTCATAGAAATTATAAAAAGGTAAAAATTATTTTTAAAAAACATTGATAAATAAGAAAAATGTTATTTAAAATATTATAAAGATTATATATATGGAAGAAAAAATTCACAATGGAATATATAACAAATTCATCTTTCCATAAAAAGATTATTTGAGTCCTTTTAATACTTTTGGACTCAGAATATGTTCCCAGAGAATAGTTGAGAAAGATTCATATGGTTATGAGAAAATTTGAATCAAGACAGACCAAAAACACTCCTAAAGGTCTGCTTCATGAAGCCCTACCTCTTCATGAATATCAAGATCTCACGACTCTCCCAGATGAGAATTCATCTTCACAAATGCATGAATCCATGTTGGTGTTCCTCCATGAGTCCAAGAAGTCCCATTCATAAATTTTAGAAGCCTTGATGGTGTTCTTACAAGATTCCATTAAGTCCCCTCCATGAACATGTGATGTTGTGATGGTGTCCCTCCATGAGTCTGACAGTGCTTCATGGCCACACAGATGATTGATTATGTTCTATTATGAGTCCAAAAAATATGTCCCATTTGAAAAAGCCCAAAAAATTCTTCTCAAACTATTATCAATATTCCAAAAATAAATTTCCTATAAATACCCCCCATCATTATGATATATTAGTGATGGTTAATCGACCTTTTAGCTTCCAAATTTCCCCCAATTAGTGAACCTCCTAAGAATCATGAACCAGTCCAAAATAGATCATCCAAGTTAATTAGGATTCACAAAACTCTATTCCATGTTTTCATAAAATACATCACCCTTGGTGTATATTTCTTTTGTTATGGCCTACACCCTTCATGAAAGAATAATTCCCTCATAGGATATTGAGGCTTTGCAAAGAATTCATCCTTCATGAAGAACTCCTCCCTTGAACATGGACGTTATTTTTAGGCAGGGTCACCATATTTCATGATGTCTACTCCTTCATAATTCCTCTGACCTCTATGAAGCACCTAAACATCGTGAAGCAAAACTGTATGAGGCCCAAATATTCTTGAAAACTATCTTCTAGGACTCTCCATGTTTCCTCTCTTATTTTGACTCCTATTCATGAATTTTGAGTTCCCATGTCCCACACACCAATCTAAGATTGGTTCAGATGCACCTTGAGTCATTATGTGACCAATTCGACCCATTCATTTGGCTCACAACACTTCAAGTGTATCACGTGATTCCCACCTACCTATTTTTTCTCTGCATAGGAATGTCGATACCTATGTCTTATCAACATAGTCATGTTAATGTGCACTTCGTGATTGACCATTCCCCACTATCAATATACCCTAGAATTACCCAATCTATTCCATACCTAGATGTGCATGAGTGGTGGTCACGTAATCCAAAGGGGTGAGTAATGAGTCCCCCATTTCTAAGAAAAATGACATAAAACCCCCTAGTCCCACATTCAATTCATATGAAAATAAAGTACATGACAATGTCCTCAGTACGTGACGTAAAAAGTTCACCTCATCCAGTGCCACAGGCACATGTTCCTCTATGTTTTATTGTTATGGGATGGCCTCCAACAATAAATCCAATGAATCACTCAAATGGAATGAGATCCTTCTCCTAGGGAATTATATCCTCCCTACAGGTAATGAGATCCTCCTCCCACAGAGTGAGATTCTATTTTTGAGAATCTTTCATGCCTAATCCCCACCCACATCATTTTTTCTCTTAACAACAATCCAACATCTATCCACTAGTGGACATGGGGAATCATTTGTTTTTCAGATCTACTATATCCAATGGTTTCTCGAACCAATCATGACTCACATGGTTTTAAAGGGTAGTTACAATCATGACATCTGAATGATCTCAAACCTCCATGGCCCTCTTATATGGTATAATTCGTAATCATATCAAACCGACATTCAAATGGGTCACTCTTGCATGTATTCCCCAACCATTCAAATCCCATGGGTCTCTTATAAACATAAGTCGCAACCATACAAAACCCATGGGCATCCTCCTGAGTGTAATCCCCAACAACCATACTCACCCTACGGGCATCCTCCTCAGTGTAAGCCCCAACAACCATAATCACATTATGGGATGTACTTAAGAGTAATCCTCAACTATACTCCCTCTATGTTCCACTTTCACACAATATCCCCATCCACATGCTCCTTTAGTCCTCCTACATGGTGAAATCCCAAGCTGATTATAAACTATGTGGGCATTGATTCCCAACCAACTAGGATACGTAGGAAGCCTCCCTAAGGTTCAACCACAACATACACATTCACATCCATCCAAATTTTCATAGGGTCGTACCCCTGGTACGATCATTTCCCTCACTCGGGGGACCACATCTCCTCTAGGTCCCTTAGTAAGCTCAATTCATAAGCCCCACATCAACTCCAACCAGGAAAAATCTTCTTGTAATGGTTATCTTCCATGTGTAATCCATGCACCATCCCTTATTGACAATCCTTTTTCAACACAAGCTTCTTTATCTCATGACATTAAACTACATAGACTGATAAGGTCACACAACCTTAAACATGGGCATGAAACTACATAGTTTTTGGTCCATATCTTCTAAGAAGGGTACATAGTCGGCCTCCTTGAGGTTTAATCCTAACCAATGGTAAATTTTGGTGCTCTATCCTATGTATGTACCTCCCTAATCCACCCCAAGGGGTGTTCCGATCAACCTTTTTGGTGTGACATATTTCATTTTTGGGGCAAACTCTCCAAATCTGCCTCCATGGGGAATTCTAATACATACATCAAGAAACATCCTAGTGTGAAATCTTAACTCCTAGAGATGCACCTTCATGATTCACCCCCATTGTGCCTTGATCAATTAAATCAATCTCTACACTAAGTTAAACTCATGCACTGATCCATATCAACTAGATGTTATGATCCATATTTTCAAGATGTAGAACATTATATAACTATAAACACATATCCTATTTATAATCATGGGACACATGTGGTGAATTCCTGGGAAGATATGAACCTACGACATCAACTAAATCAATAAAAACATGGGTTTTATGATGTCATGTCCTTGTAAAATATACACCCTTGGAATTAGATACCACAAGAGTGACAAGAGTTACCTTGGTTTATATGCATAATATGCCTCCATGATATGCCCCCTATGAGGATGAATATAGGTGACCAATATTCCTTACATAAAAACATGCCAACAATGCCCAACATGACTACTATCCTAACCTATGGTTTCTATCTTGTCAAGACCCACTAGAATTTATAGACATAAGTATAGTAATTGACCATCATCCACAATGATATGGCAGCAGCGATGTGTAACACTAACTTGACATAACTCTTATAGGGATACCCAGACAAGGCGATGTGTTCCAAGAAGGAATCCATAGCAGGAGCAACTGAAATATCATCATCCTTTTCCAATCATGGAGAAGAAATCACCATTGAATGTGATGAAAGTCACTCACCATTGAAAAAATGTAATGCATGGGAACAAATCTTCAATCAAACACAACATGTTGTTGATGCATAGGTGCACCCTGATGACTGAATCAGAAATAAAAATGGTGAACCTGATGCAAGAATATTCTCCTCAACATGGAGACTAGTAGAGTATGATACATCAGCATATTAGCATGTTAACATATTCACACATCTGTTGTCAGGTCCCACCAAGAAAAAAGTGGTACCATAATGGACCTCACCAGAATTTTGGGTAGTAAGAATTAAGAATTCCTTTATCTGTGACATTATCAGCATGGATCCCTCTCTATCTTCCGAATATTGGATGAAGTTGGTGAATTGGGAATTGATTTACTTTCTCTTATACTAATATCTGAATAAAAATTATTTTAAGAAACCTAGTAATATGAAATAAACCCTACAATTCCTATAATCGACATGTATGAGAAATAATAATTATTCAATCCAGCATGACACCACCACTGGCACAAATTTTTCTAACACCCAAGATATCAGGCACCCATGCCCCGTCTCACCATAAAAGATCATCCATTAGAGGGTGATGGACACCCTTGAACATTATTATGATAATTAAGGGGTCATCCCCACAAGTGGCATGGCCCGCTAGGACCTATAGTCTCCAGATCCTCACTAACATCACTACCCCCAAGGGTCGCATTGTGAGAAACCACTCCCTATTATAAGATATAATCACTTCATGAGTCACTACCTGGAATGATATTATGAACTTCTCCCCTACACTAAGGATGTGTGGGATTCACGAGTCACCCCAACCATGACTATAACCCGAGACATGCCAAGAATGGATCCCCTTAGGCCCTGTCAGCATCAGAAATGACTGATATTTAAGGCTAAATAATATGTGTATATAACCCCTGCACTGTCATCATGGGCCAAAATGACCCAAAGGAAACATCTGGCTCATTATTGAGATAATGCCTACCAAGGGGAATCATATTCTATGACTTAACCATCCCACACCATAGCTGTAAAATTATTTTAAATCACATTGACATATGATAAGGGATCCATCTTTTCCTAGCTAAGATATAGACCTTTATTACCTTTCTGGAATGGTGGGTTGCCTCTATCAATCACTGGATCCACCAAAAACTATTATTGGACTTCCTGTGATGTTGATATTTAGTGCATAGGCCCTACTAGTACAGTCAACAACCAAATTTTATGCCATCCCAGCTCTCAAACCCAATATGGAGGTCCCCCCATGATCCCACTGATCAATGAAGAGGTCCTCCACACATCATCGATGATCATTACGGAGGTCTTACCCGTACTTATGATTCAAAAAATAGAGTTCCTCCTCATGTCAAAGCCAATCAGCACAAAGGTCCCCCTCAAGTCACCTTATCTCATGTGTCAGTCCATTCCACTCTAGCATCAATCAAAGAGGAGGTACTCCCCTCTTCATCAATAACATGTATGAAGGTCCTCCCTATGTTATCACAATCAACCAGCACAAAGGTCCTCCCCACTTTGCAGCCAATAAAATGGAAGGTCATCCCCACTCCTCAAAAAACCAACATAGAGGCCCTTCAAATGTTTCTACTAGACAAAGAAAAGTTCCTCTATATGATTTCAGTATCTAGTACATTTCTATTCACCAAATTCCTACCCCTTAACAGGAAGGTCCTCCCCATTCCCATTTCAGTTAGTGTGAAAGTCCTCCTCCTGATTTAACCAACCACTACGGAGGTTGTCCACATAAAACTACTATCATTTAGTATAGAGTTCCTCCCCATTTACTCTCTAACCAAATCATAGGTCCTTCCTACTTCATCAACAACAAGAGTGAAGGTCCTCCCCACTCATTCACCTATTAATGTGAAGTTCCTCCCTACTCTGAAAACATTTTATACATAGGTCCTTCTCATATCCTTACTAAATAAATTGGAGGTCCTCCTCAAATTACAACCCACCAAAACATTTTTCCTTAACATGTTTACAAATTACCCTTTCTTGAAGAACCTTCATGGTGTAGAAGGATGAACAACCACTTCCAACGAAAAAACCCTATGAAATTCTCATTCATCACTAATCTCAACCACCTCTCAGATTCTGAGCGGGGATGCAACTTACAGATGGAACCTTTACCCCATTCCTCAAAATTAGAGTCTAGGTAAGGAACCTGATAGATGAGTTTCTCTATCACAGAAGGTGAAATCCATAGGATCCCCAAATTCATCCACAGGTTCATGTAGATGGAGGAAGATTTGTCCCCCTTCTAGGGGCTCAGGGTGCAGCTATCTCTATCATTTCATGTTTCCCTCTCTACCTCTTCCCAAGATCAAAGATAAATATTATAGAATTTACTAGATTATGAGAATCTATTTGAGAAAACTATTATCACTACCACCCTCTCATATGAGGTGTTGGTGAACACCCAGCCCTATAAGGATGTGATGATGTGGTTGGAACCTCCCCTGAGAGACGTGATAGTGTGAAGAAAATAGTTGATTCATGAAGAAACTCAACCACTAGCTTGCCTACTGCTACACCGATATATATCATTGTCCCGTCCAATTTATTAGCTAATGCAAAAAAACCTATTCCGAGCAATAATTGGGCCTTACCGCCAAGAAAAACATCATGTGGGAGACTCTGGATGCAGATCTATTGTGGTGGTCTTCTGGCCAAATAGAACATTCAAATTCGATATTCCAAAGTCCTTCAATGAGGGCTAAGCTTTGTTTTCCTGCCATACCATTGGGGTGAAACTTCATCACCTATATTACAATTAGTTTATCTATCATAGAATCTAGTATCACATCAAATACATTGATCATCAATACTGAATGGTTGGGTTAGAAGAACTCTTAGTGGCTCAGCACCATTCATTTCTCAGCTACCACCGGACCCCCCAAAAAAGATGTGTCAAGATCCTCATAGTTCTCTAAAGGATTATGGAATATGCATCTCTACATGTACATATCTGGGGATGGGGATAGTACATTGATCACCACTTTATCCCTATCCTATAATAGCCAAACCTACCCATTGATATTGATGATTTACCATCATGTATAGTTACATAAATCTTGCTCATTTCTAACCTACCAGAAAACCAAAAATACATGGTCTTTGATATAGAGTACGAAGAGAAAAACCAACCACCTAGGGGGTGTAGTACTAGATAGAGCCTCAAACGGGTATCTATACTCACCTACAAAGATAGTAACTCTTCCATCGGGATCCCTCTTCATCATTCTCTACCCATAGGAATACCAAAAAGCGTAAGAAAAAATTCAATCACTTTGACCCATCTAAGGATGAATTGAAAATTGTGGTGGAGCCCTCTATAGCCTTTTTACTCTGTGATATTTCATAACATAAGAATATTATCACTAATTTCATATCCATTCGGTGCCCAAATTACAACAATTCTCGATGAGATCTCATTTATCTTTCAGTGGGGTAACAACAAGTTCTCCTTGGCCACTTTCCCCTACACTATCTTAGTAATCAAGCTTAACCATATAGAGTAGAAGTAGGAGTTTGTGGAATAGGACATAGATTTTAGTCAATGAATCTACCATAGTATCATGATCATCTTCCTCAGGACCTAGAATGAGCCTCTCCATAAGCCTTTGATCCTTCTTAATGAGTCAAAAAACCTTTCAATTCATTTTTGGTTATGAATCCTTATCAAGATAGATATCTTTCCAGGATTATTTGATAGTTTCTCTCACCAGTCACCTAGAATCATTGGAAGCCTAAAAATGGTGATTCCCCCTGGAGACAAGTTGTACCCATCTTGTTTGGATGACATGTGAGAATCCTTGGATTTTTGGGAACCTTGGATTCACCCATTTTAATGGGATGGGTGACCTAGTGTATAATTTTTTCCACTTAATCTCGAGAGGTGGTACCATGTTGGGAACCACATATAAATAAAAGACTTCCAAGATTTAATGATTTATACAAACATTTGAAGGGAATAAGTTCATCTGATATAACTAGTTTCCCATTGGTTCTATCACTGGTTTGGATGTTCTTTTCAGGTAGTTCCTTTACCAGTTCAGCTCCACCATGTGCAAGATAATAATTTCAAACCTATTCAAGCATAGAAAACAACCCGATGAGTGTGTCACAAACATCCTCACATGGTGTAAGGGCCTCGTGTATTCAATCGATATGTTACAAACTCAAAAGCCAATACTGATGATGTGTGTGGGGAACATCAATATTAATCTGTTCCCCATATTAATCACTCATTACGTCACAAGTGAGTTCTGTAATTTTTCTAACAAGTCTCAGTGCCTCGAGGAAGCCCTGTAATAGGATAAGAAATCACATAGATTGCCACATCCAACTCTTGTAATAAAATATCCAAAAGAATATATTTCATCTATAATGATGGTAGACACCCCTTTGCCATTGGAATTATTTTCCCCTTTTCCAAAAAAGCCTCATAGAGTGCAGTTTCCTCATCAAGAGCAGTCTCACCTATCATAGAATTGGTAGGAACCACCCGGCCAAGAACAACCACCTTGATGAGGGGATGTGGTTTAGCCCCTCATTAGGCTCCATCCCCTCATAAATTTTAAATTTCCAGAGTTCCCTTCTCTTATAGGAGGAACCAGAATTAATCCTTTAAAGATTTACTGGATACTGGTTATTTTCTCTTTTCCTTGGAATAGGGGATTCTGAAGCTTCTTGGGTTCAATAATCCCCCGAATATTCAAGGGTACTAATTTTATAGATAATTTACATTACAAATGTATCCTTATAAATACCAAAAAAACCCATTCTATGTGTGCGAGTATTGGCTCTAGGACCAAGTGGGAAATGGTTTGGTCGAATTGGGAAATTCCTTGCCACATGTGGCACATATCTCCATCAATCCCAACAGTGACAGCAAGGATTCAAGTGAATGGAAAAAAGTTTCCAACCATGGGCCCTAGAAGAATGATGAATGCTTTAACCTCAGGGTAGTTTCCCATGACAACAGTGTCATATGTTCCCATTTAGGTAGGCCACATCCTCTTGTGATTACCTCTCCTTCTCCAACCACACCATTGGAATCTAGGTTGCAACTATAAAAATCTTTAGTGAGTATGTACCGATACCACAAGGGAAATAATAGTCCCTTTAAGGAGCCAAATTCATCCAGCACACTGGATGATTTCATGCCTCTAAATTTGGAAATCATGTTTAGGGTATTCAAAACATTAGAATACTCCTCTAATGATATCCAGGAGTATGTCTCTATAAAAATCGTCGAGTTAATAGACCACTTCACATAGTCTAATGATAAGGAATATCATAAAATCCCCATGAGTTCCTATAGTCAATGTCATAAAAGAATAGGTCGAGGACACTAAAACAGTAGGAATACTCATGAAATGCCTCAAACCAAGATATTCATTTTATAGAGATTAGAAAATAGGTTCTTCGCACAACTCTATATGCACAGTTCTCCTTTCCTACTATGTCAGATATGATACCATAGTTAACTATGTTAACTAACTAGGAAGAGTGGCCTCGACAACACCATGATTAGTCAAATATACCTAAATCTAGGCCTCATCTAGCCTATATTCATACAATAGTGGTTCTATGTGAGTATTTTTATGAGCAACAAGATATTTCTATCACTATACAGAACTTAGTAGTATTTCCAGTAGTTCTTGTCATGCCTCCTTCCAAAGAAAATCCCCCTACAAGAGGAAACATGCATTTTTTGGGAAAGTACGCTATGCTAAAGCCCCTAGATAGAATAATTTCATGACTAATGATTCTTGAGGACCTCTTCTTATTAAAATAAATGCATGAGGCCCTTATAGAAGCCTTGAAAATACCCATCTAGTTGAAATAAGAAGTAGTTAACATAGAATCCTACAATGTGGGTGGGGGTGACCAAGAAGAATTGCAAGTCATCATCTCATTCTTTGGTTAGGATGAAGGATCCACCATACAAAGTCAGATTCACCGGATGTACATCACATTCTATATCAATGGAATGGAGATTTTCCCATACCTGGTGGATGTAGGTTCTAGGATAAATCTAATCCCAACCAAGATGATCTATATGTTGGGGATCACTGACGTAGACATTATTCCCTCTTACTTGAAGATTCACAATTATGACAAGTCCAAGAAGAGATTGGGTGGAAGGATTTAGTTGAAATTCTATTTCATAGTCTTGGTAGGATATTTTGAATCCATGGTTGTCTCAAAGGATACCACCTATAACAGGTTGATGGGTGGGATAGGGATTCATCTACATGAAGTGGTTCTATCCTTATATCACCAATTCCTCAAGTACTCCCTCGATGGATGTGTAGGTTTGCTTCATGGTGATGCATCCCACGTTGATTCTTGTGAAGACCACTACCTGGATGTTGTATATTATAAGAGAGTGGGGAAGAGAGATTAGACTATTGAGGTTGATCACAAAACCATTGTATCCCGTACAAGGGAATAATTATATTATTCTTTCATCCTATGGATTCAACTTCTAGATCACAAAATGCTAGAATAAAAAAATTATGTTGTCATTTCTAAGAGAACGAGTTGAGGCGTCCCTAAATACAAGGAAAGTCTAAAGATTACCTCCTAATACTTCATAGGTTAGGCCATGGTGATACTATAAGCCCCTACACTTGTCATGTATCGAGTTGTTCTTCCTATGGCCACTATTTCATGACATTCTCTCATATTCCTCAAAGTAAGGTTGAAACATTGTAATCTATCCGACCACCATTTCTTTGACATCAAGGGTGGAACCTGTGACCAAAGGGATGATGGAATTGGAGCCACATCCTTTTTCACCATGGTATCAGCAAAACCAAAACACCCAGTAAGGATTTTTTATCCTCCCAAGTATACACTAATTCTCATGTGATATCAATTTTCCTGAATGAACCTCCTACCACTAATTATCCTGCCTCAAACGATGATGAGGACTTATAAGACACTCCTCCTGCATTGGAAGAGGGGGTTATCACCACTGTCAATGAGTTGGTTAGGGTTAATCTTGGTACTGAGATAGATCTAAGGTCGATGTTTATTAGTGCATTCGTTCCCCTATATAAGTAGTAGTGGTACATGACATTGATAAAGAAACACCACAATGCCTTTTCTTGGATCTATGATGATATTTTTGGACTAGAACCTCAAGTCAAAGTCCATCATATTTTTTATTGAGTAAGTCACCACAAATTCTTGCAATATCCCTGGAAAATACACCCTTCCCTTGGTTCAATGGTCATGGATGATGGTGATAAAATTATCAAGTCCATCTCCATCAGAGAAGTTTAGTACCCCTAGTGGAATTCTAATAACTTTCCTTTCAAGAAGAAGAATGGTAATATCACAGTTTGTACCATCTTTTGGGATATCAACTTTCATTTCCCAAAGAACAATACTCCCCTTCCAGTGATGGATCAATTGATCGATGCCAAAACTGGGTTCCAAGATCTCTCCTTTATGGATGGATACTTCAGATATAACCAAATTTATATTTCCCTCAAGGATTATAAATCTACCCCCATTAAATCATCGCAAGGAAATTTTTCTATTCGGTAATACCTTTTAGTATGAAGAATGAAAGAGAAACTAATGATCTGTCCATGCACCATATATTCAAGACAATCCTTTTGACATTAGTGGAATGATATGTGGATGAATTTGTGGTCAAATCCAACCAGCTTCAGGACTATATCAGAGATCTTCAGAAAGTATTCAGATTCCCTCAGTCCCAACATTTCAATATGATCTCATTAAATTTTTTATTTAAGGTTACTTTCGTGAAGTATCATGAATTCATAATCAGAAATCTAGGCATTGAGATCGACCAATAGAAAATCAAGACCATCATCTTGATGCCTCCTTTGAGAAACCTCTCTGAGCTCTAAGGCCATGAAGGCCACATATCCTACTATGTTGGTACATTGAACACTGGACAAGTAAGTGTTATCCATTTTTCAATATTATGATGAAAGGTACTTCCTACTAGTGGGATGAAGTATTCTATGCCCCCTTCAAGAAAATTAAACAGTATCTGCTACAACTTTTAATCTTGATGCAACTTGTATTAGGGAAGACTTTGGTTCTCTATGTGACCACCCTATAAGTCTCCATCAACACCATTCTCACCTAAAAAACAATTTGGGCAGAGAGAATAGTTTATACTGCATCCATCACATGCTCCTCAACATAGAGGCCATATACTCTCCTCTCAAGAAGATATGGCTTGTGCTAATTTTTGTAGTGTAGAAATTGTAGTATTATCTAATGAATCAAAATATATAGTTAGTGTCCCATGTAGACTTGCAGAATTATATCTTCAATTTTTTGATGTATATATATTGGTTAACATGCTAGGTGGTTATCCTTCAGAAGTTTTTCATCAGGTTCATCACAAAGAATGCCGTAAAAGTCTAGGCACTAGCCAACTCTCTAGCATCGCATCCAACCCTTGAAGAATTTCTCTTGGATGTCGATTTCCTAAATGAGGCTATCCATTTAGTGGAGTAGGATATGACTTGATAGTATAAAAATTTTGATGGTGCATCCCAAATGATAGAAGGCTCAATGATACCAATATCAATAGAGTAGTCCTAGAAATCATCTTCATTACCCCAACACAAGATGTCTTGCAATACTCATTCCTAATGTCAGAATGTTGCACCAACAACAAGGTAGAGTATTAGGATCTCATTACTGGTCTTGATTTGTCCATTGAGATTGATGTTCCCCACTTTCATGTAAAGGGAGACTTAAAATTTATCATCAAAAAGATTAATGTTAATTATATCATCATCAAGACATAGATAGTGCCCCTGCTGGAGCACACCTTCCAGCTGATAGCCCAGTTCCCTTCTCATCCAGAGTTTACTTATGTTACCCGATCAAATAATGATGGAGCCAATGCATTGAAAACCCCACCCTCTTCTCTCATAGAGCCAGAATAGGATGACCTGGTCATTCATGTGATGCATTGGAGATTCATTTCTTCCATCATTACGTACGATGAAAACATCCAAAAGGTGAACCTATTGACTATTGGTGCATCCACATTGGTAGATTCTGGTCCCCTTGTAGAAAAAGAAACATCTGATTTGGAAAAATAATTTCCTCAATTACCTCCATCATGATATCCACCTACTACAGAGAGCCAAATGTGAGTGAATCTATTAGTATAAAAACAATTGTCCCTCCAGACTGGGCCTAACCTCGAGCTGACTCTCTATAGACATGGGTTTAGTAGAATTATCCTCTATTCTATCCATGGAGATGATATTTAATATGTTATGTAGGAACATAATATTGGTTCATGTAGTCCCCATCAAGATGTATTGAAGATATCTTACTATATTTGGATGTTGGGATAGTTCTATCCCAACAAAAGGTTTAATGTGTGCTAGATCCATGCTAACTTTCTACATCGACTACGAGAGCTTATCCACACCACCAAGTATACCTAGACCTTTTTAGTATGGGGACTCAATGTTGTGGGACTATATATTCTAGTGATATCCTTCTAGTTTAGGTTCATTATGACAGAAAAATATTTCTTATCTAATTTAGAAGAAGAAATTTCCCTCATGAAATTAAAGGACTGATACATGATCAAATACATTATCTCGTATATAATTTATTGATTTAGAGTTCCTCACATCATTCTGAAAGACAACAACACAAAATTCATGGCTATTAAGTAGAATATTTCATACAACAAGTATATCTTCTGATTCATTAATACATCATGATATAATAAATTGTATAATGGAAATATTGGGGCGTTTAATATAATTTTATTTGTCATTCTGCAGATGATGGTGGTCCAGAATAAGAAAATTTTTCTGGATAAGCTCCACAATTCCCTCTAGGCCTATTGAAAAATAGATCATAATTCCACCCTAATGGCTCTATATTCCATAGTGTATGGAAAAGTGGCAGTCCTACCATTGAGGTTTAGTTATCATCACTCTAAACATGGGTTAATGACTTGAATATTGTAGAAACAATGGAATAAGTATATCTTGTTGAGTTGTAATCCTTCAAATAAAATAGGCTCCCAGCCTTGAAAATTTTAGATAGTCACCAGAACAAGATAGAAATAGTATTCAACAATAATATTTGCCTCTCCTCCTTCCTATAGGGTGACTTGATACTAGCCCTATGACAACCATTAAATCTTGGAAAGAAGATACCGATATTGGATCCCAAATGGGAAGGATTGTATATAATTCATAAGTTCTATTCCAATGGTGTTTACTGTTTGATCACTATTGATGAAGAGTGTATATATGCTCCCACCAATTCCATGTTCCTCAAGAATTACTTTTCTTAAAGTGGAGCCCAAGTTCATAACATCATGACCATATAAATAGAGTTGAATTTCTAGCATCATGACTTTAAACTATGTGTGAGTATCCCAAGGAATGTGTTCTGAAGTGAGGGGCTCTTTGGTCCCCATTCACATTGGGTTACTCCCATCATTCCCCATATATCCCTTTTGGTTGAGATGATCCCCTCACAAGTCAGGTCTAAAATTTGTGACCTTAAACTAGGAGTCTATATCCCAATAATACAATGTTAAACTGGAAACTTGGTCCAAACTCTATGACCTTAAACTAAGAGCCTATGGTCCAGGAAACATGAGGGTATACTATTTAAAGAAAGTCCATGCATCATGACATTAAACAGTATGTGAGTCTCCCCTACAGACTATATTGTGGGGTGTTGGACCTCCTTGGACCATATTAAAACCTGGATTTTCATAACACCGCACTAAATATATCCAGATGTGTTACCCCCCCCCCCTATATTAGGTCCCAAATCTATGACCATAAACTAAGAACCCTAGGTCTAAACTCCATGACCTTAAACTGAGATCTTACATTCAAAAAATTATGACTTTAAACTATATGTGAGTCTTCTCAAGAATATGTAGTGTGGACATGGGCCTTCTAAGCCCCCATACACATCTGGTATTTCACTCTATCACACTAAACATACTCATTTAAGAAGAATCCTCTAAGTGGTCCATGTAATATGACCTTAAACTATTAGAAACATGTCAATGAATTTTGACCATATAAAATTTGCATACCCTATAGTCTAAGTTGGTTAACTTTAAAATGAAAATTCTTAAATCATGAATGCATGAGGTTAAACTATGATCCTAACCCCTTTAAGATTGGGATTCATCTAAATAAGAGATGATCTTTACACTATTCCCTAAACATGGGAAGCCTCATGATAACCCTAGGATGCCTCATATTCCCTTTCCCAAGAGGATCACCCCTATCGGTGTCAGTCTGTTACCACATCATGTTTGAAAACAATGTGAGGCGTGATTCCCATCCTTATAGGATATGCAGAGATTTTTGGACTTCTGATATATTGGACTAGACATAAAATAATAATCCATTTGTCACTTTAGTCCCATTTGTGGTGTGTGATCCCCTTGGGCCTCATTCACATCAAGTGTTCACTACCTCTATACCTAATAGGTTCTCATGGGGCCAAATTCATTCCATGAAACGTGATGTTAATGTATTTTAATCCCTTTATCCAATCCTTAAACTATGTGTTGTTTTCCCTTGAAACTTTTGTAGTGCAGGGCATCCTTGGATTATTCACAGTGGGTTTTACCTATTTCATGCCTTACAAGATTATAACAAACACCTTTTTCAGCCCATACATCATGACTTTAAACTGAATGCTCTTGGTCCAACAATTATGACTTTTACCTATATGTGCATCCTCTTTAGAGTTTATTGTGTGGTGTTGGTTCACCATGTCCTTTATTTACATCGGTTTTCTCACTCTTCCATGCTATACATATTTTTTAAATGATCTACATGGTCCAAGGTCTATAACCTTATACCAGGAGTCTAAGTCCAAGAATCATGATGTTAAACTATGTGTGAGACTTCCTTGGAATTTTTTATGAAACACAGACCTCTTTAGTCATCAATCACATTGTGTTATATTAGTCATTCCATCCGTATCCCTTTCAAAACACTCCCCACATGGCCCTCAGCACATGACGTTGAACTTCAGTCATATACGAGAATAGTTTAGGACTATTCTTAATTGGAGATGATGTTTACCATATTTGAAATTGGGATACCTCATACGATATGTATGGGATGGTTAAAAAATGTTACATCATTCTTTGACCATGTTATTTTTCAATATAACAATGGGATGCCTCATTGTTCGATCGGATGACACCAAACCGTGTGTGTCATCTCACGTATAATAGTATAACATGATTCCCATCCTCACAATATACATAATGATGTCTAGGATTTCCAATCCTAGTTTCCTTCCAGGTATCATCCCCATTAAATTACCTCATCCTTTCAGTAACCCATGATTCCCTTATAACATTATATAAGGAAGGAACAACCTCAGAACATGACATTAAAATGTATCCTTACCTCATATAAATGCGGGATGCTTCATTTCTATGTACGATAAAATCCAATACCCTCATTTGAGAGACTATCCCAATGCTAGCATGAGTCTTCCACCACACCATGTTTCAGGTCTAGGAATCATCACTCTAAAATGTTTGTTATACATCATGGGAATATGTGGTTTGGAACTTGGACTCTTTTTCCCTCATACACGTCAGGTTTACCACCTTTACATACCATACATATCCTTTTGGAACACCACTTTGTTAAAACACTATGATATTAAACTAAGAGACCATGACCTATTCCTCCTGACCATAAACATTTTTTTGGAGTGTTTTGTGCTGATTTAGGTGGCCTCATAGACCCCTTCATTCACACCGGGTATACATTTTGTTTCCACATGCATTCCTTTAAGACACGCCCCATTGGTCCAAGAATTATGACCGTAAACTATTTGAAACAGATCCAAACTCTATGACCTTAAACAAGGAGTCTTAGTCCATGAAAAATGATTTTAAATTGTGTGAAACCAACCCCAAGTTCCATTTCATGGTGTGGAGTCTCCTATCTTGATACCCTCCTCAACTCTCACAGCTAGGCGAGCATAATTTATATTGGTTCTATAAAGACCCAAACTTTTACCAATGAGATTTATCCCTTATTATAATTATTTCATATTGTAAAAATCATATAAAATCATATAGATACCACAATAAAAACTTTATAATTGAAGAATGAATAAAATAATATTCTTTTTTACAGATTAAAAAACATATACCAATAGAATAGTAACTTCACCATCAGGATAATAACATGACCCTTATGAATAGTAATTTTCCCAAAAAAGTAGTGACCACACCTATGAAGGTACAAATAAAATTTAGGAATCTTATTAATGAAACTATAATATATTTATATCATGAAATAAGTAATTAAATATTTTAAAAATGAAAAATTAAGTATTTGTATTTTTATAAGTCATAAATATTTATTTTCAATTTCATAATTAATATAATGATTTAAAAAAATTATTTTCATAAAATATGCTCATAACATAATTTTTTTACTTATGATAATAAGTTAATTTTATCAGATATTAATTAATTTTTTCAAGGTGTTATAAAATCTGTTGTCATTTTAGAGTCTGTATTATTTGAGTAAATGGTGAATTTAATTATAAATTTAATTTCTCATATTTTGGAAAATATTTCCATAAAATAGAGTCCATTATTGAATTCAACATGTCAAAAAAATTATTAGGATTATTTTTTCTGATTCATATAAGATACATGAATTATTAGTGAATAGTGAAATCTGATAATTCAGGATATAAGATGAATACATGAATTATTAAGTCATATATGATGTATAGATGATGTAAAACCATAATAATGAACTTCTGTTAATTATTTCAATATATTTAGTGATAATTATCAAAATATTCATATTCTTGATCCAAAATATTATAATGATGAATAATCTAATGAGAAAACACCCCTCTCCTCCCCTATAACTTCCATCCCTCGCCAAATCTTCTCCTCACACCTTCTAAGAATTTATCCCTACCAAAATCTCCTCCCAATCCCCTTACCCATGTCTAGTAGGTTATAATATCAACAAAATACCAAACTAATGTTTATTAAAGAGTTTCTCATAGAGGATAATTTAATAGGAAAAGTCCTTTTTCTTGTCCTTTCTTCTTATTCTTTTCAATTTCATTTCTTTTCGTATTCTCTTCTCAGCTATTATATCCAAAATTTAATGATAACTGTAGTATTTCTTATATATTGTAATTCTATAGTGTTAATTTATTATCTATTATCAAATGCATTTATCTCTCTCTCTCTCTTTTATTCAAAAAATGAAATCAATGCTCGTGATGTGTCAGTTTACCGACATCATGGACGAGGCATTTTGATTTTCCTTTAATCCCTTAAATATTGATCATAAGACCACAATAATGGTTGGAACATGCTATAAAATGTATTCAATAACACTTTTTATCTTCTATAACTAACTAATATACACAATAATAAATAATGCAACAAAAATAGTATGTTGTTTTTGTAACCACCACCAAAAAATATAAATCATTACCATTTAGCTTTTATCTAATGATTAATCCTCATATCATATAAAAATGATTTATAAGAGCATTTATTCTTCTTTAAGTTCATTAATAATATATTTTCTCAATTCTAGATAATTTTATTCATTTTAAACGAACATTTATACATGTATACAAGAAAAACAATCAATAAAACCAAGGAAACAAATGCTATCATATGATGAAATTAAACTATATTACTCACAAAAAAGGAAATAAATGATCTTAACCAAACTATAATAAATAATATTCTTTTATAAGTGGTTCATATTTTTTAATTAATTAATTTAATCTTAATATCTAGTATATTAAATATAATAAATAATTTTAACATAAGGTAAGGGGAATTCAAAAACCAAACTCTCTTTTTGGGGGTTTTCCCTCTTTCACTCAAAATTTAGTATAGATGTTCCATTAGTGTTCCTAAAATATCATTTATAAATACTTCCCTTTTAATTTTAGGATATACATGTTTCCAATATTATTTAATGAGAAATGAAAGGATTCTTCCAAAATAACACTTCTTTCTAAAAAAATAAAACATATTTCACTTATCTTGAGATTGTTTCTTCTTAAAGATTTATATCGAGAATCGTACTATCGTTTTTATCTTGGGAACTCCAAAGTTTATGAATGTATGATTTATGAAATAAAACCCATTCCTTTACATGGATTATTTTATGTCCATAATTGATATAAAATCTATACGGAATAAATGATAATGTAAATGTCATGATGTGATGGGTGAACTTGTAATTATATAGCACATGTAAATGTTATGATGTGATGGGTGCACCCAGAATTTTATAGTGCCCAAATGCATTGGGAACTATGATTAATCTCATGATATTAATTGAAATATATGAGAACATGATTCTAGGATTGTTCAAAACTATGTGTCGCAGTTGAACACTATGACCTTATGTTTCATTTTTATGCATTTCCATATTCCATTACATTATCTAATGCTTCCTCTCCTGATGATGATGATCCCAAACATATTTTGTGATGATGATTATTATTGCCATACCATATTATGTTGATCCATTTTTTTTATCTATCCTCTTACTTGTTTTTAGCTCACCCTTCTTTGGTGTATATTCTCAGGTGACTAGTTGAAC
Source organism: Viscum album (assembly GCA_963277665.1). Classification (NCBI taxonomy): domain Eukaryota; kingdom Viridiplantae; phylum Streptophyta; class Magnoliopsida; order Santalales; family Viscaceae; genus Viscum; species Viscum album. The sequence continues at coordinate 896,995,367 of OY728142.1, forward strand.
TAAAGAGAACACAAGAACCACTACGAATCTAGAGAAGAATAAATTAAATAAATATTTCTCTTAGATTTTTTAAATTTTATATATGGTTATAATAATTCCAAGACATTAAACCTCTGGATCTTTATTGAGTAGAACTTTTTTGTTGTTTATCATAACATATTAGTAATTGTGAAATAAGAAAAATTAGGGTCTCTTTAGTTGTTATCATGGAATGGTTCAGTTACTTTGTGGATTAGGATTAGGGAACCAGAGTGAATACCCTTATTGTGAGACTAAGTATATGTAAGAATAAAATAATATTTTCTAAAAACATGTATCCCACCAGATATTCCATTAGAGTTAATTTCACAAAAGAATAATTTATTCATCACTTGTTATCAAAAAAATTTCAAACTTTTTCTATTTTAGAAAATGGTACTAACCAAGAGAAACCTTGATAATAAACATTTTGAGTTACAATTAAGTAATTTCTCAAAGGAAAAACCCAATGTATTGGGAGGTAGAGTTCAAAATTTCATAGAAATGTTAACCCATCTGTCTCAGGATATGAATAATAACCTGAACAATCTGGAACATTGTCCTTCACATAAGAGAAAGAAACTGGCTATCGAGTCTATTATGTAGCTACGAACACCATCATTTAGTGGATATTCTGATCCACTAGTCATGGAATATTGGGTCAACATAATAGATAAGATATTTTATGTGCTTAACTATTATAATAGAAAGAAGGTGACTCTTTCCATTTATCATATCTATGGATAGGCTAACCAAAGGAGGGCATTGATTAAGAACACCATTCAAAAGGAAGAAATTGTAGATCTTGAGTGGGAAGACATTAAGATAATGTTACTTAACAAGTACTTCCCTCGAAATCATCGTAAACATATAGTGAGAGAGTTCATATAGCTGAAGAAAAAGGATGTTTAATTAGTCATGGCCTTCGAAGAAAATTTCATGAGGCTTGAAAGGTAAATTTTGGGTTTTGTTATCAATAATGATAGAAATGTTGATAGATTATATAGTGGTCACAAACCAAACCTTTTAAAGGATATCACAATTCAAGACTTTGGGAGTTATAAAGATGTTTTATCATGTGATCTCAAAGCAGAGATGGAGTTTAGAGAATGATCCCATGGATATGGTGATATGAAACGAATGATAGAGTTTCAAACTGGGGCATCTCATGACAAAGGTGGGAAGAAATATAAACTGATCACATGTAAAGAATGTGGGACAAAGAATAATGGGAACTATATAAAAGGGATGGGTATATTCTATAAGTGTGGAAGATAAGTCCACCAAGCTTATGAATTTCCAAGAAAAATAAATAAGCTAGCCGATATAATGGAGGGAAAGAGAGCACCACCCATGGTCCAATTCTACAATCATAGGGAGCAAGGGAACTATGAAACCATGTTCACTTAACCATGAGTCCTCTATGGTAATTGGAATCATAAACCACCAAATCCAATGGACAAAGGTAATTATTATTCCATCCCTACTATGAATGTGGAAAAAAAAAATTATCTTTTATAGGGTACACTTCATATTCACTCAAGAATGGAAAAAGTATTATTTAATTTTTGTTATACACATTAATTTATAACATAAATGTTTTCTAGAACTATAGAATCAAATACATGAAACCATGAAGTAGATATATCCATAATAATACCTAGAGGTTAAATAATTGAAACCCAATTATTAGACCCTTCTCTTGTTGGCATATGTGGGAACCTTCTTCCATCAAATATCATGATACTTCCCATGGTATAATTTGATGTTATAATTATTATGTATTAGTTGTCATTATATAGAGAACAAATCAATATTTGGGAAAAGGAAATGTCTTTTAATATTCCAACCCATCCCATGATCCTCTACAAATACATGGAAGAACATTAATCTCCTTTGCAAAATCCATCAATGGTGTAGGTGTTGATTCCCTAGGAAGAATCATACATCACTCAAATGTCGGAGACAAAGGAAGGTATCAACATAGGGTAAATTCTATTTATGAGGTAATATAGTTATGTAATTCTCGAAGAGTTACCTGAACATCCCCCAGATCGTGAGGTAGATTTCATGATAGATCTCTTACCCAAAGCTACTCTTTTCTCCAAATTCCCTAGAAGATCTCCCCCATTGACATAGAGTATTTAAAGAAGAAGTTTTAAGAGAATTAGGGAAAAGGGTTCATATTCCATATTAAATCACCTTGGGGTGCTCTAGTGCTCTTTTTCAAGAATAAGGTGGGATCAATACGGTTTTTTAATGATTATCGGGAACTCAACAAGATCACCGAAAATAAAAACTACAATATAACAAGTATTGATGACTTGTTTGACCGACTATGAGGATATTAGAACTTTAAAAAGGTATATCTTCATTCTGGATATCATAAACTAAAGTAGAAGAAGGAAGATATTTGGAATACTACCTTTCATACAAGGTATAATAACTCTAAGTTTCTAGTGATTCCCTTTGGACTCAGAAATTGTTATCTAGACTTTATGGATATGATGAATAGATATATTAGACCAGACAATGGAAAATTTTTGTTTTTATTGATGATATTCAAATATAGTCCAAGATCAAGGATTAACATGATATAAAATCTAAGTATTGTATTGGTGACATTGAGGATAGATAAATTGTATTTCATGTTTAAAAAGTGAGCCTTTTGGATGCATCAAGTAACATTCTTGGGACACGTGATCAAAAGTGAGGGAAGTTATTTGGACCCTTCAAAAATAGGGCAATTGAGGAATGGCCCAAGCCCTCTTCTGTCATGGAAATCTCATATTTTATTGTTTAAGTAGGGTACTGCAGACATTTTTTGATATATTTTTCATGATTGTATTGCCCACAAACTAACTTAACATGTAATGTGGTTAATTATTTATGGACATAAGAATTTTATTAAAGTTTAAAGGATCGAATGAAGTGGCTTATCACTGAACATGTACTCACATTATGGACAAGTGGTGATTTTTTTGATATATAGTGATGCATCATAGAATGTCTTGGGTTGTGTGGTTATGAAAAATGATAAAGTGATAGCCTATGCTTCATGATAGTTTAAGATCCTTGAGAAGAACTACCTGACATATGATCTTCAGCTAGAGGAATTGATTTTTTCTTGGAAAATATAGCAGTAATATCTCTATGGTGAAATGTGTGACATATATAATAATCAAAAGATCCTAAAGTATATATTCACACAAAATGATCTCAATATGATTAAAAGTATATGGTTAGATCTAATCAAGGACTATGATTACAAAATTCCTTATTATAATGGGAAGTAAAACCTGGTAGCTGATGCTCATAGCAAAAAAGAACATGGTAATCTATCCATTTTTGTGGATTGATAAATACCCAATATTATGGGATATACAAAGGATAGATTTGGAAATAAAAATGGAAGGGAATACATCCTACTGTTCCCAAATTATTCCCCAACCATATATCTAAGAGAATATTAAGGAGGCATAAAGGGATGATTTAGAGTTACAAAAGAAGGTGAATTCAGTAAAGGAAGGTAGGTTTTAAGATTTCTATATTGATGATGACTGCCTGACAAGGCTTGGAAAGAGCCTTTTTATTCCTTCATCACCTCGAATAAATAAAGAGGTATTGGATAATGCACACAACTCAACTTTAGTTATCCATTCTGGGAGTACCATGATGTACCATGATCTTTGAGAACACATCTGGCTAGATAACATAGAGAGGGAGATTAAGGAGTTTATCTCAAGGTACTTGATAGGTCGAAAAGTTAAAGTAGAGTGACAAAACTCAGAGGTGGAACTTACTAGATATCCCACATGTACTGAATAAGAGTTGGTATGGTTGGAGGATGAGCAATCTTATGAGAAGTACCTGGTGAAGATTTTTGACCATAGAGATAATGTTCTACACAACATGAATACTCTCCTGGTAAAAGTACTATGGAGGATCCATAAGTTTTAATAAGTGACTTTGGAACTAGAGGAGGTGATTAAAGATAAGTACCCAAACCTTTTTATGTAAATGAAATTTTGAGGGAGAAATTTCAAAAGAAGGAAAGAATGTAATGACCCAAAATTTTATCAATTGAATTTCCCATTATTATAATTATTTAATATATTATAAATCACATAAAATCATATATATACCACGATACAAAATTTATAAATGAATAATGAATGAAATAATAGTCATTTTTAGAAATTACGGAACCTATACTGAAGGAATAGTGACTTGACCATTAGAATAGTGACCTCACATTTAGGAATATTGATCCATCCAATATAAGAGTATAATCAATTATTAAAGTATAAATAAAATTTAGGCATCTTATGAATGAAAATATAAAATATTTATATTAATAAATAAGTACATAAAAATTTTAAGATGATAAATTACGTATTAATATTTTTATAATTCTTAAATACTTATTTACAATTTTATAATTAATATAATGAATTAAAATAAAATTTTTTTTCTTAAAATACACGTATAAATTAATATTTTTTTGTCATATGATAATTATAATATAAATTTAGAGAACATAATTAATTTTTCAAGGTGTTATAAAATTAGTTATAGTTTCAAAATCTATATTTTTCGAGTAAGTGATTATTTTAATTTATAGATAAATTTATCATATTTAAAAAAATATTTTCATAAAATGAAGTTCAATTTTAAATTCTACACACCAACAAATGGTTAGGGAGATGTTTTGGGATTTTTATAAAATGCTTGAATATTTGGTGAATATTTAAATTTGATAATTTATGATATAAGCTAAATACATGAATTGTTGTGTCATATATGATGTATGACTGGTGAAATCTCATAATATATAACTTACCTTCATTATTTTAATATATTTATTGATAATTATCAAACTATTAATAGTATTGATCCCAAATATTAAACTAATGAATAAAATAATGAGAAAACACTTCTCTCCTCCACTATAAATACCACCACTCGCCACCTCTTCTTCTCACGCCATTCAAGATTTCATACTTCTCCAAATTCTGACCAAATATCTTTCCAATCCCCTTACCCACATACCGGCTTTTCTGGTCTCAACAAAATAACAAACCTAGGTTTTTTAAGGAGGTTCTCAATTTGTAAAATTTAAGAGGTAAAATCCTCTCTCTTTTCCTTTCAATTTTTTCTTTTCTGTTTCATTTATTTTATAAATCTCTTATCAACTCCTCTATAAAAATGTTAATGATAAATATATTATCATTTATGTAATATAATTCTATAATTTTTATAGAATATCCATCATCAAACTCATTTCTCTCTCTTTCTATCTCTTAACAACTTATTATTAAACTAAATCATCACTTGTAATGTGTCATTTTACCAACATCGTGGATGATACATATTAATTTTAATTTAATGATTTTATAGATAACCATAAAACCACTATAATGGTAGTTATATAATATAAAATTAAATTAATATCCCTATTTATGTTTTTGAACTAACTTATATACAAAATAAAAAGTTAATGGAACAAAACTAGTTTGTGATGGTTGAAACAACCACCTAAAAAATATAAATGATTATCACTAACATTTTATCTTATTATAGCTTATAATAACATATAAACAAATTATTTATAAAAATATTTAATCTTTTGGAAGTTAATTAATTGCATATAATATCAATTCTAGATAATTATCTTCATTTTAAATGAACATCCATACATGTGTACAACCAAAATAATCTAGAAAACCAAGGAAACAAACACTCTTGAACAATGAAATTGAACACTACAACTCTTCAAGGAAATAAATGAACTTAATAAAACTATAATAAATCACATAAATTTATAATTGCTTTTTTATTTTTTAATTAATGATTTTAACTTTATTATCAAGTATATTAAATAGATGAAAGCTTTCAAACCTAAGGTAAGGGTAATTATCAAACCAAAGTTTCTTTCTTTAGGTTTTACCAATTTTACACTATTTTTAGTATGGATGTTACATTAACGATCCTTAAATATCATTTCCTTATCCTTCCATTATATTTTCTAGATATTCATTTTTCCAATTTGATTTTTTAACAAATGAAAATATTTTTACAAAATAACTATTCTTTCTAAAAAACATACTTCACTTCTCTTGAGATTGTTTCCTTTTTAAGAATGATACCAAGAATAATATTCCATTTTTATCTTTGGAACTTCATAGTTTATAAATATACTCTCTATGAAACAACAACCATTCCTTTCAATGGTTTTTTTATTTCCATGATGGATATGACTTCTTGGTGGCATGTATGATAATGAAAATTTTATGATGAGGTGGGTGAACCTAGAATTATATATCACATGTAAATGTTATGATTTGACTAGTGGGACAAGATATATATAATCGTCCAATTCATCGGGTAATGTTATGAATATTATGAGATAATGTGAAATATTCATGGACATGATGCTATCTTTTTTCACATCAATGTGTGGTGGTTGACTACTAATACATGATTTTTCATTTTTATGCATTAACAAATTCCTTGACTTTATATGATGCTTCCACTCTTTATTATGATGATTATATCATGATTATGTAAGGATTATTATTATTATTCCAACCCAATGTTATACTGATACATGTTCTTATCTGTCCTCTTAATAGGAGTTTAGCTCACCCCTTCATTGATGTATATCCTTCGGGGACAACTTATACTAAGGAGAACACAAGGACCACCAATAAGCTAGAGAAAAAGGAATTAACTAAATTATTTGGGTTTATTTATTACAAGTTATGTGTGGTCATGATTTTTTCAAGAAATTAAAAATTTGGATCTTGGGTTTTTAAATATTTTATGTTTTTATCATAAAAATGTTGTAATAGTTATAGTAGGAAAAGTAAGTTAGTTATAGGTTCCCAAAAACCTCTTTTACACAATTCTAAAATATGACTATACCCCATGTAATGAAAAAAATATACCCTCCTGACATGAAGTGGATGTCATGGGTATCACAGCATATAATCCCCATACACTCCAAATATCTATCACATGACATTAAAAATGGGATATGTCTTAATAACATGATGTTAAATTGTAAAATTCCACATCCTCACTGCACGAAATAAAACTGTGTATTCAACATCATCATTGTAAGATGTAAAATTCTGTGGTAATCGTCTTCATTGCATGATGTTAAAAAAAATAAGGAATATTAGTCCCTTAAAACCCTTTCCTCAAGTTTGAGTCATTTATTGTCGTATTCATTCACCTACTTCTTTTCCATAGAGATGATTCTTCCCCTATAAAATGATGTTGACCTTCATTTAGACTGACACACCCATACAAAAATCCTCCAAGGTAGGGTGGTGTAGTTCAGAGAGTGTTGGAATACATTCAAACATTACATAACCTCATTTTCATGATTCTTATTCCATTTATTTGGATCTGAATACTCCTCCATATCTGAAAAGAACCTGAATGGTGATTGGAAAAAGCTCACCGACCATCCAAGACCAACACCTCAAAAGATTTTTGGACAAAAATATGAGATAGGTTTTCTTGTTTCAAACATAGTATATAGTCAACAATCATTTTTCCCCATACCAGGATAAATGATATGGATTATATGTTTTTAAAATGGTCAATAGTATCCCTCCATTATGATTCCACCATCCTTGTGTTCCAGTTTTTTGGCATTGTAATTCAAATTTCCCATTCCTTTTTTAGGTTGAATTCAATTCCCCTAGTGTTATCTTGATTGTGTACTAGAGAACATTAGAAAGAAGAGTCAACTATTCTGAGAGCCTCATTATCTAGCTCTGATCATGGACACTCTCCGTGGTCAGTTAACAATAGCAACCCCCAAGTGCTTGATGATTTTCCAGTACTCTCATATGAGGATAATAACATAGTTGTCCCTTGTTTCCCACACTAACTATGACCCATGTGATCTTATGGATTGGTTTATGGTTGTATTGGAAATATTATTGATGTAATAAAGTAAATAAGTTAAATATATTCTATAGTTAATACTATGAATACTAATGTTTTAAGGGGTCATTGACATATTGGAGCATCCCCTTTTTAAAATGTGCCTCTAGAACTCTTCCTTGAAAATCAAGTGCTCATGCTCGGCTAGCCTCCACTGAGTGGCCTTGAAGACTTAATACCAGTCTCCTTGATCTTATTTATCCTCATTGTCCCTAGAATGAACATATTTGAGCCTGATCTTATGTCTTTTCTACTCATCCTGAAGCTCTACCTCTTCCTTCATGATCTCGGCCACCATTGCCCTATACCCATCTAGTTGAGCCCTAAGACTGTAAGTGATCTCATCCTGAGTAGCATCGGCTATTGAGTTCTCTTTTTCTAGCCCATAAAGATGTGAAATTTCTTCATCATCTTTTTGAAGTGATTCGGATCCCTCAGGTTTGTGTTTCTTCTTGGCCATATTGAGATACTTCCATTCCGTACATGTATGCTAGAAGAGGATTTCATGGTCCGGAAAATGAAGATTGATAGATTTCACCCCACCTATCCCTATAATAACTATCCAATGATAGATAAATCCAACCCATTATAGTAGTTCTACTATTCGGATGCAAGTTATGAAATTCCGCACATTCATCTACACCTTGTGACGAAGATCCCAGTTATCCTAGAAGGCCTTTAGGAAATAATTTTCAAAATATCTAGGAGGGACTTGTTTTTATATAGGAAATACTGCCAATATAGTGTTATTTAGATAATATAAGTGATGTTTTTCAACCGTAAGTGTCTCAAAATCTATCTTTCAGAATGGTTTCTTAGTAGCCTATCTTCCAACAACATAGGAACCCATTGCACCTTCTAGTATCACTGAGGTGGATTCCATCATCCTAGCATCATTAGTTATGCATTTTGGTAGTGTTACCTCATCCTTAACTCTCGTAGCCACCACCGATGTCAATTATGGTACAGGTTCTTCTGATGAGGCCTCCATAACAACTCAATCCTATGGTGTAGTCACCACCCTTTACCTACAACTTCAACTCTAGTAGATGCTTCTGGGGGCACCTCTTTAATAAATTTAGCTACCACAACTCCTTCATCCAACATTTTTTTGGTCATTTTATTCAACCCCTCTATCAAAAGGTTCAGTCTCATGAGACCCCTCCAGTAGCACCTATGTTTTTGGCCTGACCACCATAGCCTCCCCCATAATATTTTTTATGAGAGTAGCCTCCACCATAGTCACCTCATCCACTATGGTCATTACCTCAGTGGAAGGAATCAATGGTTCATTTACCTCAACCAAATCATCAATAAGGCTCCCCATACTCACTCTTTTATGGGTTAAGCTTCCCTCTCCCTATGCATAAGGCCTATCATAGACTTCCCCTTCTTCAGTGCTCATTGATTCCTATAAAAGTGTAGAGAGGATCATGAAATTATCTTCAATATTTCCTGACGTTTAAAATAATTCAAATATTATTGAGTTTACTTGTAAATAGAGTAATGCATATCCCCTTCTATGATTAGATAGGCATAACTCCATTAATATTCCTCTAATTCATCTCCTTTGATTGTGCTGGTAGATGCTCATCTCGCAATGGTGGTTGGAGGGGAATACATTCGCAAATACAACTTCACCTGATCTGTCAAAGGATGTGTGATAACCCAAGAGTAAATTTAATTCTTTGGATCCTCCATGTATTGTACAGATTTAGCATGGGGAGCATAGAAACTTGACTTTTAATGGCCTAGTGTAGTGACAAATATCTTGTTGTTTTTGAGATAATTCTACAGCCCAAGAAAAGTGGTGATCTACTTGTGAAGTCCCTTGTTCTCCCAGACATTAAGATACATGGGATTTCTGAAATAATTTAAGTGATGTACATGTTTACCTTGACCTTGAACATTCACCATTGGTATTTCCCCAGGGGGATCCCCTTCTTTTCACACCTGCCTTCCAAAGAGATTTGATCCTCGTACTATTGTTCCTGTTTCTACTCCTTCTTGCTTGTCTGAGACCATGAACTATTGGACTTGATTCTTCTTTCGTAACCACCAGACCAACTCTTCCACCTAGTAACCCTCTTATCACCATTAGTCTCTTGCCAAATAGTGGGGGCCAATCCTTTATTAGCTCGAATGGACTACTATCTCACCATAACCTTAGGATATAAACACTCCCAACTCAGCACATAATCATGGGTGAGTCCATACATGGAGGTGGGTAGTGGAAACCCATTTTTCATTTTACTAACTTCACGCATAAACATACGCCAAATATTCCTCAACAATTATGAATATCCTCATGCATCACCTATGAGCACACCATCTGCATTATCCTCTATATACATATGAACTATCATTCCTATCGACATGGATTTTGTGGTTCATAGATTAGATCACATTCGATTATGGCCACTAGTACCACACCTCAAAAGCCCTGAAGGTATGAGCTCTTCTTTATGGTACATGTCATGTTATTAGTCACCACTACTGTTGGTAAGGGGAATAGAAGAACTATGAATAGATCCACCAACCTCATCTTCTTGATAAAATTCACTGGACCTAAATTAAATGTGATACTTCTCGTAATATTCAAGATTGGTAGACAGATTTCTATTGTGGGAGGGTAAATGGGGTTTAGGTACTCATAACCTCCCATGCATATAGCAATCCAACTATGAAAAAAGTACAAAGTCTCACCATAGAGTGCCATCTTCCACACACTGATATGCCAAAGTACCTTTCATAACATAATTGGTACAATGATATCAAGGTTGACATGATTCCCTATATTCATCATCACTGCCACTATAACGGTGCTCGCACAAACCACTATTTGAATATCCCTCACTAGGATCATCCACCTAAGAATAAGAGTTGAGATGAATCCATTAATCTTGACTACGTATTGACCTCAGTATTGACACTATATCCCAACACATTCTAGTGGTTCAGCTCTAGAATCAACAAGTAGGATCCCTAATTTCTCTGTTGATATCCCCCAATATATGTGTGGGGCCTAGCCAACAACATTTTTATTTGATCCTCTAAATCAATATGTTCTGTCACTGGTTAGTCCAAGAAATATTTGAACCACTGCTTTAACGTTACATTCTAATTCCCTAGATTCTATTCACCACTGCCTTGCACCATATTCAGTAGTACCTCCTCCATGCCCTATAACTTCTCTTGGTCCCCCATACTTTCTTCATGAGGAGACATTCATCATACATTTCCCCTAGAATTAGGATCTTAGCGATTTGGTGAATATCTTAACGTTTGATGTCCACATCCCCATGACGAAAATAGAATGTATTGATCCCCGATGGCATCTTCTCAGCAACTCAACCATGATCTCCTACGTTTGGTAATCATGGAACTATGAACCCAATGATTCATTAAAAATTCATATCTGCTTCAACTCATCCTAAAACATAGTGAATAACATGCACATCTAGTAGTCCTAGGCCCACTCATCCATCAAATTATCACCATATCTCAAATACCAGTCATTGTTCCATCCCTTCTATCAAACACCCAAACCATATTTAAGAATTGTTTAATAATATGGTGGGGATTAATCATCCTACAAATTATCCCCAGTGATGTTGTTGTTATGGATTTAGAGATATTCTATTATGATGGGTGCATGCTACTTCAAGATATGCCATGCATCATCTCTATGCCATAGGTAAATCCCTTGTATGCCTCTCACCCAATAGGTTGGTTCATCTCTACTCACCTCGGGGATGAAAACCTTATCTCTCGGTCTAAAGCTGTAGAGAGGAATCCTATTTCAAAATGTATAATCCTTCTAGGCCTCTATCAGTAGACCCAAAAGTATTTCATGATATGAGGTTCTTAGGATTCACCCCCCAATAATGATTTTTTTCTCCATTTTATTTCTTTTGAGAAGCATTTTTTATGTCTTCCTAAGAATCCAGTGGATTCAAGACATACATTTTTTTATTTTAGTTCAGGAATGTCATTCACACAACCTATTCCAATAACTTTGTTCCCAGAGCTCCAAGTAAAAAGGAACAATTCACAAAGACGTGATTCACAATATTCGGTTTGATAAGAAGGGATTATAACGAAAAGTTCTTTAATTCTAGTTTTCTAAAAGTAGATTTTGTTGAGAACATTAGTAAAGATGAATAGTGTCATGAAAAATAGAAAAATATTTTATTTTCATTACGGTTTGGGACCTTTGAGGGTCCCCCTCCCCTCCACTATTTATTGGAATATAGTTGGGATAGTATTTTTGATGTCCTTACTTCTAGCAATCATCATGAATAAGCATCATAAGTGAGAATCACAAGTGATCTTTTAGAAAGGGAGTTGACTACCAATTTCAAGTGATTCTCCCTTAGAATTCGACCTTCATTCCCTAGTAATATCCAATTATGAGGGGGTGATTATAGTGCCAAAATAAATTCCTTAGGAATATTTGATGAATACATAGTCGGTCCGAAAGAAATATGATCCAAAATGAACCAAAAACCCTCTTATGTTTATTCTTCAGGACTCCCGGCCTCTTCACGAATGTCTAAAGTTCACTAAGATCTTGGTCGAGAAGTCGCCTTCATGAACATGAAAATATGTGATGGTGCTACTATACAATTTTTTGATGTCCTCAACACAAATAGATGAATTTGGGATGATGTTCCTATATGATTTTGATAATTCCCCTCCATAAACACATGAAGTCGTGATGGTGTTGCTCTCTGACTCTAATAGTGCTTTTCAACCATGTGAACGATTGATAGTGTTACTTTATAAGTTTTGTGGTGTCATTCCCATTCATGAAGACCAAAAATTCATCATGAACAACTTAAAATATTTTTTAAACCCCTTTCCATTAAATAACTCTGCAATTATGATATTATAGGGATGGTTACCAGGCCCATTATCTTCAAAATTCCTTCCAATTCACGAACCTCCTAAGAAATGTGAACCGTGCCACAAATGGATCATCCATGGAAAATGGGCTAGGCGAAACTCCCTTACATGTGTTTTTAAAATCCTCCACACTATGTAGATATGACTTTCATGAAGTCCTACACCGTTCACAAAGGAATAAATCCATCATAGGCTCTTAAGGAATTGAAAATCATTCGGCCTTCCTGAGGGACTCCTCATATGAACCATGACTTCATCCTGAGGTGGGGTCATCCAATATTGAAAATCATACCCCTCCATTAATCCCCTGACCTCTATGAATAACCTTATATACTCAGAACACCTCTTTTTGATGCTCAATGCTTCGCGAAACCTCCCTCATACGCCTCTCAACGATACCTCCCTTCTGTTAACACTACTTCATGAAGGTTGAGTGGCTAGGGTCCCCCCACCAATCTAAGATCAGTTTATCTACACCTAGAGTCCCTATGTGACTTGTACAACCCATTATTCTGTCCCACTTCACAGAAAGTGTGGAATGAAACTCCCACCTACCTATAGCTTCTTAGTATATGTATGATAATGCGTTTTTCTTGTCAACATAGGCATGAAATCATGGATCTAATGATTAATAACTCCTCCCCATCATAATACCCTAGAATTTCCAAATCCATTTCCCTCCTGGAAGATCCTGAGTGGTAGTCATGTATGACCAAGGGGTGATGAGTGAGTCCCCCACATCTGAGTTGGATGATGTTAAATTCTTATTCCCTTATCTTAGTCGTAGGATGTTAAGCTTCACGAAAACATCATCATCACATGATGTAAAACTGTATCCCTACCCTATTCCACAAGAACAGTATACTCCTTGTGTGAGTGGCATGGGATGACCTCTAATTATACATATTATGTAACACTCACATGTAACTAGATCCTAATAATAGAGAATGATATCCTTCACACAGAAAATGATATCCTCCTAATATAGAATGAGATCCTCTTTTCAGGATGATTCCACGCATATGCCCCACCCACATCATTTTTTCTCCTAGAAACACCAAAACATCTGTCCAAGAGTAAAAAAGGGGATCTTGTGATTTTATGATCTACTAATACTTCTTGTTTCTCAAACGGATCATGACTCGTGTGGGCTTATAGTGTTGTGAAAATCTTGAAATATTCATGATCGTGAACTTCCATGGGCCTTATATAAGGTATAATCCAAAAACATATCAAACCTCCATTCAATTGGTCCACTAATATGCATAATACATACCCATAAAACCCACAAGGGATACTACTATGTGTAAGCCCCAACCATACAAATCCAAGAACAATCCTCCTGAGACTAAGCACCAACAACCATACTCACCATACGAGCATCCTCCTAAGTGTAATCCCCAAAAACCATACTCACCATATGGGTCACTCATACATGTAATTCCCAACCATACTCACTCTCAAGGATGAATTCGTGTGTTATCCCTAACCACAACCTCCTTTAAAAATCCTAATTTTGTAAGACCCAACCAAATCTTAACTACCCGGTATTTGATTCCAAACCATCTAAGATATATAGGAAGCCTCCCATAGGTCCAACCACAACATTCACATTAATATCCATCCTGATTTTCTCTAGGCCACATCCATCTTAAAGTCACACCCATCACCTATGATACTAAATCTAGTCTAGATCCCTTAGGAAACACAATGTGTAAGCCTCACACCAACTCCAACAAAGAGAAATCATTTTTTGGTAGAAATTTTTCAGATGTAATCCCCACACCATCCCTTGTTAACTCACCATTCACAACATTATCATATATAACACACTATGTTAAAATACATTTTCTGGTTATACCACATGACCTTAAAATGCGGCATTAAACTACATGGGTTTTGATCCCTATCTTCTAAATAAGGTACATAGGTTTCCTCCCATAGGTTTAATCCCAACCAATGGTAAACTTAGGTTCTCCCTCCAAAGGATGTGCCTCCATGAGCCACACCAAGGGGTGTTCCAATCAACCTTCATGGTTTGATATCTTCCCAGTATGGGACAAACCCCATTGATCTACCTTTATAGGGCATTCTAATCCATCTATCAGTAAACATCCAGGTATGAAATTTTCCATCCTAGGGATACACCTCTTTGATATTCCTATATCGGGTTTCTTGATCAATCAAATGTATCTCCACCTTATGTTAAAATAACTCCCCAATAAGCCTAAACCATGCATTTTTATTATCTTTTATATGACATAGAACTTTTTATAACTCTAAACACATACCCTATGCATAATCACGAGATTCCTAAGGTGAATATATTCGAATATCTGTACTTATAGTGTCATATAACTCATTAAAAATATGGGATTAATAAATATAAATACATGGAAGTTATATTAGATCTTTTTAGATACCTCATGATTGACCTGAGATTCCTGGGTTTAGGTGCCAAAGATGCCTCCATCAGATTCCCTCCTACGACAAAGAATAAAATTAACCAAAGTTCACATCATACAAACTTTCCTATGATGCCCAATATGAATACTATCTTGACCAAAGGAATATTTCTTGTCATTAACCTTTGGAATTTATAGAATGTATAAGTTTAATTAATTAGTATTCACAATGAGATGACAATAGGGATGAGTTCCATGAACATGAATTAACTCTATGAGGGAGACCCTAACTAAATGACGAGTTCCAAGGATGAATATAAGGAATGTTGAAAAGACATCCCATCATCCCATTTCAATCGAGTATAATAAATTCCCATTAAAATTGTTCAATGTCACGTGCATTTTGAAAGTAAGAATGAGGGGTAACAAAAAAACTAGCGTATGCACCAGGTTACAGATGTAGGGATTCCCTGGTGAAAGATTCGGAAATAAGAACATAGAGATAGAAACATTAATGGAATTATTCTAATTTTCTTCAATAAATAGATTTTTAAAAAGGATAAACAATTTTTTATAGATATAATTTTTAATTTAATTATCATAAATTTAAGAATAAACAATCAGGGTAAAATTTTATATCCAAACATACAACACTAACCATAGGTGTGACTTAATTTTTAAGAGCACTGGACAACTGTATAATAAGATTAAATTTATGATAATTCAAAAAAAAAACTACATATGAATACTTAAAATATCATATATCATACACTTAAAATATTTTGACACCTATTTGTTAATAATTATTTTTTAAAATTATCGTTTTGGGATGTTAAATGTTGCATTTTTAATGTAAGTTCATCTTCAGTAGTTCTAGTCCATAATATTTCATCGTTGTTCCATAATATTTAGAATGATAATCATGATATAAATATCATATATATTCATTATATGTATGTTTAGAATTTTCTATAGAATGTGGAGAAAGAGAGTTGAATTACAACATTCATGGATATGGTAGTTCGTCCATACTAATGAATAATATTTTCATTTTCTAAAGAAAAATAATGAATGGAAGATAAATAATATATTATCATTAAAGAATCATAATTATATCATAAATACCAAATATATTTATTAAATCCTTCATTATACAATTACAAGATCCTCTCTACAGACACTTGATGAAATACACTGATGTAGAATGAATCATATCACGATTTGGAGGTTGTAGTCCACAGAAACGCATGAATGATACTTCCATTTCCCATTTAATGGAAAGGGTAAGGAAATAAAGTTTTATATAATCACAAATACATCTCAATATATAAATTATATTATATTTATTGTCTTATGATGGATACAACATATTTACAGGAAGTAAAAGTAGAAATAAAATTGAAAGATCACAGTTAATATTTATACCTCTTCTTTGACATACCTCCTTTGGCATACACCATATGCATTGAAAGGTTGGTTTTAATGAAATATAAAAATATATAAAATAAAGTAAAGGAATCTATGAAGTTTTTTAGGTAGGTAATTTTCAAAATATAAGGATAAAATTTTATGAATAGGGGAGAATAGGAGGTTCCCTTTATATGTTAGGAAAAGACACACTTATAATTACTTAAAATAATTAAATATAATTAATGTACTTATCAATAATAATTATACCAAGTAGACCAGGATATAAATTTAATATAATATAAGGTATAAATATCTTTAAATAATATGAATTTGACAATTTTATGAGGCATTATTACCCTTCTCTTTTAATTTAACCTCCCCCCTCCCCTCCTCCCCCAATAATCTCTTTTAGCGTTAACCATCATAACAAACTTTTATTGTTTTTTACTATTCATTATGACCAGAAATGAAAGTGGTATCATTTAAAAAAATTTCACATTATAATTTAAATTATGGAATCCATTTTACCAAATTCATTTTCTATTAGTGTAAATAATAAAATTTAAAATAAACATGTAAAACATAATCAAAACCTGTTTTTGGAAAAATAAATTTTTAAGTAGAAGAAAAAATTTAATTTCATTAAATATAGTGTAAATATAATAAAATCAAGGTTAAAGTATTTTATTAAATATATAATCTATCCATTTCATTAAAAATTAATTAATAATTATTTATATAATTTATTATGATAAAAACACATTAAAACAGTTTTATGGAAAATAACTTCATTTACCAATAAATGAGTGCATCTTCATTCATAACCTTTAGATAACTGATGTATTTATATTTATTTAATAACTAATTTAAATAATCAATATATTTCATCTATATCATTATCAATAGTGTTCGGTGTAACGACTCTGACTTTTAAAATTAAATTCCCCTAGCAATTTAATTAAATTTTTTATTATGTAATATGGTTATAGAAACCACATAGAATTATTTGGTTTTATAATATCCTATTGGATTTAAAATACCATTAAGAATCCTAACCCTTGAAAATTTAGTCATTGAATAGTGATCATATGTTTAGTATAAATATAGGGTTTCAACCAATCCAATTGACACATGGTGAGGAAGTGATGGACTCAACTAGTAGGATTGTACCCTATGAAGCTAATTTATCAGAACTTTGGTGGGAGATATCATCACTATGATTTTACGTTGATTAAGAATAATCTAATAACCAACAACTTAAGAATGAACAAAGTCGTTAAAAGGAGAATTTCATGCTCATCGAGATCACAGCCCAAACCCTGTACTCTGAACCACTCTATCAAGGTATCATTGTCATGTAACCTACACATAGAATGTTTTATTGTGTATTAAAGGGATATATATTCAAAAAATTGTAATATGAAAATTTATATTTTATTTTTGATAAAATAATTTTTATATTTACTTCTCATGAATAATTTATTAATGACATTGATTTTGATACAATAAAACACAAATTGTAATTTGGGTTATATTCAAATTCAATTAGGGAATTTCATAATTTGGTAAAACTGCGAAAGCGGCACACGACACAATTAAGAAAATTATAGTAAATCGCAAGCCCGGGGACTTGACCCCGCGACCTGCCACTCCCCCCAACCAAGCCCTTACCACCCCACCACCAACGGTGGGGCATTCAATTACCGAATTTATTTTGATTGATTAATATATTTTTGCAATAAATATTATTTTTTAAAAATTTTATTATTAAAAATTTTCCTTAAATATAAATGATCATATAATTTTCATTACATCAAATATAATTTTTATAAGGGTTTTAAAAACAATTATTGTAAAAAAACAAAGCATTTATTAATAAATGTCAAATAATATTTTTGAATTGAAAAGTATAATATTTAAAAATTTAAATATATACAATGAATATTATTTTTGGAATCCTAACATTAAATTTATGAAACAATATATTTTTCATAATTTTCTAAGATAGTCAAATATTTTGGTAAAAATTATACTTGGTATAAATATAGAATGTGTATTATGACATCATAATGAACCGAAATTGATGTAAAAAAATACAATAAATGGTATCCAAGATCAAATATATTTTTTTCATTTAAAATAATATGATTTTAAGTTTATTTCATTACTTTTAAATATCCTTTATAAATCCTCCAAAGCCTGTACAATATTTTAAGGTTTTAAAACCATTTATTTAATAGTATAACTCACCTCTAAATCACCAATAGTGATATTTAAATAATTTTGGAATTTTTTTTAATAAAATAATAAAATCCTCCCCTATCTGACTGAAACCATAAGAAATAACCATCATAAGGTCTATGGTTTTATATATTTTATTATATAGACACAAAAACCTATGTTTGAGAAATGATAAAGAATTCCCCACTCATTTCCTATATAAACCCACACAAACTCTAACTTCTTAAAGAAACTTTATGAGGTTTTCAACAATGTTTTTTTATTTTTTTACAAATAATTTTTTTAAAATTGAATGTTTCTGTTCCTTGGGATCATACTCAATCCATCAGTATGGGAAATCAGACTCCTCTTGTCGACATGATTCAACAGAAACTGGAAATTAGAATTACAATTTGATGGAAAGTTATTGACTACTAGGAATCGGTCTCGAGAATAATCGGTCACATGAGATATTGAGTGAGATGGAAATGTTTTTGAAGTAAAATAAATTCCATGTATTAAATATGATGATGATGTGCTAATCATGAAGTTCTCATCAATCATGATGAAGTTATGATACATGATGGAGTTTGTGGAAGAGAGGAGAATATGAGATAAAGTATTATAAGATGCTTCTTATTAGTGTGATTATCACCACGAATTGAAGTATGTAGATCATCAATATTAGAATCATTGGTGTGATGATATACTAAGCCTAGAAGAATGATCTTTTTGAGTGACGAAGTTGTAATGTTTCCAAAAAGTTTTGAAAAAAGAAAGTAATGTCAGAAGTTAGAAATGTTTCATGCTCTTTAACTTATGTAAGATAATGGCTTACCAATCATTATATTCTCCAAAATCCTAAAAAATCACATAACAATTTTTTTGATAAAATAGAGGAATTTTAAATATTATTTCAGTTACAGTGATCAAGACTATTTTTTCATCTGATCTAAAATTATTGGGAAAAACCTTTCAGTAGTCTGAATGAATTATAGTGGATGAGGTTTGTAGAATTTCGATGTTTCATAGTGGAGTTTCCATATTAATAATAATTCCATCATAATTATAATTCCGTCATTATGAAGATTCTATCAGACTAACACTGTAAAGGAAATATGGTCAGACTAACTCTAAGAATGAAAGTCTATCAAACATAATCTAAAGACGATATTCATATCATAATGAGAAATGAATGATAATCAAATCATAATGAGCACTACAAGATGGTAAAATTTAATTATAAGAGGAAGCAAGATAAATTTTGATGATCAGATTAAGTTAGTCAAAATAGATTTAAGTTGAGAAAGTTATATCAAACTGAATGAAAGTTAGTATGTTCAATGAGACTAATTTTGGAGAAATATTGACAAGATTTGAAGTAGTTAAAGTTGATGTTTAAATGTGAGTTTTTTTGGTGTTTTAAAATATCGATAAGTAGAAAAAGTTTTTTGATTTCAGATTTTTTCTCTTATGTGGCTCTTATTAATATAATAACAGTTCATTATTACTTTTAAAACTGTTATGTATAGGGAAAAGGTAGAGCTCTGCATAATTCTTGTCAATTTTTATTTTTGTAACGAGATCTTTGAAGAGGGTAGGACACTTGAGAATTTTTTTATAGAAAAATAAATAACATATTTATCATTTGAGTAGAGTTTATGTGTTTTTATATTAGGAATGGATTCATAATATAGATCCCATCAGACTAAATTAATCAAACTGAGGGCTTTGGGATTGATTTTTGAGTAGTTTTTGAGAAGTGTATGTTTTGTTATCTAGAAAAAACAAAAATCTTTATCAGGAACATAATGATAAAGGGATCATCGTATTGATTCAATCAAAATAATTAATCTGATAGAGTTCATCAGACTAAATGTCATAGGACTCATGTTCCTCGAACATATGAACTTTTGTGGAGATTATTGAAAAAAGCCATTCTTCATTTATTTAGATAAAAATTTATGAATATTTTTAAACTAATTATGGTCAGTATAATTATTTCTATTAGGATATAAAATTTGTATAATGGGACTTAGAATAAGTTTTATTCACTTTTTCATAACATGAATTTTCCTAGAAAAGTGGGGGTGGCTATGGAAATGATGTGGATTCTCACACAGAGGATGAGCCTTTTAAATCCCATGTGCTTAACTTTCATTCCATCATTTTCATGCTAGGGTATTACTATAAGATGAAAAGGATGTAAGCTTTAATAGGATGTAGGGGTTAAATTGAAAAATTATTGAATCGTACAAAAAGTGAACTACTAATTCAACCCCCCCCCCCTATATCAGCTGTTGTTGGATCTTTTGGAACATCAATTGGTATTAGATGGAAGGTTCACTTCTTGAATCATTAAAAAAGACAATATCAATTCTATAAATAGTAGAGTAATTCCCACATTTTATAGAGAAAAAAAATTTATGGACGGAAAAATATGATGATTCCTTATCTCCAACCTCTTGTCCTAGATGTTTTTGATGCCACTACAGTTGATTTTCCACCAATTAAGAACGAGTCGTCGATGAATTTTTCTATAACCAGAAATAATGAAGTTGGTGGAAAATATTGAAATTCTATCATTATGTACTTAGCATAAAATATTTATATTAAGTTGATAGTTCTTGAAACATTAATGATTATGTTAGAAAATATGGAAGGTATTTTCATAGGGAATACTAAAGTGAAGGAATAAATGATAAAAATCTATCATAGTAAGTATGATAACATCAGAATGAGAAATAATTAAACTATTGATGAATACTTCACCGAAGTAAGTGAAATTGTTTTCAACATCGGAGGATTCATATATTTCCTAGAATATTCTACAATTTTGAATAAAATTATGAGAATATTTTTAGATGGGTTTGATCCTAGAAT
The DNA here is from genome assembly GCA_963277665.1 of Viscum album. Lineage (NCBI taxonomy): Eukaryota > Viridiplantae > Streptophyta > Magnoliopsida > Santalales > Viscaceae > Viscum > Viscum album. The sequence continues at coordinate 897,017,173 of OY728142.1, forward strand.
TTCTGTTTTAGAATATAAAGATGATTTATCTCTTGATGAGTTGTATAACATTCATATTTCTTATGAAACGAGAAAAACCTCCAATGATGAAAAAGTAGAAGAAATATGAAATGGATATTAAAGACATGTGAAAAATGAAAATACTAGATAATAATTATGTTGACCATTGTGGCACCAATATAAATGGTATGATGAGTAGAATGAGAAAATCAAGTCTTGTATATCTATGAACATTCGAAGAGGAAGAGGAAGGTATGGAGGAAAATTTCCTCTTTAATTTTTTGAGTATGATGGAATTTTAAACTTTTCTATGAATTAACATAATAATAAAGTTTATGAATATTGAGATATTTTTTTTTGAAAACCATCGATGGAATTAATAGAATAAAAATGATAAATAATAAAATTCATCTGAAAAATATCATAAGAATTTTACGGGGAACAAGAGAATTAGGTTGAGTAAGAAAGATGAATCAGACTCAAGTAAAAACAATTCTTTAGAATAAAAATTTTCATAACATGTTAGAAAATTCCTTGAAAAAGTCTAGAAAACAAAATAATCATCAAATACTAAGGAATAACAAGGTTATGAATCTTATAGAGAGTTTGATCTTAGAACAAATCTTCTTACATGTCTTGATCAAAAAATCACTTAAGAATAAAGTCAGAATGATATATAAAGATAGTGGAAATTTTTCTGAAGGTGAAAAAGATTTTTTAAAGCATGAATCATAATAAATAAAAAATATATTAAGTTAAAAACAAGAATTGTTAAATAGGTAAATATGGTTTAAGAACTCAGTAATAATATGGAAGATAAGAAATAATAAGTTAACATGTTTCAATAATAACTTCATGAGTTCAAAATTACCTTGAGTAAGATGAATGGAAACATCAAAAAATACTTAAAAGAAAAAGATGATACTTCTAAATCTTTTAAGAAAACTCAAATCATGAATTAGGTGAAATTATCACCCTTTAAAAATAATGTTTCATACGGTCATTCTAAAATTTTTGGTTTCGTGATAAGTTATAGGAATGATTGGATTGATATGCGATGGGAGAAACCTACCAAATCTATAAAAGTTGAAAACATAATGAGTAGGAAATATGGTTTATGTTCTGAGTATGATAGAGAAAACTGAAGTTATCATCCACAATAATGTTTCTAAAAATACATATCTTATATCAATTGAAAACAAATATTTGATGGATATTTCTGGTTTTGTGTAATAAATGGGCCCAAAAAATGTAATTATTATAATAAATATTCACTTCTCAAAATAATTTTTGAACAAAGAGGAATAAGTGGTGGAAGAATGGTGAGTAAATTTCCTAACCTAAAGGATGCTAGAAAGAAAAAACTCAAGATGATAGAAACATTTCAACAAAAAATCCATTTTAATGTCTATAAAAATTTTATGGATGGCGTGATTAGGCTGGTCATCATTAAAAAAGTTGTATGATAGTCCTTCTGGAATAAGATTAATATTGAAGAAAATAAATGGAAGATGGAAAGAATAATGTTTATGAATGAGATATTTTTATTGATATATCTTTCCATGTAAGTAAAGTGAAAAAACCATGGATACATTACAGTCATAGTTCTTCACATATTATAAGTGATGTAAAAATATTGAAACATGTTTAAAGTCACAATGGTGGATTAGTTACCTTTGATAATTATAATTCCTTAAAAATTTAAGGAATCGTAATGGATGAAATTAATGATGAAAAGTTAAAATATAAGGATTTTTTTTGATGGCCTAAAAAATAACAAACATAGTGTAAGACAACTTGTTGTTGATGGAAGAGATGTTATTTTCATAAAATATTCTTATATCATTAGAAGTATCAATGATAAAAAATTTATCACAAAATTAGAAACAACTAGTTGTAATTTGTCTCAAATTAGAGAGTTTAATAATTCTTGTTACTTGAGTGAAATAAATTAAAACAAATTATGGAACCAAATACATGAACACCTTGGCATGAAAAAAGTGAAAAAACATTATAACGTTTATATTTTATATTATTTTCCAGAATTAAAAGAATATATGAATATGTTTTTTTACTTGTTAGAAATGGAAGATGACAAAAACATTCATAAGACAATTGAGATTTAGTCTACCATACCCCTTGAACTTCTTCATTCGATTTTTTTTGGGTTTATGAGACATCAATAATAACATAGATATATATAATTTATCCCTTTAAATAATTATTTCACTCAGATTACAAACATCATATTTATGAATCTTATGTCATAGCTTGTGGACATTTTCAGGTATTTATAAAATAATTTGACAATGAAATGGGGGTTTATATAAATAATTTTAGAGTAGATAATGGTATTGAATAAATAATAAATACTTATGAATCTTATCAAATAAATCATGGTATCAAATATCAGTATAGTGCTCCATATACTCCACACCAAAATAAAGTAGCATAATGAAAGAATATAAGTTTAGTGGAATGGAGAAGAAGTATGTCAAGAGAAACTTTGAAAGTACTATTAGAGATAAGTTGTTAATAATGTTGTACATATTCAAAATACATACTTATTGAGAATAGAAACTATTATGACCTCTTATTAAATGTTTTATAATATAAAACCTTTATTTAAGTACTTCAAAAATTTGTGGAGTACACGTTTACATAAAAGACAAAATCTGTATCTCGGAAGGATTGATAAGAAATATAAGGAAGAATTTTTTTTTGTGTTATTCAATAAATGGAAGAACTTAAAAATGTTCTAATAAACACATATAAGGCTTTGTGGAAAAATATTATGTGAAAGTAATTTAAAATAAAAGATCCTTATAAATGTTTTTGAGAATACTGAGAAAGATAAATTGAATATTTACAGTGATATTGGAAGTGAGTGAAAGAATCCTTACCAAAGTTCAAAAGAATAGTGTTATGATTAAAGTTCTGATATAAGAGAAACATTAATATTTCCTAGCCTTCAAAAAAAATTTAGTCTAAAAACATAATTGGAAATTACAATGCTCAGATAAAACCATAAATAAATTGAGATTAAGAATCAAAATTTACTCATCTCAAAATATGAACCTAAATCAATTTGTGAATATATTCAACACAAAGAATGGGTGGATGCTATGAATGAATATTTGGATCATGATGAGAAAAATGGAACGTGGGAACTTGTTTCATATTGATAAAATAAAAAATTTATTAGAATTAATTGTGTTTATAAAAAAATAGAATGATCATGAAGAAGTTTCAAAAAAAAGAAACACTTATTTGGAAAGGATATGCACATGTGGAAGGGGTCTATTTTGAAGAATAATTTTCCTCATTTGTAAAATTATAAGATATTATAATGTTTCTATCAATGTACACACAAACAAATTAAAAAAAATATTATTTATATAAAGTCATCTTTATTAAATGGTGAGATTGAGGAAGTTCATAAAATTGAACAACCTTGTGGTATTCAACATCATACTAATGACAAAAAATTTTTATAGATTTAATAAATCCTTGTATGGGTTGAAACAAGACCCACGTTCCTAGTACACAGAACATGATAGCTGTTTGAGAAAGTTAAATTTTTCTAAAGGAAAAGTTTATAGGAACCTATATGTGAAAGATATTGACTATGAGACTCTAATTGTAGTTTTTTCTATGGATGATATAATTTTTTCTTTAGAGGAATTCAATTTTTTTAATGAATTTTCATAGGAAAGTAACAAGAATTTTGACATGTCAATGTGGAGAGAAAAAAAATTCTTCCTTTGTTTAGAACATCATTCAAAATAAAATAACATTTTATTTTCTCAATAAAATTATTGAAAGGAATTTTTAAATAAGTGTGGGATGGAAAAATATAAATAAGTTACTACTCATATATCAATGAGCACAAAATTGAGAAATTATGAGTTTGGAAAAAATGTGAATTAGAAATACTTTTAGAAGATGATTAAAAGTTAACTTTACCATAAAGCCTTAAGGAATGATGTTATTTATGTTGGAATTTTTTTTCCATGTATCAAATTAATCTGAAAGAATCACATATTTTGTAAGAAAAATAATTTTGAGTTATATCAAAGCAAAAAACTTCTCATGGGATGTTATACAAAATAAATTGTTTAATAATGATTAATGGTTACATTGATCCCAATTGGGCTAGAGATTATAATGATAGAAAATCAACCTCATGGGGAATATTTTTCGTGAGTGAATGTTGTGTCATTGGGCATAGTAAGAAACAAAGTTAAGAATCATTAAGTATAGTGGAATCAGAATATATTGTAAATAATAAGTCTTATACTAAGATGTTGTGAATGAATGTTCAACTAAAATATTTTAAATTAAAATTTGATATACCATTGAAGATACTTTTTTATAATCAATGTGAAATTTATATCACTAAAAATAATTTCCAGCATTTATCATCAAAACAAATTGATATAATTTTTCACTTTAGAAAATAAAAAAAATTTGAGATTTTATCTAGAATATACCTCACTGAATTATCGAATTGTTGATATCTTCAAAAAAGAAATTCCAAAAGAAATATTTGTTGAATTGTGGCTATAAATTTATATTCATCCTCCTCTAATGGATTCATAAATCTCCAAAGTAATTCACCCCCCATACTTCTGATTATGTTGAAAAAGTGGAGAGAAATTAACAACATTGTACTTTGTAAAAAGTTTTTACTTATCATTCTTCTCTGAATCCAAATTTTTGGTAATCATAAAATAGGGAAGATAATAGAAAAATGGGGAGAGATATAGAAATGTGATTAGGGATAAAAGTTAGTGGGAGTTAATATTTAAATTTCCATAAAGATTTCTTATCACTGAGGGGTGGAATTAATTTAAAAACATTACTTTATCCAGTAGTGTGGTGACATGACACTCTCTTTTGAGAAAGGATGTGTTTTGGTAAAGGTCAGAAACTTGAGTTGTTTACAAAATTTGAGTTGTGAAAATATTCTGAGAGTTAAAAAATGAATTTCCAAGTGTTATAAAAAAATATAAAGGGGGATATTGAAGAACCATTTTTATGTTTTTAAAAAAGTTTTGTATTTTTAAAAACTATCCTTTTGTGAAAGAATGTTTTTTCTTAATGATCAGACCCAACCCATCGGTATAGGAAATCAGACTCATTTCATCACCATGAGTCAATAGAACCAGGAAATCAAAATAAGAATTTGATGGAAAGTCAGAGATTCCTAGTAATTGGACTTGGGAATAATTGGTCTTAGAAGATACTAAGTGAGACTCAAAGTTTGGAAATTAATGAAACATCCAGGTAATGTGATGATTCATTGTTGATCATCAAGTTCTCATAAGACATGAATCAGTTAAGATACAAGATGGATTTAGTGAAAGAGAGGAGAATATGATGTAATTTATTTTTACTGATACTCATCGGTGTGAGGACCACTAGATAAGAAGTGATGCAGATCACCAGTATGTGAATCGTCAATGTGACAATATCATATGTATTAAATAATGATATTTTTTATTGAAGAAGTCATGATGTTTTTGAATAGTTTTGAATGAAGATATTGAATTCACGAGTTATAAATTTTTCATACTTTCTAACCTAATTCAGTTTATGCCTTACCAATAATTAAATTATCAAAAATATTGAAAACTGTTATGATTAGATCATTTGATGAAAGGGAGGAATCGTAATGATTATATTCATTACAAATATTAGGAAAAAATTTCATTGCATCCAGATGTAACAAACATATAAGTTTTTAAAAGTTTGAATAAGTTATAATTGATGAGGTTTGAAGAATTACAATATTTCAAAGTGGAGTTTACATCATAAAGATAATTCCATCACATTGATAATTCCATCACTATGAGGATTCTATTAGATTGACTCTAAGAATGAAAGTTTTTCAGATTGACTCTGAGCAGGGAATTCAACTAGACTAACTATGAAGAGGATATTCCGATCGTAATGAGTAGTTCAGATAGTCAGATCTTAATGAGTATTTCAATATTGTCACATCATAATGATTAGAGGAATAAATTTATGTCGTAATGAGTAGAGAATGTTAGTCACATCATATTTCTGCTAAGGATGATATATCATATCAAGAAAAATTAATAATATCCTGGAAGAATGATTTCGAAGAAATATTGAGAAGGTTTTAAGCAGTAAAAGTTTTTGTTAAAAAGATAGTGTTTTTTTGGAGATTTGAAAATTGGTTAAGTGGGAAATTTTTTTCATTTTCCAACCATTTTTATTCTAAGCCTCTTATAAATAGAAGCATAGAACATTCCTACGTTGAATCTTTTGTATGTCTATGGAAGAGGTGGAGCGCTACATAATTATTTTCATGATTTTTTCTATACTATGATCACCTAAGAAATTAAACAACCTGAAATTTTTTATTAACGTTCATAGGAATATCATATTTATCATTTGAAATGATTTTTTGTTTTTTCATATTGAGAATGGTTTTATCAAAGTAATCTCTTCTGACAGAATTCATCTGACTGAGGAAGTTCGAATTGAGTTTTCAGTAGTTTCTAAAAATTGCAGGTTTTGACATCCATATAGAACAAAAAGTTTCTTTAGGTATAGAATGAGAATGATAGTATTATGTTATGTCAATCAGACTAATTAAATAATACTGGGTTCATATAGCTGAAGTCCATAGGACTCAATCTCATCGAACCTTGTAACTTTAGTGGAGCAGATTAAACAATGTCTTTATTATAATGTTTAGATCATTTATTTTGTAAGAAAATTTCTAACCTGATGGGATTCAGTGTAATAATTAATATTGGGAGATCGAAGGTTTCTAATGGGATTTGAAACAATTTGTATTCACTTGTTCATGTAATGTTTTTAGCTCATTTAAATAGAGAAAGTGCTTCATTAGATACTGATGATTATAGGGAAAATAAATCAATACTTTATGGGATTATAAAATAAAATATTGAATATAATCTTGAGAAAAATAAACAACTCAAGAAGGAATGAAATAAGTAGAAGATAAAATTTCAGGAGAAAACTTTTCAGAATAGTGAACACATCAAAAAGAAGGTGAAAATAGTTAATGGCGTTGTAGATTAGAAAATGAACATGGTTGGCATAGAAAGGAAATAAAAATTTTATGAAGAAACATCTGTTGGAAAGCATAATATTAACAAAGAATAAACAATATTTTTTGTGTGAATTAAGAATAACTAGATGGAGTTGGCTAAATTTGATAAGATGGTAAATGATCTTAAAGAAATCTTGACTCATAAATAAGAAGATATGTCCAAAAAGAAATCATTTTTTCTTGTTGAATGGAGTGAGTTAGTAAATAACATAGAAGACTTCACCAAAGCAGTTGAGGTTAAAGGTAAATATTATTAGGGTGGTGGAAAGAATGGTCCATAAGATAAGGTTATTTCTATCTCCTAAAAATTCAACAAAAATTTTTATTTACTAACATAGAATGTTCAAAAGATATTATTAAATAAACTTACACCATTAAGATTAGTGATAAGTCATCATCCACTAAGGAATATTTAAATTCTATAAGAAATTTTTTCCCTAAAAAACCCAAAGTTTGGGAAATAACAACAAAAGAATAATCAAATAAGTACTACTGTTAAAATGAATTATTAAGATTCCAAGGTACCTTATAGTTTTGTGAAGTATTCAAGAAAAAATAATATTTACGATCATACAATATGTCCATAAAAATAAAAATATATAAACTAAGGTTGTAACATCCTGACCCAACTGACCACTAAACTAGTAGTTGTACTGGTCACTACAAAGCCTCAAGTGTGCCTCCCTATATGCTAGAGGCATTCAACTAGAAGAAAGGGTATAATGATGGAAAGGTGAGGAGAATATATCCTCATGATCATTGTAGCACAATGATATATCAGAAAATAAATACCACGCGGTATCCAAAGCTGTAAAAATAAATGAAAAAGTAGCAAACGATAAATATAACGACTGAATAAAAGTAAATGGTCAATGTTAATAAGTATAATAATGTATTATTTTCCATATGATATTAAAAGATATAATATATAGGTACAACAAGAAGTATAATATAATTAAAAGAATAATATCCCAAATTCTAGCTCCACAAGCATCCTGATTACAAGCTCAATCATGTTCTCCCTAGCTCCCAAGAACATAGCACATCATAAGCAATAAATCTATGGAATGGAAAACTTGAAGAAAATATTGTGTACCCCAGGGAAATGGAAGCCTTATTAGGGTGTGAGATATACTTAGTAGGCCACCACTAACAGTGTCTAGTTCAATCCAGTTTGTGTGATATAAAATAAGTGGTGTTCCTATAATAATGAATGCAGGATAATAAATAATTAAGACATAATAGTTTGGGTTCCACCAGTATAACTGACTTCCAATACCTGATTCATTCTAAGATGTATTTATAAACCAATTGTACCTCAAAAAAAGTGATAATAAGTATGTAAGGGTCATTATTCACAAGGAATCAGTTATAGACCAACCCTAAACATGTGATTCATCTTCCAGGATGAGTCACTAAGACAACAGTTAACTATGATCATAATTAAAAAATAAGGAATCACATATTGACCACAAAATAAATCATTCAAATCCAATATGCCCATCTTGACCCTATTCAAGGAGATCCACAAAAGAATCTCTAGGGATTCTATAAGATCCTTTGTAATACCCAATACTGTAGATTCTGTCCAAATAGACCCATTAAGGTGTCCCTCATATCCCTCTTAGAATGGTTTAAGAATAACCTCCAAGATCATCCCGGGTATCTCACATAGGGGACTGAGTATCACCTAATCCATGGTATAACCATCTTGCTAATTATTTCATCCACATTTTCTCCACTAGAGAACAGGAGTCACTCAATATGATAATAAAACACCCAGAGAGACCATATAAGGCAAACTAAGTGTCACTATTGACACATCCATTAGTTCCAATACCAAGAACGGACATTCCATCCATGGAATCCTTAACTCATGACATGTGTTAATTCCTAGCCCATAAGTATATAATACATAAAAGTATGATCTCATAATATCAATATGTAAATTCAAGACTAGCATTCCAAATAGGCTAGACCACACATTTTATTCAGGACAATAAATTTTTGCATAAAACATTAGCAATGATCACAAAATACTTGAAGAAAGAAGGAAGTGTTAGTATATATCATAAAGCATAAGAAAAATTACATATAGAGAAAATAATGATGATTAAGTCCTAACACATGAAATAAAATTTATCTTAATTCAAAAACATTAATCAAGGAATTATTTATAAGTGAGAAACACTATAAGGAGTGTTCTTTCCAAATAAGGTTGTATACAAGGTGGCCTACAAGGACGGGTATGTGACATGTGATGTAATAATGTAGCCTAAAGCATGAAGCTATGTAATAAGGGCATAAATTTTATGGAAATTGAGGAGAGCCTAACTAATTGATGCTTGAGTTACATGAGTATTTCTCATTAAAAGCATTTATTTCAAGATTAACCCACACACACTAGGGTAGTTTATAAATTTTAAGTCACGGGATTTATGGTTCTTGAAGGATGGCATACCCATTAGAGTGGCTCAAAACATGGTGATCAACCAAAGGGTTCAATCTGTAGGATCGAAATAGATATGAGATAGCACAAATACAAGAGGGGGTGAATTGTATATTTAAAATTTGATATTAAAACCTTTAAATAATGTTATTATTTTAATACAACATTAAATAATACAATTAAAAATAACTCTCATAAAAAAACATTTGGACTGGCTCTCAGTTCGATGAAATTGTTATGATGCCACAGATTATGAAAACAATTGTATTCAGGTTGGATACAAATATTAGTGTAATACAGAGTGTAAAAGATTATACCATATAGCATATAGAATAATTACTATAAAGTATAGGATATAATTTAAACAATTACAAAAGAATAAAAATATAAATAAGAAATAAAATGTTTCTCTTTCTATTATAATAAGCAGTGGGAAAATAAATGGTATTACAATTATTTTATACCAAAGAGTTGGGTATCCTTTCACCATGGATAATATGTCCATCTCACCAACACTGTTAATCCCTTGATACGATAATCGGCACGTCTATCTTTCTATCTTCGCAAGTCCTCTATTTTACAGGTAATCGGTACCTCTATCTTTCAAATGCATGAAATCCCTCGATACGATGATCGGTTTCACTGTCTGTCTATCCCCAGAAAACTAGGAGGGACTTGGGAAACTGGAATTGTAACAGTCATATTGAAACAGAAAACACTACATCATTTTGATTTGTTTATAACTAACTCCACAATATCATTTTGGTCAAAACAAATGATATTTGAAAATGATAACATGAGGAAAATTGATATAAAACATGTTTTTTTTATAAAAGTATGAAAACATAATGTTATAAAAAAACACATGAGTATGATTAATATTACATAGTGTAAAACACTGTTATGATTTAAAGTGGGAATGATTCATATAGTGAGTATGATGGAAAGAGTCAATACAATAGACAGAGTCATTACGATAGTCATAGTCATTATTATATATAGGTTCAATATGATAGACAGAGTCAATATGATAGATAGAGTTATTACGATAGAGATGGTTGATACGATAGAAAGAAAATCCATTTTTAAAATTTGTCCTTTATTTAAAAAATGAATAAATAAATTTATTATTTCCAAAACAAAATACATAAACGTCAAAATAATACATTTTACATTACAATCTACTCCTTTTTGGAAAGCACAAAACACATATTAAAACTAGAAATAAATAATTATCTTCATCTAAGTAATGAAAACACTTATGAATAGAGAAATGAATACAACTAACTCAGCCCTAGGTACAGAAATTATTAAGGATTTTATTCATATATATTTTCCTTGGGTTTCATTATTCTTCCCTATAATGTATTACTCTTGAGTAAGTCATTAACAATTCTCCCCCATTGTGAAACTTTTTCCCCTTTGGTAAGACATTATCCCCCACTATGATTGAGAAAAAGAAAAGTCTAATCTTGTATGGCCTGAAAAGTATATAGAATAATGGAATACAAAACAATAGAGATAAAACCATATAGTTTATTTAATTTTAAAGTTCTATGATTTTCAAAAAACAAACAAGAAAGAAAGATATAAAAAAATATTCATTTGTTTTCACTTCCTTTATCTTTCATGATCAACTTGTGAAGAACATCCTTATCTTTTTTATCTCTTTCTTGTCTTATGAGATATAAAAAAAATGGGATTTGAGAATATCTTATTGGTATGTAAAAATTTGATCCTAATTTTGTAACGACCTGAAATTTTGAATAAATCTTGTTTCCTAATTTTTTGTGTTATTTTATTTTCATACTCAACAAAACTGTTTCATTGGATAACATGAGTATAATTGAAATGAGACTGTTGGGTTTTGACTATTATATGCTTATTGGTCAATATGACCGCTGGAAACTAAACGTTTCATTTTATTTTGTCTATAAATACAATTGATCTTGGTTAATTAATATAGAATGAAGATTTGATGGCCTCACCCAGTAGTCTTGGACCGATCGAAGCCCATTTAACAGAACTTGGGAAGGAGGTATCCCCTTTGAGCTTTTCTCTGGACCAAACCCAAGCCGAACATCATCGTGTGAAGCTAGAACGGAATCTCCTTTGAGAGAAGGTCAAACTGATAGAAATTACTACATGTGCGATGTTGACCGAGCCTCCCTCAAATTCTCTCACCTTAGCACACCATACACTTAGGTCCTATGCTGGTGTGATAAGGGGCTATGTAAGGAGACTATAACTGCCTTGTGTAATCCTTTATTTTAAATAAAAAAATTTATTTCTCTTTTTGATGAAGTTTATGAATTTTCAAAAGTCCGGATAAATATAGTATGCATATTTTTGGTTAATTTTAGAGAAAGTATATTTTAAAAAAAATGTTTATTTAAACCTTAAATAATTAAAAATGTGTAATGATTTTTTAAAAATGGTCTTCCAAAATTATGTTCAGTATGAAATTTAGAGTCTAATAAGATCAACATAATTTTTGATATATAGTAAATTTTGAATAGTAATTTTATGCTTAGGATTAGTAATGTGACCAAATGGATTAGTAATCTCACTTAAATAAAGCATTAATATAATCTAGGCAACTTGATTAAGTAATGTGATTCAATAAAATGGTTAAATAACGGTTTCATAAATTATTAGTCAAGTATTAGTCTTTTCGGGTGAATATTGTTTTTTTAATTAAAAATTTAATTAAAAATATTTAGAAAATTATTTTTATGGATTTCATTTTTGAACTCAGAGCATCGATATTATGTTAAGGTAATTTTTGGGGATTTTTTCTGAAAAAAATGAATTTTTGGTGAATGGTGTATTTATTTAAAAATTAAATTAAAAATATTTAGAAAATTATTTTTATAAAATGGTGTTCATTTTTGAAATCATAGTATCGATATTTGGTTAAGGTAAAATTTTGGGATTTTTCTGAGAAAGTTGAATTTTCAATGATTAGTGAAACTATAGTTTTTAAGTTACGGGTGTTTAATGACATCATTAAATGATGTATTAAGTAGGTAACCAATATGTTCGACTTATGAATAGTAATATAAGGTATGAGGTGACCCAAGTGGCCAATACCATGGGCAAGCCCATGGTTTTTCCAAAACCACTAATGAGGTGTCCCTTGGCCATTAATGCCTTGTCCCCTCACTTTCCCTATAAATACAAATCCATCCTCTCATCAATTCGACTCCCAAATCTCCCCCAACAAATCTATGGTCACATTACCTCCCAAGGAGTCCTCCCAAGGTTCCCACAAGCCCTCAAGGTCCCAACCTTTGAGTTTGAAGAGTTACATTTTAAGGTAAGGGATCCAAACTCTCTCTTTCTTTTCAAATGCTATCTTTTAAGTCATTTCTTTTATGCTCCGTGTTCTTTTATTGGATTATGTTATTTTATATTCCTATTGCTTCCCTTTTCATGTTCATATAATGAGATATCCCCTCTTACTCTCATTGTCTAGTTATGAATGTTTAAGTGGCGCTGTTAGACTGCCGAAATTTTTCTAACGGATTCTTTCTCCCATCTCATTTTTCTGGATCTATTTTCATGTAAAGTCTTTCAAGTTACTTTTTATTATGTTGGGGTGTGATCTATAAATCTATCATACTGATATTTTATGAGCATATTATGAGATACCCCATTTGATCTCTTCAATTCATTATTTTGATGTTTTAAGTGGCATCGTTAGGCTGAGAATTTTTAAGGGATTCTTTCACCCTTCTCGTTTTCAAGATCTATTTTCATGTCCAGTCTTTCAAGTTACTTTTTATTATTTTGGGGTGTGATCTCTATTACTATTATACTGAAATCTTATGTTCATATGATGAGAGTCCCTATTTGATCTTTTCAATTCATTTTTGGTTGAATTTTAAGTGACGTCGTTAGGCTGCAGGATTTTCATAAGAGAAATCTAATTTTTTTTCTTCCTTCCATATTTTTCATTTCAAATGGTATGTCCTTAAAATTTCATTACCATGTTCATATATCCTTCATATTATGTCCCTATACTATTTTATGGGTCATTTATAAATGTTTGACCCATGTCCCCTCTCTTTTCAATGTTTTCTAAAACCTCGTAACATAGCCGTTATGCCGTAGAATTTCCATCTCAAAATGTCTCTCTCTTATTCTCAAATTCATTTATTTTATTAATTGAATACTCAAAGATCTTTCTTCTAAAGGGGTATTCACATATATACCAAAATTTTCTATTTTAAATTCTGGGATTTACATACGTGAGACCCGCTTTCCCTTTCTGTAGGTTTAATGTGACATAAAGATCATGTCTTTAAAACAGTTTTTAAAACGTTATGATTATGAAATGAAACCCATTTCTTTTATTCTATATGTGTTATTTATGAAATGATTGATGATGATATATGTGGATCACATGATAATAAATACATGTCAAGGGTGTGCCCTGATATCACTCTAATTCATTGGGTAAAGACTTAATCTCTAGATATTACTATTTTTTTTATGATGCCTTGGTGAATAACCTTGGTAATTTTTAATGACACCTTGGGGATAGACCATGGTGAAATAGAAATGATTTTCAATATTAAATGTTGTAGCCACATATTCAAGTTATAAAAAATATTATTTTTATTATGATATGCCTTGTGATTTATTTCTCATGCCTTAAAGTTCTTTTTCATGACATTGTTGATGTATCTCAAGTTCACATGTTAAATATTTCCCCTAGTTTCCCTTACTGGGCCTTCTTCTCACCCTTTATTTTGATGTATGACCCCAGTTTATGAGATGCAGTAATGAAACTAGGATTGAACATAAAGAGAAGCCTTTCATGTGTTTAATAAGAATGTTTTGTGTTTTCATGGTTTAAGTTCCTGGTTTCCAAGACACTGAACCTTAAAGATCCTCGGTTTTGTAAAATGTAATGAATGTTTATGTGATAAAAAGGATGGATGTTATAGTTGGTATCAAAGTATGGTTTATTTATTTGTGGAAATTAGGATATGAAAACATTATGAAGAACCCTATAGAAAATATTAAATATAGGAAACGTTCCTTGTATTTTGTTGAGTATTGAGTAAGGGGTTGCCAAGGAAATACATCCTTGTCTGGATACAACCAGGTAGAGGTGCTCTGGAACAGATGTACATAGGGGTAAAACTCAAAAACACTGATTTGAGCTAGACTCGAATGGGAACTGGTACATGACAACAGGCCTTATTGCACTCTTGTTTACGACACTCCCGGGGGATATGCTTTGGTAAATTCATAAGCTTAGTATGAACCATTATTAAAGGAACAATGATAAAATAAAATAAAGATTCAAATAATAATATATGATCATGGATAACCTAGTTTGAGACCTAGGGGATCACAAGTTAGGGTACACTTTTCTTTTACAAGTTATCCTTATATGATTTAAGTTCCTTTTCATGATTATTGGATAAGTATGTAAGCCCCCAATTATACTTTCTTTTCATAGTTAATGGTGGGAAATGGAAGAACATGTCCCAACAACCAATGTCATAGGAAATGTGATGATTACCATATTAATATGACAGAGATGATTGTGGGATTAAAATATGATTATTATTTTGGATGAAGTTCACTATTTTGGGGACCCTATATGATCGAGGTAAATAGATTACTATGGTATTTTCATTGAGGAGTAAAGGATGAAATATAATTTGAAGAATAAATGAATTTAAGGTGGACTTATGGAAATGATTAACCTATCTTGGGTATAATGTATTTAGGTTAGAAACCTTTTTTATAAGATGTTAGGAGTGGTTGATGTTGTTTGGAGATGAACAATGAAGTTAATTTTGGGATAGCATTTTATCAAATCCTTCTTGTATATGGGTTTCAATCTTAGTTTGGTTTATTTTGATGAATTTTAAGAACATTTATTTATGGGATTGTATATGATGAACTTTGGGTAGTACAATGGATATTTGAAGATTTAAAAGTAGTTTCCCTTCCTATCTAATTCTTTCGTTTTGAAGAGTTGTTTTACCTTACCCTTTCTATTTCTGGGATAATGTTTAAAGATATAAGAAATTGATAATTAATCTTTTTTGGAGTACGTGACTCTCAAGAAGATGATTATTGTGTTTTGATGAGACCAAGTGTTTTTGAATTCTCGTCATTTGGAGAAAAGATTAGTTTTGGTAGAATCTTACTAAAGGATTAAACTCTACTTGAAGGTAGGTATATTTCCTTATGTTTTTATTATATGTAGTAAATGAATCCCTCAAAACTATGAAAAGGAACATAAAACAAAAAACATTGTCTGTTAACGTTTCCTACTAGGTTATCAAAAACTGTTTACACACATCATAATTTTGTGATTTTCTTGTTCTTAACTTTCTCCTAATCATGTTTTCTATCACTCTCCCTTAGAATGCGACCCTTTGTTTTTCCTCCATGTCCATGTTTTCCTATATGGGATTCTAGTATAGGTTAACTCGGGTGACCTTTTTACTTCCCTTTCATTATTTTAAAGTAATTATTTTACTGACTCCTTTTTCAGTGTGGGAATTTCAATGAAATTTCAAAACCCAATTTTTAAAAATTTCAAGGACGCAATTTCTTAAGGGGGGAAGATTGTAACGACCCAAAATTTTGAATAAATATTGTTTCCTAATTTTGTGTGTTATTTTATTTTTATACTCAACAAAACTGTTTCATTGGATAACATGAGTATAATTAAAATGAGACTGTTGGGTTTTGACTTTTATATTCCCATTGCTCAATATGACTGCTGGAAACTAAATGTTTCATTTTCTTTTATCTCTAAATACAAGTGATATTGGTTAATTAATATAGAAATAAGATTTGATGGCCTCACCCAGTAGTCTTGGACTAATCGAATAACATCTAACAGAACTTGGGAAGGAGGTAGCCCCTCTGGGCTTTGATTTGGACCAAACCCAAGACGAACTTCATCGTGTGAAGCTAGAACGGAATCGCCTTCGCGAGAAGTTCAAACTGATAGAAATTACTACATGTTCGATGTTGGTCGAGCCTCCCTCGGATTCTCTCACCTTAGCACACCTTACACTTAGGTCATATGCTGGTGTGATAAGGGGTTATGTAAGGAGATCTTAACTGCCTTGTGTAATCTTTTCTTTTAAATAAATATTTTGATTTCTTCTTATGATGAAGTTTATGAATTTTCAAATGTCCAGATAAATATAGTATGCATATTTTTGGTGAATTTTAGAGAAAGGATATATTAAAAAAAATGTTTATGTAATCCTTAAATAATTAAAAATGTGTGATGATTTTCAAAAAAATGGTCTTCCACAATTATGTTCAGTACGAAATTTAGAGTCTAAAAAGATCAACATAATTTTTGATGAATAGTAAATTATGAATAGTGATTTTATGCTTAGGATTAGTAATCTTACCAAATGGATTAGTAATCTCACTTAAATAAAGAATTAATATAATATAGGCACCTTGATTAAGTAATGTGATTCAATAAAATGGTTAAATAACGGTTTCATAAATTATTAGTCAAGTATTCATTTTTTGGGTGAATAGTGTTTTTTTAATTAAAAATTTAATTAAAAATATTTAGAAAATAATTTTTATGGATTTCATTTTTGAACTCAGAGCATCGGTATTATGTTAAGGTAATTTTTGGTGATTTTTCTAAAAAAAATGAATTTTCTGTAAATAGAGTATTTATTTAAAAATTAAATAAAAAATATTTAGAAAATTATTTTTATAAAATGGAGTTCATTTTTGAAATCAGAGCATTGATATTTGGTTAAGGTGAAATTTTGGTATTTTTCTGAGAAAGTTGAATTTTCGATGAATAGTTAAAGTACAGTTTTAAGTTACGGGTGTTTAATGACATCATTAAATGATGTATTAAGTATGTAATCAATATGGTCGACTTATGAATAGTAATATAAGGTATGAGGTGTCCCAAGTGGCCAATACCCTGGGCAAATACCGTGGGCAAGCCCATGGTTTTTCCAAAACCACTAATGAGGTGTCCCTTGGCCATTAATGCCTTGTCCCCTCACTTTCCCTATAAATACCAAGCCATCCTCTCATCCATTCGACTCCCAAATCTCCCCCAACTAAGCTCTGATCTCATTACCTCCCAAGGAGTCCTCCCAAGGTTCCCCCAAGACCTCAAGGTCCCAACCATTGAGTTTTAAGAGTTACATTTTAAGGTAAGGGATCCAAACTCTCTCTTTCTTTTCAAATGCTCTCTTTTAAGTCATTTATTTTATGCTCCATGTTCTTATGTTGGAAGATGTTCTTTTATATTCCTCTTACTGACCTATTAAAGTTCATATAATGATAGATCCCCTCTTACTCTCATTATTTATTTTTATGAATGTTGAAGTGGCGTCGTTAGGATGCTGAAATTTTTGTAACGGATTCTTTCTCCCATCTCTTTTTTCAAGATCTATTTTCATGTAAAGTCTTTCAAGTTCCTTTTTATTATATTTTGGTATGATATATATATCTATCATACTAATCTCTTATGATCATATGATGAGTGACCCCATTTTATCTCTTCAATTCAATATTTTAATGTTTTAAGTGGCATCGTTAGGCTGGCGAATTTTTAAGGGATTCTTTCACCTTTCTCGTTTTCAAGATCTATTTTCATGTCAAGTATTTCAAGTTACTTTTTATTATGTTGGGGTAGGATATATATATCTATTATACTGAACTCTTATGTTCATATGATGATATAACATATTTGATCTTGTCAATTTATTTTTGGTTGAATTTTATGTGACGCCGTTAGGCTGCGGGATTTTCATAACAGAAATCTAATTTTTGTCTTCCTTCCATATTTTTCATTTCAAATGGTATGTCCTTTAAATTTCATTACCATGTTCATATATCCTTCATACTATGTCCCTATACTGATTTATGTGTCATTTATTATGTTTTGACCCATGTCCCCTCTCTTTTCAATGTAATCTAAAACCTCGTAACATAGCTGTTATGCCGCAGAATTTCTGTCTCAAAATGTCACTCTTTCCTATACTAAAATTCATTTATTTTCTTAAGTAAATACTCAAATATCTTTCTTCTAAAGGGGTATTCACATAAATACCAAAATGTTCTATTTTAAATTATGGGATTTACATACATGAGACCCATTTTCCCTTTCCAGGGGTTTAAAGTGACATAAAGATCATGTCTTTAAATTAGTTTTTAAAATGTTATGATTATGAAATGAAACCCATTTCTTTTATGCTATATGGGTTGTTTATGAAATTATTGATGATGATATATGTTGCTCACATGATAATAAATTAATTTCAATGGTGTGCCCTGATAGTGCTCCAATGCATTGGGTAAATACTTAATCTCTAGAGATGACTATTTTTTTAACGACGCCTTGGTGAATAACCTTGGTAATTTTTATGACACCTTAGGGATGGACCTTGGTGAAATAAAAATGATTTTCAATATTAAATGTTGTATCCACATCTTCAAGTTATGAAAAACGTTATTTTTTTATGATATGCCTCCTGATTTATTTCTCATGTCTTAATGTTCTTTTTCATGACATTGTTGATGTATTTCAAGTTCCCATGTTAAATGTTTCCCCTTGTTTCCCTTACTAGGCCTTCTGCTCACCCTTTCTTTTGATGTATGTCCCTAGGTTATGAGATGAAGTAATGAACCTAGGATGAACATAAGGAGATGCCTTTAAAGTTTTTAAGAAGAATGTTTTATGTTTTCATGTTTTAAGTTCCTGGTTTCCAATACACTAAACCATAAAGATCCTCGGTTTTGTAAAATGTAATGAAAGTTTATGTGATAAAAAGGAGGGATGCTATAGTTGGTATCAAAGTATGGTTTAGTTATTTTTGTAAATTAGGATTTGAATACTTTAGGAATAACCCTAGAGAAATGCTTAAATATAGGAATCCTTCCTGACATTTTGGTGAGTATTGAGTAAGGGGTTGCCAAGCAAATACATCCTTGTCTGGATAAGACCAGGTAGAGGTGGCTCTCACACAGATGTACATAGGGGTAAAACCTAAAAACATTGCTTTGAGCTAGACACGAACGGGAACCAGTACACGACAACGGGCCTTGCTTCACTCTTGGTTACGACACTCCTGTGGGATATGCTTTGGTAAATTAATAAGCTTAGTATGAACCATTATTAAAGGAACAAAGATAAAATAAAATAAAGATTCACATAAGAATATATGATCATGGATAACCTAGTTTGAGACCTTGGTGATCACAAGTTAGGGTATAATTTCCTTCTAAAAGTTATCCTTATATTCTTTAAGTTCCTTTTCCAGATTATTGGCTAAGTATTTAAGCCCCTAATTATACTTTCTTTTCTTAGTTAATGGTGGGAAATGGAAGAACATGTCCCAACAACCAATGTGATAGGAAATGTGACGATTGCAATATTAATATGACAGAGATGATTATGGGATTAAAATATTATTATTATTTTGGAAGATGTTCACTATTTTTGGGACCCCATATGATCGAGGTAAATAGATTAATACAGTATTTTCATTGAGGAGTAAAGGTTGACATATATTTTGAAGAATCGATGAATTTATGGTGAACTTATGGAAATGATTAACCTATCATGGGTCAAATATATTTAGGTTAGATACTTATGTTATAAGATGTTAGGAGTGGTTGATGTTGTTTGGAGATAAACAATGATGTTTAATTTGGAAGACTATGTTATCAAATCCTTCTTGTATTTGGGTTTCAATCTTAGTTTGGTTTATTTTGAGGAATTTTGAAGAACAGTTATTTATGGGATGGTGTATGATGAACTTTGGGTAGTACCGTGGAACTCTGAAGATTTAAAAGTAGTTTCCCCTCTTATGGGATTATTTCTTTTGAAAGCGTTGTTTTATCTTACCCTTTCTGTTTCTGGGATAATGTTTAATGATAGAAGAAATTGATAGTTAATCTTTTGTGGATTATGTGTCTCTCGAGAAGATGATTCTTGTGTTTTGACGAGACCAAGTGTTTTTGAATGCTCATCGTTTGGAGAAATGATTAGTTTTGGTAGAAACGTAATAAAGGATTAAACTCAACTTGAAGGTAGGTATATTTCCATATGTTCTTATTTTATGTAGTAAATGAATTCCTCAAAAATATGAAAAGGAACATAAAATAAAAAAATATTGTCTGTTAACGTTTCCTACTAGGTAATCAAAGACCGTATACATACATCATAAGTTTGTGATTTTCTTGTTGTTAACTTTATCCTAATCATGTTTTCTATCACTCTCCCTTAGAACGTGACCCTTTGTTTTTCCTCCATGTCCATGTTTTCCTACATGGGATCCTAGTATGGGTTAACTCGGGTGACCATTTTACTTCCCTTTCTTTCTTTTAATGTAATAGTTTTACTGAATCCTTTTTTAGTGTGGGGCTTTCAATGAAATTTCAAACCCCATTTTTTAAAAATTGTGAGGACACAATTTCTTAAAGGGGGTAAGATTGTAACGACCCAACATTTTGAATAAATCTTTTTTCCTAATTTTGTGTGTTATTTTATTTTTATACTCAACAAAAATGTTTCATTGGATAACATGAGTATAATTAAAATGAAACGGTTGGGTTTTGACTGTTATATGCCCATTGGTCAATATGACCACTGGAAACTAATCGTTTCGTTTTCTTCTATCTCTAAATACAAGTGATCTTGGTTAATTAATATAGAAAGAAGATTTGATGTCCTCACCCAGTAGTCTTTGACCGATCGAAGCCCATCTAACAGAACTTGGGAAGGAGGTAGCCCCTCTGGGATTTTCTCTCGACCAAACCCAATCCGAAATTCATCGTGTGATGCTAGAACGGAATCGCCTTCGCGAGAAGTTCAAACTGATAGAAATTACTACATGTGCGATGTTGGATAAGCCTCCCTCAGATTCTCTAACCTTATCACACCTTACACTTAGGTCCTATGCTGGTGTGATAAGAGGCTATCTAAGGAGACCATAACTGCCTTGTGTAATCCTTTGTTTTAAATAAAAATTTTGATTTCTTCTTATGATGAAGTCTATAAATTTTAAAATGTTCGGATAAATATAGTATGCATATTTTTGGTGAATTTTAGACAAATGATATTTTAAAAAAATGTTTATGTAAACCTTAAATAATTAAAAATGTGTAATGATTTTCAAAAAATGGTCTTCCACAATTATGTTCAGTATGAAATTTAGAGTCTAATAAGATCAACTTAATTTATGATGAATAGTAAATTATGAATAGTGATTTTATGCTTAGTATTAGTAATGTGACCAAATGGATTATTAATCTCACTTAAATAAAGCATTAATATAATCTAGGCACCTTGATTAAGTAATGTGATTCAATAAAATAGTCAAATAATGGTTTCATAAATTATTAGTCAAGTATTAGTTTTTTCAGGTGAATAGTGTTTTTTTAATTAAAAATTTAATTTAAAATATTCGGAAAATTATTTTCATGGATTTCATTTTTGAACTCAGAGCATCGATATTATGTTAAGGTAATTTTTGGGGATTTTTCTGAAAAAAATGAATTTTCGGTGAATAGTGTATTTATTTAAAAACTAAATTAAAAATATTTAGAAATTATTTTTATAAAATGGAGTTCATTTTTGAAATCAGAGCATTGATATTAGGTTAAGGTGAAATTTTGGGATTTTTCTGAGAAAGGTGCATTTTTGATGAATAATGAAAACACAGTTTTTAAGTTGCGGGTGTTTAATGACATCATTAAATGATGTATTAAGTATGTAATCATTATGGTCGACTTATGAATAGTATGATAATGTATGAGGTGTCCCATGTGGCCAATACCATGGGAAAATAACATGGGCAAGCCCATGGGTTTTCCAAAACCACTAATGAGGTGTCCCTTGGCCATTAATGCCTTGTCCCCTCACATTCCTTATAAATACCAAGCCATCCTCTCATCCATTCGACTCCCAAATCTCCCCCAACGAAGCTCTGGTCTCATAATCTCCCAAGGAGTCCTCCCAAGGTGCCCCCAAGCCCTCAAGGTCCCAACCTTTGACTTTTAAGAGTTACTTTTTAAAGTAAGGGATCCAAACTCTCTCTTTCTTTTCAAATGCTCTCTTTTAAGTTATTTCTTTTATGCTCCATGTTCTTATGTTGGAGGATATTCTTTTATATTCCACTTACTTCCCTTTTAATGTTTATATAATGAGAGATCCCCTCTTACTCTCATTATTTAGTTTTATGAATGTTTAAGTGGCGTCGTTAGTCTGCCGAAATTTTTGTAATGGATTCTTTCTCCCATCTCTTTTTTCAAGATCTATTTTCATGTAAAGTATTTCAAGATACTGTTTATTATATTGGGGTATGATCTCTATATCTATCTTACTAATCTTTTATGATCATATGATGAGAGGCCCCATTTTATCTCTTCAATTCAGAATTATGATGTTTTAAGTGGCGTCATTAGGCTGCCGAATTTTTAAGGAATTCTTTCACCCTTCTAGTTTTCAAGATCTATTTTCATGTCAAGTCTTTCAAGTTCCTTTTTATTATTTTGGGTATGATGTCTATATCTATTATACTGAACTCTTATTTTCATATGATAAGAGACCCTATTTGATCTTGTCAACTCATTTTTGGTTGAAGTTTAAGTGAGGCCGTTAGGCTGCGGGATTTTCATAAGAGAAATCAAATTTCTGTCTTCCTTCCATATTTTTCATTTCAAATGGTATGTCCATCAAATTTCATTACCATGTTCATATATCCTTCATATTATCTCCCTATACTATTTTATGGGTCATTTATGATTGTTTGACCCATGTCCCCTCTCTTTTCAATGTTTTCTAAAACCATGTAACATAGCTGTTATGCCGCAGAATTTCCATCTCAAAATGTCTCTCTCTTATTCTCAAATTCATTTATTTTATTAAGTGAATACTCAAAGCTCTTTATTATAAAGGGGTATTCACATATATATCAAAATTTTCTATTTTAAATTTTTGGATTTACATACATGAGACCCACTTTCCCTTTCTGTGGGTTTAAAGTGACATAAAGATCATTTCTTTAAAGCGATTTTTAAAACGTTATGATTATGAAATGAAACCCATTTATTTTATACTATATGGGTTTTTTATGAAATTATTGATGATGATATATGTGGATCACATGATAATAAATGCATTTCAAGGGTGCTCCCTAATATCGCTCCAATGAATTGGGTAAATACTTAATCTCTAAATATGAATATTTTTTTAACGACGCCGTGGTGAATAACCTTGGTAATTTTTAATGACACCTTGGGGATGGACCTTGGTGAAATAGAAATGATTGTCAATATTAAATGTTGTATCCACATCTTCAAGTTATTAAAAAGGTTATTTTTATTATGATATTCCTCATGATTTATTTCTCATGCCTTAAAGTTCTTTTTCATGACATTGTTGATGTATTTCAAGTTCACATGTTAAATGTTTCCCCTTGTTTCCCTTACTGGGCCTTCTACTCACCCTTTATTCAAAGGTATGTCCCCAGGTTATGAGATGCAGTAATGAACCTTGGATGAACATAAGGATAATCCTTTCAAGTGTTTAAGAAGAATGTTTTATGTTTTCATGTTTTAAGTTCCTGGTTTCCAAGACACTAAACCTTAATGATCCTTGGTTTTGTAAAATGTAATGAATGTTTATGTGATAAAAAGGTAGGATGCTATAAGTTTTTTATAGTATCTTCTTGAATTTTGATCACTTATTCAAGAGTATCAATTTTTTCTTGCATATTCATATTTTCTTCAGTCAACACGTTATTTATTTCTTTACCAAAACTATGTCATCTTTTATAGATGAAACCTTTGAAAAATATTACTTGAAAACATTCATCCTTTATTTCAACTCTTTTACTGAAGGATCATCAGCACCAGAGGTTTTTGAAATATTATTCAACATGTCAATAGATTCCCTATCAAGATTATTAAAAGCAATAGAAATTTCATTTGAAATCCTCCTTAAGTTTTCAATTGATTCCTCATGTTCATTCACAGAGATTTCTATTTCGTATGACCAGTTAGTCATCCTATTTTAAGCCTTCTTATGAGAAACATAACTATCACTAAAAACATTTAGATCGACCTCTATTGACATTACTCTCTTTCTGAGCTCTCTTACTGAACCAAATATTTTTATTTGATTATCTGTAATGAAATCAATCTTTCTTTCTATTCTGGGAAATTATTGAATATTCTTCTCAATTATTCTTAAAACAAGAACAATGTAATCACTCTTCTTGAGAGAAATTGTCTATTTTGAATCTGTATCATCATCGTATGATTCAATTTTATTATATTGTCTTGAGTATTCATTAGGAAGTTTTCCTTTTCCTTTCTCTTTTTCCTTTTCAACCATTTCTTCTTTTTTTATCTCTTTCATCTTCTACTTTGTCACTAAGGACAATTAATTTCTCTGCATGAGAAATTTGATCCCCTTTCTCAATGGGAGAGTGAATTCTATCTAATTGAGTTTTTAAGGATTGAAATGTTGCTTGACCGGCATAAGGTTTCAGTTGATGAATTCCTTTACCTTTTTTTAAGAAAATATTCTTCTCTACTTTTCTTAGAACACTAAAGATATTCCAAAAGAAACTCATATTCCTCTTCTTCACCTACTTGTTGTGAATATGATTGAATAACTTCTTGAACTATTTCTTTTCCTATTTCTTTCTCTGGGAAAGTTTTACGATTGGTTCTTGTTGAACTTGTTCTGTTAGTTGCACACTTTATAACTCAACGCTTTTTAGGATTTGGGAAACATCAAAATATTGAGCTTTTCTTTTCAAAAGAATATTCTTCTTCTTCTCAACCTATAGAGTATCTTCTATTCTTATCTCTTTATCTAGAGAATCTTCTAGATCAAGAAAAAATTTAGGATCACCTTATTTTATTTCTTCTTTCTCCTTTCTTCACTTGGTTACATCCTCCAAAATATATTTTGTTTTCTTTTTAGTCTTTGCACTATTTTGAGGATCTGACTTTTGAGAAGCTACAACTATTGGAGATGATTATAATAGAAGTGGTGTCAACTGATTTGGTGTTGATTCTTCCTCATCTTTGATGAATATTTTGACTTTTCATCAAAATAATCATTCATTTTATTTAACTTATCCTTTCTAATCCAATAATCCATCAACTATTTCAAATCGCTTTTCACTAAAATATTAAAAAACATCAAAATTTCAATAATTAAATTTTGTGATAATAGATGGATACATGATAATATGGGCATTAATTGATCCAGACTTCGCATTCATTATTGTTTCAAAAATGTAACCCATGAGATTTACCTTTCTCATATTTACAAGATAATCATACATAAAGATGTCAGAAACCTTAAGCGTTTCTCTATACCCTTTCCTTGGAACTAGAAACCCTTGTATCCAAAAGACAACAAATAGGTTGTATATAAAGTGATGGGCTAATTTTAATTTCTCCTTATTTATAAGAAATGAATTTTCAGATCTTTCCTTATAAATCGTACTAAAATTCTCTGGAAGCTTATGATAAGGAAAAAAGGAGTCACCTTCAATAAGGACATAGAGGAAATGTTCTTCCTGTTTTACAAACATTGAAACAATTATATCATACATGGAAAAGTTAACCATGATATACATATTAAAATACATAGTATTGTAGAATTATCAAACCTATTCAACACAAATCGAATCTTGATAAATGGGTTTCTCAACCCCAATACGTTCCCAAACACAGAATAAAATAATCCTTTTTATTGATGAGTCATAACTATCAATGAAATCTTGATAGACTAACCTTTTGCTGAAGAAATCCATTTCTAAGAAAGCCTTTGAAGACATATCAGTAGGAGTATTGGAAAACGACAGAGGAATAACTTTTTTTGGAAAAATAAATGATTTTACTAAGTCTTAAAAAGAAGAGCAGAGTATCGCTAGGAAATCTGTAGAACCAGTGTGGGTTTGAGAAGAGAAGTCCTCAATTTATAGGAAAAATTGGATGACTGTTGGTCTTCTAAGATTGATTTTAGAATATAAAGAATCCAACAAAAGAAAATAAAATAGGTTTTTCTTTAATGTAAATAAAATTAAAATTAAATTAAAAAACAAGAAACAATAATACAAAAGAAAAGAAATACAAAAGGAAAATAGAATGAACCTATTAGAGATTTCAAGAAAGTTGTTGATTTCATAGTATTATGAATTTAAGAACATAATAAAATACAGAAATGAAGTAGTTTAAATAATGAAAAGAAAATATAATCAAGAATCAAACTAATGAAAAATAAAGTGAATATGATCGGTTTTCAGATTGATGGAAAACAAATTCAATACCATAATATGTCTAGCTGATGAAAAACAAATTCATTTCCATTTTTTGTCAAGATGATGGCAAAAAAAGTCGTTAACATTGGTTTTCAAGCCTATGGGAAATAAATTAATTACCATTGGTTTTCCACTCGATTGAAAATAAAGTCATTATCATTGGTTGTCAAGCTGATAGGAAAAAAATTCATTACCATTGATTGTATAACTGATGGGAAACAAAATCATTATCATTGTTTGTCAAGTCAATGGAAAAAACATTCATTACCATTGGTTGTCAGGATGATGGGAAACAAATTCATTAACATTGGTTGTCATGACAATAGTCAAAGTTTTAAGCTGATATGATGAAACTTTATACTAAAAGAGGTGAGGCTAAATGTCATAACATAAAAATAAAATAAATAACGAAGCAAACAAGATGAATAAAATGATAATTATTTAAACAATTAAGGTATGATACAAAATATAATATATTAATAATAAATAAAATAAGAAAGAAAAAAAGGTGAAACATAAAACAAAAGAAAAATATTCTCCCATAAGTAAAGGAGTGTTTTAATGTAAGGAGAATTGTAAAAAAAATAGATGTGACTTATTTTTTTAGTTTAATCATTTCTATCTTCTCTTTAATAAAATAAAATCTATTTTAAGGTGATGGTTTTATAAAAATATCAGCATGTTTTTCATGCATTCGGATGAATTCTAAAATGATATCTTCTTTTTGCGTGTGATCCCTATGAAAGTGATGCCTACTGTCTATATTATTTTCATGTGAGTGATGTGAAAGGTGTTTACTTAGTGCAATGGAACTTTTGTTATCACACAATATTTTATTTTTAGTAAAACTCATACCATAGACTCTGAGTGTGTGTTGCATCCACAACACTTGAGCCCAACAACTTCCAACTACTACATATTTAGCTTTAGCAGTAGAGAGTGTAACTGAGTGTGGTTTTTTTCATAACCAGGACACTGGAGAATCTCCTAGAAAATGAAAAGTTCTAGAAGTACTCTTTCTATCCATTCTACTACCACCAAAGTCAGCTTCTGAAAAAAAAATCATTCAAAATCATTTCCAGAAGAATAAAAAGGCTTAAATACAAATATCATTTTAAATACCATAAAATCATTTTAAAAACTTTTAAACATGATTGTTTTTTATTTTCTTTATATTTCACACATAATCATATATAAAACATTATGTCTGGATGACTAGATATTAAGTATAGCAGACTTCCAATCATACCTCTATGTTTTTTGATCAACTGGTTGACCAGTTTCATCAAGATCAAGAGTGATTGAGGTTCCAATAGGAGTAATAATACTTTTATTATTGTCATACCCATACATTTTGATTAAGTCTTTGATATACTTATGATGAAATTTATAAGTACGTTCTATTTTTTGAGAAATTTGAAAACCAAGAGAGAATGTTAGTTTACCCATCATACTCATTACAAACTCATACGTCATTAGATTCTCAAATGAATCTGTTAAATACTTTTGTGTTGATCCTAAAATGATGTCATCAACATAAATTTGAACAATCATAAGATTTTTGTTTTATTACTTTATAAAAAGAGTTGGATCAGTTGTTCTTTTAATGTAATTATTTTGTAACAAAAATATTTTTAACCTATCATACCAATCTCTAGGGGCTTTTGTAAGTCCATAAAGGGACTTGGTAAGTTTATAAACATATTCAGGGTGTTTTTCATCTTCAAAACCAGGGATTTGGTCTACATATACTTCTTCATGAACATATCCATTAATGAAAGCACACTTGACTTCCATTTGATAGAGTTTGAAATTAAAGAAGGCTACAAAGGCTAATACAATTATAATAGTTTCGAGTCATTCTATAGGAGAATAGGTTTCTTCATATTATATTCCTTCATGTTGATTATATCCTTTTGCAAAAAAATCTAGCTTTATTTCTTACAATGATACCATTTTCATGGAATTTGTTTCTGAAATCCCATTTTACTCAAATAATAGATTTATCCTTAGGTTTTTCACCCAAGGTCCATAGTTTATTCCTTTTGAATTCATTTAGTCCATATTTTATTGTCTTAATCCAATTATTATCACCTAAGGCCTCATGTAGAATTTTAGGTTCAAATTGAGATATAAAAGAAATATGTTCTATTTTATTTCTAAAGGAATTTCAAGTCCTTAATCATTTTTTTACATCACCAATGATATTATCACTAGGATGGTTCCTAATAAATAGATGATTTCGATTTTAAAAAATCTTCTCATCAACATAAATTATAATTTCTTTTCATATAAATGTATCAGAGACAATTTCATGAGTGTTTAAAATGTTTGGAGAATCTTTAATAGGTTGATAACTAGTTTTGGAAAACACTTTAGAAGTAATATTTTCAGGATTTTTGAAAACAAAAGGACCTGTTTCATAAAACGTAACATGTATTGTTTCTTCAACGACACAAGTGTTTTTATTACAAACTATATAAGCCTAATAAGTTGTGGAATAACCTAAAAATATTCTTTCATCATATTTTGGAGAGAACTTATGTAAGTTATATTTTGTATTTAAAATAAACAATTTTCAACCAAATACTTTAAAGTATGAAACTTTTGGTTTTCATCCTATCCATAACTCATAAAAAGTTCAATTAAGAAAAGGTCGAATTAAAACACAATTTATAGTATAGAAAGTAGTACTAACAGCTTCTTCCCAGAACTTTTTTGCAATTGAGTATTCAACAAACATGGTTATTGTTATATCTTGAAGAATTGTATTTATTCTTTTAACAAAACCATTTTAATAGGGGTCTTGGTGTAGAAAAGTTGTGAGTAATATCTTTTTTACTACAAAAGGTTTCAAAATTAGAATTCAAAAATTCTCCATGACGATCACTTCAAATAGTTGTAAATGTTAGGTTTTCCTCATTTTTGAATTTAGCAATAAAAGTTTTAAAGAAAAAAATGATTTAGATTTTTTAGTGAGAAAATATACCCACGTAAATCTATTATAATCGTCTACTATGAATAATATATAGTACTTGCCTCCAATACATCAAGTTTGTGTTGGACCAAAAAGTTCCAAGTGCACTTACCCTAATGCATCGGTAGTTTTGACTTCCCTGATTTATTTAAAGCCTGAATTATATTGATTTTCATATTTAAAAGAGTCAAAAACCTTAGAAGCATCAAACTAAATCTCAGGTATATCTTTAACATGTCCTTTATTAGAGAGTTTATATAAATTTCTAAAAATACAATGTCATATACTTATATTCCATAACCAAGATTGGTCTTCCATTGCACCTAAAAAAGGTAAGACTTGTCTATTAAGGTATTCTAAGTTCAAAGTGTAAACATTCTCATTCCTTTGGAAAGATAGAGGGAATTCATCCATGGAATTGTAAACTATACACTTATAATTACTAAAATTCACAAGGTACCCTTCATCATGTAATCGACTTATGCTAATTATTTTGTTCTTAATACCATAAAAAACATTAGAAATCAAATATTTTCAAAGGAAAATGATATTAACTATACCAACAAATTTTTATTGAGAATTGTCTCTTAAGTTAAATTTTCCTCCTTTCGTCTTTATAAAACTTTCAAATAAGTTTATATTTCCAATCAAGTTCTTGGAACATCTACTATCAATATACCATGTATTGTTATTATTTCTTGTTTTGTTTTCCTAAAACAAAAAGCATTAATATTTTGGAATCCAATCTTTTTTGGGTTCGGAAGCATTAGAAAGAAAAAAAAATTGAATCCATATTTGTTTTCAAAAATGTTTTTTATGGAATCCTAAAGATTGAGTTTTTTTAAGAGAACTTTTTCCTTACCAATGACCACCATATTGACATTTAATGTAGAATGTATTACTATTGGGAACAAAATAATTATTACTAACAATTGTTTATGAATGAGTATGACCAATTCCAGAACTATTCCTTAAAGGATGAATTTGAGAATAAATTTTATCAAACTCCTTCCTCCCAGTATTCAATTTTAATAAACGTTTGTTAAGATAAAAAATTTCATATTTTAGTCTAATGACCAAACTATTATCCATATTTTTATATGTTTTGATTTAGTGTTTTTCTTCCATAATATTTTTCTCAGATATCATATTACCAAAATCTTTAGAAAGTTTGTTCTTCTCAAAATTCATATTTTTCAAGATTCATTGAAAGATCTGAAATTTAAAGTGTTTTAAAATCAAAATATTCTATAGAGATCTGATACTTATCTTGTTAAAATATAAATTCTAGTATTTTATATCTCATATTTTCAAGAAACATTACAATTTTCATTTTTTAGAAGGTTAGAAAATCTAGAAACTTCTCTATAAGAATGTAGAGAATTATCATTCTATGATAAGGATGTTTCTTCATCAGAAGAATAATATTTATTATGATAATTGTTACATAAATAAATATTAGTAAGAGATTCAGAACTGTGCAGCTTGTCCTTTAAGAAATGATAAGGTGTTTTGTAAAGGAGACCAACATTCTTGGGATTTGAGATATCACTATCATAAGAGTCCTAAAAATAATAACCTCCACTAGCATATTAGGAGTCATTTACTTTTAATACTTTCTATCCATTGGACATATATTATTTCTTCTTTTTTTTTAAATTTCTTTCTTTTCTATCCTTTCTTTTTAGCATAGGACTACCAGGTCGAATGTGTCCTTCTCTTTTACATTCATAGAATGTGACTTTAGAATCGTTTATATCCTTGTTACCTTTTGAAGTATTTTTATATATGTATTTTAAATCCATCCTTCCAAAAAAATTATTCATTCTTCTAGAAATATTTTCCATATCATTATCTAACTCCTCAATATCACTAGAATCTAATAAGACTTCAACCTTCATTTTTCATTACTTATTTTTCATAGGAGATTGAGACTTGGTATGATTTGATATAGTAGTGAATACTACTCCACCATTCTTCTTTTTCACATTATCTTCATATATATTAAGTCTTCCCTCATATTTAAATAGAATTAAAAAGATATCATGAAGAGTAAGAATATTAATCTTTCTATATTCATTAACTGTGGTCCTCTTGGATTCCCATTCATTTGGAATAATATCTATGATACTCTCAACTACAAATTCATCTTCTAAATGTTTCTCTCTCATAACTTTAAGACTGATAACAATTTTCATAAATCATTGTTGAAAATTAACTACTGGTTCACCGTATAGAAATTTGAAATCTTGATAGTCAACTCTTAGCATAGATCTTCTTATTTCAAAAGCATTGGATGTACCAAAATGTATAATATCCAATTTCTTCCATATGATATTTTCAGCTTCACATTAATATATTTGACTGTAAATGCTCCTGGTCATATAACACAACAATGTATTTCATACCTTGTAGTTTTACTGATATTAAAATTTTTCATGAGGACTGAAAGTCCCAACTTTTTTATTGAGAACCTTATAATCACCAATAAGTATAAAAAAATTATCTACACTAGTATTTATGATAAAA
Organism: Viscum album; assembly: GCA_963277665.1. Lineage (NCBI taxonomy): Eukaryota > Viridiplantae > Streptophyta > Magnoliopsida > Santalales > Viscaceae > Viscum > Viscum album. The sequence goes on from OY728142.1 coordinate 897,049,563, forward strand.
TTTTTCATTCGATCTCTCTAATATTCAAAATCATTACCATAAAAAATAGGTGGTCTTTTAGGGTTGAGATTTTCTATTGAACTGACATTCATCATGTGTTCCATCATAAAGAAACAAAATCCTTTTTCCACAAATAGAGTTAGTGTATTTAAAAAACAATGTAAAAAGAACACAAAGTAGTGGAAAACCTTCCTCTGATACCAATTGTTGGATTGAAATGGATATGAGATATCACAAATAAAAGGGGGAGTGAATTGTATATTTAAAAATTTCTATTAAAACCTTTAAAGAATGTTCTTTATTTAATACAGTATAAACTAAAACAATTCATAATTCCTCTTATAAAACAAAACAAACAATTGTAATGACACTCAGTTTGATGAAATTGTTATGATACCACAGATTATGAAAATAATTGTATTCGGGTTGAATAAAAATATCATAGTTATACATTGTGTAAAATATTCTACCTTATATAGAATAGAATAAATACAATAAAGTATAAGTTGTAATTAAAACAATTTCAAAAGAATAAAAATAGAAAGAGGAAATAAAAGGATTCTCTTTCTATTACATTAAGCATCATAAAAATAAAATGTATTATAATTATTTTATCCCAAAGAGTAGGTTATCCTTTCACCAATGATAATAGGTCTGCCTCACTAACACTGGTAAGCCCTCAATACGATAGTCGGCATGTCTGTCTTTCTATCCCTGCAGGTCCTCGATTTTACAGGTAATGGGCACCTCTATCTTTCAGACACTTCAAATCCCTCGATATGATGATAGATTTCACCGTATGCCTATCCTCGGTAGCTGTAGATCATTATCACCTAATCCGACACACAATGAAAAACTAAACACTTACTGAAATACAATAATTAAGAATGGGTTGTTCATGTTTTTTAATTTCATAACTTTCGCATGAATCTGTGAGAAGTCATATGATCTCTCTCTTAAAATAGGAAGTAGCTGAAGTCATTCAAGTTTTTTTATCTCTACGTAAAATGACACCCTATTTATAGTCCTCACGTTCTAGTGGTTATATTTTCCCCAACAATCATATTTCTCATAAAAACTCAGAGGGACTTGGACACCTTGCATTGTAACGGTCATATTGAAACTGAAAACATGACATCATTTTGACTAGTTTATAACTAAATCCAGAACACCATTTTGGTTAAAATAAATGATATATGAAAATTAAAAAATGATTACAATTGATATAATATATTTTTTAAAAAAATTATGAAAACATACATGTTATAAAAGTAACACATGAGAAATATTAATATTGTTTATTATAAAAAACGGTTATGCTGCAAAGTGGGTAAGATGCATAATGTGAGTATGATGGATAGAGTGAGTATGATAGACATAGTCAATATGATAGACAGAGACATTATGAGAGTTAGATTCATTATGATATACAGGGTCAATATGATAGATAATGTCATTATGATAGACAGAGTCAATACGATAGACATAGTTATTATGATATAAAGAGTCAATATGATTGACAGAAAAACCATTTTCAAAATAAGTTCTTTATTTGAGAAATGAATAAATAAATTTGTGATTTCCAAAAAAAGACATAAATGTAAAAAATAAGACTTTTTACTTAATAGGTTATCCCCTATGTAGGTCCATATAAATCATATGATGCATTTTTATTTAACAAATATAGAAGTTAAGAGGCATCTCCAGGGGTTTCTGACACATAGAGAAATGGAGTACCATATAAATACATTGAATCATAAGGAATATAATCATGATCACTTACCATATACCAAGGTTACCCGACACATCCAATATCGAGGCTTGATTTGGTTCTGTTTGAGAGAAATAAAACAAAACGTACAAATGCCCTAAAGTTAGGAAAAATTAAATAATACCAAGATAGCACAGTATGACAGCAGATAAACCACAAAAATTGGAAGTGGGAGTCTTAGAATTACTGAGGGTCATCCAACAGACGTTTCGGCACTCGAATCGAAGGCAATGTGAAGGAAATATAACTATACCTAAAGGAGGATAGGAGGTATACCTCAACAAAGGGAGGGGTCATGCACATGGAGAAGAAGAAAAGATGGAGTGTGAATAAAATAAGGTAGGTTAAATGGTAATTTCACTGCATTAAATGTGGCACGTGGTTTTGATCTATTGTTTTCCAAACTATGCATTAATTGTGAAAGTGCCACTGCCCAAGAAGAGGGTCCACATGGTTCATGAGCACTGTCTGGGAAATCATGTGTAAACTATGAATATTTCCTCTATCCAAAACTTTTATAAGTATGCACGGCTATGTGGATCCTCCCACATGGTTATGCGAAACATTGAGAGACCTCCATCTCTACTATATCAATCACACAGTTTCCTCTTGTGGGCCGCACTGTTTTAGTCCAACCCCACACCCCGACTAGTTCTCCTAGTTTTTAGTTTTCGTAGTCCGGAACTCCTGAAACTCAATAGAACACTACAAGAACCAATTGAACCTTAAAACAATTGTAAAAATAACACTTTCAAGTGTTCCAACTCATAGAATTAAATTCTAATTCTAGGCTTACAAAACGGACCATCCACAAATTGAAAAAAAATCAAAATCCATTGAAATTTCATCTGGTCCAAAAACATATGATGCTACAATATCCCCACCATAGAACTTCTAATCCTTGATAAGACTTCGTAAAAATAAGAGAACTTAACTTTACTTACATAGGTTTTGATTTATCATCATAATAACCATGTATCATTTCAAATGCCCAATGCACCTCCAAGCAGGACCTCAAGAGTATGGTACATGATCTATTAAAAATCAATACAATGCTCTTTTTCTGAACTAGAACCCTGAGAAAAAACTAACACAAGCCTTTCTAACTTGATATGTGATGATTTCATTATATACTAAGATATATAGACTATGGAACTTTCCACCATAAGTTATACCATTAAAAAGAAAATTATGAGTCATGGTATTAGCATTTACGTAATCGCATAATTATGTGTTCTCCTTTAGTTCTAATGACTCTCTCAACATGATTACCGATTCATTCAAAAGTTAAATTCTAATTTGACCTCATTTAGTTTGTTTGTGAAAGTTTTTCCTCAAAATAGTTGACCGAAATTTATAATGTACCAATATAACTCTAATAGAATACCTGTAACTGTTCCTTACTGATCACATTGAATCGAACCAGTGGATAACTAGTCAATCCACTTTTGGGATAATTGTTCTCAAAATGATAAACATAGATGGAAAACATATCATAAACTGAAACATGATTCCCTTATCCAAGGAACCTCTCATTCACATCAACCACATCATCATAATCCAATAACTAGCTTCCCATGACATCTCAATCTAAACATTCACCTTAAACTATCAGTAAATGAAACAAACATGGTATATACTCAATCCATCACACTTGGATCATCACTTTGAGAAAATCCCTTCTCAAATAGATGAATTTTGTGGAAGCCTCAAATATATTAGTGGGAGTCCATGAAGAACATTCAAGGTAGTCCATAATATGGTGCTTCCAAGCGATACATTGGTACTCAACTGATATTCCCATTCATCATGTATACCAAATGATCCTAAACCATAATCTACTTGTTGATCAGGTTAAAGGGCCAGATATTGTCCATGAGTCTGTTCAAGGAATTCTAACTTGGTAACCCAAGTATCACTCAGGTCTATCCATTCCTTGGTAAAACCAAACTTCTAGCATGTAACTCTGATGGAGTTCGCCCACCAATCCCAATTAAATTTAAAATTTTTATCATGGAAGACAACTCACACTCTCTCGATATACCCATATGATGCCATGATTGGGGACATTCTTGTCTCTAAAATAAGAGTATACTAATAGGATTTGAATGATCTCAAAAAAGGATATGAGGTACTCTGTTACCCCAAGATGAGGTTCTTGGTATGATTTCAGACCAACAGTAAACCAACTACAAAAATAGAAAGTAGTTAAACCATCACCTAGAAGCTTCTATTAGAAAAATATTAGCTTCACCTACCAAAACATCATCATTAACTGATTACAATTACTTTACCACCTAAGGCATCCCATTATCTCTCAAGTAAAACCACTATGTCCCATCCCAGAACAACAGTTTCTTAAAAGGATACACATATAGCCAACCAAAATATTGTTGTTCTCTCTTTTAAGCACTAACTAAAATTAGGGGGTGACCGTCTATAATGTAATATTAAGCATGGAAAAACTTTTCCAACTGGTCTTTTCACGTATGGTCTCCCTCTACTTTAATTAAACTCTACAACACTTTCGACATGATTCTCCCCACCTTAAGAGTGTCCTAGTCATCATTTACTAAGAAACAGATCTGATCCCACATCGCATACTCCATCAAACAATGATTGTGGGTTATAGACATGGACAACGTGTTTTATCAAGAATTAAACTGAAGAAATATAAAACAAACTACTTAGGGGTGCTAGATTAGAATCCAATTTATATTTACACATAACTCTCATCCTAAGTTACGTCCATGTGAACCATAACATTTGGCACAAAAGCCAAAATGATTGACCAGTGTGTCAAACACTTGATTGTCTTTTTGAAATCATAATGAGAATTAGTATGGTTCTAATTCCACTTTGACACCTAGGTCACCCAACTTGAAGATGACCTATGAATTTCTCTCAATAGCTCAAGACTTTAGTGATTATCACCGAACTCAAAAGTTCAATATACCAATTTAACAACTTGATGAGTACTACTTGTATTGAAGCGAACTACCCCAAGGATTAAAAATAAAACATCACATACTTGATACTATCCATAGGATTATTACCACTATTAATTGAATTATCTGATAGACCACGTAGAAAACAAGCTCATATTCACACTACCCATATCACTGTGAATCAGACCGATGACCTTCTGATTTTCCAACACTAAACAAAAAGAAAAAAGGGTCACACAATCTACCAAGTTGTTTTCCACACACCAAGAATGTTTATCCCACTAAAACTGAGTATTACATGATAATAACTTCCATATTAATGGTTAAACTTCCGCATGACCACCGTTCCATACAAAGGTCTCGTTTTAGAAACCAGGATCCCTACACAAGACTGGAAACCAAATAGTACCACATGCCTGAAAGGACTCACAAGCATCTAGAATTATAATCGAGGTCCCAAGGGTGATACATACATCAGGATACCCCTTAATAAAGCATAATATGTTAAACCTATAACTTGGTCATGATAAAAGGGTCACTAAGCTCCACATCCTATCATTTTGGTTTAATCTATGAAATAACAGGCATACCGGTAACGCTCACAGGCTCTTTTAAGGAAACACTCGGGAATGATTTAAACTTATCTTAATTGAGGTTAAAATCTACGAAAACCTCCTAATGTTTCATTTTATGGAAGTATCATTATCTCAGCTTTTATTCCTTAACCATTTCCACGGTTTAGTTTCAAGGAACACGTAAAACCATTCATAAAGGAAAATCATTAGTTACCTTCTTTTGGAAAATCAATAAGGAAGATAGGAAAGTTATTAATATTACTTATAAATGTTAATTATTTAGTTGACATACTATCATATTTAGGAATTTAATTTTATTAAATACATTTTAGACATCATTTATTTGTTTGCAAGAATTCATAATTGGTGTTTGTTCAAACAAATTTCAATTGCAATATATATAAGAAAACACCCTTTAGAATGTAATTGGAATTTTAATTAACCAAGGCCTCATAAAAATATAGCTCAGAGTAGTTTAAAAGGACTTATATTAATTAAATAGGTACTATTAAAGTAATATTCCACCATACTTTTAAATGTAAAACAATATCAATGGATTTGGATACTTTAAATGACCATCACAACAAAGCATAAGCATGCCACCCAGAAATAAAATTATCGGCCCTAATAAAGGAAGAAATTTCATTTAAAAGTCAAAATTTAGTATTATTCATATTTAAGACTATTTCTATATGTATACAGTATTCTCATAAATATGGTTTGGTTATATGGGTCACCACATTCCAATTTATAAAGCACGATACACTTTATAAATTAAAAATTGGGTCCCATTAAATCAGAACTAGTATGTGACATCCCCTGCAACTGGTGGTTAATGGCACAAACATATCATGATTGGTTTCTCAGATATAATCCCACCATCAATCTATATAATAAAACACCACTTATATTTATATTTTCTCTTTATTTAAATCACCATTAAATTGAAATTTAGCATAAATATATCAAAAGTAATTAATATAGAGAAATTGTGCTAAATTAACCTAGAAGAGTGGCACATGAGTAAGAATACTAATTAATAACCTAAAAATGGTAATCAATTGGGCACACTAAATGAATCCTGAGGCATATTTTATAGGAAACCATACTAAATAAAATAAAGATCATGTTATACAATAAGTAAGAAATTGAATTACCTCAGCAAATATCAAATAAGTATGTCACTAAATTACCTAACAAGGTTAATAATATGTAGGAAGATAAAAAACAAGGCACATCAGAAATTTCAAATAGCCTAATAATGAAATCTAATTGGAATGAAATATGTATGGAATGTGAATTGTTATGTTCCTATCATGAATATTGAAATACTACTTCCTTGACATACCGGCCAAGGGAAAATGACATAAATCTCACAAATCATTAAGAAGTGCAAAATAATCTTATCACCCATGGTGAAATTATAATATACTATAATAACGAGATACATGAACAAATATCCCATCCCTAGAAACATTGAATTTTCCCAAAATGTTGGTGGATCATTCCATGGAATGGTTATTTATTAAGAACCAACGCATTCCTAGTCTCTAGTCTAGTAGCCTAAAATAGTAAGACAATGGAAATGGAAGGATTTGATATCACTTTGTAATGGCCCATACCGACTGACCACTAAACTTAGAGCCAGACCAATCACCACATGGCCTTAATCATGCATCCTCATAAACCAGAGTATTCTAACTATCATTGATGGTATAATTATGGTATGATGGGGATAATATACCCTCGTGATTAGAGTAGTATAGCAGTATATTAGAAAATAAATAATAGACAATAGCAGGACCGGTAATAATAAATGATAATGTATTTGAAGTCAAATATAATGAATGTATAACCGTAAATTTCCAGTGCCAATATGTAGAATAATGAATTCATTCCCAAATGAAACTAAACGTTACAAGTAGGAAGAATAATAGGTAGTATAATATGATAAAATTAATAAGAGCCCAATGGAAAACTCCATAAAAATTATGAGTACTATCTTAGTTATATGCTCTCTATATCCCAAGTATACAACACACTATAAGTAATAAATCCATGGACCTGCAAAAATGATGATTTGTTCATACCATTAGTGCAATGGAGGCCTGAGAAGGGTGTGATAGATACACAGTTGGCTATAACCAACGATGTTTAGATCAATCTAGTTTGTGTGATATAAAATAAGAAATGTACCTATAATAAAGAATGAAAGATTATAAAAAAGTAAAACTTGATGATCTAGGTTCCACATGGATACTAGACCATTGTTACCTGCTTCTGCCCAACATGAATTTCTAAACCAAGGGAACCTATAAAAAATCGATAAATAGTTTGTAGTGGTCAGGATTCATAATTCACCATATATCTATCAACCCCAATCATGTGATTTTTCTAGGAGAATGAGTCCATAAGACAACAGTTAAGCATGCTCATAATTTAATAATAACGCATCACATATAGACCAAGTAAGCAATTCATCAAATCCCATGTGGGAATCTGGAGCCCATCCAAGGTGACTCATAAAGAAATCTTGATGGTCACTACATTATCCTCCATAATACCCATACCATAGAGTTCATCTGTGGTGGCCCATAAAGGTGTCCCTTCTATCACTCTCATCGTGGTGTAAGAAAAACCTCTCAGCTCATCCCAGGTATCTCACATAGGGGACTGAGTATCACTAGAGGCATGGTATTACCATATTATCAATGATATTGTCCATAGGTTCTCTCATTGGGAACTAGTTTCACCCAAGAGTATAAAAAACTTCCAATTGATCTCGTATAATGAAATACAAGTGTCTCTCCTAGCATATCTAATAGTTCCAAAACCAAGAACAGAGATTCCATGAATGACATCTTTAGGCCTGGACCTATGATCTCTCTCAACCGATCAACAAATAAGTCAGGGAAATAATGATCAAAAAACATCACCATGGTATTTCAATAATAATATTCTAAACAACCTATCCAATGCATTTCATTCAAGCTGAGAAATTATGGCATAAGGCCTCAGAAACAAGAACCAAACATACAAGAAAAATATTGATGTATTAGTATGTAGCAGTAAGCATAAAAAAGTGGTAATATAGCATAAATCAGAAAGATTTTGTCCTAACACATGACCTATAATTTAACTAAATTCAAAACCATAATTGAGTCATTCATTTTCAGTGAAAACACTAATATGGGTGGTTTATCCAAATACAGTGGTATACAAGGGGGACTATAAAGAAGGGAATCCATCATGTGATGTAAGAATGAGGTCTAAATCATAAAGTTCTGTAATAAAAGTTTAAAACTTTAGGATAAAGGAAAAAAGACTAACTCATGGCCATTCAATTTCCTTAATTATTTCTAATTCAAAATATTTACTCCAAGAGAAAACCATTCCTCTAAGGTGTTTTATCAGTTTTATGTCATGGTATTTATGGTTATAGAAGTTCATCACTCCATTGGAGTGGTTAAAATTATGGAATTCAATCGAGGGGTTGATTAACCACTAGGTAGATTCATACTAATCATATGAAACCTTTTAATTTAACAAAATTCTAAATTAAATTTTTTTACTAGAATGGTCTGGCTCGCAGCACGATGTTGAACAATATAAAGGAAACCAAATGTGTGGTAAATAAGCTAGACCACATACCATATACCAAGTATGACACACACACATACAATATTGAGAATTGATTTTGTTCGGTTCGAGAGAAATCAAAGAAATAGATGAAATCCCTAGAAATAGGTAGAATTAGGTCTCACTGTAATAACTTTTCTTGGGAGGATATAAACTAAGAAAATGGGAAGGATGGGTCATATACTTACTAAGTGCTATCCAAAAAACTAGACGATAGTCGAATCAGAGTTTAGGTAAGGGAGACACAATTATTCCTATAAGAGGAGAAGAGGAGGATCTTCATAGGGGGAGGTCTTATTCACATAGAGAAGAATAAAAGAGGGAGAAAGAATAAAATAAGGGGAAATGGGAATTTCAGCCCCTTAAATGAGTCACATGGTTCTTTCGCGTGGTTTTCCAAACCATGTGAAAACCATATAAGTGGAACTGCCCATTAAGGGATGTCACACACTTCATGCACATGGTTTGTGAAACTGTATGCAAACCATGAGTTTACCCACTATCCAAAACCATCAAAAGGATACATGGCCATGTAGATCCTCTCACATGGCTAGACCAGACCATATAAGACCACCTTTTCCACTGGATCAGTGGCACATTTTCCTCTAATGGGCCTCATGGTTTCTGTAAAACTGTTCTCCCTAACCAGTTATTCCCATTTTTTTATTTTTTGGAGTATGGAACTTCCAAAACATTACCGAACATCCTAGGTATACCTCTATTCTTTAACCAAGTCTAAAAAAACACTTTCAAGTGTTCCAACTCCCGGAATTCCACTCTAAAGTTCATTTTGCAAAACGGACCAACCACCAAAATTAAATGTTCAAAATCATTTGTAATTTCATCTAATATAAAAATTGGGGACACTAAAAAGGGGTAGTTAAAATGATAATAGAATAAAAAAATTTCAATAAATTATTTTCAGTTAGAAAATAAAGTTATTTAGTTTTATAATGAAAAATCTCCAGGTATGTCGTGTCAAAATTGGCTCAACAATGAAGAGAGTGGAATGAGAGTTGAGAAGGTAATGAAATTTGGGAAGGGAATGATGGAGTCCTTAGTTATTTTTCCTAATTAAATGTCCATGTATAGAAATATTGAGTAATAATAAAATCATACTAAATAAAAAGTAATGAAATAGGATTCAGAATATGAAAAAAAAGTTGATAACAAATTTTAAACATATGGTGGTTTAATGATTCAGAATAAGTACAAGAGGTGTGTGCAAGATGGGGATGATATGAAAACTTTTATGGTTATCTTACCATCCCAATATAATATAATTAAGTGGATATTAAAAACATAAGGTAATAATGATGTTACAAAATATGAAGATAAAATGACATCTTTATCGAAATATTTTATAGATAATAAAAAGTAAATTAATAATATTTATAGAATGACCATAATGAATAAATAACATAACATGATAAATAAAATATAGATAAGAAGAGTTAAATAATATGGTAAGACTCTTATTTTGATCATTACATCTATGAAACATCAGGATTTTTCCTTATTCCCAATATAATTTCATATTTGTAATAAAATCAATGGAATTAAAGGAGATGAAATAGAAAAGATGGTTTAGTGTTATAGTGGTTTTACAGTAAAAAATATCTATTTTTCAAAGAACATTATAATAAAAATGATGAAGAATATTATTATACCCTTAAGGGGGGAAGATATGAAGCTGAGGTATCATAATCACCATCTTCTTTGAAGATGAAGTAGTGAATTTATGAAATTTGAGATATAAAGAAAGTTGTATTAATACAGTCAAACTGTTTTGATATATTTGTTGAGATTGGTAATGGATATATATTAATATAATTAAAAATATTTCCCCTAAGATAAAGATATTGGAATGAACATGATTAATTTATTACATAGAATAGTTATTATAGAAAACAATGATCACCTTGATTATATACTATGGTTTCTTACACTGGGTTTTCCCACATAGACATGAAGTTGTTTTCAAAAATTCACATTATTAAGAAACTCTGGTGAAACTATTTTTATATTGAATAATTTAATTATGATCCTATTAGGAAAGAACATGAGTTTTTATGATCTCTATGTTACCCTTTTTATTTTATTCTTAATATGGGGGAGAAATAACTTAGTGTTAGAAAATAAAGACATCATATGGGGAGAATGTATTGGGCACATATATTTACTTCCAATAATTTTGATGTTGTATGTAGATATTTACAACAAACACAAAGGGGAATTTTTTTTCTAGTTTTTTTGGGTTTCATTTCTAGAAAATATGATAATATGTATTTATAAAGAAAGTTACTTAAGAAACATAGAGAAGTTTGAGAGAAGATATGTTGCTAGAGTTGTGTAAGAAACTTTACTTATAATTTTTATTAAAGTTTACTATGAAAGTCAAAAGATGTTAAGTTAATTATAAACATAACGAAAAACATGAATACTTTACCGATCCAAGCTTTTTTTTATGTAAGAATTATTAGTAAAAAGTTATCGAATAGACGAGACTACTATTATCTGATTAAGCTATATAAATTCTATGTTATGAATTTCAAATATATGGGTATTAGAATATTTATATATGGAATTAATGAAATAAAAAGGTTTATCTAGTGTGTGTATAAGAACCATAATGTATTTAATGGATATATTTTTTTTACAAAACTCAATATTATAAATTTATTAGATTCGAAATAGTATTATGTTTGAAGATATAAAGTCTATAGAATGTTAAAGGTGCATAGTTGAAAGATGTATCTAATAAAGGATAGATTGTATATGGTATATGATAGAGTAAAATTGTATAGATCATTGAATAGATAAGTTAGTGAAGCTGTAATGGATGATGGTCTATCATACTAACACTCAAAATACCCATTGGATAGAGTATTTTGATGTCATCATATGGATAATAAGATGTTTCTGTCGACAAATAAAGAAATTATAATGTTCATGATGGAGTTGAGTTGTATTTGATAGAATTAATTAAAATTATTTTTAGATGGAGATTGTTATTAAGAGTACTATATGGATATTAGTAAAAAAAAATACTAGATAGATATAATTAATGATAGATGAATTTCCAATGTAATGTCTCTTGAAGAGGTCATTGAACAAAAATATATGAGGTTACTCTAAGAACAGAAAAATGAGATGTCATCAGATAGATAATTCTGAAGTCATCAGATTTAGATATGTTGAGTTAATAAGATTGAGATATCCAAAAAAGGGGTAATTGAATGATGTTCCATTTGATAAAGAATGCATTAGAGTTCATTGGATGGGGAAGGATAAAGTTAAAACATAGAGAGTTCATCAGACAAAAGAATTATTATGGAGACATGTCAGGAAGATCTACCTAAATGTTTATAAACCATATGAGGTTCTAATAAGATAAGAAATAACTTTGAAAAATCTTTAACAATGATTATGTTGAGTTGTTCTTCATGTTTTTTTTATCTAAACAACTTTTAAGGATGTTTGAAGGAAATTTTTGATGTTGGGTTTTTATGAAACTGCAAGAAATTTCTAGAATGTTTGAGATGCATCCAACAATGTTTAGTTGAGTGGGATTTATAATTTTAATGCATAAATTAAATGGGAAAATTTATTTTAATTCCCACACATTCTCGTGGATGCATTCCTATATAAAGTGGTTAAGGAACTCTATAAAAGTAAATTGTTCATATGTGTAAAGGAGCATAAGCACTGAAATTTTTAGAGAACGGTATGAGTTGTTCATAAATTCCCAATGAAGGTAAAGGAGATTAAGTTAGATAAATAATATTTCTAGATATCAAATAGATGGATCACCAATTGATGAATATGTGCATCAAACCAACATTCATCTGATGAAAAAAAAAGAAGAGTTTGAGTTCCTGAATGAGGTTCTACTTAGTAAAATAAAGAGTACCAAATGAAGAAGGAGAATCATATTGAGTATCATCAGAATGACATTCACAAAAATGAGGTATAATAAATGGATTATACAGAACTATGTTCTAATATATGGAATGTTTCTATAGAATATTTTAGGGTAATGCTCTATAAGGTGATTTTGAGTCTTTCTAGTTATTTCTAAGATCATGTTGAAGTTTTGAGGCCAACATTCTCTTCAAATATTTGTTGATGATCTTGAATAATATTCTACATAGGATCAAGTGATCTAACATTCTTATAGATTAATAAAATCTATAGAAAATAATATTTCTATAGTGGACCTAAAAAAAGGAAGGAAGAGGTTGTATCAAGGGTGTAGAACCAATTACTAAAAATGGTTGTAGTTTGGTTTATAACCAATATAGAAGGAAGTAGATATATAAAGGATGGTTGGGGGTATGACCAATTATTAGAGAATAGTTTATTTTTGGGTTGTAGAACTAGGTTTAGCTAGAGGAATGATAACTAGGGTGTAGAACTAGTTAGTACATGTTCCATTATAATCCAAAAAGATATGAGTAAAAGAAATCATATTGGGAGGGAATAACCAACATACCAGTGTATGTATTTTTACTAAACCTTTTAAATATCTTGTTATGTTCTCTCTCTTTATATTAATACATATGATGTGATTTTGAGAGATATATTAGTGGGTATCATAACTCTAACAAGTTTCAAATGTTTAATTTCTAAAAAACAGAATTCATAAAATAAAGTGATCACTGATTCACCCCTCCCCATTGTAGAGATCCCATACTAATCTCGGAACATAAAATTTTTTTATCACTTACATGTTTTAAAAGAATATTTAGGAAACGCCTCATATATTAAGATATGAATTATCAATAAAAACATAGAGTGACATTTTAATATAAATTAAAATAAATTAGTCTATTTTGGATGAAATATATTATTGGTACCTATCTATAAATCTTTTTATCATATAAACGAAAACATTTATGTAGTTTTGTTGGTAGATTTTATCTAAATTATCATGATTGGGTTTACTATAGTGAAAATTAGGTTCTCTTTGTTTGGAGGTTATTATATTGAAAATTTAATTAGTGCATGTTTCATTACTAAAACAATATTAGGGATCACTTCATGTGTCTTATCTTAGTGAAGTAAATGGTGAGGAAGTTAGGGATATAAAAATAATAAAGAAAAATATGATAAGAGGTTTCAGGAAAAATCCAAAATAAAATATTATATTGATTTATTTATTTATTAATAAACTATCTAAATTTACTCTATATGTAGATGTAAAATTATCTATTGATATCATTATTGATATAAAACACATATCTAAGTAACTATATGTTGTGAATAAAATGGAATAATTAGAACAAAAGAAAAAAAATCTCATAATTTTAATAAGGGATTTATCAAACCAAATATTTAACCTATAGAAGAACATGTATTATTTGGGATGGAGAATGATGGGTTGTTGATTTTGTGCATTAATTATACATAGATAAATATTATAACCATAAAAAAATAAGATTTTCCTTGAATTGATTAACTATTTGACCAACTTCAAGAGGCTCATTATTTTGTGAAATATGGTCTTTTATCTCACTATAGGCTAAATTATTGGAAAGAGGATATACCGAATATGGTTTTAAAACAAGGTATGGATTTTATGTGTTTATAGTTATTCCTTTTGGGTTAAAAATGATAAAATAGTATATGTTTCGATTAATTATGGTTTTTTAAGGAGAATTTAGATAAATTTACAGTGTTATTTATTGATAATTTCATCGTATATTCTAATAGTTTTGAGGATCATGAAACTCATTTACATATTTTTATAGATATATGGTTTTGAATTTCATATTTAAGACTCTAAGCAGTGGAATAAAAAACCCAAAAAAACTTACTACAAGATATTCAATCTTAATTTTATATGAATATAAGATAAGATGAAGAAAATAAATTTATACTATCAATTATTCCGTTAAAAATTATTGATGAAACTTAATGACAAGTAAACACTTATCACCTATAAAGAAATCAATCAGTTATGTATATTTTCAAGTGAAATTATAGATATAAATTCTCTTAGCTTATATCCTATTAGAAACTTCATGTTAATAAAGAATAAAAAAAAGTGATAACCTAAGCTAAGTATGTATCAAATTTGAATATAAATAATTTATATAACTTTTTATTTTATATTCATTTAATATAGGGTTCTCTTATAATCTCCAAGGGGTTTAGTGAATACCCAATCATTTCAAATATGATCCATTCATCTAAATACTTAGGACATAAAATATAAACTCAATATAAATATTTTATTAACACTTAATTACAATAAATTAATTATTATCTTTCAAAAATAAACTTAATATATTTTTGTTTGAAATACTGAAGAAGATTGATTAGTATTATATAAAAGTAGAGCTCAATCAATATTAACTTCAATTTAAATTTCAATTTAGAAACAGTCCCTTTTGACTAGTTAAAACCAATATCATATCAATACTTTTAATTCACCCTCACTTGTATGAAATGAAGAAATAAGAAAAAAACATCCGATATTATCTGAGGTATACCCCAAATGTTTAGAAATACATTATTCCATTGTTTGGTGAAATTTTAGAAATAAAATACCCATTAATTTCATAAAGTGAATACAATGTGGGAAGGTGTCATCCTTAACCATAAAACATTTTCTAATAACCCATGTATCCCAAAAGTTTATTCAAATAGGATAAATCATGTCAACATTGGTGTTCAAATAAAATTAAGAAGATCCATATACTTCTACTAAAACATTTAACATCAACACGAACTACTTCTTCACATGTCAATTGTCAGGTCACAATAAAAAATAAAGACACTTATAATCCTGATTAAATCTCACGAGCCTTTAGAATATTTAGGATGAATGTTGCCTCCTTTATTCAAGAACTTCGATATAATAATTCAATATCATATGAATATCAGTATTCCATAATCTATTATTATTGAGTCAAAAAATTTCTTATTAATATTTTCATTCCTTTATGTTTTTGAAAAAAACATTTCCTTATTAATAAATTCTATATTTAAGGATGTTTATATGAAAAATACCTCAACTCTTACTCATTATTTCTAATATCTTGAAAACTATTTTATAACTATGTCTAACTATCTTTTCATTAAGATCGAATAGCCGCTAGATTTCTTAATGATCTTACACTTTATCAAAGATATTACACTTTATAAAGATCTTACACTTTCTCAAATATCTTACACTTTCTTTAATATATTACACTTTATTAAAGATCTTACACTTTATAAAGATACTAACCTTTCTTAAATATCTTACACTTTCTCAAAGATTATAAAGTTTCTCAAAGATATTATACATTCTTAAATATCTTATGATTTATCAAAGATCATACACTTTTATAAAAATCATACACTTTCTTAAATATCATACACTTTCTTAAAGATCTTACACTTTCGTAAAGATCATACACTTTCTCAAAGATCATACGCTTTTTAAAGATCTTTCACTTTCTCAATGATCTCAAACATTCTCCATGTCTTATAATTACTTAAATATCTTATGATTTATCAAATATATTACACTTACTTAAATATATTACACATTCCCAATATCTTACACATTCTCATAATCTTACACTTTATCAGAATTTTGAATCTGATTCTCTCCAAATTGTGAATCTGATTCTCTTAGAAAATAGACTCAGATTCTCTAAGAATTGTGAGTCTTATTCTCTCATAAATCAGAATCTAATTCTCTCAGAAATTAGACTCTGATTCCTTATTTATTATAATCTAATTCTCAATAATTTTTTGATCTGATTTTTATAGTTTCATACATGTGATATAAAGTTATAACTTTTTTTAGGTTATTAAATTTCCTTAAGAATTCGTTTTTCTTAAACCAAATACATTTCATAATGTTTCTTACATTATACATGACAATGTTTCTAACATTCAACATGATATTATTTCTTACATCCTACATGATAATGTTTCTTAAATATTGTATGATAATGTTTCTTATATTCTTCATGATAATGTTTCTCAGATTCTTTATTATTATGTTTCTTACATTCTGTAGGATTATGGTTCTTACATCCTGCAAGATAATGTCTCTTAAATTTTTGTTATAATGATTCTTACATCATGTATGGTAATCACTCTTAAATTCTTCATGATAATGTTTCTTACATTCTACATGATAATGTTTCTTACATTATTCGTGATAATGTTTCTTACATTATACATGATGATGTTTCTTACATTCCGAATGATCATTTTTCTTACATTCTACATGATAATGTTTGTTAAATTATTCATGATAATTTATCTTACATGATAATTTTTCATACATGATAATGTTTCTTATATGATAATGTTTCTTACATGATAATGTTTCTTACATAGTAGTGTTTCTTACATGATAATGTTTCTTACGTGATAATGTTTCTTACATGACAATGTTTCTTACATGATAATGTTTCTTACATGATAAAGTTTCTTACACGATAATGTTTCATACATGATAATGTTTCTCACATACATTTCATGATAATGTTTCTAACATACTTTTCATGATAATGTTTCTTAAATATTTTACATGATAGTGTTTCCAAGATATGGTAATGTTTCTTAGACATGATAATGATTCTCATATTTTGTTACATAAAAATATTTCATCTAACTTATTATAAAATCACTGCTGTTGACTGACACCTGTATAGGTCCCTTTGAAATTTTTGGGAAATATGGAATGTGGAGGAAAATGTGACCGTCGGAGATCTCGCCTAAAAATACCCATCCATTTTAACATTTTCAAAGCTATAGATCTCTAGAATGAAGTGATATTCGGAAAGAGATATACTCAATCTGACTTGTCTAAATGTTGTAAACAACTTATTCAACCTGCCTAGCGGGAATCAGATTATTGATATTATTAATTGATGGATTCTAGGGATAAGAAGATATAGGTGTCGATTACCTATTTAATCAAGGGATTTTATGGATAGTAAGATAGATATTGATCTTTGTATCAAGGTCTTACACTAGTGTGGCTAATACATACTTTCTTAAAAGTATGAAATAATGGATCTTTATCTAAGGTTGTTAAATACCCTTCTATTTGGGATAAAAGGTTTCTTTGTTAGTTGTTACTTATTACAAGTTTTTATAAATTCCGCTGCACTTAGTTACAGATAGAAACTGTAACATTATTTCACTTTATTATTCTTGTGCAAACATAGATTTAGTTTCTATATGTTTTAAGGTAGAATCTTCCATGGGTAAACTTGTTTAAGTTTCATTATCCTATCCATATTATCAAATCCAAAGAAAGTTAGTTTCATTATTAAGAACAAGAGAGGGCATGTAAATTTATCTTGTCTAACATTGTTAAACATATATTTTATTAAGGATAAAAACCAAAAAAAAGTATCATACAATTCACCCCCCTCCCCTTGTAATTGAGCAATCAACATACACATTTCGATCCTACAATTCGTATTAAATAATGTCTCTAAAATACTTATACTTGTATATAATTTTTTTTACTCTAATTTTATTTCTTAACTTTACTTGTGCGTGTTTTTATTAAAATTATATTTATAAAATCGTTATTTATAAAAATTTTATACTAATATATTTTGTAGAAAATGATTTTTCTAAAGAATGGTATGAATGAATGCTGGATCAATAGACAACATAAATCTGACCAAAACTCCAATATTTGATGAGAATGACTAGGAATACTAGAGAGATATAATATAGACTTTTATAATCAATACTAGAGTTGATAACTTCATCATGCTTACTGGAGACTACATGATTTTTAACAATGAAGTTAGAACCTTTACAGATCAAGAAAAACAGGAGTGTCAACATAAGTTTAAGGTACACAATAATTTATTATATTCTATGACCAGGAACATCTATAGCTATATCTCATCATATGAAGCTGCTAATAACATCTGGAAGAAATTAGAAGTTAGAAATTTTGGCACATATGATGTTATTAATCCAAGTAGAGCTATTCTTGGTGCTAAATACCATGGTTTTGTGTTTTTTCTTTATAGAGAAACATTATGAAAAGTTCATCAAAGTTTTATGACTATTGTCAATAGCATTCAGTGAATTGTTGTGAAAAGACATGATGATGAGATTCTTGTGGATAATATAATAGATATTATTCCCAATGAGTGGGAATCCAAAAGAACAACGATTGATGAGAATAGTAAAGTTTCAAAAATCACACTTCATGATTAATTCAAGACTACTCTATAGCATGAAACAAGAATGAAGAGATATGTTGAGATCAATAATAAAAAAGTGGTAATGGTAGTGTTTCTTTCACTGCTACATCAAACCATATGAAAGATAAGACTCTTGAAAGAGTTACTAGATCAACAGCCAAAAAAGATACTGTTATATCTGAATCAAGTGATAGTTATCATTATAAGAATAAACTTTCCAATCATTCTTGAAGAAAGAACATGATTGTGGGAAATAAATATTTCTAATATAGATACAAGAAGAAAGATATAAAGGATAATAAAGATATATAAGTGACTAGTTATGAATGCAAGAGGGAAAGTCATATCGGACCAGATTGTCCTATACTCATAAGGATAGAAAGAAATGATAGGCATTCAGAAATAAACAATAATTACTAAAATTAAAAATATAAGAATGTACTAAAAGATAATTACACCTGGAGTGCAAATGGTGGTGGATCTTGTGATGAATCTTCAGATATTGAATTTTATGGAGAAGAAAATATTGTTCTTATAGCAAGAATTCCTACTAAAAATCAATGTCTCATGGCTAAGGTAAACATCGATGAATCTTTAACCAACATTTTTTTAAGTGCTAATTATATTAATGAAGAATATTATGAATCCTTGTATGAATAATCATTCTCATTGGAAGATAATTCCTTACCTTATTTTGAAGAAGAATATAGTATTTCAATGTTATATTGAAAAAAATAGTATGATCAATAAGAAACATGATAAAGAAATATATTGAATCAATATTTTATCAAAACAAGTATCATACATTTTCAAAGATCTTGATCATAAATATTTTAAAATTGTTTCTATCTCAAAAAAAATTGAGGAAGTTAATACTGAGAATGATAAACTTTCTAAGTATCTTGAAAAAGTTATTTCTATGAAAAAAAATTTAGAGATAAAATCAAACTCTCAGACTAAGGAGTATGAGGATAAGAATTCATTCATTAGACTAAAATATAAAATTATTTCCTAAAAGAAACTATTGTCAAACATTTATTCTAGTAAACAAAGTTTTGATAGAATGTATTCACAACTTCATCCTCTAAGGAATAGTTCTGGATTGTATTACTCTCATTAAAAACATTTCTTTAGTCACAATTATTTTATACCAAAAAGTGCCCATATTTTCACTAATTATCAAAATAGCGAACATTAGGAGATAAATATTTTTTTAATAAAATGTAGATACATAACATTTTACTTTATAATAATTTCGGATCGAACCAAGTTTGGATTACAAAATTATAACTATTTTATTTTTAGGAAAACAAAGGAATTACCAAAAACAATAAATGGTACATGGATAGTTTATGTTCCTAGCACATGACTGGTAAAAATGTTCTTTAAAAATATAATTAAGATGAATGGTGGTATACTCACTTTTAGACATAATGATCAAGGAGAAATTGTTGGTACAGGTAAAACTGTTCTTCTTAGAAAATCCTTAATTTCAAATGTTTTATTTGTTTCAAAAGATATTATTTTACAATTTTTCAGAACACACGATTAACATGCAGATATTTTTACAAAATCATTACTTTCTGATATGTTTGAATATATTAAACAAATGTTTGGAATGATAACTGTAAGGTAACCATTCTTATCCACTTTTTGTTTAAATCATATCCTAACATTAACATACTTATTTTCATAGGGTGTGTACATTTTTTACCTTAAACAAAAATTTTGTATCCTTAAAAAAATTGAAACCATAACAAAAAAATTGGAACCTTAACAAAAAAAGTGGATCCTTAACCCAAACAAATTGGATCCTTAACAAAAAAAATTGGAACCTTAAAAAAAGTTTTTGGAACCTTAATAAGAGTTTTTATAACATCAAAAAAAGTCAAAACTATAACAAAACATTTCAAAATCTAATATGTCTAAGAATACTCTTATCTATTACTAAACAATCTTCTCATAACTCTAAAAGGTACATTTTATTAATTATTGTTTTTTATCTTACACTTATTTTTGTTGGTATGATAAATTTTTTTAAGAAAACATCAACAGATTTGTATTTCCTTAAATCCATTTTATTTCTTTAAAATCTCAAAAGTTAAGAATATAAAAAGGTTAATGGAAAGAGTAGTTGATTTGGTGGAGAAACTAAACTCTTCAGAAGAAAATATTAAATCTAAAGAATATATGATTCCATCCTAGCAATAGAATATTGAGATTCCTGAGAAGAAGAATCAGGAGAGATACTTTATTCTTGTGATTTTCCATGATGACAATAATTAGTTAAGGAATATGAAAGCCTTAGTCAAGAAACTTGTGCCAAATAAGGGTTAATTATTCTTGTAATCTGATATTTTATTGCATGAAAACATTTTCAATATCAAAATTTTGTTATCCATTGTCTTGCATTGTATGTCTCTTAACTTTTTCATGTACCTTATATGTCCCTCTATTTCTTTTTGAAAATCACTAAGGTGGAGAAGGAAGAAGATGTTATAAAAAGAATATAAATCTAAAGAATATAATGTACAGGTAAGGGGATATTACATAAAGAATGAATCATTAAGAAAAAGGAGGATTTGTATCCCTAATAAAAGATGAACATTTCATAAAGTCAAGAATATGATCATTATGAGGTTTTATAACCTAAGGGGGAGTTATTTTTATTCACTATAATTCATAAACAAAGGGGTAGGTAAGTATTTATTTCAATATTCAAATATGAAGTATTTTAGTCTTAATATTATTTTCATAAATATTCTTTTCTAAAATTTGGAGATTGTTGAGTCAAAATATTCCTTATAACTTTTTCCATTACTTTATGTTTTGGAAATCACCAAAACATTTCCTTAATAATTCCTTATATATTACATTAGTTTATATGAAAGAAAACCTAATGTCTTAGTCATGATTTCTAACATCTTTCATGCTTTTTTTAGATAATTCTAACCATCTTTTCCTTAAGATCGAATATCAGCTGAAATTCTTAAAGATATTACACTTTCTCAAAGATCTTACAAATTCTAAAGATCTTACACTTTCTCATAGATCTTACCATTTCTTAAAGATCTTACACTTTCTTAATGATCTTACACTTTCATAAAGAACTTACACATTCTTAAATATCTTACACTTTCCCAAATACCATAAAGTTTCTCAAAGATCTTGTACTTTATTATTTATCTTATTCTTTATCAAAGATCATACACTTTCTAAAATATATTACACTTTATTAAATATCTTATACTTTATAAAAGATATTACACTTTCTTAAAGGTCTTACTTTATCAAATATCTTACACTTTCTAATGATCTTACACATTCTCAATGATCTTACACTTTCTCAAGATCTAATACTTTCTTAAATATCTTACGCTTTATCAAATATATTACACTTTCATAAAGATCTTATACTTTATCAAGATATTAAACTTTCTCAGAACCTTACGCTTTCTCATAATTATGAATCTGATTCCCTCAAAATTTTGAATCTTATTCTCTTAGAAAATAAACTCTGACTTTCTAGAAATTTTGACTCTGATTCTCGTAGAAATCGGAATCTAATTCTCTTAGAAATCAGACTCTTATTATCTCTTTCTTAGAATCCTATTATTTATAACTTTTAGATCCAATTTTCATAATTTCTTACATGTGATCTAATGTTACAACTTTTTTCATGTTATTAAATTTATTTAATAATTCATTTTCCATAAACCTTACACGTTTCTTAAAGATTCTTACATTCTACATGATAATGTTTCTTACATATTACATGATAGTGTTTCTTACTTTATGCATGATAATGTTTCTTACATTTTTCATGATAATGTTTCTTACATTCTTCATGATAATTTTTCTTACATCCTTCATGAAAATGATTCTTACATTCTGTATGATAATGTTTCTTACATCCTATATGATAATGTTTATTACATTCTGCATGATAATGTTTCTTACAATCTACATGATAATTTTTCTTACATTCTTCGTGATAATGTTTCTTAAATCATACATAATAATTTTTCTTACATTCTTCATGATAGTGTTTCTTACATTCTGTAGGATAATTTACATTATATGATAATGTATCTTACATGATAATGTTTCTTACATGATAATTTTTTTACATGATAATGTTTCATGCATGGTAATGTTTCTTACATGATAATTTTTATTACATGAAAATGTTACTTACAGGATAAAGCCTCTTACATGATAATTTTTCTTAGATGATAATTTTTCTCACATGATAATGTTTATCACATGATAATTTTTCTTACATAATAACGTTTTGTACATGATAAATTTTTTAACATGATAATGTTTCTTACATGATAATGTTTCTTACATGATAATTTTTATAACATAATTTGCGTGATAAGGTTTTTTCACATATTTTGCATGATAATATTTCTTTAACATTTTACATGATCATGTATCCTAAATCTGATAATGTTTCCAAGACATATTATTGCTTATCATAGTTTGTTACATAAAAAATGTCATCTAATAAATTATAAAATGATCGTTTCATAGTTCCACCCATTTTGGTCTATCCTAAATTTTAAGGAAATATCATAGTTGGAGGAAAATGTGACTGTTGGATATCTCGCCTATAAATACCTAGACATTTGAATGTTTTTATAGTGATTAATCTCTAGAATGAAGTGATACCCTATGAGAGCTCTGCTCGATCTTCCTTGTGTAAATGTTGTGAACAACTAGTTCAGCTGTGAACAACATGTTCAACCAACCTAGTGCAAATTCGATTGTTTCTATTATCAATCGAGGGCCTCCCAGGATATGAATACATAGGTGTCAGTTACCTACTTAATCTAGGACTTGTTGGGATAGCAATATAGATACCAATCTTCCTATCTAGGGCTTTCCCTGGTGTGAGTATGATAGAATTTCAAGAAAGTATAAATAATGGGACTTTTATCCAAGTTTGTTTGATACCCTTATCTTTGGGTTAAAATATTTTATTATTACTTGTGACTTGTTACAAGTTTGTTTAAATTTTTCTCCATTTAGTTACAGATAGAAAGTGTAACTTTCTTGCACTTTCTTATTCTAGTACAAACACTAATTTAGATTCTATACACATTAAGGTAGAATCTTTCCTTAAGTAAACTTGTTTAAGTTTCTTTTTCATATCCATATTATCAGATCCTAAGAAAGTAAGTTTATTTATTAAGAACTAAAGAGGTCTTGTGAATACATCTTGTCTAACTTTTCTAAACATGAATTTTCTTAAGGATAAAAAAGTTAGTTTTTAAACCTAAAGTTTACCCCACTCTTCTAATTAAGCAATCTACTTATACATTTCAATATTAAAATTATTTTTCCCCACTTGAATAATTTCCTTTTTAAATTTCCTTAATCAAGATCATGTGAGATTTTTTCAACTTTTTATTTCAAAATTCCATGAACATAAGTCTTCAAGATTTCAGGTAATTTTGGTTAAACAATCCTCAAATAATAATAAATCATGTATCCTTAAAATATTAAAACCCACATTACCATTTAAATCTCCCCAAATTTCATTTTGAAAATCTCCTCAAATTTTCATTGATCTTACTCATAAAATTCTCTACAATGTCAACTTTGATCTCAAATTTAAAATTCTATTATACTTAAAAAAAAAATATTATATAGAATATATTTTAATGTTATATTTTTTTTTACTGATAATAGACTATTAGAAAAAACAATTTAATCATGCATGGTCTTTAAAAATTATTGCTTAATCTTACATGAGATCTCAGATTAATCATACATTAATATTGAAACATTGTATTATATCTTATATAGCCAGTTTAAATCCTATATTACTTAGTTTGTTTTATTTTTATGATTATATATACATAGTAACCTCACTTTCATGATCTAAATATACCGGGTACCCCTCCTGGGCCTTCAGGGGAGAATATTGTGACCACCAAAACCATTCTCCTATAGGCTATAGGTTGGTGACTGAAACTAATGCTATAAACACACATTAATTTGATGAATTTCCCTCATTTTCCTTTGAACATAAGATATACCACCAATAAACTCCCTATAATGTCATATAAAACCCAATTCATAAGGCATATAAATATGATACATAAAAAAGCTCTCAAAAAATAGATTACCATAATAAAACTATAACATTAGAAACTCTAACATCAACTTTACGCCTTCAGAAAGTTATGTATATATCGGTCACCGACTCCATCCTAAAAGATAATAAAATATATTTATATATATATAGGGGTGATCATAAAATTATACGTCATAGGATCATCCTCAATACCTCTTAAGAAAAAATAAAAGAAGTGTACTAATGTGTTAATTTACAAACAAAAAAACTATAAGAACCTATATCAGGAAAGCCACCACCCAACCTCATAAGATCTCACTCACCCAATATCACATCTATGTGTCATAAAAAAATATAAAAATAGTATATATCAAAAGGTTACTCACTACCACTTCCCAGAAGATCTAGTCGCTCTCATACCCCAATGGAATACATATCATGGTTCAACCCCTCCTTTATAACAACATATCCAAATTTCCACATATCCATATATAACATCCACATACCACATACCACCATCACATCACAACCAAACATCATGTTCTCATCACAATTATAATCCATAATTCATTCATTAATCTATATGTAATTTATAACCATTCATTTAACCCCTTTTCACTTCAAAATGTCTATTACTCAATATCCAAATTTATTCCAACATTACAATTTACTAAAAAATCATTAAAAATTGTTATTAACCATTTATAGCCCATAATTTCCCAATTCCAACCATCATCCATTACCGATTTCAATATTTTAATCCATTTTTCTTTCCACCAAGAAACTATAACACAACCCAAAACTACCAAATATGTGACCACTACCAAATATGTGACCACTACCAAATATGTGACCACAATAACCAATACATAGACCATGAAAGTAATTCTCATAACTAAAACACCTCTACCAGCGTACACTTGAAACTAAACCCATTTAAAAAACAAGAAAGGCCATTTCTATAACAACAACACATCATCCCATCCACAACAACAACAACTAAATCACACTACATCATCCTAACCAGCAATAGAAACAATCCACTACCAATATTACTATATCAAGAGAGTTCCCACGTATATATATAAACAAATTTAAATATATTTTAAATTCAAACTATAAAACCTCTAATTATTCATTCTTATATGTTAGTTAAACACAATAATCATTAAAATATCACTAGAATTTCATATTACCAAGCTACAAGATCATTACTATATTTATGTGATTTTCATATTATGAAAGTTGAATAAAATATATCAACACACCACTACAGAAATATGAAAATAAGTAATAAATGAAAATAGAATAAGTAGTTAAAATAATATATGAGTCACTCCTTATCCCCTACCAATTTCATAATATTTTTAATAATCCGTATTAGGTCAAATTATACAATACACCTAATGAAAGATAAACCATAATTAATCAAAATATGTATATAATTAAATAAAGGAAAGTATTAAATCTCTTACCACAAACAAAGATGCATAAATTACATGAGATAATGAGATAAAAAATTAACACCCAACAAGGAACAACCAAATAAGATTCAAAAAATCCTAAAATACATCTAGATTTATAGAAACCATGGAAATTTTTGATAAATCCAAATAAAAAATAATTCAACAACTTATCACCAAAAAAGTAACAAGAGTGAAAGACAAATAATGAAGAATAATAATAGAAATCTCTTTAGATTACAAATATGTTGATCTCCTGAAGATGAGGGACAAAAACAATCAAAGGATGGTTAATATTCTTTAAAGAAACACCTCTATTATCCTAGGTTTTAAAGTAATTCAAATAAAAAGGATGAAAATATATAAAAACACATGACTTATAGTTTGTTTTTAAAAATAAATAATCACTATGTGACTAGGATCCTTAGGCCACAATACACACTTGATGCGGAATTCATGCCATGATATATACCCAAAAATTAGGTTTAAACTTACATAACCCCAATACATTTATATAATTTCATGGAATTACAATGAAATAATTTCTGTGAAACTCAAACTTCTATGAATCCTTGTGTATTCCTTCTCCATATAACCTTAAACCTAACACATCTCAATCAGAATGACGGTATAGTGAGATAAACCTTAATGTAAAATACCTCAGGTGGAACTGTGGAAAATAACCACCTCGGATTTCACACCACAGCGAACATGGTCATGTTGCAATAAACCCTTATGTAAGATTAATTGAAGGTATCATTGAGATTAAACTTAAAACTCTTTATGAAATAATACACCAAATACCTCTATGAAATTAATAAAATAATCAGGAAATAACTTATATTTTATAAGAAATACTATGATTTCTTCAGGAACCTTAATGTCACAACACCTAATAACATGCCAAAACTATCCTCCCACACTAAGAAAGGTAAAAAAACCTCATGAACCATAACCCCTAATTTAACATGAATCATCACACCATAATCCATACATCATGGTATAGAACACCATGTTGTAGCAACACCAGTTCCTCTTGCTAGCTCGTTATGGTAAATCATATTGGGCAATACTATGACACATCCTTATAGCTAATATTTTTTCTCTGACTTCGTCTTTATTCAAAAAACCACCTCCTAACACCTATGACATTCTAAATATTAGAATTAATGTTCTGATAAAGATTATTAAACTACATTTAATACCTCTTAAATGATTCTCATCCTTGAAAATCAAAACCAAACCGAAATAACAAAGACAAATACCATAAAAACAAGCCTTCATGGGATATACCTATCATATATAAAGTATTATCACTAAATAAAAAATTGAAACATGACTCCAAAATCTTAATCAAATCCCCACAAACTCAAGAATCTCAACATCAAAGAAAAATAAGGTTCAATATATCATGAGATATTAATCATGTATCTGCAACTCAAAATCTCACATACAATCCTCCAAACCATTACACCTACACATGAAATAAATAAAATGAATGACACACCCACACTAAAACTTCTCTTAATGATCCATAATATTTGATAGTCACTCCACGAACATGGTCTCATCCTTAACATCCAACTCACCCCAATCAATGACATTAGAGTCATCGTGAAGATACCGATAAAGATGTGACACATGGGAAACATTAGGGATTAAATACACATATAGAGGCACGGATAAATGATAATCCACCTCAAAAACACACTCTTCTAACTATAATGTCCAGGTTAATTAGGAAGAGAGCATAATCCCATGTATAAAGCACAATTTTCTAAGTTAAGCGGAAACCTTCAAGAACACAAGATATTTTACCCCATGATTTAGAGGAAATCACTTGTGATCTATATAAAACTTCTTAAAATCATATACCACATTCATCTACTCATTAAAAATTTAATAGAGCATAGTTATACTCTATAAAACATCTGTACAAAAGAATATTGATTCTCCCACCCAGGTCTAGAATAATATAGATCTACAAATCCACCCATAAAATGCATCAAATGAAACCATAACAATATAAGTGTGAAAGATATAATTATAAGAAAACATATCCAAGGTTTTGTTCTTCACCCATTAAACAGCAAGAATTTAGAACTCATGCATGAAACATGTCCTCTACTATTTGAATTTCCTAATCCATCTGAGTGTAGAAAGAAGTGATAAGGAATATCTGAAAGAAAAATTAAAATAAAATCCTATAAAAACTCTTGAAATATAATAAGGATCCTTATCAAATATTATTTTCCTTGAAATACTATGAATCTTCCCCATCTAATCCATTTATTTTCTCACCATATCATTTGAATCACTAAACTACTTATTTACTAATAAATGACCCAACTTTATAAAAAATTATACAGTCACCCAAATATTATCACATAATTTATGTTCTTGGGGGAAAATAATGATGAAATAAATTGACATGTCCTCTCACTTACACTCAAGAACATACAATGATTTCAAAAACCCCCATAAATATAGTGTTCTGCCTTCATATACATGAAAACTTACCACCATGACACAATATAAGCTATAACGATATTTAACCATGGACAATATGAGTGACCCCTCAATGATTGATGCATATCAAATTTAAATAAATGCACAACCAAGGGAAAATTATAAAACTCATAACAAACTACCTCTTACACCACTAACATAATAAATAAATTCCCTCAAAACATCATTGGATGTTGATTATCCACTAACCATACATCTAGAGTGTCCCCACAAATTTTAAGTTCAAGTTACACCTCCAACTCAATAACATCAAACTGTGACTCCTCAATATGATTCAATAAGTATGATTTCACTATCATCTATTATATTCAACTTCTACGACTAACCAACTCCTTATATTATGCATTATTTTAAGTCCATCTATCATTATCAATGCATCTCCAAATTCTCAAATAGATTCTATTCATGAATTCATAAAAATAACATCATTAACCATAATCCCTTTTTATTATTTTTATAAGATCTCAATGTTATATTCAAATAAAAACATCATCCACCATAATTAATTCAAATCGAAATCCTTTTGAGAGATTATATAACTCTAAATCATGTGGTCTATGAATATTAAAAGAACATGTCAATGAGTTAATGTCACAAAAACCATAAGAAAAACATCACATCTTCCAATCGGAAATTATGGGTGGAATTTTTATTATCGTGAGGATATAATTTCTTATAAATAAATGAGATAATTACCCTATACTATAACAAAAAACACCACAATATAATATGATAAGCATGTAAAAAACTTTTAACATTACTCATATCTCTAGAAATCAAAGAACCTGAGCACTAATCAAATTCTACGTCAAGTCGTCGACAGCTATCAAACATTACATATCCCATAAAATCCATATTTATTCGTGTTTATTGTTATCAAAGGGGTTACAATCTGAGATAAGTAAAACATGCACCTTATATAAAATCGCGATGAGTAAATTGTGAACCACTGTTTTATTATTTAGTTATTACCAAGAAAAAACTACTTCAATCATAAAATGATTGACTAAAAATAAATATTAGGACATAACATACTTGATAAAATATACCACACACATCAAAAATTCATATTTAGATAGTGTCTGATAAAACATATGGTGTAGAAGGACTTGTGAAATTGTTTCTTAGATAATCACTATGACCATCCTCTAACATCAAATAAAAAATAATTTTTTCAATGAAACCTACCAATAATTAGTCTAGGAACTCAAAAAATATAGATTTCATGAATCACATGAAAATAGATAGGTAGTTTTGGGCACTAAATGTAATAACTACAACCTAAATGTTACCATAGGGACACCTGAAAGTAGTTTTTGTCATATCCTTCACCATCATTTGATGATATCCAAATCATAAATTTTTATTTGAATATTTTTATCTATCATCAAATTATCAAAACAAATCTCTAACCTCATAAAGGGTAATGGTTCTTGACCACCACCTAGTTTAACTACTATTTTTCTATAAAATACATCAAACTACCATACCCCTTCTTAGAAAATAACATTGGAGCACCATAAGGGGAAACACTATGATGGATAAAAATATTTTAAATCAAATCATCGATCTGAATCCAAAACTCTTGAAACATAGATGGTTTTATATGATAATGATTCATCAAAATTGGATGGGCACTGGATTGCAACCCTGTACCAAACTAGAAATAAATTGAAGTGGGTAACGTCAAAACCACTTCATGGAAAACAACCCGAAACACCTTGATAGCTATCCAAAATGACATTTCATGAAACTTCATCAATCATAATGAAATACCTATTATCTAAGGAGATAAGGGTGACCAACACTGACAACCCATTTGATGGTATCTCTCACTGATAAACATTTCATGCAATCCTCACACATCAAGCAATGTAAAACTTAATTGGAAGAATTTTTTGACCACATGTATAGAGTATGATAAATCAATATAAATAATGGAATAATATGGGTGTATATATAGTAAGAATAAGTCCTCAAATGACTGATGATTCCCCATGTTCAACTCATAACCCTGACACACATCAAGAAAAGAAGACTTCTCTTAAACTTGTGTAGTGAATAGTAATCAAACTGGAAGTCTCCAAAACATATTTTCCAAGGTGTAGACTAATCCATGTGTAATAACAGAACGAAAATATAAATAATTAGTTAAGGTAAAAGAAAAGGTATAAGATAAGTATATGGTACCTTAGATGATCTCTAGCTCACCATGAACTGATAAATCTAGAGCATGCAACTGACCACACCCCTCTCCTCTACCTCATTGGCCCTACTAGAGACCACCTCTATGACCATGACAATCCCAATAACCCTATATAAGTGTAAACTTATTATAAATTCATTTTACTAATACATATCACCTCTTTTGAAAAAATACTATTAACCCGACTGTTGATAAGGCCTCGAAGTAAATATTTGTTGAGGACGAATTGAAAGTTAACCTCTTATGGCATACTAGCCTTCTATACCATATTTACCACCAAGAACGATCATACTTAAGAATCATTATTTATATAACCACTATAATACAATAACCTAGTAAAATATATCAAAATAGAGTTATGATAACTACCGGATCTAAATAAGTGTGAGAAAAACTATTAAAATTGACTAACTAAAAGTCAAACCAACAACTTCCTTGATAACTAAGATTATCTTACTACAACTCTTATCCTAAAGAAGTTTGTTTGTTCAATTTCACAAGATAACTCATACCATGCATGCACCCACTCAATCACATCTACCATAGCTAACATATGTGTGTGTGTCTTGGTAGCATAAAGTGGATTACCTGGTTTTCAATAGATAGATGTAAAACCACCTCAAAACAACATACTTTGGGATCCTCGTCTAGGAATAGATCAATGTGAAATAGATAAGGCCCTTAGACTAAATCATGAGTTCCTACATAATCATTACCCAATTTTAAGGAGAAATTAATTCATGCCTCATCGCATCCTTTATCATAAAAGATAGAAACTCTGATATCTTTAGGAAATAATCCCATCAAATTTCCAACACTTCACACTCACCAAGTAATAGAAACCACCATTAAAGTGTATATCCTCTAAATTAAATAATATCCAATAGGATCTAATTCTCATTCCTAAATTGGATTAGACTAAAAGAAATATCTAACTCCCTTAGTAGGAACATCATCTCTTTTTATGTCCAATCGGTTCATCCTTATATAACTCTCAAACCTAAACCATGAATATATGAAAACTACCATCCATATATAGAGGTTAAAATGATAACTCATAATATTTAAAATACATTAATTCACTTAATGTCACTTAATTAAATTCAATTAATTTCCTTATAACAACACCAATTCAAACATTGGTGCAAACAACATGATATATGTACTTATCCTATGTCTCTACCATATAATCAACATTATCTAACCATAAATATTTAGTCAGATTAAGATCATTGTTTTAGATTACATGGGGACCTAAACACCTATTTCCTAGCCATTCATTCTTTCTATGTCACATACAATGATTGGACAATATTTTTTCCCTACCATACCCAACCGCATGACCAATTTTTAACTAGATCTCCACCCTAAACCTAATTCATAACTCTGTTACCATTCATTCATGACCTTCTCCAACTAGGAACCCAAACTATTCATGCATTGAATATGATTGTAACATCCAAATCCTAATTCGAATTAAAAATGAGTAAGTTACTAGTATAAAGATATAAATACACATAATTGAGAACCATTGGCCTCATAATATGAGACAGATAAAATAAACTTATAGTAAAATCCATATAATATAATATAAAATCAAACACATAATTCACATAAATGTAATATATAAAATTGGTCACAAAAATTAGAATATAAAAATACCGCACCTAAGGCAGTTTCCCAGATAGAAACTCCAAGCCTTGAGCTAGTAAAATCCATCTCTGTTACCAAATCCCTCCCATAAACCAATAAAAATTATTTATATATATAAGGGTAGAAATACAACTATACTCAGTAAGATCCTCCTCAAAACCTCACATGTAAATATAAAAGAAATAGGTTAATGCATCAGTAAAGAAACAGTATAACTAATGTGCACTAACTCCAGGATAACAATAACTTAACCATACTAAGTATTAATTACCCTATATCACATCAAATTGAAATAACATATTATGAAAATAATACTAAACCATCCCCACTAATTTGGTTACACTCATACCCCAACAACATGTGTCATGTGATAAAACCCATCCTATATGAATGCATAACCATATATCCACACATTGACATATCATAGGCCCATACCACACACCACAACCATATCACAACCACACATCACATTCTTATCATAGTATAATATCATTAACATGAAGGACATCAACCATGTTCCCTCATTTTGTATTGAATGACCCACACAATTTATCTATACCAGGACAACCTTAGTAGTCATCCAGTATATTTATACACCAAAATCAAAATCCATTATAACCTATCAGTACACACACACATATCGTGGTCCATCACAGCTCATATTAAATCTAAAGTGGGGATGAGGGAGATGTTAGATATTCATTCCCTCTATAACCTATATATTATGGGAAACACTTGAAACCCATGTCCTTATATGAGTGTTTTCTAGGTTACCTTACTCGAGTGGTTGTGCATGGGAAATAAAAAAACAATGAATATGAATAACCACATATTCACAACTTCAGGGTTCATGCTAAACCAATACTACCATCCCTCAAAAAATCCATCATGCTATTACTAAAACATTTTAAAAGATACTAAAATCACTATGCCATAAACCGACCACATCTATTCACACAAGACACCAAAAAAAATATTTCTTACTTCCCATTCCTTTTATAATTATTTTTTCTAGAATTACCATTACCAAAAATAGATAATTCATTTAGCCATATTTAATGCCAAACCATTCATTTAACCCATTTTCACTTCAATACATTCTTTATAAATTAACCACATTTATTTCAAACTTTAATACTTTTTAATCAAAATAATTTTAGTCATTACAGAAAAATATTTAACATCTCATCATTTCTATTTTCATCCATCACCCATTAATGATTTCTTAAATGAAATCTATGTTTCATGAAACTAAAAAAAATAACAAAAACCACTACCTACCAAACCATGAGAATAATAACTACCATAAAACCCTTTAAAACACCAATAATAACCAAAATATATCCACTATAGAAGTCATGAAACCACCCCCTTTTACATGAACCACACATGTAATCACTATACTATTCACACATCTTCTTATCTACCTATACCATAACTAATTCACACCAAATCATCCAATCCAACCATAATAACAAGACACTATAACTCTAACCACAGCATGAAAAACCCCATATAAAGTAATAAATAGAGTAAATTATCATAGTAATTCATACCTTAAAACATATCACAATTCATTATTCTATATTAGTTAAGAACCAGATGTATAAAAACATTGTCAAAATTCTTGATTACCATGGTTCTTTTTCTTTACCATATTTACATGGTTAACATTATATGAAAAGTAATTAAAACATATGAACTACACTAAATTAGGTATCTATAGTAGTAAAAATAATCCAACATAAATATATCAATAATTGAATTAGTGATAAATGGGAAGAGTATTATAATATGTAATAACATATGAATCACCCCCTTTCCCGATCAAATTTTTTAATCTGGAAAAATTATATTTATTAGTTAAAAATGTACCATAAAACAAGTGAATGAAAATTCATAACTATTATATATCCACACATATATAAATATATTGATTTCTCAAATATCATACCTTAACCAAATCTTAAGCATTTTCATGAGAAAATGAGAAGAGGATGGACACTCTACTCAGAACTCTCATGGAATAACCACAATAACCTATAAAAAATCAATATATATTAAAATAATGACCAAATACCAGTAAATCCAAATAAAACCTATTATCACATCTTATTATGAATAAAGGAACAATAAAAGATGAGAAGATTGTAAATAAGAGGGAGAGAAATTTTCTTGGATCATAAACAGGCTAATCAATTAAAGGTGAGGGGAAAGACTAATCAAGTGATAGATAAAGGTCTCCAAAGAATTACATTTAGTATATTAGTGATCATTGAAGTTTAGATAAATATGATATGGTTTTAGAAAACAATCGAATTTATATTTACTATAGAAAAATAAATAACCATGTTGTGACTAGGTTCCTCATACTACAATTCACCAACAATTCATAATTAACAGTGTGATGTATCCTCAAATATTAGAGTAAAACTTCATCAAAACTAATAAATTTAATGAAGGTCATTTTCTCTCTATGGTAGAAACACCATGATGCTAAAACTCTCAATAATAATAGTGTATTACTCAAACTTCTCCCCTTAAACCTGACATATTTTAATCAAACCAACAGTGAAAAGAGAGGCTCTATAGCAAAAAAGACATCATACAGAACCATAGAAAACTACCACCTAGGACTCCATTCCATAGTAAACATGGTCACAATATAATATCCACATATATAATATTAATTCAAAGGCTCTCATAAGATCAAACCCAAAAACTCTTTGTATAATAATAACCCAATTATATTTGCATCATTGTTGAAACTAATTATGTTAAAATCTATGTTACATAACATTAACTAAAAAATCTATGGGAACCTTCACACCAAAACACCTCATAACACTCTACAACTAGACTCTCACTATGAGATAGGGAAAAAAATACCTCATGGATCACACCCTATTCCAAAACATGATTCATCATGCCATAATCTTTATATATCACAGTGCATCACATTAGACTTTAGTAAAATCAGTTCTGTTATCCAACTCATCGGGGTGAAGAAAATTCTACCAAGCTCCAATGTATCCTTCAGGATAAAAGTTAAGCTCTAAATCTATCATTATTCAACTAAACTCCTCCTAGAACCTTGAACACCTTAACGATGCAATGTAATAGTTTGAGAAAGTATGTTATGTTACATTCACTTATCTCCATCCTTATTAAAACTATATAAAAACATCCTAAATCTATATCAGTTATCTCAAATAAACTCAAAAAATAACCAATAACTTTTATAATATTTTTATTGATATTGAAAACAAGTAAAACCAACCCTGAAAAAATTCTTAAGTTTCATGAATATTCCCATATGTTGTTTTTGAATTGCAATACGAATTATCAATTCAAAAAAAAAATTAAAAATAAAAACCAACACAAAATAACTCTATTTGAAAAATAAATATTCTTTAGATAGTAAAATCCCTCAATGATAAGTAATTTTTCGTATTAAGAAAAATAAATTTATCCACCTTAATCAACTCAATAAATAATACCCATTTAATCAATAAAAATATAATTGAATTACTCAAAACTAATGTCACATTAGTTATGTATATTTATACACATTATTAACATAATATAAATAAATATAGTTCATAAACAATGATGTTTAATTAATATGGGATGGTTGAACATGAAATTTTAGCCATGGATCATTAAGAATGATCTTCTGGAGTTAGATAAGGGACTCAAAAGAGGGAACACTGGAGCCGATTTGAGGGAGGATAGTTCAAGGGGGATTTCATAAAAACCATTGGTGAATAAAGTTGTTGTGAAGGATCAGAATATGATGGTGGCTGATGTATTTAAAAGATGTCATCATGACCTGAAGGATGGATATGCTTCAATTTCTATGTTCTCTTAATCAAATGAATATGCATGGACTGAGGAGGTAGTGGGAGGTAATGGTGGTGATAACTTGGTCGTAGCTAAAATAGGTGGAGGTCCCATGTATCATCCCTCTTTTTCTGAGGTAGTTAAGGTCTAAAAGGATTTTCAAGCACAGGTGATCGAACAACAATCTGATCTTGGTGGTGCCAATTATCGGGGTAATATTAGTGTGCTAAAAGAGACACTGATCTCTAACGTGACTAAAGAAGTGTCCCTTAGCTGACAGGTGCCCCGTATTTTCAAGTCTATAAATGAAACTTTGGTGGATAAACTATTATTGATGTTGTATAATGATGGCAAGGAAAATGAGGATCCCGAAAGATGGCATACCATAATTTCAAGATGTAAACATAAGAAGTTCGGGAGTAGACACTCAGAAGATGAGGTGGAAGGTGCCCAAGATGGGGTCCCACGGTCATGTTCATACTATGACTAGGATGCTTTGGTTTGATCGGGTTAAAGTAAAGGGATGTAATGAAACCTACAATCTTGAAGTCTTCAATCTCCCAAGGTGGGGGGAAGTCAAGACCTCATAAAGATTATTCAGGTACTTCAAATACATTAGTAACAAGATCAGCAGGCAAGGAAATGTCTAATGGCATAAGGGAAAACCCAGGTGTATCTTATTTAAACAAATAATTGGAATTGGTTTCTGGTAAGACGTCCATCTATGATTTTTCAGAGGATAATAGACCTCATGTGCATAGAGATGAGGAACAAGAGAGTGGAATGTCAGACTATACGTCAAATGGAAACGGAGAGATTGTGACAGTAGGAGAGGAACTCACAGATGAAGCGGCCATGGAAAAATCATGGGATCTCTTTATGTACTCTAAGGAATGGATGTCCGAGGAGGTCTGTGTCATTCATGATTCAAATGAAGACACGATAAGGATAAGTGGAAGTCCAATTCAAGTGGAAACATGCAAGGAGCATGGTGTATGGATCATAAAACAACATTTAATTTTTACTAGAGGCTTCAATGAAAGAAATATAATAATGGTGGAGTTCTTGAAAGTGTGAGACAATATGGCTTCTCAATTCCAAGAGATCATCAACAAATATCTGAATAAAAAGAAAAAAAAATTCTTGGAAATTATTTAAAGTAGTCGTGTCTAATTATTTTAAGTTAAATGTTAATAGTTTTGTTTTTTCTATTGTTCTTGATTTCCTATTGACTTGTAGGTTTCTCACTTTTTCCATAAAAGTGTTTTATAAGAAAATTTTAACTTAGTAGTAGTTAAGTGTAAAATAAAATGTATTTCTCTTAAAAATATTATACCAATTTTTATTGATTTTATAACATTAATGTTTTCATTCCTATTTTCATATGTGTAGAAAATTAAATCCATCTTATAACCTTTTCACACAATATCCATTTATTTATAGTCCCTTTTGATATATATATGTATTATTTTAATAGTTATTACAATTTATTATTTAGGTGAAATATAAATGTGGTAAATTATTTTCATTTCATAGACTATATCAAATTCTATATTCTATGAAATAAAATATTCTTCCAATTAAATTTTTGAATTTATTTTGATTCATACATTTTCTTGCATCATCCTTTCTAAAATTCAGCCCAATTATTATTGGTCGGGGATTATTAAGAGTCTTGTAATATAAATTTATTCTGAAAAAATAAAATGTATATTTCACATGATATAAGAAAATAAATTCTATTTTCTACACATATTCTAATCCCATAAATAATATTAACTCTCTATGAATTGAAATATTATAATGATACTTCATTAGTTTTCAAAATTCATTAAATGTTATCTTTCTCTCACCCATATACATTATTTCATAAAAATAAATAATAATAATGATACTAAATATTCTCTTTTAATTCAGGAATAAGTTGTTTTCACTATTTTATTTCATGAAATTTATCATTTATATATATTTATATCTTTTAATACCTATATCTATGTACTTATTTCAATCCATAAAAATTCTTCATCAACCTATAGGACTTTATGCCAACATTTTCAATAATAAATACTTCAGTTCTCTCAATAAACACATCATCCTCGAGACCACCATTCAATATTTTAGATTCCATGTGTATTTGATAGAGTTTATAATGATTGTGTTCTACATAATCGAAAATTAATAATGTAACATCATTACCAAAACCACTGGATCTGATTTGGATATCAATAGTCCTCATGCATGCCTCTGTGTTTGCAATAAGATAATAACTAGAAGGGAAGTCCTGAATTCCATCAATGGGAAGACTATATAATCTGTATTATATCCTTAAACCAATAACCTAAAAAATAAACAAATATGAGTAGTTAAAGTAGAATATAAGACATAATAGTTTAATATCAACTGAAGCATGTGTAATATATATATATATAAATCAATGGGCTCTTGGTGAGGTAATCCAAACCAAAGTATAAAGAGTGAAAGTAAATAAATAAATAAAACTATGTGATCCTCCAATGTATATCTCGATACCACTCCCTGCCACATTCCCCTCATCTCAACCATATTCCTTAGGTCCCTTTCCCATACAATGATATATATACAATAAGTCATCAAACACATTGAGATGTCTATGCAAGGTGTGAGTAATAAAAAATAACAGGACACCAAAAATTAATCCTTAAAAAAATTCCACATGTATGAAATTTGTATTATATAATATGATAAATTCTCAAGTAATCATCAAAAACCATTTTCCTACAACCTATTTCTTATCCAAGATAACATAATCCTTAGTCATAACATCCTCACCTTTATACAAAAATAATGACCAAGGATGTCAGAAGGGATCAAGAACTAACCACAAGGCAGAGACATATTACTTGGAATCCTAAAGGTATCAAGTGAACATGCTTCTCGGTAAACACAATTCATTGCATTCATATGAGTTTCTTAGTATACTCAAGGCATCAATTTCCAGGACTAGCCACAATTTTTTCATGCTCCAACCCCATGTAAGAGTCCACCATCACTGTCATTACATGTTTTGAAAACTCTCCCTCTTAGGGATAATCATGCCACGATGGTCTTTCTATTATTATTACCAAGGAAATACCTCTATTATATGGTAATAACGCACATAATAGGGAGGATTGTAATAAGTCTATCATAAAAAATTATCATTATAATAGAGTATAATCATATAACATTATGTGATCAACATAAACCATGAGAATAAGTTCCTCTCTAAATACTCAAGTCATCAACAATCATAATGAGCCTCATGGGATACAAATAACCACATTTGATCACACCCATTCATGGAAGAAAAAAATCCACCACAATAATCTTACAATGGAAACAAGTGTATATAAGATTCCTAAATGGTATGAAACTTCTTACCTTAAGGTTGTTGAAATTATCATCATGGTTCTTCAATAAATCATTACTCGATTCAAATCCACGTATTATATGGTTCCAACCACTCCTTACAGATTCATAGAGCTAATTCCAAATATTTATTTAGAAAAAAAATAAACACCACATGTGATCATTGTTTCTCACTCCTTGATAATTTAAAAAAATTCAATTTAATCCATCACACATGCTAACCATTTCTTCCTCAAAGAATAATTGATAAACCACATGCAATAATATCTTATCTCTATAGAATAATTTGAGATAAGGATGTGGTAAATAGTTATTATTATTCATTGATAAATATGGGTTGATGTAATTTAATAATTATTTAACTTATTCTATAGAATATTAGGAATTTTAATCTAACAAAAGAGATGAATTATAGGATCCCTCTTGCAACTATCCCTAAAAAACACTACACTTAGAAGAGAAGAGAGAAATCAGGTTTTCCACAACCAAAAACTCAAAAAAAGAACCTATTTTGATCAAAGAGTAATTCACAGATCTTGGATAGAGGAATCCTAGACTACCCTAACTCAAGAGGATATCACAAAATATGGGTTGAAAATATGAGTTATTTTTAATAATTAAAACCACATACTGATTGACAATACTAAATAACACAAATTAAATAAACCATTTCATTTATCTTTTTCTATAATCTTTAATGTTGATCCTTTAGAGCCTCCATAAACCTGAGGTAAACATTTTAAATGAGACAAAGAATTTATTTCCTATAATTTCATGACTTAAAAATCAAAAAACCACATTATAGGTTCAATATAGACAAGTTGAGATGAAAAACAAGGTTTAAATTCATTTTTTCCTAATAACACAACTATATAAGGGAAACATGGTTTTCCCCGTATGCAGCAGCACATGGTTGTCATGTGAGGGTATTGGGTCACCCATATGAAACCTATAGAAATTTTCGGTTGCCTTTATATAGCTCAAACCCACCCGTACATAGTGAGGGTTTATACTTACATATCCTTTATTATTTATGTGTTACCCTTATGGAACCCATTGAAAACTAGGCTTACCTTAACACAGTGCCATAGTTTCTCTTACATATCCATTGAAAATAGAGATTTATTGTTAATAAGAATATAGAAACACCGTCCCACCCTTATGGGGTGGCTTTGTTTTTTTACAAAACCATTATAATTTCATATTTACCCTTACGCAACTCCCAAAAAACAATATGTGTAGTGGTAGAGTAATCTGTAAAGTTAAAAAAATTGAAATTTTATAAATTTACCCAAAATGTACTAATAAACTAAAAAAAAGGTATTTTAGAACATTTAAACCTGATAATATCACATTTGGATAGCCTTTATTCTTGAAATAGGTAAAAATATTTCTCCAAAATATACTCATTCAACCTGATAGTAACCTATTCAAAGTAATCTATATTTTTTTCTGATAGTATCAAATTTATTATTGAGATTATTTTTGAGAACACACTCAGTTACACTAAATTTTTTTCATTTTAGTCTATCCCATGATGCATTATTTTCTATTTGATCCATTTCATCATTTTTTTCCATTATCCAAACCTTATATTTAAAATCATCATCAATATAATGCGACTCAATTTGTGAAATTAGATTTTCTTGATTATTGGGTCTCAATTTTTTTCTTTTTTCTTTTATACTTCTAAATTTAAAAATATATTTTTAGATTTAACATATTTATAAAACCATTTATACAAATATTTTTATTTCCAAAAGTTCCTTCGTCATTGCTGGTATAATCTAAAAAATAATTTTAATGTTTTTATTCATATCAAAATTTCTCTTCACTCACATGTTCATAATTATAAATATAATCTTTATTTAAATTTTCAAAATTAAAATCATCAAATTCCCTGAAAATGGTCTTATTATCAATTATCTACACATGATAGTAGTTTAATGTAATATAAAACCTCTTATTTCGGTATTTTTTACTTCTTCCATTTGATAAAAAACCCATGGGAATTTTTCCTTTTTCTTTCTCATCAAATTTTCATAATTATATATTTTTTATTTTCATTAATATTTGACTATCAAAAACTCTAAATTATTTTATTTATGGTTTTTTCTTAAACACCATCTCATATGTAGTCATATTTATCCTTGTATTAGAAAATATTTTTTCAGAATATGTATACCGTTTGAAATAGTTTCTCCTCAAAAGAACCTTCAAAGAAGAAATTCATCTACCATGGTCATCTAAATTCATGTAAAATTAAATTTTTTGTCACTAAAACTCTATGTATGGAGACGTATGATTCAAATTCATTACTTTTATACTAAATTTAAATGGTTTTTTCTCAAAAAATTTATAAATAATCCATCTCATTTTCAATATTTCTTCTAAATATATTGAACTTTTCAGCATCCTTTGTCTTTTGTTTCATATATGGAAAAGTATTTATCCTTGTGAAATAATCAATTAATATAATAAAATAAAAATTAAAATTGATTATTGATGTATCACTCACCCTCTAAAATCAAAATTAATTGTTTTTATATTTAATTGTATCTATGTTATTTTATAGCTTCCATACACCATATTACCCTTTTTTAAAATCTCAAAAAAATTGACTCTTTATCATTCCAGTTTGAAAATAAATCTTAAAGAATATAATTTTAGAAATTTTTTCGAAATTAATTTTTCCAAGATTTAAATGATTTTTCTCTCAGATAGTTTTCTCATATTTTTCACTGAAATAGAATGAATCACTTCTATTAGAAATATGAAATAATTTAAAATTGATTTTTTTTGTAATGATAACACTTCCATCCTCCCATGTTTCTTCACCACAATACCCAAAGTACCTTACCAATCACCATGGTCTAGATTATAGTTTCAATGGAATTATGTGGTACCTTAGTATTGATTTTACCTAAATCAATATAAAATAAAAAAAGGGTTCATCCAAGTAACCCAACATGACCACACCACATATTGATGTAATTATCTATGTGAAATAAAAATTATTGAAATAAGGTATAGTCAAGAAAGTTATAACATACTCAAGAATTCATATAAAAACATAAAAAAATAAAATTAAAAATAACCATAACCAAAAAATAGTATACATACAAACTTTATACACACAACAAGACATAAATGAAAACAAATAAGGAATATTGGGAATTTGAATCCGATGTGGCTAAGTATATGAGAATATCCAAAATAAATAACCAAATAAATATTCCTAATCATCTAATATACACAATACAATGAATCAATATCCACTAGCCACCTTCTCCAAACAAAAAAAATTCAAAATTAACCCAACAATAAAAAAATGCTTTCGTTCATTTATTTTTATCAAATGAAATCTAGTTTACATACATAAAAAGTGTGTCTATATGGTGTGGGAAAATATAACTATTAAGAAGACACCCAGGATTTATAAAAATCATTTTAAAAAATAAATAAAATTTTAAATTGATGAAAAGGTGACAATAGAAGATCACATGTAATATTTATAATATCGTATGATTTATCGATTTACTACAAGTATGGGTGACTAGTAGTTTATAAAAAACAAGAAATTTACCCTAACCTCCTTATGTTCTTTTGTGGAATGAACTTTATATCTAGTTATTAGTGTTCTAAATAGTTTTTAATTAACTATATAAACAATATTTAAGAACAAATTCACAGGGGAAAACAAAACCTATAAAAACATGTAAAAGACACCTATATAAGATATGTATGGAAAATATAAACAATTATTATTGAAAGGATGTACAATCAATAACCATAATAGTTAAGAAATTAAATAACCCTAACATTGGGTATCCATGGTTTACATAAAACCATAAGGGTTTTTCTTCTTTAAATAAGAAATCCATTGATAAAAATATTAAAAACATTTGTTTCTATATCCCAGGGAAATATCATTCAAAAAAATTAGAATAACCTATGTCTTCCAATACCTGGAAGTCCTTTATCAAAACAAGATCAAAAAAAATATTATAAACATAGTAGTCTTAAAGAATTTATAAAAAAATATCATAATCAAATATCTAAAGAGAAAACTCTCAAAACATTAAAATAGAACACTATCAATATATCAAGATGTTACAAAAATATTCACAACAAATTTTTATAGCTCATAATGAATAATATTCATCCTCCTTGGATGCTTCTTCTATTTATAAGAAAACCTCAAATGGTTATATTATGTAATATTAATAGTTAGATACCATGGCTTCAGATGAACATGTCTTTACATAATAAGGGTCATTACATATTCTTTTTATGAT
The DNA here is from genome assembly GCA_963277665.1 of Viscum album. NCBI lineage: Eukaryota > Viridiplantae > Streptophyta > Magnoliopsida > Santalales > Viscaceae > Viscum > Viscum album. Next base: position 897,094,150 of record OY728142.1, read on the forward strand.
GTTCATTTTGATGAATCATAATTAAAATGCATGAAAGGTTCATCCTAATTGAACTATTTCCATTCATTTGGAAAAAATATATATCGTTTATCTTGATTGTACTTTATAAAATTTAGTTTGGAGATCATATCTAATTCTGGTATGAAATGTTATTCTTGTAGACTTTATATATCTTTATATAGTATGAATTTTTTATAATTCATCTTATAGAAATTATAGAACATTATCTAATTTACCTTGAAATCATCCTTTTTATATACAATGTACAAGTCTATTCAATTTATAATATCTTTTCTAGTTTGGTTTGTCCAAAATACATAAGTTAACTTCTAACTATTTTCTTCATATGTATTTCTTAAACAAAGTTCCATCCAATTTTCAAAATATTTTACATCTATGAAAAATATGAGTTTTATTAAAATATATTCTAAACACTGGGGAAGTATAAAGTTAGTAAAATGAGTTATTTAAAATTTTTTTTTTCAAAACTATGTTTATAATGTTTTGAAATTAATCTTTTTAATCAAAAATATCCCTATTTTTTAAAATCACAAAAAATAAGTCTCAATGAAAAAAAATAAAGTTTAGATAACTTTTAATATACTTACTCACCCATTCTTATACTACTATTAACTTCACCCTTATTACTGATTTCTGTACTTCTCCCCTTTAGTTGATTTCTCCCTCATTCTTGAAGAAACATTCTCTAAATTATTTCATTAGAGATTTAGTTTTCTCAATATTTCTCCACCTTTGTGATATTAAAAATATAAATATATATATATAGCTAGAAAGTGTACAAGAAATTTTAGTGAAAAATATTTCTATGAAACAATTTTAAAAAAAAATGAACAAATACCCATACCAAAATTATATGGAAAATATATTCCTCCAAATAAATTGTAAAAAATATATAAAAATATAGAGGGAAATTAATTGAAAATATTCATAAAAATGAGTGTACTTTATTAGAAAACATTTCGATAGTTCATAATAAAATAATAAATCTTCCATTTAAATTTCTTTCTTAGAATTTTCAACTTCTTGGCATCACCGTGATACTTTTCAAACTCATCAACTTAAGATTTTAGATTTTCCATATCTTCTTCAAAAAACATAAAACTTTATTTTATCTCTCTTCTAATTTAGATATTGTTCTTCTAAATCTGAATCCTTCTTTAAATATTTTGAAGTCTGATCATCCTAGTTCATTTCCAAAAACATGAGAGTTTCTATTTCACTTGTGCTTTCATTGTCTTCAGAACTCAGATCTCTACCCATCATTGAATCTATTTTTAAATATTTACTTATGGATTCAATTTTATTATCATAAAACTTAAAATAAACCTCATTATAATACCAATTATCTTTTAACATGACTTTATTTTGAAAAACTATGTAAACAAGTTGTTTTAAAAAAATTGATTTTTCAATAAAAATTTGATTCTTTCATGAATTTACTTGCTTAAATATTGAATATTAGGGGAATAATTAATACCATATTCAATTTTAATATTAACTTCACTGAAATTATTCATCATAATTTCAACTTTCTTATTGTATATACTAGGAGAATATTGAGTTTAATTAGAAGAGAAATATGGAATAATTATAGGAGTAGGTCCTGAAGCACCATCATCATCTTTATTTTCACTAGATTTTCCCAATAAACTTCGATAATTTAAACATCATTATCCAAATTAGGTTTTTAAAACCATAGGTATTCAATATTGATCATATTATTCCTTAGAAGTATCACATCTATGTAAAACTTCAGGATTTGAATATTTTTGAGATTGAGTTTAAAGAGAAGTGGAATATGTGGCTCTACTATCTTCTTCTACTTCTATGGATTTTTCTAACACTTTATAATGTTCCCCATCACTTATAGATATTCCTTTTTCATATTTTTTAAGAACTTCCAAAACTTAAGTTTCAATAACTTATTAATATTTACATTTTTTAAGAAAAAAATTCCAATTATAAGTATTTATAAATAGATAGAGGAACCTCTTATGGTTGATTTAGTTGTCCTTTCCATGGAATGGACTGCTGAACTATATGTTTTAAAATAGATAGTGGAAAATGGATAGAGGTTTTCCCATTATTGTAACTTCAACATTTTCAAGATACTTCTCAACTCCATTAAAAAACATTCTAGATAACTGATATTGCACATATTTTTTGTCTAGTTCTTCTTATCTTCCACTTCATAAAGAATCTGATATGTTTTCACTTTATGTGTTAAGGCCTTAGCCTTATTTAACCCAAAATTAGGCTCTTCAGTCCTCTTCACTTTTTCATTCATCATAAAAGTTTCAAAATCCTCACTAGATATTTTTTTTTTCTTCATTATTCAATAAAGGAGGATAAACCTAACCTTAAATTATCTTTTCTTAAAATTTATCTTTTAACTTTTCTGTTTTTTCTTTAGATGCATATTTTTCCTATTTTTCAACAAACCTCTTTAACTTCAGAACAATAACAAGCCATATATTTCTAATTATTTATTCACCAATAAAATATGTCTTTTATCTGACTAAAATTTCATTGTTTTTTATCTTCTGAACTTCAATGATGTTTACTAAAATTATATTTATGAAACTAATAAAAATAAGAATCTTCACCTTTAATGATTCTCACTTAACATCCTTAACGTAGATAAATGAAAACTTTATAAGATTGAAATTTTACATATTATAGAGATAGTAAAATATATATATATCTTTCATATTAAAGGTATCCCTAACCCCTTTTCTTGGTATGAGATAAGACTACATCCTAATCACCACTGTTCTTACATCGGAAGACATATTACAGAATATTTGTAATTTATCATAAGAAGAAAACAATTAATTATAACCCTTGTATTTTTCAAAAAATTTATCTTTTAGGGAAGCTTATAAATTTCCAAGTTCACTTCTCCATCCAAAAGGTAGTTTAAAAAATTCATAAACTTTTTGAATATTTAACTTATGCAATTTTCCGAAATGAGTAAAAGTTAAAACCTCCAGATTTTCTTTGACAATGAACTCAACATAAGATTTCAATTATATTATAATAATAGGAAAATAAATATATAAATCTTCTTTTTCTATACATTGATCTTCCCATCCTCAAAAAATAATTATATATTTGAGCAAGTAATTATAGTTATCAAACTTTCTTCTATCGGTAAGTATTTATTTGACAAAAAGGTATTTTGAATATCACCTTGGAAAGTCATTTTCCTAAATGGATAGATGAAGACTTTCATGAAAACTACTAACATATGGATTGACCAAAAAAACAGGCCAACAAGATTGGTTGGTAGAAACAAGTAGTGAAGAAAGAGGTAGTGACCCAAAACCCTTTATATCAACTTAAAAGAGATACCTTTTGAATTCTCTATATCCAACAGCTCAGAAAAAAAATCTTCTAGGTCAATGGGTAGCTTTCTAAAAAGTTGAAAATTTTTAAATGAACTCTTGATGTTTTTTAGAAACTCATTATAAAAATATTAAATGGTGAATATTTTTCCAGTGAAAAACATAAAGTATGCAAAACTTTTTATAAAGTTCAAAAATAGAAAATATATAAACAAAACAAAATTATAAGAAAACATAGTAAAAATTTAATATTTAAGAAATACATCTTTAACAACAAAATAAACATTCATTTTGAATGTTTTTCCTATAGTTGTAAATTCTTGGTTTTTTAAATAACTTTGTTCCAAAGTTAAAAGAAAATTTTTTCCTGAAAATTGTTAGAAATGACTATACAAAAAAATTAATGAAATATTTTTCCAAAAAAATTATAAAATTATGTCTAGAAAATCTTTAGAAATTTCTCTATCCAAAAAACCAAATTAGTAGAAATTTTTAAACTTTTAAAAAATAAAAACCTAAATGTTTTTTTTAAAGAAAAAATGTTCTCCTTCTTTTTCAACTATTTTTTTATAGTAAAGAGTTGGTTTCAATAAATCTATATATGAATGATCATTTTCTAATAACCATTATAAATTCTATTTAATATATTAAAATCTATCATAATTAAGTGGTTTTGTAAAAATATCAGTAAATTGTTCATTTTTTCCAATGAATTGCAAAATAATACCTCATTTTTTATGATACTATAGTAAATAATGTTTTATTTTTATTTATTTATCTAATTATTTATTTTATGGGGTTCTACATAAATTTATCGAATATAGCTTGTAAAACAAAATAAAATTTTATAAAAAAGTATAACAAAGTAAATGAGTGTGTGGGGAATACACAAAAATTGAGAACAAAAACATATAGATATCACATATTCATATTAAAATGTATAAATTTCAATAGAATGTTATATCATACTTTACCAGGAAACTAGATCCCATCCTCAAAAATAAAGCGTACCACAAATACTTTTTAAATCCATTTTACATCCAGTAAAATCAACAACTGAAATACTTTTTAACTCAAAATAATTTCGTGATTTATAGAATAAAAAAACATATATATTTTCCTTAAGGTAATGAAAAAAAATTAATATAGTTAAGATGGGATTATTTTTAATTTTATTGATATATCATACAAAAATATATTGAAAATATTAAATCTTGCAGACTAATTATGATATATAGTAAACTACCATTAATTACTCTAATTGTATTTTGATCAACTGGTTTCCTTGATTCATCAAGATCAATGGTTTTTAAGGTACTAATTTTACATCTAATACTATTATTATCTTTATAACGAAACTTTTTAAGTAAATATATTATATAATTTTGTGGAAATATACAATTTGTTTCTGGTTTTTGATAAATTTGAAAACTAAGGAACAAGTTAATTCATGTTTAATGCTAATATAAAAATCATATATCATAATATCAACAAAATAATGAGAAATATACTTTTGAGTTGGGTAAAATAAAATTTAATCAGCATAAATTTAAACTATGATGGTATCTTTGAAAAAAATTCCAAAATTTGTTGGTTCTTCATCTCCCTTAACAAAATTTTTTCGAAACAAAAATATAGTTAATCCATAATACTAGGATCTAGGATATTTTTTAAGTCTATAAAGTGAATTAGTAAGTCTAAAAACATGATCTGTAGACTTTTTTTATTTTCAAAACCAGGTGGTTATTTTACAATAACATGTACTTGTAGAAATCCATTAATAAATAACAATTTACATTCATATTGAAATAGTGTAAAATTTATAAATGTTTAATATGATAAAAGTATACAAATAGCTTCAAGTATAGATACTAGGTAATAAGATTATTAATTATCTATGATTTCTTTTTTTTTATAACCCTTTTCATGAATTCAAGATTTATTTATAACTGTTACACAATTTTCACCACATTTTTTATAGAATACACATTTTACTCCAATTAAAGGAGTATCTTTAGGACATTTATCTAGAGTCAAAACATTATTCATCTCAAATTCATTGAACTCGTCTTATATGGATTTTATCTAATTTTCTTCAAATAAATACTTATCATAATTACTTGCTTACAATTAGGAAAAGAATTATAATTGTTCAAATTGATTTCTTAAGGATCCTTTAGTTTTAACATGTTAACTTAAATCACCAATTATATTATTAGTAGGATGATTCATAAGGATTTTATAAATTCATGGGTTTGTAAAAGGATGTCCCTCAACAACATGTTGAATTTATTCTTAAGGTAAAACTTTTAAAATAATTTCTTTTGTTATTCTCTTATGAGAATAATTTTCTAACATGGGTTGAAAAGTATTTTTTCTAATAAAAATGATGATATGGTTTTGGGTTATTTGAAAACAAAAATATCAATTTCAACAAATGTTACATGAAATTTCCCTTAAATATTGCTTGTATTTTTATTAAAAACTATATAATCCTTACTAGTTCTGTAAAATACTATAAAAAATCATTCGTTATATTTTGGAGAAAATTTATATAAATTATATTTAGTATTCATAATGAATACTTTGAATCCAATAACTTTTAAGTAATACAGTTTTCATTTTCTTCATATCTACAACTCATAATGATGTTTTATTAATAAAATATCTAAGTAAAAAACTATTTATAGTATAGTAGGCAATACTAACTTCTACAACCCAAAAAATGTAGAAATTTAGTATTCACTCATCATAGTTCAAGAAATATACTTAATATATATATTTCATCATTCAACTACACCAATTTTATAATGTGTTTTAGTTGTAGAGAATTAACTTAATATACTTTTTTTACCAAAAAATTATGAAATTACAAATTTAAAAATTCCATGTCATGGTCACTACGAATTGTTACCAAAGGTATTCTTTTTTAATTTATAGCATGTTCTATAAAAATTTTAAAATAGAAAATAGAGTCTGAAATTTTTTCTTGAAAATATACCTAGGTTTATATAGTTAAGTCATCAAATAAAACATATAAATTGTATTTTTAACAATTTTTTCTGGTTTTTTTACAAAATAAATCTATTTCAACTAATTTTAAATAATTAGATGTTAAAAATTCACTAATAAGTCTAAAAATTGACTTATGTTTTTTCGAAATTTATAAGGATCAAAAAATTAAGAGGTATCAAAAAAATTTATTGTAGTTATATAACAAGTTCTTTTCTAGAATATATAACTAAAGTTATAAAATTAAAGTGTCCTAATATTGTTTTCCACAACCAAGATTGATCCTTCATTTCAGTAATGCAAAGTAGTTCTTTTATTCCAAGGTCTTCTAAATTTATTTTATATATATTCTCATACTTGTCAGAAAAAATAATATATTTACCTTATAAACCTTAAATTGTGAATTTTTCATTCAAGAAGATAAAAAAGGTAACCTTTATCACATGATTTTATTATTCTTATAAGGTGGATCTTAATCCCTAGTAAAAATAAAACATTTTAAAGTAAATGTTTCATAAGATTAATAATATTACCTATACTAAAGATTTACCCTACATCAGTATCACAAAAAGTGACTTTTCAAAATTTAAACTTTATAATATTCTTAAAGAATTTTTTATTTCCATTAATATTATATGTACAACCAAAATCTTTGAACCAAATATTATTATGGTTTGAACTTTTATTAATTTTCACAAAATATAAAAAGTTACACTTTTGGAACCCATAATTTCTTCAGTTCATCATTATTAGTATATAATAATATGGGAAACCACATATGTCCAACCCTTTTGTGTTGAATAGAAATAAACTCTTTCGAAATGTAGGCCTTATGAAAACCAATTTATTGAAATCTATCCAGTGAAAATTTATTATTACAATGCCCTTCACTTTGACATTTTTTACAAAAAGGTTTATTTTTAGAAACAATGTTGTTATTTTAAAATTGAGGATTAGAATTTAGAGAACTTATTCCATAAGTATTTCTAGGAGGTTTTATTTGTCTATAAATAATTTTAAAATTTTATTTTCCATAATTAAAATTTTATATAAGTATATTTAGACTAAGGATATCATAATTTAGTTTTGTAAAAAATCATTATCCTCCCTATTTTTACTATAATTATTTTTATTTTTTAAATCTATTATATTATTTGAAATCTATAAAGTAAGTATATAAATTCTTTAATTTTACATGGAATGTTTTTCTTTAACATATCCATATATTTTAGAAACTTTAAATAAATTAAAATAATTTATAAAATTTAGTAACTTATTCAAACCATATTAAAGAATCATAATCATAAGATGAAGTAGCTTTATCTTATTATGAATGTATGGAACTATAATAATTCTCCAAATAAGGATAATTTTCATTTTAAAATAAAATAGTAATGGATTCAAGAGTAACATTTTCCATGTATCATTCATTTATATATAGAATACCTATTTATAAAATTCCATAACTTTAAAACTATTATATCAATCATCAAATGAATATTCATAAGAACTATCTCAACCACATTCACTCCATATTTAGAGGATTTTAAATTTTTATTCTCTAGGTTATTATTATAAACTCTTGTACTTTTTTCCATACTTTATTTCTTTATAATATTATGACAATTTGTATTACTGTTAACTGAATTTTTTCAATTCCTAGATAATTATTTCAGAATAATATTTCTTCTAATTTATTTCATTATGAATTTTGTTGTATTTTAATGAAAATATTCCTTCCCAATAATCTTTTTCATTCTCTTTACAAAATTATCAAGAACATTCTTACTCTGTTATAAAGACCTATATTTTCTATCATATTTATCTTTCTTCTTCATTTAATATTTTAAAATTTTCATAGTTGATCTAATTTTATTCACTATTTTAGATTGAGAAGAAAATGCTACGCCATTTTTTTCTTTTCTTTTTTAGCATCACTTTTCAGCCTACCCCCAAACTGCATGAGTGTCCCAATGAAATAATCCAGATTGAAATTAGTTAAATTTTTACTATCCTCAAGATTTTTCTTCTTGGATACTTACTCTGCATCCATGATTTAAATAATATTTTCTACTAAGTTTTCTTCTGTTTAATATTTATTCCCAAAAGATTGTAAATTAATCACAATAGTTAAAATTCTCAGATTCATCTTAGAAACCAATTCTCCAAGTAAAAAATCTAAATCTTGGAAGTTAGAAATTACCATATATCTTCTAGTTTCAATAAATTTTTATTTTAAAAATTGAAAAATATCAATATTTTTACATATATTATTAACTACTTTACAGGTTGAAATTTTATTTTAGATGTTCCTTACCATAGAACATAATAAAGTATTTTTGACACTATAATTTAGTTGATATTAATACTTCTTTTCTTTATAATAATTATAAACCTTTTTCTTTTGAATAAATAAATTTCTAATAAACATAAAAAATTATCATCTCTATTTTTGATAACAAAATTCTGATTTCTACTCCACCAATACTCATAGTTACCACCATCATAAATTGGTGGACTATTATGATTTAGATTCTCAAGATTACTAATATTTAAACATTTCATGTTTAAAAATAGATATAATCTACAATACAGGTTAATGAAAATAATTTATAATTAGTGGAAACATAATATGATATAAAATTAGTAGATTATAAAAAATTATATATCTATAAATTTTCTCCAATACTAAATATAATATCATATTTCTTATTATTTTAAAAATATAGGGGATGAATTTTATTTTTTAAAATAAAATATAGAATTTAAACAAACCTTCTTAAGTGGGTTTATCAATAAAACATTATATTTTATTTATAGAGTTCAAAATAAATATAATTAATAATATAAATTTTCCAATAAGATAAAATGTATATAAAAAAACATGTAAAATAATGTAAATGAAATTTATACAAAGTACATAAGGAAAACTAATATAACTTTGATAATAATAATATATACTCATTAACCATAGTAGTTGAGGAATTAAATAACCTTGAATTTGGGTATCCATCATTTTCACCAAACATTAATGTTATACCTTACTCTAATAAGGAATCCCTCAATACAAAGATATAAATGACTTCTATTTCCCTATCCTGGAGAACCCTTAATCATAAATATTGGAATAATATGTATCTTCATATCCTCATAATCCCACAATCATAAAATGGTCTAATAGAAAATTACAGACATAGAAATATTAATTCATTTACAATTAATCACACAATTGGATTACCTAATAGAAAAATCTAAAATTTTTATAATAGAATGCTCTCAATGGAACAAGAGTTTACAAAAATATTCATAATAACATTTTATATACTGGGTTACAAAATCTTCTTCCTCATTGAATGATGATTCTTTTTATAAGAATACCTCCAATGATCATATTTCATATTCTTAAAAGTTTGTTGTAATGGATTTGGAAGAACTTGTCTTTACATGATAAAGTTCAGTACATTTTATTCACCTCTTGTCCATTTTCATTTATCTTTGTTACAGTTCTTTAGAGGTTATATGTGGTATAATTATTTTTTCCATTTAGAAAAAGATTACAAGGTTAATCTAGTTAGTTCTTTTTAAAATTTCATCTAGTGTTAATTTATGAATCCATTAGATAATATTTTTCTAGCAGACTTTATATTACATCATCAATTTGGACTTTTTTATACATCATCTTATTAACATTATAGAAACTCTTTTGATTTACATTGAAATTAACCATCTAGTGTGAAATTTAAAGTCTAAAACATTTATGAGATTTTACATTGTTTGGTTTGTATGGAATACTTAATTTAAGTTCTATCTATTTTTTATCTCAGAATCATAAACCAACTTCTGTTCGATTAAAAAATAGTCCCCATCCTATAAAAATTTGAGTTCTTTAAAAAACATTTAAATCACTATGGAAGTATAAAGTTAAAAATATAATTATTTTAGTAGTTTTTTATTTTTTTCAAAACTATTATTATAAATTGTTTAAATTAATCTTTCAAATGGGAAATATTTTCTTTTAATATTATATGAGATTCACTCATTTGGTCAAAATAAACTTTTATATAAAGATATTATAAATGAAAGTTACGCCATATATAATTAATGTCAATAAATCTTGGGATTCTACCAATAGGCGTAAAGAAAATGTCAAATCGCAGTACATAATTAATAAAATACATTAATTTTATATATGATAATTTCTGGAGTGTAAATTTAAACTATTTTTGAAGTCATAATCTATTCCATAATCTAAACTAATTAGAAGATCATAAATTTAAATATCTATATAATAATCCTAAAATAGTTTCTGCTAGACAATACATAATCAAAAATAGGGGGAATTTCTATGTAGTTTATGATCTTACTTAACATGTGTGATTTTCATTAGGATCCAATATTGTTATCCAAGGTATTCCATCAAATTTTTCAAAATCCAAGTGAAAATACTTTAATTTATTATAATAAATAAATGCTCATATTACCTCCAAACATGTTAAATTCAACATACCCTTCATAAAAACATCCATTATACAATGATCATGAAATATATATATATATATATATAAGTGTTTAATAATAAAAGTGGTAAAACATAATAATGATTTGTATCACAAAACACAACAACCCTGATAAAAAAGAAAAGAAAAAAATTAACTTAAAAACATTAAAACATTAAATTCAACCTTTAAAATTCATAATATATCATTACATAAAAATTCATTATTTATTAGGAAAATTAGATAATACATCTAACATATTATTTTGATAATTTATATAAAATGGACTTTTAACAAATTAAGAAAATAATTCTCTATATTAAGAGACAAATGATGTGAAATAAAAAAAAAATTTCATTAAATCATCACTACTAAAATTTATAGATCATATTTGAATTAAATCACCATTATAAATATAAAAACATCCATAAATTAACTAACTAAAATAATAATATAAAATGTCCAATAAGAAAATGATGAATCTATAATCAGATTGTGTTCTTCCACCAATATATTTGAGTATAAGACACTAAAACATTATTAGATTACCTAAAATTAAAAAATTAAAAAAAATTATGTGACATGGAACCCTATGGTAACATGATCATGATAGGGAATATGATGGAATAATACATAAGAAAAATATGATAAATGAATAGAGTATAGTGATTTAAGGAACTTCCATGAAATATTCAAACCTCTTTGGTAGATAAATTCCAAAATAAGAATATAAGGAGAGTGAGAAACCAGGTACTCAATTCTAGAGAGTTCCTAAAAAAATGAGAATAAAATAAAAACACCTTTTATATAAAAACAAGAAATAAAAATATTTAACTTTTTAAAGGGAAGCATTTTTTGGGTGGATAATGGTGATAATCATTCACAAACCATGTATATTCTAATATGATTTAAACGTTACCCAGCATTATCAACATGAATCATTAGGGTAACTATTCACACTAATCATTAATTTTTATAATTTATGCAAAAAGATCCTAATTTCATTCCAATACTCAAAATAAGAGATAAATCAAACAAATGAAATATACATACCAAAAATTTAAATTGTGGGTGTTACATCTCACTCTTGAAAGATTATTTTTGCATCCATCAATACATAAAACATCATTAAATATTAATTTGGTAGGTTCAACCTCAATAATACTTCTTTATTTTTTTCATTAAACTACGACTTCCTAAATTCCCTAAACCACCGAAAAAAAATTTAATATTACTTAAATTCATTGGGTGTCTATCCATGTTAGATGAAAAACCACTATTAATAATCCCTGGATTATCTTCTCGACTTTATTTTATAAAAACATCAATAATAAATTTATTCTAAAAATTTATTCTTTGTTGATAATTGTTAATTCCATCAAATTTTTATAAATTATTTAGAAATAAGGATATAAATTCTTTAGCATAATGTATCTTCTCTTCACATTTTCTATGAATATCTCTTAAATATTCAAATCCATTTTATATTTTCATATTTTATTTCCATTATTTCATAGATTTTTTGTATTCATTGTTGTTTTTAAACATCTTTGAGTGACAATGCCTCAATTCCCACCTTATTTTCCATAATAATAATGTAACATTATACCAATAAGTATTGGATTTATATGCATAGGATCCACATGATTTAAAATATCCTCAAAAAATTTATATTCCATAATAATATGATTATTTTAAAAAAAATTGATTGTTTTCTAGATGAAAATTTTTCTTCGTGTCTACTTTATTTTTTAGAAACAAAATTACACTAATTTATCTTATTCTATTTTATTACAGTAATATATTTTTCTTGATTTTACTCAAACCAATCATGCCAAGAATTTAAATAAGTACTTGCACAATTTATTGATCTTACTTCATTTATTTTGATATTCTCTAGAGTAAGTTTTACCTTTTTATTTAGGATTAAAATAAAAGAATCTTGTGACAAATCATCTTGATTGTCATTTAATCTATGATTTATTATTTCTATGAAAGTAATTTCATTATCCTCTTTGATCTTATTTTTCAAAATAGTAGACTTCATAATCTCATAAGAAAGAAGTGTACTTTTTTATATATTAAGAGATTATTAATTCGTATCTTTATTATCCAATTAGGGTATTTTTTAACTAAATCTTTTATAAGAACATACCTAATGGATTCTTAACTATATTTGAATCCATTATTTTATCTCCAAATCATATGATATTACTTACAACACCATTGACCCTTATGAAGAAATCAGTATCTATCTTATAATCATCTATTTTAATATCTACATATATTTTCCTATAATTTTAAGGATTAGTATTCATCACTTTGAAATTACCTTAATAAATGTTTTTAAGTTTTTTGAAAATTTATTTTCTAGTTTTACTTCCCATTACCTTATTGAACACCCTTTTATATGAGAACAATAATATTTAATTTCTTTTATTAACATGAAACACAACATTATTTTTAATATATTTTTTGGAATTATATTTTTAATGGTTTTGAAACCAATAGTTGTATCAATAAAAACTATCTTTCAAAGTTATATAATATAAGAAACCAACCAATTATTATGTCCACGATTTTTCATTCCATTAAAAGTAATTATGCTTATACTATTAACAAAGTTTTGATTTTCTATATGTTTTTTAGACACAAATTGATCTTTCTGAGAGAACATGGATTTCTCTAATACCAATTAAGATTCCTAATAGTACTAATAAGTAAATAATATAATTGTAACTAAATCATTGTTACCAAATTCTATAATTCTTATCTAGAAACCAACCATTGTAACTGGTTAAGTCCTAGATCCTCTTAATCCCTTGAACACACACACATCTATATATAGTAAACAAACCTTAAAACGTTGTATGGTGAATTTTTATAGGGTCTTACCCTAATATCGGTGACTATATGCTTTCATTATTTGGTAAAATTCATAACATAGATAATTCACTAATTTTGTAAAGAGAGTACAATGTGGGAAGGTATCAACCTTAACCTATAACTATTTACCAATATCTTATTCCCTTTAAAATTGGTTTATATAAGATACATTCTATTTATATGAGTGTTTATTCCCAGTGAAAAACATCTTCAAAAATATAAAGAATTATTTATTTTCATTAGATAGATTATTCACATACAAAAAATTAAATCGCATCAGTATATAAATAAATACTTAATCATGATAAAATGTCATTATTCTAAAGAATATTTAAGATAAATATTCTATTTTAAAAAAAATGATGTAATATGTCATTATTTGATACATAACAATTTTCTTCAATTTATACTTGAAATGTGGTGACTAATATATCTCTACATATCTCTTCTAAAATATATCTTCAAATCTTCATAGATATACAATATTAATTTCCCTATAAAATCATCTATGAACTGAATTTAAAATTCCCATGAAATCAGATAGATAAATCTTACAAAGAATATTTTTTAATTTTTTAAGATTTTATTTTCTCATATGTGAGCTAAGAATACCTAATTTTACTTATTTTTGTGATTTCAAAATTCATATTTTATATTATATAAGATCATAAATTAATTTTACAAATACAAAGAAGATTTCAAGATAATATTATATATATAGTTTAAATTATATATAACTCTTATGTAACCAGTTTATCACTCTTATTCCATATGCATGCCTACATAAATTCTCCTTTTACATCTAAAAACTTATAAAAAACTTCTGAAACTTATTCAATCCTCCCAAATAAGTAAAAAGACATTCTAAAAATATTTATAACCTCTAAACTACTTTTAAAAATATATATATATATAACCATACATAAATAATTTCCTAGTTTTATTTAGTCTCTCCAATTCGATTTATTATGTTCTCCAACAAAGAACAGTAATCCATAACATTTTCTTAAAGATAAAACATCATGACACTACACTAATGGATAGTGAAACGTTTTTGAGATAATTTCATCCATTTTATATAATTCATTTCTAACTTATGAACATGATTGTATCCCCCATAATTTGTAAAATAAATAATTATCCATTGATCAGTAAAAATGTATTTGGATTCTTAAAAATATATATCCCATTAGTTATGTATCATTCTCCCCCTTAATAGCAACACCTAAAGAATCTTCATATATAGCCAATATTCCATTCCTATGATGGAAATGTAAAATATGGGTTCTCAGCCTTATCTCTTTACACTATCATTTAGAATAATATTTTTGAATATATAATAAATCTGAGTATGAGTTGAATGAAATTTATTTCACACATATCTATTAGAATGAGTAATGACACTTGTTTTTTTAGGCTATGAATTTTAGACGGAATTTTATTTTCCATTCTGAAGTGGGAGATGTTATGTGAATTGGAAATTGGATTGGTAATATGATCATTTAATCCTAGAGTGAATATTTTTTGGATGAGTAATGATGCCTAGTTATTTATTTGTGTCCTCGAGGATGAATTAGGTATTGGGTATGGGTGACATGTCTAATGAATTTCAGCAGGTGTTGTAGGTTGTCCCACAATGTCTGGGTCGTTTCATGGTGATTATCATTCCATTATGCACCATTCCACAAGGACCAAGTGTTCTCACCATGAATTGGTGTGCTACTTCCCCCTCTCTAGGTAATAGTTCTTAATATCATGGTCTACGAGAATGTCATGAATAAGTCTGAAAAATCTGGGCAACACATCGGGAACCCCTAAGATCACACTCTGACCCAATGTTGATGTATTTTTTTAAGGAACTCAATTTAATTTATAGGGGATTCTATTTGGAATATACTTATTAACCCTAAGTATTATCCACCCAAATAAGAGTGAAGATTCCTCTTAGCTCTCCTTCCCTCAGTCCCTTTGATCTGATTTGTTCGGGAGTGTTTCATCACATCAATAAAAGGTAAGATCGTACACTCTCTTCCCCTTATTCAGCATCTTTATTTCACACTAATTTTGGGTAATATGTTTTGGGTTTCATAGTGATAATTTCAATAGAGCATTATGAAGTGATCCCACTTCATAGATAATTCATTTATGGAATGAAAATGAGCTCACGATATAAGGTATTCAAATCCCCATTCATCATTTGATAAAAGGTATATTTACTAGTAGATATAATTATTGTTTTAGTGATTGTGGGATAAATTTATCCTTAATTTTGGTGTTTAATTTATTAATTTTTGTTTATAGTTCTCAGTGTGTATTGAGAGTGGATTGTGCCCCATTTATTATGGTTTCAATGTCAAAATTTCACTCAGTGAACTTTCCAGCAGTTTTGTTAAATTTTGTTTTTGGTTTAAAATGTTTAATATATTTATTTTTTGGTTTTTATTCATATAATATGTTCTTATAGGCTTAGATGAGGTTAGTACAATAATGGAATCAGTTTGAGATCACTGATTGAGGTATGTAGCAATTAATTTACTAAGTATTTTAATATTTTGGTAGTTTATATTTGTATTCCAACATTATTATTATTCTTTTTTATGTTTCAAGAGTTATCTTATCTCATCATAAATTGGGATGTGCTCACAATTTCTAAATAGCCAATATAGGTCACATAGCCAGCTAAAATGTTTAGTGGTTTCTCCCTAGATGAATGAGTGTTTTTGAAACTCTTTATAGATTATTTCATGGAATGTGTTAGATTTTAAAGAGAAAAAGGTTTCATTTTTTGAAACATTTTTTGAAAAGGTTTTGACTTAAATGGGAATTTCAATAGAAAATTCATGATTTGAGAAATATATTTTCATATTGTATTTCAAAACATGAAGGGTTTTATAAAGAAAATTTTATGGTATTTTTACCAAGATGTTAGCTTGATTAAGACTACACATGAATATTTTTTTATTTTTTTAAAATTATTTTGACTTGGATTCCAAAAGAAATTCAGAAGGTCCTGGTTGAGTTTTTTTTGGTTTATTTAAAATTATGGGTACAATTAACTATTTTCCAAAAATTTTGTTCTTGTTGTGCTTTAAATTTTAATTTAAACTAGATTGTGTTCATGCTTGAAAATTTATATTTTATGTTTTGTTTTGTATGTTTTATTTTAGTATCAAATTGGTGGTTTAGTATGGTTGGAAGGAATAGACCTCTTTGTGGGTTTTGATGGGTGTTTGGATGTTTTTGAGAAATGGGACTAGGTATTGAGGGACTAGATCCATTAATACAAGTTTGTGAGTTTTGAGATAGGATAAATACACTATTTTTTATTTTATTTATATTCCTGATGTTTAAATTTTGATAGGAAATTAATTTTGGTGTGGGTTTTGTGTCCTAAGGCCCAACCTAGCAATGAGTGAGATGACACTCACAGATTGTCATGGGAGGGATAGGATCCTATTTTTTATTAATATATGGTCCATCCTTGAGTGATAATGTGTTAATTGAGATAGGATATGTGGAAAACCTTTAGTATTATTTGATAGAGAGGGAAGTGCACCATTCCTTGAGAGATAATGGATAACCTAGATGCTTTCCATATAACATCCATTGTTTAGAGAGGGGTGGGTTATGACTTATGGAACCCAAACCCTACACCTTTTAGAAGTGGTCAAAAATTCACATGACACACTACCCTATACCTTCGGTTATGGTATGAGGTTCATCAAGAAAACCAACCTAGATTCTTTTAATACAAGTTTATCTAAGGTATCAGTTTAATTTCTTCCTTCTAAAATAAATCCAAAGTAGGTATGTTCAGGTGTCATGGTGTCTCGGTTAGCACATGAAAACCTAATAAGAAATATTTTATGTGTATTGTGTATTTTTTGGGTGAATTTCAAGGAAAAGTCTCTATTTCTCATATATTTATTTCATTCACATCCACTTTATCGTAGAAACCCTCATTATTTTTTTTTCATTGAGGATTCCAACTATATCATTTGAAACACCCAATACCAGCATACATGGCATGGGTATCGATATAGGTGGGTATGAATTATTTTTTCTTATCATATAATAGCTAATACTTGGATTTTTTCACATGGTATAGGTTATTAAATTTATGGAGGCTCTGGATATGGTAGGATGGTTATATGAGTTTAGTTAGAGACTATCATAGTTTGTTTTCAGATATTGTTTAGTATGTGTATGAGAAAGTGTGTCATTGTTTTATTATATAATATTCAATGTTTATCAAATAATAATCTTTTATGTTTTTATGTATTATGTCGATTATTTTAATACTTTCAATTATAGTCTATAGAAGACCATTTGGAACCCTACTTGTTTTTCAATGGTTTTTTGGAATGTATGTTATATTGATGGGTCAGGCTGAATTTTTGTAGATTCAAGAATGATCATCAGGATTCATTTTAAGGGGAATAGTCTCCCCATAACTATGTTTGGTCCTCATTACTATTTGGAAACCTCTCGAATAAAGGAAGGTTAAATTGAGGTCACACAACATTCGAGCACATGGATCATTCAGGCAGCCTAGGACAAGGTGTTACAAAATGGTATCAACATGTCTTTTGGCATGGGGCAGTGTGGTTAGAGATGGAGTTAGGATGTTGGGACTCAATAGATAGACCAAGTTCATTATTTTAAAGCATCAAATCAGTTAAAAACTATGTTTATATTGGATATAATGTTTTGGGACTAGAAACATTAGGATGAATATGGTGTTAGGTCATAATAAGAATCCCTATGTGGGGTAGTTGAGACTCGGGATAAGTTGTAGGGTTCATCCTGGTTCCTGTGAATCATTTATGAATCGTGATAATTCTGTTCTTGTGTAACGATACATGAACCTGTGGTAAGTGTTGTTGGACATGTGGACTCATCAGAATCTATTACTAATTGACTAAACATGTAATACAATTCATTTCTTCTTGATTATATTTTAATGGGCGGTTAGATTAATATGATTTTGTGGGATTTTTTATTTATTTAGATTGTTCTTATTGGATTCCTTTGGGAATTGACTTTAAGATGTTGTGTTTTGGAGAAAAAAATTTATGAGTAAAAATAATTTGATGGAATTAGGGGTCTATGAAATTATTTAATAAGTCGGTTATATATGGAATGGGTTGTAGAGTTAGTAATTTTGAACTCATTTGGGATCTTCGCTTTTAAGAAAATATAAGGAAAATATTTTTTGAAAAATATTTTAAAATTTTTTATAAAATGCAATCAGTTTTTATAAAGAGACTGTCTATGCCAAAAAAATTAGTGATTTTTATTTTTATTGAAAACCCTTGGATTCTTAAGTGTGTTTTGAAAACTCTAGAACAATTAGTGTGTGTATAAATTTACATCTATTTTTAAAATAAGTAATCAGTGTCAAGTATGTTGGATATCATTGATTTTTTTGTGTTATTCGATAGTGAAACAAGTTCTTAATTTGTGCTCTCAGTCTTTATTTCATGTTATCTTATAAACTATAAAGTGGTGTTATCATGTGTATTGGATTAGTCATTACTATGTGTGAAGTGTAATTAATTCCTACATAAACAAGGTTTTCATAGTTATCAGGGGTGGTCTAGGATGACACTGAGTGTTTGGCAAGAGCATTTGGAAGTTATTTCAAGGCTTCTTTAGGAGATCCACTTGTGGCAGTCATGTGAGATCGGTGTCTAACGTTGTTATCATAGAGTCGGATGCGGTTTCTGTCAGAATCGCCTACTAAAAACTGATTACTAGACCAAGAATCACCATTAGGTGGAATTATCCTTTTGAGTGAAGTATTATTGTGGGGATAATTATAGGATTGGGATGAATTGGTTTTTCATGATTTTATGTTTTTTATTGATAAGAGGGGTCGGGAACCATCTTAGTGTTCGGTGATTGGTGTTTCATGTTTGCACTTGAGTGTGAGAGGGGTGGTTATGTTATGTCATTGTGTTCAGTGATTCACATTATATGGAAATTGGAGATGATGTGTTTTGGTTCTATGAGGAGATAATGGGGATACTCCTATAGTGGGGAGCATCTTATCAGTCACAGAAGTACAACGTTAATGTCATAATAATCGTAAGTGGTTTGGAACCAATCAATTGAAAGTTAAGATGGTAGTGGGATAATTGTGAGTGGATAGATCTGATTTGGTAAATTATGTGTGATTTTGGATGGATTCAATTGGTTGGTATCAGCATTAAGATGGTGGTAGCATGATCTGAGTGTAAGGAAAATTTGTAGTGTGATGTTGCATATGGGTAGAGCACAGCATTTGAGTGGTTCAATTGAGTACCCAACTATGTAATAATAATTAGTGTTGTTTGTTGGAATTTTTTTTGATTTTTTAATGATTTAGTGCTTCCTTTAGGTGTTATGTAATTTTGATTGACCATTTTAGTGAAGTGGTAGTGAATTGGTAGTTGTGGATGAGTTTTTTTTGGAAATATTAGCCAGTGGAGTAACAGGTGGTACTTTGGCATAGAATTTTTTATAGTGAGGTGGAAACAAAATTAGGTGAATAATTTAGGAAACATAGGAGTTAGTTCAAGAATCAAACCATATTTTTGGAGAAGAATTTGTGTATCCATGCATAGTGGTCGAATTTGCTGAGAGGAAGTGTGTTGGGATTTCAAAGATGGAACATGATTCATTATCCATGAATTGGTGAATATAATAAGTCAGGTTTGATGGTGGGAGGACTAACAAAACTTATTGAGGATAATAAGTGTTATGATTAGAGTTTTTTGATAGGTTGTGACCTTCCAAGGGAAATTGAATGTTCATTTTGGACTGGGAGACTTTTAATGAATTGAGACTTAGATAGGTAATTCGAGTGTTGAAACATCTTGAGAATATTTTTTTGGATGAGGAATAAGTCCTAGGTGTGGTTTAGGTCCTTAAGGAAGAATTGGAGCAGGGTCAGTGTGATCAAATTGCTAAATTTTAATGGCTATAGTAGGTCATCCACAATACACTGGTCACGTCATGAGAATTGGTGTGTATTTTTATTCCCCACCATGAGGTGTGGGATTTTATGGCAAAAATAAGGGAATTATTTTTCACTCCCCAATATATATTTTCTTCACACTATAACCCCTATCTGCACTGTGAATAATTTAGGAAAAAGGTGACATCTTGTCAGGGCCACTAGGGTCAGGTTGCGACCCAATGTTGAGCATGTTATTAAAGGCCTCTTGATATTTTTTTAGAGATCCTATTAGTAACTTCTTAAGTCTCGCATTTATAATTATTTTCATCACACTGATTCAAGGTAATATACCTACCAATGTTCCCCTTGTTCCTATTCTTCATTTTCCAATATTTTTTTGTAGATTGTTTAAGGATTTAGGGTATATATTTCACCAGATCATGGGGAAATATACCTTCATTATTTTTATTTTCTATAAGGATTATATATGATGTTTTTATAGGAGTTGTTCAGTTAATTTTTCATCATTTAACTTAATAAGTTTTCCCCAAGATTTTAATTTTTGGTTTTGGGTTATTTTTTATTAAATTGACTATCAATTCAGGCGTTTAATTGATGTCATTCTACCCTCCTGAAATATTTTTGATACAAGCTTACTACACCCCATTGCTTATGGTTTCAGTGTTGTGAGGTTTCCCAATGAATTTAGCGACATTTATTCTAGATTGGGGTTTTGGTTTTAAATGTTTAATTTATTAATTTGATGGTGTTTATGGATGAGATGGGAGCTTGTGGAATAAAATGAGGTTAGTATGAGTTTTTTTTGGATTTATGTTCATCAAATGGTATATTTGGATTTGAATTTAGTAAAATACTTGTTCTTTAGTGATTTTATAATCACATTTCATCATAATTATTATCTTCCCGCATAATTCATAACATGAGTGATCTATTCGTAAATTGGGATGGGCTCACGTCGACCTAATATTCAACATAGAGAAAATATTTTTCTAAATTTTTTGATGGTGTAACATTGGTTAAATGGTTTTAGGTGGCCCTATTTTGGGATTTCTTGGAGGTGTATTTTGGATATCCAAGATAAAAAGGTATACTTTTTAAAACATGTTCTAATATATATTTGTCTTAATTGTGAATTTCAAGGGGAATTTATGGATTTGAAAAATAGATTTTGAAATGGTATTTCAAAATGGGAAGTGGTTTTCTAAATATTGTTTTTATGGTATTTTGGCCAAATGATTAACATGAGAAATATGGGGAATGGTTTTTTATTAATGGTTTGTTATAGGGTTTTCACATGGTTTCCAAGGGAATTATCAAGGAATTGGTTTTTTTACATCTTGATAATGATACCATGTTTTTCAAATAAAATGGTCCTATTATGTTTCTTATTTTTGAAAATTCATATTTTTGTGTTATCTTATAAAATTGTGTTTGGTATAAAAGTTGAGTGTTGGTCCATGTGTATGAAATATACCTCTTAGAGGGTCGTGATTGGTTTTGGTATATGTTTGACACATGGTCCTATGTATCAAGTTACTAATGACCTAGAATATGGATTATGATTTGGTTGATGGATCTAATGGCTCCCCCCCACCATGAGTGAGATGGAATTTTCAAGACCACCATTGTAGAGTTCTAAAACTTGTTATTTGTGAATTTATGTTCCAAACATGAGAGATAAATTGTGGCTTCATGAGGTATATATGGACTCTCTTGAGTGACAGTGTTTGACTAGGGTACTTTTTATGTTTCATCCCTTGAGTGAGAAGGGGTGACATGGATGTTTGGAGTGTAAAATATCTTTAGTGTGAAGGGATGGTTCAAGACTTTAGGACACCCTACTATATACCTTTGAGTAGTGTTAAAGTGTTGGTATGACACCCTACCTTGAACCTCTGGGTATAGATTAGGGTTTGGAATGAAAAAATACCTAGAGTCTTTAGGTATAAGTATGTCCAAGCTATAATGTGACTTTATTCCTTCTAGAAAGGAGGAGAAGTATGTATGGTCGGGTGACATGGTGTCCCTTATAACACATGACATCTTGACATATATGCTTTTATGTACACTGTGTTTTATGTTTTCTTGGTGGTTATGTTCCATGGGAGTGAATGAAATTATTATATAGGAATTTAATTTCTATACACGTGATCATAGATTACTCATTATTGGTAAACCATTGATGATTCTGAATAGTTCATTAGACTTACCCCCCACCCAGGTATATAGTGTGGATTTCGATGTACCTGGGTAGACCATAATGTTTCTTCTCAAGGAACGGGTACTACATAGAGATGGTCATATGGTATAGGACTAGAAGGTTATGGGGGATATGGATTAACTAGCACGGTTATGTGAGTTTGGTAGAAGACCATTTTAGTTTATTTTTAGTTAGTGTTCAGCATGGGTACTGGTAAGTGTGTCATTGTCTTATTTATATATGATTTTATATTTATCTATTGATATAATATTATGAATTGATTAATAATTTAGGACTTTTTATTTTTTATATTATAGAATACATAGAAATTATTTATCTCTTTATTTATTTTTCTACATGTTTTTGGAATTTCCATTATATAGACAGGTTTGGAAGAATTATAATTATATTTGGGCATGACCCTGAGACTTTATTTTAGAGGCCATAGTCTCTTCACAACTGTGTTACAACCGATTCACTAGTCAATAGCCTCAGGTGTATGGGAATGAATACTTGTGGTCTCATTTCATTCCAATATGAGTATCATTCAGTTGTTTATGTTCAATGCATTATTGAAATTTTCTATTTGATTAATGGATATTTGAACTCAATATTCTTATACCTAACTTGTTGAACATGATTATTGGATAGATTTCTTATACAATTATTATCATAGCCAATTATAAATGTTTTCTAGATTATATTTTAGATCATTTTGATTCTCTTTAATCCAAATCATATATTTACATACTCATGTAGAATCCCCATACTCAACCTATGCAACATTAAGAATCACAAGATTTTGTTTTCAATTATTCCAACTTACACATATTTATCCACAAAAATATGTACATCTTGATGAAAATTTTATATCATCAGTTATTATATTATAATTAGTATTAGTCAACCCAAATAAAATCATATTATCACATTTCTATATAGAATTAATTTATTCATAGTCCCTTTGATATATCTAATAAATTTTTTTTCAGTCTTCATATAGGTCTCTTTATATTAACATTGAAATATTTCACATATATTTAATACATAGACTACATCAGGTCTATATGTTTTGAGATATAGTAGACTACCAATCACCTTTTAGAATTTATTTGGATTCATGCTTTATTTTTCATCATCCATATTAAACATCAAACTAACTATCATAGCTGTTAGAACTTCTTTAAAGCATTATAGAGAAAATTTCTTTAATAATTCCTTGGTATATTTCTCCTAGGATAAAAAAATAAATTCCTTATGTTTTAAAATGTGTAATTATATAATGACTCTCATCTCTCAAATAAATAACATAATAGTATTTTTTTTCTTAAATTTTAAAAATTCTTGAAATCTACACTCTCAGTAACTTTTAAAAAATTTATCATCAATATAAACCATAATAATGGGAGTATGTGTACTCATTTACATCATATATAGGTTGTTGTTAAACATTATTCATTTATTCTAATAACATTTTTTCATCTTATCCATGGAACATCATCCCTTGAAACAATCATTTCTATTTGATATAACTCATCATTCATAGCCTTTTTCTACTCATTATGTTAAGAAGATTCATAACTAAAATATATATCAACTTATGAAATTAAATCTATTTTATTTTTGGATATCAATACAATTATATATTTCATAAACACTTCTAAATTTCTCATTATATTTCTAAATCTAAAAAGTTTTTATAACATTTTAAACTTTTTTCCATTTTTATTATCACTTTATTCATCCCTAATATGATATGAACCATAGTTTTAATTTTTTAATTCTTCTCTATATTAATTTTTACTTACAAGATTAAAATTCTAAAAATAAAAACTATAAGAATTTTTTGAAACATCAACCCAAAACTCAATCTGATTGGGTTTATAATAAATTATCTTCACATCATAGTGTTCTGACATCTTATAAAACCAATTAATCTTGTATTTTTTACCTCTTCCATTTGGAAAATAAACCATAAAGATTCCCTATTTATATTTCTCATTAAATTTTCCTAGATCCAAATGATTGATTTTAATAAAGAATGGGAAAAAACATATTAAAGTATTTCACTAAGAATTTAATATTGTAATAAATCTCATAAGATTCTAAATTTTCTCTAGGTATCAGGATACATAACTCCAAATTTATAAATGATTTGAAATATCTTCTCTATAAAAAAATTATTATGTTTTCATTCAACCAGTGTGGTTCATACCATTTTAACTAAACTTTTGTTATTTGTCTCTCCAACTATATTTTACTAGGGTGTCTAAATATTTTTTTACTCCTATATAATATTATTTTAGAAAAGATATGATAAAAAATTATTGTGGGTATAATCACTTCATTTTTCTATTATCAGTATCTTGACAAAAAAATATCTCTTTTTCAACATCACATCAATGGATTTTGAAATTTTCAACATCCTAAATCTTATAGTTCCTAAATAAAACATTAGTTATTTGAGAAAAATAATTAATTTATATAATAATGATCACAATTATTTATTGATGTATAATTATCCAACATAAATCAAAATAATTCATTTTAATTTTCCAAGTTATTTATATCTTCATTCAATTGTGACTTCCTTACACTATCTTTTCCTTTTAAAAAATATTACAAATAATTAATCTTTTTATTTTTAGTTCGGTAATATCACACATGAATTATAATTTTGAAATTTTTATCGTAATTATTTTTCTCCTAATGACTAATCCTTTTATTCAAGATATTTTTCACATCTTTCCCACTAAAATATTATAAGTAACTTATGTTACTACTCTAAAATAAATTACCACTTCATCTTTTTCCTCAAGTAACTACACTCCCATCCCTCATATATTTTATAATATATTTTTTATTTAGGAAAATAAGTTCATTTCCATTTTAATGCTATTATATTATACTAAAATGATTATCTTAGATTCCATTAATAAAAAAAATCATTTAGAATTCAATTTCTAAACACCAATCTCAAAAAAAAAATTTATTAATCTATTATTCAAAAATTCATTGAAATACATTATGACTTTCAATATCTAAAATATATCTTTATATCTAGTAATGTGAGAGAAAAAAATAATTAATAATATGCAGCTTGGATAGACAATTTTTTTAATAAAATTAAACAAAAATGTACTTCTAATATTTTATTATTCTCTTAAAATTTTTAATACAAAAAAAACACTTAATATAATTTATTTATAAATAAGGTCACACATTCTTCAACTTAATAACCAGATTATTCACATTTACTAAATACTTCTTACAAATTTTTAAATCTATTTTGAGTTTTCAAACTTGAATTCCTTTTTTATAGCTTTCTTATATTCAATTTTTTTTCATCATTCTTGAGTGGACCCCCTCAATTCCTACCTTATTTTACTCTAAGATAATAATATATTATGCTAGTAAACATAATCTTCATATAAATAGTCTCTATATAACAAAACATTCCCTAAAAATATTGATCTTTTATGTTAATAATATGTTTATCTAGAAAAAAAAATAGTTATATAGATTAAAATTAGGTATCTAATTAGCTTTCTTTTCATTAAATTTTTTTCCTACGATTCACATTACGTTATTTTTTATATGAATTAATTTATTTATTTTTGTCAATATAGGAATATATTGAATAGTTTTAAGTTAATAAAATATAAAACTAACTATCCTAATTACATTTTATATTTTACTAAAATAAGTTTTACATTTTTCTTTGGGATAATAACATCAATAGCTTTTGTTAATTCATCCTTCACAGAAATATTTATTATATAACCTTACCTTAAATATTTTAAGGTATTTTCATTATCAATACAGATTGATTATGGTTCATATAAATGCTTTTAATTTTACAATGTATTTTCAATCATTTTATTTTAAAATATTGTCTTGTTCTATAACTTTATCCTTAGGAAGCCTGATTTTTATATTACAATCATCATATTACTTTAGTAAAATAACAACACATTATTGTATATTCACAACTTATTTATTTAAAAACAATATCTCATTGTTAGGATTTTTATTTTCATTAATTAAATCTTCAAGTTCATATTTTAGTATTATTTTCACTATAACACTCTCCTTATCATAATCACTGCATGAAAATTTAGCATGCTTTTGAACATGAATATTGAAGTTTCTAGTTTTACATAAAAAACTTCATTTTTGGACTAAATATTCTAGTTTGTTATATATTCCTATTCTTTATGCAATAAAAACTGTCTATTACTTCTTGAAAAACATTTCTTATCATTAAAAAATTTCATTCCCTTTAAGAATAATAAATTTTATTCCATCTCTTCTTTGGAATAATCATTTCTTGATCATCTTATCAACAATACTCTTCCTTGTAAAATCAATATCAAAATGACCAATAACGCCATAATTTAATCATTTCAAGGGATTCTTCCCTTTGTATTTTAATATTTATTTTTAAATTTTTTTAAAATAAGAGAAAAAAATTTATCATATTCTACATCATATTTTTTAACATATTCATATTCAATTGATGATTCATATTTATTATCCTTTATTTTATAATTTCTTATTACCTTAAAATAAATTTCTTTCTCCTCTTTGATATTATTTACAAAAATAAGATCTTTTCTCATATCATTAGAAACAAGTGTACTATGTAACTCATTAAGAGATAATTGATCCATATCCCTATCCTCCAATGAGGATAATTTAGCATCCAGTATTTAAATAATAAAAAAGTATCAACTTTTTATTTGACTATAACCACTTATATAATTGATTAATCTATTTTATGTTCATTCTATAATAAAACCCTTTAGAATAATTTACTAAGTTTGATGATTAATGATTTTTTGTTATTTAATCTATTATCTAGAATTTTTATAGTATAATTCTTGTTGTCTAATTTTTTAAAAATAATTTTTAATGAGTTAATGATTTTAACCAATTGAGATATATTGTGAAATTGGGTTTAGCTAGAGGATTAATGTGTTTTCGAAGACTCAGTTATATTTTTGATAATTTTAGAAATTGATTCTTATGAAATACAGTGCAATTGGGTTTATGTATCTATAAACCTTTAATAAAGTGGTTATTATCCCAAATAAACCCTATATATATAGATAATTGATAATTTCATAATAAAAATCAAATCATTACTCTAACACCAAGAGAATAATTATATTACAGGGAATATAAATCCTCAACATATCTCTTATTATAGTATTTTTCATAAAATCTTCCAATTTTTTATTTCGCATTTCAAAAATAATATTTAAAAAAATAAATTATTCATATGCTTCTTAAATATAATTTTTCACTTTATCAACCCATTATCTATGGTTTCACCCAAAAATCCAATAATACTTCATAGTATTCAACATCTATGGATTTGTAAATTTCTAAAGCACAATACACACTCATAAATATTGCACCATATGACCTCAAAAGAGTAATCCTTATATTGGAATAAGTGGGTATTCAATATCAATGTCACCAACACGGAAATTAGTTTCTTGAGTAGTTTCATATCCCCGGTAAAAATAAAATATATATGGTTTATATAATCATAATTTTTAGATTTAATTTATCCATTATTATCTTTTTATAACATTGGAAATATAATTTATATAATAATCCTCCAATATCGATATATTTTACTATTATAGTGATAACTCTTTAAGACAAACATTTAAAACCACTTAAATTTATATGATATATTTATCATATACCCTACACTATAAATATATTATATTATTATTATTACATAATACAAATCATATTGTTATCCAAAAAAAATTATTAGTTGGTTAATATTTTAAATATTCTTATACATTACTTGATTTCATAATGAACCATGTATGTCAATCCTCTAATATTTATATGTTTTTAATTATTTAACAATGGGATGAAATTTTTTTTGTTAAATTTTATTCTATAATGGATTGTGTTAGAAAAATATGTTACGGGTAAGAATAAAAATATAAAGACTCTGAATACACTGGTAGGTCTCATGTGATGACTAATATTTGTTGATGGGAGTATCCTTACACATTCTATAAGATATCTCTTCATAATAAATTAACAGTATATTTATCATGATCAGAATTACACAATCTAATCATTTTGATATCCATTTATATAAATTTATTATTTTATAATAAAATTATTTGTACATATATCTA
Organism: Viscum album; assembly: GCA_963277665.1. NCBI lineage: Eukaryota > Viridiplantae > Streptophyta > Magnoliopsida > Santalales > Viscaceae > Viscum > Viscum album. Next base: position 897,123,249 of record OY728142.1, read on the forward strand.
TGATTGTTATTTACCTCTATAAAATTATAAATACCTTTATTATGAAACTAATTTGATATGTTATATTTTATTGGGTATCTAAGATAACCACATTATTATGTTTCCACTTTTCCACAGAAAATCATGAAGAATACTATGTACTACCTTCTAATGATATCAAGAAGATGTAATAATGATGTATTACATCATTATTTTCGTATGATGTACCACCCACCCCCAAGTGGAGTGGTATAAGTTAGGTTTTGATAATCATAAAAACAAGTATTGAATCCCAGAAAAGGTTAATTTATCAGGTGTTGTAGCAGATATTGTAGAAGCTATTATAGTGAAACTATAGAACTATTTAAATGGTTTATATGTTCCCACATCTATGTAGTAAAAACTTTTTTAACTATTATAAAAAGGACATAGGTACCTATTATAATTAATTAGGGAAAATCCATTGTATTTTATCCAACTAAGGGTGGATCATCCCTTTAGGGGGGATAATAGTGAAGCCCATATTGGAATTTTTGGTGTGGGTATTATTTCCATTACTTGTGTCCAAAAATAAGGGTCAAAATTTAAGTGTAATTTACTATAAATAAATTAAATATAATTATAATTTAGGTTTATGTATCTCGTTTGTAAAGGGATGATAAAATTTTAAGTTATGTGTATAATCTTATTTATCTTTTCCATATTATAAAGATAAATTAGTCATGGAGTTTGGATCATTTCTTGGAATATTAAATATTTACATGGTCTCTTAAATAACATTCAATTAAGATATGTAGGTCCTATACTCAAATTTTTATTGTGTGATTATCTACCCACTCTATCTCAAGGTTTTAAAATGGGTGAATGTGAACATATCCAATACTAAAGTTGGTAGGGGTGATAATGAAGTGATGTCCACCATACTAAAAAATACTTTTTTCCTCTCATAGGATAGTCGTAATTCTATATTATAATATATTTACTTCCTCTTATATGTCCTTGTAAAATTATTTATTTTAGAATAAAAATTACACCTTAAATCCCCCTCCACAAATAAAATCCATCATATTATTTTAAATTCTTAAGTTATTAAATTATTAGAGATCAAAAAATTGATGAAACGTAATGTGTTGAGAGGAGTAAAGATGGAAATAACTGTAGAATTAATTTATGTTGAATCGTTTGAAAATTAAGTTTGAATCCTTTAAAATATTAGGGTGTTCTAAAATTTGTAGTTTTTACAGCATACTAGAATGTTTAAGTGTGTGTGGTTGAGTGGAAGAGTGAGGTAAACTAGAAACGTGACTAAATAAGGAAATTGAGAATGAAATATTGAGGATTTTGGTGATGTTGGTTTAGTTAAAATATATGTTATCATTATTTAAACCAATATTGAATAGATAATTAATGAAATATAAAAGGAAAAATAAAAATGGGACTCAGGATATGGTAACATGGTGTATACATAGGTGTCAAATGATGTGTCAGTATTGAACATTACCATGGGTAAAATGCTATATTTTTCAAAGGCTGCATAATGTTTTTGGATATTTGGAATATATTTTTAAGGTATCATGAAAAATGGTATTTCATGTGGAGTGAATCAGTAATGAAGTATATATATTTTATATTTTTTATGTGGAATTTTATATGAGAAGTTAAATTTATTTGGCTGATACTGAGAAATGGGAACAAAATTCATGTAAAAATATTTCAAATTATAAATGGGAAATGTTAAATTGTATTTTTTATTTATAAATATAGATATATGACATGAAATATGACTAATGTGACTAAATATTTGTGGAACATATGTTTGAAGGTAAAATTATTCTATTTGTTGGATCTCATAGTGAGGAAATTTTATATCTGGAAAAAATGATAACATTCATGAAGTGATCATGAACTAGTATAATTAGAGAGAATATTTTATATGAATGTAACACCATGATATTTTAAAAGAAAACTATGTCTGATATCATGTAGAACACACAACACTTACCATAAATGAACTATGAAATATTATTATTTTAAAATGGTTGATATAACATAAAAAATTAAATTTTTTTATTTTAATAGGATTAACAAAATTATAAAATATATAATGGTCCTACTAAAATAAAATTTATTAATTAATTATTGTAAATAATCACTCAATTTTCAGAAAAGTAATTTTATTGTACAAAAATATGTTATCCTCAAAAATGATTTTTAGTGTTTTTGTAAGAAATATTATATTTAATTTATTCAAATTTAATGTACATTCCTTTATAAAAATTATATCATTTTTTAAATCAACATATAAAAATTATCTAAGGATCATTTTTTGATATTTTCCTTAAAAGATTGATTTTTCGGTTAATAGTGAAAAATGTCAATTTTTAAAAAATATATCATTCAATTTCATTAAAAAAATTTATTATGATTTTAATTGTATCTAAAAGGTTCATAGTCTTATTAAATTAGATATAATCTAGTTAATTAAATTTTAACCCTTATTTTAATTTTTTTTGTATAAATTCATTTTTTATCTTTAAAATGTATTTTTTCTAAAAACTATTTTTTATGGTGTTATTTGTTTTTATGTAAAATTAATTTAGACTACTTATATAAATTAAATCATAAAAAATTGATCCCATATTTTTAATTAAGAGGTTTAAATTTGGTAAATATTTCCCTTTTATTTTTAATCCTTAAGAATAATAACCATAGTAAATATTTTTTACCATAGTAACTGTAAAATGGGTTAATTGGGGTTAAAACTAATATGTTGTAGTTATAAATTCATTCAAACAATTTATTTTATTTAATATAATCATCAAAACCTTGAAAATATGATATATTTTCCTTTTCCCTTTCACTTTTAAATTTATATTATTTTATGTAAATAAAAATACAAAATTTCACTATATTGCTTTTAAATTTATATTTTATGTTAACATAGGGATAAAAATAAGTTGTGAATGAATATTAGATTCAATTATTATCATAATCAATTTTTGTATGATAGTAGTTTATTTCTAATTTTTAGTGACTATATAATTACATTAATTTTTTATACAATATTAACTCAGTGCTAGTGCAAGAAATTGAAAAATGAAAGTAAATAATTGTAAATAATTAAAAGTAACATATTTTGATTAATTATGGTGCCACATTAATTTCATAGTTAATAATAATTTATTATTTATGATACAAAATATAACATTCTAATTCCATTTTCATCTTGACGATTTTAAAATCAAGTAAATGGGATATTTTTTAAATTATAAATCATTTTCCAATTATAGGTAAATTTTTCTTTTATAGTAAGCTTATTAACCCCAAAAATGTGAAAAATTGTTGACATAATTGTAATCCTCAAAAGGGTTAACTGGATTAAAACAAATGGATAAAGGTTAAAACAACACCTAAACTTGTCCAAATTGTATTATATGAGTGGATTTACACTCATCCTCATAATATTTAATAAATATTTCATTTTTTATACTTTTTAATGAAAATTAAATTATATTAGTTTAGTACTTTATGTAATTCCTTGAGTTCCCCATCCCTCACCTAAAAAAGGGAAATCCTCTCATCTCCTTCTTACGACTTTTGAGAACTCTATTTCATTCAATACCAACCCAAATTTATTCCTAACATCCATATCCATGTCCTAGAAGTATTATTTTGGACAAAATATAAACTTTATAATATATAACATTTAAAGAAAAGGTGGTTGTCTAAAGAAGATATATAGCCTTTAACCGAATGTTTTTGATTTATTTATAATTATAGCTCCTTAAGATACTATTCTAACCACTATGATGTAATAAAATAAACATATCCCAAATAATGATATGTTATTATTCTATTTTAATAACCTTAATCCAGCTCCGTATTCTATTAAATAGGGAATGAAACCATTATTTCTGTGTATGGTGAACTACCGACTCACAAACCAAAGTAATTCTCTTTTCATCACCATCTCTAATTTTTTTTAAAAATAGTGGATTCAAAATATATATTCTATTAATGACGTAATTATCATTCTATAAATATAATATATCATCAATTTTCCTACCATTCCATCCATTGAAAAATTATAATGATATTTTTCTGTATGTGTAGATTAACACCATCACGAACTGATCTGGTTCATTTTTCATCACTGCATCTCATGTTTGGTATATATAAAGTACATAAAGATTTAATATGATATTTATGACATAATAATAACTCTTGAAAAATAAAATATTAATTAACTGCTTTCTTTTATTGTTGATGAAAAATGGAAACGTTGCTCATGCACACATTTGGCCCACTGTCTCAAAAATTGTGGCGTAATTCATGTTTCATAAGAATATTTCATGGTTGGTTTTAAAAGTATAATTAATTTATAAAAATTATTATTATTTCATGAGTATTACTCTAAATATGGTGGACCAAAGATACCTTTAACCATGGTCAACACAAAGTCATTTTGAAATTATGAACTGAACATCCTCAAAAAAATCCGATATGGACTTAACTAGTTAATTAATTAAATATTTCGTTGAAATAAATATTCTAATGATAAAGTGTTGAACTAATTAATATTACATAATAAATTAAATAATTTATAAAAAAAATTGAGTTAAAGGAAATACAAGTAAATTCTGCACACGAGCTAAGGTATTTCTTAACTCAATTTTCTTTCATTCGGTAATATCAATTCTTTTTTAATTATATTATTTCATGATTATGTGTCAAATTAAATTTTTTTGATTTATGTTTTATTTACACTTTTTTATTATGGATTTATGTTTTTTACACATAATCTATATATTGAATAATTCTAAATAAAATGATATGATCTTTTTAATGGTTATTCCTCTCATTTTTTCTTTCTTTGGGACATATATTTATTTTAGACACATAAATTCGTTTATAAGGTGTAAATACTACCATTTTTACATGATATGTCATGAATATATTTATTCTCGTAATATTTAAATATTATTTTAAATTTATTCTTTCATGGGGAATACGATTCAAAAGTCACCAAAGTGGGAGGAGGTTTGTGTTTCAATGTCATTTTGAATCATGATTATTTATACATGAATTTACAATGAAAAATTATGAGATCCTTATTTGATAAACTCGTTTTTTTAAACTAGATATTTATATTTTTTTTATGTTTAAGTACCATTATTATCTCTTTTATACTCAAAATGTTTCAGAAATTGTTTTTAATAAAATTTGACATTATTTCTCCTCTTCCAGTAAAAAACTTTTTTCATCCATATCCATATTTTTTAATATTTTTTCAATAATATTTTTAAATATTTAAGATTTTTTTTGAATTTAATTTAACATATGTTTTACTTTTTACTAGAAGGATTGAAAATAATATTCTTATCATTTTCTAAATAAGGTACATGTTATCGAAGGTTTGAACATAATCATTATTTTAATGATTACAGCATAAGAACAATTTCTCACTTTTTTTACCACTCAATTATTTAAAGCTAAATTTATATTTTTTCAAATTTAATTTCAAATAAAAAAAATTGCCTAATATTCTAAAAAAATTGTTTTTAAAAGAGATTTTTGTTATGGAAAGTGTATATTCCTCTAGTATTTTTTTAATGGTGTTTGAATGGTATTTATATTCATCAATGAAAACAACCCTTGATGTTATATATGTTCCATTATGGGAGTTATATAATGATTTCATACTTATTCTTTCTCTAGATGGTTTAGGATTGTTTCAAATATATTTTTATGGAACCCATTTCTCTTCCATAGGTTAATCAAGATATAAAGGAATGATGGTTGCTTTCAATAGTGTTGTGTTGAAATGCATAAGTTTATAAATTTATTATACATGATATAGTACTTTTAAATTATTTATAATGACTGGTGATCCTAATATAGATCATGATAAAGGGTAATCTACATATAGCTCTTTGATGCATTGGGTAAAGGGGTAGATTTAACCAGTTTTAGGTTTCTCCAAAACGATTATTGGAATTTATCAGGTTGGTTATTCCATTTAAATGAGTGATTTTAAGAGTTATATGAAAAATATTATCCATGTTACCAATATTTTTTCATTATTCATTCATAATTTTCTAATTGAAATTTTTCTTATGTATTTTTTTTCACATGGATCATGATTGTTGACCTATATGACTCTTGTATTATCTTAAATATTTATTAAATATATCATATTTAATGATCTAGGTTTTGTTGGGTATGAATTATATTATGATATCATCATTCACTTTTATTATATCATCATACTCTTATTCTCATCTTAATCTCACTAATTACATTCAATTATTAATGCTTAATTTTACCCTAACTAAGCATTTAATCTCACCCTTATTATGTTTTTCATTTCCCTAGATTATGAATATTGATCTTATAGGATTTTTTTTAGAAATGTATCATGGGTGAAGAATTTTATGGGAGATTTTGAAGACATAATTTGGAATAAGAAAATATAGTGGTAGTGTGAACAATGGTCAGTAAATATATGGGTATTGTTATGTAAGAGTTTTTTATAATTAAATAAAACTATAAACCTAAAAAATCCATTGGTATTTAAGTGATCTAGTATTTTCCATTTAATATTTTATATTTGGGATAGATAAAATTGGGACATGTTTATAAATATAAAATCTAGAAATTAATTTTTATGTTTTTATCATTTGATCTTCGAGTGTGAAATTCAGAGATATTATAGTTGGTATCAAAGTTTGTTTTAGATAAATTCAATGATTATGATGTTTTTATAAGAGGTTTACATGCAAGTTATATATACCATCATGGGTTTTTAAGTTTAAGGTTGATCATAAATTCAAATAGATAGACACAACATTTAAGGTTTTAAGTAATTCTATTTTGAGATGGTTAATGATATTTAGGGACATGTTTTATTAGGTAAATCTATTTGTAGCCCATGGGATTAATGTGAATGATTTTTTTAGGAAGAATATTATACCATTTTTGGGATATAAGCTAAAAGTTATGATAAAACATTTATGGTTATAACATTATTTAGTATTTTTTTTTATTGAGGTTAATTGGGATATAGGGTTATTTATTTATGGAATAATATAAGTTATGCCTTTTTTAATTGTTGAATTTTTGAGATTAATGTATCATTTCTTTATATGAAGGATGATTAATTTTGGGTATTAACTTATCATGAGAGAACCATTTTGGTTTTTGTGAAGATAGGAAGGATATATTTTAATCTTCTTATATACCTCGTGTTCAATCAAAAGTTCATTATAGTTCTTTATGCATTAAATATTTGTAATAACCATTTGGAGTAATAGATAATATAAAGTTATAATCAAATTGAGTCACGCAACCAATGGTTGAAATTATATTTATGGAATTAAAGAAAATAAATTAAGTAAATTTTCTTATGATATAAGTTTAGATGGTAAAGGAAGTATTAAACTATAGAAAAAGTATAATTAAAAAAATTATCTCAATTCCTTCAATTCTGATGAATCTATGGTCTCTTACACAACTCATTGATTTATGGTTTTGTGGTCATTAGCATTCTCATGATCATTAACTTTCTTTATGATCAATGTTCTCTACCACTATCCATAATTATTTATAAAATACTTATTTTTCTCCCATGTCCATATTTTCACATTCTACTAATGTTATACTTTTTGGAAACTTAGTTAGGTGTTATTCCATATGACCTTCATATTTCTCTTTCCCTCTTCTCTAGAGGATGTTTTATAAACCCTTTTTATGACGTGGGTTTTCGAGAAAGGTTTTTTGAAATTTAATACCATTTATTTTCGATCTCAATTTTAAATTTCAATGATAAAATTTATTAAATGGACTGATAATGTCACACCATGATATTTAAAAAGAACTCTATGTTTGATAGTGTACAGAACACACAACACATAGATTAAACAAACTATGAAATAGTATTATATATATATCTTAAATATATAATCGAGTCATTTAATTGGTTTATATGAAGATGAGTAACATAATTATGAAATATATAAGGTTACTACTCAATATAAGTTTACCAATTTCTTCTTAGGAAATAAACAGTCAATTTTTAGTAAAGTTATTTTATGAGTAAAAAATATGTTTTCTTCCAAAATTATTTTTATTAATTTGTTTGAGAAAGTAATATAATAAATTTATAACAAAATTATAAATTTTATATTATAAAAATTATTTTGTTATTAAAATAAATCTATCAAAATTATCTTATGGTGATGTTTTCATATTTTTCTGAAAAGATCAATTTTCAATGAATTGTGAAAAATAACATTTTTTTAATTGTACTTTATTTTCATTAAAATTTAAAATTATGTTTTGAATTATATTTCAAATTAGTATAAGTATTTTTTAAATATAACAAATATAATTAATTTCATTTGAGTAATATTTATACATAATTTTGGTTTAAGTTCATTTTTCGGTATAAAAAATGAATATTATTTAAAAATTATTTTTCAACACATTTTATGTTTTTATCTTAAATTAGTATATTTCACTTATAGAAATTGAATAATGATAAATTGATTCTATATTTAGAATGATGATATAAAATTTTTTTAAGTGGGACCTTTTATTTTTGTTCTTTATGAATAGTAACTACAGTAAATATTTGTTACTATAGTAATGTTAAAATGGATTAATTAGGGTTAAAACTAATGTGATAAAGCCTTAAATTCCCTAAAACACTTAAATATATTCCATTTTATGAGTTTATTATGTACATAATCAACCAAAATTTGAAAATTTTATCTTTTTTACTTTTTTATTTGATTTTCACCTATATATTATTTTATGTAAAGAAAAATTCAAAATGTCAATCTTTTCCTATTGAATTTATCTTATATGTTTAAATCAGTATAAAATTTAGTTATGAAAGAAAATTAAATTTTTTTTTTGAAAAATTAATAAATTATTATGGTAATTTATTTATAATTTGTGTGATTATATAATTACCTTAGACACTTATATAACATTGAGTAAATTTTTGTGCATTTAGTGGAAATGTAAAATTTAAAAAACATTAAAAACACTAAAAGTAATTAATTTTTTATTTAAAAGGGTGATAAAAAATTTATTAGATAATAATGTATTATTGAAGTTAAAATATATTATATTATAATTAAATTTATATCTTTATGACTTTTAAGTCAAATTAAGTGAATAGATCCAAAAATTACATAAATGGTATTTTATAATAATCAATATTTTATTAAATGATTTAAAATTAATAAAAAACACATATAATAATACATGTTAATTTAATATGGTTTAAAATATCATACATTTTCCTTTTATCTATAATGTTTCCTATTATAGTAACTTTAATGACCCCTAAAGAGTAAAAACCTTTTGAAATCACGGTAAAAGTCAAAAGGGTTAACAAGGGGTTTAAACAAAGAGATAAGGGTCAAAAGTTCAATTAAACTTGTAATGATATTGGTAAATTATATTATTTAGACTCATAAACATAAATATTTAAAATAAATAATAAAACACAACTTTTCATGAAAATTAATTTATATTAATTTAATACATTATGTAATTCCATAAGTGCTCTTCCCCGTACTTATAAAAGGAAACCTCCTCTCATCATATACTCACACAATTTAAGCACTCTAATTAGCAAAATACCTACCCAAATCCCTTTCTAACATCTCTATACAAGTTTTATGGGTCTTAGATTGGGCATAATACCAACCTTAGAGGGAAGAATATTAAAAACAAATGAGGTTGTTCGAAGAAGAGGTATAGTTTTTAACAAAATATTTTAGTTTTATTTTATGTTATACCTCCTCAAAAAAACTTTTATAGACATTATTATATAATAAAAAGAGTATCCACCATATAATTATAGTTTATTATTCCAATTTAATAGCCTTAAAAAATCTTCTTCTTCCATCAAATGGGAAATGAAAACATCATTTGTGTGTATAGTGGACTACAACCTCACGAACAGATGTACATCGTTTTCTATCACTGTCTTTATTAGATATATATAATAATAATTTTATTTATATATATAATATTAATTAAATAATTATAATTCTATAAATATAATATATCATCTATTTTATTAACATTCCATCCATTAAAAAAATGATAATGTCATTCATGCATACGTGTGGAATACCACCATCATATTTGACTCGTTTTTCATCACCGAATATCAAGGATAGTATATATAATGTATATAAATATTTAATATTATATTTTTGATATAATAATAAATCTTAAAATATAAACTAATATTTTCTTGTTTTTTCTTTTTTTTAGAAAAATAAAATATTACACATGCATCTATACGGCCTACAATACTCATGATTGTAACATAATTATTTTTTCATAAAAATATTTCATAGTTGGTTTTAAAATTATAATGCATTTAAAAATGATAATAAATTTATTTTTTATTTTTATATGATGTAAAAATGATCTCTTTGTCCACGGTCAATATACTAAAGTCAATTTTAAATTATGAATCGAACATCCTCAACAAAATTATTGTATACTTAACTAAATAATTAATTTTATTATGACATTATTAAGTGTGAAATAACCTTTGGTTTATTTATGTTTTATTTACACTTGTTTTTTTAGGATTTTTAATTGTTATACATAACTTTTCCATTGATTCATTCCTAATTAAATGATATTGTCTTTGTAATGGTTATTCATAACCAATTCTCTTACATTGGGGAATTTTTTAATGTTATTCACCTAAATTATTTTGTGAGTTGTATATACTACCCATTTGATATGTTATATCATAAATATTATTATTTCTATTTTATTCAAATTTTCATTTTCAGTTATCTTTTTATGGGGCTTATGATTCAAAATTTAAAAACATGGTTAAGGGGTTCATGTTTCAATCCCATTATTAATTAAAATTACTTATACTTGAATTTACATTGAGAAGTTATGTGGTTCATATTTAATTAACTCGCTTATTTTATTCTCCTCTTGATATTTTTTGTAATTTTTAACTTTATTGGCTCTTTTTTTCTCTTGGGTTATCAAAATGGTTTCGAAACTGTTTTTATGAAAATCCAACGTTATTTCTCCTCTTTTGATCCGAAGAACATTTACTTTTATATCCATGATTTTTAAAACATTTGAATTTTTTTTATTCTTCACTGATTTTTTAAATTCATGTTGACCCATGTTTTACTTTTTACTAAATGTTTTAATAATAATATTCTTTTAATTTATTAAATAAGGTAATTTTTATCAAATGGGTGAAGAGAATCATTGTTTTATGATAATGGCATAAAATCAATTTCCCAATATCATGAATACAAAAATATTTGATGATTCCTTTACAAGATTAAATGATTTTTTTCAATGAAAATAGTTTTCCTAATATTCTTGAAATTTTTAGTCTTTAAAAGTTATTTTTAGAGTGGAAAGTTTATTTTGCACAAGAATGTTTTTAATTATATTTAGTGGTATTTATATTCATCGATTAAAACAACAATTGATATTATATATGTTATACTATTGATATGTTGTAATGATACCATCATTATTATTTCTCCTGATGGATTATGATTGTTTAAAAGAGATTGACTTCAAACCTGTTTTTTTATGGGTTGAAAAATCTATAAAGGAATAATGGTGGTTTTCAAGGGAATGATATTGTACTTAGAAAATATTAATAATTATGGGTGAGCCTGAAATAGCTCAGGATGAAAGGTTATACCAATATATATATCTAATGCATTGGGTAGAGAGATAGAGTTAACTAGTTATAAGTTTCTCCAAATACTTTATTAGAATTTTCCTAGTAGGTTATTCCATTCGAAAGATATATATGAAAATTATATTCCATGTTATCAATACATTTTCACTGTTCTTGCATAAAATTATAATGGATCCTTTCTTTGAGGATTGTTTTTAAATGGCTTGTGACTTTCGACTTATATAAATCTTATCTTAGGTTAAATATTTATTCCATGTTGTGGGTTTTATGATCCATGTTTTTATAGGGATAAATTATCTTTTGTTATACTCATTCACTTTGATTATGATATTATACCCTTTTTCTCATCTTATGCTCATTGATTACATTCAGTTGTTAATGATTTTTTACCCTTACAAAGTTTTTTATCTCATCCTTATTATAATTTCAATTTCACTTGGTAATTAATATTTATGTTAAGTTGATTATGTTTAGAATGGTTTCACATGTGATGAAATTTATGGGAGATGTTAAAGACTTCATGTGAAATAAGAGAATATGGGTATGGTGGGAAAATTTCTCACGTAAAGACATGGGTATTGTTATGTAAATTTTTTTCCTAATTATCTAAAACTTTAAACATAAAAGTTCCATGGGTATATAAGTTATCCAATATTCTATTTTTGATGTTATATGTTTTGGATGGATAAAATTGGGTCTCATTTATCATTACTAAATACATAAATGTAGAGTTTTTATTTTTAGCACTATATGTGGAACTCTATGTTCAAGTCTGTTATATTGAAGTACTAAAATTGAGAATAAAATTTTTCAAATGATTTGGATCAAAGAATTTTGGTCATATATAGAGTGTAAGAGCTCAATAATAGTGATATGACAAAAGTTCTAGGGATATAAAATGTGTACCAAAGATTCCAATTAAACTCTTTTAAAGGATTATGAATCATATGTCATGTAATAAATAGTATTTTTTATGTGATGTTAGTTTAATAAAAGTTTTTTATCAACATATAATCCATACCTATGGAATTTTATTTGATTTTTATTGGGTAATGATTCCTAGATGTAGTTGTGTAGGTGTGTATAAAATAGTTTACTCATAAATAATGTAAGTAACATTAATAATCTAGTCAGTATGATTTTTTAGTCATCATGATTTTTTATTTTAAGTTATTTTTTGTTATTTTTTGACATGGTTTCCTTAGTTTTATGCTTTTCATATTAAGTACACAGCTATGTTATTGAAAATTTTTCATGCCTAAGTTTCCATGAAATTGGGATTCTATTTTATAAATTTTGTTTAATATTTTTTTATTAGTTACTTTTTTTGAAGAATTCATTTGGAAACTATAGACAAATTACTAAAAACATGGGTACCTAATGATAATACCATGTAAATGAAATTTATAGAGGACCACATGTATATGATACTATATATATTCAGTTCATATAATTTTTTGGAAAAATAAATGATATCTAAAAATGATTGTGTGAGAAATATCTTTTATCAAGCTGAGTTATAGTTCCCACATGTAGTGTGGGGTTTGGCACATGATGCTTTATAGTTTATACACAATATGTAAAATTACATGCTCATTGTAAGATATGGTATAAGTTAATATCAATTTAAAAATATCATGTAAATGAGTTTGCATATAATATAGCCTAGTAAACATGTTTTATACCTATATTATATAACTTCTATTTATAAACCATAAAACCACTTCAATATAGAGAAGATATATGACTTTGGAAAATATAGACTTCAAAAGGTTATATATATTATGAGATAAAACAAAATTTATAATAAGTTCATGTAAATTATATAATTTAGAGAAAATAACTCTATATAAAAAATAGTACATGAAATGTTGATAATTAATATTTTGAAGAAACATGACATTTTTTTAATATGGATTGACAATTAGGCTAGTTATATAAGTTAATGAATCTATATTTTATCAATTAATGAACATAAAAATGAAAAAAAGCCTAATTTAAAGTATTAATTTATTTTCCTAGAACCAATAAACAATAATGTAAGGTATCCTTGAGAGGATTTTTATGAAAAATAAAGGACATTTCTAAATTTAAGATAAATGTGACATGTAACAATCCAATTTAGACAACATTTTCTAGTTTTAATTAACACAAAACATCAAGTACACTTCCTAGTTTTTTGAATCTAGCATAATTTCTAAGGAATTTGATTACTGGTGGGAAGTTATTTACCCTCGATTTATTTTAATTGTCACTAACAAGAGATAAACAATTTAAAAGTGATTATACCAACCATTAAATATATATATATATACATATATTAATGCATATATATATATATAAATAAAAATTGATATAAAATATTCTTAGTCACAAACGATATGGTTTGAAAAAAAATACATAAAACATGACCAAGGTAAAACCAATTTGCAGAATATTAAAAAGTTAAAAAACACTAGCCCATAATCATATGAATTATCCATCATCGGAATTAGAAAAACCACCAACTACATATTATATGAGACATATTTATTATCAAATATTGGGTAAATTTATTTACCATGATCATAGAAAAAATAATGTACACATACCCCAGGGTATATGTAACATCCCCGACCTGGTGCACCCTCTGGGGACTGAGCTAGTTGGCTATGTGACCTCAGGCATGCCTCCCCATATGCTAGAGGCTATTGATTAGTAGTGAGGGTCTATAGAATATAGTGGGGAGAGTATACTCTCTCAGATAAAGTGTATATAAAAGAGAAAAATAAAAGAAGAGTAGAAAAAATAGATGAAACAATATAAATAAATAATTAGACAACCAATTATGAGAAATGAAATACTAAATAAATCCAAATAATGAACGAATAATATAATTATAGGATGAATAAAGCTAAATTACATATAGAAATTTATACAGATAAAAGACTAAGCATACTCAAATAAATACTCTAAAGACCTTGGTTCCAAACCCCATGTTAGTTGTTTCTCCAATCTCCAGCCCATCCAACCAACTAAAAATTTACAATAGGTTTCCATTCCCTTATCCAAACCCACATCCTTGAAATATTTCCAAATACTAAATGTAAGACCATCTAGTGTGTGAGTATAACTCCGTAGGTCGACACAACCATGTTTAAAAAAAATCTAATCTGAGAAATATAGTTCATGCAATAAAGTGAATAACAGGGTAATAATTTAATAAATGAATATGTCATATGAAATAAACTGATTTAACCTTAAGTCATGGGTAAACACCTAAGGCCATATAACCATAATTCATCACCCTATCAGGTATCTCTGACTAGTGTTGGATCCTCTTGCATCATGATGGGTCTCCCAGCTAGTGGGATATTCTCTTACCAAGGATGTATCACACAAACAAGAAATTACAAAATGGATCGTGCCTGCATACTATCCATAATCTCTCCCTAATGAATATAGTGAATATGCATCCGGTCCTTATATATATGATATAATAATATAATCTAACATTAGTCATCAAGTACAAGTTCTCCTACCCCCAGGCGGTACAAAGATCATTAACCAATCCCTTAAGTATAAATCACGAGTCCTATCCAAACTAAATAAATATTCCAATATGCATCCAACCCTAGAAGATTAACCACATCGATATAACATACGGTCAAAATCTTATAAAATAGATATCAAGGTCAAAATAAAGCATATCAGATCTATTTTTATAAGACACAATGATCAATTTATCAAATTATAATATGTCTAACAAAATTCATTTCATTAATACAGGTTCCTAATTTTCATCATAATTATATCAAACATATTTAATTTATCATTTAACCATATGTTCATTAAGATATCTGTTAAACCAATTTATCCAAGGTGATTCTTCCATAAGAAATCACAAAATATACATGTTATTCCAATTCATTAGTTTAATCCATAAATCAATCAATTTATCCAATTTATTATAGGGATCTATTTCCAAATTGACCATTTCTTAACAAGTTCCAAGAATTGTACATTGATCAGGTGATTGCAGGTCTAAGTATAAATTCCTATGGACCCAACATAATCTAATGGAAAATATAAAAAAATATTATAATTTAATGGGGATTAAAAAATGTAATTGGTTTCGTGCGCGGTATGCAAGCATGGTCATGCATAATTCAAAAACTAGAGATAATAAAATCATTCCAATGGCATTATTTATAGATCACCCACCTTGAAATCAGACAATGCGATGTCAAAACCTCATTTTTAAGTTATCTATCAGCTTCTTCCTTCCTTTCAATGAGAACCAGGAATTCTATTAATAATGAATCGGGAAGAGAAAGAAGAACAGAAATGTGTACATTAAAAATATAGGTCTGAAACACCAAGATCCATCATGGTCTCACTTTAGGATTGAAGATTACTCCTAAACATCATTTGTAAATTGTCTACAATGAATATGGAGGTCTATATTATAAAATGTGTTGCAAGTGGGGTTTAAAATGGGTTGGGCATGACTTTTTCATGACATGAATTGTATTCACATCATGTAAGTGTAGATCCATTATTATTTTTCTAATTTTTTATTTCTAGTTTTAGGAAAACTTTAATTTAAAATTCCATGTGGTGTAATATATTCCATTACATGATTTAATTTTCATGGGATTTTTAAAAGGAGTGTATGTTTTATAGAGTGTGTAAAATTTAAAGGGTATGTAAATTTAACTGGTCATGAAAAAGTTTTAGGGTGTCTAAAATTTATAAGGTGTGTAAAATTTATTGGGTGTTAATTAATTTAGGATGTGAATTAAATGTATGGGTTCTACTCAAAAAAATCATTTTTCGATTCAAATTCATGACATGAATTTTTTCTGCAACCAGAACTCACCTCTTATTCCTTTTTCACCCATATAACACTTAACTCTTCCCGAACCAAGGCTTGCAAAACCAATATATAAAAAAAATACAACCCAACTCAAAAGTATTTATCCAAAAAAATTACATACCTATAAAAATATGGGAACCTAAAACCTCCCCACTATATAACATCTGATACCTGAGCTACTCTATTCATCATTATAGGGTATCTGTGAAACAAATTCTCTACTATTCCCACACATCAGAATACCTTTCACATGTCTCCTCTTGAACATTCTCATGCTACCAAAGTCCTCATACTGGAGTTATGTTCTTCCCCTTAAGATTATTCTATCTTTGTTCTGTGATACAGATCATATTCTCCTCAAAGGATATATCAGCATCCTGCTTGATGTCATCAACATCTATCACATGATAAGGGTCTGAATGATATCTATAAAGCTCAGACATGTGAAACATGTCATGCATGGTAGTATATCATTATAGAATAGATAAACAGTATACCACTAGAATGATGATTTACAATATCTCAAAATTCCAAACAACCCTAAGTTCTAGATTCACATTCTTTATAATAAATCATTTTATAATCCTAGGAGGGAACCGAAGAAACAATCAGGGACCAACCCAAAAATGTAAATGTTGTATTTGGTGCTAAGAATATGATTTCTTTTAGCTTCATATGGTCACCAACCGATTTCATATCAACTGAACCTACTCAGTCATCGCCTTTATGATATTTTTTCCAATAACTAATAACTCACCTACCCCTAACCAGAAAATACGGTAATGGAATAGTCTTTCATATAAGGTCATGGAAGGAGCCATTTTTATTGAATTCTAGAAGCTTTTATTATAAGAAAACTCCATGTGTACCAAATTATGTTCCCATGAACCCAAAAAATTTAAAACACATGCTCATATCATGTCCTCCAAAATCTGAATAGTCTAATCATATTTTCTTTCATTCTAATAATGGTAGGCTTTACTCAGAATAACCTGTGATCCTAAGAATTATATAAACCAAACCAAAACTGAGAAGTGAAACAAGGATTTCGATCAGAAATGATAATCGTTGAAACATCATGAAACCAAACTATCTCACCCACATAAATAATACCCATATCATCAGTGGTGATGGTCTCCCTTATAATAAATAAGTGGGATACCTTTTTCAATTGACCCACAATGACCCATACAACATCATTCGTACAAGGCTTCATCAGTAATCCTATCAAAAAATATATAGTGACATAATCCCACTTTCACTTTGGAATATTCGAATGTTGTAACAACCCCATGGGACTTTGATTCTCATTCATCTCCTGTTAAAAATTAAAATATCTCACCATAGAGCTTGCTATCTTCTTTTTCCATTCTAGTCGCAATTACTGTCTATGGAGATCATGATACATCTTTTTCAATCCTAGATATACCGCCCATCTAGAAGCATGAAACTCTCTCATTGTATCCCCATGAAAACCCATAGGAAAAAATAATTGTACATGGATAAGAAGGATATCTCAAATAACAAGAGTGAATCCCAATGGTGGATCCCCACCACATAATCTTTCCCTCATAGTTAATCCCTTTGAACCAGATAATTTCTCCATCTAGATATAGTCAAGAAGAACTAGTATAAATGATATAGAAATCTAATATACACATCCCTAGGACTCTTGAACATCAATATGTATATCTATAAAGAGTACCATTAGCCACCACTCATCATAATATTTTCACACTTCCTCTATCCATGCATTCTAGATCAAGGTGTCAGCAATGATGTTTCCCTTACCCATTGTGTTATCCAGCTCAATATAGAAAGCTTGTAGATACTCAACCCACCTCCTATACAATGTTTTAAGTCTCACTAAGAAAATATGTAATTGAGGTTCTTATATCCAATCTGGAGCATAAATATCTCATCCAAAACATGGTGTCTTCAACATCTCAAAGCATGTAACACTGTATCTTACTCTAGATCATGAGTAGTACAATTTCTCCCAGGTGGTATCAACTTTATTAAGACATAAGCAACCACAAAGCCTCTTGTATCAAAAATACTCTAACTCCAACTCCATATGCATCACAACACATAGTATAATTATTACCAATCATGGGTAAGATGATGATCAGTGTTGAGGTCAGCATGCTCTATAGATCTTGTAAAACTCTCTCACAAGTAGCTAACCAAAAAACAACCCTTTCTTGGTTCGACTGGACATTTTTGAGACCATATGGGATAGGTTCTGGGTGAAGCACCAGTGATAACCTACTAGACAAAAAACATTGAATCATAAACCCATTCTTGGATTGATCTCAAAATAAAATGGGTGAAACCTTCTCTCAGTCCACTAACACTCCATCTTCTGAGATAACATGACACAATAAGTTCAATATATCAATCCAGTTTTCTAAATTTGTTTATCTTGGAATAAATTCAATTCTCCCTCAATTTACTCAAGAACATTTCAAGATATTGGGAATTATTTTCTACATACTGGTAATACACTAAGATTTCGTTGATAGAAACTACCACAAATTGATCGAGAAAAGGTTGAAATATCTGATTTTTCGAGGCCATAAATATTTCTAGTGCATTCATCAAACCAAATAACATCATTTTAAACTCATTTAATCCATACCTACTCTAAAAAATTGTTCATGGTGTGGTTGATAGTCTCACCCTCAACTGGTGGTACCCAATCATCAAGTAGATCTCAGATAAAATCCTAAAACCATTCACTTGATCTAAGAGAACATTAATCTGTCAAAGGGTATACCAGTTCTTGACTGTCATCTAGTTCAGTATCCAATAATTTACAAACAATCAGAAAATCCTATCAGACTTCTTAGATAAAATAACCAGATAACCCCATGGATATGTATTAGGCTGTATGATACCCATTGGCTCTAGATCTTCTGACTAGTCATTCAACTCACAAATCACTACTAGTTCTATCCTATATGATAAGATAAAAAAAATTATTAACTCCTCACACTAACTCTATCATGAACCCAGTCTTCTTCTTGGGTTCTAATCTATAGAAAACAATAGGGAAGACATCATAAAAATGATCTACCATTGGAGGAATAGTATCATTTTGAATTATACAATTATATAGAAAAAGTATTTTTATCTAAAATGTGAGACAATCTAATCTATACTAAATTTGTGCTATATGACCATCCTGAATATACCACTAACCCTAGTGAGTATATCTTCCCCCATATAGAAATAGAAAAGTAACTCTCCTATAAAAATAGTCTATATGAGCCTGCTATAGAAATAGATAATCCATACCAAGAATCAAATCAAATCCTATCATTTCTGAAACAAAATATTCCCAAAGGAAATGATACTCATCAATATCTAGAGAACACTCCTTTCAGAACATGATTCCCTCTGACCACACTCCTAATGGAATGTCAATGTTCATTATCCCATTTATTCCCTCTATATCCAAAATAAAACCATTTCAAAAAAATAATATATAAATTAATGTGATTCTCCTATATCAAACAAAAATCAATATAAGTTACATAAAACAAGAATTGTACCATTGATGGTAAAAGTCCATGTATCCAAACTGATCATAGCAGACTGAATAGTATATAGATGGATCACCCCTATACCCTAGGCTCCAGTTTGACTCCACTACATTATCTCATCCTAGTTTTATTATCTCTCTTGTGATAGGTTATTACGTCCCCTGCCTCAAACTAAATGTCCAGGGGAACTCCAGCTAATAGTCTACCAAGGGGTAACCGAGGCCTTCCCAGACTCAGGTGTTTGATATAATCCCCTTCCACTACAATTCTATGAAAACTTCCCACAAAACTTATGAATATTTTCTATCCTTCTACAGACACCACACTCCACTACAAGGTGAGAAAACTATAAGAACTTATACTTTATCCTTCCACATTGAAATAAATTCACTGAACCATGTTCCTAAGGCATAATTCCACTCCATTGACTGCTCTACCCACTAATTCCCTAGAAGAAACTAATATAATGACACTTTTTCCACTACAAGAAGAGTTTGTGTATCAACCTGTTAAAACTATATAGACACCACATGGGTCCTCTCTTAGATTTCATTATATAAATAGATCTTGATTCATTATATCTATAAGGCTACTCAAGAAAAATATGTTCACAAAAGTTTTTATCTCATTGTGAATCCCATCCTAAACACATCTCCTCTGGTAAATCTCATCAGCTACTAAGGATGGAAAAAAGTGTTGTAGATTAGGGAAATTTCTAAAATATTTTTTTACTGAAAGGATATCCTATGAAATGCGCATGAACTCGGGATCCTTCTCATACCTCAAAATATAAATATATAAGTTCCTTAAAAACTCTTCCTTCAATTTCATCTAGGATAACTCCACTTATTATTCAAATTTATCTAGAATGCCCCCACCAACGCTTGGAAGGTCCATGAAGCATACATGTAGAAAGATTTACATTCATAACTATGAGTTTGTCTAGGTGATTGATGATTATATAGACTAACTTGATCCAAAACTCAACTACCTAGGGACTTCCCACCCTAGTGAATGTAGGTAGATGTTGTAACTGAAAATATCTCTTCAGCTTAGACATTGAAGGCATAGTATGAATAGTATCCATTTACATTGATCACATGACCCTCAAGAATATGTCTAAAATCTAAAAGTCCATTTCATACATATCACATACAAGAATATTTTCTTTAGCTATATCAAGAGCATGTTGATTTCCTCTCTCCTAATTCCCAATTCAAAGTTGTGGAGTAGCCAATTTTCTCTAAAACATAACACACTCCTTGGAACACTGGGTACACAAAATCTCAAGCTTATGAGATGATAAAAATAGTGACACTCCATCTCATGTTATCTCTAATAATAGCTTAACATGTGATTTATCCTGACATAATAGTTCATTTATTCACTTTTTTACTAGATATAAAAGGTGTCTCATTTTATAGTTCATATAGACAAATATATCACATGCAATAAATATGTCTCTATAATGAACATTGAATGTAAATATATATCCCTATGAGACTATAATAATTCATGGATACACATCTTATTACATATCGGTATATGAGTATAAATATCAAGAAATAATAACATCACAAATCACCTAGGGTAATATAGCATCAAATCGTAACAAGCGAACATCATGAACAATAATTGCATCAAAGGGAACTCAGATTCTCCTTCAAAAATTGGTTACACACTCTCATAAACAAGCTAATTACCATGTTTTGAAACATCCTAGTCTCATTTCTATCTATCCCAAATAGTAAAACAATAGTAAAGAAATATCATACCTCTGATTCCACTTTTTAACGTCCCCAACACGGTGCTCCCTCAAGTGACCAATTCAGATGACTATGTGACCTCGAGCGCACCTCCCCATATGCCAAAGGCTTACAAATAGTAGTGAGGGTCTAAATAATATAGTGGTGAGACTATAAAGTTTAGTTAATATTCAAAATTAACGAGGAAAATAACATCAGAGTATCAAATATAGGAGAACACACTATAAATAAATAATCAGACAACTAAATATGAGAAAGGAACAACTGAATAAATATAAACAATGAAATAATAATGTAATTAAAATCTATAAAAACTAAATGAAATAATAAAATTATTACAAATAAAATTCTATGTATAATCAAATAAAGACTCCAAAGACCCTGGTGCCAAACCCCATGTCAATCTCATCTCCAAGATCTAACCCATATAACCAGATACAAATCAACAAAAGGGTATATTTCCCTTTTAAAAACATATATAAATGAAATATATCACGGTACCAAATGGAATCCCATATAGGGTGTGAATATTACTCACTAGATCAACACCATTATGTCTAAACAAATTCAGTTTGGGAAATATAGTGCATAAACTAAAGAGAATAACAAGGTTTTAATTTAATAAATTAATGTTTCACATGAAATAAACCTTTTGACCCTAAAGTTATGGGTTTAAACCTAATTCCATACATTCCTACCTCAATTCCCTACTAGGTATCTTTGACTTGGGATTGGTCCTCCTACATCGGGATGGATCACCCTATCGGTGGAAGATTCTCTCACTAAGGATAAGTCACAAAAATTAACAAATGGATTATTATTTTAGGATATCTATAATCTCACCCCCCCCCCCATATATCAAATGATTATGTATCTATCCCCCATAAATCTTATATAATCATATACTCTACCCTTGGGCATTAAATAACAGTTTTTCTACCCATGGGAGTATGAAAATCATGCACCAACCCTCATCAATCAATCAATAGTCATAACAAGACTAAATCAACAAGCCAACATATATATAACCCTTAGGGATTGATCACACTAATGTCACATAATCTTAAAACCTACAAAAAATAATATAAATGCTAGAATCAGACATTCCAGATATATCATCATAAGATAAAATGATAAATTTATCAAATTATTAGTTGTCTAATTAAATTAATTTAATTAATACAGGTTCCAAATTATCATTATAATTATATCAAACTTAATTAATTTATCATTTAACCCTAATTTAATAAAAATATAATTTAAAACAATTTAGTAGAGGTTATTCTACTTAAATAAATCAGTCAATATACATGTTATTATAATTCATAATATTAATCCATTAATCATTCAAGTTATCCAATTTGTTACAGGGTACTAATTCCAAATTGACTATGTCTTAAAAATATCCATGTATGTTACACAAATTGGGAGACTTTAGGTCATATTATTCACACTTATGTACCCAAAATAATCCAATGTATAGTCTAAAAAATTAAAATTTAATAGGGACTATATAATTTATTTGTTCATGTGTGTGGTGTGCTAGCACGATCACACAAATTTCACAAACTAGGGATATTTGAGATAATTTTTAGACCACCTAAATAGGATTTGGAGAAAGAGATTCCAAAACCTCACATTTGTGATTGTGATCAGCCTCTTCCATCATTTGAAGAAGAACCATAAATTTTGTCAGAAATGGATCGAGAAGTGGAATAATAACTTGAAGTTTTACCTTAAAAATATTGGTCTAAAACACCAAGATCCAAAATTGGATCTCTTCTGGATCTAATAAAACTCTCAGACATTTTCTTCAGATGTTCTTTGGCAAATATGGAGGTCCTAGTTTGAAAAACATGACACTTGGGGTGTTTAAAATGGGCTGGGTGTGACTTTTTCATGGCTTGAATTATATTCATATCATGTAAGTGTCAATAGCCTTTTATGTTTACAATTTATGATCTCCACTATTAAAAAAACAATAAATTAATATTTCATGTTATGACAGGATTTAATTTCATGGGATGTTTACAGAGTGTGTAAATTTTATATAGAATGTGAAATTCATGGGGTGTTTAAATTTTATAGGGCATGTAACATGTATAGGGTGTGTAAAATTTATAGGTTGTGTAAAATTTATGGGGTGTGAGTTAATTAAGTCGATGTATTAAATTCATGGGGTCTTCCCAAAACAATTCACATTGTAAATCATGTTTTCCACATGAATTGTCTCTCTAAATACAACTCACTTTTTATTCCTGATGAACCCAGGAAACACCTAACCCATCACATATGTATGCATTCGAAAACAAGGTATAAAAAAAAGACAACCCAAATCAATTATAAGAATCCAAAACAATTAAACTGATACATACCTGAAAAATATTGGATCTTACTGTATATGTGTAGGGTGTGAGTACAGCTTACGCAATAGTAGTCACCACACCACCCCAATAAAACTATCATCAAATCCATTATATGTAGTGTAAACACAAAATAAGAATATTATCATATAATAATGGTGGTCATTTATGATATAAGAACTATAAATGAATAAAAAATGATATATTATTTATATTAGTTTTCTTTTAATAACCAAGAAAACAATAAAACCAACCTTTCCTACTTTTTATAAATCCTAGAATCCTTGATGAAATAACTAAGCCTCCTAATTAGACAACCAAGATGGAAAAGTATGGGATGGAAATATATGATAAAGTTTTTTTGAGGTAAAATAATCAATAAACCATATATATATATAACCCATGATCTCAAATATTTATGAATACTTACAATATTTTTTATAATAAGCATGTAAAGGTTTGTTAACATAGACCATGGCTTGAGGAATCAGTATATGAAAATTAAAAAAGAAACTCTAAGTACCATCCAATAATAGTATAATTGTTATGATAGAAATGACGGTAGAAGTTCTAGAGGTGGGGAATATACCTTATAAAATTTCTAAATAGATTGATTAATTATATAGATTAATTATCAAATTTAACTAATGGAGAATTAAAATAAATAACATTGGGAATTGTTATAGTAGTTCGGTCCAAGGTGGACCTCATCTACTCTTATACATCTCCACTAAATAAAATATGTATTTTAACTACCTGATTTTAAAAAAGAAACATAACCCAATACGATGTCTATCTTCTCTTGTGAGAGTATAAATAGAAATACACACTGATTGTTTTATGGATAGTCGCAACACAATTACAAAATAGAATTAAGATAGTGGGAGTCACAACATGAATGGTCATTACTTTATAATCCATGAGTCATAACCCAATAAAACACAAACTTTAGATACAGGGGATTACAACCCTCAAATCCGACTTTAGAATCCGAGAGTCATAACCTGAGAAAAAGAATAGTCTTTAATGGGAAAATCATAAGTTAAACTTACAAAACAGATGATAAGAAAAAAATAATTAAAAAATAAAAATAAACCAGGTATTAGTATATTAATAATGATAAAGATCAACCTCTAGTTATTGAGTAAGGATCAAAACATCTCTTTATGGTTAATGAAATCGAACAGGAATATTCCCACCTTGAGAGTTCATAAAAATATAAAATAGATTTGGCATAGGATTACATTCAAAATTATAACATCCACAGTATCACCACCATCGTCATTCCATGTAGGCCTTCATTCCTTTAAATTTAAATAACATAACAAATCCAAGTTATTTGTTAAGAAATTAAAAATAATAAATAATAACAATAAATATCTATAATTATTTAGGAGAGAGATTTATGGAACCATATTATCATTTTAATTTAAAAACATTTTAATAATTCATATTTTTTGGAAATCACTCGATTAAGGAGTTCAAAACACTTTTAATGGAATATGTAAAGGATATCTAATAATCTCATATATATTTTAAGGATAAAATTAATATTTAAATTAAAATTTTATTTCTATATAAATAAAAATTAACATAAAATTATAAATATATAATACTAAAAACATTAAAAACAGGTGATAAATTTTTTTTCATCAACCAAAAATTTATAAATACTTAAAACAAACAGATAAATAGAAAATTTTAAATTTTAAATATTTATGTTTCATACCTTAAATATATTGACAGGGAATAACAACCATTGATATTAATGTAAATACTTTTAAATCAAATTAGAAACAATTCAGAGAGGCATTGTTACATTAATAATAATTAAATGAATAATTAAAATAATTAAAACTCTTAAAAGAAACATACAATAAGTGAAAATACAAAGAATTTCATGAATTAGTGTAATGTAGAATTTTCAAATTATTTACCAACATAATGATATGTCTTCCATAATTTATAAAGGTAGGATATAAATTTAACACTCTTCATATGGGTAAGCTTCAAAATATACAGGCCAAGTAAATGTAATAAAATATTTCTCTTTTAGAATAAGGGTAAACTCCATGATGCATAAGTCACATAAAGGAAAACATAATAGTTGTGTAATTATAAAGTGTATTCTATGTAAGGGTAAAAAAACAATTAAACTACTTACATTAGCATAATCTAGAACATGTGTCAGGGTAAACTGTATAAATCATGCATTTTGTAATGGTATAATTGAGATATATAATAGTAAAAATGAAATTCAATAGGATCGTAAGTGTAAGCTTAAATGATGTATAAGGGCATGAACCGATTTTTGTAAATGTAAACATAATATTAGACTCATTATGTAAAGGTAAAAGAATAGTTATGTAAAGGTCAAGTGCGATTCCATAAAGGTAAATATATTCTAATAAGGGATATAGAAACTCATGTAAGGGTAACAACGGAGTTTCAAAACTCACAAAGAGGTAAAAACATACATACATAAAGGAAAAATATTATTATGAAAACTTGTGCGAGGGTTGAAGAAAATTATTTAAGGGTTCATAATGATTTTCAACACTCCCGTAAGAGTAAAAAAAAGTTAGAAAATTAATTTTTCATAATATTTTAAAAAATAAATATAAGGAATAATAGGAATAATAAAAATAAATAATGGAAATTTTAATAAAAAATTAAATACAACTATAAATATAATAATAAATAAAAAATATGTTTTTTTCATTATCAAAATAAAAAATAAATAAATATAATTATTCCAAAGGAGGCACTCTGAAATTATCCCCCTTTTTGATAATTTCAAAACAAAGTATCAATTTTAAAATCTCTTCCTCTTTTTTGAATTGATCAAAAGGATTAAAAAAATTATAAAATATCATTTTATCCCTAAAAAATATTCTAATCATTACACAGACATCCCTTAAATTAAAAAAAATAAAAAATTTAGATAGATCCCCTTAAATTAATTCTTTCTAAAATAAATTAAAAATGAAGCATGAAAAAAGATAATATGATTTTCAAGTAATTTTGAAAAGATATTAAAATAATTTAAAAAATAACACTTTTAAGTAAAAAAAATATAAAACATTTAATACATTTAATAAATTTTTACTGAACATAATAAAACAAATTTTAAGGAAACATCTATCAATAATAAAAAGATAAATATCCTTTGTAAAGTACCAAGAGAGAAAATAATTTATAATAGATCCTGCATTTATTTTTTTGTTTATTTTTGAAAAAAATAATCTCTACCTGTATAAAATAGCTAGAGCATATAAAAAAAATAAATACGTCATGTATTATATAATTTTTTCTCCATGAAATTAAACATTATATGTAGAGAATACACCAATTTATTAAACATTGAAGTACATGCAGTAGAGTACTAAAAAAATTGAACACAAATAATTTTTGTTACCCATGCTATTTTTAGTCCAATTGCATTAGTTAATGAATTTTTTTCTACCTAAATATATTTAAAATATTTATTATAGGGGTTATGTAAAGATAAATTTGTATAGATAGAAACTATAGTGATGTCGAGAGATTGAGATAATCTTAGAGAAAATTTATTAGCATAATTTACTTGTAACTATTATTTGAAACAAGTATCAATAGATACCTTCCCAATACAACTCTTAACAAAAGAAGTATTTTAAATCATAGGAATATGAGGATTATAACCAAAACCATTCTTATATTTTTTATACCATCTTATCATATTTTTCCTTTCTTTGAGAAATCATGAAATTATTTTTTTTAAATTGAAAATTTACTTTTTCACATTAACATTATTATTCTAAAAGATCTTAAGATCATCACAGATTTTATCTTTTTAAGATGAAGAATAATTCTCAAATTATGATTTTCTATTTCTAACTTAGAAATATCATTCTAAAAAATATTCATTTTCTACTTTTTTATCAAACTCCATGATATAATTTTATATCATTTTATTATTTTAAAACACATTCTTCTATTATTCATTGTGAATATCATTCTATTTTTCATATTTATTGATTTACCTAAACAAACTCTTATTCTCATCATTCGAAACATTATAAAACTTATTATCTCTTAAAATATACTTTTAAAAATTCAAATTTTGTTTTTTATAACTCATTAAAGTTGTACAAAACACTATCATAAAAATAACTAGAATCAGAATCATTACACACCACATTTGTATTTACATCCATAAAAAATATGATAGTTTCCTATTTCCTCACTTCTGTATTCATCACTTGAATAGTATTCTTCAGTATAACTCCATCGAACAGGATAATCACATTTCATTTCATTCCTCTATTTTTTATCTCTACCTTATTGATTCAACTTTGGATAGTCATGTTTGATATGTCCCTTCTTTATAAATTTATAGAATTTTATATTTGGTTCATATATAGTAACATTGTTTTCTTTTTTATCATTTTTTTTATTTTCACTTTTTTCAACTATTTTTCATTTTATGTCTCCTCATTATTTTATAAATTTATTTAGTTATATAGTACATTTTTCTGTTACCACTTTCCTATGATTCAGATTTAAAATATTTATAGGAAACATTAATATAATATTCTAAATAGATACTAATATTCTTTAATGTCTCTTATTATGAAATATTCTTTAACTTAAGTTTGCATGGGATAATGGATATGATGAGTTCATCAAGTGTGTAATCCTTAAATTTATTACTTTCATCAATGAAAACCTTATTTTCATTCTACATATTTAGTAGTTCTTATAGAATTATTTAATTAATTAATGGTTTTTTAAACATTTTTTAGGGGAATTCATTCCATTAAAAATGCTCATGAATCAGTGGGACATTTGATTGAATCTTTCATCTTCACTAATCTTGAAATATCAGTACCATGATAGTTCTAATCAATATGTTTGAACGAAGTTGAGTTAGTTGTAGAATCTTCTTCATCTTTTGAGTTATATTAAATATAGACACATGAATGAACAAACTTTTTTAATAGAATAATATAAAATATTTACTATCTTTTTATTTAAAAAAATTTAATATCATCATTTCTTATAAGAGTATATGGGTCAAATTATGGAAGTTTTATAGTTTTACCATGATCAAAAAGTTTTCTCTGATTAACTACTTAATGTATGCCACCATTGTATAATTCTTAATAACCATATTTTTTTCCATAAAAGTGAGGGGGATTTTGAATAATACAACCATCATTTTCATTAAATCCTATCAATGTATAGATCTTTTATTTATATTGTGTGGTCTTAAAAAAAGTTATTATAATAAAATAATAAAAGCACTAAACTAAAAATTTCATAGAGGGCCAGTCATTGATACCAATTAATGGTACTGATAAAAATAATAATAGGGTTAAGAAATCAATGAGAAGGTTCCCCTTTGATACCAATTTTTAGGTCTGAAAGGATAGAAAGAGGTCCAGAGGGTGGTGAATAGACCATATAAAAATCTTAAACTGGTGGATTAATTATCTAAATTAACTATTAATGTTAATTAATGGAGAATAAAAAAATGAACACAAGAAACTTTTATATTAGTTTAGTATAAATTGGATATAGTCTACACATATACCTCTCTACTTAGTAAGACATAAGATTTCACTACCTGATTTGGAAGGGGAATCATAACCTGAAACAACATGTACCATTTTTTGTGGAGGTATAATAAGAATAAAACATTATCTTCTATATGGGGAGTCACAAACCAATTACACCATTTACATTAGACAGCAGAACTTATAACCCGAATGGTCTGGACATTCAAATCTGGGAGTCACAACCCGATACAATAATAACATTAGATATAAGGAATCAAAACACGTGGTTCCTAACATTGTAATCCAACATTCACAACCTAAGAAGAAGAAGAATAATTTAAGGGTGAATCATTGTCCAAAGTTTCAACATAGATTATAATATTGAAATAATTAAAAACACATAAACTAAATCTAGAATAAGTTGACAAATAATAATGATTCTTTTTATTTGGTTTTTTTTGTAAGGAACATATGGTCTCTTCAAGGTTAATGAAGTTAAATATGATTTTTTCCACCTTGAGAGTTCATAATTAGATAAAATAGTTTTTGAAAAAGATTACATTAACAATTATAACATCCAAAGTATCACCACCATCATCATTACATTCAGTCCTTGATCCCTTTAAATAAACATAACATCACAAAACCAAGTGATCAATTAAGAAATTCAGAATAATAAAAAAAATATGCATAATTATCATGGAAATAGGGAGAGAGGGAAAAGATTATCTTTTAAATATAAAAACATTTGAAAAATTCATAACATTTTAAAATAACTTGATTAAAGATATCAAAACACTTCAAATGAATAAGTCAAGGATATCTAACAATCTTGTACAGATTAAAACTATAAAATTCAAAATTTTAATTTCAAAATTCATCAAAAATTAAACATATGATAATATTAATCTATAAATATGTTACATTAAACATTTAAAATAATTTTGAATAATTTTTATTGCATCAAACATGAATTTAGGATCAATTTAAAACAAACAAATCAACATAACATAATAAAATATAAATATTTAAGATTAATTATAAAAATATACTTGAAAATGAAGAAAAACATTTTATATTTATATAAATATGATTAAAATTATGCAGAAAAACTTATCATAGGTTTCATAACATTAATAAAAATTATATAAAGATTAAAACAATTAAAGTACTTAAAAATCTTGTAGAAAGTGAAAATACAAACAATATCAGGAAATGGATTAATCTAGAATTTCTCAATTTTTATACCTATGTAACATTATGTTTTTTAAACTGTTTAAAGGTAATATATAAATTTAACACTTTTTGTAAGGGTAATATTAAAAACCTAAAATCCATGAAAATTATAATAGAATATTTCTCTTGTGGTGTAACGGTAAATTTTAAGATGCATAGGTCATATAATGGTAAACTTAAAAGGTGCATAGAGGTAATGTGTATTCTTTGTAAGGGTAAAATAACAATTCAACTACTTATATATTGGTAATATAGAATATGTTTCATTGTAAAAATTATAAATCATGTGTTGCGTAGAGTTTCAATTGAGTTACTTAAGGGTATACATGAAATTCAAAAGGATGAATAAAGTAAATAATAAATGTTGTATAAGGGTAAAACCTGTTTGTGTAATGGTAAATAGAATATTAAACATCTTATATAACAGTAATATAACAGTTATATAAGTTTAATTTACAAATACATAAATTTAAATAGATTTATGTCATGGTAATAGCAACTCACATAAGGGTAACAAAAGAGTTTCAAAACTCATGTAAATGTAAAAACAGACTTAAGTAAAGGTAAACAATGATTTTAAAAACATGTGTGATGACAGAACTAAATTATTTAAGGGTAAATAATGATTCCCAACACTCACATAAGGATAAAAAATAATCTTAGAATATTAATTCCATGTAAGATTTTAAAAAAAAATATAATCAATAATATGAATAATAAAAATAAATTCTAAAATAATTAATGAATAATTAAATTCAAGAAAAAAATATTATTATAATTAAATTCAAAAAATCAAAATTATATAAATAATATATAAATAATTTTGTGCAAAGTAGCCAGTCCATTAATCACTGCATTTATATACATTATTAAAAACATAATTTAATGGAAAACTCAAGTAAAAAATCTAAAATAATTCTATTAATATTTAACAAAAACAATAAGTTTAATCAAATTAATTTTATAAAAATAATAGTTTAAGAAATTATTTTTTTATTAAATCTATTATTAGTTATATATCAGACTAATTAATGCAACTAATAGTATAAATAGTGCATAAATATATGATAAAAGATAGGCCACCAACCATATAATGGGCTAGATATATTCATGAAGCTGATGGGGAGATTTATCACCCTACTGATATACTGTAATAAACTAAAAAGATAGAAAATTTCAGAATTTCTTTTCCCACACATGAGTACCAAAATAATCATTAGAAATAGAGGTTGTATAAACTTATCCTCACTATAGAGGAGGTTTTTTAGTAGTCAATAAAAAAATAACATTTCAAGGTTAATAATGGATTCAATCTAGGAGGGGAGATGTCGAATGAGACACCAACAGGATGGATCCCTGTATGATATTTTTATAAAAAACTGAAGTATCAGGTTTAATATGTTAAATTAATATCCAAAATTTATATTATTTATAATATTTAAAAAACACTCATATGGGATTCACTTGGTACTCAGTTGGGACCCTATAGTCACCTATTGGTGATCAAATACCTTATACGAAGACACTGGACACCCATTAGGGTTAGAAGTGGGTTTTCTAATCCAAATAAATACCATTTGTATTTACTAGACCATTGTGTATCAGATGTACCTTCTAAATTTAACCACCATTTTATTTTATTTCCAAATCCATTACATTTATCTCTACAACCACTTCAAATATTGATTAATTAATTTTAAAAATTAGCAACCCAAATTGAAATAAAAATATTAACCTGAATGGATTGGGTAGTTAAAAAATCTACACTATTGGTCTTCTCATCTCTAGTATCACTATTAATAATATATAGGGAATAATTCAATCCATTGATCTTTAACTTTATTATCATGCTCTAAAATATTATCTCAAAGCATATCATATTCCCACAATACTCAAAATAGTGGAATAACCTTCCCCTATAAGTCTTTCTTACTTTATTCAATGGTACAAATAGGTTTGTTCCATATAGGAAAATTCAGTTTACAACCTAATATCATCAAACTAAATAACATGTTTTAGATACGGATTAATTATAATTAATTTAGACACATGGAATACATTATGCATGGAACTAAAGAAAAAGGTACAGGTAGTCAATATGTTGTGTCCCTGATATGATCCAAATTTCAAATAGTCCAGAAAACCAAGGGGTTAGATTTTTTTATTTTCCTATTCATTAAAGACTTAACTGAGAAGAAACCCAAATAAATGCATTTCTATATTCTTAAAATTACAAAGCTCATCACTTGTGATCTAAATAATACTTATAGAATATTTTAGTAGGAATAAATCATTTTAAATTCAATTTCATCTCCTCTATTATTTCTCACACTATATTAGGTTCAATCAATGATAATTTACCAATTTTCGTCCAATATAATAGAGAATGACATTATATAGTATATACAATTTCAAAAGAATCTATATAAGTTAATGAATAATAAATGTAATTATAAGAAGATGCCACTTATTAAAGGTTAACTTTGAAAAGACATTGAAGACTTAGATATAGGCCCAGTGCATATTAACCATAATATAAATATCCCTCAATAATTGATCAACATTTTAATTTTGGTAATTTTAACCTAATTTTTCCTTGATTTCCCAGAGCTCATTGTGACCATTACCAAAACCGAGAAATGTGAATTGGTTCATGATCTAAATAAATCCTTTTAAGTACCCCCATGATTTGTTACCACCTATTTCACTTATAATTACCTTTATTCATGCGTGGAATCATATTTTTTTAATAAACATAAAATGGGATATCCTCGTAAATCAATCCCTAATTAAGCTAACCATATCTCTACCTATAAATACCTTAGTAAATTGGTTATTAAATTCATTATTATTTCAATATATTTCCATACCTATATAGGGAGTGGAAATAATTCTCCTTTATGTTATTGATTTTTAACCTTCACCTTTTTTAAATTGTGGCATTTGGAGACAAATCCAACAATATCATTGTTCATACTTGGATACAAATATTTCATGTGAATATAACAATACATCCTTTTAATCCAAGGGTTAACTACCCATCATGATGAGTGAAAATCTGTCATTATTTGTTCACATATACTAGTTGGTATCATGATTATTTTATGGATTAAAAAAGAAAATAATTGGAATCTTAAGACCATTCTCCAAGAATATCCTCACTATCAATTCCCCCAAGAATTATGATATAATCATGATATGATATTTAAGAATCCATTACTCACATCACAATAGATAATTCACGAATGATGTGATATAAACACCCATCATTATGATACTAATTAATCTATAACTACAATTCAACTAGCAAATACATTATCCTTTACTCCTCCTTTTCCTCATGCACCTTCTGTGATTATATTTTTATAACTAATGCATCTAAAACTATATTTACATTCTTAAGAGTATAAATGAATTTGACATAAAATAAATATAGGTATTCAAAATTCTATTGTTTCTTCAAATTTAAGTTCAATTAATAAAATATCTATTTAATTATCTTAAGATCATTATATACCTTAAATAATTCCCCAAAATATAAAGCATCCAATATTTAAAAGCATATACCATGGAATCAGTTTCTAAATCAGGGGTCAAATAATATTTTTTTATGTTTCAAAAGTTTTTTAGAACTAGATACTATCACTTAATTCTTCAAAAAATTACATAACCAAGACCAATTGCAGATGCATCATGAAATATGAAAACCCATGCTTTTCCTATAATAAAATCAGTACAAGAGTGATAGTAAGCCTCTTCTAATGTTCTTAGAAAGTTTCCTCACATTGACCATATGGTGCACCATAAATGAGATCATATCAAGTACATGACATAAAGAAATTTTTTTCATAAAATATGTTCCCTTATATTTTATTTTTATTTTTTTATAAAATTATTAAAAAAATTAAAAAATAGGACTCATGTCTTTTTCAAAAAATGGAATTTTTTCTACTATATGAGAAAATTCTTAATCCATAAAATTTATTCAAAATATACACATAAGATACTCTTCTAGACACATAATACTTATTAATTTTATTCAAAACCTAGTAAAATGGAAGCATAATAAATTTATGACCTTAAAAACTCAGTAAAGGTAAACATAAGGGATAACAATCAAAGATCATAAGTGAGTGTAAGATGAGAATATGTGTATTAATAAATATATATAAGAAGGTATAAATAACCAATCATAGAACATAGATCATGGAATGTTGTATGGCATAACATAATAATATATCATGAAATTAATACATATCAAAGAAACAATGTATACATTATAATTGTGTCACAACAATAAGAATAATGAAACATTACTTCTAATATTCAAATACTTTCTCAAATGCTTATATGAAAACATAATTTTACCTTTGTATACAACACCTTTAAGAGTTACACTCTTTAACTTATGCAAGTGAACAACTAAATTTTACAAGTTTATACATCTCAAGAGGTTTAAACCTTCAACCACTAAATTAGTGGTCAATATAGGACCCCAACCAACCACATATATACATACTTTTACTTCATAAAATCAATCATCATAATAACATAAAGAACCCATGAAAATAAAATCGGTTTAATTCATTACATTATATAAAACCCATGAATATAAAATATGTTCCATATCATTTTAAAGTGCATTCACATAATAAAATTATATCTAATTCCAAAAATAATCATAACATGATAAAACCATGGAAAAATAAATGGGTATCAAATAATATTAAGTAACGTTCTAGGTTAATACCATTCAATTCAAATAAGTATATGTATTTACACCGTATAGATAAAGGGTATATAGTTATGTTAATAATTTACCTAATTAATTGATGTATGGAATCTAGGTTAACACACTCCAATAAAAAGAATCAAAAATAGAATATTCACAATGGAAAGGTTTTAGAATAAAAATTATAGTTATACACCAAATATGATTTTAAAATACAAAGGAAGTGATGAATAATTTATCTTACATAGATTTAACATTTCATATTTTTGAAAACATAGATAAATAATTGGTCAATTGATGAATAATACATTAAGAATAATGATATAATTTTACTTTGAAAATGAATGATTAAAATGATCATTTTTCCATGAAAACCATTTAAAAGGAATCTCATATAATAATGGTAAAATAATTCAAACTATAAATCCATGAAACAGGGGAATGATATTTCAAAATTATTTGAAATGTATTCTTTTAAAAATATTTTTAAAAGAATTTTATTTTCTTATTTTTTAAAATGAAAGTATGAGAGATAAAGTCAATAGTTTCTTTTGAAAAATTAATTTTAAAAATGGTTTGAAAGAAAATTATTAAGATTTATTAAAAGATAAATTTTATAGAAATTTAAAATAAATAGACTCTTGAAAAATATATAAAGGTTTTACAAATAAAACATGTAGTGAAAGATAAGAAATATATTCATGTTACGTAAAACCTTTTAATATTTTCAATATTATTTTATTGAAAACCCACATCATCAATAGGGAAATAAAATTTACATTTGAAAATCGGTGATGATAAGTAATAGGGTCACAATAATTAATATATATTTTAGTTCTCAAAAAGAGAGGGAAAACATGGGAAGAAGTAAAATAAGGTGGTGGTAAAGAAATGCAAATTGGAAAGAATGGGAGTTATTCTTACCAATATCAATCTTTTAATTGTGACTAAATTTCATAAAAGAAGATGATATCAATGAGACAAAGTAAATTCCCTTGAGAAAAATAGAAACTAATTATAGAAAATTAAATATAAGTATAAAAAGTTGTATATAATATCATTTCCATTTATAAAATTTATTACTTAAGGATAATGAATTAGAGTTAAGAAATAAATTATATTTTATGTGCTAATTAAATAAAAAACCCCTTGAATGAGAGAGGGGGGATTGAATTTTTACTCAACATACAATGATTGAAATATATTTCATGTAATAATAAATCTAATAGGTACAATATACACTATACAAATAAAATTTTGCGTATAATAAGAATATGTCTCAAAGAAAGAA
This sequence comes from Viscum album, assembly GCA_963277665.1. Lineage (NCBI taxonomy): Eukaryota > Viridiplantae > Streptophyta > Magnoliopsida > Santalales > Viscaceae > Viscum > Viscum album. Next base: position 897,160,290 of record OY728142.1, read on the forward strand.
GTTTTAGATGAATATCCCCTTAAAACATGAGTAATAACTTGATTTAAACAATTTAAAGGAGTGATTGTGAAATAAACTTCTAAGACACGGGATTAAGGGGGATTTTTTGTTAAATAATTTTATGATAAATGTTTACACCATGATAAATAATATTAGGTTCCCAATATGATAGCATGCCTCAAAGAAATAGAATTGTGACAATAATCCCTTACAAGAATTAAAATCTTTGAGGTAAAAAAATGGAAAATAGGGTCATAATGATTAATTTTAAACCATATAAAATAATTATGAAATAAAAAAACATTACTCATTATGTATAAAAAATCAATATTGGAACAACCGAGTTCAATAAGAAAGTTTTTAACTCAATGGAATAAAATTGAGTTAGCACAAGTCCTTTTGATATTAGAAACTTTTGATTCAAAACACCTTAGAGGTTGTGATCTCAAATGAACCATTAAATATAATGAATTATGAGAGTATCATGATACAAAATAATCAATTTTAGTTAGATAAACGATTAAAAATAATATTTTGTCCATAATAAGAAGTATGTCTCAAGGGATTAAAAATTGAGACAAGAAACCCTTATTGTGGTCCTGATTCGCTCTGTGTATACACCTAACTTCCTAAAAAATCAAATTAAGATTGTTAAATAAAATTTTGGAAAAATTTCTCATATACATTTTATTTATAAATTAAACTTTATGATCATATTATATATATATTTCTTATTTTTTATGATAATTTTACTAGTGTGATCTTATTTCATTAATTTAAGTGATCAAATGTGATATTTTAATTGTAAGTTAAATGATCAATATAACATTTACAGAACCATAAAGAAACCATGATTTTATTATTATATTATAATAATATTAGTGTTTTTACTCCCATATTCATCCATTATACATTTTTATAGCATTGTTCAAGTAGGTGGTAAGATCAATGAAAACATAAATATGTCGTAATTAATGGGTAATTATGGTTATAAAAGTGGTTTATTTTGGAATAATATAAATATAAATTAAGGAAAATTATATTATTTTTATATTTTTGAGGTGGTGAATTATATTTTAATAAGTTATTATAAATAAGTAATATCAATAAGAAGACAAATTTTACTTCGTGGAGGTGGTAGTCCGCACAATGCACGGTCAACATTTTCATTTACCAATAATTTGGAAGAATGAATTTGAGTTATATATTTACTATTAATAAAAATTATTATATTATATAAGTCAAATTTTTTCCTCAATTCAATTCTCACAACTAGTGAAGAGAGGCTACTGTAAAAAACGTAAGATATATCTTCATGGAGGTGGTGGTTGGCACAAATGCATGATCGATGCTCTTTTGTTTTCTTTTTCTAAGTGGGTGGGAAGGAATAAATAGTGGTTTTAAATTAATGTAATAAAAATTAATTATACTAATTATATATAATCCATTATATTGCTATTGTTTTTGTAGTATTGGAAAAGAAATAAAAAGAAGAAAAGGTTAAGGATTAAGTAATACTCTTGTTGGGACCATTAACATTCTCTTGCATGTATCCTTCGAAATAAAGGTCTTAGGATAACCTCTGATGAATAAGGAATTTAGGTCAAGAAAGGGAATTCTATGGGGGGTGGAAATTTTAATGTGTTAAAGGATATTTATAATGTAAATATTATCATTGAAAGGGAGGAAACGATCCCCTTTTATAAGTGAAAATATGACACTTTAATGAACACCAAATATTTTTCAAAATTGGAATGAAACAATTCATTTTTAAAAGGTTAAAAGAGTGATATATAATGGATTTTAGGGAGTTATAATGTTGATAAATTCTCTAAAACTCATTTTTACACATTTTTTAAACATGTTTCATTTTATTTGACAATAATTTTTTACATTTTACAATTTTCATTTCTACTTAGGTTAGATGTTTTTAGCTAGGAAATTTTATATTACACTAAAAATATAAAATAACCCATTTTATCAATTCGTGTGTGTTGAAATTAAATTTATTCTTCATTTAATCCTGTTAAATTTCTAAATAATAGAAAATTAACTTTTAAATTTAAACATTTTTTTCACGACCCGTCCTCGGGGCCCGTACCGTGACTACCCCAAGCCCCACTTCCATAGGCCAGGGGCTAGTGACTAGCACCAATGGCGTAAATCCTGATAACTGGGAATCCATTACCTTTAGAAAAGTTAATAAAACATCCCATAGTAAAAGAAGAAGTAATACACTAAGTACAAAAGAAAGTACTGAAAAGTAAGTGGGCCAGAATACAAACGCAACTGAAAGTATAGCTATAACTGAACGAAAGTACAACAGAAAAAGACAAACAGCTGGAAGAATGGAAGCAGCTCCTGGGTCGTCCTCCTCGGATCCTACCTGGAGGGTAGGTACAGATAGCGCAGCTCCTGGATCATCCACCACAGATCCTACCTGAAGGGTAGGTACAGATAGCCTCTACAATGCTCTCACCCGTCAACCTCCTCCGAGTGTCGTCTCGTCGTGAAGTCCACCTCTGGACACCATCCAGTCCTCGAACACTCGGCCTATGTCAGCGTTGTCGTCGCCTACAACCAACACAACGAGGTGCGAGCATAGACCGTGCAGGGGTGAGTATAACAATACTCAGTAGGGACCCCGAGACCCTCAAGGTCTCACTAAATCCAACAAGGATAACCACAAATAAAGATCTCAACATATAACCCTTACTTAGGTATAAGCCCATACTTATACCTATCTTATTAAGTAACCCATCTCAATCATGAAGAAACACAAAGGTTATGAAATCAACGGATAACCACCACCCAGGTATATGCCCATACATATATCTAAGTTATCAAGTGACCCATATTAATCATGAGGTAAACACAAAGGCCATAGACTCAGCTCAAACCAGTATTTTCATTATCGAAACCTTAACTGCTAAAGAGCCCTGTCTCTAGAGTGTATAGTGATCCTGTCACGACTCCGAGGTACAGCTTACTAACCCAAGACTGATGAGGTACTCCTCCTGTCGAGTACTGTGGGTCAGCCACCCAGACACAGTAGTGCTTCCCGCCAGGGTATGCCACCCAAACATAGTAGTGCACACCCCCTAATAGCCTGCAGAGGTACTCTTCGGATGAGTACCCCGGGTCTGCACCCAAACTCAGTAGTGCTCCTTCCTCCATGGGTCTGCACCCAAACAAAGTAGTGCTCCGTCCGCTCGGCTAGTCGACTCACTCCAAGTCGAGTCGGTCAAGAAGTCATCAGGTCTCAGCCGGCTACTCGGTCTCCGTACTCCGTACGCTTGTCTCCAAGAGGGTCCGCTCCATGAGCTACTTTTCGATACTCCAAATATCACAAAGTCCCATGAAGAAGTATCTCAAAGGACCGCCTTGTCATAGGGGTCTCAATGCAACAGACGATGCGTCTATCGGACGCCCAGTCTGTGAGTTATTAGCCTTTTCGTCCCAGGGGCCCGGTTGGTTTCGTGTGCGAACCAACACGGCCGTATCTCAACTGTACCCCGAACTCTAATATGGTATACTCATAGGGACCGTTTCTCAACGAGATCACCAACACCACTGACGGTTCATCAAATGGACGTCCGGTTTGAAAGTTATCATCTTTTTGTTCTAGGGGCCCGGTTGGATTACGGGTTCAATCCAACCCGACCACTATCCAACTGCGTCCAAAACTCAGGTGAAGTATGCCAAAAGTTCCGTCTCATCAAGAGAAATCCAACAAAGATGACGGCACGTCAATCGGACGTCCGGAGATCAAGTTATAAGCGTTACCTCTCCGAGGGCCCGGTTGGTTTCGGGTACGAACCAACCCGGTCATACCCAAAGTTCTCCGAAACCTTGAGTGTAATATACCGAAAATACCATCTTGATCCGAGAATAACTACGCTATTGACGGTGCGTTGATCGGACGTCTGTAGCCCAAGTTATGGGCAACAGACCGAAAGAGGTCTGAAAATGGGGATTTCAAGCCCGGACCGACCCGGCCCGAGACCCCCTGGGTTGGCCCGAAATGGGTCGACCCAAACCGGGTCTGGCTCCAGCCCTCTTGGGCATGGCTCGGCCTGGCTGGCGCAGCCCAGGCCGGTTGGCGCGGCCCGGCCTAGCCTGGGCGCGGGCCGGCCCTGCACGCTGGCGCGGTCCGTTGGCTAGCGCGGCATGACCGAGCTGGGCGGACAAGGGGGGCGTGCTGCCCCCCTTTTTAATTTAACATGGACCCTGCGTGGGGGCCGCTCCTCCCTTCCAGCTGGGGGTTACGAACCCTCGGTTTCTCCCCTGACCGGCGGTCCCACTCCGGCCGGCCGGCTGCTGCCGCCACGGGACCGACGCGGTCCCGTCCCCCTGCTCTGACGCCGGCGGCCGGAAGCCGGCCCCCGCTCCATGCTCTGTCGTGGCCTTGGTCCGACCGGCGTGGTGCCTTCTGCGGCCCCACTCCGGCCATGGTGTTTTCGTCATTCTCTGGCACGGCACGATGGCACCACGACCCTGTTCGACTTCAACAGCGCGGCACGACGGCGCCGCACATCCTTTCCGCATGATCCCATGCGGTGCGATGGCACCACGCCATCTCCATTCCAAACCCCAACAAGGTCAACAATAGAATTAAGGGAGGAGGGTCGGCCTTGTTTTTTCAGTCCAGACCCCTCCCGTTAATCGATAGCATGCGGCTAAGATTACGAAGAACACTCAAATATTCACGAACAAATATTCAAACCCCTAACTTGAAAAGACGTCATACGTCGCCGAGCCGCGGAATGAGGAAAGTGTCGTGATGATCGGACGTCGTGGAAGATTGGTGCCGATTCCGTTGACATTGGAGGGTGATTCTTCATCAATGGCGATGTTCCCTGCGGTGGTGTCTCCTCCCATGACGCGGAGGAAGAAGAGGAGAAGGCACGTCGTCAGTGTTCGCCTGATGAAGAATGTGGTGTCTCGCTTCCTTCGACGTGGAGGGAAGATTCAAGATGAGACGGCGTTCTTCATCGAAGCTTCGGTGTTCTTCACATTCTTCAACAAAGGAGATGAAGCATTCTTCTTTGGAGGAAGAATTTCTTCAGAACTCAAGAGCTCTCTTCGCTTTCTCTTAACACAACAATTCCAACCAAAATAAAATATGACTCCACCTTATTTTATTTACCCATGTCATGCATTCATATATACAAAATTCAAATCCAATTCACTTAATTAATTAAACCATGAGTTTTCTAATTAATTAAGAGGTAGGTTGGAAAATTAAAAAGGAAGTGGAAGAGTTACTTAATAAAAGGGAGTTAACAAGTTTAAAGGGGGATTTTAAAGGGGGAGAGTTATGTGGGGTTAGAGAATTTGAAGGGGTGGAGTTTGTGTGGGGCCCACCACCCTCTTAACCTCTCATGGGTAGTTCCCCAACTTCCACTCAAAGGATATAACCACTTAAAAAGAAATAAAATTGTTTCTCAATTTTATTTTTACATTCCAAAATTTTTAAAATCTCTTCTTGAGAAAACGAAACCCCAGAAAAGGTGTTGTTAAGCAATTATCGGTGATGCGGTTTCATCGGTGCCCTCAGATTTCAATTCTGAGCACCGGTTCAAAAGATTGAAAAACCTGCTCGTTCGTTCACTGAACGTACCCGAGATAAACTTTGGAAATTAATTCCGGGCACACCGGACCTCGGAATCAGGCACCGTCAGAAATGGATTTCTTGAAAAATCCTAAATAAATTAATAAATAAATTTCCTTGAAATTTCTGGGAATTTAAATTACTCCCACCTCAGGGATTTACGTCCCCATAAATATTTAACACAAACTAGGGATACAAAAGCGGTACTGAGCACGCATCTGGGAATTCTGCTCCCATGTGATCAGATGGAGGTTCATGTGCTGCCTACGAAAGCGCACAAGAGGAATCGACCGTCCTCATAGGACCCTCTCCTATCGATCCTCAAGCTCTACTTGAACCCCGCAAAAGTCACCCCATCGCCAACATCCATCTCCTCATGGTCGATGATATGCGAAGGGTCGTGCTCGTATCTCCTCAGCTGAGATACATGGAAGTCGCCGTGCACCTGGTGAAACTGAGGTGGATGGGTCAAATGGTAATCCACCTCTCCTACCCTGATGAGGACCTAAAAATATCTGCTCAACCTTAGAGATAACATGCCGCCTTGGCCATATCTCTGTAAAACTCGTCGAGGTGAGACCCGTATAAGGACGTGATCCTCATCCTCGAACTCTAGAGGTCTCCAATTCCTATTTAGAACTAAAACTCAAAACTCCTGCTGCCACGAGGGTAAGGTTGACCGAATCAAGAGTGATCAGCCGCACCCTCCTATGTATGATTCCATCCGGTGCTGCCTGGGTTTTCCTTTTCGCCGACCAAGGAAAACCCTATCCCAACATCGTAGATAAACCACAACCTTTTTGCCTAATACAATCAATCTGAGCATGAATTGTGAATCCAATCCATACCGAGACCGACGTCGTAAGGCCTCGACGCTGCCACCAAGAGATTCCAACCGAAACTATCACCTCGTGGGTCAGACCACACTGTCGGCATAAGTGTGATTATCGAGTCTCCTCCCAAGGTATCTCCGGATGTGAGGGTCAAGTCAACGGCTTAACCAGAAACTATAGGTCTGGCACAAGATTCGTGGAAGGAAGGAATGATTTGTATCAACATTTATTACTACGGCAGCTTGTAGTGGACACAGAATATCCCTCAAATCATTCTTAGATCCATTGAGTCACACTCCTTGACCACGTTTAGCTACTCTCTTCCCCTTCCCTCCAGCTCCCTAAGCCTGGAGGGAACAACAAAGGCGGGTGGTTGTAACATGTTGATATGTACACCACCTCATGCTGCTCTCCAAGCTCTACCTCCACATCTTCTACTCTGTAGATTTAACTGTCATTAACATTTCCTCATCTAGAAACATTCACACGCCCAAGTCTCTGAGACTGGCACCAGTTCTCAACGTTCCAACTTCTAACATTCTCTAGCTGTATTCATTCAGCCAAAGAACATTCAACCACAAGGTTCTCTCTAGCACCCTAACGTGAGTAGGAATGCATAGAGGAAAAAGTGATGGATCAGATATCCTTAAACACACCACGCTCAGAGGTCTGAACACTATAGCACTGATCGAATCATATTCATCGAGTACACGGAATGTTCGGTACGCCTCGATGAATACTCAGCTACTGACTCGACGTCCTACCGAAGATGTATAAGCTCTAGAAAACTTTCAGCAACCTCCTCAAGCTAGTCCTCAGCCGCCTGTGAGTCGGGATCACCTTGGAACATGAGGGTATCTGATGTTAGAACACGTATAAGGTAGTAATCCTACTTGTGTCACCTACTGATACCGCCGGTTGTAACTGCAGACCAACAGGTAGTGATGTATAGCTGACACACTACTCAAAGGCACTATCTCAGGCATCGGTCCATGTACTGAATCCTCACCGCGATGCGGACCATCCTCATGGTCACCCACTGGAAAACCCTAGTAGAAAAGTCCTCCATCCACTCTATTGATGTCTCAGCTAGGCGGAAAACTCTAGAAATCGCCTCCAGCCAGTGCTCTGCTGCCTGGGAATCTGTCGCGTCTCGTAACCTCGGAGGCCTCTACTGCTGGAACTCGTGTATCGTGCTCTGCCAGCGTGCACAGTTCGCTAGTATGGCTAGTGTGATCTGCTGCCCAATAGGTGGTGGTGCTGCTGTTACACCACCTAAGGGTGCCAACATAGTAAAAAGGGCCCCGTACTGGAGCCTCGTCACTCGGTGAGCCGTCATCGAGTACTCTCTCAGAACTCCAACTGACTGTCTGTGTGGAGACATCCTGAACAGATGTGACACGGTCATACAATTTATACCTGGTGAGCTGACCTAGTTTGAGCTGACTTTAAAACTTTGGAAACACACACGCAATCAGTGTTTTCGTTCACAAAGTCGGGAATCAGAAGTCAGGGTCCTGGTGTACAAATACGTCGGCTGTCGCACCAACACTAGACTCCCTGAACTGAAGAACACACTCGGTACCCTTAACACTATTGCTTCACATAGAAAAAGATTAGAGTCCTTAGTTCTGCGGTTGAACTGAACTCCTTTGATACTAATTTGTCACAACCCGTCCTCGGGGCCCGTGCCGTGACTACCCCAAGCCCGCCATCCATAGGCCAGGGGCTGGAGACTAGCACCAAAGGCGTAAATCTCGATAACTGGGAAGGCATGTCCTTTAGGAAAGTAAACAAAACATCCTAGAGTACAAGCAGAAGTAATACACTAAGTATAAAAGAAAGTGTTGAAAAGTAGGTGGGCTAAAATACAAACCCAACTGAAAGTACACCTACAACTGAACTAACGTACAATAGAAAAAGAAAAACAGCTGGAAGAATGGAAGCAGCTCCTGGGTCATCCTCCTCAGATCCTACCTGGAGGGTAGGTACAGATAGGGCAGCTCCTGGATCGTCCACCACGGATCCTACCTGAAATGTAGGTACAGATAGCCTCCACAACGCTCTCGCCCGTCAACCTCCTCCGAGTGTCTTCTCATCGTGAAGTCCACCTCCGGATATCGTCCAGTCCTCAAACACTCGGACTCTATCAGCATTGTCATCGCATGCAACCAACTCAACGAGATGCGGGCATAGCCCGTGCAGGGGTGAGTATAAAGATACTCAGTAGGGACCCCGAGACCCTCAAGGTCGCACTAAATCCAACAAGGATAACCACAAATAAGGATCTCAACAGATAACCCTTACTTAGGTATAAGCCCATACTTATACCTAAGTTATCAAGAAACCCATATTAATCATGAGGAAACACAAATGTTATGAAATCAACGGATAACCACCACCCAAGTATATGCCCATACATATACCTAAGTTATCAATTGACCAATTTTAATCATGAGTTAAACACAAAGGTCATAGACTCAGCTCAAACCGGGATTTTCATTATCAAAACCGTAACTGCTGAATAGCCCCATCTCTAGAGTGTACAGAGATCCTGTCACGACTCTGAGGTACTTCTCACTAACCTAAGAATGCTGAGGTACTCCTCCTATCGAGTACCGCGGGTCAGCCACCCAAACATAGTAGTGCTTCCTGCCGGGGTATGCCTCCCAAACACAGTAGTGCCCACCCCCTAATATCCTGCAGAGGTTCTCTCCGGATATGTACCGTGGGTCTTCACCCAAACTCATTAGTGCTCTGTCCACCATGGGTCTTCACCCAAACAAAGTAGTGCTCCGTCCACTGGGCTAGTCGACTCACTCTAAGTCGAGTCGGTCAAGCAGTCGTCAGGTCTCAGCTGGCTACTCGGTCTCCGTACTCCGTACGCTAATCTCTGAGAGGGTCCGCTCCATGAGCTACTGGTCGATAATCCAAGTATCACAAAGTCCAAATAATAAGTATCTCAAAGGACCGCCTCGTCATAGGGGTCTCAACGCAATAGACGGCGCATCTATCGGACGCCCAGTCTGTGAGTTATTAGCCTTTTCGTCCTAGGGGCCCGGTTGGTTTCGTGTGCGAACCAACCAGGCCATATCTCAACTGTACCCCAAACTCTCATAGGGTATACTCATAGGGACCTTTTCTCAATGAGATCATCAACGCCGCTGACGGTTCGTCAAACGGACATCCGGTTTGAATGTTATCAGCTTTTCTGTTCCCGGGACCCTATTGGATTATGGGTTCAATCCAACCCGTCCACTATCCAACTGCATCCAAAACTCAGGCGAAGTATGACAAAAGTTCCATCTCATCAAGAGGAATCCAACAAAGTCGCTGTCACGTCAATCGGACGTCCGGAGCTCATGTTATAAGCGTTACTGATCTGAGGGCCCGGTTGGTTTCGGGTTCAAACCAACCCGGCCATACCCAAAGTTCTCCAAAACCTTGAGTGTAATATACTTAAACGACCGTCTTGATCCAAAAATCTCTACGCAACCGACGGTGCATCAATCGGAGGTTCGTAGCCCAAGTTATGAGCAAAAGACCGAAAGAGGTCCGAAAATGGGGGTTTCGGGCCCGGACCGACCCGGCCCAAGACCCCCTGGGTCGGACCGAACCGGGTCCGGGTCTGTCCCGCTTGGGCGCGGCCTGGCCCGGCTGGCGTGGCATGGCCCGGGCGCTGGCGTGGTCCGCTAGCTAGCTCGGCATGACCGCGCTGGGCGGACAAGGGGGGGCGCGCTGCCCCCCAATTTAATTAAATGCTGCCCACACGTGGGGTGGGGGCGCTCTTCCCTTCCATATGGGGGTTACGAACCCACGGTTTCTCCCCTGACCAGCCGGCCCACTCCGGTCGACCAGATGCTGCCGCCACGGGACCGGTGTGGTCCTGTCCCCCTGCTCCGACGTCAGCAGTCGGAAGCCGGCCGCCACTCCCTGCTCTGTTGCGGCCTTGGTCCGATAGGCGCGGCGCGACGACGCTGCGACCTTGTTCGAGTTAAAAGGCGCGGCTCGACGGTGCCGTACATCCTTGACACATTATCCCGCGCGGTGCGACAACACCGCTCCATATCATTTCCAAACCACAACAAGGTCAACAACATAATTAAGGGAGGAGGGTCGGCCGTGTTTTTGAAGTCCGGCCCCCTCCTGTTAATCGATAGCAAGCGGCTAAGATTGCGAAGAACGCTCGAATATTCATGAACAAATATTCAAACCCCTACCTTTCAAATATGTCACACGTCGTCGAGCCGTGGAATGTGGCAAGCGTCATGATGATTTGACGTCGCGGAAGATCGGTGCCGATTCCGTTGACATCGGAGGGTGAGTCGTCGTCAATGGCGACGTTCCCTGCGGTGGTGTCTCCTCCCTTGACGCGGAGGATGAAGAGAAGAAGGCACGTCATCCGTGTTTTCCCGATGAAGAATGCAGCATCTCGCTTCCTTCGACGTGGAGAGAAGATGCAAGATGATACGGCGTTCTTCGTCGAAGCTTCGGTGTTCTTCACGTTCTTCAACAAAGGGGATGAAACATTCTTCCTTGGAGGAAGAAGTTCTTCAAAAATCAAGAGCTCTCTTCCCTTTATCTTAACACAACAATTACAACCAAAATAAAATAAGACTCCGCCTTATTTTATTTACCCATTCCATGCATTAAAATTTACAAAATTCAAATCCAATTCACTTTATTAATTAAACCATGAGTTGTTTAATTAATTAAGAGGTAGGATGGCAAATTAAAAAGGAAATGGAAGAGTTACTTAATAAAAGGGAGTTAACAAGTTTAAAGGGGGTGTTTAAAGGGGAAGAGTTATAGGGGTTAGAGAATTTGAAGGGGTGGAGTTTGTGTGGGCCCCACCACCCTCTTAACCTCTCATGGGTAGTTCCCCAACTTCCACTCAAAGGATATATCCACTTAAAAAGAAATAAAATTGTAGCTCAATTTTATTTTTAATTTCCACAATTTTTAACATCTGCTCCTGAGAAAACGCAACCCCAGAAAAGGTGTTCTTAAGCAATTACTGGTGTTGCGGTTTCATCGGTTCCCTCAGATTTCAATTCTGAGCACTGGTTCAAAAGATAGAAAAACCCGCTCGTTCGTTCACTGAACGTACCCGAGCTAAACTTCGGAAATTGATTTCGAGCAAACCGGAACTCGGAATCAGGTGCCGTCAAAAACTGCTTTCTTGTAAAATCCCAAAGAAATTAAAAAAAAATCCTTGAAATTTTCGGGTCTTTACAATTTTATATATAAAAACTTTTTAAAAAAATTATATTTTAACAATTATGTGTTATTAATCTTACTTAAAATTTATTAAAAAATAAAATAGTTTTAATATAATCCTATATGTGTGTAAAAAATATTATAATAGTCCTTTAAAAAAATAATTTAATTGATCTGATAAAAATTACATAATATTAATAAATAAAGATTTTGGAAATAACGGTTTCACCATTACTTCAGTAATTAAATTAAATCTTTGTAATATTATTTTTATGCCCAAAAAAGTGAAATTATCACATAATATTAACATTATAAGATAAAATATGAATTAATTTTTTTTAGATTTAGTTTCTATAAATATTGAAAAATAATATAAGAAAATAAAAACTATTTTTTAAAAAAACATTACACATGTTTTCAAAAAATTAAAAAAAATTACAAATTTAATGGAGAATTTTTAAATAATTTATATAAATATTTGATATTTATTTATAGAAATAAAATCTTAAACTTTTAGGTAATTCTTGTGTTAAGATAATGTTATAAAAGTGACAATTTTTGCAAAATCGGTATTTTAACTATTTACACAAAAATATATTATTTCCAAAAAAACTCAAAATAAATAAATCCAAGTTAGTATTGAAATGATTAGTTTTAAAATAAAGTTTATTTAATCAAATTAAAATTTTAAAATTCATAATTATATATTTTAAATAAACTAAAGTTTTCTTTATAATTCAAAATGTGAAATGTGTAAAATACATGTGATAAATAACTCATTATATTATTGATTACATAATTATATCATCCCAATTTATAGTTACATAGACCCTAAATATCTCCGCATAAGAAAAAATCATAAGGTAAGCTCTAGTGGTAGTCAAGTGTGGTGATTCCTCTAGCATAGATCTCTTGGAAATTTCAATAAGCTAGAATTTATCTTTTATAAAATTTCTCTCATAATGTTATTTTTCAAGTTTTATTTGGTCTAGGGCTTGGTCTAAACAATTACCTAGTGAAGCTAATTTATTTCCATTCTCAAAAATATGAACTTCATAAGAGACACTTTCACTGTCTGATGTCATTTCTTTCCTTTTCTTCCTAGGTTTTTTTATATGGTTGTTTCCTTTTATACCTACTAATTTAACAGTTATATTATAATAATAAAATTTTATTTTAACATATATTTTTGTCATTTTAGTTCTTTGTTTCATTTATAATAAACTATTAACATGATATTCATTTAATTAAAATACATAGTGGAATTTTGGGTTATTATATATCCTAAAAAATAAACATTACCACTTTAACATTGCCTAAATGGGAGTGGATATCAATGAAAAAATCATCTGTAATGTGGTGGTAAAAAATTAAAAGTCCTAAGAGACTCCTTATATTGATGAAATTATTTATAAAGTCATAATAAAATTCCACCAACAAATTTTCTGGACATACATATATTTTTTCCTCTAATTATAACACCATGATATTTAATGATATATTTTTACTTTAAAAAACTATTTCTTTGATAGTTTTCTATATACGCAACACCAAGTTTAAATGAACTATAAAAAGCTACAAAAATATAATTATTTAATCTAATAGTTATTACCTAGTCATTATATTAGAGGGTATTGATAGAATTAACCAAATTATGAAAAATATGTATAAAGCTTTTATTTAATGAAAATGTATTTATTAATTCATAATAAAAAAGTACTCAGTTTTCAATAGATTCATTTTATGCTTCAAAAAATGTTATCTTCAAAAATGGTTTACACTGTATTTTTTGTATTAATATTAAAATTAATTAATTATAATTTTAGAAATTCAATTTTATTAAAATTATTCAATTTTTTAAATCAACATACTAAAAATATATTTTGGATAATTTTTGGGAATTTTCTGAAAAAAATTATTTTTTCATGAATAGTGAAAATACAAATTTTTAAAGAAACATTCCTTTGATTTTCTAGTATTTTCAAAAATCCATTTTATTATTATTTTTAAAATATAAATAGTTTATTTTTTAAAAAATAATATAAATTATACTTTTTGGATCAATATATTACCTGATCATTGTATAAAAATACTTTGAGACTTAGAAACACATTTTTTCGAAAACCATTTTTCGTCTCATTTTTTAGGTTTATTTTACAATGAATTTATAACATTTTTAGAAATTTAATCATTTAAAATCGATTCAATATTTTTAATCATCATAAATAATATTATTTAATAAGGTCAACTTTATTTTGGTTTAATGAATAGTTAAAACAGAAAAAAAAACATCATGGTACAAGGGTAAACCGAGTTAGCCTATGTTAAAACTATGTGATAAGGCCAAAATTTTCATCTTTATTATTATTGTATGAATTTTTTTAACCCTTATCACCATATTATCATGATTTAATTTTTTTATGGGACAATTTTCCTTGAATATGACTTAATAATATTTTAATCCTTTAAAAAAGTCAAGGTGTGTCCCTCCCCCCACTTATAAAATGACACCCCTACTATATCTTCATCACACCACTTAAAAACCTAAATTATCTAAAAAATACCTAATTATCCTTTAAAATTCCCTATAATTTAATTTTAGGTTTATTTATTCTCAAAATACTATTCCAATGGTCTTTAAGAAGGGATCTAAAGGAGGTCTATTGAATAAGAGGTAATCATTTTTACCAACTCTTTGAAATTTATTTATTCTCATAATTTCTATAATTATATTTCATCCTAAAATATTTAATATAGTATCATAAATACACTTATATGTTATTATGATTATGTTATAACCATTTTCCACCTCTTTTTAATCCTACCGAAATTGAAAATATCATTTGTGCACATATAGAGCTTACAGTCTCCACGTAGGGAAGTAAATCGTTTTTCATCACTACATTACATGGATAGATATAGATATGGAACTAATGAATAAATGTGATTTTGATATCATAAATTTTTTTACAGAATTATAATATATCATTTACCTACTTACCCTTCCACTTGTTTAAAAATGATAATATCACTCATGGGTAAGTATAGACTACCACCTCCATGAAGTGATGTGATTCATTTTTCATATAAGCCTTTCATTGATGATTATAAATATGTATATATTTAAATAATTTTATATTTATTTCATGATAAAAATTATATATATAATGGAACCATGAGAGAGTTTCAAGGATCAAAACTACCAAACCAGAACATGCAAGAAAAATGAAACAGTTATCACACAGAAACGATGATTTTACAAATGAATTAATAATAAAAAGGTGTAGAAATGATAAAGGTGTATCATATATGATATTTTAATTTTGTATATTGTTTTTATATATAAGTATAATAAATTTAAATCTATTATATAGGAGGTTAAAATCACTTATAAATAAAGTCATACTTTAGGTAAGGGTTTATTTCAAAATATCATCCTTATTCAAGATTTTTTATATTTAAGTCTCGATTAGTGGAATTATGTGATCTTATTAAAAATAATATTCTCTTCTACACTAATTATCTCTAATAATAAATGTGTTTTTTTAATTTTTATCTCTTTAAGTACTCATGAGACCAAAATAATTCTTTTAAGGAAATCCAATTTTTTCTATTCGGTCGGGATTCATTTTCTTCCGTGTCTATATTTTCTTTAAAATATTTTCAATTTTTTTACAATTCTAAAATGTTGTATTAAAGATACTTTTATCCATTTTTGACTTCATAGAAAAAATTTAAGAGGAATCATATTGTATTTTTTTTAAATAAGCTATTTTTTTCCAAAGGTGAGAACAGAATCTTTATTTTAACATACACCACATGAATAGAATTTATAGATTTCTTGATTACTCTTTTCTTTAAAGAATACTTTAAATTTTTTCATGGTCCTTTACAAATAAAATGTACTTCCTAATATTTTTGAAATTTTTAAATTTTAAATAAGTTATTTTCAAATGAAAAGGGTATTTTCCTCAAGAACTTTTCTAGTGATATTTTAAAATTATTTTTACCTATGTCAATATCCATTGATTAATATTATGATTTATTAATGATATAATCTAATGATAGCATCCATAATATTTCCCTAAAATAATTATGATAATTTTTTTGGGTGAATTATTAATATTTTTTATTCTACTTCTTCCAATATGAATTGTTATTGATTATTAAGTCATGTTGATTGAGTTGTATTGTTTGTTAATATAATGAATTAATTGAACTTATTAATTGATGGGTGGGGCTTGGAATTACATATCCTCTCAATACATAAGAAGGTCTCATGAGAAAAAATAGGTTGGGTATTTGGTCATGGCTTTACCAATTTCTATAAGATGTCCTGGAATGAGGCCTCGACAGTAAGTTTAAGGTGATCAACATTATGTATAACATCATTATATAATCAATTATTTATGTGTAAGTGATTCTTAAAAAATTTATGAAGTTCATGTATAATTTTCAAGCTTATAGAAATATATTGTTTTAGTATTTCACATCTATATGAACAATGAGTAAATTGTGCAACATCTATTCTTTGGTTATACATTTTCACAGGACCATTGAAGATATATTTATGACCTGTTTTCAATGACATTTATTTATACAGTTAGTTAGATGAGTTACTGAAATACATCAGAATGATTAGAATATGTTATCAGAATCACAATATTTTACTATATATTACTATATTTGTATTCACCTCAATCAGGATAGTAAGAAGCAAATTTCAGTTTGACAATCAACATCCTTCCCTTCATTAAGGTACTAATACTTTACACAAATACCTTCACGCTACTGTAGTTTTATTGGTAGGTACTATGAACAATATTATCATGGACATGAACACCCTTAGTCTACTAGGAATTTCATAAAGGCCAAGGAAACCTCTATCTCGAAAGTTTATTTTATGGATCCCCCTGATTTTCTTATCTATAAAAGTTAATATTGATTGAGTAGCCTCTGGAATGTTAGGGCCTTCGAGTTTTTGGGGTGTCTTCCACACCCACTATGGTTTTTTAAAAGTTTTCTTTCATAACTTTATTGGTTAAGGAATTTCATTCAAAGTTGAGCTATGGTCCATCATTTATGCTATTAAGAAGGCTATCTACAATAACTGAAAATCACTATGGAATGAATCGAACTCTCAACTTTATATTAATGACCTCAAAGAAATAATAAGGGATGTTCCATGGATAATTCTCCCTCATTGGACTATATTCCTCAGTCATACCAAATACAATGATTTTACTATTTCATATGTCTATAAGAAAGAAAATAAAGTGTAATATGCATTATGGAAGAGAAAAATCATGGAAATAAATACCATGTGGTTGTTATGGATACCTAGATATTCTTCACCAATGGTGGATGAAGATATGCAATGATTGGTACACTCCTGCCTTTGTAAACCCCCTTATAATTCTTGACTTTTCACTTCTACTTTTTATTTAATTATTTTGGGGTTAGATTATCTGGACTTTGATCTTATATGTAAGTATAAAGCTAATGTGATTAGTTATATGTAATTATTTGATCATCTTGTATTCCTTCCAACTATAGGATAATGCCATGAAGTTTTGGTATGGTGCAGAGTGTGTGGATTCCTAGAAAATATATCTATATTTGGATACAATAAAGTGGGTGTGGTTATGTTACGGATTCACTTATGGTTAATAACTTTAAAGGGGGAGGATTGGGTATATACTCAAACATCACTAGTGCATAATGATTGGGCATAAGAATATTGACCTAGATAGACACACCCAAAGAGATATTATTTGGTTAATTAATATGCTCTTTACAAACCATTATGAAATAATTCAAAATATTTTTATGATTTATATATTCCCAATGACAATAAGCTTGTGATTTTGTTATTATCTAAACATAAATTTTCAATTTATGTAATGTTTTTCACCAATTTCATAATTATACATTTTTATTCAAAATGTTATGATCTAATCTAATGTATTACATTATTTCTAAATGGTACCTAGTGGAAGTAATGGAAATTGTATTAATGCACAAAATCTATATAGGGATTCCCCTCTGAGGATAGATAATGAAGTTGGTGCTGGAGTTGGGGTTGGGGTTGAGGATGACCAAATTATATCTATATAAATCCAGTGGACTTAGTTTATTACCAATAACCATTCCCATATGTACAAACCTACGGATCCACAATATAGGGTAATAATGTTAGACCATTTCAGCGATAATAGACTCCATCATTCAATTGAACCAAAAATCCATTATTAAATGAGAATGAATATTTTTTTTAGAAACTATATTTATCTCTTTGATAAGTAATCAAAGGTAGAAGGTTATGGTGTAATTTTATCATCCCATAGGGGATTATGATTAGTGGTGCTCCTCGATTCAAAATAAGAAGTATGTAGAGGAAATAGCATGCATGAAGTGGAAGGATTTTAAGGTACTTTTCATGGAAAATATTTTCCTTCCAAACAATGAGCGGATATGGAGATAAAATTCATATGTATAATACAAAAGGAAGATAAAAACATTTCTAAGTATGAATCTAACTTTTCAAGGTTATCATATAATGTTTCAAACTTCATCCATAATTCAATGAGTGTGATTAATCATTTCTTTGATGGGATAAATCCAGCCTTTCAAACGGTAATACTCTCTAAAACAATCTCATTATATGAGGGTATATTATCATTTTCTATAAGAATAGAGAAATAATTCTCTTTTACTTATTAATTTTAATTAAATAAAGAGAAGAAGAGGATGGTTCAGCACCTAATGATGTAAAAAATGGATAATAGGAAGAAAATAATGGAGAATTTTCAATATGTGATACTTTTTAGAAGGAAACACCCACGTACATGCTTAAAGGGAGAAGGAGTTATATTAATGTGTGTAGATAAATTAAATCATGATAATGAATTAAATGGTAAAGGAGAAGCTATAATACATCGATATTTTAAAAAAACTATTTTTGATAGCATATATGACACGCAAAACTGATCTTACATGAACCATGGAATATTATTTTTTAAATATGATCTTTATAATAAACTATTAAATTGGAGTGTATGAATATGATTAACTTAATTATGATACATATATATATTAAGGTCTTACTTAATATAAATGTATTGATAAAATTATATTAAATAATCACTAAATTTTAAGCAAAGTCATTGTATTTGTAATACCCTAATATTTTAAAATAGAAACATAATATTTGATAGTATATGACATGGAAACCCAATAATAAAAGATAACATAACACCCTGAGACTTTGAAAAATAAATTTTTTTCAATAAAATCAATTTCTTTCATAGCTTGTGATTCAAACATTACAGGGTTTAAATGAAACGTGACACTCTATTAAAATATTATTATTTAAACATGAACATTATAAACTAGCCTTTAAGTTGGTGGGTATGAATAATAATAAATAAATTATGAAAATTATATGGTTTACACGTGTATCAAAAAAATTAAATTTATCTCTACTAATGATAAATAAAATAGGAACCATTTTAAATATTAAGAAATGTTTTCTAAAGAACTATATTTTTATAAAGGGAAGATTAGTCGCACTTTGACCAATTAATATAAAATCAATTTTTACAAATTTTTAAAAAATTATTTTCAAAAAAATAAACTTAATTTTTTTCATCTACATGTCAAAATTATCTTTGGTTGAATTTTCTAAATTTATTATTTTTTTGATGAATAGTGAAAAATAATGGTTTTTAGTGAAAACTATCTTTTCATTTTAACTATTTAAATAGGTAAATTATATTTAAAAATGGTTTTAAATTAAAATATTGTTAAATTATGTTAAATTTAACTAATTTAGTTTATTGGAATCAATTTCATATTGAATTATAATATAAAAACATTCCATACTTTCAAAACAATTCTCTTTGGAAAATTGCTCCTTCATCACGTCTACAGTTTAATTTTAATTTGAATTATTTCACTTATGTGAGTTAAATTTTGAAAAATATATTTTATACTTGGAATAAGAATAACTTATATTATCTAATAATTTAAAATTAATTTTTTCCATAATTAATAGTGAAAAACATAAAAAGTAATTATCATGGTTAAGGTAAAAATGAGTTTATCATGGATAAAACTGAGAAGATAACAGCTAAAAATGGCATAAAACATGTCCAAAACCCATTTTACAAACATATTATCACCATATCACCTCTAATTTTCTATAATTACCTATTTAGGAGGCTTTTATCATGATAAAAACATGGGTGTAACTTTATCTATACAAATATTCGGTGTGTCCCCCCCCCCCACACACACTTATAAAAGAACACCCCTCTCCTACCCACTTCACACTTCAAAACCCATTTGGATTATCCAATACCTACCAAAATAACTTTCTTACTTCCTTAAATACATCCCAGAGGCCTTAAGATTATTATTTATCCCTATTGATAAGGCTTTATATATAAACCAAAAGAGGTTATCCAAAGAAGAGGTAAAATTCTTAAAAATGCATATTTGTTTTATTTCTTAGTCCACCAACAAAAAAACTTATTAAACTATGATAATATAATAACCCAAATATATAATATATAATAATATGTAATTATGTTAATGTAATAACTCATATCTACCTACACATCTATCAAATGGGAAATGAAACTGTCGATCATGTGTACGGCGGACTACCGCCTCACAAACTGATGTAATTGGTTTTCCATCACCACCTTCCAATGATATAAATAATGACAGACTTGAAATAATTATATTATATTTATGTAATATGTATGATTAAATTATAATTACATCACATAAATCTACCTAATTTCCATTCTATTGGGGATATGAGAATGTCGCTCGTGTGCACGGAGGACGACCTCCTCGCGAAGCGATGTGATTCTTTTTTCACTAATGCTTTACATGAAAATAATTGAGGATAAATTAAATGAATATATGTGATATTTAAGATATATAAATATTTATAGAAATATATTATCTCACATAACATCTTTCCTTCCAATCCTTTTAAAAAAAATAACATCGCTCGTGTACAAGAGTGGACTATTACCTCTACATAGCACTGTGAAATATTTTTCATTTTATTTTTATGTAGATGGTACTAAGGATGAATTTGATTAATATAAATTCTATATATTAAATAATTATTATTATTTAATGATTAATTATGTAATTTCCAAGATTTTATAAGAGTGATGGACACTTATTCTATTGTTCAAAACCTCGTGTTTTATGCTAGTTGGATGCTCTAGAGGCTGAGAAGTGGTTCAAGAGAATATGGGGCTCATCTATAACCCAAAGATCAAGAATTTGGGAAGTTAGAATGAGATGAACATTTAGTTAATGTTATTTTAAATCATTAAAATCAATAGTTTGGGGAGATTATTGCATAACAGGAGGTCGAACGGTTTGACTTAACAGTGCAAGCCAGGACGCACACCCATTCAGGAGCTGTATGATTTTTAATAGAGACATTACACACTAAACACACATGGTTATTCAAACCATGAACCTATCCCATGTTATGGGGTTCCTTGGGTAGTGTTGGGCACACAGTTGGTGCACAGTTTTTCCTATTGTGTAGCCAACCCATACAACACCTTGATGAAGAGTTAAATGGACATTTTATGCCTAAAATGTTTTTAAACCACAAACCCTTTCTACAACCACATGTTTTCAGTAGAACACATTCCAAGAGAGCCATATCTCATCCAAGATATGGATGTTGGTATCTCCTCTATTTTATCTCTGTTCGTTTCAATGTCAGGTGTGTTAGATCTATGATAGTAAACTCTCTAATCCTCTTCCTTCCATTCTTCATTTACCATCACATCTCCTGTTCTATTTTAATGTAATCTCATATTCTCAATTTTCCTGGAATTTTTCTATTATTATGATATCTTCTAATCTAACTTGATTCAAGGGTCAAAAATGGATGAGAAGAGTATTACAGGCCTATGGTAAGTGGTCTAGCTATTTTCCCCTAGTCTCATTGCATTTTTATTATGTGTATTGTTCTGGACACTATAACTTCCAGCTTTGCCTCCATAATGTTTAATTAATTTTAATTAAACGTTATTTTCATGCATAATAGGGTCTTAACTACCTCTAAAACAATGTCATTGGGATTTTCCGTTGACACGAGCCACCCCTGTGGGTGTTCCCTTCCTTAGGGGTTCAATTTTCCCTTTTCATTAATTTGTTAAACAACCTTTTTAGGTGTGTAATTTCCTTATAATAAATGATACTCTTGAAGCTTTATTTGAACTAAGAAAAATGAGTGGCCATGTGTTATGCCCTATTTATTAGGCATTATCATGAATTACTTCAATTAAATGAATTATTCAACTTAGATAAAGTGTTATGAATTGTATTAATACTAAATTATGAGAGATTTTGATTGCTAAAACCCATTTGTATACTTATACTCGAGTGATACAAGGGTCCTGATTAAAGGATTCCTTTGATAGTCTCATCGTGATGTATAATTAAGACCTGTTATGGATTTTTTTTACATCGTGAGTGATACTTGGATCATTATTGGATGCCTTGGATGGGCTCATCGAGTAGATTACTTACATACCCATGGGCGATACTAGTTATCTAGGGGAGTCACCATGGATGGGTTCAATGGAAATATTATTATACCATGACATGAGTGATACTAAGTCCCCTCTGTGAGATACCTAGGATGAGATCATAGGTTTATTCTTTACACCATGCTGAGAGTGATACATGGGATACCTTTTACATATTTCCTTGGACGAACTCTTAATGTGTTGGATATTTATAGGGATATTGGAGTGATACTTGGGATTCCTTTTATGGATCACATTGGATAGGCTCAGGATTACACTTATTAAATTATAAGGTTAACTTTTTATTAAATTATAATAATTTATAACTATTACCCCATGGATGCATCTTCTAATCCATATCGTATGCTTGGGTCAGTCTATTATTGATACTTTATTTAAGATGAATCTTTATTATGCCCATATTATATCATCAAAATTTCACCATAGTTCATAGAAATATGGTTTATGTTGAAGCAGGTAGTTCTAGTCGGGTATCCATGGGGAACTCGGACTAACGTTTTATATTTATTTAATTTTGTACTTTTATTATGTTTCTTCAAACTAATCATTTTATATTCATGGACATATTTTTTCATGACATAGTTGGTGGAAACCCAATGATTATATCTCAAAACCTTCTCGGGCCACCCATGGTTTTCAAGGAGACTTCATGACTGCATGTATAGGGAATGGTAGTCACCTTGTTTCTGATGCTTGATTTTTGATACTAGGATGCAATATATGAGCATATGACTTATCATATGGTCAGGAAGTTAGTAGTAGAAACTTTTGGACTTTTTGGTATTTTTTGTAACTTGTGTTATATACCTATTTCTCCTATATACCATAAAAATTATATTTTTATAGCTAAATGACATGATCTTCATCATTTTTTGTATCCATTTATGTTTCAGATTCTTCCTGTTTACTTATATTGGATGGTTTATTATTCTTATTTTATTATTGATTGTATTTTTGTTGATTTTGAAACTTGAAACATTTATATTACAATTGTGCTATGTTTTCACTCATGAAGGGATATTCTCCCCAAAAACACACCCTAGGACCTCCCTACTAGTTGACATCCTCTAGCATATAGGGAGGCATACTTGAGGGCTTGTAGGAAACCATCTCGAGGCACCACGTTGTGGTTTTTAGGGAGGTATTCTACAAAGTGGTATCAGAGCACTATTTTTCACTTCTGTATAAAAATTTGAGTATTAGATAGGATACTAGGAATATGTTATAATTTTTTAAAGGGGAGACATAAATTTCCTGCAAAAGGTTATTACTATTTGGTTTGTTCTGGTTATAGTTGAACTGATCTCACCATTAGGTGACACAAATGTTTTTTGACGTTCTTGTTACTGATAATATTATTATGGATTTTCTTTTTTTCCTTGGCCTAGTAATGTAACTAGGTTTCATTATAAGAATCATATTCGGTACTTTTAGACATATATTCCATGCATTTTCCATCCCATGATTACTCTCTACATGAATTTACTATTGCATATAGTTAGTGCCCATATTATTATATATATAAATAGACTAACATTTCCTAACGGGGTAAAATTATAGGATTAATTAAAGTTATTTAATAAATATAAATGGTTTCCCCCATATAGATTGATGATGAATCCTTAATTAATCAATTACTCCATGTTTGATCCTTAAAACTTTGGTTATATAGACTGAAATGTTAGTTTATTTGATTTTTTTAATGTAAATTATAATTTGTGAAGCATGTACTTATATAAATTGGGAATGGTAGTTCATTTAATTAAATTATTATATATGACCTGTTACATCCTAATACCAAATGTAAAGGTCAGGTCGTAGTTACTTGATGTGACAATTAAAATTTATAAAGTATGGGCCTTTATAAATTGTGAATGGTGATTCATATAATTGAACTATAATATCTATATGCTTATAAAGAAGTATAATATTAATAAAATTAAAATTTTTGTAACGTCCTGGTTCCCGAAGCCACCTAGAGGTGCCTCATACCCGATTGGTCACATGGCCTCAAGCAAATTTTCTTGAATGCCAGAGGCTGCCGACTAGCAGCGAGGGTCTTGGGTGTGATAGGGGGAAAACTATGCCCTTATTGGAAGATTACACAGTGGAAGTAAACAACACACAATAGCAGAAGAAAAAAATATCCAACAACGGTAAACAGCGGAAGACTGATAAATAAAAAACTGGAGAAAAATATATGTATAAATGATGAATGTTACATATGTGTCTAGGAAAGTAGCCAAACAAGTCACAATGTTGAAATACAACAGTGCTAGACCAAAGTGTAAAAGAAAGCAGATGAACTCCTCATCATCGCAAGACATAACTTGGTCCCATGATCTCCAACTCCACAGCAACCAAGAACCAGAAGTAGAAGGGTGCTTGCCCTTATATATACCTGCAAAAACATAATCTGTTTGGGCCCAAAATCATGACACAAACAGGGTGTGAGACAAATCCCAGTGGGAAACCACCAAAATATCTGTGCCTAACATTCAATGAATATATGGCAGGTAAAACTACATAAATCATTAAACAGGAAAGTACTCAACAGCAAGAAATCTATAATCTAATTATCAAGAAACAGCTAATCAAGAAGATAACACAATAGGTAACCATGTGGCAAGTACTCACATCTTGTCCCCTCAGGTCCTACCTAGCAGATACAAGCAACCCTCTGGGAAGCACACACAGTCTCACCCCTCTGGTTCATCTAAAGAATAGACTCTTTGGAGAAGCACTCACTGTCAATTCCCCCTATAGTCTCATATTGTACTAAAGGTACTCTAGGGAAGCACTCGACGTCTCATTCCCCCTGTGGCCCACATCGAGGAACTACAATCACCCTGAGGAAGAACTCAATGTCAATCCCCCCTTGTTGTATCACATCGTATTATAAAGACACTCTGGAGAAGCCCTTACGTCAATTCTCCCTGTGGTCTACTACACTAGGTTCTCACGGCCCAGTGTAAGTCAAATAATTATAGCACGTGTATCGCCCAAAATAACCTAAAGAACTACTTGGATAGCATTCTACATCATCTCAGCATATAAGAACAACTGTCACACCATCCTAAAATACTAGTCATGGGAAAACAACAGCTGTCAAAATGGTAAACTGGACCCAATGGTCCAGACAGGCAAGAACATGCATGGAAAACACTTATAGAGTCTAACCATTAGCCCAAAACACAATCAAAAACCTCTAATCTAGCATATAAGAAAAGTAGGAAATCAATAGGGCTAAAACGGTAAACACGCAATACCCCGTTCAAGGGTATTGGTGTAAGTTTCACAAAATATTCAAATACTTTCAACAGGAAGGCACAAACCACCTACCTTGGTGTTAGGAGATCGGTATACTTCAACCACGGGGCTTGGATCACCTTAGAACTTCGAATATCTACCAAAAAATCAAAAAATTTCAACCCATGATAACTTGGAAAATAGAAGGAATTGGGAAACAATGCTCTAGGATAAGAGAGAAATCACCACTGCGATTCCAACGCACTCACCGGTGTTCGAATCAAAGAACAGACGGAGGTTTGGGGGCTCATTGAAGATCCGCTGCTGCTCGGCGCTCTCGAACCAAGATGACCTAAAATAAGTCGATTCTAGAAATTAGAAGTGACCCCTGTGCGTTTAATGAAAAAAAATTAACGTACATGGCGTGTAATTTTGGAGTACACAGCATGTAATCGCTTTTTACATACACTTCTTTAGGAAACCTCCACCTCACCCCACACGACCGTGTGTGTGGCCATGACACGGCCAACACATGGCCTCCTGCGGCAATGAAGTACACGTCATATACTCATAAAGTACAGGGCGTGTACTTAAAAAATTTCCAGAAACACCACTTTTTTCATAAACTACATAAAAGGAAAAAACATACCTGAAAAGAAGATCCGAGTTCTTACAAACTTACTCCCTTATATAAATTCATCCCCGAATTTTCGTAGCGCAGCATAGAAGAAAGAAACCCCGAATAGCTCTGGCCTCTGTGCTCATACATCAACCTCCCTCTCCCAAGTCTCTTCCTGTACCTACTCGTGCTGCCATAGCACTCATACCAGAGAAACAGACCATCCACAGAGAACCTTTTTACTGCGATCAACAATCCGGATCAGATTCTCCTCGAATGATGCATCCACATCAAGCTCAACCTCCTTGGGTTAAAGGACGTGAGACGGGTCTGAAAAGTAATGTCGGTGCTGAGAAACATGAAAAACGTCGTGCATAGCCCGGTACCTATAAGGTAATTACAATTGATAGGCAACTAGCCCAACTCTATCCAACACCTCAAATGGTTCGACGTATCTCGGTAAAAGCATACCCTGTCTTCTAATCCTCCTGTTCCCCAACCTCATTGTGACTTGCAGGAAAACCTGATCCCCAACCTCGAACTCCAGAGGTCATCTCTGCTGATCAACATAACACTTCTGACAAGATTGTGCATTATCCATCCTCTTATGAGTCAACTCTATCTACTATGTGGTCTCCTGAACAAAACGAGGTCCCATCAAAGCTACCTCTCCTACCTCCAGCCATCATAATGGTGATTGGCATGGCCTACTGTACAAAGCCTCATAAGGTGCCATCTGAATAGTCTCTTGAAAACTATTATCGTAGGTAAACTCCACAAGAGTTATATGCTTCTCCTAAGAACCTCCAAAATCCATAATGCATTCTTGGATCATATACTCAAGCACCAAAATCATATTCTCGGACTAGCCATTTGTCTAAGGATGGTAGGTTTTACTCAAAATAACCTGCATACCAAAAGATTTTTGTAGCCCCTTCCAGACCCAAGAAGTAAAACGTGCATACCTGTCTGAAACGATGGAGTGTGAAACTCCATGTAGACGTACAATCCCACGTATGTACAACCACCCCAGCTCATCATCACTGAAGGTCTCCTTGATCGAAAATAAGTGTGAAACCTTCGTGAGTCTGTCGATGAAAACCCAAACTGTGTCATTCCCCCAAGGAGACCTCAGAAAACTAGTCATGAAGTCAATAGTAACGGCATTCCACATCCACTCAAGAATGGGTAATTGATGTAAAATTCATGCTGGTCATTGATGTTCTGCCTTCACCTGCTGACAAGTTAAACATCTCATGATGAAACCAGCAACATCTCTCTTCATACCTGGACACCAATACTGGGGGTGAAGATCACGATTCATCTTGGTGCACCAGGATGAACTTCCCAAACTGAGGAATGAAGTTCCCACATCAGCTCCTCGTGAATATCTTCTGGCACCCATATGCATCCCTAGAAATGAAAGATCTCATACTTAACTATGGTTCATCCATGAATAGGGTCCTCTCCTGACACACTCTCCCTTAGGACTAGGCCTTCAGAATATAATAGCTTCTTTATTCAAACTTAGCCAAAAAGCGCTGAGGTAATAGCTATAGAAGATAGAAAAGTCTTCCCCTGTTTGTCGTGCACCTCCAAGTGCATCTCAGAGAACAAAGCCATAAGCTGCCACTCACTGCTGGCCTCCTGAACTGCCTGTATATGAGTCCTCCTTCTCAAGGCATTAGCCACTTCATTGCCTTTTCCCAGTGTGTAGGCAAGCTCAATGTCAAATGACTGAAGGTACTCAACCCACCTTCACTATCTCGAATTCAGATCACACTGCATGAAGATGTACTTGAGACTCTTGTGGTCGGTGAAAACCAGAAAGTGCTCTCCTAGAAGATAATGTATCAAATAGCGTAAGTCATGAACAACTGCCTCCAGCTCGAGATCGTGCATCGAGTAGTTCCTATCATGTGGCCTCAACTGTCGTGACCTGTACTCAATGACTCCATCTCCCTGCATAAGCACAGCTCCTAGCCCGATACCTGAAGCATCATAGTAGATAATATATCTCTTGACCGGATCTGGCAAGACTAGTATCGGTGGTGAAGTCAACCTCCCTTTCAGCTACTGAAAGGCTGACTCACATGAATCTGACTATAAAAACATCGCACCCTTCTTAGTCAGACCTGTCAACGGTGCTGCTAAGTGTAAAAAGTCGTGTATGAAGTGTTTGTAGTATCCAGTCATCCCCAGAAAACTCTTCACCTCAAAGACGTTCTTTGGATTCTCTAAAGAAACTACTTCTCTCACCTTCTCTGGGTCCACTGATACTCCTATCTCTAAGATAACGTGACCTAGAATGTGAATATGGTCCATCCAAAAGCGGCACTTCGAGACCTTATCATATAACTGATGATCCCTCAGTGTACTCAAAACGATCTCAAGATGGGTAGCATGGTCGTGTCGAGTGTGAGAGTACACCAAGATATCATCCACGAAGACCACCACGAATGAATCCAAAGAAAGATGGAACACTCAGTTCATCAGTTCCATGAAAACGGATGGTGAGTTCATGAGACCGAATGGAATAACTGTATACTCGTATTGACCATACCTGTCCCTAATGGCTGTGAGAGGTATATCTAATGGCCTAACGTGCAATTGGTGACAACCGGACCTCAAGTCGATCTTCGAGAACACTCGGGCTCCTCGAAGCTGACCAATAGATCATCAATCCTTAGTAAGGGATATCAGTTCTTGACTGTCAACAAATTCAGCTTCTAATAATCCACACAAAGCCTAAGGGTGTCATCTACCTTCTTCACAAACAGGATAGGCGAACCCCAAGGGGAAGTGCTGGGTTGGATGAAACCCTTTTCCTATAACTCCTCCAACTGATTCTTGAGATCCAACAACTCAGGTGTAGCTATCCTATAAGGAGTAATGGACACCGGTTCAGCTGCTGGCCTGAGCTAATAGAAAATTCTACCTCATGATTTGGAGGTAGACCTGAAAATTCCTCTGGAAAGACATCCCTAAAACAATCCACCCCTGGAGGAAATTCTGGATATGAAGTCCCCTAGTCATCTTGATACAGACTAGAAATCTATGTTGTAAATCCACCTAGACCGTGATGCTCGGGTCCTGTTCTACTCACCTGGACATCCCACTCTCCTCGATGAAGAAAAGATTCACCCTCTGGTGGTACGAATCTCACCTTACGAAGATAATAGTTGACGACTTCCTTGAAGGGAACTAACCAGTCCATATTGAGAATGAAATCATTTCCTCTCATCTCTAGAATATAGAGGTCCCATAGAAAGTGATACCCATCCACCTCTAAAAGGGACTCCTTGCACTGATGTACACTAGCCATCCTAGTCCCCAACGGTGTGTCTAGAGTCAAAGTATCGGTAGAGAAAACGATGCAGAGATAAAGGCTCTCCACAACAGAAATAGAGATAAAGCTATGGGAAGCCCCTATATTGAAAAGAGTATAAGATAAAACTGAGGCTACTAAGATCGTACCATGAACTGTAGAGGGTCTGGGATCTTGATCCTGCTGGGTCTGCTCCACTACAAAATCCTAACCTATACCACGACCATGTGACCCTAGAAGACCGCTCTGAGTTGATCCATCCTGCTGTCACTGAAAGACCAGTGACTAACCACCATGGCCCCGACCTCCACCTTGGCCCGAACGGCCTGAAGAACTACAGTTCCCAAACTGGTGAGAAACGGGTGGCACTACTCCTAAACGAGGATTATTGGATGAACCCCTGTCACCAGCAGCTGGTGAGAAAACCTAACAGAAGTGCTAAAGGTGACCCATCTTTCCTCTAGATCGGTAGTCCACTGGGTCTCTCTGGCATTGTATCCCCGTATTCCTAGACATTCCACACTGGTAGCATACCACCTGGCTACCTGAAGATGTGTCTCACTACCTCGGATCACCATGCGTAGACTCCCTACAGCGCTTCTTGCTGTCAGCTGGTGAAGCACTAACTCTGGAAGCAGAATCTCCCTGGCTCTCAACTCCAGAATCTCTCAGATTTCATTCTATAATCAGTGCCTTGTTGATGATGGAAGCAATGGAAGTCGGACTGAATATATTCACCTACAAGAGGATCTCCTGTCTGAGACCATCCTCAAACATCCTTTCTAAGAACAACCCATCTCCACCCTGGAGGGGTGTTAAATGATGAGGATCAGTGAAACGAGAGGAATACTTCATGACATAAAGAGTACCTTGCTGTAGGCTCATGAACTCTAGGGCCCGTTCGGCCCTCAAGGTCTTTGGATAGAAGTAGTCGTAAAAGACACGCTGAAACTCCTCTCACGCCATAACCTGCTGATGACCCGCCTGTGAGATCTTGTCCCACAACCTCTTGGAGGAGTCTTATAGCATGTAGGTAGCGATCTTGACCTGCCATTCTGGAGGCTTCACTAGATGCTCAAAGATCATCATCATGGATTCTAGCCATGACTCTACAGCCTGAGGTCCTCCTTCTCCTGAGAAGGTGGGGGGATGCTTCATCTAAAAACCACGCATCAAGTCTTCCATAGTCGAGGTAAGAGGCGGTGCTCCCTGGAAGGTCTGCATCATCGTCAGAAATCCTTCCCTAAACTGCGCATCAGCGCCTGTAACCAGTTTCACAGCTGGCGCCAAGGCTAGCACAATTGGAGGATCTGTGGGAAGTCCTTGATCAGCCATATCTGGCATCTGATCACTGCCCTGCAACTGGAATACAACCGGAGGATGTCTCTATGGCATTACTCTACAAGGTCAAACGCACACCTTTGATTCAATATTATCAAAGACTAAAAACAGAAAGGACAAGAAAGGGACAAAAGAAAGAAATCATTCAAGTTGTATAAAAAATGACTACACGGCGTGTACTTTTACTACACAGCGTGTTCCCTTAAGACATTCACATGGGCGAGTACTTCTATTTAAACCGGTCGTGTAACACCCCAAACACAAGGCATGTTATCCTAGAACATGGTGTTTACCTGAATCCTATTCCCCTACCTGAGTCCCTCTACAAAGCTAAGACACATGGCTCCCCCAAGAAAAGACTACATGGCATGTTCTCAGAAGACACGGCGTGTACTAGACAAGCTTCACGTGACTCGTGTTGTTAGTGACACATTCAGACACACGGATTGAACCACACGGAGTGTTCCCGATAGACACGGCATGTACGCTAAAGGATAACACTGACCCGTGTTGTTCGTGACATGGTAGGGTACCTGGGTCTGACTACACGGTGTGTCCAAGGTAGACACGACATGTATAATAAGAGACTCCACCGACTGTGTTGTTAAATACACGGTTGGACTCCTAGGATTACCCTACATGGCGTGCACAATCGGTACATGGTGTGTTTTCATGAGATCTTCCCAATCTCGTGTCTCTGCCCACATGGCCTATGACACGGATAGAGAATACACAACATGTATAAAAGGTACACAGTGTGTACTTATGAAAAAATGTTTCTTTCCGAACAGAAGAACACATGGCGTGTAGTCAAAACTACACGGCATGTATTCTAGGTTTTTCAACACAATAAGCCTCAGAAACTATTCTGGAGCCCAGAAAACACTGAAACGAACAATAAAACTGTAATGCCCAGACCCCAGTTACCCAAAGTCAAAGCATTATTACATAACATTGGCATGATCACAAAAGATCATGCCTCTAAAGACCGATTAGATTAGTAGACATAGAAACACTAGATACATTCATAAATGTTACATTACATCATAAAGTTAAAAAACTACAATAACATAGTCTCCATAGTCCACACTCATATCCCCTTCAGACTATCCCTCCAGGTCAGTGATAAAATATTTATTCACATCCTAGGAAAAATAAAACATAGAAAGGGGTGAGTTCAGATTCTGAGTAAGGATAAAAATATAGCGGAAACTTTGATAAATAAACATAAACATTTAAGGCAATGTATAACTAAAACAAAAGCCTTTTAAACTTGAAATTCAGCATAATATGGCAAAAAATAAAATGAAATAATTCCATTTACTTGTTCACATTGATATTCTACTATTCAAATAATCACATGCAATATTAATAACCACTATCATAATGATGGAATGCATAATGCCAGACTAACATAACCACGTAGCCAAGGCCTCATTCCAAGACTACAAATAAGATTTGGTCAAGGACTCATTCTAAAACACTAGTTTGTCTCATGAGACCTACCAATGAATCGAGGAGCTATAGCGGGATCCACCCGTCACTAATTAAGTCCAATGCATTCCTCATGTGAATAGGTTTAAACATAACATAAACATTCATATTAAAACTAGAATACGACATGTCAATACTTTCTACATAAACCATGAATGGTATAAAAATAACACATCCATAGTCAAACATATCACAAAAACTTCAATACGATATAGAATTTTTGTATCACAATAAATCAACTTCTAATAAGCTTAAAATCCATCAATGGATATTGACATAGATGAAATCAAAACTATTTGAGAGAAATATCTCTTTTTTTAAATCATTGAAAAGTCACACATTTATAGGAATTAATTTAAAAGATACTTTGGAATAAAAGTTTCCCATACCACTTTGAAACTTTTGAAAATAATTATCATTTCAAAACATTCATGTCCAAATAAATAAATCCATAAAATCATTTGGAAAATATGGACATTAATTAAAAAGATTTGGAAAGACAAATCTTTAAAACATTTAAAATTATGAACTTGAAAAAGAGTACTTTTCAAAATTCCTTAAAATATAAATTTTGAAATATTTTTTATAAAAAATGGACATGGATGATAAAAATGTCCCAGTAAATACTTACACATAAACAATCTTGGATAATAATGAGATTCAGGAATTAACCCTAACTAATTTGGTAACTTATGAAACCTACACCCCATGAAAGAGATATCATAGAATGAATATGTAAATACACATAAATTAAATTGTATTACACAAGTAATACAATTATGGGTAGTACATACACCACACAAAAGGCAATAGTGGCAATATGGCATGAATCTCACGGGAATAAAGAGTGAGATGAAAACCCCTTAAGTTGTACTTTTCCTTGGTTGAGGGTAGGTTAACCTCATGTATAATGGTGAAATAATTGTTATTAAATTATAAAAGAATCATATACATTAATATGATATCGTATATGATCTTTTAACATTGCTTTTTTAATAATATCTTAGTATCATCATCGTTTCAGGTGTTAACGGGTTTGCTTTCCTTTATATTCTTTGTTATGTGAGCCATATTTTTTATGGATGGGTTGTATATTATTCATATACAGAATTATATAAAGTCCTTATACATTATTTTTAATTATCAAATGACAATTATTCTTGAATGGATATGATGGGGAATGAATCTCATCGCGTTCGTGGAGATGGTTGTCCGTACGTACGCACGAATGCTACTTTCATTTCATTTTTTATTTTAAAAGGAATAAAAAACAAATGATAAATAGGTATATTATTATTAAATTATAATATAATATCTTATATGTGTTACTTAATCTCATTAACACCATCCTTTATACGTTCCATGTATGGTATGAACGAGTCATATCACTTTGAGGGGGCGGTAGTCCGCACTTCCTCAAATGAAATTATCGTGTATATATATAAAACATGAGACGAATAATGGTATACTATAAAATGGAATTACAGAAGCTTATATATAAAATAAATATCATTAATATCATATTTAATTATAGTTCCATCATAATGTCTACCATGAGAGGTGGTAGGAGATAATTGAACAATGATCGTTTCGTGAGGAGTTTCGTTGCCATCCACAGAAACATTATGTTCTTCACCCATTAGAAGAAGTTGTGTGTATGTTTAGTTCTAATACTTCTCATAAAAATATCCTATTATATTTAGTATAATTTTTTTGTTACAAAAGAAAATAATAATAAGAGTTTAGGGGTTGGATAAGTAAAATAAAAGAAAAGAAGCTAAGAGAAATTGTTACCTTTAATTTGGGTAACTCCCTTTGGTTTGAACCAAAAAGGACTCTTGAAGTGCCTTATGCCTAAAGTAAGGCTTCTAGGAGGAGGATAGAGATATAGGAAGATTAACTGGGTAGAGTTTGGACGATCTAAAAGGCTTTATAGGTGTGAGGAATTGGTTATAAGTGGTGTCCTTTTATAAGGGGGGAGGGGCTCTTTAGGAAAAACTTGAAGTATTATTTTATAATAAATTCATATTCAGTTTATAATGGCTCCAAAGTGGATTATTAAAAGTCTAAGGTGAGTATAGGTCGAAAGAAACTCAACCAATAGTCTTTTCAGGTTTGGGTAGCTTTATTAACCTTATCTTTTAGTTTTAACTCTTAGTTAATTAGTTTGACACTTACCACGTCACTTTGTATTTTTATATTATATAGTTAATAAACTTATTATATACATCCCAGAGACACCCAAGTGGTACATTAATGATACAACTATCATGAAATATGACCTTTGGACGAACCTTATATTTTTAGGAATATAATATCATTTAATAATATAATATTTGTTTTAAAAACTCATTTATGTCAATTTTGACAATATTTAATAATTGATTTTTGTTAAAGTCTTAAAAACAATATTAATTCAAAAAAAATTCATTTAATCAATCCCAACATGTCATATTAAAAAAATAAAATTCTTTTATGAAATAAAAACTTTCAAATTATATTTATTTTAACATTTATAATACTAATTATTTGATACTTTCATTAATGAGGAAAATACTGCATCATTATTGTGTCATAAATAAATTTAATTATTCAATGTATAAAAATTATATATATAATACCATTATGTAGGAAATATTTTTAGCTTTCTAATGAATATTTATAGTCGAAAATATAACATATATAACCCTATGTAAAAAATGTTTTGCTAAAAAATATATGCTTATGTCATTTTTGTATTTACTTTAACATAATTAATATAAAGTGTCCTTATCACTTACAAGTGGCTTCATGGGGTCCCAAAATCGACCCAAAATGCCCATGTTCGGACATGTATCAAATAATAGGGTTAGGACACGTTTTAGAGTAAATTAATATTATTATAATATTATTTGTTTGCCCTTATTTACCGGATTTACCCTTTAACCATGGTGAATAGAATATTTTCCGAAGTAATTATTCAAAATGTCTAAAAATAAGAGTTACCTATTTTCACAATTTGTAAATCCTGATTCAAAATATGGAATCCATTTTTCCAAATTCAAAACACATAAGTGGCAGAAAGTAATTTAAAATTAATTCCCGTTGTCAAAACAAAAAGCATGTTTTTTAACAAATAAAAACTATCAAAATATAGACACCTTCTTATATCCAGTTTATATATGAAATTA
Organism: Viscum album; assembly: GCA_963277665.1. Lineage (NCBI taxonomy): Eukaryota > Viridiplantae > Streptophyta > Magnoliopsida > Santalales > Viscaceae > Viscum > Viscum album. The sequence continues at coordinate 897,195,756 of OY728142.1, forward strand.
TGTCCAGTGACAAAAATTGGATTAAATTGTAAAATTATAATATAATTATACTTTAAAATAACTCAAATGCATAATTTATCACTATTAATTATTTTGATTAAAAAAAGTTGTTTTTAATTAAAATTTAGTAATTTTCACTATTCATCAAAATATGAAAGTTATCAGAAAAGTACCAAAATTTCACCCGAAGATAATTTTCATATTCCGAATATAAAAATTAGGTCTATTTTACCAAATAAAATACATAAAAGTTTCATTTATTAATTTAAAATTAATTCCCGCTATTAAAACCAAAAGGCGTATTTTTAATAACTATCAAAAGTTTGACGCTTGTTTATGTCCAATTTCTAGGTGAAATTACATACAGTGACCATCATTAGATTAAATTGTAAAAATAAAATCTATTTATACTTCCATACCATTAAAATTTATAATTTGACAACATAAATTATTTTGATTAAAAAAGTTGTTTTCAGTTAAAATAATGTATTTTTCACTATTCACCCAAATATGAAAGTTATCAGAAAAAACACCAAAACATTATTAAAACTAAATTATAACATCCCGATTCTAAATAATAAGTTTATTTTGTCAAATTGAATATATAAAATTTTCAAATATTGGATTTAAAAAGACTTTTCCATTAAAAGACGGTAAAATTTCATTTTTTGAAAAATACTTCTTTTATCTGAAAAAAAATGTATTTGTTCTTATATTATGTCTAAAAAACTCTTAATATGGATTCTAAAATTATAAGGATTATATAAAGTTGAAAATTCAGTTAATACTATTCATAACTGCTTTTGAACGGCTTGTTTGGTAATTCATGGTGCACTAGAACTCGGTGTTGCGTGTAGTGAAAGTTATTGAATTACTTTAAAGAAATAACGTACTATGAAATCTTGGGGGTGTTACATTCTTCCCTACTTTAATAAATTGCATCCTCGCAATTTGAAATTATTTTTCAAAAATAAAATTTTGAAAATAGAAAATACCTTTGGGAAAACCCACATCGAAAATTAGTTTAGTAAAATAGAGTCTTAATATGAGGAAAAGGGAAATGAAAGGGTCACCACCAAATTATGATCTCAATTAGGAGAACATTAGTGGAAATTAGAGACATATAATGAGAGGAAAACATAAATATTTATAGGTACTGATTGAGGTCATCAATCACAAACAATTATAAAATTGAGGGCCCTAAATTCATCAATCTATGATGATTTAAAATACCATCAGTTCAACAAAACTTATGGTATTAGGATAACACATTTTTTTTAATATCCCCTTTACTAAAGTATAAGAATTAATTTATTCATTTAATAAGAGAAGAATAAAAATATATACTTCACAAGTAGAGTCCCATCCTTTAACTAAGTTCTACCACAAACTCATCTTTCACTCTAAAAGATAATAGAACTTTGAAATAATATTCTATTTATCCTATTCGTATAGGGTTCAAAAAATGAATTTATAATTCATCTAGCAGAACCATTAAAAAACTACACCATTAAATCCAGGACATCACGTGGGTCAGTGGTAGGTGATACACCCTTGTCGCCCTTCGGTTGTGGGTTCAAGTCTCGCAGCCTGACCGGACACAACGGGTTGCCACCCGACCTCCGGGTTGTCCTTTTTATAGAAATCCAAAAATAGTCTCAAACTATACTTATCCAAAATAATTCTGTCCAGCTCACAGTCTAAAATTTATAAGTTAGGTAAACACAATGAAAATCATTTTTCCCACGTAATAGCATATGAACACCTTCATCATGTATTCTTTTAAAACACTGCAACATCCTGAAATACCATAAGACTTTATTGATTACATTCATGATCCATTATTACTTATAGAATAATGGATATACTCCTTATATCCAAAAACTTTGAATATTCCAACAATGATGAAATAAACAAACCATTAATCAGTGCCAAGGTAGTCAAGAATATCCAAAATAATTAATCCAAATCAACCATCTCTTATTCCAAAATTACTACCTCAGTATCAAGACCATATAAAGGATTACCTTTCCTTCAACCATGTATTTTCAAAAAAAAAGTTTAACTTGTTGTTGATTCATTTTTCATAGTACCATATAATCTCAAATCCTCAATGAAATAGTACTGCAGTACAATCCTTCTTTATCTCCATAATCCATATAACCAGTATATCGTTGATACAACACTCAAATGGAATAATTCATTAATAACAACATAAGAACACTATTCTTTCCTCTTCATCTGTGGTAGTATCATAACTTTATTATTATCCAATATCATCAATTGGGGCATACTCTGATGATTTGAACATTGATTCGTGTAGTGTCCCCACTCCTTGTAGATGAAGCATTGTACATTTGAAACCTTTTTCTTACCCTCACAATCACGAACATGGTGTCCCTTTTTCTCCACACTTAAAACATACTCTCATTCCCTTCAAGCATTTTCCATGTTGATTCCTTCCACAGTTATTACATATGGGAAAATCTTTCTTTACCTTCTTCCCTTTATCTGTCTTTCTCCCTACCATCTTTTTTCTTCTCTGGATTCCTTTCAAATCCATAGGACTCCGAGAACTCTTACATGTCTAATTAACACATGATACTATTTCTTCATATGATGATAATACATGGCAGACTATTTCCCTTATAAATTCTGACTTAAGACCATGAAATATAGAATCCTTCTTACACTTTGGATCATGCGTATTGCTGTAGTTCTCCTTCCTTCTACTGTGCACCATTTCTAAACAATGGAAACACTAGATTAGTTTATGAATAGAATTACCTAATCCCAAATGTTTAAAACACTTAACATAAATTCAACAGTTTATGGATATAATCCATAATCATAAAAATGTTTTCTTTGAGTAAGTATATGCTCATAAACCCTTCATAATGGTTTGTAAAGAAAATGATAATTATCCTAAGCATATCCCCTGGGAGTGTCATAACCAAGAGTGCAGCAAGGCCCGTTGTCGTGCACCAATTCTCGTTCGAGTCTAGCTCAAAGTGGTGTTTTCGGGTTTTACCCCTAGGTACATCTGTGCCAGAGCCGCCTCTACCTGCTTGTATCCAGACAGGGATGTATTTCTCGAAAAACACACAAAATCTCTACAATACCAAAATTCTAGGAAGTTCTTCTATACTAATCCTCAAAGTCCCTCTTAGTTCTATGTGATCTAATCATAGTTTATCTAAATATATCTTCCAAGGTTTGTAATAAACTTCCTATGATACCAACTGTAATTCCCCAACCCCTGTTACCCAGAGTCAGTGCATTATTACATAACATTGGCATGATCACAAAAGATCATGTCTCGAAAGACCGGTTAGTTTAGTAGCCTTGGAAACACTAGATAAATTCATAAATATTACATTACATCATAAAGTGAAAAAATACAATAACATAGTCTCCATATTCCAAACTCATATCCCCTTTAGGCTAAACCAGCAGGTCAGTCATAAGATATTTCTTCACATCCTGGGAAAAATAAAACATAGAAAGGGGTGAGCTCAGATGCTCAGTAAGGATAAAAATATAGAGGAAACTTTCATAAATAAACATAAACATCTAAGGCAATGTATAACTAAAACAAAAGCCTTTTATACTTGAACTTCAGCATCATATGGAAAAAAATAAAATGAAATAATTCCATTTACTTATTCACATGGATATTCTACTAGTCGAATAATCACATGCAATATCAATAACCACTTTCAAAATGATGGAATGCATAATGCCAGACTAACATAACCACGTAGCCAAGGCCTCATGACAAGGCTAAAAATAAGATTTTGTCAAGGCCTTGTTCCAAGACACTAGTTTGTTTAGTGATACCTACCGATGCATCGAGGAGCTATAGCGAGCTCCACCCGTCACTTATTAAGTCCAATGCATTCCTCATATGAACAATTTTAAACATAACATAAACATTCGTATTAAAAATAGCATACGAAATGTCAATACTTTCTCCATAAACAATGAATGGTATAGAAATAACACATCCATAGTCAAACATATCACAAAAACATTAATATGATATGGAAGTTTTGTATCATAATAAATCAACTTCAAATAAGCTTAAAATCCATCAAAGGATATTAACATAGATGAAATCAAAACTATTTGAGATAAATATATCTTTTTTTAAATCATTGAAAAGTCACATATTTATAAAGGAATTAATTTAAAAAAGATTTTGGAATCAAAGTGTCCCATACCACATTGAAAATTTTGAAAAGAATTATCATTTCAAAACATTCTTGTCCACATAAATAAATCCATAAAATCATTTTGAAAATATGGACATTAAATAAAATGATTTAAAAGATAAATCTTTAAAAGATTTAAAATTCTTAACATGATAAAGAGTACCTTTAAAAAATCCTTAAAATATTCATTTTGAAATCATTTTTATAAAAAATGGACATGGATGATAAAATTTTCCCAGTAAATACTTACACATAAACAATCTCGGATAATAATGAGATTGAGGAATTAACCCTTACCAATTTGGTAACATACGAAACATACACCCCATGAAAGAGGTATCACACAATGAATATATAAATACACAAAAATTAAAGTGTATTACACAAATAATACAATTATGGGTAATACATACACCACACAAAAGGCAATTGTGGAAATATGGCATGAATCTCACGGGAATAAGGAGTGAGATGAAAACCCATTACCTTGTACTTTTCCTTGGTTGAGGGTAGGTTAACCTCTTGTATAATGGTGAAAATTTGTTATTAAATTATACAGGAATCTTATACATTAATATGATATCATATATGATCTTTTAACATTGATTTGTAAATAATATATTAGTATTATCATCGTTTCGGGTGTTAACGGATTCATTTTACTTTATATTCTTTGTTATGTGAGCCATATTTTTGTTGGATGGGATGTATATTATTCATATACAGAATGATATCAAGTCCTTAAAAATTATTTTTAATTATAAAATGACAATTATACTTTAATTGATATGATGGGGAATGAATCTCATCGCGTTCGTGGAGACGGTAGTCCGTACGTACGCATGAACGCTACTTCCATTTCATTTTTTTTATTTTAAAAGGAAACAAAACCAAATGATACATAGGTATATTATTGTTCCAGTATAATATAATATCTTATATTTTTTATATAAGTTCATTAACACCTTCCTTTATACGTTCCATTTATGGTCTGAACGAGTCATATCACTTTCAGGGGGCGGTAGTCCGCACTTCCTCAAATGAAATTATCGTATATATATACAACATGAGACGAATAATGGTATGCTATAAAATGGAATTATAGAAGCTTATATATAAAATAAATATCATTAATATCATATTTAATTATAATTTCATCATAATGGCCACCTTGAGAGGTGGTAGGAGATAATTGAACAATCACCGTTTCGCGAGGAGTTTGGTTTCCATCCATAAAAACATTATGTTCATCACCCATTAGATGGAGGTGTGTGTAAGTGTAGTTCAGATACTTCTCATAAAAATATCCTAGTATATTTATTATACTAGTGGTGTTACAAGAGAATATAATAAGAAGAGTTTAGGGGTTGGAGAAGTAAAATAAAAGAAAAGAAGCTAAGAGAAATCATTACCTTTAATTTGGGTAACTCCCTTTGGTTTGAACCAAAAAGGACTCTTGAAGTGCCTTATGACTAAAGTAGGGATTCTAGGAGGAGTATAGGGATATAGGGAGATTAATTGGTCAGAGTTTGGATGTTCCAAAAGGCTTGAGAGGTGTGAGGAATTTGTTAAAATTGTTGTCCTTTTATAAGGGAGGGGAGGGGCTCTTTAGGAAAAACTTAATGTATTATTTTATAATAAATTCATATTCAGTTTCTAATGGCTCAAAATTAGATTATTAAAATTAAAATGTTGGTATAGGTTGAAAACTGCTCAACCAATAGGTTTTGGATAGGTTTGGGTCACTTTATTAACCTTATCATTTAGTTTTAACTCTTAGTTAATTAGTTTGACACTTACCATGTCACTTTGTATTTTTATATTATATAGTTAATAAACTTACTATATACATCCAATCGACCCCTAAGTTGTACATTAATGATACACCTATCATTATATAAGTCCTTTGGACAGACCATATATTTTTAATAATATAATATCATTTAAAAAATACAATATTTTTTTTAAAAAATCATTTTTGTCAATTTTGAAAATATTTAATAATTGATTTTTGTTAAAGTCCTAAAAAATTTATTAATTCGAACCAAATTCATTTAAGAAATTCTAACATGTCATAGTAACCAATAAAATTCTTTTATGAAATCAAAACTTTAAAATTATATTTATTTTATCATTTATAATACTAATTATTTGATTCTTTCATTAATGAGGAAAATACTGCAACATTATTGTGTCATAAATAAATTTAATTATTCAATGTCTAAAAATTATATATAAAATACCATTATGTTGGAAATATTTTTATATTTATAATGAATATTTATAGTCGAAAATATAACCTATATTACTCTATATAAAAATTGTTTTTCTAAAAGATATATGCTTATGTCATTTTAGTATTTACTTTAACTTAATTAATATAAAGTGTCCTTATCACCTACAAGTGGCTCCATGGGGTCCCACAATCGACCCAAAGATTTCCATGGTCAGATATGTATCCACCAATAGGGTTAGGACACGTTTTAGAGTAAATTAATATTATTATAATATTTTTTTTACCCTTATTTACCAAATTTACTCTTTAACCATGGTAAATAAAATATTTACCGAAGTAATTATTCAAAATTTCTAAAAATAAGAGTTACCTATTTTCACAATTTTTAAATAATGATTAAAAATATAGAATCCATTTTTCCAAATTAAAAACAGAGAAGTGGGAGAAATTAATTTAAAATTAATTCCCGTTGTCGAAATAAAAAGCGTGTTTTTAACAAATATTAACTATCAAAATATTAACACTTTCTTATGTCCAGTTTAAATATGAAATTATATTCAATGACCAAAATTGGATTAAATGGTAAAATTATAATCTAATTATACTTTAAAATCACTCAAATGCATAATTTATCACTATTAATTATTTCAATTAAAAAAAGTTGTTTTTAATTGAAATTTTGTAATTTTCACTATTCAATAAGAAAGTTATCAGAAAAGTACAAAAATTTCACCCTAAGATAATTTTGGTATTCTGAATCCAAAAATAAAGTCTATTTTACTAAATTAAAAACATTAAAGTTTCATTTATTAATTTGAAATTAATTCCCGCTATTAAAACCAAAAGGCTTATTTTTAATAACTATCAAAAGTTTGACACTTGTTTATGTCCAATTTCAAGGTGAAATTACTTACAATGACCATAATTGGATTAAATGGTAAAAATATAATCTATTTCTACTTCTATACCATTAAAATGTATAATTTAACATCATAAATTATTTTGATTAAAAAAGTTGTTTTTAGTGAAAATATAGTATTTTTCACTATTCACCCAAATATGAAAGCTATCAAAAAAACAACAAAGCTTTATTGAGACTAAATTATTATGTCCTGATTCTAAATAAGAGGTTTATTCTTTCAGATTTAATATATAAAAGTTTCAACTATTGGATTTATAAAGGCTTCTCCTTTAAAAGGCGGTAAAATTGCATTTTCTGAAAAATACTTCTTTTATCTGAAAAAAAAATGTATTTGTTCTTACATTATGTCTAAAATACTCGTAATATATATTCTAAAATTATAAGGATTATATAATGTTCAAAATTCAGTTAATAATATTCATAACTGCTTTTGAACTGCTTGTTTGGTAAGTCATGGTACACTAGAACTCGGTGTTGCGTGTAGTGAAAGTTATTGAATTACTTTGAAGAAATAACGTACTATGAAATCTTATGGTTTTACCAAAAGTGCCAAATTCTGATATGTGAGGGCTCATACTCCCCAAGAATCAAATTTTGACATCTTAACAAGTTATAAACAAGGTAAACAAGTCAATGATCCACCATATTTCAATCCATGGGGGCCCATAACACTTCACTAACCAAAGCTTGGTGTTCATTCAAGGGAAACCTTACACAATCATTGCTCTAACAAGAAGTAGATATCTTTATCAAGGCATCTATCACAACAACATGAATATTCTACACAATATATATCATAACAATCATGCAATTGTAAATGCATCCTAGATGACATGGAAAGAATGCATGACATGTGATTTCTAGCAAGTTCCCATAGGATTCATGAGATAGAATACCCTCATCTCATCGTGTTGTGGAAGAAATAGAACCTTAATAACATCAACTGTAATGGCACAGAACATGTGAATCACCCAACGCTGAAATAAAATCAACTTTAAAACTACAACCCAGTCAAATTACAATAAACATGGTAGATTGGCTTTTCCCTGTAGTCGGTTTAGCTACTCTCGAGCACAGCTTATTACCAAGTACCTATTTCATCCTATCCCTAGATAAAGGCTCCAAATAGTATGTTAATAGAAAAGAAACCTTTGATATCACTTTTTAACATCCCGGTTCTGGAAGCCACGCAGAGGTTCCCCGTACCCGGTTGGTCACATGGCCTCAAGCACATTTCTCTAAACGCCAGAGGCTACTAACTAGCAGCGAGTGCCTTGGGTGTGGTAGTGGGGAAACTATGCCCTCATTGGCAGAGTACACAACAGAAGTAAACAATTCAAAAGAGCAGAAGAAGTAAATATCCAACAATGGTAAACATCAGAAGACTGATAAAGAAACAACTAGATAAAAATATATATATAAATGATGCATGTTACATTTTCATCTAGGAAAGAATCCAAACAAGTCGCAATGATGAAATACAATACTGATAAACCAAAGTGTAAAAGAAATCAGATAAACTCCTCAGCATCGCCAGCCATATCTTATTCCCATGCTCTCTATCTCCACAACAATCAAGAAACTAATGTAGAAGGGTGCTTGCCCTTATCTATACCTGTAACAATATAATCTCTTTGGGCCCAAAAGCATGAACCAAACAGGGTGTGAGACTAATCCCAGTAGGCAACCACCTGAAGTTATGTGCCTAACAGTCATTGAATTTATGGCAGGTAAAATTACAGAAAGTAGTAAACAGAAAAACACTCAACAAAAAGCAATCCACAGTCAAATTATCAATCAATAGCTAATCAAGCATATAACACAACAGGTAACCCTCTAGGAAGTACTCACAACCTATCCCCTCAGGTTCTACCTAAAAGATACAAGCAACCCTCTGGAAATCACACACAGTCTCACCCCTCTGGTTCAGCTAAAGAATAGACTCTCTGGGGAATCACTCACTTTTAATTCCCCATATAGTCTAGTATCATACTAAAGGCGCTCTGGGGAAGCACTCAATGTCTCATTTCCCATGTATCCTGTGTCGAGGAACTATAGACACTCTTAGATATCACTCAACGTCAATTCCCTCTGTGGTCTCGCATCGTATTATAATGACACTCTAGAGAAGACCGTACGTCCATTCTCCCTGTGATCTACTACACTAGGCTCTCAGGGCCCTGTGTAAGTCAAATAATCATAGCGAATGTATCGGCCAAAGTAACCTGAAGAACTACTTGGCTAGAATTTTACAGCATCTTAGCATGGAAGAACAACAGTCACACCAACCTACAATACTAGGCATCAGAAAACAACATCATTCAAAAACGTAAACTTGACCCAACGGTCCATATAGGCAAGAACATGCATGGAAAACACTTCCAGAACCTAACAATTATCCCAAAACACAATCAAAATCCTCTACTCAAGCATAATAGTAAAGCAGGAAATCAATAGGGCTAAAACGTTAAACACACAATACCCCATTCAAGGGTATTGGTTGAATTTGCACAAAATATTCAAAGACTTTCAACTGGAAGGCACAAACCACCTACCTTGGTTTTAGGAGATCGATATACTTGATCCATGGGGCTTGAATTGCCTTATAACATTGAATATCTACAAAAACTTCTAAAACGTTCAACCCATGATAACTTGGAAAAGAGAAGGAATTGGGAAACGATGCTCTAGGAAGAGAGATAACTCACCGCTGTGATTCCAACGCACTCACCAGTGTTTGAATCGGAAGAATGGATGGAGGTTCGGGGGCTCGTCGAAGATCCGTAGTTGCTCGGCACTCTCGGATGAAGACGACCTAAAAGAAGTTTATTTTGGAGATTAGACGCAACCCCGGTGCATTTAATGAAAAACAAAGTACATGGTGTGTACTTTTGGAGTACACGGTGTGTACTCTCCTTTTCTATACTCCACTTTAGGAGGCCTCCACGTCACCCCACAAGACCGTGTGTGTGGCCATGACACGGCCAGCACACGACCTCCTACGGAAACGAAGTACACGACATGTACTCATAAATTACACGGTGTGCACTTCAAAAATTTCCAGAAACTCCTCTTTTCTCAAAAACTCTAGAAAAAGAAAAAACATACCTGAAAAGAAGATCCAGGTTCTAAAATTTAATGTGAAATGGTTACCACTAAATGGGGATTCCAATTGCAAAGTAAAGGGTTTTTCCTTTATACCTTGAAATTGAAACTGCTTATATAGAACCTCTTCGATGAATGAGACCCTGACCCTGACCTACCCTCAATAATGTGTAGTAGGTCGTGTCTCTTGTGGTCTGTTGTGATATATCCTTATCACATAGACCTAGATTTAGGAGTAGGAATATAGGTGTAACCCATTCATTGGAAGTATTTTTACCTAACCTTTCCTGTTATTTCATTCCCTGTCATTTTTTTAATCTTATCTGAGGTGTGCATTTAGAAATTGTAGAGTTACGACTCTAAGACATCCTCAAATCATGTTCTAGGAGGGTGGTGAGGACCTTGATCCGAAGGTGCTGGAACTTAAATAACCGGTATTACCTGTTGTAGTTCTACCTGAGGCACCTCTTATTGATCTTCCACTGGTAATTGATGCTCAATTTTGAGATAGTTTCTTTCTCTTCATGTGGACTATACAGGGAGCTCCACAATTTTCCCCTAGTATAGAAGAGTTGACGTGGGAATTATAGAAATAGTATCCTCCCACCTTCTCAAGGGATAGTGGACCTCAGGCTTCATAATCATGGATAGAGGACATGTTATAAATATTTGGGTGTATATATATTCCTTTAGAGTGGAGGGTCAATATTTCCACCTATATGCTCTATGACTCCACCAAGCATTGGTGGGATGTCATATCTCAAGCTGATCGTCATCATGGTATGGTCTGGTTCGACTTCCAAATGGCCTTTTATAACAATTTATTTTTGTAAAAACTGATATAAGACTGTCTTAGATAGTTTATGCACCTTCAGTAGCGTGATATGTTGGTGATAGTGTATTCATATCGCTTCATCGGGCTTCAGTGTTTTCCACCCACCTTTATTGATGAAGAGTTTATGATTACAAGATGATTTGATGATGGGATTTATTACACCATTCAATCATAGGTGAATATATTCTAGTTGAATACTCCTTTAGAGATAGTGAACCAAGACCTCGTCATAGAGCGGAACCTGGGGGGAGATGGAAAGTGTTCGAGGGTGGTTCAGCTTCAAAACAGGGAGGTGGATTGTCTGGTGATAAGAGTCATCATTTTGAGACAACACAAAGCAATAGAACAGGCTAGATGACATACACCAATATTTATTTGGTGTATCACCAATGTGAACGGTTGTGCATAAGAATCCCCAGTGTATATGAGACTCAATAAAGTGTTGATATTGTGGAAGAGTGGTTCACCTTCAGTGTTTCTACCAAACCTTCACTATATTATCTAGTGAGAAGAGATCAGTGTTGACACTGAATTTAGGTACAAGATTTAGATATCCATTCTAGGCTGGGATTTGTTCTACTACTAGCTAATCTGGGTGAGGAGGTGGTTGTGGTCAAGGTAGTCAGACTTCATAGGTTCAGAGCTAGCAAAGCGGACCTTCCTAGTATAGGCAGATTACATCCTAGGGTTATGGATCAGGCCATATCTATGAAGTATAGTCTACTCCAAAGGATAAGGTTATGGGGACTTCTATAGTATGAGGTAATATTCTAGTAGCCTTTACTTTAGTTTCTACCATATTTGATACATGTGCATCACACACTTCTATATCTACAGAAATTATGGAAATTTTAGGGAATGTGATGGTGTACTTCATGCAGCGTCATGACTCTCAACTCATGGTTAAGTGTTCCATCATAGAATATATTCTATTTTAAGGATTTCCCCCTTGATATAGGTGAGAACCAATTCTTATGGTGTTTCTTTGTCCTCGAGATGATGAGGTTTGATGTAATACTCAGAATGGATTAGCTAGTGCCTTACCATTCCCATGTTGATTGCTATTTTTTATGGTGTCTTTCACATCACCCATGGGTAGCACATATATTAATAAGGGTGATTGTAATATCCATGTTAGTTAAGCTATACCCAAGCGTGATGTTCTGGGAAAAATAATAGCCTGGGTGGATAGTCTCTTTATGAGTGATCAAGAAATGTGGCATGTGGAATTCCCTCCTATTGTGGATCATTTAAGGGATGTATTCTTGATAACTTCTTAGAATTTCCTACTCTAAGAGAGGTAGAATTAACTATCGGGGTATTTCTAAGTGTTTCACATGTGTCTATTCCTCCATATACGATAAAACATCCTAAACTCCATGACCTCAAGAAGAAGTTGTAATACATCGAAGTAAATGGTTTTATAAGACCTAGTACTTCATCGTGGGCTTTACCTGTCATTTTCTCTAAGAAGGTGGATAGTAACCTCAGGTTTTTCATAGATTACCGATGGCTTACCTAACTTGAAGTGAAGTACTGGTATCTATTTCATCATATAGATGACCTCTTTGAATATCTCTAATGATTGATGATTTTATATAAGATCAATTTGAGGTCAAGCTACCATCAGGTTCATGTGAGGACATAAAACATACCATGCACTGTGTTTTAAAGCAGATAAAACTCGTACCAATACCTGGTTATGTTTTTTAGCCTTACGAATGTGCCCACCATTTTCATGGTCCTATTGAATCTAGTTTTCCACCCATTTTTGGTTTCATATATGGTTGTATTTATTAATGAAATCTTGTTTTATGCTCATAATCTAAATGGCCATTAAAAAAATCTTGAGATTGTACTGAATTCACTAACAGAGCACCAGTTGTATGATAAGCTCATAAAATTACACTTTTGGATCAATAAGTTTCACTTATTAGGCTATATTATGTCATGACCCATCCCAATGGGGCTGATGTTGGGACTACCCATGTGTGTCTCCAATAATACAGGGGAGGGAGACTAGTGTCGAGTAGGCATATCACTAACATGGGAGGCCTTATTCTATTTACTTATACACATACACACATCTCCATGCCCATAAAATACAGAAAAGTAAAAACAAATTAATGACCATGCATGCATACATCTAAATCCCACAACCATAGTATGATAATAAGTAAAGTAAAGTAAATTGGTCCAAACACAATCCCACCACAAAGAGTATGAAAACATGTCCAACATATAAATAAATATAGGGTCTATTATCAAGATGTCACGAGAACCCACCTAGGTCTGTCTGGTCTCACTATGCACCATTTGGTCTCAGTCTATCTAGGACACTATAAAAATTTTATTCATCTTCATAAAACACGACATGTGCAGGTAAAGCACATACAGGGGTGAGTATAACAATATTCATTATGAAAAACCTAAACCACAAATTATAAAACAAAGTAAATACATTCAACTCTTCACAGGTATATGTCTACCGAACATATGATGAGAATATATAGATATAATCTAAAAAGAAACACGAACTCAAAGGTAAGTCACAACCTTAATATGCCACCCTAGGATTCCAACTCGAAGATTCCACATAGCACTCATCCAGGCGAACATGCTCTTGAGTATGGTAACACTGATGACATCCATCTTAGATTTAATTCTCATTAGTTATCTCCATGAGAAAGTACACATTGAAGTCCTAAGAGATACAATACAGAGATAAGGATCACTCTCAAGGCCATGGGGTGATACCAAAAAATCAATGTGGATTAAACCCCTAAGTATATGATCAAAACCTGTGTATTTTTGGTCATGATGATACCAATAACTCCACCTAGAGAATGAAGATGAATAGATTATCTCACTCCAGGCCTCACAAAAGGTTTCCAACAACTCTATACAAGAATTCCTACTAAAGGGATCATTGTACTAAGAGTAGGAGATGATACCTTACTAACCCTTTGAGAAAGGATAAGGGGAACACTCCCTAAGGAAACTTTTACAAGTTACTTAGGATAATGGATCCATGAAATGTATAAAAAATGTGTTGGAGGGATTACACATCGTTTCCCTTGACCTTGGGTCATGCACATGAAAAATGGAACGTATCTCTTTCCCATGATTGTGTAAAAATACATGGCATGTAAGTTTCATTTTTGCTCTACATATGTTTCAATACATGCCTTATCCCATGTACTCTGATCCAAACAATGTCCATTAGAAAGATTACATGGCATGCTCCAACCCATGTACTCTAACCCATGCATGTGTGCCCTCTGAAGTACATGTTGAGTCACTGTGAAAAATACATAGACCGTGTGACCTAGTCTCATATTGTGTGATACTTAAGTGCCTATAGAAACCCTAAAGGCCACACAAGGGGGCCCACATGGCATATAGATCTTGTTTACATGTCATATAATGCATAATTTCCCAAAATTAAAGATCTGGTTCCCCAAGTTTTCTCTGGTGCCTCTAGCCTTTGATCCATTAGCTTCCCTGTTGAGAAAATAAAGGGAAATCATTATCTGAACATTACTATCATAGAAAAATGTATTATTCCATCAAATACATTTGGAAAATCTATTTATATGCCATTATTCATTGTACAAATAATAACACAAAAATGGGTATCCAAATCCATCTGATCTGTCACTACTCCCATCTTCACACAACTATCATGTCGTGCTAATCAAAAATCTATGATTTTGAAACATTTCTCCAAGAAACAAATGTGTACTGATTGATTCATCAGGATATTTCAAACAATGGGCCAAATGAGCAATGTCCATGATGAATGAAGAATCATGAGATAAAATCACAAGAACAATCAAGAGAAAAAACCTAAATCACGGTTCATGTTGATCTCAGTTCATTTTCTTGATAATATCAATAAAGAATCAACAATCACAAATTAAAACAACCAAAACCTGATTAGTCTAACCCATCCTACAAGATGTACAATCCATTAATTGATCCATTGGTCAGTTGATTTATGTTTTTCATAGAAACTAATAATAGGGAAATAAATCAACCAAAAAAATCCTACGTCGATTTAGATCAATCACTAATGAATAGTGGGGCTATGTTGTGATCATTGTTGAGATCCTTTGAATCCATTGTGCATCGATCATCAATCCATGATCCAATCATTATTCATCTAGGATAGATCCTCCAATGAATCTCCAATGCTTCCAGGGTTCTAAGACTGACCTTGGAATTCTAAAATAATAGTCTATTTAAAGACTCTCTAATCATTGTGTCAACTAAATATAAATAAAATAAATTATTTAATAATTTTATCTATTTCCACATAGGTGATGACTCTTCCACAAACACCATCTTCTAACCAGGGTTAAGTCATTACTAAGGTAGAAAATATCATTATAAACTCAATGGTGCACCACAATTTTCTAATATGAGTCTTAATATAGAAGTTATTCAACTTTTTTAGGAAAAATTTGCATGTGTTCTATTTAATATATTTAATATATTTAAAAAAATTATTTCAGGAACATGAGGACTTATAATCGCAAGTCTTTTTTAGCACCAGGTATCGAAAATTAACTATGAATTATCAAAAAATAATACATGGAAAATAAAAGTCATTAAAATCTCCCCACATTTGAGATTTACATTCCGAAAATATAAAATAAGGGACATACAAAGAGATGTGGGTACTGAGCAGAAACCTGATCCTCCCACTCCCATGTACTCTTCTATAGATACTTTTTTTCCACTAGACATTAAATAAATGAATCAATCACCCATTTATGATCCTCTCCTATTGATCTTCGATCTATACTAGGTACTCAGCAAAGTTTATTCCATCTGTGAGGTCCATCTCTCCCCATTTGATAATGTGTGATAAGTCATAAACGTACCTCCTCAATTTTGAATTGGGGAAGACATTGTGTACTCAGTATAACTATGAAGGTAGACTTATGAAGTATAAAACCTCTCCAACAATATATATTATCTGGAAAGGGTCAATGAACCTTAAATATAGCTTTCTTCCCCATCCAAATCTCTATAATCCACGTCGAGGTGAAACTCATAGGAACACATCACCTCTCTCCTCGACTTCAAGTTACTCTGTAGTCTATCCACATAAGACTTCTGACGGATATGTGTAGTCTTCATCTTCTTCTAAATGAAATATACCTTCTCAGACTATATCTTTCACAAAGTGGCCTCTCAAGCTCTCTATTTAACTCAACTCCTGAATTGAAAAAAAGTTGACCGACATGGTGAGTTAGTCTATGATCACTTAGATGGAATCATGTCCCCTGGATGTACATGGTAGTATCATCACTAAGTCTTTTTATATCCCATCTAACTTCTATTATGGAACACAATAGGTTGATCTAAACCCAATGGAACTTGTTTCTTAGCCTTCACTTACTGAAAAGTAAGTCATTTAGAGACAAACTATGCAACTCCCTTCTTCAACCCTAGTAACCAGAACTGATGTTGGATGTTCTGGTATATCTTTTCCACACATAGATATACTTCCAAAATATATGTATGAAACTCTCTCATAACATCCTCCTACAAAATCACTAGTACTATCATGCATCCTCAAAAAATAATAACATACTCTCCACCTTCATAAAATCCATTAAGAGCATGCCCAGTGGGTATCTGAGTATATAGGGTCTCACAGTTGGAATCCCCTTGTTTTTTCTCCCTTACTCTCTGTAAAAGTGGAGTATGAAACCATTGAAAATAGGTAATATGATCTATATTCATCCACAAAATATAATTCAATGAGGCCAACTATTTTGAAGCCTCATTCATCAACAGCGAACAATATCTTCTTTTAAGACCATCTGTTTTTATGTTCCCCTTCCCATGAGTATAGACAATTTCGAAGTGATAATCCTGGAGGAACACAAGCCATTAAATCTATATAATGTTATGATACTTCTGAGGGAAGATATACTGGAGACTCTTTTCATCAAAATGGATGATAAACCACTCACCCATTAGGTAGTTTCACCACATATTTAGTGAAAATTCTATTGTTTCTAGCTAAAGATTATGGGTCACGTAGTTTTTCTCACATGGTCTCAACAGACATGAACCATAGGAAATTACCACCTACCTCTACATTAGAATACAACCAATCCAAGTTCTCGATTCATTACAGAACACCATGTACTTGACACCCTCCTCTAACAATCTCAAGATGGGGGCGCTCATTAATATCTGTCTCAACTGTTGAAAGGCCTTTTTGAACTTCTTTGTCCACACAGAAGTTTTCCCCTTTCAGGTAAAAACGGTCAAGGGAGCTGATATCCTGGAGAAATAAAGTATGAATATATAGTAATATCCCTACAACCTAAGAAATATCTTCACCTACATCATGATCTTAGGAATCTCTTATGATAACATTGCCTCAACCTTGGTTGGGTCCATTACTACTCCATCAGCTGAGATAACATGTCACTGAAAGTGGACCACCCAAATCTAGAACTGACACTTTGAGAGCTTTCTATAAATTTGGTTCTCTCAAAGTACATCCAAAACTATACTTAACAATCTCGCGTGCTCCTTATTGGAATCTAATTACACATGGATATAATCAATGAATAATAACATGAACCGGACCATGAAAGAATGAAAGATCTAGTGCATGAGTCCCATGGACACTGCAAGGGATTTTTTCATGCCAAAAGGGATCATCAAGTACTCATATTGACTGTAGTGACATCTGGAGGTCATTTTCAGTAAATCATTGTCTTGTACTCACAATTGGTGATATCTTTACATGACGTCAACCTTCAAGAACCATTGTTTACATATCAACTGATCAAAGAGATCATTGATACTTGATAGTGGACACTTTTTCTTCACAGTTACTTGGTTCAAATATTAGTAGTCCACACACAACCTCAAGTTCTCATCCACCTTCCTGTCCAAAAAAAATTGGGGCTTCAAATGGTGAAACATGAGGTCTAACAAATCCCTTCCTCTAAATGTCCTCCAACTACACCCTCATCTTGAAAAAATTTGCAGGATCTATCTGATATGTGGGAATAGATATCAATGTCATCTTGGGGTGTAGATAAATGAATAATTCTATCTCAGAGTGGAGAGGTAATCATGGAATATCCTCAGGGAAGATATCCTTGTACTCTTCCACTACTACAGGAAACTGGGAAACCATAACATCCACTACACCAAGAGTCATGCTATCCAACTGAGGAGTAATCAGCTACATCCTCTTATTAATTAGTCCATCATGTGCTACCTATTTTTCATTTTCACAGAAAAAGGAAAACCTAGTTCTGTCATCATGGACACATGGCATCCTCTGCCTAAAATAATCAATCTTAAAATGAATTATGGATAACAATTCCATACCTAAGATGACATAATAAGGTATCATTTCTGTAACAAATAGATCCAGATAGAAACTCTCACCTCTAAGAGTCAATTTATATTATTGACACAAGTGTGTGATTGATGATTTGTCTTCAGTAGGTGTCTCCAAGCATAAAGGTTGAGAAAAACGCTTAAATAGAATCTCTATTTCGTGAAAATATATGTGGAAAGAAAGGAATTAATAGAACCAGTGTCTATTAGTAATACAATGTACAAAAAAAGATATAGATCTTACATCGAATCATTCTCGAAGACTCTGGGTCATAAGCTTCGACCTCCTGTAACTATCCCCGCCCCTATCCTCTAGCTCCATAATCCTTGAATGGACCACCTAGGGGTGGTGCCGGTAACAAGAAAAAGTTTCTACCACCTCTCTCTTCCTTCCCAACTCCGCTTCCACATCCTCTACACTATAGACCTTCCTTCTTCTACTTTCCCACTGTTGGAAACCACTGTCTCTATCTGATCATCTAAGAAACTCTCAACCACTATAGCTCACTCTAGCATCCCAGCATAGGTATGAATTCATATAGGGTTAAAACTAGAAATTATTTATCTATGCAAAACTCATTTAAAGGTATGATCCTTGAAGAACTGGTTGTGAACCATATCCATCAAGCACCTGGAGAGGTTGGTAAACCTTAATAAATATTCAGATACTATCACGCTACCCCTCTACATTCATAGAAGCTCTTTGATACACACATCCATTATCAAAGCTGGTGAGAATTACTCTATAAAAAGGTGTTCAAACTCTATTCATGCAAGAGTATCCTCATTTATGTTTGGGTCAGTAACCCCCACAATCGCCCTGCGGATCCATGAAGATGGATCGCCTCCAAGATTACCATCTGATCTAAGGGTGTCCTAGACAAATGGAAAACTCAAGTCACTGCCTAAAGCTAGTACTCAATCGCCTATTGGTAAGGCTCACCTCAGAACCTAAGGGGTCTCTATCACTAAAACTCATGTTGTGCTCTCAGCATAAGCACCTCATATGCTCGTATTGTGGATAACATGTACTACTCAACAAGTGGTGGTTTAGTTGGTGCACTACTCAGAGGTAACATCTTGGGAACTAGTCCTGGTACTAATGAATCATCATTGAGGGGATCATCCTCATGATCCTTATGATAAATCCTTGATGGCATACATCAAGGAGGAATCCTAAAATAACAACATGAACCACATTCAATGTGTATATCTTTAGATCTAACTCAAGAGAGAAATGGAAACCACAACACATTCCTATATTATTTGGGTACCATTTTTTCCAATGAAACACGTTTTATCAAATTCTGATTCAAAAATAGGCGATCAGAGTCTTCGTGTTTGGATATGTCAGCTTCTGAAAGAACACTAGATTCCTTTGACTAAAATTCAAACTCAAGAAACTTAATATTGTTTCCCCAAAACAATCACATAGACTCTCAGTCCTAAGTTAAAACCAAATCCTATGATTCCACTCTATCATGAACTATCCCAATGGGGCTCAATCCGTGACTCCCCAAGCTCACCTTCAATAGGCTAGGGAATGGAAACTAGCACCAAGTAGGAATACTACTAACATGGGTTGAATTGGCTTAAGTACCTGTACACATGAACATATCTATGAGCCTATAAAATTATGAAATTCAAAAAAAAACTTTACAACCATGCATGCATACATCTAAATCCCACAACTAGATTACTACAGGAAGTAAATTAATGATAATGTGTTCAAATAAAATATCACCACAAAGAGTTTAAAAACTAGTACAACCTCTATATAAAGATATGTATTTCTATCAAGATGTTATAGGAATTCACCTTGGTCTATCTGATATCCCTAAGCACCATCTGGTCTCAGTCCATCTAGGACTCTTTCAAAAGTTTGGTCATCTGCACAAGACTTGACACATGCGACCAATTCCCATGCAGGGGCGAGTATAATAATACTCAATAGGACACCCAGAAACCATAAACCATAAAAAAAGGAAAAACAGTCATCTCAATATAGGTATACATATACAACACATATAACAATAATATGTAGATATACTCAACAAAGACACGAAGTCTCAAAGGTAAGTCGCAATTGTAATATATCATCCTGGGATTTCAGCATGAAGATTCCACATATCAATCGTCTAGGAGAACAAAATCATGAGTCTAATAGAACTGATGGCATCCTTCCAAGAGGAAATTCTCATCATGTCTCTCCATTATAATTTACATTCTAATGTATGAATAGATATGATATATAGATGGGGATAACTCCCAATTATATGGGGTGATACCAACAACTCAATCTTGATTAACCTGCTATGTAAAGTATGGGTGCTCGTGTATTGTTGGTCATGAAAGTACCAAGATCTCTACCTAGGGAATGAATATGGATAAAGGATATCACTCCAAGACTCATATAAGGATTCCAATAACTTTATCCAACAAGTCATACTGAAAGGATTGTTGTCCTAGGAGTAGGATTCCATTCAATACTACCCCTCAGAAAAAGTATAAGGGGAATGAAACCTAATGAAACTATTCCAAGATACTTAGGATAATGGATCGAAGCCATTTATAAAAAATTATATGGCATTTTTAAGTGATTACATGTTTTTCCAATGACCCTGGGTCCTGCCCATGTAAAATGGCCCATGTCACTTGGATATGTCTATGTAGAAGTACATGATGTGTAGGATACCTGTGTACCATACCCAGGATCTAGTATATGGATTATCCTATGTACTCTGGTCGAGTTCATGTCTGTGTAATGGGAGTACACGACATGATCCAACCCATGTACCCCAACCCATGTCTATGTACCCTTTGAGGTACACTTTGAGTCTCTGTGGAGAGGTTACACACCTTGTGACCTAATCACACACCATGTGATACTTAAGAGTATATTGAAACCCTATCCACTTCACAGGGAGTCCCACATGGTTTATAGATCCAATTTACACACTGTGTGGCATATAATTTCTTATAACTTCATTTCTAGTTCTACTCATTCACTCTAGTGCCACCGTCCTTCAATTTGTTGAACACATTTCTAGGAAAATCAAGGAGAATCCTAAACTATCACTCACTGTCGTCGAACAATATCTACTACTATCAAATCCATTCGGAATATAGATTTATATTTCATTCTTCATTGTGCACTGAAGAACGTGAAATCGGGTATCCAAAGATGTCTGATCTACCATTGTACCCATTTTCGCACCATCGCCATGTCATGCTTATACCATATTTATGATTTCATATAGTAGTGCCATGAAACGAGTTTTAAATGATCGATTCATTGGGATAATCTCAAAACGAGGGCCAAATGAATAACACCCATGATGAATGAAAAATTGGGGGAGAAAATCACAAGGAAAACCAGGAGGAATGAACCTCGATCAATGTTTGTGTCGATCTCATTTTGTCTTCATGAGAACAACATTGAATAATTAATAATGATGAAGAAAAACTCCCAAAACCCAATTAATCTGACCCATCCTACAAGATGACCGATTTTTAAATCAATATGTTTGTCGACCAATCCTATTCATCATATAAACTACAAACATAGAATGAAATCAATCAAAACAAACATCTGGCATCAATTCAAATCGATCACTAATGAAGAACAGGTTTATGTCATGATCTTTGAAAAGATCCTTTACATATGTTGCACATGGATCATCGATCCATGAGCCATTCATCATTCATCTAAGAGAGATACTTCTACGCTCTCTCCAACAACTCTCCAACGGTCCCAAGGTTATGTGGATAACCTTATAATTCTAAAATAAAAGTATATTTAAAGACTCTAAAATTTTTGTGTCAATAAAATAGAAATAAAATAATTTACTTAATTATTTTATCCATTTCCACACATGCGATGACTTTTCAACAAATTCCCTTCTCTGAAAAATGTTAAGTCACACCTAAGGTAAAATCCATGTTTTAAACTCAACAGTACCCTCAGATTTCTGATTTGATTCTCTGTTTCAAAGTTAAGAACCCAGTTCTTATTCTTGAGGTATGTGTTTCTTCTTTTCCTTTTCCTTAAGTGTTTTTTAGAAAACAAGGGAAATGTGGGAAAAATCCCAAATTTATGGGTACTCTCCATGTACTTTTGTACACACACCATGTACATTGGTTGTGTGGGATGATAATTCATGGCATGTAGGCTTGTCGGTGATTAAGGGTGTAAAAAAACTACACGTCGTTTACTTTTGTACACATGCCGTGTACTTTGGCTGTGTGGGATGATAATACAGGGCATGTGGTCTTGTCATCGATTAAGGGTGTACAAACAAAATACACGCCATGTGCTTTGGCTGTGTGGGATGATAATATAGGTCATGTAGGCTTGTAGGCAATTAAGGGTGTAAAAACTAACTACACGCCGTGTACTTAGTAATACACGCTATGTAATTAGTTGGAAGATGAACAGTGAGGCGGTGGAAAGTAGATGCCAGAGGAATAGTTAAAAAAGATAGTACACGTTGTGTACATGAGAGCACATGCCATGTAGTTTTGTTTATTTATTAAAAATAGGCATTAGCCTCCTCATTCAATAGAGGAAGCAGAGGGCTCACCAGGAGTAGCAGGAGAGGAGTCCGAGACTTGTAGGATCTCCCGATCGCTCACCGGGACTCTGATTCTTCCGATATCAATCTCATTTGAATAGAGCGGGTAAGGTCTTCCCTCTTCTTGAATTTTTCATTCCAATTATTTCCCTAAGGGAAGTTATTTACATTTGAAAGGGTAATCGTTTATCTCATATCTACATTGTTCTTGGTTTTTTCGGGAGGCGCCTTTCATGTATATCGATCAAAGGAGATCGAGGTAGGTTCTCTTTTGTTTAATTCCAACTTTCGAGTTGATTTTTTGTACCATTGTGCCATGAGCCTATGTTTGGGGTGTCGTATGGCTAAGAATTTGACTGTTGAGATACCTAGAATTGCATAGGTAATGTAATGAATAAGTATAAACTATTTTTTGAGATCGTTGCTTTGATCTAGGGCCACCCCGAGGGTGAATTTCCTTTGTTTATCCATTTGGATAGGGTTATTTTGGGTATGACATTTTTATGGCATGTTTTGAGTTTTATTGAGAGGAAACATATATAAATTGATTACTTATGTGTTGGGATTGGACCAGTTACTTGATTTTCCTTTGGAATGCCTAAGGACAGTGTTTTGTTTAGCCTATGGGAAATGTTTTGTTTAGCCTAAGGGAAATGTTTCTTACACCTGTGGGAAATAGCTCCCGTGCCTAAGGGCGATATCTCGTATGCCTTCGGGAAATATTCGTTATTCCAGAGGGCAGTCAACTGAGGGTTCCATTTCTGCTTGTCTGAGGGTAAGGACTTTCATATTTGACGAAAAATTTTACTTTGAATATTCACTATGGTGATTTATTAGTTTGTAACTGCCAAGCTAAAGCACATGCTTGATATTATTATTATCTTTTACTTGTAAGATAGCCTATTGTGGTTTATACTGTGTCACTAGTATAGGAGATTTTCAGTCGAGGCCGAGTCTTGGAAAACTCAGAATTCAATTATATTGAATTGTTAAATAATTATTAAAATGGAAATGTAACTGGTAGGGATGGTTACTTCTGAGTACTCCATACTTTACTGCATTTCATTATTTCACACTGATGTTGCACATTTTCACTGATGGTTGGGAAAGGGCCTTTAGGTTCTTCCCACTGGGATTAATTTCTTACACCCTGTTTGGGTCATGTCTTGGGCCCAAACAGATTATATTTTTGTAGGTGACGATAAGGGAAAGAGTCCCTACATAGGTACATGATTGTTGTAGAGAAGTAGGAGAGAATAGGACCGAGCTTAAGCTTGCGATGCTGCTGCATTCCTGTTGCACTGCTTTGGTTTTGATTGTTGTACTTTGTACCTTGTGCTGTATTGTATCAGATTGTAGTGTATACTATTTTGGATGCTTTCTTAGAATTAGAGACATGTTGCATCATCATATATATTATTTTTGGTTATCTTTTACTTCAGTTGTAACACCCCCGGTAAATAAAGAATATGAAATTTTCATATTTATCCATATTTGTGAATAAAATATTAATATGACTTTAAAGTGGACTCTATGCTCGATGGCGTACCCAACACACAACAACGAGTTTCTTGAAAATCTTACATTGCACTCTAATAATAAAATAATATTATTTTAAATGGTAGTTAACATGTAGCTGTTGTATTGGCGGGAATGGATAGAAATAACTAAAATATGATTATATATGTTTTCTAATGTTTTTACATTTATCCAATAAAAGATAAAGGCTTAAAATACGGAAAGAATTCAATTTTAGGCGTATATGCCCTAGTTTTCACTAAAGGTTCACTTATCGCCTTTTGATGGAGAACTGTCATTAAATATAGTTTTGTTCACACATATAAATCCTTTTGGACCAAATAAAACTATTCTTAAGAATTGGGACATCAAAATTTAATTTGTGTAAATTTTTGGTATCTTTCTTATAAAGTTCATTTTTTTAATGAATAGTGTAAAATGTTGTATTTTAATTGAAAAACTCTTTTAAATATAATTTATTTATATGATTAGATTATCTTTTGAATTGGTTTTAAAGTGAAATTAGAATATATTTTTACCATTAAATCCAATAGTGGTCGTTGGAATTAATTTCACTTTGAAATCAGACTTAAACGAGTGTCAATCTTTTGATACTTATTTTTTCATAAAAACACGCTATTTGCTTTGACAGTGGGAATTAATTATTAAATTAATTAATATGACTTATATGTTTTGAATTTTGTAAAATAGACTTCATTTTTGAATTCGGAATATCAAATATAGCTTAGGGTGAATTTTTGGTAATTTTCTGAAAAACTTCAATTTTTGATGAATAGTGAAACCACTAAGTGGTACTTATAAAAACTGATTTTCCGTTTAAATGAAATTTTTCCATCATTGTGTTTTGAATTTTGAAAATCCTACATACATGGTTGTCATTTTTATGTAAAATTTGGTTCAATGGGATGAAAATAATTTTTTGGTGAATAGTAACTTTTTTTCTTTAATCGCGATTAGAGGTAATTAGTGTAATTTAAGGTAAAAATGATATTATAAAAATATGAAAACACCCTGACACTTGTCCTACCCCTATTGGATGATTCATGTCCGAACAAGACAACCCATGGGTCGATTTAGGGGACCCTATGGAGCCTCTTGGGTGAGATAATGACTCTAATGCCTTTTTTTAAAATAAATGTGAAAATGACACTAACATAAATTGTTTTACTAAAACAATTTTTATAAGGGGTTATACTAATCATAATTTTGTATATAAATACTATTTGGAAAGATAAAAAGATTTCCTACATCAGGATATTTTTGTTATAATTTTTAGACATGAAATAAATTAATTTAATTATGACATCATGATGATGCAACGATGACCTCATTAATGAACAGTTTAAATAAAATGAAACAATAATATAAAATCTAAGATCTACAGTTGTCCAAAAACTATTGGATGGGAATATTTCGAAGCCTTATCATCTTATATTTGAAATATATCAATGTGGGACCTTAGAAATTCGAAACACTTTTGAAAATAAAATAATAGTTTCATGATTACCAAAAGTGCCCCTCCTCTCCTCTTATAAAGGGCCCCGACCTCTACCTCATTTCACACATTCCTCAAGCCTTTGGCTCGGCCATACCCTGCCCATTTACTCTCTCCACATCCCTATCCTCATCCTAGAGGATTCCCTTTGGGCATAATCCTTTCAAAGGAAGCCTTTAGGCTCAAATCAAAAGGAGTTGCACTTTTAAAGGTAATTCATTCTCTCATGTTCATTTGTTTTATTTTGCTTCTCCAACCACCTAAACTCTTTTTTTACTTATTTTGTAAAAACACCAGTATCTTCAATATACTAGGATGTTATTATAAGATTTATTCGAGCTACACTCTCACACAACTACATCAAATGGTTAAAGAACATACAGTTTCCGTGGATGGAGAAATTCTGCCTCCCGAAACGATGATTGTTCAATACTCATTTAACACCTTCAAAGGTGGCCATTATGATGTCACTATTTTTATATATGATATATAATATGTTTATTCTCTCCTTAAGATTCTTTATTTTTCATTTATGTCACACCATTATTGTTTCCATTATGGGTAAACACGATATCTTCATTTTAGGAAGTGCGGACTACCGCCTCCTGAAAGTGATTTGATTCGTCAATACCATATGTGGGATGTGTGAAGGATAAAGATAATGATATTATATATGTTATTATACTGGAATTATAATATACTCTTATATCATTATGATTCCATTCCAGAAAATACGAAATAGAAATGGAAGTAGCGTTCATGCGTACGTACGGCTTACCGTCTCCATGAATGGTGCATTTCATTTCTTACCTCTAAATGTGATGTAATATTATAAATACATGTATATGATGAATATATATGATATATATGTTATCAAAATCATTAATATCATTCTGGATATAATGAACCTTTGACCAAATTAACAACATGTAAGTGTAAGAAGTCTATTTTTGACTTAAGAACCAAATACTGACAAAATGAACATTATTAACTTAAATGATTACATGATGTTCATAACATAGTATAAAAGGAATAATGAACTTTAAAAAGGTTCTTAAGAAATTAGAGATTAACTCAAGTTTATTATTCAGGAGATTAAATAACGGTCGGGTCATGTCGGATACGAGGTAAGGGATCTTACTCCTCTCTTTCTTTTTAAGTACACTCTTTTATGCCATTCCCTCTAAAGCTCATCTTTCTTGTTATTGGGATGTTATTATATATTACACTTACTGTAATTTTTATGTTCATGTGATGAGAGACCCTATTCTCTCTCATCAATCCATTTTGGAAGTTTTGAGTGGCGACGTTAGGCTGCCGAGTTTTCGTAAGTCATTTTTCATCTCACTTTTATTCTCGTAAGATTTATGCTACATTTGCCACAATTTCCTTTGATTGGTGTATGTAATGACCATTATTTTACTCATTGTGTAATATTATTTCATTTATGGGTATTTACATCAATGATTTATTGTCCTTCTTTCATGGGGCGTATGTTTCGAAAGTTACCCATGTCGGTAAGGGAACCTTTCACCCTCCTCTTTTTAAAAGACTTCGTTTGTTATGTCTTTTAATTCACATACTATTATATTGGGATATGTTCTTCTATATCCTGATTGATGTAAATTTTATTTCCAAGTGATTATATTACCTTTTTATCTCTCATCAACTCATTTTCTGAATTTTTGAAGTGACGTCATTAGGCTGTCGAATTTTACCAAGGGATCTTTTTAACCCAATATCGATTTCTTTGGTTTCAACATGTAGTTATTGAATATGTCATCCTTTGAATATGTTTGAATGACCTTTTATTGTTTTAAACATAATATCCAATTATATTGGGTGTATTTATATTTTTCACACATAATTTTGAGATTGATTTATCCTTAATTTAAGGATACCTTCTTTATAAGGGATTTCATCACATTTTACATCTCTATTGAGACTTCATTGTTGTTATGCACCAATTCACTCTTATATGGTGTATATACTGACCTTTGGAATATTATATCATGAATCCATTTATTCTCATGATATTATAAAGTTCTGATTAAATGTTATTCCTCAATTATTGTATTCAAGTGTCTCTAATTTTGGTAAAAACCCTTTAACCAAAATATCGCTTTAAATGTTTTAATTATTTGTTCTTATTAATATCCATGTTTTAAAAATGGTTTTAAGGATTTATTTATATGGATGTTAATGGTTTAAAATGTTAAAAGCTTCAAAGTGGTATGGGACACTTTGATTCAAAAATCTCCTTATTAAATGTTTTAAATGGTTTTGGAAATGGTTTCTTTTTGAACGGATTCATTATTTCAATATACTAAAATGTTATATTGTGATTGAAATGTGTAAATGTTATGTTTCCTTTATGCATGTTTTATGTGATACGTTTATTTTATGGTTCTTGTGCATTGTTATGAAAATGGGTGGTTCCGTGATAAACTAAGGGCGGGTGAGCCCGATATAGCTCTCCAATGCATTGGGTAATGCGAAGGAGTGAAACGTTAAGGTTTCTCAGAAGAGATTTAGGGAATATACTATGATGGGTAAAGTATGATTTCATTATCATGTATATATGTACCCATGTTTCCTTTCCATATTTTTATATCCCTTACTGAGCTTTTTATGCTCATCCCAAGTTTTTTTTGAAATGTTTATCACATGTCAAGGGAAAGGTACATGATATGATGATAGTGTCAAGGAAGTGTCAAGAAATAATCCATGTTTTATTTCAAATATGTTTACATTGATGGGAATGAAGAATACTATCTTTATGTAACCACTTTGTTTATATGTGGAATGTAATGCAAGTTTTATGATCTAATTCTCTAAAACTCTAAAACTGAAAAGATCCTCAACATGTAATCTTGTGATAACTCAAGATTATGTAATATTTAAGGCTAGGGCCTTATAGTTGGTATCAGAGGTCGGTTTAGATAACTTTAGAGGTTAGGGTATTCTTTAAGCATAAGTGGCATTACCATAATGGTTAGGATTTCAGAAAGAGTCCTAGTTTTAGATAAAGTGAATGAGTAAGTATATCTTAGTGTTTACCTTCCTCATTAGAACATGATGGTTTTTTTATATACTCACACTGAACTTTTTGGTTTTAGTAAATGGCTGGATCTAGCAGGCACCAAAGTAACAGTGGATGTGAAGGAAACTGTGACAGTTTTTTTAGCAAGAAACTGAATGATATGTGAGCTGCAATGAGAACTCTTGTGAATATCCTCAATCAACTATCTGGAGTCATGATTGACCACCTAAACCTTGTGGATTTCTCTAAGGCATCATATATGCGAGAAACAAATCCCTACGGAAGTACAGGTAATAATCATAAAGGTAAGTGTGTTCAAAAACCTATGTGTCAAAGATGTGGAAAGAAACACCTAGGAAAATTTTTCAAAGGGACAGAAATATTCTATTGATGTGGAAATGAAGGTCATAAAGCAAGAACCTTCCCTGGAAAAAGGAAGCATCCAATTGACTCGAGGAAAGGGAAAGAAGTTCTTTCTGAGGGATCAATTGAATGTTTTAAATGTGGTGTGCATGGTCATTATGCAAACACATTTTCTATGAAGAAGTTTCGTGAATGGAGTCACCAAGAGCATACAAATGTTTGTTTACCAATACCTAATGTCATTCCGATTGTGGATGAAGAAACTGACAATGACCAATCCAAGGTATGTATTATTTCATGGCTATTGTTTTCCTATTTTGGAATCTTAGGATATGATTCATGATTTTTTTGGTAGGAAAGAGGTATTTAGGAATAAGTTGGAAAAGAATGGTTAATGGATCATGAAGAATGTTGAATGAGTAAGATGTCAACATATAAGGGCTTCAAGAGTTATGGTGAAATTCTTAAGAGTATTAAGTCTCTTTTGATGATGGGGTTACATTAGAAGACTTTTTATATTATGTGTAACCCTGATGTTTAATATAGGCAAATTTTATTCAAGGAATATTTATCTTTCTTTTGTGGACATAGTTATAAAGAACCATTTGGGTTTATATGATCCTTACTTTTGAGGTAATTATGGGTTACTATATGTTATGATTGAAGTGAAAGGAATGAGATAAAATTGAGGTTAAATTATGTTATGGTTATTTTTTATGATTTTATCCCTTTTTGGGGAATGATTTGAGAATTATATAGTTTTGGAAAAATGACAACACGCAGACCGTGTGACTACACATCACGTCAGACAAAGCTGCGGGAATCGAACCCACAACCAAAGTGCGACTGGTATTTATCACCTACCACTGGACTACGTGAAGTCCCTGGTCAGTTTGACTGATTCTTTTAGTTAGATGATTTTATGAATTAAGAGTAAGTTGATTTTGGGTTATTTATGAAAATTATTAACCTATCATGGAGGATATGTGATTATGTTAATTACTTTTCAATATGAGACTTTAGGAGCAACTGATGTTGTTTGGAGATAAATGTTACGATTTAACTTGGAAGACTATGTGACTAAATACTTCAAATATTTGGGTTTAAATCTTATATTGGTTTACTTTGAATAATTTTATGGACAAATTGTTTATCGGATGGTCCTCGTTGAACTTTGGGTTTTTTGGGACAAATTTTGGAGATTAAGCATAGATTTTCTTTTTAAAGGGTTATCCTTTTCTGGATTATCTGACCTTGTACTAACCTTTCTGGTTTTGGTTTTGGTTAAAGCCTAAATACATGGGAAATATATAGTTCCTATTTTGTGGATTAGGTGATTCTATAGAAGTTTATTATAGTACTCTTAATGCGAACAAGTCTCCCTAAATACTCGTCTTTTGGAAAAAATATGAGTTTGATTAAGGAATCCAGTAAAAGTTGAAATTCAACATGATAAGTGATTATGTTTCCTTATGAATAAATTCCTCAATAAAAAGTAACTTAAAACAAAAATGTTGTCTATTAACCTTTCCTACTGGGGAATCGAATACCGTTTAACCCATCACAAGTTTGTGATTTTCTTATTGTTAACTTTCTCCTAAACATGTTTTCTATCACTCTCCATCAGAACATGACCCTATGTTTTCTCCTCCATGTCCATATTTTCATACTTGGAATCCTAGTATGGGTTAACTCGGGTGCCCTTTGTACTTATCTTTCTTTATTTTAAAGTGATTGTTTTACCGACTCTTGTTCCGATGTGGGACTTTCAAAGATGTTTCCAAGCTCAATTTTAAAAATTGTGAGGACGCAATTCCCAAAAGGGGGGAAGGATGTAACACCCTAGGTAAATAAAGAATATGACATTTTCATATTTATCCATATTTGTGAATAAAATATTAATATGACTTTAAAGGGGACGCTATGCTCGATGGCGTACCCAACATGCAACAACGAGTTTCTTGGAAATCTTACGTTGCACTCTAATAATAAAATAATATTATTTTAAATGGTAGTTAACATGTAGCCGTTTTACTGGCGGGAATGGATATAAATAACTAAAATATGATTATATATGTTTTTTAATATTTTTACATTTATCCAATAAAAGATAAAGGCTTAAAATACGGAAATAATTCAATTTTAGGCGTATATGCCCTAGTTTTCACTAAAGGTTCAATTATCGCCTTTTGATGGAGAACTGTCATTAAATATAGTTTTTTTCACTCATATACATCCTTTTTGACCAAATAAAACTCTTCTTAAGAATTGGGACATCAAAATTTACTTTGTGTAAATTTTTGGTATCTTTCTTATAAAGTTCATTTTTTTAATGAATAGTGTAAAATGTTGTATTTTAATTCAAAAACTCTTTTTAATATAATTTATTTATATTATTAGATTATATTTTGAATTGGTTTTAAAGTGAAATTAGAATATATTTTTACCATTAAATCCAATAGTGGTCGTTGTAATTAATTTCACTTTGAAATCAGACTTAAACTAGTGTGAATCTTTTGATACTTATTGTTTCATAAAAACACGCTATTTGCTTTGACAGCGGGAATTAATTATTAAATTAATTAATATGACTTATATGTTTTGAATTTTGTAAAATAGACTTCATTTTTGAATTTGGAATATCAAATATAGCTTAGGGTGAATTTTTGGTAATTTTCTGAAAAACTACAATTTTTGATGAATAGTGAAACCACTAAGTGGTACTTATAAAAACTGATTTTCTGTTTAAATGAAATTTTGACATCATCGTGTTTTGAATTTTGAAAATCAGACATACATGGTTGTCATTAGTATGTAAAATGTGGTTCAATGGGATGAAAATAATTTTTTGGTGAATAGTAACTTTTTTTCATTAATCGCGATTAGAGGTAATTAGTGTAATTTAAGGTAAAAATGATATTACAAAAATATGAAAACACCATGACACTTGTCCTACCCCTTTGTATGAGTCATGGCCGACCAAGACAACCCATGGGTCAATTTAGGGGACCCTATGGAGCCACTTGGGTGAGATAATGACTTTAATGCCTTTTTTTAAATAAAGGTGAAAATGACACTAACATAAATTGTTTTACTAAAACAATTTTTTAAGGGGTTATACTAATCATAATTTTGTCTATAAATACTATTTGGAAAGATAAAACTATTTCATACATCAGGATATTTTTGTTATAATTTTTAGACATTAAATAAATTAATTTAATTATGACATCATGATGATGCAACGATGACCTCATTAATGAACAGTTTAAATAAAATGAAACGATAATATAAAATCTAAGACCTACACTTGTCCAAAAACTATTTTATGGAAATTATTTATAAGCCTTATCATCTTATATTCTAAATATATCAATGTGGGACCTTAGAAATTCGAAACACTTTTGAAAATAAAATAATAGTTTCATGATTACCAAAAGTGCCCCTCCTCTCCTCTTATAAAAGGCCCCCAACTCTACCTCATTTAACACATTCCTAAAGCCTTTGGCTCGGCCATCCCCTGCCCATTTACTCTCTCCACATCCCTCTCCTAATCCTAGAGGATTCCCTTTGGTCATAATCCTTTCAAAGGAAGCCTTTAGGCTCAAATAAAAATGAGTTACACTTTTAAAGGTAATTCATTCTCTCATGTTCATTTGTTTTATTTTGCTTCTCCAACCCCCTAAACTCTTTTTATTTGCTTCTTTTCTAACAACACCAGTATCTTCAATATACTAGTATGTTGTTATAAGATTTATTCGAGCTACACCCTTACACAACTACATCAAATGGTTAAAGAACATACAGTTTCCGTGGATGGCGAAATTCTGCCTCCCAAAACGATGACTGTTCAATACTCAATTAACACCTTCAAAGGTGGCCATTATGATGTCACTATTTTTATATATGATATATAATATGTTTATTCTTTCCTTAAGCTTCTGTATTTTTCATTTATGGCATACCATTATTGTTTCCATTATGGGTAAACACGATATCTTCATTCTAGGAAGTGTGGACTACCGCCCCCTGAAAGTGATTTGATTCGTTAATACCATATGTGGGATGTGTAAAGGATAAAGTTAATGATATTATATATTTTATTATACTGGAATTATAATATACTCTTATATCATTATGATTCCATTCCAGAAAATACGAAATAGAAATGGAAGTAGCATTCATGCGTGCGTACGGCTTACCGTCTCCATGAACGGTGCATTTCATTTCTTACCTCTAAATGTGATGTAATATTATAAATACATGTATATGATGAATATATATGATATATATGTTATCCAAATAATTAATATCATTCTGGATATAACGAACCATTGACCACATTAACAACATGTAAGTGTAAGAAGTCAATTTTTTACTTAAGAACCAAATACCGACAAAATGAACATTATTAAATTAAATGATTACATGATGTTCATAACATGGTATAAAAGGAATAATGAACTTGAAAAAGGTTCTTAATCAAGTAGAGATTAACTCAAGTTTATTATTCAGGAGATTAAAGAATGGTCGGGTCAAGTCGGATACGAGGTAAGGGATCTTACTCCTCTCTTTCTTTTTAAGTACACTCTTTTATGTCATTCCCTCTAAAGATCATCTTTCTTGTTATTGGGAGGTTATTATATATTACACGTACTGTAATTTTTTTTTCATGTGATGAGAGACCCTATTCTCTCTCATCAATCCATTTTGGAAGTTTTGAGTGGCGCCGTTAGGCAGCCGAGTTTTCGTAAGTGATTTTTCATCTCACTTTTATTCCCGTAAGATTTATGCTACATTTGCCACAATTTCCTTTGAGTGGTGTATGTACTGACCATTATTTTACTAATTGTGTAATATTCTTTCATTTATGGGTATTTACATTAATGATGTATTGTCCTTCTTTCACGGGGCGTATGTTTCGAAAGTTACCCAAGTCGGTAAGGGAACCTTTCACCATCCTCTTTTTAAAAGACTTCGTTTGTTATGTCTTTTAATTCACATACTATTCTATTGGGATATGTTCTTTTATATCCCGATTGATGTAAATTTTATTTCCAAGTGATGATATTACCTTTTTATCTCTCATCAACTCATTTTCTGAATTTTTGAAGTGACGTCATTAGGCTGTCGAATTTTACCAAGGGATCTTTTTAACCCAATTTCGATTTTTTTGGGTTCAACATGTAGTTATTGAATATGTCATCCTTTGAATATGTGTGAATGACCTTTTATTTTTTTACACTTAATATCCAATTATATTGGGTGTATTTATATTTGTCACACATAATTTTGAGATTGATTTATCGTTAATTTAAGGATACCTTCTTTATAAGGGATTTCATCACATTTTACATCTCTATTGAGACTTCATTGTTGTTATGCACCAATTCACTCTTATATGGTGTATATACTGACCTTTGGAATATTATATCATGAATCCATTTATTCTCATGATATTATAAAGTTCTGATTAAATGTTATTTCTCAATTATTGTATTCAAGTGACTCTAATTTTGGTAAAAACCCTTTAACCAAAATATCGCTTTAAATGTTTTAATGATTTGTTCTTATTAATATCCATGTTTTCAAAATGCTTTTAAGGATTAATTTATGTGGATATTAATGGTTTAAAATGTTAAAAGCTTCAAAGTGGTATGGGACACTTTGATTCAAAAATCTCCCTATTAAATGTTTTAAATGGTTTTGGAAATGGTTTCTTTTTGAACGGATTCATTATTTCAATATACTAAAATGTTATATTGTGATTGAAATGTGGAAATGTTATGTTTCCTTTATTCATGTTTTATGTGATACGTTTATGTTATGGTTCTTGGGAATTGTTATGAAAACGGGTGGTTTCATGATAAACTAAGGGCGGGTGAGCCCGATATAGCTCTCCAATGCATTGGGTAATGCGAAGGAGTGAAACGTTAAGGTTTCTCCGAAGAGATTTAGGGAATATACTGTGATGGGTATTCCAAACGTAACTAAGAGGGTTACTCCCTATGTAAGAATGTTATGAATGCCTCAAGTTACCCTTATGTCTTATGATTTCTATGATTTATTCATGATTTGATGAGGTATGTTAAAGTTCATATGTTTTATGGGTAAAGTATGATTTCATTCTCATGTATATATATACCCATGTTTCCTTTCAATATTTTTATATCCCTTAATGAGATTTTTTATGCTCATCCCAAGTTTTTTTTGAAATGTTTTTCACAGGTCAAGGGAAAGGTACATGATATGATGATAGTGTCAAGGAAGTGTCAAGAAATAATCCATGTTTTATTTTAAATATGTTTCCATTGATGGTAATGAAGAATACTATCTTTATGTAACCACTTTGTTTATATGTGGAATGTAATGAAAGTTTTATGATCTAATTCTCTAAAACTATAAACCTGAAAAGATCCTCAATGTGTAATCTTGTGATAACTCATGATTATGTAAGATTTAAGGCTGCGGCCTTATAGTTGGTATCAGAGGTCGTTTTAGATAACTTTAGAGGTTAGGGTATTCTTTAAGAATAAGTGACATTACCATAATGGTTAGGATTTCAGAAAGAGTCCTAGTTTTAGATAAAGTGAATGAGTAAGTATATCTTAGTGTTTACCTTCTTCATTAGTACATGATGGTTTTTTTTATATACTCACACTGAACTTTTTGGTTTTAGTAAATTTCTGGATCTAGCAGGCACCAAAGTAACAATGGATGTGAAGGAAACTGTGACAGTTTTTTTAGAAAGAAACTGAATGATATGGGAGATGCAATGAGAACTCTTGTGATTATCCTCAATCAACTATCTGGATTCATGATTGACCACCTAAACCTTGGTGATTTCTCTAAGGCATCATATATGCGAGAAACAAATCCCTACAGAAGTAAAGGTAATAATCATAAAGGTAAGTGTGTTCAAAACCTATGTGTCAAAGATGTGGAAAGAAACACCTAGGAAAATGTTTCAAAGGGACAGAAATTTTCTATAGATGTGGAAATGAAGGTCATAAAGCAAGAACCTTCCATGGTAAAAGGAAGCATCTAGTTGACTCGAGGAAAGGGAAATAAGTTTTTTCTAAGGGATCAATTGAATGTTTTAAATGTGGTGTGCATGGTCATTATGCAAACACATGTCCTATGAAGAAGTTTCGTGAATGGAGTCACCAAGAGCGTACAAATGTTCGTTTACCAATACCTAATGCCATTCCGATTGAGGATGAAGAAACTGACAATGACCAATCAAAGGTATGTTTTATTTCATGGCTATTGTTTTCCTATTTTGGAATCTTAGGATATGATTCATGATTTTTTTTGTAGGAAAGAGGTATTTCGGAATAAGTTGGAAAGGAATGGTTAATGGATCATGATGAATGTTGAATGAGTAAGATGTCAACATATAAGGGCTTCAAGAGTTATGGTGAAATTCTTAAGAGTATTAAGTCTCTTTTGATGATGGGGTTACATTAGAAGACTTTTTAAATTATGTGTAACCCTGATGTTTAATATAGGAAAATTTTATTCAAGGAATATTTATCTTTATTTTGTGGACATAGTTATAAAGAACCATTTGGGTTTATATGATCCTTACTTTTGAGGTAATTATGGGTTACTATATGTTATGATTGAAGTGAAAGGCATGAGATAAAATTGATGTTAAATTATGTTATGGTTATTTTTGATGATTTTATCCCTTTTTGGGGAATGATTTTAGAATTATATAGTTTTGGAAAAAGGACAACACGCAGACCGTGTGACTACCCATCGCGTCGGACAAAGCTATGGGAATCGAACCCACAACCAAAGTGCGACTAGTATTTATCACCTACCACTGGACTACATGAAGTACCTGGTTAGTTTGACTGATTCTTTTAGTTAGATGATTTTATGAATTAAGAGTAAGTTTATTTTGGGTTATTTATTAAAATGATTAACCTATCATGGAGGATATGTGATTAGGTTAATTACTTTTCAATATAAGACTTTAGGAGCAACTGATGTTGTTTGGAGATAAATGTTACGATTTAAATTGGAAGACTATGTGACTAAATCCTTCAAATATTTGGGTTTAAATATTATATTGGTTTACTTTGAATAATTTTATGGACAAATTGTTTATCAGATGGTCCTCGTGGAAACTTTGGGTTTTTTGGGACAAATTTTGGAGATTAAGCATAGATTTTCTTTTTAAAGGGTTATCCTTTTCTGGATTATCTGACCTTGTACTAACCTTTCTGGTATTGGTTTTGGTTAAATCCTAAAGACATGGGAAGTATATAGTTCCTATTTTGTGGATTAGGTGATTCTGTAGAAGTTGATTATAGTACTCTTAATGCGAACAAGTCTCCCTAAATACTCGTCTTTTGGAAAAAATATGAGTTTGATTAAGGAATCTAGTAAAAGTTGAAAGTCAACATGATAAGTGATTATATTTCCTTATGAATAAATTCCTCAATAAAAAGTAACTTAAAACAAAAATTTTGTCTATTAACCTTTCCTACTGGGGAATCGAATACTGTTTAACCCATCACAAGTTTGTGATTTTCTTATTGTTAACTTTCTCCTAAACATGTTTTCTATCACTCTCCATCAGAACATGACCCTAAGTTTTCTCCTCCATGTCTATATTTTCATACTTGGAATCCTAGTATGGGTTAAATCGGGTGAACTTTGTACTTATCTTCCTTTATTTTAAAGTGATTGTTTTACCGACTCTTGTTCCGATGTGGGACTTTCAAAGATGTTTCCAAGCTCAATTTTAAAAATTATGAGGACGCAATTCCCAAAAGGGGGGAAGGATGTAACACCCCAGGTAAATAAATAATATTATATTTTCATATTTATCCATATTTGTGAATAAAATATTAATATGACTTTAAAGGGGATGCTATGCTTGATGGCGTTCCCAACACGCAACAACGAGTTTCTTGGAAATCTTACGTTGCACTCCAATAATAAAATAATATTATTTTAAATGGTAGTTAACATGTAGCCATTTTATTGGTGTTAATGGATATAAATAACTAAAATATGATTATATATGTTTTTTAATGTTTCTACATTTATCCGATAAAAGATAAAGGCTTAAAATACAGAAAGAATTCAATTTTAGGCGTATATGCCCTAGTTTTCACTAAAGGTTCACTTATCGCCTTTTGATGGAGAACTGTCATTAAATATAGTTTTTTTCACTCATATACATCCTTTTGGACCAAATTAAACTCTTCTTAAGAATTTGGACATCAAAATTTAATTTGTGTAAATTTTTGGTATCTTTCTTATAAAGTTCATTTTTTAATGAATAGTGTAAAATGTTGTATTTTAATTCAAAACCTCTTTTTAATATAATTTATTTATATTATTAGATTATCTTTTGAATTGGTTTTAAAGTGAAATTAGAATATATTTTTACCATTATATCCAATAGTGGTCATTGGAATAAATTTCACTTTGAAATCAGACTTAAACTAGTGTCAATCTTTTGATACTTATTGTTTCATAAAAACACGCTATTTGCTTTGACAGCAGGAATTAATTATTAAATTAATTAATATGAATTATATGTTTTGAATTTTGTAAAATAGATTTCATTTTTTAATTTGGAATATCAAATATAGCTTAGGGTGATTTTTTGGTAATTTTCTGAAAAACTTCAATTTTTTATGAATAGTGAAACCACTAAGTGGTACTTATAAAAATTGATTTTCCGTTTAAATGAAAATTTTCCATCATCGTGTTTTGAATTTTGAAATTCAGACATACATGGTTGTCATTAGTATGTAAAATGTGGTTCAATGGGATGAAAATCATTTTTTTGGTGAATAGTAACTTTTTTTCATTAATCGCGATTAGAGGTAATTAGTGTAATTTAAGGTAAAAATGATATTATAAAAATATGAAAACACCATGACACTTGTCCTACCCCTATTGGATGAGTCATGTCCGACCAAGACAACCCATGGGTCTATTTAGGGGACCCTATGGAGCCTCTTGGGTGAGATAATGACTTTAATGCCTTTTTTTAAATATAGGTGAAAATGACACTAACATAAATTGTTTTACTAAAACAGTTTTTTTAAGGGGTTATACTAATAATAATTTTGTCTATAAATACTCTTTGGTAAGATAAAACGATTTCCTACATCATGATATTTTTTTTATAATTTTTATACATTAAATAAATTAATTTAATTATGACATCATGATGATGCAACGATGACCTCATTAATGAACAGTTTAAATAAAATGAAACGATAATATAAAATATAAGACCTACACCTGTCCAAAAACTATTGGATGGAA
Organism: Viscum album; assembly: GCA_963277665.1. Lineage (NCBI taxonomy): Eukaryota > Viridiplantae > Streptophyta > Magnoliopsida > Santalales > Viscaceae > Viscum > Viscum album. The sequence continues at coordinate 897,235,770 of OY728142.1, forward strand.
ATATTTCTAAGCCTTATCATCTTATATTCAAAATATATCAATGTGGGACCTTAGAAATTCAAAACACTTTTGAAAATAAAATAATAGTTTCATGATTACCAAAAGTGCACCTCCTCTCCTCTTATAAAAGGCCCCAACCTCTACCTCATTTCACACATTCCTCAAGCCTTTGGCTCGGCCATACCCTGCCCATTTACTCTCTCCACATCCCTCTCCTCATCCTAGAGGATTCCCTTTGGTTATAATCCTTTCAAAGGAATCCTTTAGGCTCAAATCAAAAGGAGTTACACTTTTAAAGGTAATTCATTCTCTCATGTTCATTTGTTTTATTTTGCTTCTCCAACCCCCTAAACTCTTTTTATTTACTTATTTTGTAACAACAACAGTATCTTAAATATAATAGGATGTTGTTATAAGATTTATTCGAGCTACACTCTCACACAACTACATCAAATGGTTAAAGAACATACAGTTTCCGTGGATGGCGAAATTCTGCCTCCCGAAACGATGATTGTTCAATACTCATTTAGCACCTTCAAAGGTGGCCATTATGATGTCACTATTTTTATATATGATATATAATATGTTTATTCTTTCCTTATGCTTCTGTATTTTTCATTTATGGCATAACATTATTGTCTCCATTATGGGTAAACACGATATCTTCATTTTAGGAAGTGCGGACTACCGCCCCCTGAAAGTGATTTGATTTGTTAATACCATATGTGGGATGTGTAAAGGATAACATTAATGATATTATATATGTTATTATACTGGAATTATAATATACTCTTATATCATTATGATTCCATTCCAGAAAATATGAAATAGAAATGGAAGTAGCGTTCATGCGTACGTACGGCTTACCGTCTCCATGAACGATGCATTTCATTTCTTACCTCTAAATGTGATGTAATATTATAAATACATGTATATGATGAATATATATTATATATATGTTATCCAAATCATTAATATCATTCTGGATATAACGAAACTTTGACCAAATTAACAACATGTAAGTGTAAGAAGTCTATTTTTGACATATAACTTAAATGATTACATGATGTTCATAACATGGTATAAAAGGAATAATGAACTTGAAAAAGGTTCTTAAGCAAGTAGAGATTAACTCAAGTTTATTATTCAGGAGATTAAAGAACGGTCTGGTCAAGTCGGATACGAGGTAAGGGATCTTACTCCTCTCTTTCTTTTTAAGTACACTCTTTTATGTCATTCCCTCTAAAGCTCATCTTTCTTGTTATTGGTATGTTATTATATATTACACTTACTGTAATTTTTATGTTCATGTGATGAGATACCCTATTCTCTCTCATCAATCCATTTTTGAAGTTTTGAGTGGCGCCGTTAGGCTGCCGAGTTTTCGTAAATGATTTTTCATCTCACTTTTATTCCCGTAAGATTTATGCTACATTTGCCACAATTTCCTTTGATTGGTGTGTGTACTGACTATTATTTTACTCATTGTGTAATATTCTTTCATTTATGGGTATTTATATCAATGATGTATTGTCCTTCTTTCACGGGGCGTGTGTTTTGAAAGTTACCCAAGTCGGTAAGGGAACCTTTCACCCTCCTCTTTTTAAAAGACTTCGTTTGTTATGTCTTTTAATTCACATACTATTCTATTGGGATATGTTCTTCTATATCCTGATTGATGTAAATTTTATTTCCAAGTGATGAGATTACCTTTTTATCTCTCATCAACTCATTTTCTGAATTTTTGAAGTGACACATTAGGCTGTCGAATTTTACCAAGGGACCTTTTTAACCCAATTTCGATTTCTTTGGGTTCAACATGTAGTTATTGAATATGTCATCCTTTGAATATGTGTGAATTACCTTTTATTGTTTTACACTTAATATCCAATTATATTGGGTGTATTTATATTTGTCACACATAATTTTGAGATTGATTTATCCTTAATTTAATGATACCTTCTTTATAAGGGATTTCATCACATTTTACATCTCTATTGAGACTTCATTGTTGTTATGCACCAATTCACTCTTATATGGTGTATATACTGACCTTTAGAATATTATATCATGAATCCATTTATTCTCATGATATTATAAAGTTCTGATTAAATGTTATTCCTCAATTATTTTATTCAAGTGTCTCTAATTTTGGTAAAAACCCTTTAACCAAAATATCACTTTAAATGTTTTAATGATTTGTTCATATTAATATCCATGTTTTCAAAATGGTTTAAAAGATTTATTTATATGGATATTAATGTTTTAAAATGTTAAAACCTTAAAAGTGGTATGGGACACTTTGATTCAAAAATCTCATTATTAAATGTTTTAAATGGTTTTGGAAATGGTTTCTTTTTGAACGGATTCATTATTTCAATATACTAAAATGTTATATTGTGATTGAAATATGGAAATGTTATGTTTCCATTATGCATGTTTTATGTGATACATTTATGTTATGGTTCTTGGGCATTGTTATGAAAACGGGTGGTTCCGTGATAAACTAAGGGCAGGTGAGCCCGATATAGCTCTCCAATGCATTGGGTAATGTGAAGGAGTGAAACGTTAAGGTTTCTCCGAAGAGATTTAGGGAATATACTGTGATGGGTATTCCAAACTTAACCAAGAGGGTTACTCCCTACGTAAGAATGTTATGAATGCCTCAAGTTACCCTTATGTCTTATGATTTCTATGATTTATTCATGATTTGATGAGGTATGTTAATGTGCATATGTTTTATGGGTAAAGTATGATTTCATTCTCTTGTATATATGTACCCATGTTTCCTTTCCATATTTTTATATCCCTTACTGAGCTTTTTATGCTCATCCCAAGTTTTTTTTTGAAATGTTTTTCACAGGTCAAGGGAAAGGTACATGATATGATGATAGTGTCAAGGAAGTGTCAAGAAATAATCCATGTTTTATTTTAAATATGTTTCCATTGATGGGAATGAAGAATACTATCTTTATGTAACCACTTTGTTTATATGTGTAATTTAATGCAAGTTTTATGATCTAATTCTCTAAAACTCTAAACCTGAAAAGATCCTCAACGTGTAATCTTGTGATAACTCAAGATTATATAAGATTTAAGGCTGGGACCTTATATCAGTTCCATTGTCCATTTCAGGTCTATATTTTTTACTGATTCCTCTTTAGTATGTTTATTTTTTGGTTTTTCTACACTGTTAAAAATGAGGGCATAGTTTCCCCACAATCAGTTTTAGGCCCTCGCTGCTAGTTAGTAGGCTCTGGCATTTGGGAAAATGCGCTTGAGGTCCTCTTACCAATTGGGTTCGGGGCACCCGGATCCGGGATGTTACATAAAATTTATTCCACTTTTTCAAGAAAAATAAGCATGAATGTTATTTAATATAATTAATATATTTCAATAATTTATTCCAATAACATAGAGCCTAATAATCAAGCTCTATATCAGCATCTATTCTTGAAAATAATCTATATAGTATCTAAAAAATACATGGAAAATATTATTCATTACATATTATTTCAGTGGTATGAGAATCTATTGACCCATAGAAGGTGATAACCATATTTCTATAGGATCAATCCAAGAATATATTTGATTTGAATAATTTATTGGGTCTAGGTGGCTACTATAGGCATTTCATTAAGGACTTCTCAAACCTAGCAGTACCTCTTATGGGCTTGATTGAAAATGTTGGGAATTTCTTATGGTCTGAAGTTTGTGAAGAATACTTCCAAGAGTTGAAATGGAGACTAAATTCAGTATCTATACTAATCCTTCCCGAGTTAGGAAATATCTATACATTCTATTATGATGCATTAGGAATCAGGATTAGGGCAGTTATGATGTCGGGAGATCAGGTTGTAGCATATGTGTCCCACAAGATGAGGCCTCATGAGTGAAACTACCAAAAGCATGGCCTAAAGTGACCAGTATTTGTACATGGTTTATGTTGATAGAGTAATTATCTATTTGAACAATATTTCATCATCTACACAGACCATAAAATTCTCAAATACATTTCCAGACAGTTATATTTGAACCTTAGGCATCATAGGTGGGTGGAATACTTTCAGTCATTTGACTTTGATCTCGCTTATATTCCTAGGAATGGAAATTAAGTAGATGAAACCCTAATACAGAATAATATAACACATTTCATTGAGGAGTCCAGTAGTGAGTGGAATTTAATGTCCATGTTTTATAAGATACATCTAGAGGTTCAATAATATCATGGGAAGCCTATTTTAGCAGCATTGGAAGTGACATCAGCCCTTCTTCAAAACATAAAGATGATATATCTTTTTAATCCATAGGGATTATAATTGAGTACAACTGTCTAATGAGATGATCTACCACCTGGTTGGTTTATCAATGTGGATGAGATTCTTCACTTCCACAAGTGATTCTAGGTTCCTTCAGACATACAGGAATAATATATGTGGAAATCTCATTCTTTTATTTGGTATGTTCTCCATGGGATTACCATGATTTATCAAGGAATAAGTCAAAATTATTGGTGGCCAATTGTGATGAGAGATATTTTAGCTTTCAACATTTGATACTCCACCGATCAGCAGGTGAACCCTGAGCACCAGTAGCCTGCTGGACTTTTACAGCCTCTATGTATTCCTGAGATAAAATATGATAACGTCACCATGGATTTTGTGATGGGATTTATGATATCCCATTAAGGAATTGATGTTTTATGGGTGATCATCTACAGGTTTACCAAACTCATACACTTCCTAGCTATTTGAGATAACTTCTCAGTTGATGAGCTTCAGAGGTTTTATATTCAAGATATTGTGTGCCTACACTATGTTCCCCATTATATCATACCAAATTGGGATTCCCGGTTTACATCATAGTTCTGGTAGAGGTTATAGAAGGCATTGGATTTATAATTACTCTTGATTACATAATATCACTCTCATACCAATTGGAAATCTATGAATAAGATATATGTTCTATAATAAATTCAATGACCATTATTCCTTGATTTAAATGGATATTGGTAGAAGCATATACCTCTCATTGGATTTTAGGAAATGATTAATATGAATTCGTATAAGTCCCTTTATGGTATACTTTATCATTCTCCTCTATGCTGGTTAAAGGTAGGTGAGATAGTACCTCTTGTTCCTCATCTCATTTATGAGACTTAAGAGAAATTACAACTAATTTATAGATGTATAGCTATATCTCAATCCAAGAAGAAGTCTTATATCGATCATCACCATCGACCAATGTGGTTCAAGGTGGGAAATTGGGTCTTTGTGTGCGTTTATACTAGATTGGTTCGTAGATGGATTCATAGACAAGGCATGATATCTCAACATTACATCGATCCTTTTGAGGTTGTCAAAAGAGTTAGATTGGTATTCTATCAGTTGAAATTACCTCAATAGTACCATTATTTGTTTGAAATTTTCCATGTATCACAACATCATCATTAACATTATAACATGTCTTACTCATTTGATCCTTAGGATATTGAGATAGAGGCTAATGTGTCCTTTGAGGAGCGTCAGATACGTATCATTGGTCAGAGCATGAAGTCTCTATGAGGTAGTTCAGATCCACTATTCTGGTTGATATTGTAGCATGACCATATATAGGATGAGACCTGGGAGTGAGAGGTCAATTTACATGCTTAGTGTCCAGAAATTTTTTCAGATGAGGCTTTACCACCCTCTGAAGGGAAACTTGGGGATGAGTTGTTTTAAGGAGGGGAGGTTGTAATGTCCCAAATTTTTTATGTGGCATGGACTCTTTTGATATTATTCAAAACCATATGTTTTAATATAGTAAGTTCTCTAAGGTCTAAGGAGTGGTTAAAGAGAGTTTGGGGCATGTTCAAATATTAGAGACCTATAATTTGGGGAGGCTGATAGAGCCTCGTGGCTAGCGCATGGTTAGTAATACCCATGCGACTCAATCATGTGGGGAACTCAGTGCATAAAAGGAGGCCACACTATTCTACTAAACCATACAATTGGATCCACATTCCCATGAAGGCGTTGAAATATTTTTAACGGATCTCTTTCACATGGTTTTCACAAAATTAGTAAAACTATATGCGTAGCTCAATTGAGGGGATTCCTTGGATGGTGTTGGGAACACTGTTTGGAAAATTATGCACCTAAACCGTGTGACCCCTTAATGAAGGTTTAAATGATTCTTTTCCCCTTAAAATTTTTGGAATCTTAAACCCTTTCTCCTCCCACTTGTTTCTGGGAAGACCACATTCCATGAAAATGGCCTCTCCTCTAAGCTAGGGATTTTGGTATCTCATCTATATGATCAATGTTTTTTTGTCATCGAGTGTCTTGGATCCATGATGGTAATCTATCTAATCCTCTTCTTTATCTTCTTTTTTACCTTCCTATATCCTGGTGCAAGCTCATATGCCCTATTTCTAGGGAATTGGTCTTCTATTCCAATTTCTTCTATTATAGATCAATTAAAAGGTCGAAACTGGATGAGGATAGTGCTAGATGCCAAAGGTAGGTGGTTTAGCTCTTTTACACAAGTGTCATTTCATTTTTATCATGTGTCATGTTCCATGATCCAGACCTTCCGGCATCAACTCCTTAATGTTTAATTAATTTTAATTAAGGGTTATTTTCATGCATAATTGGACCCTAGTGACCTACAAAACAATTTCGTTGGGTGTTTTCATTGACAAAAGCTACCCCTGTGGGTATTCCCTTATTTAAGAGAATAATTTCCCTTTTTCCTTAATTTGTTAAACCAAATTTTTATCTGTGTGATTTACCTGTAAAAAATGATACTCTTGAAGCATGATTTGAACAAAGGAAAATGAGTGGCCATGTTTTAGTCCCCATGATTTAGGCCTTAGTTTTAATTATATGAATAATATAAATTATAAAACTTGAATAATGTGTTATGAATTGAATTCCTATTAAATGATGCCATTTTTTGGTAGTTAATCCCCCCAAATATACTTATATGAGAGATAAAATTGGTTTGGATTTAAGTAATCGATGGATGGGATCATCATGCTATATAAGTAATACCTTTAAAAGATTTTATATACACTGGGAGTGATACTTAAATCCTTATAGTATGCCTCGTATGGGCTCATAAATATGATTACTTACCTACCCATGGGTAATAACAGTTCCATGGGGGAGTCACCATGGATGTTCTTAGTGAAAAGATGGTTATACTAGGCCATGAGTAATAATAGGTACCCTCTGTTAGATACCTAGGATAGTCTCATAGGGTCATGTTTTACACCATACCGATACTGATACTTGGGATTCCCTTTACGGATCCCCTTGGATTGATTCTTAAGGTGTTGGATATTTATAGAGATCCTAGAGTGACTCTTGGGGTTCCTTTTATAGATCGCTTTGGATGGGATTAAGATTCCACTTATTAAATTTTAAGTTTGATTTTTTATTAAATTCTATGATTTTATAACTGTTATCCCAGGGGAATATAAACCAAGACATATCACATGCTTATGGTTTCTCCACTCTTGATTCTTGATTTATGATGAACTATTATTATGCCCATATAATATTTTAATAGGTTCACCAAGGTTCAGAGACATCTGTATTAGGTCAAAGTAGGTAGTGTCGGTTAGGTATCCATGAGAAACTCCAACCAATATGTTTTATTTATTTATTGCATTAATTTTATTATATACCCACACACTAATCATTTTATATGCATGAACTTAGTTGTTCTAGAAAACATTCGTGGTGGACTACTGAGTATATCTCACACCCTACTCGGGCCTCCCATGGAACCCAAGAAGACGTCATGATGGAAAGTGTCAAAAAGGGATGTTTCTAGATTCCAATGCATATCAAAACTAGTATAAAGTACAGAAGTCAAGAACAGAGCATATGCTCATGATTCTATTAGTAAAAGCTTTTGGTCTTTTATGTTTTTTATAGCATGTGGTATATGCATGTTTTCCACGTATCTTGTGTATCTCATTTTATAATAGTTTTATGACATGATCAACATCATTTTTGGTATCCATTTATGTTTCATATTCTACCAGTTTACTAATATTGGATGATTAATATTTCATATTCTTTTACTTCTTGTCTTCTATCGATTTATCTACTTATCAGATTTCTATTATCATTGTGCTATGATCTGACTCATGAGGGTATAGTCTCCCCATAAACACACCCTAGTCCCTCACTAAAAGTAAGTAGCTCTGGCATATAGGGATTCATTCTTGAGGCCTTATGGACAACTATCTCTGGGCACTTCCTAGTGTCTTTTGGGGTGGGATTCTATAAAATAATATTTATTTTTCTTTCAATACATCTATCAAGAAAAACTGAAATAGAATTCATACATATATATGACCTATCATATACATGAATAGTGTAATTAATTTTCTATCTCTAACTTTAATATATTACTATAAATGCATATTATGGCATCCATCCTTTTATTACATGACTTTTCATTACATGTAACCAAATATAGAGTCTTTTTAAGTTTAGTTTCATGGAAAAAAGGTACATAATACAAAAAAAATTAAAACATTCTTATATAAACAATTTAAATAATTCTTCAAGAGTTCATTATAGGTTACTTTTACTACACCTCATATCCTGGGGACACACATCAAATGAAAGGGGTGAGCATGAATCCTAGTAAGGGAATAAATAAGAGAGACTTGTAACATGTGATATTGAGATATATCAATATGAACATGAGATGTAATGATAAGGCATGAGAAATAGGCACAAAATTATAATAAGAACATGAATAATAAAAAAGACATGTGGCTACAACATTTTAATTATATATTAATAAGCATATCACCAAGGTTTATCCCCAAGGCGTCATAAATAAAAATTACCAAGTTTATTCACCAAGGTATCATAAACCATGTCAAATCTATAGATTAAATTCTTTACCAAATGAATTAGATCACTATCCGGATTCACCCTTCATATGTATTAATTTCATGTGATCCAAATGACAAAAAAATTCATTAATAACCCATGTAGAGTAAATAAACGGTTTCTTATCAAAATCATAGCATACAAAAGTGCTTAAATAAATGATCATTACGTCATTTTTACACACGAAATGAAATTTGGGTTTCATACATGTAAATACCCAAATAAATCTTCATTTTAAATTTTTTCTGAATACCCATTAAAAATAAAAGGGGTTTGGTTTTTCAAATAAAAAAGGAAAATATAATTTCTTATGTAAAAGGGAAAATTTGAGAAGTAAATTCAGCAGCATGACGGGTAAAAAACATGGTTTTAAAAAAAGGGAAAATTTGAGAGGACATGGATTACCCATTCATAAAAAAAATTATTACAATAACGGGATAAAATAAAGGGGAAAAATACCTTAGTTTTGAAATTTTAATACATACCACATGAAAAGGGAACTTGAATGGAAAAGAGAAGTGAATATTTTCCTTACCTTGAAGATTTGTTCCTAAAACTTGAGGATAGAACCTTGGGGGATTGGGGATACCCTGGGGGACTCAATTGGAAGAAAAATAAATAAAACATAGTGTATGATGGATTGGTAGTGGAATGAAATGGATAAATGGGTGGTTATTTATAAGATAAGTGATGGATTTGTTTAATAATTTCCAAATATGGGCCTTAGAAATCTAGGATGTGAAAAATGAAAAACCATTGGCTTACCCATGGTTTTTTCAAATATTTTTGGACTTTTGGGTCACATTTTATGATAATGTAATCCTACATAACCGAACACCATTATTTATTACATTTTTTGACTTGGAATGGTAAAGATTCCCAAAAGTAATGTTCTTAAAAATCAATTTTTATTTTTAGACTTTGGAAAGTAAATTATAGATTTAAAAATTGATTAAAATATATTAAAAGAAATAATATTAATATAATAAAATATTTTAGTTCTTAGTTTGTTTTTAATTTGTTATTATATCATTATGACATAAGTATGATGTCATTAAATACACTGAAATCCTAAAATCATATTTGTTTACTATTCATATAAAAATTAAAGTATTCTAGACAATTATCATAAATTCACCATAATAAAATTTCAACTTGATTTTTTCAAAAAAAATATTATTATTTTATTATAAAAATTAATTAAATATGATAATTTTAACTTTTAAATATAAAAATCCTTATTTAATTAAAAATAGCATTTTTAAGGCATAATCAAATTTCTGACACTTAGAAAACTTTCCTAGGACTTTATAAAATTATTTTATCATTTATTATTTAAATAAAAGTGTTTTAAAAACTATTTAATTTAAAAATATTATTCAGGGTATTTTGGTGTATTAAAACAAATATATATATTTTCAAGAAAAATACAATAACGTTTTATTTTACATCCAAAAATCAAATTATCAAATTTTTTAAAATTAAACATATATTTAATTAGGAAAAAAATATTACTAAAATCAATTGATAGAATACACATTTTATTTATATAAATGAAAAAATAATTTAATTAACTATGTTTTAGACATTTTACCCCGTATTACACTCATATATGCTCTAAGAGTAAGGTGTGTGATAGTGGTAGTTTCATGGGGTGTCTCAGAAAACTTCAACCTAGTGGTAATCTCCACTAACTTGAACATCTACCATAGGAAATTTCATTCAATGTTCACTTATTGAATTTTTTCTTGGTCTTTTTCAAGGGTGAACCACAGTAACAATACCACCCTCCCAAGTTCTGAGAAATGGGCTTCAAATGGAACGACTCTACTGGTTGAGACCATTTATTCTTCTTTCTGTATCAATTATTATTTTTCATTAATTTTATACAAACTAATAATAATGGAAAAATTATGAACTAAGGGTTTAATTTCCAATTATTATATTTCCAATGGTCATATTGACCAATGGTCATATAATGATTGAATCCCAACAGTCAAATTTCCATTTTATACCCTATAAATACTACCTCATTCTTTCACTCAAAATTCAATACATTTTTTCTCAAGGTTATATTTTCATTTCCATAAGATATTGATTGGTTAAATAATATTCTATTTTATTTATATAGACTATTTAGTGTGGGTGGTGATTCTAGTATATTTAAGTGATCCATACTTTCATATTTTAGTTATTTTATTTTATATTTTTTGTCTAATTATAATGTTTGGAATTTTAATTGGTCACATAGCTATATAAATTAATGATCATTGTTAAATAAATATATATATATATTTATATTTATATTTTTTTACATGAATTATTTTATATATTATGTAATAAAAATTTATTTAGGACAAAATATCATTTAGAAAGTCTAGGATGTTACATTCCTCCCCCTTTAAGAAATTTTTTCCCTAAATTTTCAAATCATTATCTCAGTTGAGAAAAGGTGAGGTTAATTATTTCTCATTGACTCCCCTGGTTCCCATGTTACTTATTTATATTTATGGTTCCTCCACGACACTTTAAGGATCTCGGTTTTCTAATTGCAAAGAACCTTGTCTATACGGTCCAAGATCTTTACCAGTTGTTCCTCATAAGAGAGGTCATGTTCCTATTGTACCACCTCAAAATTAAGACATCTGAGGGATAATGTATGTATTGTATCAATAGATATACATATAATACATCATAAACATGATATAGATTCACTAGAAGCTATAGACTATAGGTCACTACTACTATGTGATCAAGGATTTCATAGGGGCCAATGTAGCTCAGGCTAAGATTCCCTTTATTTCCAAATAACATGAATTTCTTCCATGGTGATATTTGAAGGAAAACATTATACCCAACATGAAACTTCAATTCCATTAAATTATTTTCATCATAGCTCTTATTATGAATCTATGTATTGTTTATATGTTATTGTAGGGAATGAAGCATTTCTTTCATCTTTTACACAAGATCATCCCAAAGAAATTTCCACTCTCCTACTTCTTCCCAACAAGTAGGACTTCTACATCAATTTCCAAATAGATCTTCATATGGTTCTTTTTTAATACTAGATTGGAATCATTTTTTGTATAAGAAATCAAATAATGGGAAGTGTTAATCCCATCAACATTTAAATTACATAGAGTATGTTTTCAATATATCCTCATGTTTCTGGATAGTCCTTTTAAATTGTCCATTAGTTTGGGAGTAATGGGCCATACTAATATTCAATGCAGTATTTAGAGTATATTGAATACTTCTTGATAATTTAGATTTGATCCTTGTAATATGATCAGAAATGATAGAAGTTGGAACCCCATAAGACCTCACCACTTCCTTTATGTAAATCTAGGAAAGTTAGTGAGAAGATAAATATTACCAAATAGCATGGAAATGGTTAGTCTTAGTAAGTCGATCCACTATAACCCATGTTGTATAGTTTCCTTTGGATTTTATTAGGAAGCCAGTGTTGAATTCCATAGTGATATTGTTTCACTTCCATGTTGGTATGGGTAGTGATTTGAATACCCCTTTAGGAAGTTGTCACTCTACCTTCACCTATTGGCACACTAAGCACCTTGAAGTGTAGTTGGAAATCTCCCTATTCATATGATCTTACCAATAACAATCAAGAAGGTCCCTATACATTTTAGTGCTTCCAAGATGTATAGAGAATGTAGATATATGAGCTTCATCCATTAGATCCTTCTTTATCTTCAATATTATTAGGACACATAGCCTTGTATGAAATTTCGATACACCTCCTTGATCAGTATTTAACTCAGGAAACCAATCATCCCTCACAGACTCTATATTATTTTGTAATAAATGATCTTATATTTGATCTTTCTTTGTCATTTCTAGTAACTATGGTTGAGAAATAATTTTGTATAGGGTTGATGATGGCCCTTAACTTATGATTTCCATGTCTAGTTTGACTAGTTCCTTGATCAAAGGACCTCCCTAAATCCTCATCATTTCCATCATAATATGGTCTTTCCTACTTAATGAATCAGTGACTCTATTTTCTCTTCCAAGGTGATAATGAATTGAAGAGTGATATTATTTAAGAATATCCAAACATCTTCTTTGTGTCATGTTAAATCACCTTTTCATGAAAATATACTTAAAACTTTGGTGGTCTGGGTATATATCACATTTCTCCCCATAAAGATAGTTCCTACCTATTTTAAGATAAAATACAGTCGTAGCTAGCTCCATGTCATGTATAGTATAATTCTTCTAAAGAGTATTTAACTAAAAAGATGAATAGGTAATCACCTTGTCATTTTTCAGGAGGACGCACCCAATCCCTTTCAGAGATGCATCGCTATAAATAAAAAATATTTCTTTTACAGAGAGTAGATTAAAAATAGGTGATGTAACCAATCACTTCTTCAGTTCATGTAAAATTTCTTCATGCTCTTTTGTCCATATTAACATATCCACTTTTCGTGTTAACTTTGTTATTTTATTATAATTTTTTTAAAAAAAAATCACAAAACTCCTATAATATCCTGCAAAACCAAGGAAACTATGAATATTAGTTACCATTTTAGGATGATTCCACTCTTCTATAGCCTTTGTCTTCACAAGGTCAACTAAGATTCCATCATTGGTTACAATTTTCCCCAAGAATGCAACTTGTTGTTACCAGAATTCACATTTTATAAATTTTTCTAAAATATTATCCTTACTCAGAGTTCCCAAGATAACCCTTAGATGATCATAATACTCATCAAAACTTTTGTAATATATCATCATATCATTAATAAAACACTACGAAGAATTTATCAAGGTAGTCCTTAAAAAATATATTCATTAAATCCATAAATATTATATGATAATTAATCAATCTGAAGGGTATGAAAACAAAATCATAATGATCATATATTGTTCTAAAGTTGAAAGTTGGAAAATATTATTTTTTTCACCCTCAATTAATTATGGCTAGATCAGATTTTGGTCTTGGAGAATAATTTATCCCCATGATGCCTATGAAATAAATCATCAATCCTTGGGAGAGGGTACTTTTTCTTTACTATAATCCCATTATGTACTCTATTATAAATGAATATTTGCATTGATCCATCCTTCTTCTTTGAAAATAGAATAAGTTATCCCCAAGTAGACACACTTATTCAGATAAATTCCATATCTAAACGATCTTCAAGTTGTCTCTTTAATTACTACAACTCAACACTTTGTATTCTATATGTGGTCGGTGATATTGGCTTGGATCCAAGTACAATTTTAATGTATAACTTTACCTCTCTTTCCTAGTGAGGTCTAGGTAACTCTTTGGTGAATATGTCAATGTATTCCTAAATAAGGGTGACATTCTCTATATTTATACTTTTATTTCCTTCTCCATCTTCCCTGATAATATCCAAAAATAGTGCAACGGGAGTTACTTATAATAAAATAACAAGACAAGATATATCTCCTTTGAAAATAATTTTAGTCTTTTCCTTAAAAAAATTTGAAATTTACTTGATTCTATAATTTATCTTATCATTATACATTGAGATACAGTCCATTCCAGGTATAGGGTTGAATTACATCAAGGGAATTACTACTAGATTTGTGATGAGATTTTACTTCCCAAAATTAGTACTATAATTTCTATGCAATGTTCATGCTAAAATATTTTCTCCATGATACCTAACTGATAACTCCATTTCTAGAGGTTTATGGATTGATTCTATATTCTTTGCAAACATAGATGAAATAAAGGAATGCATAGAACCAAAATCAAACAATGTACTTGCTAGCTTTGAGAACACAATGATTATACCTGCAACCACATCATATATAGCCACCACTTCAGTTATCATGATAGAAATTGTCTGAACTTTCTACCTTGGACTATAATGAGGTTGATATTGCTTCCCCTCCATTATATTCTGATTTTAAAATTGATTCAAAAAGTGACCAAGTTACCCACACTTAAAGTATTGAACTTCTAGAGGGACCTCCACCATCTTCCCACAGTCATTGGTGTTGATAAGTTAAATATTCAACTCACCATGATAGGTTCATGCTATATGGACATCTCTTCTGAATGCACTTTCCACTCCCAAGTACAAAGTTCCCTGAATTCTTCTTCCAACATTTTTCACAAGTGGAAAGTTTCACTTTATTTCCTCATCTTTCATGATAAAAGTTTCTCCCTGAGTTTGGATCCACTGATCTCTTCTTTTTATTTGAATTATGTGACCACAACATCTTTCAAAAGTCCCATTCAACCTTCATAACACTCATAACTATCACCTTGTATCTTTCATAGTCACAATTTTCTAGATTCCTCCATAGATAGGGTCTCATTCCACTAAAGAATATATCAACTTTTCACTTAGGATCTATAACAAAGCTAGAGGTGTAATGAGAAAGTATTGTAAAGTACATCTCATTGCATCCTATCGATTCATTTTACTTTCGATTCAGTTAAATTAATTCTTTATCTATTTTCATTTTCATTGAAGGAGGGTAATATTTATTGAAAAAAGATTCTCATAAACTATTCCAACCCCATAGCATCGATCTCCCTTCATGGATTTGTATTTTTAATCAGATTTTACCACTAATCACCTTCTCTTTCTAAGAGGAATACTTTTAGGGTTACCTTCTCTTTCTCTGAATAATGGAGTATGTAAAATATCTTTTCTATGGAGTTTATCCATTGTCCAGCAATCATTGGGTCGACAGATACATTGAAAGAAAGCGGTCGTTAATGCATGAAGGACTCAATGGAATGTTTTTCCCTTCGATATAAATATAGTCTCTCAACCTGATTCAAGTTATTGTTTATAACTCGAGTTAGTTTATTCATCATCCATATAAAGTTTTCAAATCCAACTTTCATCATAACTTTTTTAGTGCATCGTCTGTTTCACTCATCATTTACCTGGTCCACATATTTTCTATATTTTTTCTAAAAAAATAAAACATTAGTGAGGAACATGTTACTTTTAAAAATATTATAATTATAAATGTGTTTTATGTATTAAATCATCATGACAAAATATATTATTAATATCTTCTAATAAAAAATAAATTTCTATATATCCTTTATAATGGTTCATAAAAAGCTTGAAATTAACCAAACATATCCCACGGGAGTGTAAAACCAGAAGTTCAAAAAGGCCCATTGTTATTCACTAGTTCTCATTTGACTCTATATCAAATTGGTATTTTTTGGTGTCACCCTTTGGTATATCTCTTCTAGATCCACATCCACCTATTCTTATTCAGATAGGGATTTCATTGCTCGAAAAACACCTACTTAATACTTCACCAAAATACCAGGATATTTTCCTATATTTAGAATTGTCCTTGTGGTTCTTAATAAAGATTTCCAGTCCTAATTTACACAAATTACTAAACCAATTTTTGATTCCAACTATTTAATCCCACATTTTTATTACATAAATTTTCTTTATATGGTACAAAATAGCAAATATTATCAATTTTAGTTTCTTGGAAAAGTTAAATAATAGATGAAAAATTAAAACAGTCATATAAAATCACTTGAGATACATATTCGTGAGTTAACTCTAGGTTACTTTTACTTCATATCATATCCTAGGTACATACATCAAAACAAATGGGTTAGCATTAATCCCAGTAATTGAATAAAGAAGAGAAACTTATAACATGTTATCTAGAGACATACAGTAAGAACAAGAGCCATAAAGATAAGGAACGAGAAAGAGGCACAAAATAATAACAAAAACAAAAATGATAACATGTAAATGTGGATAACACATTTAAATAATACATTAATAAGAATATCACCAAGGATTATCAGTAAGGTGTCGTAAATGAAAATTAATAAGGTTTTTCACCAAGGAATCGTAAAACATGTCATCTCTATAGATTATATTTTTTACCAAATTCATTAGAAAGATATCAAGGAACACCCTCCATATGTCTTGATTTCTTGTGATCCATATAAAAAATAATTTCATTAATATACTATGCAGAATAAATAATGGGTTTCTTTTAAAAATCTTAACAAACAAAAGAGCTTAAATACATGATCATTACATCATTTTTAACCCATGAATGGCGTTTTGGGTTTCATATATGTAAATCCCAAAAATAAAAAATCCATTTTAAAATTTATTTGAATACCCATTGAAGAGAAAAAGGTTTTGGTTATTCAAAAAAAAGTAAAATGGGATTTCCTATGTAAAAGAGGGAAATTTGGGACTTAGATTTGGCAGCATTACAGGTATAAAATATGGCTTTAAAAAAGGGAAAATGTCACGGTAAAAAGGTGTAAAATTCATAAAATAGTATTATTATAGTAATGGGATAAAATATAGTGGTTATAATACCATATTTTGGGAAATTAGAAGACATGACACATGAAAAGTGAACTTAATTGGAAAAGAGATGTGAAGATTTCCCTTAACATGACGTGTTTTTCATAAAATTTTAGGATGGAACCTTGAAAGATTTAAGAAACCATGAGGGAATACATGGGAGAAAAATCACCATAAATTCATAGATGATGTATTTATAGTGAAATGAAATTGAGAAAATGGTGGGTATTTATAGGATAAGTGGATTATTTCTTTAATAATTTCAAAATATAGTTCATGGAAATCTAGGTTGTGGAAAACGAAAAACCATTAGTTTACCCATGGTTTTTGCTAATGGTTTTAGAAATTTGGGTCACATTTTGTTATAATTTAATCCTAAAAAACCTAACACCATTATTTAATAAATAGTTTTTCATGGAATTGTAAATACTCCAAAAAGTAATGTTTTTTAAATCAAATTTTTATTTTTATATTTTGGAAAGTAACTCATTATTTTAAAATGTGTTTAAAATATATTAAAATACATATAATTAATAGAATATTCTATTTTAGGATGTAGATTTTATTTAATTAATTATTACATCATTTTTAAATAATTATGATGTCATAAAATATACTGAGACCCTAAATCTATATTTTTTACTATTCATGAAAAAATATTTTAGAAAATTCTGATAAATTCACCCTAACATAATATCAATGTGATAATTTCAAAATTGATGTTTATTTAATCATGAAAATTATCTAAATATGTGAATTTTAACTTTTATATATATGAAACCACAATTATTTCTAAATATATGTTTCTAAGGTGCACTTAAATTTTGGACAATTATAAAAAAATCCTAGGACTTTATAAAATCATTTTATCATTTATTATTTAAATAAAAGTGTTTTAAATTAATATTTAATTTAAAAAAACATTATTAAAAAAATTTGGTTTATTATTAGGAAAGTATATATTTTCTAGAAAAATAGAATTATGATATATTTACATCCAAAAATAAAATTATCAAATTCATCTCAAGTAAACATATATATTGTTAAGAAAAAAATATTCTTAAGATAAATTGTTGTAATGATCGTTTTATTTATACAAAGGAAATTACACATTATGTAACTAGTGTATGGACATGTTACCCCTCATTACACCTACATACGCTCTAAGAGTAAGGTGTTCAATGGTGGTAGTTTCTTGGGGTGCCTTATCTAACATAGACCAAGTGGTAATATCCACTAACTTGAACTTCTCCCACATGAGATTTCATTAAAGCTTCACTTGTTGAAGCTTTTCTTAGGCTTGGTCAAGCGTGAAGCCTAATAATGATACCCCCTCCCAATTTTTGAAAAATGGGCTTTATATGACATGACTTTACTGGTTGTGTCCATTGATTATCCATTTTGTATCATTTATAATTTTTCATTAATACATATAAAAACTAATTATAATGGAAAAATTATCAACCAAGGGAATAGTTTCCAATGATTAATTTAAGGATAATCATATTGAAAAATGGTCATATAATGGAATAATTTGAATGGTAATATTTCCATTTATACCTTATAAATACTACTTCATTCTTTCACCAACAATTCACTAAAATTTCTCTTCTGTTTATATTTTCATTTCCATAATATGTTGATTTGTTTACTAATATTTTGTATTATTTTTATATCATTTTTATTGAGGGTGATTATTTTTGCGATTAGGGTGAACCATACTTTCTCATATTATCTGTTTTGTTTTACATTTTTTCTCCATTGTAATGTTTGGAATTTTAATTGGTTTCATAGATGACTAATGTAATGATTATTGTTAAAGATCTAAGATTTTGTCTTTTTCTCTTTATTTTTTACATGGATGATATCATATAATGTGTAATAAATATTTATTCAAGAAACAAATATCATTTAGAATGTATGGTTTGTTACACATATTTAATGACTATATAGGATATTTTTATAATTGATAACATTCTGAATAATATGTAACCATGATCAAATTAAAAGGACCAAAATTACTGAACTAAAACATACCTGAAAATTGAAGTAATATTCACCCAAAATAGTTATTTTAACAAGTAATTTTTAATAATCGGGTGATAAAATACTATAAATAATAACATATGGTTTGATATATATCAATATATTCTTTTAATATATTTATTAAAAACATATATTTATTATATATGAGGTTTGGACACATAAAAATGAAGTCAAACCTAAGGTAAGGGTTTCTAGTTTCACTTTTACTTCCATGAGACATACGCCATATTCACCACTTATTCTTTTCTATGGTGTATATAATTCCCCTTTTGATATTTTATATCATGAATATATTTATTTTCATTGTATTTAATTTTTCATTTGAAGTTATTTCCTTCATGGACCTTATGATTCAAATGTTACCAAAGTGGTAAGGGTTTATTTTACAATCTCATCATTTTTATAGATTTTTTTTCTCTAAGTATTTCTTGGGGAAATAATTTCAAATTTATATCTTAAACACAATCTATTTTCTTCTATTATGGTTATTCATGAACTTTTTCAAGTAATAGTACCATTTTTACACTCTTTAGTTGTAAGATATTAAACTTTTCTAGATAAGTATCATGCATGTTCATAGCTATTCGTTTTAATTGTTTTGAGTATATCTTGATTTGATTTTACCTTGGATAGTTTTTAGGTAAAATTGGAAAATATTGGAGGGAATAAGGGTAGTAAATGGTTAGTGCATGGTTTTCTGAAACCGTTCGTCCAGTCCAGCAAACCATGTGAACCCAAACAGAGGGGATTTACATGGACGGTGTATGGTTTGACAAGCTATGTTCCCTATTATGGGTAACCATTCACCCCCAATATAATAGGATCATGGTTAAGGTGAATGGTTTGGAAAAATATGCAACCATACCTAAAAAACCGTGCACATAGTTTTAATTAGCCTAAAAATTTGATTTAAAATACTAGAACCCCCATTAGTAACCTTAAATTGACCATAGATTTACCTTAATAGTTTTCTCTCATTTAGGAGGCTCTTGAACAGATTCCAAGCCCTTATGACCTCCATTCAACAATATTTGAAGATCAGATTGAATATTTGTACCTCCCTCGGTAAGAGAATTACATCCCACGTAGTTTCTTCCCACTCTCCCATCCTTCTTTCATTTTTTGAAGGAAATTTTTACGCTATTTTTAGTGGATTTATATCTAGGTTTAGATAGATCTAATTCATAAAATTTTGGATCTATATCATGTTCCTCATCATGACTTTTATTGTTTCACTTCAAATTGTGTATTTCCATTCACATGTGTTCATCGTCAAACTTGAGGTAGGTGTTCTATTATTCAAATCCCAAAGTATTTAATTCAATTATGTGTATGTAATTGTATAATTTATATTAAATGTTTATCAATTTAATTTATTAAATTTAATTGATTAATTTGGAAAATTTATTAAGGGGATATTGGGATGGTAAAAATGAATTAATTAATTAGTGATTTAATTAATGAGATATTGTGATAGTTGAATTGGATTAATTAACTAGTGAATTAATTAATGTGATATTGGTATTGTTGAATTTAATTAATTAATTGGTGAATTAATTAATGGGATGTGCTGATGTGAAATTGATTGATTAATTGGATGTTGATTTGGTTAATAAATGGTTATGAAGTTGGTTTATTAATGTGATTTGAATTAATTGACAATGGGGATTGTTTTATTAATGGATTAACATAAATACGTTAATGAGTTATATGATTAAATAATGATAAATGGTTTAATGGATATTTTTCATATTATTCCATGTGAATTAAAGTGTTTAAAATTGTTTGAATTAATAATTGGAATGGTACACTATAATGAAAATTTTTTAAAGGGAGGTTAATAATTCTTAATCATGATGTTTATGAAGTTTTTATACATGTGATATTGTGATACATGTGATATTTGGATATATGTGATGTGTAATTTTGATATTCATGTGGGGGATGTGGTGTGCTATATTAAAATCCCATAGTGATAAAAATGTGTTTGGGACATGGTTTTCTACATCAAAATCCCATAGTGATAAATGAGTGTGGGATATGAACTACTGCTTAAAAATCATACTTGTTTGATTCTCTGATAACAAGTTATGGGTAATGAAATTTTGCTTCAAAAAACCCATATGATCCTAGGCACGGCGATCTAGACCCCAAATATTTTCATTGGACAATGGTTACAATTGTCTATAATATGAATTAAAATGAAATAATAATTGAGAACTATTGTATTGTGATACAAGATGACCCTTTGGGATAGTTTAGACTCTAACATAGTATGAAGTAGGTATTGTGGTTTGGGTGTCCTTGGGAACCTGGGAGTTATGTGGTTAAATAAATAGTAATTGAATAAATTTATACTGTTAACTTGATTTCTTGTATTTTATTCTTTATGGAACAATATACATTGTTATTGACTGGATATTGTTTTATACATCATTGGTGGTGGACTAATGAGTTCTACTCAAATATATTTCAATGGTGAAGGACATGATAATGGAAAGATCCATATGTTAGATGGTTGAGTCCGGATGGATAATGGATGAGGTAACCAAACTTGGTGCCAAGACTCCGTTGAAGTTTTCAGTGTCTTTATTTATTCTAGTTTTTGCATACTGAAACTTTACATGTACTTGGAATGAAACATTTTCTTTCTTTAGTTTTGAATATTGTACTCATTTTCTGATCATCATGTGATATCAGTTAGATTTATATTTTGGTTATATCATTTAGTTATTCTTATTTATTTCTACTATTGTGCTAATTTGATAAAGAGGGTATAGTCTCTCCATGATTCATATTATTCCCTCACTACTAGTTTAAAGCCTCTAGAATACGTGAAGGTTCTCTTGAGGTCATATAACTGGCCAAATTAGGCCATTGTGTGTGGTACCCGATTTGGTATGTTACAAAGTGGTATCATATGTGTTTCATTTATTTTAATTTTTTCATACTATTGTTAAAGTTAGATAAGAGAATATGATGATTTGAGTCTTGTTTAAGAGCCAATTCATGAGATTATCTAACCAATGTATGAGTTTAAAAGCTAGGTACCTAGGGTGGATTATTTATATTAATGTGGGATGTTATAGTTGAATGTTATTTCACATCGAGTGATTCACTTTTTGTGTGATGTGATTATTGTTTTTGAGTTTTTCTTAGATTTTATTCATGGTCTCATATGGCATGAGAGTTGAGTATGAATGTATCATTCCAGGCACTCGTGATTATTTTGAGACATGTATCATTTTAGTAATTCATGGTAAAATGGGTTTTTTGGTGGTTTTTTATATTAAAATGTTTTCATTTCTTATGTATTTGATCTGAAAATTTTGTATATTATGAAATTTAATGTTTAATGTGATAAAAAATGGGAATAAATGGGTGTATAATGAGGAAATTGAATAATTATAATGAATTTACCCTTTTTTAACCATTACCTATATGTAATATGGTTAAGGGTTGTGAGAGTACCTCGGTTTTGACCGCATGGTAGAAAAGTGGGAAATGTTTTGTTTTATATTTTGTGAAACACTCTTTTTAAATGTGTTAAATTTTTATTTTTTGTTCTAAGATGTGTGTTTGGAATTGTAGATATATGCCTCCATGGAGATTATTTTTGAGAGGATGACATTAGTTTATGAGTGAAAATGATCCACCGGTAGTGGAACCTTAAGCATCATTAATGTCGAATGAGGAAGTCAGAGACTAGTTCTAAGAAGAATTTTCTCATTTCATACAGTTTATAGAAGGAAATCCATAGAGTGTTATGAAAATCATGTCTTATATGACAAGATAGTTCTAATTTAGTACCCTAATACATTTACCGGGGGTTGGACTAAGGTGGTTGAGCTTCAGATTGAGTGTAACCAGGCTATACTTGACCAATTGGAGACTCCTGCTGAGAAGAGGGTCAAATTAGTTTATTATATGATACAAAGTCAAGAAAATAAAAGGTTGTATATCCAATCATTGGATGGAAATGGGTTAATATGGAGTGGAAGGACTTTCAAGATAAGTTATTAGATCACTGTTATCATGAGACACTCAGATAGGATAGAGCATCTATATTTATGATGTGTGCTTGGGGGACTATATCTATGATGTAATATGTTTTTCGCTTTATATATTTGTAGTGCTTTTCTCTAGAGAATATAGGAGATGATTCTACTATAGAAAAATGGTTTCAGGATGGGATTAAATGTTAAATTAATTCCTAAGTAAGTAACTTTAGGCTGAATAAATTTTCATAAGTAGTGAGTTAGGCTCTCATATATGAGGGGAAACTAAAGGAGGATTCCAATGGAGGATAGGTGGTTTCTACTAGATGGTAAGGTGGTATGAATTTTGAGATAAGGAAGTTTCATTATTATAATTTTATCTATAGTAGTAGTGAGTAGAGTGGCCAGAGGGAAGGGTCAGTCACTCAGGACCTTACTAGAGTGAATTGTTACTAGTGCAGTAGGTCGGGATACTTCTGTATAATGGCACCGACAGGGCTTCAAGAGCTCAAGACTCGGCTAGAAGAGTTTATGAATAAGGGGTTTATCTTTCTGAGTACGTCACCGTGGGATTCACTATTTTTTTTAAAGAAGACTGACAGGACTCTATGATTGTGTGTTGACTACCAGATGTTGAACTAGATGACTATGAAGAACTGATATCATCTTCTACATAGTGATGATCTATTTGACTAGTTGAGAGGAGATTGTTTTTTCTCCAATATCGGCTTGATATTAGGGTATCATTAAATGATATTTTGACCATTGTATATACCATGGATAACTTTTAGAAGTAGGTAGGGACTTTATGAGTTCATCATGATGCCTTTTAGGTTGAAAAATGCATCTATAATTTTTATTTCCATGATAAACAGAATCTTTCATCCATACCTGGATCAGTTCGTGGTAGTGTTTGTGGATGACATCTTGGTGTACTCCGAGACTTATGCGGATCATTATCGACATATGGGCATCGTTGTATTTACACTAAGATAAAACTTTCTATACTCCAATCTATCTAAATGTAAATTTTGGATTGGTCAAGTATACTTCTTTTCTCACATTATCTCATAGGAAGGTGTGTGAGTGGACCTAGAGAAGGTGAAGGTAGTAGTTTCATGGGATTATCCCAGGAATGTTTTTGATATCCACAATT
This sequence comes from Viscum album, assembly GCA_963277665.1. Classification (NCBI taxonomy): domain Eukaryota; kingdom Viridiplantae; phylum Streptophyta; class Magnoliopsida; order Santalales; family Viscaceae; genus Viscum; species Viscum album. The sequence goes on from OY728142.1 coordinate 897,260,203, forward strand.
TTATTGGTTTAAAAATTTATTATCATAGATCCATCCATGAATTTTCTTAATTGAAAGCACCACTTTGGGGAATGGAATAGAGGGGGATAAATTCTTAATGGTTGTAGGCATGTGATAACACCTTTCAGGAGTTAAATAAGAACCTAAAACAGCACCAATTTTTATCCTACCTTAGAAAAGTATGGAGTAAATTGTGTTTTGTAATGCTTCTAGGATCAGGCTTGGAGTAGTGTTGATGTGGGGGTCATGTTTTGGTATAGGGTTGCAGTAGTTCAGGCTTCATGAATTAAACTACCCTACGCACAACCTCAAGTTATCTACAGCTATCTATGCCTTAAAGTGTTGGTGGTATTATCTCTTAGGAGAAAATTTTAATTTTTATACATATCACAAGATCTTAAAGTATTTATTTTCACAACAAGATTTGAATCTATGGAAGTGGACATGGTTTGATTATATGCAGTCATCTGATTTTGAGCTAGCATATATGCCAGAAAAAGAAACTAGTTTTGTGGATGATTTTAGCAGAAAAACACAGACTTAGGTAGTTCAGGAGTCTAATGCTAAGTGGAAGATGATGAATTTGTTGGATGATATGTATGTTGTGGTTTAGGAGAGCCAGGAGAAAATGACTCTTGTATCATTTTCAATGGAGTCTTAACTTATGATCTAGATTGGGGAGAGGCAGCATCAGGATCCAGAATTTCTGGCCTTGAAGTAAATCATTGAAGGTGGGGATTCACCTTCAGAATATATTATACATGAGGATGATATAATATATGTTTTTAAAGTGGTTTTTGTGCCTATGACTATACAAGAGGAGCTGATGATTGAATTTTATTCTTTAAATGGGGAGTTGCATCTGGGTGTGACCAAAATGTACTATGACCTACGATGACGGTTTTTGTGGTCAGAAATGAAAAAGGATATGAAGAGTTCATGAAACGATGCTACACTTATCAACAGGTGAAGGCTGAGGATCAAATATATAGTGGTTTACTATAGCCATTTCTCATTATGTAATGGAAGTGGGATGACATTACTATGGACTTTTTGGAGGGTCTTCTGTGGATGCCTTGGAATAATGATTCTATTTGTGTGGTTGTGGACTGACTGATGAAAATAGTGCATTTATTGTATATATGAGATACTTTCTTAGTGAAATAGTTAGAATATTTGTTTGTTCATGAAATATTTCACCTAAATGTGGTTCCATGGAGTATTTTTCATAGAATGAATCATGTTTTACTTCATGCTTCTAGAAGGGATTATAAAAGGTTTTTCATTCATAGGTTTTACTGAGAATAATTTTTTACCCATAGACAAATGGGAAGTCAGAATATACTATATAGTTTCTTGAGGATATTCTTTGAGAATGTGTCCTAGACTTCAGTGGGTCTTGAAAGAATCACCTAGATATAGTGTAGTTTTTCTATAACAATTGTAATCATGTGAAAAATACAGATGAATCCATATGAGGCACATTATTTTAGGCTATATAGAACACTTTTATACTGGATGGAGGCAAGTGAGTAGGATCGATTGGGAGAAAGTCTCGTGTAAAAGATGTTGGAGTAGGTTCAGTTGATTGAGAAGCATATGGATACTATAGAAAGTAGATACAAGCCATATGATGATAGAAATCAATGAAACCTAGAGTTTATATATGGTTATCGTGTATTCCTTTGGGTTTCACCTAGATTGGTTCACTGCATGATACAGATATAGGGAAAGTTGGCACTCAGGTTTGTTTGACTGTTTGAGGTTGTGGATTGAATTGGTTTGGTGGCGTACTGATTGGATCTTCCATAGAGGTATAGTACTATGCATAAAGTTATTTGTGTGTCACATATTCAGAAGTATCACCCCAACCCATATCATGTGATTAATGATATTGAGCTTGAGACTGATGCGTCCTTCGATAAGTAACTAATATGTGTGTTGGATCATATTGAGAATGTGATGCGGGTAAAGGTAGTGTCAATATTTCATGTATTGTGGCAACACGGTCGTGTTCAGTAGGAAACTTGGGAGAGATAAGAGGATATAAGGGCCTAGTGGCCCAATATTTTTGACTCAGAACTTTAGAGATTCTTGGGATTACATCTCAAGGATGAGCTATTATAAGGTGGAGAGATTGTAAGATCCCAACCTTTTCTAGAGATGTCTTGATATTTTTTAGAGGTATTATTTTTTCTTTTTTTGATTATATCTTATTTGTTTTTTACATTGGGGAGTTTTTGAGTGAAATTGGATAATTTTGAAGGGAAGAGGGGAAGTGCATGGTTGGTGAATGGTTTGCCCAAATAGTGCACCCAGACCAAGAAACCATTTCAACCCAAACAGAAGAGATTCTTATAGCTAGTGCATGGTTTGTCAAATTCCGAACCATCTTAGGAGTAACCATACCCCCCCAGAATAGGAAAACATTTACCACCCATGGTTTGGAATACTATGCAAACCTTTCAAGGAAACCATTATCACAGTCTTAATTAGCCTAACAATTAGATTAAAAATTCATATAACCCCATTATTAACCCTAAATCAACCCTAGCTCAACCCTAATAATTTTATCTCATTTTTTTAGGTTCCCTTATAGATTTAAATCCATTAATACATCCATTAATAGTGATTTGAAGATCGTATTAAAGGATAGCACCTCTCTTGGTAAGCAAATCTCGTCTCATGTAGTTTCTTCTCGCTCTTCCATCATTATTTCTTTCATTGAAGGGAGATTTTCCTCTGTTTGTTATGGATCGTATCTTGGTTTAGATAGACCAAATCCTTCAAATCTTTGATATAGGTTTCAGATCTATATTTTTTTCCTCATCATGATTTCGGTTATTCCACTTCAAATGGGTTATTTCCATTGGAATGTATTCATCGTCAAACTTGAAGTAGGTGTCCTATTATTCAAATCCCAAGGAATTGATTTCAATTACATGTATGTAATTGAAGAATTTATATAAAAATTTTAGAAATTTAATTTCTTAAATTGAATTAATTAATTTGGTAAATTAAATAATGGGATATGGGGATTATGTAATTAGATTAATTAATTAATGAATTAATTAATGAGATATTGTGATTGTTGAGTTGGATTAATTAATTTGTGAATTAATTAATGAGATATTGTGATTGTTTAATTGGATTAATTAATTGGTGACTTAATTAATGTGATGTTGGGATAGTGGAATTTAATTAATTAGTTTTTTAATTAATTAATTGAATGTGGTGATGTGAAATTGAATGATTAATTGAATGTTGGTTTATTAAATCAATGGTTGTGTAATTTATCAATTAAGGTGATGTGAATTAATTGACAATGTAGATTGTGTGATTTTTGGATTATCCAAAATGGGATAATGAGTTATATGATTATATAATGACTAATGGTTTAATGGTGATTTTTCATATCATTCCATGTGAACTAAATTGTTGAACCTTGTTTGAATTGATAATTGAAATGGTACACTTTAATGAGAATGTTTTAAAAGAATGTTTGTAATGATTAATCTTGATTATGATAAAATTTGGACACATGTAATAGCGTGACACATGTTTTATTGAGATATATTTGATGTGTGATTGTGATATTCATGTGTGGTACATGGTATGTTCCATCAAAATCCCTTAGTGATATAAATGTGTGTGGGACATGGTTTGCTACCTCAAAATCACATAGTGATAAATGAGTGTGGTACATGGACTTCTGCTTCAAAATACAACTTGTTTGGTTGTTTAATAATGAGTTTGGGGTCATGCGTTACTACGTTAAATACCCATGGGGTCCTAATAATAGATATCTAGACCCAAAATGTTATCATTGGACTATGGTTCAAATTGGACATAATATGAACTAAAATTAAATGATAATTAAGAACCAATGTATCATGATACATGACATCCCTTGGGGAAATTTCAGACTTTGACATGGTCCAAAAAAGGTATTATGGTTCGGGTTCCCTCAAGAACCCCAAAATTATGTGGTTAAATAAAGTGTAATTGAATATATGTAATCTTTTCACTAAAGTTCTTTTGTTATTGACTAGATTTGTTTTAAAAGTCGTTGGTGGTTTCCATCTGAGTTGTACTCACACCCTACTTGTGCTTCTTGATCGGTACCCAAATAGATTTCATGGTCGTAGTACAGGATAAGGGAAAGATCTATACATTATATGTCAAAGTATATTTGGATCATGGATGAGGGAATAAGACTTAGTGTCGGGACCCACTTTGAGTTGTCAGTGTATTTATATATCTTGGGTTTTTCATATTGACACTTGACACGTACTTGGCGTAAAATATTTTCTTTCTTTATTTTTGGATAATATACATCTAGTTTGATCATCATATGATATTGGTTCAGTTTAGATTTTGGTTATAACATTTTATATTCTTATTTGTTTCTATTGTTGTGATAATTTGATAAAGAGGGTATAGTCTCCAGGTGATCGATATTAGACTCTCGATGCTAGTAGTTAGCATCTACCATATGGGGAGGTGTGCTTGAGGTAATAAAACTAACCTTCTTGGCATACCAATGTGTTGCAACTAGGTTGGGATGTAACATTGGTACTCAAAATTTTTGATAAATTTTTTTAAGAAAATATAATTTTATTTCTATCTTTTGGTGAAAATCCTTTTTCATCAAAATCCATGTTTTCTGAAAATGTTTTCAAACATATGAGCCTTAGACCGGTTGGTAAGGACTCTTTAAGTGCATCCAAGCAACCAGGGATCAAATCCAGGCAGAGGTAGAATTTCCAGGTTCTGTAGCAGTACTGTAGCGGGAACTGTATCAGGCACTGTTTAGCACTATAGCAGTCAGGAATATGCCCCCCTTTGGGCCTTCGGGTCACTGATTTGGTCCCTAAGTCCTTTAAGACCTTTGGGCCACCCAGGCCTTTGGGTTAGTAAGGCCTTAAGTCCACCTCAAGGCCTTCGGGCCACATTAAGGGTAGATTAAAACCAGACAACCTACAAGGAACAAGCTCTACAAGGAGGATAAGCAAGGAGATTTCACCACAACAGAAGCTAAACGGATTGCAATAATGAGAGTGTATGGAACCTTCCATAAGGACAAGCTTGTTCATGCACGGGAATTCCTAGCCGAACAGTCATGCGAAGGTGGAGAGCTAATTTCACGATGAAGATGCAAGGGAGGAGAAGTTTTAAGTAGTTAGTTTGGGTTGTATGTAATGTTTGAAGCCAACGGACAATGAATTCCTATAAGGACTATAGTCCATGTAATACTTACACCTACGGGCCTTGTGAGGGTTCCACCTCACCCCTTGAAAGGTGGATTATCAAAAATCAATAAAAAATTAAGGCCTTCGGGCCATTGGAGGAGGTGAAAATGTCTTCAAAAATATTTTTAACCTTTTCTAAATGATTTATTAAATACATTTTTATCCATTTTTAATTTTTTAAAATTGTTTTAAAGGGAATATTCATGTCATTTTAAAAATAACGATCATTTGTAATTTTACTAAAAATGTGAAAGAAATCCTTGTTTTAACACCTATGACATGAATGGAATTTCCCACCATCATGGACACTCAATGTTCTAAAGCATATTTTATACATATCAAATGTTATTTTAAATGATAATTATTTTAAATTTTTTATGTAATATATTTTTTCTAAAAGGTGATTTTCAAGGTACAAAGGTTAATTTCATCAAGAATGTTTTTAATGACATTTTTATGGTATTTATATTAATTAACGACATCAACCCTTTTTTACTTATGTTCCACTATGGATAGGTTGTATTGATATCATCCTTGTTCTTTATTTGAATGGCTTATGGTCAGTTTGACTGAGGATGTATATTTATATTACCATTCACCATATTATTCTAAATGGTTTATGATTATGTTTATTTTATTGGGGTAAGTATTACTATTTCATATATTATTTTTTCAATATGAATGTTTATGTTTATTATGTTTCACCCCTTTCATGTGACTAATGAATTAGAATTAGTAAGTGCAGGGTGGGTCTAGTTATAGATAGCACCTTTATGCATCGATAGGTCTCATGGGACAATTTAGCTATCCAAATTAAACAGGATTGTACCCATGTGTTTATACTATCTTGTAAAAGGTCTTGAAATTATGTTTCATATGTCCATCATTATTCATTCTATAATTATGAGATCATTTATTTATTTCCATGTGATTATTTGATTAGTTAGAATATCCATGGATAATTTTCTATCTCACGTTATTATGTATATGTATTTATTTTATCATCACTTATTTTTACCATATTATGATTATTTTATTGATTAAAGGGATAGTGTTTTAGTTATTTACCTTTCTATTTTGATGGTGCTTATTAATTCAAGACAGCATCCATTATATGCCTACCCTTACTGATCCTATTATCTCACACCTTTATTATGTTTTATTTTCCCCAAGATAATAGTATGTGTTTTGTGATTGATATTTAGGGATATGTTATGAAGAATAATGGATTTCTCAAAGATAACACTGTGTATTTTATGTTTTCAGTTTTAATCTGAATTTAAATCATATATCTAGTTTACCAAGACTACTAAACTATTTAGTCCATTGGGATTTCATTCCTTGTATCTTATTATAATTTAATAAAGTAACCACCGGATCTAGGTTACTGGGGTCATGGATTTTATAGTTGGTATTAGAGGATGTTTAGTAGAAACAGTGGAAACTAGATTTGGGAAAAAAATATATTTTGGAATATAACCCTATGAATTACTTTAAGGAGAAGTGTAATTATATTATAACATCCAAAAATTATTCTTAAGGTATATATTATGTGGTTTTACTAAAAATAAAACTCTATTGGAATACTATAAGTAGACATGGTTCTGATACAGATGTACCTAGGGAAAATAACTCTAAAAATGGTGTGTTTCGCTTGACTTGAGCATTACCTAGTTCACAACAACATGCCTTATTGTGAAACTGGTCTGACACTCCTGATGATATGACTTGGTTAAATTTAATTTTATTTATAAACTATTATGAAGGATTTGAAAATATTTTGAAGATTTAAAAACCTTCCCAAAGAAACCATGTTGATGAATATGAAATTGTCTATGCATAAATTTTTCAATTTATGTCATCTCTTTCACTAGTATTTGAGTCATATATTATGTTTCAAAATGTTATGATCGAATCTAGTATATGAAATTTTTTAGAAATGGAACAAGGTGGAAGGAATGGGAGTCGTATCAATGCAGGTTCCCCATGTAAGGATTTCCCTCTTGAAAAAGATAATGAAGATGGAGCTTGATCTAGAGCTAGAACTGAAGAAATTAAACCCATATAGGGGCTTATAACTTGGGTTATAAGTAATAAAATTTCTTATATGAAGAAACCTACTAATACACCATTTGATTTAACAATTTTATACCACTTTATGCATTAATAACCTCCATCAATAAATGGGACTAAAAAACCATTTGTAGCTGAGAAATGGATAAGTTCATTAGAGATGATGTTTCTCACTTTAGGAAGAAATTAATGGGAAATAGTTTTCATAGTATTTTTTCTTATCTCAGTATATGTGGATAAATGTTGTTCATTGATTAAAAACACTAAGGATAAAGATGAAATAGAAAACATGGAATGGAAGGATTTTAAGGTACTCTTTTGGAAAATTATTTTCCTCATGATTAACAAAAAGATATGGAGAGACAATTCTTGAGTTTAAGAGAAAATGAAGATGAAAATATAGAAAAGTATGAAGATAACTTTATGAAATTATAAATGCATTCTATAGACTACCTATGTAATCCAAATAGTAGGATTGATAATTTCTTTAATGGGTTAAAGATAATCCTTCGAAGGGAATTATTCTCTCAAACATTCCCATCATATGAATATATAGTATCATGTGTTATCAAAAGAGGAGAATAATTCTCCATGTATTATGGATTTTATGGAAATTAAGTGAAGAATATGAAAGGAGAGAAAAAAATGGATAGAGGGAAGAAGGAAAAGAAGTATTTTCCCACGTGTGATAATTGTGGAAAGAAACACCATTGTACTTTATGGAAGGGAATGGAAGTTTCCTAAAATTTGGGAGAGAAAGGTCACTATGATCATGATTTCAAGCGAAAGAAATAAGTTTCCAATTTTCAATAATTAATTAATAAGGATATGGGTCACTAGTAAAATGAATTCCCCTATCATCAGGGGAATAAACCTTAGAATAAGGTAGGGTATGAAGGTCAAGATCACATTAGAAGAAGTTGAATTATTTATGTTCTTGTGTTTGGATAAAATAATTATGTTATAGGAGTATTATTATCAGAGATATTATATTTATAAAAAATATGAAATATATAAGGATTGTATTGTAGTATTTTTTAACTATTATAGAGCATATGTTGAATAATACCAATGACCCATAAAAGTGATTCAGTGGAAAGTTGAAATTATTTAAAAACAAGGGATATAGGGTAGATAACCATTAATATTTTCTTTATTTTGAGATAATAATTATAAAGATATGTTTATGGGAGAGTATTGTTGATTATTAAATTAGTTACTGATTTTATTATTTATCTTATCTTTGCTATATTTTACTCTATATTTGGATTTGTAGAATATATTCCACAACATGATATGTTTTTTCAAATCACTCTTATTTTTATTAAGGTTTAATAGTGATCAAGGTATTCAAATATTTAGAATGTGACATTAAGAGAAAATTTATATTGTATATGGAGTTTAGGTTTTTTTTAGTGACCTCCCTTATAAATATTTGGACATTGAAGTTTCTCAAACATATTTTGAATGAATCTTTAGGTCAACCATTTATGAAATCGATTAAGTTGGATTTTGGGAGTTACTATTGAGTTATTAAAGATTAATGTATTATATTAGAAATATTTTACTAACCATTTTGGTTTTGGAAAATATCTAGATATTGGAGGAATGAATTTTCATTCCTTTATTAATCTAATGATCTATAAAATGTTAATTTTAATGATTCAGGTATAAAAATTATTGTTGAATATGAATTTCTTGGAGTAAAATATAAAGTAAGAATTAATCTAAGAACAAAAAAATGATGAAATAGTTCAAATGAAATTGAAACATATCAAGTTAGTATATTTTCACATGTTCCCGGTTACGATGGTTAATGAATACCTCAACTCTAGGAAAGGGATCTTGAAACCAAAATGTTATCTTATTACCTTTATTTCTGATGAATCAAATGGTCCCTTAACTCATTAGATTTGTGGTTTTGTCGTTGTTTACTTTATTTGGATCATTCAATCTCTTGTGATCAATGACCATTATCACACTCCATCATTATTTAGGAATTAATCTTTTCTTCCATATCGATATCTTCACTTCTTGCCTATGTTCTTATAATTGGAAACCTAATTATGTGATTATTCTAGATGAGCTTCATAGTTCTCTTTCTATCTTATCAAGAGGATGTTTTATTAAAACTTTACATGGTGTGGGATTTAAACAAGGATTTTTTCAAATTTCAAACCATTGATTATTGATATTAAGAATAAATTGCGAGGATGCGATTTATTTAAGGGGTATATTGTAACACCCTAAGATTTTAAAAAAGAGCATCACACTCAATAGTATATATGACAGAAAAACCCAATATTATAAGATAATGTAACTCCCTGATACATTAGGATATATTTATTTTTAAATAAATTCAATATCTTTGATAGCTTTTGATTCATGTAATATCAGGTTTAAACAAAATGAAATAATCTATTATATTATTATTATGTAAACATGACCATTAAAATTTAGTTTTTAAGTTAGAGGTTATGAATAGTAATAACTAAATTATGAAAATTATATGATTGAAACATTTATAAAATAAATCAAACTCATATATATAGATTATAAATAATATATTAACCATTTTAAAGATAAATAAATGTTTTCTAAAAAAATATTTTTCTAAAGGGCATATTAATCGCGCTTTGTACAAATAATTTAAAATTAATTTTTACCACTTTTATAATAATTATTTGAAAAAATAAACATCATTATATAAATAAATATTTCAAAATTATCTTTGGTTGAATTTTTGATAATTTTTCGAAAATACTATTTTATTATGAATAGTGAATAATACTACTTTTTATTGAAAACTACATTTTCGTTTAAATTAATTAAAAAATAAAATTATATTTTAAAATAGTTTTAAATTACAATTAGTTAAACTATATTACAATTTAAATAATTTAGGTCGTTTTAATCAATTTCATATTGAATTTGGATATTAAAACATTCTATACTTATGAGAGTTTTCTCTTTGGAAAGCTGCTTTTTCATCACATCTGTGTTTAATTTTAAATTAAATTCTGCTACGTCTGTGAGATGAATTTGGAAAATTTATTTCATATTTGGATTTATTATAATTTATATTATCTAATAATTTCAACTTAATTTTTTAGTATAATTAATAATGAAGACAATAAAAAATAATTACTACAATTAAGGTAAAAATGGTTTTATCGGGATTAAATTAAAAAGATAAGGGTTAAAAATGAAATAAATCTTGTCCAAAACCCACTTTATGGGACTATTTAGACCCTATAGACTATAAGGTTCAATAATTTCCCATTTTATAATCTTTTTTCATGAAAAAATGTGGGTATCACTTTATCTTTTCAAAAATTATATGTATGTCCTCTCCCCACATATAAAAGGTTGCCCCCTCTACTCGCCTCTTCACACATCCAAACCCCTATGGTTCAACCAATAACTAAAACAATACATTACTTAATTTCATCCCTACATACTATAAGATTTGTTTTTATTATAAATACCTTCTTGGAAGTATTTAGGTATAAACCTAAAGAGGCTCTTTGAAGACGATGTAAAATTATTAAATGTGCATATTTATTTTATTTATTCTTTAACCTCTCTAAAACCTTCCTAAACTAGGATAATATAATAAAAATATTTTATAATATATACTTAAATTTTATTATGTTAACATCATAACCAATATCTATCTCCAATTCCATCAAATGGGTAACGAAACCAATGATTCTGTGGGCGGTGGACTACCACCTCGTGAACCGGTGTAGTTAATTTTCCATCACCACATTTAAAGGTTGGATATAATTATGGATTTAATATATTTATATTATATATATGAATTTTTTATACTTATGTAATTATTATATCACATTCACCTTCATACTTTCCTATTGTGGGGGATACGATAATGTCACTCATGTGTGTGGTGGACTACTACCTCACGAAGTGATGTGAATCATTTTTTCACTTACGCTTTACATGAAAGGTAGTAAGGTTAAAGTTAATGAATATATGTGATATTAATGATCTAAAAATTAATATTTAAATATAATATCACATCTAACTTCTTATCTTCCAATCTTATGAAAAATAATAATGGCGCTAGTGCACACATGTGGACTACCACCTCCACACAGTGATGTGAAATGTTTTCTGTTTTATTTTTACATGGATGGTAATAAGGATATATTTTATTAATATAAATTATATATATTACATAATAATTATTCATGAAAGATTAATTAATATTTATTTTTCTTTCATTATTTCTGCCGAGAAAAATGGAAATATTGTTCATGAGTACGTATGGACTTCCATCTCCATGAATGTTGTAATCCATCTTCTATCTATAACTTTAATATATTACACTAGATACATATATAATGAATATATAATTTATTTAAATAATTTTTAAGATTATGGAGATTATTTAACCATGATCAAATTAAAAGGACCAAAATTACCGAATTAAAACATACATAAAAAATGAAGCAATTATCATCAAAAATAATAATTTTAACAAATAATTGTTAACAAACGGCTTATAAAATAATATAAGTAAATAAAATATGGTATTATATACATTTTTTGGTTTAATATATTTATAATAAACTTTTATTTATTATAAATGAGTCTTAGATATATATAAATGAAGTTGAAACTTAGGTAAGGGTTTCTCTTCTAACTTTTGCTTCTGTGAGACATACACCATATTCACCAATTATTCCATTTAATGGTCTATATAATTTTTATTTTGATATGATATAACATTAATATATTTTTATTCATGGAATTTAATGTTTCACTTGAAGGTATTTCTTTCATGGAACTTATGATTCAAAAGTTACCAAAGTGGAAAGGGTTTATTTCACAATCTCATCATTATTTGGGATTATTTTTCTTTAAGTATCCCATGGGGAAATTAACTAAAAATATTTTGTTCTAATATATTTATTTGTGATCTTTTTAAAGTAATATTACTATTTTTACACTCTTTTTTACTTAAAATTATTGAGAGAATATTTTTATGAAAATCAAACTTTACTTCTCTCTTCATTTGAAAATCTATTTTCATCAAAATCTGTGTTTTCTAAAAAAGAAATCAAATTTTTTTTAATCTTTTGAAAATGACTTATTAAATAAATTGTGACCCAATTTTAATTTTAAAAAAATTAAAGGAATATTCGTGTCATTTTCAAAACAAGGCATGTATAGATTTTACCAAAAATGTGAAAGGAATCTTTGTTTTAATGTGTACAGCATGAACAGAATTTATCACTATCATGACCAATAAATTTTTTAGCTACTATTTTATAAAATTAATGTTTATTTAAAAATAAAAAAATCATTTTTTTTTTAAATTTTTGATACAAAATTTTATTTTCAAAGGGAAAAGTTTATTTTCTTCAATAATCTTTTTAATGACATTGTCATGGGGTTTTTATTCATCGATAACATCAAAACATTATGTTACTATTGATATACTGGGGATATATTGTATTTATATCATAATTATTATTTATTTGGATGTTTTATGATCATGTTGGCTAATTATATACAATTTTATTATCATTCGCTATATTATTCTGGATGGTTTATGATTATGTTTATTTTATTGGTGTAAGTATTAACTTTTCATATGTTAGTTTTCCAATATTATTGTTAATTATAATTTTTTTACACCCCTTTCATATAATGAATACATTGGAATTATTATGAGAAGGGTGGGGTATAGTTATAGATATCCCCTAGATTCATCGACATATCTCATGAGACAAATCAATTTTCCAAATTAGTAGGGTTTCTACCCATAAATTTGAATTGTCTTGCAAAAGGTCATGATAATATGTTTTATATGTCTTGCATTATACATTCCCTCATTATGAGATTATTTATTAATGTACATATTATTATTCTATTAGTTAAAATATTCATGGATAATTTTTAAGCTCATTAATTATTTATTTGGCAGTATTTTGTTATCATTTATGTCTATCATATTATGTTCAGTTTATTAATTAAATGGCATATTTTTAAGTTACTTACCTCTCCATAATAATTATACTTATTTATTCATGATAGCTTATTCTATACTCTTACCATTACTAAACATTTAATATCACACTTTTTTATGTTTTTTTCACTAAGATACTAGGAAGTGTTTTTTGATTGATATGCAGGGATACACTATGAGGAATAATGGAATTCTCAAAGAAAACACTTTGTGAATTTTATGTTTTAAATTGTAATGTGAATTTAAATTATGTATCTAGTTTACTAAGACAACTAAACTATTCATTACTTTGTAATATGTTTCCTTGTATCTAATTCCAACAAATAAAGCAACCATTGGCTTTGGGCTACTTGGTCCAAGGTCTTTATAGTATTCTTCAAAAATAAATTTTGTTCAAAAATGGTTTTTGTTTAATTTTGTGAGAAAAATATTATAATTAATTACTATAACTTTTGGAAATTTTATTTTATAAAATGATATAATTTTTTAAATCATCATATCAAAATTATATTATGGTGAATTTTTGAGATTTTTTTGAAATGTTTTTTTAATAGATTGTGAAAAAATACTGATTTTTATTGAATACTATATTTTTTATCTATTAACCAAGTAAAATTATATTTTGAATTAGTTTTAAAATTTTATTAGTTTATTTTTATTAAACATAATTCAATTATATTATTTAGAATGAAATTTATATTTTAATTTGGTATTATAACATTTTTTATAATTAAAAATACATTTTTTAAAACAAACTATTTTTCATTTGTTTTTGTGTTTTAATATTAAATTATTTTAGTCCACTCTAATAAATTCAATATCAAAATATGTAATTCGTATTTGGAATTAGGATTTCTAAATTTGGTATATAGTTTCCTTTTATTTTTGTTCACAAGGATGATACATATAAGTTTATTTAAATTAATAATATGGTATTTATGATTATTATATAAATATAAAATAACACTTACCATGTTTCTATCATGATCACAGAGAAATAGAAATATTACCCATTCATACTTACAGCCTACCATATCAATGATTGTAATATAGTTCATTTTTTATAATTATTTTCCATGATTGGTTTTAAAATTATAATTAATGTATAAAAATTATAATTATTCCATTGTTATTATTTTGGACACTATGTAACAATAACCATTTTTATTATAGAAAAAACACCAATGTCATTTTGGATATATGAGTCGAATATTATCAAAACATCCATTATGAAGTTTATAAATTATTTAATTGTACATAATATTGTAATAAATAAGATAAATGTAATAATAAACATAAAAAAGTTATTAAAAAATTAAATAGTGAACATAATTTTATTATTCAGTAAGATAAAGAACTTACATGGAGAGTCAGACTCAAGGTAAAGGACACTTTACTTTAAAACCTTATTTTAAATGTTTTATATATTTATTTTATAAATATTTCTATTATTTGTAAATATTCTTGAAATTATTTTAAAGATGTATTTGTGAATTATAAAAGAGATTTTATTTACCTTTTAACTTTATTTCAAATATTTTCAAAAGAAATATTTCTATGTATTTTATACGAAACATTTTGACTTTCTTTAAAAAAACAAAATATATTTTCTATATTAACTTATACAGCATCAACAACTTTTCCCTCTACCGCAGCCATTATTTTTTAAAAAAAATATTTTATAAGCTTCCATGCTTTATTAAAATAAAAACGCTCTATGCCTTTTTTCTAGGAATTTTATTTTTGAAAATTGAGTTTTAAATAAAAGGGATATATTATGATATGAAATTTTTTTGTTATGGGTGAAAAGAATGATTTCATGATGCTAGATTACATATATTTTGATTATGAATTATGATTGATTTTCTATTTTGGTACACATAATAATTAACATGTTATGATGCGTGCACCTAAATAGTACTCCAATGCATTGGGTAAAAAAATAACATGATCTTTTATGTGTGGGATTAGTGAGTAAACCTAATCCATGATGGGACTCTACCCACCATGTGATGTTTTCCTGGCAGTTAGCATTGACTTATTCTTGTGTCATGTTTTTTGTTTCAAATAAATTTCTTTTATGAGTTTTATTTTTCATTCAATATTTTTCATGAAATATTTTTTTAAATATTTTGGGAAAAATTAATTTATTGGGTAATAAAATGTATTTTTTGTACAAAAGGATTATTTTAAAAAAAGAAGAGAAGATTACAAGTATTCATGAATTAATCAGTTTCTTTCTTTCCTTTTATATCCCTTAATAAACTTTTTGTGATCATATAATATTTTTAAATGTTTTTCATTTTGTTTTTAGGCTGACTAGAGAAAAGTATGAGGTCAAAAAAAATTGTGAATTTGAGTCATGAAAAGAAAATGTTTTTTATCATAAAAGTTTTGTTTTTTGTAGAAAAATGGATACTCAGTTAAAGTTTCTAATTTATGATGTCATTTTTATTTATGTAAGGGTGATGGCCTAATCCTCTAAAACTCTAAAGGTAAAATATACTTGGGTATATAAGTGATCCCATATTTCCTTTTAATGTTGTTATTTTTTTTATAGTTGAAATTGGGTCACATCTATTAGTATCAAATCCATAATTAAAAGTATATTATTTTAGAACCGAATCTAGGATTGTGGGTCTTGGAATGTTGTAGGTGGTATCAGAGTATGGTTTAGACAAATTTATAGATTAGGATGCTTTCATGAGAGTTTATATTAAGAGTAATGGAAACCATCTTGTTTTTATAAGTTTAAGGGTGATCATAAGATCAAAATATTAGACTCTGCATTTTATTTTTTATGTTATGTGATTTCATAGTGATTAAGGCATTTTTCTGAGATGTTTTATTGTATTTAGGTATATTTAACCCATATATTTGACATAAAGTATTTTTTTTAGGAATAATTCCTTTATATTTTTTGGGCATGTGTTTAAATTTATTGATAAACTATATGGATTATATGATATTTAATATTGATGTAATTATGGTTTATTACAATTTGGGGGAACATGTTTTATCATATAGATAACCAAGGATTGAAAAGAGATTTGGTGATTAAGTTATTAATATTATTTTAGAAGAAGATAACTATTTTTTGAACTATATATGATTAAGGTAAACAAAATATTATTTGATAAGATTTGATTTTATTTGAGGATTAATGTTTGAATTATCTTTTGGAAGAATATATGATTTTAATGTGGACTTATAGTGATTAAGGTCATTTATTTATATAATTATATTATCTTGTAGATTATATAACTATGGAAAATAAATTTTGATAGGATACTTTAAGAGTAACTAATGTTATTTAGAGATAAATATTAAATTAATCTCAAAAAAAATTAGGTTCAAATCATTGTAATCTTTGGGATTCAATCTTATCTAGGAATATTTTGAATAATTTTAAGGTTATTTATCTATCAAATTATCTAAATTAAACTTTGGTTGTTATTTTTGAGGCTTTTGAGTTCAATATTATATTTCATCATGTGGAGGTTTTTTTATTTTAGGAATTATATTACCTTTTACTAACCATTTTTTTAATTTATAGAGATAGAGGAAATACTTTTTTATACTTTTTTGGATTATGTGATCCGTTATAAGTTTATTTTAGTGCTTCATGCATGAAAAATTCATCTTGAATAAGCATCGTTTGGAGAAAATATGACATTATTGCCGAAATTAATTAAAGAATGAAATTCTACTTATTAGGAATATGTATTTATTTATGATCATAGTATAGATAGGAAAGAAATTACTCAAAAAAATTAAAATGATCTTAAAATGAAATTTTTATCTATTAGCTTCATTTTTGAGAAATTGATGGTGTTTTTTCCCAGATCCTTGTTTTATGGTTTTATGGTCACTAACTTTCTCATGATCATTCAATTTATTATTATCAATGAACTCAGTCACTCTTTATCATTATCTTAATATTAGTTTTTTCCACCATGCCTATATTTTCACTTCCCAATAACTTTATCCAATTTTGAAACCTTGTATTTGGTATTTTATATGACCTTATTATTTCAATTTCCCTCTTCAAGATGAAGTTTTATTTACCATTTTTATGATGTGATATTTTAGAAAAGGTATTTTCAAATTTCAAAACAATAATTTTTGACTAAAAGTTCAAATTTCATGGATTAAATTTACTAAATGGTGGGAGAATGTAATTCCATGATATTTTTAAAAGAAAACTATATTTAATATCATATATTACACACAACACCGAGCCAAAACAAAACTTGGGATATTATTATTTAAATATTATCATTATAACCTATCTATTAAATTGGTAGGAATAGATAGGGTTACATTATGTATAAAAAATATATAAAGGTCCTACTAAATATAAATATATTGATAAATTCATAGTAAATAATCCATAATTTTTTTTAAAGTCATTTTATTCTTCAAAAATATGTCTTCTTCAAAAATAGTTTTTATTGTTTTTTGGGAGAAAATATTCAAATTAATTTATGAAACTTTTTTAAATTTTATATTATAAAAAGGATATCATTTTTTAAATAATCATAACCAAATTATATTATGATTTAAATTATTTATAAAAAAATATATAAAGTTCGTACTAAATATAAATATATTTACAAATTCATATTAAATAATCCATCAATTTTTATTAAAGTCATTTTATTCTTTAAAAATATATTTTCTTCGAAAATAGTTTTTATTGCTTTTCGGGAGAAAATATTCAAATTAATTTATGAAACATTTTAAAATTTTATATTATAAAAAGATTATAATTTTTTAAATAATCATAACCAAATTATATTATGGTGAAATTTTGATATTTTTCTAAAAAGTTTGATTTTTCAATGGATAGTGATAAATAATGATCATTATTGAAAATTATATTTTCTTTTAAAGTATTTAAAATGTATAATTATATTCTAGATTAGTTTTAAAATATAAACAATACCTTTTTTATTAATAATAATCTAATTATAATCCTTGTAATTAATTTTATACTTGAATTTGGTATAAAAACAATTTTATACTAAAAAAGTGATTTTTCAGAAGAAAAAAAATTTCATTTTATTTTGTGTTTTAAATATTAAATTAATTTATTACAATTCTATAAATTCAATATTAATAAATAAAATATATATTTTGAATTAGGAGTTTTATATTTGGTAAGTATTTACCTTTTATTTTTATTCATTATTAATAGTAACCATATAAGTAATTGTAATCAAGGTAAAGGTAAATAGGGTAATTAAGGTTAAAAATAACATGATAAAGACTAAAAACTGACCCTAAAACTTTTCTTTATCCTATTTTATGAGTTTATTTTGGAAATTTCATACAATATTCAAACATGTGTCCACTAGGTTTCATATTTCTTTGACTTGTACCATTATATTACATTATGTAAAGAAAAGTAAAAAATGTCATTCTCTTTGTTTCATTGACTCTAATTTTTTGACATAGGGATAAACATAAGATATGGTGAATTTTAAATTATTTAACTGGAATTTATATGTTTTTTTTATCATGAAATTTTATTTCTAGTTTTTAATGATGAAATAATTACCTTAAAAGATTACATAACACAGAAATAATATTTATTTAATTAATTGAAATAAAAAATAAATGCCTTTAAAAACATTGAAACTAATATAATTTGGATGAATTGTATTTTTCAGAAAAAAAAAATTAGATAAATATAACATTTTATTGATTCTTTAAGGTATTGTATTCTAACTACTTTTTTATCATATTTTTTTTCAAATACAAATTAAATTAATAGTGTCAAAATGAAATTAATGATATTTTATGATAAATAATATTCTACTAAATTATTTAAAAGTCATTAAAATATTGAAAAATGAAAATTAGTATTATTAATGGTCCAAAAATTTATCCGTTTTCTATTTATGATCCACTTTTCACCTTATAATTTAAATTATTACCCTTCAATATTGTAAAGGTTATTACCACTGTTAAAGTTAAAATTTGTTAACCAAGTGGTTAATAAAAAATATAATTGTTAAAATAATATTTAAACCTATAAAAAGTATTGATGTTTATATTAATACCATATATTATATAAAATTTAATACATTTAATTTTGGAACCATTTTACATTATTTAAACACATTTTATATTTTAATAATTCATGTATTTCTAAAAAATACATATATAATATTTTATAATAATTAATATTTTATTATATGATTTAAAATAATAAAAAACTTAAATTAAGAAAATTTATTTGTATATGGTTTAACATATCAACCATGGTCTATTTGTGGGCCAATTTTCCTTTTGTAGTAATTATCTAGATCCCTAAAGGGTAAAAAACCTTGTTATCACAGTAATTGTCAAAAGGGTCGATGAATGGTCAAAACAAAATGATAAGGGTTCCAATTACACATAAACTTGTCTAATTTTTATTATATGAGATTATTTTAACTCATACTCATCATATCTTAAAATTATATTAATTTTTATCTATTTTAACATGAAAGTAAATTTATATTAATTTAATACTTTATGATTTTACAAGAATGCCCTTGCCCTCATTATAAAAGGGCTCCCCCTATCATCTCTCTAAAAACATAAAGAACCACTTATTTAAGACAATCCATTCCCAAATACCTTACTAAAATACACTCCCATGTTTTATTTTTCATATTTTGGGAAGAACACCAACCTTATAAGTCTTAAGGTGTAAAACAAAAAAATGTTTTCCGAAGAAGAGTTATAGTTTTTAACCAAGAATTTTCATTTCATTTCATATTCTAGATCATTAAAATTTTATTTAAAAATTATAAAATAATAACCTAAGTATATTGTATATAATTATATTTTTTATGTTAATTTAATACCCTATAACAATCTCTTCTTCCATAAAATAGAAAACTAAACTATCATTTGGGTGTATGGTGGACTACCACCTCACAAACGGATGTAATTGTTTTTCCATAACCACCTCTCATGGATGGTTATAATGATGGATTAAATTATTATATATTAAATTATTGAAAAAATTATAATTATAAAAAGATAATATATTGTCTTACCTATTACCTTTCTATACATTAAAAAAATATCACGACATTCGTTCATGTGTGTGGACTACCACTTCCATTAAGCGATGTGGTTCATTTATATCACCACATCGCATGGATGATATTTATATGTTTATTAAAATAACTAATATTGTATTTATATTCATTATATAAATTTAAAATAATACTTGACTTCTTTCCATCATGATCATTGAAAAATAAAAATGATACACATGAGTACGTACAACCTACCATCTCCATGATTATAACATAGTTCATTTTTCATAACCATATTTTAATATTGGTTTTAAAAGTATAATTGATATATAAAAAAGATAATTATTTCATTATTATTGTTTTTTATTTTATGAAATAATGACCTCTTTATTTATATCCAAAATACCAAGGTCATTTTGGTCTTATGATCCAAATATCGTCAAAACATCTAACATGAACTTAATTGATTAAATAATTATATATAAATGGTAATAAATTTAATAAATTGTATAATAAGACTAAAATGGTTATTAATGAAGTAAATATTTAATATAAGTTAATTATTAGGAAGATAAATCTCATACATGTAGATTCTAACTCAAGGTAAGGTACACTTTACTTTAAAACACTTGTTTTAAATGTTTTAAAGATTTTTTTCTAAATATTTCTCTTCCATGTCCCTATTCTAAAAATTATTTTATTGGAATATTTATGGATTATAAATGAAATTTTATATCCCATTTGACTCTCTTTAAAAAAATAAAATGGAATATTTTTACATATTTTATATAGAACGTTTCATCTTTCCTTAAAAAAATATAAAACAAATGTGCTATTTTAACATATACAACCTCAACGGAGTTTTCCAATACAAAATCCATTATTTTATTTTTGGATTCCATTATAATATTCCATTTTTTATTCAAAGAAATCCACTCCTTCCCTTTTTTCTGTAACGTCCCGGTTCTGGAAGCCACCCAGAGGTGCCCCGTACCCAGTTGGTCACATGGCCTCAAGCGTATTTCCCCAAACACCAGAGGCTACCGACAAGCAGTGAGGGCATTGGGTGTGATAGTGGGGAAACTATGCTCTCATTGGAAAAATACACAGCGGAAGTAAACAAATACATACAATAGCGGAAGCAGTAAATATACAACAACAGTAAACAGCAGAAGACTCGAATAATAAACAACTGGAGCACATATATATATATATAATGATGCATGATACATATTTATAAGAAAGCATCCAAACAAGTCACAATGCTGGAAATAAAAAATAGTGCTAAATCAAAGTGCAAAAGAAAACAGATAAACTCCTCAGCATCGCAAGCCATGGCTTGGTCCCATGCTCTCCAGCTCCACAAAAATCAAGTACCTGAAGTATAAGGGTGCTTTCCCTTATCTATACCTGCAACAATATAATCTATTTGGGCCCAAAAGAATGACCCAGACTAGGTGTGAGACTAAATCCCAGTAGTCAACCACCCATAGATCTGTGCCTAACAGTCAGTAAATATATGGTAGGTAAAATTACAGAAAATAGTAAATAGGAAAGTGCTTAGTAGTAAACAGTTCCACAGGTCAAAAACAATCAATCAAGAATAGTAACCCTCTAAGAAGTGTACACAACATGTATTCTCTAGTTCAGATATAAGAATTCATAAAGACTCTCTGTGGAAGATCACATAGTAAATTCCCCTTATAATCAAAGGTAAAAAAAGACTCTCTGAGGAAGATCCCACAGTCAATTCCCCTTATAGTCTAAGGTAGTCAAGGACTCTCTGAGGAAGCTCACATAGTCAATTCCCCTTCTATCCCTAAGTTCTAGGACTCTCTGAGGAATATCACATGGTCAATTCCACTTATAGCCTAAGTCATTCAATTAAAACAAAGACTCTCTGAGGAAGCTCATGCGGTCAATCCTTATATAGTCAAAATCAATCGAGGACTCACTGATAAATTTCACTAATCCAATTCCCCATATATCCCTATGTGGTCCTAGGATCTCTAAGAAAGCTCACTCGGTCAATCCCCCTTATAGCCTAAAGTGCTCAAAGAGTCTCTGGGGAAGCTCCCTCGGTCAATTCCCCTTCTAGTCTACTACACCAGGATATCACGGCCCTATGTAGGTCAACGAGCATAGCAACGCAATATGGACAAAGTAAACCTACAAAACTACTTGGCTAAATAGTCTACAGCATATCATAATACAAACTCTCTATCCTACAGTAATAGGCATAGAAAACAGGCAGGGCAGCCAAACTAGCTAAAAAGGACCAAACGGTCATAAACAGAACATGCAA
This sequence comes from Viscum album, assembly GCA_963277665.1. Taxonomy (NCBI): domain Eukaryota; kingdom Viridiplantae; phylum Streptophyta; class Magnoliopsida; order Santalales; family Viscaceae; genus Viscum; species Viscum album. Next base: position 897,282,871 of record OY728142.1, read on the forward strand.
GGGAAATAAATCTAAAGAAAAGAAATAAAACCTACTCATATCCAAATCACCTCTACATAATCATACAAATATGGAAGGCAATCAAAAATGTTAAAATGGTAAACACGCAATACCTCGTTCAAGGGTATTGGTAGAATTTGCACATAATACTCAAAGAATTTTAACAGAAAGGCGCAAACCACCTACCTCGGTATTGTATAAATGATATACATGAACCTCAAAGCTTGATTCTTTTCAGAATGTCAAATATATAAATAACGTCTAAAAAGTTCAACCCACAATATCTCACAAGAGAAGATAAATCACAAAACGAGGCTCAAGTAGAAGGGATAACTCACCGATGTGATTCCAACGCAACCAAAAATTTTTGATTTGGAGGACGGATGGAGGCTCAGGGGTTTGTCGAAGATCTGCGGTCGTACGGAGCTCTCAGTCGAACGGGACCTAAAAGAAGAGCATTCTGATGATTAGATGCGACCTCAGTACGTTTAATGAAAAAAAATCACACAGCGTGTACTTTTAAAGTAAACAGTGTGTACTCTCCTTTTCTGTACTCCGCTTTAAGTGGCCTACAATCACTCACACATAGCCGTGTGTGTGGCTACTACATGCCCAGCACACATCCTCATGCAGTAAAAAAATACACGGCGTTTACTCATAAAGTACCGGTCGTGTACTTAGAAAATTTCAAGAATCTCCTTTTTCCTCAAAAATTACCAGAAACGGAAAAACATACCTGAAAAGAAGGTCCGAGTTCTTACAAACTTCCCCCTTAAAGAAATTAGTCCCCAAATTTCCCTAGCGTGGCATAGAAGAAGAATCCTCAAATAGTTCCAGCCATTGTGCCCGTACATCAGCCTCCATCTCCCAAGTTTCGTCATACATCGTCCCATGCAGCCATAGCACTCGTATCAGAGGAACAAACCGGCCACATAGAACCTTTGTATTGCGATCCACAATCTAAATAAGATTCTCCTCAAATGATGCATCCACTTTGAGCTCAACCTCCTTGGGTTGAAAGACATGAGACTGGTCTGAAAAGTAATGTCAGATCTGAGAAACGTGGAAGACTTCATGCATAGCTCGATACCTATGAGTTAACTACAGCTGATAGGCAACCATACCAACTCTCTCTAACACCTCAAATGGCCCAAATACCACGGAGAAAGCTTACCATGTCTTCTAATCTTCTTGTGTCCCAACCTCGGTGTGACACGTATGAAAACCTGATCACTGATCTCAGACTCCAGAGGTCGTCTCTGCTGATCAGCATAAGACCTCTGTCGAGACTGTGCAGTAGCCATCCTCTTCTGAATCAACTCTATCTGCTCTGTGGTCTCCTGAACAAGATGAGGTCCCAGCAAAGCTGCCTCTCCTACCTCCATCAAACACAAGGGTGATTGGCATGGCCTATCGTACAAAGCCTCATAAGGATCCATCTGAATAGTTATGTGAAATCTATTAGTGTAGGAAAACTCCACAATAGGTATATGCTTCTCCGAAGAACCTCTAGAATCCAGGATGCATGCTCGGAGCATATCCTCAAGAACCTGAATCATACGCTCGGACTGGTCATATGTCTGAGGGTGGTAGGCTATACTCAAAAGTACCTGTGTACCCAAAGCCTTCTGAAGCCCCTTCCAAACCCGATAAGTAAAACGTGCATCCCTATATGAAATGATGGAGTATGAAACTCCATGAAGACATACAATCTCTCAGATGTACAACCGTCCCAAAACATCAACAATGAAGGTCTCTTTGATTTGCAAGAAGTGAGTGACCTTCGTGAGCCTGTCGATGACCACCCAAACTACATCATTACCTCGAGGAAACCTTGTCAAACTGGTCATAAAGACCATCGTGATGTCATTCCACTTCCACTCGGGAATGGGTAACTACTGTAAAATCCTTGATGGTCGCTGATGCTCCACTTTCACCTATTGACTGGTGGAACACCTCATGATGAAACCAGTAATATCCCTCTTCAAACCTGGCCACCAATACTGACGGTGTAAATCACGATACATCTTGTTGATGCTAGCATGAACTGCCCAAAACTGAGGAATGAAATTCATGCATCATCTCCTCACGTATGTCTACTGTAACCCATACGTACCCCTAGAAACAAAAGATCACATCCTCACCTATCGTCCATCCTCGAATAGGGTCCTCTCATGATACACTCTCCCTTAGGACTATGCCTTCAAAATCTAATAGATTCCCCATTCGAACCCCATCAAGAAGCGTTGAGGTAACATATACAGACGATAGAAAAGTCTACCCATGTCTGTTGTGTGCCTCCAAATGCATCTCAGATAATAGATCCATAAGCTACCACTCACTATTGGCCTCCTAAACTGCCTGTATCTAATTCCTCCTGCTCAACACATCAGCCACTGTGTTTCCCTTCCAAGGTGTGTAGGTATGCTCAAAGTCAAAGGATTGTATGTACTCAACCCACCTCCACTATCTTAGATTCAGATCGCATTGAGTGGAAAAGTACTTGAGACTCTTGTGGTAAGTGAGAACCACAAAATTCTCTCCCAGAAGATAATGTCTCCAACAGGGTAGGGCATGAACAACAGCTGCCAACTCCAGGTCATGTGTCAGGTAATTACTCTCATGTGGCCTCAACTACCGAGACCCATACACAATGACTCTATCTCCCTACATAAGCATAGCTCACATCCCGATACCTCACGCATCACAGTAAACAATATAGCTCTTGACCGGTGCTAGAAAGACAAGTACCGGGGCTAAATTCAACTTCCCATTAAGCTCTTGAAAGGTTGTCTCACAAGAATCTGACCATAATAATTTCTCACCCTTCTTAGTCAGACCTATCAACGGTGCTGCTAAGCGTGAAATGTCATATATGAAATGTATGCAGTATCCAGCCAGCCCTAGAAAATTCTGCACCTCAAAGACGTTCTTTAGCTACTCCCAGGAAACTATTGCTCTCACTTTCTCTAGGTCTACTGATACTCCTGCCTCTGAGATAATATGACCGAGGAAGTGATTCTATCCATTCAAAGTGGATCTTTGAGAGCTTAGCATATAACTGATGCTCCCTCAGTGTACTCAGAATGATATCAAGAAGGGTAGCATGGTCGTGTCGAGTTTAAGATTACACCAAGATATCGTCCATGAAAAAAACCACAAAGGAATTCAAGAATGAATGGAACACTCGTTTCATTTGTTCCATGAAAACTGCAGGCGCTTTCGTGATACCGAATGTATTAACCCTATACTTGTATAGACCATACCTTCTCCGAAAGGATGTAAGAGGTATATATGATGGTGTATCATGCAACTGATGATAACCAAACCTCAAGTAAATCTTAGAGAACACCAGAGCTCCTTTAATATGATCAAATAGATCATCAATAATAGGAAAGAGATATCGATTCTTTACCATCAATTGGTTTTCCTTCCGATACTCCACACAAATCTTGAGGGTATCGTCTACCTTCTTCGCAAACAGGACAGGCGAACCCCAAAGATAAGTACTGGGTCAGATGAAACCCTTTTCCTGCAACTCCTAAAATTGTTTCTTGAGCTCCTACAACTCTAGTGTAGCCATCCTATAAGGAGAAATAGACACCAGTTTCTCTTTAGGTACAAGCTCAATTAAGAAGTATACCTCACGCTATGGAGGAAAATCTGAAAAGTCCTCTTGAAAGAAATCTCTAAAACGATCCACCACTGGAGGAAATCCTAACTGTAAAGTCCCCTGGTCATCCAGATATAGAATATCAATCTGGGCTATAACTCCTCCCATACCATGATGCTATGGACCCACTCTACTCACCTCTACATCCCTTTTTCCCTTATGAAGGAAGGATCCACCCTCCGGTGATGTGAAACTCACCCTACGGCGATAATAGTCGATGACTGCCTGGAAGCGAACTAGCCCGTCCATTCCAAGTATGAAATCATAGCATGTTATCTCTAGTACATAGAGGACCCATAGAAAGTGACATCCTCCAACATGTAGAGGTCACTCTCTGCACTGATGTAAACTAGTCGTTCTAGTCCCCAACGAAGTGTCTAGCATCAAGATATCAGTAGAAGAAAATATAAAGAGCCCAAGGCTCTTCATGATAGCAACAGATATAAAGCTATGGGAAGCCCATGTATCAAAAACAAAAAAAATCTAAAACTGAGGCTACTAAGATCATACCTTGAACTGTAGAAGTTCTGGGATCCTGCTCTTATTGGGTCTGCTCCACTACAAAAGTTTGTCCTAGATCGCGGCCCTGTGACCCTGGCTAAAACATCTGAGCTAATCCACCCTGTTGTTGCTGAAGAACCAGTGACTGACTACCATGTCCATGACCTCCACCTCGTCCCAAACGGCTGGAAGAACTCCAGTTCCCAGACTGGTGAGAAATTAGTGGCGCTGCTACTGGATGAGGAGTCATAGAAGAACCCCTTTCACCAGCTGCTGGTGAAAAGAACTGACAAGAGTGCTGTAGGTGACCCATATTACCAAAATATTGGCACTCCACTGGGTATCTCGGGTAACGTGGCCTCGTATTATTTCTTCTCCCACAATGGTAGCACACCACCTAGATACCGGAAGATGCATCCCACCTACTCTGATCTCCTCATGCAGTATCCCTACAGTTCTTCCTGCTATCAGCTAGCGGAGCACTAACTCTGGATGCTGAGCCTCCATGGCTCACAGCTCCAGAATCCCTCAGATTACGATCTGTGATCAACGCCTGGTTGACTATAGAAGATATCGAAGTCAACCTGATGATGTTCACCTAAGATCGGATGTTGTACCTCGGACCATCCTCAAACTTCCGTGCAAGGAACAACTCATCCCCTTCTAGAATAGTCCTGAAACGTTGCAGATCTATGAAGTGAGAGAAATACTCCATAACAGAAAGATTACCTTTCTCCAAACTAATTAACTCTCAGGCTCGATAGTCCCTCAAGGTCTCCGGATAGAAGTAATCGTTTAAGATGCACTGAAACGCATCCCAAGCCATATTCTGCTGGCGGTCCACCTGTGAGATCACATCCCACCACCTCTTGGAGGATTCTAGGAGTATGTAGGTAGCGAGCTTCACCCTCTTCTCTAGAGGTATCTCCAGATGCTCAAAAATATTCAGCATGTCTTCTAGCCATGACTCTACAGCCAGAGGTCCTCCTTCCTTTGAGAAAATGGGGGGATGCTGCATCTGAAAGACCCGCATCAAATCAGCCATCGACTGGGCAGGAGGCGGTGCTCCCTAAAAAGTCTAAATCATCCTCAGAAATCCCTCCCTAAACTATGCATTAGAACCTATGTCAGGTACAACAGCCGGTGCCAAGGCTGGCACAACTGGAGGATCTGCACGTAGTCCCTGATCAGCCATGTTCGGTGTCTGATCACCTTCTGGAAACTGGCGCACAACCAGAGTACGTCTCGATGGCATGACTCTGCTAGGTCAGTCACACACCTTAGATAAAGATTATCATAGACTGAAAGCATGTTGTGTAAGAATGGAACAAGAGAAAAAAATCATTCAAGTTTTACAAAACATGACTACACGGTGTGTACATTTCCTACACGACATGTTTCCTGAAGTCATTTACATGGACGTGTACTCCTACCTAAATTGGTTGTGTAACACCCCAAACACATGGCATGTTTTCTTAACACACGACGTGTACTTAAATCCTCTTCCCCTACCTGAGTCCTTCTACACGGTTAAGCCACACGGCTCTCCTAACACAAGACTACATGGCGTGTTCATGAAATAAAAGGTGTGTATTAGAAAAGCTTCACCTTGCCCATGTTGTTAGTGAAACAGCCTAACACATGGCTCACACTACACGGCATGTTCAATGTGGACACAGCGTGTATGTGAAAGGATAACACTGACCCGTGTTATTCGTGACACGGCCAGGTACCTAGGTCAGACTACAAGGCATGTTCAAGGCAGACATGGCATGTACGTGACAGGGTAACACCAACTCGTGTTGTTCGTGACACGGTCGGGTACCTGGGTCAAACTACACAGCATGTTCAAGGTGGACATGGCATGTACGTGAAAGGGTAACACCAACCCGTGTTGTTCATGACACGGATGGGTACCTAAATCAGACTACACGGGGTGTTCAATACTGACACGGCGTGTATAGCTTAATGTTTTATCCGTCTATGTTGTTAGTTACACGGGCATACACAGGTTCAACATGAAACGACATGTTCGACTTATACATGGTGTGTTCCCACCAAACATTCTCCATACCGTGTCTCTGCCCACACGGCCTATGACACAGTTAGAGATTACACGGCATTTACATAAAGTACACGGAATGTACTTAATAAAAACAGTTTCTTCCCAAACAGAAGAACACATGGCATGTACTTAACACTACACGAAGTGTATTCTAGCTTTTTCCGGATAATAAGCCCCAGAAACTACTCCAGAACCCATAAAAACACTGAAATGAGCATTGAAAGTGCCAAATTCTGATATGTGAGGGCCCATACTCTCTGTGAATCAAAGTTTGGCATCTTGTAGACATTATAATATGGAAAACAAGGCAATGATCCACCAAATTCCGGTTCATCAGGGCCCATAACACATCAAGAACCAAATTTTGGAATCCAATCAAGAAAATATCTACACCAAACAATACCCTATCAAATAGCATGTATTTTAATCAAGGAAACTATCACAACGACATGCATATTTTACACAACATCTATCACAACAACATGAAATCACTAATGTATCCTAGATGGTATGGAAAAATGCATGATATGTGATTTCTATCAAGTGACTATATGATGCATGAGATGGCATGCCCTCATCTCATCGAGTTGCAACAAAAATAAAACCTCAATAATATCAAAAACAACAACACAAATCCTGTGAATCACTCGAGGTGAAGTCAAATCAACTGTAATAATTTCAAAACTAGAAAAATTTCAATTAACAAGGTAGATTGGATTTTCCATGTACACGGGTTAGCTAATCTCGGGCACAGGTTATGACCAAGTATGTATTTCGTCCTATCCCTGGATAAAGGCTACAAACAGTAAATCAAGGGAAAATAATTCCTTTGATACCACTTTGTATCATCCTGGTTCTATAAGCCACGCATAGGTTCCACATACCCGGTTGGTCACATAGCCTCAAGTGAATTTCCCCGAACGCCAAAGGATGTTGACTAGCAGTGAGGGCCTTGGGTGTGATAGTGTGGAAACTATGCCCTCATTACCAATGAATTTGGTAAAGTTTTTGTCTCATGATACCTTATATATGGGATTAGGGAGTAAAACTAATTCATGATTCGGCTCTATCGATTATGAGATATTATATTTTTATTCATTCTTGACTTATGCTTATGTAATGTTTTTTGTTGCTTCTAGATTTTCTTTATGAGTTTTATTTTTCCTTCAAGATTTATCATGAAATTTTTTGTGAAAATATTTGAACAGTGATGTTTATTAATTGGGTAAAAAATGATTATTTGGAGCCCAAATTTTATTTTTGAAATAGAAATATCTTTTATAAGTATTCATGAACTAATTGGATTCTTTGTTTCCTTTTATGTCCCTTACTTAGATGTTTGTTCTTATACAAAATTTTAAAAAAAAATTCATAATGTTTTAAGGATTATAGGGGATAAATATGAGGTCAAGATGAAATTTTGAATATAATTCATGAAAAGGAAACTTATTATATCATAAAAGGATTTTTTGTGGGAAAATGGATATCGTGTGTAAGTGTCCACTTTGTGATTTAATATTTATTTATTTAAGGATGATATCAAAATACTCTAAAACTATAAACCTAAAATATCCTTTTTTGTGTAAGTGATACCATATTTACTTTTGATGTTTCTATTTTTGAATGGTTGAAATTTGGTCTCATTTATTAGTATAAAATCCATAAATATAAGATTTATGATTTTATCACTGGATATAAGATTGAAGTTTTTTTCTATTATAAAATCCATCAAATTATATTTCTTTAATTATAAGAATATGGATAACTATACAAACCAATTCCTAAAACATCAAGGGAACTTACCAGAGAAGAAGCCAAGGGGGGAGTTCCAAGCATGTGAAATTACTAAAACTGAAGTAGAAGTTCCTTGTAATGTGGTGAAAGGTAAGCTTTTAATCCACTATATAAGTGAAAATGTCTTATTTGGTTTAGTTTATACCCACTATTTTTTATCTCATAAATTGTATAAGGGTATCACATAACTACTTCAAATATTATTTGTTGAGTTTGTAGTGAAACCTAAAAATGGTATGATTGTCGCATATCAAGTCTATAGCTCCTCCATGATAGAGGTTTGTGGGAATATTCTTCCTATAAATCTTGTTAGTCTACTTAAGGTTGAATTTTATCTAATTTCGGGCATGTATTGGCACTCTTAATATAGATCCCATATAAATTTTTTCATAAGGTAATTTACGTTTGATTCTCTAAATAAACCTATGATCATTTATCATTTTGAGTATGAACCTAAACTCCCAATTTAAATCACATCCATAATATTGGTTTTAATACCTATTCATGAGGGTTATTTATCTCAAATGGTTTGAGATAAAATCAATATTTAAAATTTTCCTATTGTTTGGGTATATGTTGATGTATTTCCCAAGTACATGACTAGTCTTCCACCGAATCGTGTGATTGATTTTTTTTATAGAACTCATACATTGTGATACAACTTTTTCAAATACTCTATATAAATATCCCTGATTAAATTATAGGAATTTAAAAAAACTCTAACAAAATCTAGATAATGGGTTCATTCATCCAATTTCTTCACAATGGGATTCACAAATTTTTATTGTTAACAATAAATATAGGTCAATGCGTATGTGAATTGATTATCAAGAACTTTACAAGATATATATTAAGAACAGGTATCATCTACCCCATATCAATGATCTATTTGATCAATTATGAGGAGCTTAATATTTTTTTCAAGATTGAACTTAGATATGGATATCATCAATCAAAGTTCAATAAGGAGTATATATCCAAGATAGATTTCAGTACAAGGTATGGTAATTATGAATTTATATTAATGTCATTTAGACATACCAATTCTCTAGGTATATTTATAGATTTAATGAATATAGTCTTTTGAGATTACCTTGATTGGTTTATTGTTGTATTTATATATGATTTTATTATATATTTTAAGAGTAAGTAAGAACATGAAAAACCTTTGAGTATTGTTCTGAATACCCTAAAGAATGGGAAGTTATATTCCAAATTTACTATGTTTGAATTTTGTCTACAAAAAATCCAATTAATGGGAAATATAATTTCAAGTGAATAAATATATGTGCATCCTTCAAGGTTGTAAGTTATTGAACAACGGAGCAAACCAATCTGAGTGACAATGATCTATATTTTTCTTAGGTTTGTAGGATACTATAGATGTTTTGTGATAAATTTATTATGTATATAAATTCGACTAAAAAATTTTACTTATAAGAGATTCAAGTTCTTATAGATAAATGAATGTGAATAGAATTTTAAAGAACTAAAGATAATTATGGTTAGTGTACTTGTGTTTACACTAACTTGTTGTGGATAAGGTTTTATGATATATAATGGCACATTAAATTAGGGACAGAGATGCTTTATAATGAAAAACTATATAGTGATAGCTTATTTTTCTCTCTAATTAAAATTTCATGATAAAAATTACTTGACTCATGATTTAGACTAGGCAGCAGTAATTGTTTCATTAAACTGATAGAGAAATTATATTTATTGTGAATGGTGTGATATATATATATATATACTAATTATAAAATCTTTAAGTATATATTTACATATAAATAACTAAATATTCACAATATAAGATGTTTGGAATAGATTAATGATTATGATTTCTTAATACATTACTATTTTGGGAAGGCAAAAAAGGTGTATGAAGATCTAAGTAAAACGTACCATGATATTTTTCTATGATGAGGATTAAAAAGATACAATACTTAAGTATTTTTAGAATATGGAACTTGAAATCTGGAGAAAATGGGACATATCTTGTCTTTATCATATGAATATTCAACCATCCATCCATAAGAGGATTAAAAAAGAATAGAATAAATATGTAAAATTATAGATAAGGTAAGGAATTTACCAGAGTTAAACCATAATCATGTTTTAATGATAATTTTTAAGAACCGAGTATATGTTTCATAAATACCAGACATGAAGAAAGAGGTATTGGATAAATCTCAAAATGCGTCATTCTCTATTCATCATGAAAGTATGATGATGTTTATAGATCTGAAAGAGTATTTCTGGTCCGATAACATGAAGGGTTATTACAGAGTTTGTATCCTGATTTCTAGTGTGTTATAAATTTAATGCTAAGAGATATAATTATAAGGTTGTTTTATAACCATTACTCATACCATAAAGGAAATGGGAAAACATTTCCAAGGATTTCACCATCAGACTCCCCAAAACATCAAAATGGCATAAAGTTATTTGGGTTGTAGTTAATCACATTTTAAAATTAGTTTATTTTATTTATATTATAGAACATATATATCTTGATCATATGATTCAATTATACATCAAATAAGTTTTGAGGTTTCATATATTACCACTCTCAATCGTATCTAATAGGGATTCGAGGTATACCTTGAAGTTCTCGAGATGTATTCATGAGGATGTGGATATATAGTAGAGTTTCAATACTTATTATCACACTTAGATGGGTGGTTAGTCGTATGGGACCATTCAAAATCTAGAATATATTTTAATATCTTTCTCAATGGATTTAATATGTGGTTGGATCAACACCTTCCTTTAGTGGAATTTTCTTAGAACAATATCTTTCAATCAAGCATTTAGATGGCTCCTTATGAATCACTTATGGTACGAAGTGTATAACTATAATGTGTTTGGATGAAGTTGTAGAAATAAAACTATCGAGTCCTAATCTATATGTGGTAATTTCAGAGAAGTTTAGATCCAATCAATATCACAAATTGGAAACTCAAAGATGATAAAAATGTTATACTGATAATCATCAGCAAGATCTGGAGTTTGAAGTTGGTGATAAGGTATTCTTAAGAATATCTTCTTTGAATAAGGTTATGTTATTTGGAAATAATAAATAGTTGAACCCTTTATATATTAGTCCCTTCAAAAATCTTAATCATATTGTTATGGTAGCTTATAACTTGGTTAGTCTACCAAATCTCTCTCTAGTTCATGATTTTTTCCATGTATCTCTTCTAAGGAAGTACATACTTAATCATTCACATTTATTGAACTTAGAGGTCATACCACTTAAGTAAGATCAATCATATAAGTAAAAACTAGTGGACATTATAGATAATAGATATAAAGTGATAACAAATAAATATCACTCAACTAATCAAATTTTTCTATCCAAACCATAAATTTGATGAAGTTATATGGGAACTTGAGTATATGATGAGGTATAAGAATCCTCAATTTTTAGTATTTAAGTGACAAAATTTAAATGGATAAATTTTTATAAGGGATAGAATATAACACACTGATATTTTATGAAATGTTTTTCATTCAATAAATTTTATTTCTTTGATAACTTCTTTATATGTAACGTTGAGTTTAAACAAACCATGATCTACTATTAAAATATTATTATTTAATGTGATGGTTATTTCCTAGTAATTGGATTAATGGTAATGAATAGGATTAAACAAATTTTGAAAAATATGTATAAATGTTTTATTTAATTTAAATTTATTTATTGATTCATAATAAATAGTACTTAATTTTTAGTAAATTCATTTTATGCTTTAAAAATTTGTTTTCTTAGAAATTGTTTTTTTTACATTTTATATGTATATATTATAATTAATTTATGGAAATATTATAAATTTAATTTCATAAAAATTCTTTCATTTTTGAAATCATCGCTTCAAAGTTATCTTAGGGTGAATTTCATTGAATTTTTTGAAAAAGTTGATTTTTGGATGAATAGTGAAAATACCAATTTCTAAAGAAAATTATCTTTTCATTTATAGTATTTTCAAAGAAAATTTTTTATTAGGATGTGTTTTAAATTTTTTTATTATTATTAGTAAAAATAATTCAATTTATACTATTTTTATCAATACTATACTTTATCGTCTAATAAAAATATTTTTAGACTTATAAATGCATTTTTCATAAAATCGTTTTTGTTATGTTTTACGGGTTAAATTTAAAATGAATATATACCACTTATATAAATTTAATCTTTTAAAATTTATTGTATTTTTTTACCAACATAATTGACATTATTAAATAATTTAAACTTAATTTTTTTTCATAATGAATAGTGAAAAGTTGAAATTTGTGAGCATGGTAAAAGGATAAATCGGGTTAACCTAGGTTAAAACAAAGTGATAAGGCCAAAAAAATTCACCTTAATTATTATTAGATTAATATATTTCAACCCCAATCACATTAGGCTCCAGATTTTGTTTTTGGGACACTTTATCATGAATATGATTTAATTATATTTTAATCCTTTAAAAAAATTATGGTGTGTCCACGCAACTCTTATAAAAGAAACCCATCATCTATATTATTAACACAACTTTGAGACACCTGTGTCAATAAAAACCTGGACAATTATCATATCAACATCCCTATATGTGAATTAGATATTCTTTTATTCTTAAAATACAATTCCAAGGGTCCTTAAAAGGGGATCTAAAGGAGGTCTACTGAAGAAGAGCTATTCATTTTACCAAATTTTTAAAATTTATTTCTTTATATAATTAATATAAATATATTTTAACCCAACTAAAATAATGAATAGTGTATCATAAAAATACAAAGTTGTTATTATGATTTTTATATAACCATGTTCAACTTCTTTTCCATCCTATGGAATGCAAAAACATCACTCATATATATGTATAGCTTACCGTCTCCATATAGCGGTGTAATTTTTCTTTCATCGCCATTTTACTTGGATGTTTATAAATATGGAAGTTATGAATATATATATTATTTATGAAATAATTATGGTTCTCAAAAAAATATATCATTTACCTTATTACCCTTCCACTCTTTTAAAAATGATAATGTTGCTCGTGCGTGCATGTGGACTACCACCTCCATGATGTGATGTGATTTATTTTTCATATCCCCCTTTAAATTTGGGTTATAAATTTTTATATGACAAATATATATTATATTTATATCATTGTTAACATTTTTTAGATGATGTAACCATAATCAAGATGCAATGACCAAAACTACTAAACCAAAACTTAGTTGAAAAATGAAACAGTTAACACTCAGAAATGATGATTTTAATAAATAATTATTAATAAAAGGGTATTAAAATGTTAAAAGTGGATCATATATTATATTATAAATATTTATATTATTATACTATAGAAGTAAAATAATATTAAATATATTATACACGAGCTTAAAATCACTTGTGAAGAAATTCATAGTTGAGGAAAGAGTTTATTTCACAATCTCATCATTATTCAAGATTGTTTTGTTGAAGTCTTTTGTGGGAGAATTATGTGATATTAAACCCAATTAATTTAATTATACCATGATTATTTTTATACATTATAGGTTTTCATTTCATTTTCATATCTTTAATTACTCAATATACCGAAATAATTTTTTTAATAAAACTAACTTTGTTTTATATTTGATAGGGAATTTTTATCTTAAATTTCTATATTTTCTTTAAAAAATTAATGATTTTTTTACTATTATCAAATTATTGATTAAATAAACTTTTACCCATGAATAATTTTATATAAAAATTTTCAAATTTAATATTTTTGTCATTTACCAAAAAAATTACATTTACTAAAGGTGTGAATGGAATTTTTTTTAACATGCACTGCACAACTGGAATTTCCTACCATCCTGACTACTCTTTAATTTGAATCTTTTTTTAAAAGATTAAATGGTTCTTTCAAAAGAAAATACATTTAAAAATATTTTGTAAATTTTTATATTTTAAATAAGTGATTTCAAAATGAAAAGGTTACTTTCCTATAGAAAATTTCTAGTGATCTTTTAAAAGTATTTTCCATCTATGTCAACATAATTTCATGAATATTGTGCTTTAATAAGGATATTCTCTAATGATACCATCCACTATATTTCCATGTATATATTATGATATTTTGACTGGGAAAAGTATTCATATTCCATATATTATTTCTTCTAATACATACAGTTATTGATTATTAATGCATATTGATTAAGTTGTATTGTTTATTAATATATTGAGTTCATTGAACTTATTAAGTAAAAGGAGGTACGCAAAATTAAATATCCACTTGATGTACAAGTAGGTGTAATGAGAAAAAATAGGTTGGGTATTTTTTCAAGTTCTTAACCTATTACGTAATATGTCTTTGAATGATTCCTCTATTGAAATATTAAGATGTCCAACATTATGTATTCAATCATTATAAAATCAGTTATTAATTCCCATGTGATTATTTGAAAATTTATGTCATCCATAGATAATTTCCAATATCACGTTATTATTTATAAGGAATTATTCAATCATTATTTCTTCCTACCATATTATTCATGTCTTATTTATTCTATGATAGATTTTGTTGTATCCATATCCTTACTAAGCATCTGAGCTCACCCTTTTATTTGTTTCCCATTATCTAGATGCTAGAAAGTAATATGATTGATATACAATGATATTATAGAGGGTATAATAATGTTCTCAAATAAAATACTATGTTTCATTTTTTTTCAAATGTAATGTGATAATCAAGCAAGTATATAGTTTTCTAAGAATAATAAACTATTTGATCCCTCGGGATGTGATCTATTTTATCTAGTGCCAATATAATAAATTAACCACCAATTATCACTTACTAGGGTTAGGGTTTTTATATTAAAACTACTTTTATAAGGTATTTTACCTTGCTAATTTGTAATATTGATTTTGAAATCTTGACAAATATTCCTTTATCCCAAAATATATCTAACACAATTATTAAAAACCTACCATGATCTTCCGAAGAACACTAATATATGATTATTTAATCAATAAAGAGAAAATGAATGTTTTTTAAAATGGGTGAATTTTTTTTTTCAAAACCATAAAAATAGATAGTGCATTTTTTTCAATCCAAATGGAATTACCAAGTATTTTAATTGACAATGATAGCCTCAAAAAATTATCTTTGGAATATCCTCCATTCCAAAATATAGTTTATAGTAACCAAATTGTGGATCAATAATTAAAAACTATTTATAATCAATCATTTGATCAAAGATATCATAAATCCATGGAAATATATAATGAATCTTGATGGTTACCGGATTAAAATTGATATAATCTATGAATTAACATAGATTTTATAGCATTTCTTTGTGAAAGAAATAGGGGAACCCCATAATGAAGTGTTGGTCATGATTAATATTTTATCTTCAAGTTCCTGAAGTAGATTTTTAAATTCCCTCATCACATTCAGGGATATTCAATATAAATGAATATAATACACTCCATTCAAGAAAATAATTCAATTGTGAATTCCACCTCTCTTTTAAGTGGTAATTATGAAAAGTCTCCAAGAATGAGATATACCATGAGTGTTAATGAACTCTATACCAAAACTTTAATTATGTTAAGATGCACTATTTTTTACATAATATTTAAAATCTATCCTTTATCTGTTCCAACACAATATTATTGAAATTATAACTCATCAATAACATTATACTATATATAAACTTGAAAGTATAATTTAACTCACCTCAGATAATAATCGATATAGACTCAAAAATGTGTTAACCATTACATATGAAATATAAAGACAAATTTCATTATTTAAATGACAAATAAATACATTAAATTTCCATAGGTTCCAACCAGAATTTCATATAATTGATATTTCATACTCCTATTTGGAAAATTTCCCAAATGAGAATCAATACTCATAAGCTTATGAGATAATCTACCCTGAATCTTAGAAAAGGCACAAATTGATCACAAATATAAGAATTTGATGATATAATATAACATTAGTCACAAAAATGGTAAAGGTTATTAAAATATTACACCTCACAGTGGAAATACCCTCTTCGAAATGAAATGAGGGATGCTCAGTAGTAATGAACATGACTTTTTCATCTAAAAAACCATACGACTATCATCCATATATAAATGGAGGTACCACTAACTATTTAATATATCCACATATTATGTTCCCCAAAATAGGTCAACCAAATGAAGGTAAAATTCATCTAGTCAATCATCCACTAAAATGATCATCATAAAGTTGATTATAATGATGTCATTGACTAACACTCTCTAAAGGTTTTACCCATAAGATATTTTGAGATAACTATACTAGGCACATAAATGATACTCATATAACTATAATTTGAAATTATTCTGTGGTTATCCTAGGAACCCACACTAGTAAAATGTAGATGCTGGTCTCTAAGAGTTATATGGAAGAATATAACTTCTACCCTAACTACCTTGAAATGATATATCTTTACTCATCTCATGCCACCTCTTTTTTATATAATGGAGGATCCCCCACCTTTTCTTCTTTCAAAAGGTATCCCACCAGTTCCCATACACCCCATGGAACTATTCTCGGCAAATATATCCTCCACAAAACCTCTTAAATGTAAGGATCATAGAACAATATCACTAGATTTTATAGGGACTCTTTTGATCCCACCTAAAAGCACTAAAATTCATAAGCTTTATCACCACCCAATTAGGGTGAAAATGGAGTGAATTATTAAACATGGAATAATAATCTATAATTTCCAATACACTTTTATTTAACTCCATAAATTTTCAAACATTATCCAAATGGAAGGTTTCTAGGTAAAAGTAAATAATAAAAAATATCTCAAAATTCTTTCCAAGTCAACCCTTAGTCTTTATTTTCTTTTATGATGACATACCAGAAATGGTGAGTAACTCCTTCATGTATGAAATCTAATTACCACACCCTATGCCCCTCAGGGATTTTAATAATTTTAAAGATGTTATGGATGTGTTATATATATTACTCATTTTCTTATGGTCCAATATCACCTCAAAGGGGTGGGGAATAGTAAATTTGTCTTTCATATCATCTACATTTATAAATAAATTTCAAGGGAATCCCTTCTATATAGCTCTTAATAGACGATCCATCCCCTCAAGGACTTATCAATCGATGGATTATATTGAATGTGGGGTTTTCTCACTAGACCCCTTCTATATGTATGTGGGTTTTCAATGAATCATCATACTCTAAAATTAAGTAAAATAAGAAATAAATTTTACCAATAAAGGATTAAAAAAATTAAATATCAATTTTAGGTGAGTGACGATTAGGATTAAACCCATACACCTATCTCTTTCATTCCCATTAGTAGCCATATTAAATAATTTAAATTATAAATTATTAGATTCCAAAATAAATATTTTGGAGATATTTATAAAATATCAAATTAATAGTGATAATAATATTAATTTCTTACCCATATAAATCTATTAAATGATTAAATTAATCTATTCATAATTGATATATAATTAATAATACTTTACTTATTTATCATTGAATTTTACTCAATATAAATCTATAAATGATTTAAATAATCAACTATGAAAGCACAAACGAGCACACAATGTTTTGATTTCCTATAATTGCTTGCCAATAATGTGTGGTAATCTTAATAAATAAGTCAAGATAAAAAATTAAAATCAAAATAAAAAATTAGAATAACATATAAACTCGATATTCCACCATAATTATGTTTTTCATATATATATATATATATATATCATAATTCCTAAGTCCCAAAAATCCCATATCATCTTTATCTCAAACCCTACTTCCTAAAATTACTCTAATACCATTTTTAAGTACTAGATATAGATAACATGGTTCAATCAGAATCACTAAAAGAACATGGACACACTTGTTGGTTGCCTAAGGTAGGTACAAATATTTGAGGTATTTGATATTGAGAGGGAAGAGATTTACCATCTGTGTATTTTAAAAATCATTAACAAGAAAAAAAGTAATTTCATCATCCATGGAATATATATATACACACACAAAAACATAAAAATGTAAAAGTAAATATAAAATATACTTGGTCACAAATGAGATTGTATTCATGAAATCATGCATATATAATGCATGGATAATGTAAAACCAATATGTATAATGTTTAAAAAGGAAAGTGAAATATATACTATCATTCCAATATAAGAACCATCCACCACTAGATCCCAAAATCCAACCATATATCCTATCTCTAGGATATATAAACCATCATGTTTTAGGGATTTTACCTCAATTTGATCTCAAATAAAAGTATTTACAAATAACCAATGGGATGTGTGTAGGGTGTGAGTACAACATACGTAGTAAGTAGTCACCAACCAACTACAAGAAAACTTCTATAAAATCAATTGTATGTGGTGAAATAAAATTTATAAAGATAATTATATAATGATAACAATAAATTCATCCTATAAGTACTAGAAATGAAATAAACATATACATCTAGTGTTGGTTCCCACATGATAACAGTGATATCATGGAAACCAAACTCACCTTCTTTGAGGAAATCATGAAATATAATATAAGAAGACTAACGATCCTCATTTGATAACTAAGAGGAAAAATTATGTTCAATACATCCTTCATGAGGCTGTTATGAATGAAAAAAATCTATAAACAATAGATACATTACCAATGATCTCAAATAGTTACTAATACTTGCAACATAGTTCATAATTAGCAAGTAAATTATATTCAACCTCCTCCATTGTTTGAAGATCCTTTAAAAGAAATTTAAAATAATGTCATTGTTCTTATTACCTCCATATAATATTATCATAGTATATACATATATATAGTTAATAACAATAAATATCAAGGGATAAATAAAATAATTTCATCAAAATAGAATACAATTCATTATAAATAAAAACTATCAAATTAGTAGAAAAATCATTTTTAGTTATATCTTACAATACCCCAAGTCATTAATGACATAAACACTATAATAGTAAGTTTTAGAGACATGTACACCTATCATATACTATTTTTGTTTCTACAAGTTAATGTTGTAGGGATAGATGTTCCACTACTTTGATATAGTTTAAGAACATTACAAGGTAGGTAATTTGGGGATTTCAATTCCTATCGAAGAGTGTATCAAAAATCATTGGAGAAAGAGGTCCTCTTACTTTATCTAGACTGCAAGAGATTCTATATAGTCGTATAATAAAACAATGGATTCAAATTAATGATAGATTTAATCAGATATATGGGAGGGTAAATTAGATACTAAGAGGGTTGAGATTTATTTGATATTTCTATAAAAACCCCAAAGGGGAATTTTTAAAAAAAGTAAGTTATAACTAAAATTTTCATTTTTTCCATAATTGAAAAAAACACATTCTTAAATCTATTGAGTGTGTTATAGGGTGGATAGGAAACCTGATGGATAATGGGTACTTGGTAGCCACTGCCCACCTATTATGAGTGGTAGGGAGTTTTTTAATCCCACAAAAAAACTTTCTTTTCCTAGTACAATCTCTCTCAGTACCTAATTTCCTTTATATATAAATACCCTTTTATTTTACACCTTCCTTTAAATTACTCTAGAAAACATATTTAACTCTTAATTGATTAATTTAACAGCTACATAACCCAAATTTAAGTAAAACTATTTTCCTGAATTACGTGTTTCATTACATAAAATTGATCATGAACCATACAAAAAATATCACATATTTAGTTTTATTAAATAAATTATAGGAAATTATAATAATAAATATATTTTATAAATTCAAATTTCAAAATTAATCACACCCAAAATATTTATTAATTTTTAAATATTTGTTTTTTCACTTGGTCAATACTTAATATAAATTAAATATCTTAACATGACTCGTTGTATCAAAATTGAAACCCAAGAAAAATATGTCATTAACCACATATGTGTATAAGTAATGTTTTTCCAATTTCACTTCACCTTTAAGGATTCTTGGTTACCCCATTTAATTTCAACTCCTCTATATATAAATTAAATTGTGAACATGCATGATCTAGTCCAACAGGACCTCTTATTTCTAGTAAACAATCACAGGTATTTACTAACAAAAGTATACTATATATGAAGAATTTTTTTAAAGATCATTTTAATGAGCCATACCATTGATAGTATTTTATAAAATATGGAATGTTTATGTATTTACCCTCTCATATCATTCAAATATAATAGCTTAAGTATTTATTTTTTCATGTTTTTAAAGGATTGAAGTTAAGGGATTAAATAACACAATGATATTTATAATCTAATCCAACTAAGATGTGTAACTAAAACCCAAATACCAAAAATATATACATCCCAAATAACTTTTTATAGATCTTTCCCCTTTTAAAAAGGTAATTCCCATGTGTGGCCTTTTCGAACCCTCCACAAAAGGAATCCCCCCTCCCTACGAAGAGGTCACTCTAGAGAGATCCCCGACTGGGAAACAGCCATTACCACCCGAGATGGCAGAGCGTCCTGGGAGGTGACAACTTGGGTGGTGATGGGTCGTCAAGTAATATGTCAGCACGAGTGGGTTGCACCTCATTTTTTACACCCGGTCAGAAAATGGGTGACCCGGCCAGGCGAGTGGATATTATTCAATTATATATTTGAATCCCCCCTTTACCCTACTTTAATGGTGGTATGGGGTCCCAATGTTCTAGATAACACTAAAATTTTATGATATTCCACATGATTTATAATCTAAAAAATTGGTTTTTTTCCACTATTGAGGACCTTTGAAACTCTATATAATATAATGATGTTTTTATTTGGAAAATATATCACTAACTTTTCCTTATTATATGATATTAATTCTAATTCACCCTATTTTAATTCATATTTAATGAATATAATAATGTAAGTGAAGTTGTGTGAACCTCGGTCTATCCCCATGAAATGCATAATTCAAGAATTAAATACCTATTACTATATGATTTCATATTTTTTAATATAATATCATATACCAGTGGTACTTATTTGATAATTTACACACCTTTTATTGAACTCTTTTCAGTCATGATATATTTTGGGGAAAAATAATCAAATTTTGAACATATTATAAAAAATAAATAACATGATTCTTTCTGGTGAGTAAATAATGAAAAATATAACAACCTAGGATTTTCATTCAAAAATATCATATCTTTTTAGATGAATATACAACACATTTCACAAATACATGCCTATGGGTCGTAATAGTTTATTGTATTTGGTGACTAGGTATAAAATCTAATGACTTAATGAAATATAATCAATATCTCCCATAAAAATCTTCCCCTTTTGTACTCCTTATAAAAATACCTTACTTAAAACTTTTCTTTATAACCTAGGGAAATTAAACATAAAAATGGTTGAGATCAAATGCTCAGCAAGGGTAAAAAAGGGAGATATCATTATATTATCATCTGAAAGCATAATATAAGAATAATAATATGATATCATGAACATAACTTAAAAATTTCTTACCCAAATTGTCATCGATCTAAAATATGACTCATGGAATAAATCATTATCACTCCAAAAGACATCATTTATAAGAGTGTGAAATTATCAAAATTTATGAACCATAATCTCATTCCATAAAATTGTGGCACCAATATAATTATAGAAACCATTTTATTTTTCAACATTAACTACCAATATCATAAAACAAATATTGGATTATTCCTCGTCACTATTTTCCCATTTTTGATGAAGCCTATCCACATGTTTCCCATTATGGATCAAGCCCATCAGCCTATTTCCCATTGCAGATCGAGCTCATTTACTTATTTCCCAATGTTATATCATCAGATATAAATCTTCACCTAATTAATTGGATGTATATATAGGTCCCACCCACTAAATAATGAAAATAATATATATGTGTGCCAGAATATTATAAAAAATTCATCATATCATAATCCATGAAAAAAATGGGTTTCATAAAACCTTCCGTCATAGCATCACACATGGAGAAAAATGGGTTTCATAAATATTATTTCATCATAAATATAAATAATCTAGAGAAAGATTAAATATGTTATCATTGGTTCATATCCCATGTAAATATTAAGTAAAATCAAAAGATGTCAACTTTTATGGAAAATGATTTTGAAATAAAATTCACTTGGAACATTTCTTGAGGAAAATAACCTTTCTTTGAAAATAACCTTTTTAAATTTATAAATTCATAAATTATCATGGAAATCCTTTTATTTTAAAATAAACTTGAAAAATTATAAAGTAATTTTCAAATAAAATAATGGTTAATATTGATGGATATTCAATTCATCTTTTACATGTTAAAACAATGTTTCCTTTCAGGATTTTGGTAAAATTCCAACATAACTTTTTTGGAAAATAGAGTAAAGATTACTTTTAAAACACCAAGTAAAAATTAAATCATGGTTAATAATATATTTAACAAATACTTTTTATAATCTTAAAAAAATTAAAATCATTTTTAGAAAACATAGATATGGAATAAAAGGTGGTTTCGACCGAAGAGAGAAATAAAGACGATTTATCTTAAAAACATTCTTTTGGTATCATTAATCCTTTAAGAGAGAAAAATGAAGGTAAAACATGTATCCTATATAAATAAACAAATAAAAAAAATAATTGAGTTTATTTATGGTTATATAAAAATATTTCATCATTAAAAACATAATCATAAATAATACCAATAATCCTGGTGATTGTAACATAAAACCATTACCACTTTGGTGTCTTTTGAATCATAATCTTCATTAAATAATAATATAAAATTAAACTTTAAATATAATTAGAATAATTAAATTCATGATATAATATTTCAAAATGGTAGTATATACACATCATAAAATAATATTGGTGCATAATATTACTTATGTCCCAATAAAGGAAATCTAAGACAAAAATACTTTACTGTTTTGGTAAATTTTGAATTGTAAATACCGTGAACTAAAGATCATAAAATGGATAGTTAAATCCAAATAATTTTAATCAGAATAATCATAAAATAAAATGATGGTAATTATATAAAACATATAAAATAAACATGTGGTGAATATGGCATGTGTCTCGCAGAAAATAAAAGTGAGACGGAAATCCATTACCATAAGTCATAACATCATTCGTACACATTCGAACCTCCTGTATAATAAATATAGTTATATTATAAATATATTAAAGGAACATATTAATATATTTAATACCATATATTACTTACATATTACCTTTTATTTTCCATTTGTTAACAATTCCTTGTTAAAATCACGTTTTGGGTAATGGTTGCTTCATTTTTCTTGTATGTTTTGGTTTAGTATCTTCAGTATTTTCAATTTGATCATGTTTAAACCGTATATATAATTTTTAAAATGATGTAATTATAATGTTTATTTATTATAAAATTATTTAGAGTAATTAATTAAAGTTATAGGCATAAAATGAATTGCACCGTTCATGGGGACGGTGGGTCATATGTTCGTATGAACATTGTTTCAATTTTCAAGACAGATAAAATGAAATAAATATAAATAGTATATCAATTTTATAATGTAATTATTATTTCACATATATTTTATATATTCAATAAATTTATCCTTATTACCTTTCATATAAATCATATGTAAAAATGAATCAAATAGCTTCACAAGGTGGTAGTCTGCCGTACACACGCACGACATTATCGTAGTCCCACAGGATGGAAAATAAGAAGGTATATGTGATATTATAATTCCATAAGTAAAATAATAAAATAAATATAATATAAAAACATTAATTTCATCATTATATACATCTTTGAAATGTGTATATGGAAAAAAAAATAACATCGGTTCGCGATGCAGCAGTCCACTGTACACATCATCGAAGATTTTGTCTCCAATTTGATAGAAGAAGAGATTGGTATAAATTATTCTGTTGAAATAATTACATATTATTATATGGGATAAAATTTTTTGTTATATTATTATAATTTAATTATATTTTAAGAAGGTGGGAGAAGAAATAAAACAAAAATACAAGTTTAATAATTTTACCTCTTCTTTAGAGAACCTCTTTGAGTTTATACCTAAAGAATTATTAGAAGGGTTTAATAATCAAATGAAGGCCTATAGAATGTGGTGAATAAATTAAAAAATATATTTTTTCTGTTATTATCTGAATAAAGTTGTTTTTGTGGTGTGAAGATGATAGGGGAGGGGTAGCCTTTTATAAGTGGGGGAGAGGAAACAAATAGAATTTTTGAAAAGAATAAAGTGTAACCATGGATTTCACATTCTAAAAGGCTCAAAAAAATGGGTAATTAATGAACCTTATAGGTGATAAGGAAAAAATATGTCCATAAAATTTTGGTTAGACAATTTTATAGTTTATTTTACCCCATATCTTTTTAATTTAACCTCCTGATAATCCTATTTTAACATTAACTATAGTAATTAATTTTTATTGTTTTTTACAATTCATTATGGAAAATATTTAATTTGAACTTATTAGATAATATTATTATAAATACTTTTAATTTCCATATAAATTTATTTTAGTTATTTGGAATTATTACGAGTTTGGGAAAATAGACGGCACGTGATTCTAAGGCCTGGAGAGCCTGAAACTGAATTTTGAACTTTTTTAAGGTACATTCAATAAACATGTGAGTGGAGATTTATATCTTTTGAAACATTTCTTAGATTAAAAATCTAAGGTCACCATTAAATTCGCAGTAATGAGATTCGCTTATACAAAGCTTAACTTTGACCAGAAAGGGTCGGATGAAAAGGTTAATATTTGGACTTTACAAAAAAAACTCCATGAGTTATTTTATTTCTTTCTTTGTAACTAATGAATGGTGGTGGCAGGACCACTAGGTTGTTAGATCATTTAATGGTTGGTTAAACTTAGTTGTGTAACTGTACCGTCAGAAGATTAATGGGTTCATTAACTAAACTCATTAATGAATCACATTAATTATGTGACAAGTTAAACTCTCCTTTATTTTATTTAAACAAAGCTTGGGCATGAGTTATGGGGACTCATGGGACAAACCTCTAACAAAGTGTCAGGGATGTCTTACACTAATGTAGAATGAATCTTTAAAGCCTTATAGGATTTGATCTGGAGCTCGAGGAACACCAATGAACATGCTTCAAACACGAACCCATCTTCCTCATCTGCAGCATCTACTATCACATTCGAGGTAAGGGGTTTCGTTGTTTAACTAATATTTGTTCATTCTTGAATTGATTCCTATATTATAATGCTAACGCGAAGGGCGTCGGCCAAACGAACAGGACCCATACCCTCCAATGATCTCGGTATTCGTTGCGTTCTTCATGGACAATCAAGAAATATGGTGACAACACAAAACCGAGGGCCGCGTAGTGTAGGTGGAATCCCGGGAGGCCCGTATACACAGATGGGAAAGAAATCGAAACTTCAGAGCCCCTCTAGTGGCCCACGAAATTTTTGGCATCATAACGGCGACAGCGACTGAAGGAGGCAGTGGTTGGATCTCACCGGCCATGTGGGGATGGCGGTGCCTAAAGGTGTCATGGATGTAACACCCCAAGCTTCCATGGTACGTTTCCCTTTGAACAATACAATAGCTTGTGTTGTACGCAACTTCGAGTTCAAACACACCACAACCAATCAAACTAGCCTTTATGAATAGTAATATCCACTTGTTGAAATTTTATAAATTTAAACTTTAAAAATGTACTTCATTTTTGGTTTTGGAATAACGAAACTAGCTTAGGGTGAAATTTTGGTATTTTCTGAAAACATTCAATTTTTGATGAATAGTGAAAAAATAATGCATTATTTGTTAAAACCAACTTTTTTTAGTCATTTTATTTTAATTTATTTTAGGTAAAAATAGATACATAATACCTATATATTTTCAACATAATTCATTAAAGTCGTTTTATAATAAGTTTAGATATATAAAATTTTATCGAACTTTTTACCGTATTTTACCCACCTCCTAGGAGCATTTGAAAATTTTTATAAAACATAATTTTACCAATTTTGTGAGTTGACATTAAAAAATAAAAGAGACATGGTTAATATCAGTAAGTAAATTTTGGTTTAATAAGAGGAAAATATTTTTTTATGAATAGTTATTTTGGACTTTTATTTACCATAGTTAAAAGAAAATAGGGTAATTGAGGGAAAAATGATATCATAATTACCCTGACACATGTCCTAATTCTATGGAATAAGTATAATTCTACCAAAAACGACCTTATGAATAAAATATGATCCTCTTTGGTCCACTTGGATTAGATTAGGACATTTATTATTATTTTATTTAAAGAAGAGTTAAAAGAGTTAAATTCAATGTTTAATAACTAAAAAATTTTTAATATAGGGTTACACACAATATAAATTAGACTATAAAAATTCATTATAAAGTTAAAAATATTTCCTACATAATGGTATTTTATTTATAATTTTTACACAATATATAATTTAAATTATTTATGACATAATGATGATGCAGTAATTACCTTATTAATGAAATATTAAAACAATTGATATTATAAATATCCAAATAAATGTAAATTGAGACTTATGATGAATTCAAATAATTTCCTAGGTAAATATGTAATATTAGGGTTTGTTAAATAAATTTTATTTGAAGTGATAAAGTTTTTATGGCTTTCAAAAAAATCAAATACTAAATAGTGTCAAAATTGACATAATTTAGTTTTTAAAACAAATATTATATTATTAATTAATATAATATCCATAAAAATATAAGTTTCAGCAAAAAGACTTATATAAGGTTATATATATTAATAATGAACCACATGGGGTTCTCTAGTCTTGTTATAGTAAGTTTATTAACCATATAATATAAAAATACAGAGAGACATGGTAAATGTCAAACTATTTAACTAAGAGTTAAATATAAAATATAGGGTTAATATGATGACCTAAACCTATCTAAAACCTATTGTTTGAGATTTTTTAGACCCATACCCACCTTTTCCTTCAAATAATTCATTTTTGAGCCATTAGAAACCGAAAATAATTTTATTATAAAATAATATTTCAATCTTTTCCTAAAGTGACCCTCACCTCTCTTATAAAAAGTCACTTCCCCTTCTCTTAATTTCACAACTCCAAAACCTTTTGGCTCTGCCAAAACCTTACCAAATATCCTCCCAACATTTCTATATTCATCATATTGGCCTTAATTTGGTCAGAAATCCAACCTAAGGAGCCCTTTTGATCAAATCTAAAGGAAGAACCCGAAGAAGAGGTAAATATTTCATCACCTCTTTCAAGTACTTTTCTTCTTCCACTTCCTCTTTCTTTGTTGTTTCCATTCTAAAATAAAAACTACAGTATCATATATATATTGTGATGTTATTATAAAAATGTTACAACCATGTTCATTATTCTATTCATCCTATAAATGACAAATTCACCATATGTGCGTACATAAGGATTACCGTCTCCACTTTGTGGTGTAGTTTGTTATTCAAACACTTCATTATTTGGATGGGTATAATAATGAGTATTACAGATGTAAATAATAAATATAACATTTTAATGATTCTTTTTATATGATATAACATCCAATTACATATGATTTCACCATCAATATAATGATATCGTTGCTCGTGCGTGCGTACGGATTACCGTCTCCACGAACGCAATGAGATTCATTCACCATCGTAATCATTAAAGAATAATTTTAATTTTATGATTAAAAATAATTTTTATGAACATAATATCATTTTTTATTTAAATCAAATACATTCTATCCATAAAAAATGATTACGTAACCAAGCATATAAAGGAAAATGAACCAGTTAACACCTGAAATGATGATACTACTAAAATATTATTAACAAAGCAATATTATAAGATCATATATGATATCATATTTATGTATATAATTATTTTATAACTTAATAAAAAATTTTAACTATTATATAGGTGGTTATCATACCATCGACTACGGAAAAGTACAAGGTAAGGGTTAATCTCACAATCTCTTTATTATCCGAGGTTGTTTTTACATAAGTATCTACTGGGACCTATTTATCATTCACATTCGTGTTTTCTTAAAAATGTATTTCAAAATTTTTTTATCATTTACTATACTATGGGTTAATGTCATTAATACCCTTATTTTACCTTATATGTTTTGAAAGGAGTCTTTCTGTCATTTTCCAAATAAGGTACTTTATGACCTTTTCGACAAAATTAAGGTAAGAATGTTTTTTTAACTTATACGGTGGGTGCGGCAATTTTCCACCATTATAACATCACAGAAGCTTCCCTTAAAATATTATAATAATATTTTAAAAATAAATGTTTTCTTTTACAATTATATAACTTTTAAATGATTTCAAAATATGAAGAGATATTTCTCTAAAAAAAATTGATTTCATCTTTGTTAACATCCTTTGATGGATTTTAAGCTTGTTTGAAGTTTATTTATTATCATACAAAACTTCCATATTTTATTGAAGTTTTTTTTATATTTTTGATTATGAATTTGTTATTTTTACACCATTCATGGTTTATGGATGAAGTATTGACATTTCGTATGCTATTTTTAATACGAATATTTATGTAATGTTTAATCCTTTTCAAATGAGGAATGAATTAGACTTAGTAAGTTATGGGTGGAGCCTCTATAGCTCCTCGATGCATCAGTAGGTATCATTAGACAAACTAGTGTCTTGGAACAAGGCCTTGACAAAATCTTATTTGTATTCTTGGCACCAGGCCTTGACTATGTAGTTATGAAGTCTGGCATTATGCATTCCATCATTATGAAAGTGGCTATTGATATTGCATGTGATTATTCAACTATTATAACATCCATGTAAATAAGTAAATGGAATTATTTGATTTTATCTTTGCCATATTTTTATGAAGTTTAAGTTTAAAAGGATTTTGTTTTAGTCTTATACATTTCCTTAAATTTTTATGCTTATTTAAGAATGTTTTCGCTTTATTGTTATCCTTACTAAGCATCTAAGATCACCCCTTTCTGTGTTTATTTTTTTCTGGATGTGAAGAATTATTTTGTGGTTTACCTGTAGGGATAGGATAAGGATATAAGTTTGTTAAAAATGGGACAAAATGTTTTTGATGTTTTTATTTCATGATGTAATGTAAAACTTATGAATGTATCTAGTACTTCCAAGGATACTGAACTGATCGGTCCTTCGGGACATGATTCGTGGTATCATGTCAATGTTATGTAATAATGCACCGAATCTGGGTAACTGGGGTCGAGGAGTTACATTTTGTATCAGAGGAAGTTTAGTACAAACCTTGGAAGCTAGATTTCGAAAAACATTGATTAGAGAACATTACCCTAAGATAAACTTTGTGGTTTAGTATAGAAGAACCACCCAGAATTTCAGTACTATAGAGATTTGGTGAGTTTTCCAAAAAATAAATCCCTGTCTGGATATGAGCAGGTAGAGGCGGCTCTGGAATAGATGTACCTAGGGATAAAACCCAAAACCACTGCTTTGAGCTAGACTCGAATGGGAACTGGTGCATGACAACGGGTCTTGCTGCACTCTTGGTTATGACACTCCTAGGGGATATGCTTAGGATAATTCTCATTTTCATTACAATCCATTTTAAAGGGTTTATGAGTATATACATCATCAAAGGAAACATTTTTTTGATTTTGGATTATATCTATAAATTGTTCAATTTAAGTTAACTGTTTTAAAATTTTGTAATTATGTATTGGGATTCATAAACTAATCTAGTGTATGCCATTGTTTAGAAATACCACCTAGTAAAAGGAATGAAAACTGTATCAATGCACGTAATCCATGTAGGGATTTCCCTCCTACTCAGGATAATTATAGTGTAGTTATTGAAGCAACTGGTTTTGATCATCTTATCACCATACTGTGACAACTCACTTATGTTATGAATAAAAACCTTACCCATATGGAGCACCCTGATCCACAACATGGAGGATCAATGTTACGCTACTTCATGAGGAAACAACCACCAACATTCAATGGGAGTACAAATCCATTAGTATTTGAGCAATGGATAAATTCTTTAGATAAAATATTTCATGCTTTGGGGAGTAGTGAAAGGGAAAAAGTTGTTATGGCAGTTTATCGCCTCACAGGTGATGCGGATCAATGGTGGTCATTGATTCAAAACACAAAGGAAGATGATGAAGTGTCAAATATGGAATATAGGGAGTTTAAAGAGATTTTATTAGAAAAATACTTTCCTCATGACCATCGGGCGGATATGGAAAGGCAATTTCTAAGTCTAAGGAAAAAGGAGGATGAGAATGTCGCAAAATATGAGGATAAATTTACAAGGTTAGAAAGGCATGCAGTAGATTATATACATAACCCAAAGAGTAATATTGATCGATTAGTTGATGGGTTAAAACCATTTCTTCTTTGATAATTAGTCTCATAATCATTATCATCATACGAAGATATTGTATAATTTTCTATTAAGACAGAAAAATAATTCTTTAAGTCTTACAATATTAAAGCAAAGCAGAAGAAGAAGAAGAGATCTAGTGAACACTCTAGAAATGGAAATAAGGGGAATAAGGGAAAATTTGAATATCTATCCTGTGGTAAATGTGGGAAGAAACATCCTAGTACTTTCCTGAAGGTAATGGGAGTCTGTCAAAAGTGTGGTGAAAAAGGCCACCAAACTCGTGATTACAAGGAGAAGAAAGAGGTTCTTGAATGCTACAATTATAGAGAAAAAGGGCATTATGCAAATGAATGTCCTAAGCTCCAAGGGAACATACCTCAAAAAAGTCCAAGGGAGAAAGACCAAGCTTATTCTATCACTACTACTAAGGTTGAAGCTCCAAAAGACGTGGTGGTAGATAATTTAATGGTTTCATCAATTTTAGACAATGCATTATTTGACTCTAGATCATCGCATTGGCTCATATCTTCCCAGTTTTCTAGGAAAATTAGATACTTTCAATTTGACATAAAAAGGGATTTGTCAGTCGAAAAACCTATTGGAAGTATCATCGCAACAAAGTTTTGTGAATCGGTTCCCATTAGGGCATATAAATGTTCTTTATCAGCTGATCTCATCCCCATACCATGATTGAATTTGATATAATCCTCATAATGTATTGGCTTTCAAACCATGATGCGAAAATTTATTTTAAGAAGAAGGAGGTTACAATTTTTTATGATGATAAGGAGTACCTTATCTTTAGAGAAAAAACATCAACACCTGATTCTTATCTAGACCCACCCCTAATAGCTCAACAAAATTCAATTATTGGGGAAGAAGAAAATGAAATAACTTTGGGTGAGGAAAAGAATGTTCAAATAGAGGATGTACCTATTGTGCAAGAATATGTTGATGTGTTTCTAGAGGATCTACCTAGACATCCTCCAGAATGAAAAATTGAGTTTTGCATTAACTTAATTCCTTGTTCAAGGGCCATATCAAAGACCCAATATAGAATGGTCATTGTGGAATTAGTGGAACTAAAGAAACCACTAGAGGAATTTAGTAATAACGGATTTATTTTCCCTAGTGTTTCTCCATGGGGAGCCCCTATCCTTTTTGTTAAGAAGAAAGAAGGATCTATGTGGTTGTTCATTGACTATATGGAGATCCATCCTATAACAATAAAGAACAAGTATCCCCTACCTCGCATTGATGATTTATTCGACCAACTTCATGGATATCAATATTTTCCAAAGATTGACCTTTGATATGGATATCATCAGTTGTGTGATAAGAGGGAAGACATTCTGAAAACAGCATTTCGAACCAGGTACGGGCATTACAGGTTTACAGTAATGCCTTTTGGATTGACTAATGCTCCCTCTTTCTTCAAGGGTCTAATTAATAGAGTTTTCAAGGAATATCATTATGACATTGTAGTGGTATTTATTTATGATATCCTGGTATACTTCAAAAGCTACAAAGATCACCAAAATCACTTGTGAATTATCCTAAGGACTCTTAAAAGATATTAATTAAATGGAAAATTTATCAAGTTTGAATTCTAGCTTTAGGGTATTTCTTTTCTTGGATATATTATCTCTAAGGATGGAATCTATATTGATCCTTCAAAGACCAAGTCAATCCAAGAATGTCCAACACCGATGAGTATAACCGAGGTACACAGTTTTATCGGTTTAGCATGTTATTATCGGCGTTTTTTCCAGAGTTTTTCCCGATTGGAAAACCCCTTAACCAAGCTCACAAGTAAAGGGGTTAAATTTGTTTGGAAAAAAGAGTGTGAAGAATGTTTTAAAGAACTGAAGATAATATCAGTCAATGCTCCTATCTTTACTCTACCATCAGTGAACGATGGGTTTTTTATTTATAGGGATGCTTCAAAGAAAGGACTTGGTTTTGTCTTTATTCAGAATGATAGAGTTATTGCTTATGCATCAAGATAGCTAAACATTCCTGAGAAAAACAATCCCACTCATGATCTTGAGTTAAAATATATAATCTTTCCATTGACGATATGGAAACACTATCTCTATATTGAAAAATGTAAGATTTATACTGATCACAAGATTTTGAAGTTTATTTTCTCACAAAAAGTACCCAACATGAGGCAGAGGAGATGGCTTGAACTACTCAAGGATTATTATTGCATAATACACTACCACCCTGGGAAAAAATAAGGTGGCAGATGATTTAAGAAGAAAAGATCTTGGAGTTTTGAATAAGATGAGAGTTGAAAGGGGTATTATTTTTATGGATCTAGTAAAAATTGATATGGGACTAATCATGGTAGGTGAAACATCAATACTTTTTCAAAAGGTTTCTAAACCATATTTACTAGAAAAGATAAAAATTTCTCAGACTGATGATGGGGAATTTCAAAAGAAAATTAAGGCTGTGAACGATGGAAGATTGATTGACTTAGTATATGAAGATAGAATTTTGAAATTTGGGAAGAGACTTTGTGTTCACGATATACCTGATCTAAAAAGGGAATTATTGGATGATGCTCATTGCTCCAATTTCTCTATACACCCTGGTAGCACTAAGATGTTTAGATATTTGAAGAAACTTTTTTTGTAGGACAACATAAAGAGGGAGATTGTTGATTTTGTTTCAATATGTATGGTTTTTAAATAATTTAAAGCTGGAAGGAAATAGCCTAGATAAGTCATGAAACCTCTTCCCATACCTGAGTGGAAATGGGATAATATTATGATGGACTTTTTCATGGTGCTACCAAAGACTCTTAGAAGGAATGATGCAATATGGGTCATTGTTGATCATCTTACCAAGTCAGCACATTTTATTACTATAAGAGAAGATTTACCACTTGAACGTTTAGAATGATTGTTTATTAATGAAGTTCTAAGACTTCATGGAGTACCCATATCGATTGTTTCTGATCATGATCCCCGTTTTACATCAAGATTCTAGAAAAGTCTTCAGAAATCTTGGGATACTAAACTTTGTTTGAGCACTGCCTACCACCCTTAAACTGATGGACAATCTGAGAGGACTATTCAAACCTTAGAAGGCATGTTGAGATCTTTCTCACATGACATTCAAGGTATGTGGGATCAATATTTACCTCTAGTAGAATCTTCCTTTAACAATAGCTTCTATTCAAGTATTCAGATGGCACCATATGAAGTGTTATATGGAAAGAGATGTCGCACACCAACATTTTGGGATGATGTTGGTGAAAGAAAACTCATAGGCTCAGAACTTGTTGAGGAAACGATGGAAAAGGTGAAGGTTGCCCAAACCCACATCAAAGAAACTCAAAGTAGGCATAAGAGTCGTGCCGATAACTAAAGGAAAGATTTTGAATTTAAATAATGAGATCATGTTTTCTTTAAGGTATTTATATGGAAGGGAGTTATACAGTTCAGTAAGAAGGGTAAATTAAGTCCCAGGTACATAAGACCCTTCGAAATTCTAGAATGAATTTGGGCTGTCGCTTACCATTTGGAAATGCCTCCTAGTCTCTCCAAAGTTCACGATGTGTTCTATATATCAATGTTGAGAAAATGCATGCCTGACCCAATGAATGTACTCAACTATGAATAAATTGAATTGGAACTTGATCTGTCTTATTGTGAAGAGCCAATCAAGATTCTTGATACTAGAGAACAAGTGCTGAGAAACCGGACGACTTGTTTGGTAAAAGTTCTATGTAGAAACCATAAGATGGAAGATGCAACATAGGAACCTGAGGAACATATGATGAAGTGCAACCTGAATCTTTTTATGGAGTAATATTCTAGAAATTTTGAAGACAAAATTATTTTAAAGAGGGGATAATATAACACCCCAATATTCCACAATGTGTTTCCCTTTGAATAATTCAATAGCTTGTGTTGTACGCAACTTCGAGTTCAAACACACCACAACCAATCAAACTAACTGTTATGAATAGTAATACCAGCTTTTTGAAATTTTATAAATTTTGTCTTTTAAAATGGACTTAATTTTTGGTTTTGGAATTTCGAAATTAGCATAGGGTGAATTTTTGGTATTTTTCTGAAAACTTTCAATTTTTGATGAATAATGAAAAAAACACTGTGTTATTGGTTAAAACTGACTTTTTATTAGTTATTTTATTTTAATTTATTTTTGGTAAAAATAAATACATAATACCTATATATTTTCAACGTAATTCATTAGATTCATTTTAAAATAAGTTTATATATATATAATTTTATTGAACTATTTACCGTCTTTTACCCACCACCTAAGAGCATTTGCAAATTTGTATAAAACTTAATTTTACCACTTCTGTGAGTTGAATTTCAAAAATCCAAGAGACACAGTTAATATCAGTAAGTAAAATTTGGTTTAATAAGATGAAAATAATTTTTGATGAATAGTTACTTTTGAATTTTATTTACCAAGGTTAAAATTAATTAGGGTAATTAAGGGTAGAAATGATATTATAATTACCCTAAAACATATCATAATTCTATTATATAAGTATAATTCTACCAAAAACAAACTTTGGAATACAATATTATCCTCTTTGGTCCACTTGGATTAGATTAGGACATTTATTATTATTATTTAAAGAAGACTAAAAAGAGTTAAATTTAAAGTTTAATAATTAAACAATTTAAAATATAGGGTTACAGACAATATAAATTCTACTATAAATATTCATTAGAAATTTAAAACAATTTCCTACATAATTTTATTTTATTTATAATTTTTAAACATTATATAATTTAATTTATTTATGACCCAATGATGATGGAGTAATTACCTTATTAATGAAATATTAAATTAATTGATATTATAAACATCCAAATAAATATAAATGGAGGGTTCTGATAAATTAAACTAATTTCATAGTTTAATATGACATGTTAGGGTTGGTTAAATAAATTTTATTCTAAGTGATAAAATTTTTATGGCTTTCAAAAAAATCAAATACTAAATAGTGTCAAAATTGACATAATTGAGTTTTTTAAACAACTATTATATTATTAATTGATATAATATTCATAAAAATATAAGGTTATTCCAAAGGACATAGATAATTTTATATATATTAATAATGAACCACATAGGGTTCTATTGTCTTGTTATAGTATGTTTATTAACCATATAATATAAAAATACAAAGAGACATGTTAAATGTCAAACTATTTAACTAAGAGTTAAATATAAAAGATAAGGTTAATATGATGACCTAAACCTATATAAAACAAATTGGTTGAGAAGTTTTCAACCCATCCCCACTTTATCCTTTAAATAATTCATTTTTAATCCATTAGAAACCGAAAATGATTTTATTATAAAATAATATTTCAAGCTTTTCTTAAAGTGACTCTCACCTCTCTTATAAAAGGGAACTTCCCCTTCTCTTAATTTCACACCTCCAAATCCTTTTGGCTCGGACAAACCCTTCCCAAATATCCCCCCAACTTTCCTACCTTTATCCTAGAGGCCTTACTTTGTTCATAAATCCAACCTAATGATCCCTTTTGATCAAATCTAAAGGATGAACCCGAAGAAGAGGTAAATATTTCATCACCTCTTTCAAGTTATTTTCTTCTTCCACTTCCTATTTCTTTGTTGTTTCCATTATAAAATAATAACTCCAATATCTTCTATATACTGTGATGTTATTATAAAAATGGTAAAACCATATTCATTATTCTATCCATCCTATAAATGTCAAAGTCACCATACGTACGTACGTAAGGATTGCCGTCTCCACATCGTAGGGTAGTTTGTTATTCAAACACTTAATTATTTAGATGGGTATAATAATTAGTATAAATGATGTGAATAATAAATATAACATGTTAATGATTCTATATATATGACATACCATCCAATTACATTCGATTTCACCATCAATATAATGATATCGTCACGAGTGCGTACGTACGGATTGCCGTCTCCACGAACGCGATGGGATTCATTCCCCATCGTAATCATTCAAGAATAATTTTGATTTTATGATTAAAAATAATGTTTATGAACATAATATAATTTTTTATATGAATGAAATACATTATATCCAAAAAAATGGATTACATAACGAAACATATAATGGAAAACGAATCAGTTAACACCCGAAATGATGATACTACTAAAATATTATTAACAAAGCAATATTATAAGATCATATATGATATCATATTTATGTATATAGTTATTTTATAATTTAATAACAATGTTTTAACTATTATACATGTGGTTAACATACCATCGACCAAAGAAAAGTACAAGGTAAGGGTTAATTTCACAATCTCTTTATTATCCGAGGTTGTTTTTACGTAAGTATCTAGTGGGACCTCTTTATCATCCACATCTGTGTTTTCTTAAAAATGTATTTCAAAACATTTTTATCATTTACTAGATTATGTATTAAAGTCATTTATACCCTTATTTGACCTTATATGTTTTTTAAGGAATCTTTCCATCATTTTACAAATAGGGTACTTTATGACCTTTTCGACAAAATTTAGGTAAGAATGTTTTTTTAACTTATACGGAGGGTACGGATATTTTCTGCCATTATAACATCATTGAATCTTACCTTACAAGATTATAAATATATTTTCAAAACCAATTTTTTCTTTTATAATTATATAACTTTTAAATGGTTTCAAAATAAAAAGAGATATTTATCTAAAAAAAGTGTTGATTTCATCTATGTCAACATCCTTTGATGGATTTTAAGCTTGTTCGAGGTTTATTTATTATGATATAAAAAATCCATATTATATTGAAGGTTTTGAGATATTTTTGACTGTGGATGTGTTATTTTTACACCCTTCATGGTTTATGGATAAAGTATTGAAATTTCGTATGCTAGTTTTAATACAAATGTTTATGTTATGTTTAAACTTTTTCATATGAGGAATGCATTGGACTTAGTAAGTGACGGGTGGAGACTACTGTAGATATTTCATGTATCGGTAGGTCTCATGAGAAAAACTAGTGTCTTGGCACAAGGCCTTGTAAAAATATTATTTATAGTCTTGGCACATGGCCTTGACAATGTGGTTATGAAGTCTGAATTATGCATTCCATCATTATGAAAGTGGTTATTGATATTGCATGTGATTATTTGAATAGTAGAATATACATGTGAATAAGTAAATGTAATTATTTGATTTTATCTTTTCCATATTATGATGATGTTTAAGTTTAAAAGGATTTTGGTTCAGTCTTATACATTTCCTTAAATGTTTATACTTATTTACAAAAGTTTCCGCTTTATTTTTATCCTTACTGAGCATCTGAGCTCACCCCTTTCAATATTTATTTTTTCCAGGACATGAAGAAGAATTTTGAAGTTGACCTGTAGGGATAGACAAAATATATAAGTGTGTTCAAAAAGGGAAAAACGTTGTTGATGTTTTTATTTCATGATGTAATGTAAAACTTATGAATGTATCCAGTACTTCCAAGGATACTAAACTGATAAATATTTCGGGACATGATTCCTTGTATCATGCCAATGTTATGTAATAATGCAATGACTCTGGGTAACCAGGGTTGGGGAATTATAATGGAGGATAGGGGCATCCATCCTTTTCCATCCATGTTGAAGTTGGGCGGTGTGCTGCGGTGGTGCGTTGTGAAGGAGGGCTACGGCTCCGAGTCGCGGTAAAATGCAGACCCGCATACGCAGGTCCGCAGATAACTGGTCCATGCAGACTCGAAATGTAGAGCGGCACCAACTGGTGTTGCTGATTGAATACTCGAATAATAGTTCTATTCGGGAGGGGATTAGACCCCCGCGCCAGCCAGCGGGCCGAGCGGTTTTGTGGCCCGGGAGGCCGCGCCTAGTCGGGTGGGTCTGGCCAAACCTGCGGGCCTTGCCCGTGGCCAACGGGCTGAGCCCCTGACCCAGTGGCCCTTCCTGGGCCTATCTAAATTGGTCTGGTCCCAACAGGCCAGGTCCGTTCGGTCTGAACAGGTCGGACCGGACCTAGACCCACTTACGGCCTAGTTTCGCTTAAATGGGCATATCTCCTAAACCAAACATCCTTTTGACGAACAGAATATGGAGCCGGAACCCTTAGGATGAGTCGTCTTTTTTGGATAATCCAGTTGGGTTTTGGAGAAATTTGGAGTATAGACGGGTTGGATCATACTTGAATCTATCTAGGACCCCACCACTAAAAAGCCTATAACTTGCAAACCGAGTGTCTGAATGACGCATCGTCTATTGCGTTGGAACCCTTATGACATAGAAGTTTATCGAGTTACTTCTTCATAGGGATTCCTAGTGTTTTAGGTTTGACCAATACCTTGAGGAGCGGTTTTTCGGAAACTCAAGTGCACCAGGTGCGGGAATCTTATGACTGGCTACCAAGTGGCATACGTCCCTATGTGGATCAGCAGTAGAGCGACCCAAAAGGACCAGCCTTAGAGTAGCCCATCGTGGATCATAAACATACAACCCTATGTGGATTGATTGCTAATGACCCTATGTGGATTAGGGACTTATGACCCTGTGTGGATCGAAGACTTACGACCTTGTGTGGATCGACGACTTACGACCCTTTCTGGATCGGTGACTTACGACCCTGTGTGAATGGATGACATATGACCCTCTGATGATTGACAACTTATGACCTTGTGTTGATTGATGTCTTACGAACTTGTGTGGATCAGCAGTAGCATGACCCGATGAGGACCAGCCTTAGAGCATCCCATCGTGGATCAGCAACTTACAACCCTGTGTGGATCAACGAGTTACGTCCTGTTGAATCGAAATATTAATGTAGATGCTCAATTGCAAGAGGGGGTGAATTGTAAGTTTAAAAACTTTTGTTTTTAACCTTAAGTAAAACTATCTTTAACATAGTTAAACAATGTAAATTCATAATACCTCTTAGTTCTACAAACTTTCTAGGGTTTGAAAATATGGTTCTGGAAATGAAACTTAATAAAAGTTTACAAGAAAAAGATTCAACCTTATAGAATCTAAAATCTTCCTTATGAGAGTACTTAAAAGAAAAATAAAGTATAAGAAGGTTATACTTTCTTCCTTTATCAGAATATAGTGGAATATAAACTTGAAACAAAACAAGTAACAAGTATGAAAACTTTTAACCCAAAGTGAAGGGTATCCAACAACCTTGGAAAAAGGTCCCTTGATTTATACTTTCATGAAAGTCTATCTTAGCCACACCAGGGTAATCCCTCAATAAGAATATAGTATTCTGTCTTTTTATCCTCTCAAGACCTCAGATATTAAGGTAGTCGACACCTCTATCTACATATCCTTATAAGTCCACGAACTTTAAGGTAGTCGGTACCTCTGTATTCCTATCCCTGAAAGTCCTCGATTGTACACAGCAACAATCGGAGTTGCACGAAGAAAGGTAAACAAGATGTTCATTACACACAAGGCATGAGAGACTATCTCTCTCAAGAAATCACTTCAGCATCTTGTAATATCTAGATTGATCTGTCGGTTAATGAGCTCGTTCAAATGATCTCCTATTTATAGGCATTTTCCCAATGGTTGTCTCCCTCCTCTATGGTCACATTTTTCCTTGAATATCTGAGGGACCTGTACAAGTGTCACTCAAACAATGGTTAATTAGAAATAGATTTCACAACATCATTTCATAACTATAACGAGGGTATGTAAAATATAGTTTCATAACCAAATCCAATTTTCAAAGTCTAAGGAAAAATAAAGTTTTGATTCTAAGGAAATAAATACTTTGAGACTATAAATCATAAATATCTAGATTCTTTTTTTCAAGGAATTTAGAACCTAAATTATATAGATTTCGGAGTCTGAATTCTAATGAATTCGGAGTCTTAATTCTATGGAATTCAGGGTTTTAATTCTAAGGAATTCGGAGTCTGGATTCTAAGGAATTCAGAGTCTGAATTCTGAGGAATTCAAAACCCAAATTATGTGGAATTCCAAACCTAAATTATGAGGAATTCAGAACCTGAATTTTTAGGAATTCGGAACCTGGATTCTGAGAAATTCGAAGTCTGGATATCAGATAATTCAATGTCTAAATTACAGAGAATTTGGAATTTAAATTTCAGAAAATTTGGAGTCTTAATTTTAGAGAATTTGGAATCTGAATTTTAGAGAATTCGGTATCTAAAAACAGAATACACTATATCTAAGAATTTATTAGATTCTGAGATTTTTTATATGAAACTAATTTTTAGACTTTGAGATAAAAATAGTTAGAATAAGAGAGTCTATAATATGAGAAATGAAAACAAAGGTAAGGGGAAGGAAAAATTTTCTTATTAAGATAAATCTTGGGGGAAATAAAATTTTCCTTAAGATATGCTATTTGTGATTTTCAAAATATAAAGAAATGGAAAATTCATAGGTAAATATTATTGACTCAACAATCTCCCCATTTTTGGAAATCACGAACATCCTTTCTAAAAAGAATACAAGGAATTAGAATTTTTATGGACTTGAAAATAAAAACTTATCTCCCTTTACTTATGGATCAAATTTAATAAAACTAACTCCATCTTAGGCTTTGGAATCACTAAGGATCATATTCTCGATTTCCTGTATGAGATTTTACATTATGTCGTATATGAAAATATTCTTTGATAAGAACTTCCTCTTAGATGAACTCAACCTTACTTAGGGAAATGTCTTATTTACTTAGTATTATTTTTATCATTCCTTTCTACCCCTTTGTGATTTTAAAAAAGAAATAAAGGGAATGGAAAAATGGATGGTACCTAATAAATTAGTACAAAACAAGAAAATATATGGAGGACAACTAGAATTTCAGTAAGATTGAAAGAATTTGTACAAGGAAGAACTCAACAAAAGATCAGAATTGGAAACAATTATCCTTCTTTTTTCTTCGGCATCAGCTTCTTGACAATAGTGTTCATTTTCTTATGCTTCTTGTGATCTTCTTCCATATTCTTAAGCAGCAAATCCTGATCTTTACTTTTATTTTCCAAGACTCTAATCCTTTATTACTGAGCCTTAATACATTCTTCTTGAGCTTTTAACACTTCTTCTTTCTTAACCATCTTTTCCTCAAAGCTCTTATAAAGATCATTAAGTGTGTCATCTTCAGTGTCAAAGTCATCTTTGACATTATCATGAAATTCATCAAAAGCTCGTAGGTCTTCGAAAATCTATCTTAACCATCTTGTAATATTCTTGCATGACCTTTTATGAGCCTCATAACATATGAGAAAGGATTTGAAATCTGCCTCAAGTCTAACAAATTTATCCATAACCATGGAAACTAAATCTAATTTCTGATTCATTGAATGTTGAAGCATCTCACATCTAGAATCTATACTTGGAAATAAAGTAATAGTACCAACCATATTTTTCAAAGATTATACCACAAAGTAATTTCCAAGAGAGGATGATTTTGAATCAAAAAGTTTGGTTGGTGAGGATTCTTTTTCTAAATCATCAGCTTTCCTCTTTGAGGAACTTCCAACAACTTTCTTTTTCACTACATATTTTTTAGGTGTATAGACCAAAGCCTGCTTTCCCTTATCAGCTCTCTAAATGATATCTTCTGGTTTAGGTAATTCATGCTCACTATCTGATAACTGAACAATTTTATCTTCCTCAACAACTTCATTCTCAGCATCTTCCACTTGATATTACTGATTAACAAAATCACAATTACTACTTTCTTCTTCGGAAGGTTTTTTTACTTCTTCTTGATCCTTCTATTCATTCCATGGAGTATCAAGTTTTGAGGATTCGTCTTAAAAATGTCAGATTGATAATTTTATTGAGGTACTTTTCTCATCATGATAATCTTTGCCTTGCTTTATGAAATCATCATTTTCATTCCCTTCTTCTTCCTCTTATTCTTCTTCCATTTCCTCTTCCTCTTCCTGAACAATTTCTTCTTCTTGTTCTGGATCCGGAATCACTAGCTTCTTTCCCAGAGTCTCAGAAAGTGATTCTGTAAAAAATGATTTTGGCATTGGGATTTATTCAGATGCTTTCTCAGCATCCCTGAAAATTGATTGTACAATTTCTACTTTAGAAAACTTCTTCCTTTGCTTCTTCTCTTTATTTTTCTCTTCAAGTTCTTCAACAGCTTTTATCTTTAATGCTTTTGCCTCAGTAGGGTCCCAGCCAAACTTAGGCTCCCCTTCCTTCCTATTCTTCTAATCTTATGTCCACTTATCTACTACTTCATCAGGATAATCCTTCTACTTATTTGGCTTTGGTGGTGCTGACTGAGTTTCCTTAGCCATAAGAGTTTTTCCTTTTTCTTCTGGTTCCTTCACCTTCCTCTTCCTTCTACCCTTCTTTGAAGTCTCAGCCACTTCCTATTTCTATAAAAGAGATTGAATTTATACATTCGAAAAATCATAAAATTCATCTGAATCACTGGAAAAACCAACTTTCATTCTCCATAGAGTATCATCACCTTGCAACATTACATTTAAATTGTGTGTATTTTAACTACAAATAATTTTGAAAGACTGAAGATAAAGAACTATGATCTTCAAAAGAATAGTTGGATACATGATAATCTAATATTTTAAATTTATATTCTTGATAGTCTCAATCATAACCAAGATATACTTGGCTAAGTTAATCTTCCTGAGATTCACCAAGAATTCCATAATATAGATATCACTTTTCTTTAGGGTGTCCTTATCCCATTTCCTTAGAATGACAAATCCATGGACCCATAACTCAAGAATCCAAAGGTTTGTAGATAGATGAAAAATATTTGGAGTATTCACTTCTTTAAAACCAAGACAATATTGAGCCTTCTTCTTATCAAAAGATCCTAAAGCATCCAATAATTTGTGATTACAAAATTCTGCTTCTCCTTCATAAGGAATTCCGATCAAACATGCTTCCTTGATATAAGAAAGAGAATAAGTCTTCCCATAGCTCTTAAAAGAAAATTTATCTCTCCATTATTCTTTGAAAAAACATCTCGTCTCATAAAATTCAATCAGTATGTTCAGATAGACAGGATCATGTGCCTTTGGTTTTGATATACATAGGCCCTCCTAGCCATTGATCTTATTATTCTTTGAAATGATAGAGTCATACTTAGAAAAGAATTTTGGATCGACCAACCATTCTTGGTATATATTCCATTCACAAATTTCCTTTACAGTTGAAATTTATATCTGAGGAGAGGCTTTAACAGACATTAGGAAGTAAGAAAACCTTGAAAATTCAAAATGGCCTTAAGTAGACCAGTAGGGATTCAGCACAACAGAGGTTGAAGACCGATGGGGGATAACCATTGGGGGTCATTATATAGGTGATTGAGGCGATGGTTCACCTTTTTTACTTGATCCAATGGCTAAAATACTTTTGATCAGATCTGATGGTTGAGATGATAACCGAAGATGGATTTTGATAGGTTCTGATCTTTTACGGTTTTAAGATAAACATTCTAATTTAAGAAAAAGTGAATCTGCAAAAAAATCCTTAAAAAAGATAAAAATACCCACATACTAGAAGATGATTACGAAAATTTTTAAGAAAGAAAAAATACCTTTCGGATTTCTAGGAAAATTATTCATAATAAGAAAAATTATTCTTAAATACAAAAAGTTTTGACTACGAAAAATTTGGACTACGAAAAATTTTAACTACAAAAAATTTGACTACAAAAAATTTTTACTAAGAAAAATTTTAACTACGAAAAAAATTTTGACAATGAAAAATTTGACTAATAAGAAAATGTAATCCCCCTATGAAAAAAAGTTTCGTACTGTAATAAATTTCAGTAAGAAGTTAATATAGAAGATTACCTTATGGTTATCATTCCAAACTTCTATTTAATATATTCAAACTATCAAAGGGTAAATATTTTGTGAAAATATATTCAAGTTGGTCTTGTGTTATAATAAATTGAAAAATGATATCTCCTTTTTGTGTGTGGTCCCTAAGAAAGTGATGCCAAATATCTATGTGTTTTTCACGAGAGTGATGTGCAGGATTTTTACTTAAGGAAATGGAACTAGTATTATCACACAATATTTGTGTTTTGGTAAAACACATACCATAGTCTGTGAGTGTGTTCTGCGTCCATAATACTTGAGCACAACAACTTCTAGTAGCTTCATATTCAGCATTAGCAGTGGAAAGTGCTACTGAGTGTTGCTTTTTGCAAGACCAAGAAACTAATGAATTTCCTAAGAAATGTCAAGTTCCAGATGTACTTTTCTTTTCCATTCTACATCCACCAAAGTCAACATCTGAAAAAAAAAAATTAGAATAAAATCCTTTTTAGAAGTATAAAAGAGTCCAAAATCCATGCTTCCCTCTAAGTAGCGAAAAATCCTTTTCACTGCCTTTAAAGAAGATTCCTTAGGATTGGATTGATATCTAGCACATAAGAAAACTGAAAACATTAAGTCTGGATGACTAGCTATCAAGTATAGTAGACTTCCTATCATACCTCTAAATGATGTTTGATCCACTGGTTTCCCAACTTCATCAAGATCAAGTGAATT
The DNA here is from genome assembly GCA_963277665.1 of Viscum album. Classification (NCBI taxonomy): domain Eukaryota; kingdom Viridiplantae; phylum Streptophyta; class Magnoliopsida; order Santalales; family Viscaceae; genus Viscum; species Viscum album. Next base: position 897,327,810 of record OY728142.1, read on the forward strand.
TGAGGTACCAATGGGAGTACTTATACTCTTAGTGTCTTCATATCTATACTTTTTAAGAAGATATTTAATATCCTTATGTTGATATATATAAATTCTTTTTGCTTTTGAGAAATTTGATAATAAAAGAAAAATATTAACTCACCCATCATACTCATTTCAAACTTAGATTTCATTAGATTCGCAAACGAATCAGTTAAATATTGTTGAGTTGAACCAAATATAATGTCATCAACATAAATTTGAACGATCACAACATTTTTCTTATCTTTATTTATAAAAATGGTTGGATAAGCATTTCCCTTAAGGTAATTGTTTTTTAACAAAAATCATGTAAGACTATCATACCATGCTCTAGGGGCTTGTTTAAGTCCATATAAAGATTTAGTAAGTTTGAAAACATGTTCAGGATGTTTTTTATCTTCAAAACCAGGATGTTGTTAAACAAGAACTTCCTCTTGAACATATCCATTAAGGAATGCACATTTAACATCCATTAGAAAAAGTGTGAAGTTAATGAATGCTGCAAAGTCATGTAGAATACAAATAGATTCAAGTCTTTCTTCTGGAGCATATGTTTCTTCATAGTTTATTTCTTCTTATTGATTATAGACTTTATCAACTAATCTATCATTATTTCTTACTATCATTCCATTTCCATCACACTTATTTTTAAAGACCCATTTTACTCCAATAACAATAGTTTCCTTAGGTATTTCAACCAAGTTACAGACTTTATTTCTTTTGAATTCATTTAGCTCATATTGCATAGCTTTTATCTAATCATCATCACGTAAAGCTTCATCAATGCTTTTAGGTTCTAGTTGAGAAAGTAATGCTAGATGTTCTAGATTATTTCTTAAGGAACTTCTAGTCCTTATAGGTTGATTTACATCACCAATGATGCCATCACTGGGATGATTCATAAGAAACAACTGATTTGGATTTTGTAAAACCTATTCATCAACATATGGTAGGAAATCTTCTGGGGTAAACATCTCAGAAACATTTTCTTGAAAATTTTCCTTATCAGAAGGATCTTATATCAGGGGTTGATAATCAATTTTTAAAAACACATCATAAGATGTAGGTTGAGGTTGTTTAAAAACAAAAGTATTAGTTTCATCAAATTTAACATGTACTGTTTCTTCAGCAGTACAAGTATTTTTATTGAAAACTCTTTAAGCCTTAAGATTTGTGGAGTAGCCTAAGAAAATTCATTCATCATATTTGGGTGAAATTTTATGTAAATTATCTTTAGTATTCAGAATGAATACTTTTCAACCAAATACCTTGAAGTAGGAAAGTCATGGTTTTCTGGCATTCCATAGCTCATAAGGGGTTTTGTTAAGAAAAGGTCCAATAAAAACTAGATTTATAGTATAATAAGATGTACTTATAGCTTCAGCCCAAAATGTTTAGCTATCAAATATTCACTCAACATAGTTCTACTTACCTCTTGAAGAACTCGATTTCTTATTTAAAAAACACCATTTTTTTTAGGATTTCTTGGTGCTAAGAAGTTAGAGTAATGCCTTTTCTACTACAAATAGTTTCAAAATCAGAATTTTTAAATTCTCCTCCATGATCACTATGAATAGTTATTAATGGAATTTTTTTCTCACTTTTAACTTGGGCTCTAAAAATTTTGAAATAAGAAAAATCTTCATATTTATTTTCTAGAAAATAGACCCACGTAAATCTAGTGTAATCATCAAATAAGAAAAATACAAAATATTTTCCTCCAATTCTTCCAATTTGTGTTGACCAGAAAGATCCATATAAACCAACTATAATTCATCAATAGTTGAGACTTCACCAACTGATTTAAAACTTGATTTATGTTTCTTTCCATATTGACAAGGATCACAAACTTTTGAAGAATAAAATCTAAGCTCTGGTAGATCCTTAACTAGTCTTTTCTTAGAGATTTTACTTAGGTTCCTAAGGTTACAGTGTCTTAACCTTCTATGTCAAAACCAGGAATGATCTTCCATTGCACTAAGACAAGGAATATCTTGGCTCCTAAGGTCTTCTATGTTTAGTTTGTATACATTCTCTTTCCTATTGGTAGAAAGAATAAACTCTTCCATGGAATTGTGTACTAAAAACTTGTCATTCCAAAAACTCACAAGGTAACCTTCATCACATAATTGACTTATGCAAACAAGGTTGTTCTTAAGACCCTTTACAAATAAAACATTTTAAATCAAAGTTTTTCCAAGAAAAACAATGTTACCTATACTAATAATTTCTCACTTATCATTATCTCTGAAAGTTATTTTCCTATTTCATCTTGATAATATTTTCAAAGAAGTTTTTGTTACCAGTCATATGTCGAGAACATCCACTATCCATGTACCATGTATTTTTGTTACTAATTTCTTTATTTTCTTGAAAATAAGAGTGTTAGACTTTCGGAACCCAAAATTTCTTGGATTCGGAATCTTCTTAAAGAAAAATTTTAGGAATCCACATTTTCTTAGAAAAATAAGATTTATGAAAACCTAAAGACTATGTTTTGTTTGAGGACCAATTTTTTGCCCAATTTCCACCACACTGTCACTTCGTGCAGAATGGAACACTTTGAGGCACAAAATAATTATTACTAAAAATTGGTTTTGAATGAGTATAACCAAATCCAGAATTATTCTTTAGAGGTTGAATTTGGGAATACATCTTACCAAAGTTTTCCTTACCTAAGGTAAATTTTGAAAAACACTTCCTCATGGAAAATATTTCTAACTTTAGTATAATAACTAAGTTTTTATCCTCAAAAACATCAGTTTTAGCACTAAAGATAGTGTCTAAGATAATTTTCTTTGATGTTAATTTTTCTAGATCCTTAGAATATTTATCCTACTCAGAATTAAATTTCTCAAGGGTTTTTGAAATAATTTAAAAATAATAAATTTTCTTATCAAGATTTTTGGAAAGATCTGATACTTCTTTAGTAATAATAGAAATTATAGAATTTTCCTTATCAAGATTTTTTTGGATTTTAGAATTTTCATTCTCAATAAGCTTAGAAAACCTAGATACTTCTTCATAAGTAGGTAAAGTATTATCTTCATCAGCAAGAATATTCTTTATCTGAAGATTCATAATATTTATTATCACTATAATTAGAATTCAAGGATACATTGGTTATAGATTCTACATTATGTACCTTGTCCATTAGACAATGATTTTTAATGGGTAACTTGGCAATTAAACAAAGATTCTTCTTACCAGAAGATTCATACTCTGAGGTTTCATCAGAAGAGTCTCCACCACTGGCACTCCAAGTGTCATTAGCTTTAAAAACTTTCTTATCTTTAGTTTTATAGTACTTATTTCTATTTCTCTCATAATTATTTTCCTTTCTATCCTTTTTCTTAAGCATAGAAAAATCTAACCTTATATTCCATTCTCTTTCGCATTCATAACATGTAACTTCAGAGTCTTTCTTGTCCTTTCTTTATTTATACTTAAATCTATACTGAAAGTCTTTATTCCCAACTATATTGTTCATAATTTGAGCAAGATTAGAAAACTCATTCTCCGAATGCTCACTTTCACTTGATTCAGATAAAACAGTGACTTTCTTTGACATGGATCTTTTAACCCTTTCAGGTGTCTTGACATTACTATTAGTAAAGGCTACACTTCCATTGTCATTCTTCTTCTTAATTAAAATCAGCATAACTTATCATTTTTTTCTCATGTTGAAGAAGAGTTCAAAATATCTCATCAAGATTAATCTGAGATACTTTTCTATTCTTATCAATAGTTTTTCTCTTAGATTCCCACTCATTAGGCATGATATCTATAATCTTGTCCACAAGTGCCTCATCACCTAAACCTTTTTTCACCCATGGATTGAAAACTTTTAACAATAGTCATTAAACATTATTGTATCTTTCACACTAGTTCTTTATAAGGAAATATAAATCCATGATATTATACTTTAAGCATAGCTCTTCTAGTTTCTATAACCTTGGATGTACCAAAATGAGTAACCTTCATCTTCTTCAAAATAAAATTTGAAACTTCACAAGAAGAAATATGACTATATATATTCCTAGTCGTGAAACACAACGGAGTATTGTGTAACTTGTTGTTTAGTTGATATTCTAAATTTTCTTGATTAGTAAAAGTTCTGGATTCCTTTTCAAAAATATTGTAATCTCCAGTAAGCATAAAAAAGTTTTCCACTCTAGTATTGATAACAAAAGTCTTCATACGATCTCTCTAATATTCATAAACATTCCCATCAATTATAGGTGGTCTGGTAGGATTTAAGTTTTTAATCAAACCAACATTCATTCCTTCCATATTAATAGTATATCTTTCCAAAAAAACTTGTTAATAATAAAAGATTATAAGCAGAGATAAAAATTATTAAGCAAGGAAAATATTTAGAACAATGAAAACTGAGCAAGAAAACTTATGTGTGAATATAAGTATTTTATAGACCTTCTTTGATACCAATTGTAGTATCGAAATATGAATGTAGATATTCAATTACAAGTGGGTGTTGAATTCTAAGTTTAAAAACTTTCATTTTTAACCTTAAGGAAAACTATGTTTAACAAAGTGAAACAATGTAAATTCACAAGACCTCTTAGTTCTAGAAACTTGCTAGGTTCTGGAAATATGGTTATGGAAACGAAACTTAGTAAAAGTTTACAAGAAAAAGACTATGCCTTAAAGTGTATAAAATCTTACTTATTAGAGTACATAAAATAACAAGAAAGTAAAACAAGGTTATACTTTATTCCTTTATAAAAAATACAGTGGAGTATAAACTTGAAACAAAACAAGTAACAAGTATAAAAACTTTTAAACCAAAGTGAAGGGTATACAACAACCTTGGATAAAGGTCCATTGATTTATACTTTCAAGAAATTTTGTCTTACCCACACCAGGGTATGCCCTCAATAAGAATATCGGATTCTGTCTTGTTATCCCCTCAATCCATTGAACAATAAGGTAGTGGACACCTCTATCTTCCTATCATTGGAATTCATCGAACATTAAGGTAGTCAGAACTTCAATCTTCCTATCCCTAGACATCCTCGATTGTAAATAACAAAAATTGGAGTTTCATGAAGGAAGCTAATAAATATTTTCATTACGCACAAGTCATGAGAGTCTCTCTCTCTAGAAATCACTTCAGCAGCATGAAATCTATAGATTGATTGGTCGGTTAATGAGCTCATTAAAATGAGCTCCAATTTATAGGAATTTTCCCAATTGTTGGCTCCCTCCTCCAATAGTCACATTTTTTTATTGAATCTCGAAATGACCTATAAATGTGTCACTCAAACAACAGCTAATTAGAAACAGATTGCACAATATCATTTCATACCTATAAAAGGGCTATGTAAAATATGGTTTCTTAACCAAATCCAATTTTTTGAGTCTAAGGAAAAATAAAGTTCATAGTCTAATGAAATAAACACTTAGATATTATAAATCATAAATTTCTGGATTTTTTTTCATGGAATTCAAAACCTAAATTCTATAGATTTCAGAGTCTGAATTCCAATGAATTTGGATTCAAAATTATAAGGAATTTGGAGTTTGAATTCTAAGGAATTCAGAGTCTGAATTCTAAGGAATTCGGAGTCTGAATTCTAAGGAATTCAGAGTCTGAATTATGAGAAATTAGGAACCTGAATTATAAGGAACTCAGAACCTGAATTCTGAGGAATTCAGAACCTGAATTATGAGGAATTTTGAACATAAATTCTAAAGAATTCAGAACCTGACTTCTAAGGAATTCGGAACCTAAATTATGAGGAATTTGGAGTTTTAATATTAGAGAATTTAGTGTCTTAATTTCACTGAATTTGGAATCTGGATTTCATAGAATTCGGAGTTTGAATTTCAGATAATTCAAAATCTTAATTTTAGAGAATTCAGAATCTGAATTTCAAAGAATTTTGAATCTGAATTTCAGAGAATTCAGAATCTGAATTTTAGATAATTTGGAATCTAAAAACAGAATACTCTATATCTATAAATTTATAAGATTCCAAGGTTTTTGATATGAAACCGATTTTTAGACTTATATATAAAAGGAGTTATAATAAGAGAAACTATAAAATCAAAAATGAAAATAATCTTAAGGGGAAAATTTCCTTATTAAGATAAATCTTAGGGGAAATAAAATTTTTCTTAAGATATGATGTTTTTGATTTTCAAAACATGAAGGAATGGAAAAGTTATAAGTAAATCTTATTGACTCAACACGACCTTGTGTGGATCAGTGACTTGTGACGCTATGTGGTTTTGTGATAGAGAAACTTCTTTTTAGTTCAGTAGTGTAACTTCTAAATAGAATAAGACGAGTTATATTTATGACTAATCATCATTATTTCTATTCTTTATGTTATATACCTTGTTTTAGTTGAGTCTATACTTGTGCTTTGTGATTGAGATCATGATTTGTGGTTATTAATTTGTGGATTTTTAGGAGACCTTTGGGATTCTTAGGATCCCTACTGGGTATTATTATACTCACCCTTGCACAGGCTTTACCCACACCTTGTTGTGTCTTGTGCAGACAACAGACGGCTTTGACTGAGGTTAGGAAGCCAGGACTAGGCAGTGCACGGTGGTGACCAGTTGACGCTGAGAGCCATAGTGACAACAAGTACCAAACATTCAGGTAGGATCCTTAGTGGATGATCTTAAGAGGTGATTTCTTTTTTTCTTGTATCACATTCACTTGGTCTTGTATATAATCCCCTTTACTTTTAGTACTTACTTTTACACTCAGTGGTGGTTTTAGGTTGTGGTTGTACGTTTCTTCTTTCGTTGTGTTTTTCTTGAGCATAGTATTCCCTGTCTGTGTGTGTGCAGGTTTTGAGGCAATACATTCCCGTTAGGGATATTCCTTCTGGTGCTATTCACCAACCCCTGGCATATGGAAGGAGAGCTTGGGGTAGTCACAAAACGGGACCTGGGAGATGGGTCGTGACAAAGTGGTATTAGAGGCGGTCGGTTTTACTGAAGAACTAAGACTCTGATCTTTTAAATGGGGAAATAGTTTTATGTGTTTTGAGGATGGTTTTCAATTTGGTGAATCCAGTGTTGGTGTGGAGGCCAACGATTCCATACACCAGGACCCTGAGTTTTTATTTCTGACTCGATTCATGAAAACACTGATTGCATGTGTCTTTGAAATGTATTTCTTTTTTATCTCTTTTTAGTCAAATCAATACATATAAACTTATTGACCATGGAGCATATGCTTATTTACAATATGTCTCCGTGTAGGCAGCCATCCTGGATTCTAGAGAGATTTCACGATAATGGCCCACCGAGCGATGAGACATCAGTGCAGGGCCCTCTTATGGTGATGGTACCTTCGGGTGGGGTACCAGCAGCACCACAACCCTTAGGGCTGTAGTTTCCACCATCCCCACCAGCAGACGGTGCATGAAGACTTAGTGCACTGCATGAGTTACATTTTCAGAGGCCACTGAGGTTTCTAGGAGAGATAGATCTACAGGCTGAGGACTGGCTGGAGGCAGTGGATTGATTTTTTCACCTAGTTGGGACACCAACAGACCATATGGTGATCATAACTGCTAGTATCTTCCAGGGTACGGTAAGGAGATGGTGGAGCCTGACACTCCAGATGCACGATGAGGCGACCATCACATGGTTTGACTTCGAGAGCCTCTTTAGGGTGGATTTCATTCTAGAGACTCTATGCTTTGTGCGTATTTCGAATCTACTACACTTACAGTAGGGAAGCCTGACAGTGGCCCAGTACTCAGCGAGATTCATTGACCTCTCTTGCTACTTCACCGACATGGTACGGGACCATTTCTTTTGGGCCTAGACCTTTGAACAGGGTCTCCGATAAGAGATAATAGTGTAGATGATATCACTCAACATACCAACGTAGGATAGAGTGATAGAGTGAGCACTTCTGGTGGAGAGCTTCCTAGCTGAGCAGGAACTGACAGTGAGAGCCACAACCGGAAGACACGTGGCCATGTCATCTATAGTAAGAAGTAGGCGGATGACGTAGGGACCCAAGCTAACTAGAACTTCTGGTGGACGATCCCTTGATATAGGGTCCGGGGTTTGGAGTTCACAGGACATAGGATGTCCACAGAGTAGTAGATTGTGCTACTCGTGCTGCAGGCTGGGTCACATGGCTCGAGACTACCCGACCCTCTGTACTAAAAATTAGCAGACGATCGAGCAACTACTGAGGCAGAGGCAGAGATTCTAGTGGGGAGGTCCACATAGCAGCAGATGTGGAATAGGAGCAGGTCATCCAACAGGTGGTTGGCAATGGTTTCAGGTTCTACCGCCACCACCCCCAGGTGGTCCACCCTGGCCATAGGGGGTAGTTAGACAGGGACAAGCTCAGCTTTAGGCAGCTGAGGCTTATGACCACGGAACTCCAGATATGATTCAATATACGATCTATTTCTACTCCACCTTAGCTGCAGTTCTTATAGACATAGGTGTTAGTTCCTCTTTTATTTCCATGACTCTCGTTTGGAGCTCGGAGATTCTAGTAGAGCCATTTTCTCGATCCTTACGATTATAGAATCCTATGCTAGAGGATTCGAAGAATACACATTGGTGATGGTAGTGTGAGCTTACTATAGGAGGCGAGATCTTTGGTTGGGATCTCCTAGTAGCAACATCGAGGCCTTACGATGTCATCATGGGTATGGACTGGTTATCCATGGTTCATACTCAGATCGATTATTTTAGGTGAAATTTTTAGTGTGACTGTGAGGATGGGACCAAGTTTTCCTGCACCGATGAGAATGGAACTTTTGTATCTCAGGATGGACTTTCTCAAAGGAGGGTTCAAACGATCACTCATCAGTTGGCTAGCCTTACCCTCAGAGCAGTTGACAAGAGGAGTTCGAATTATCTTGTAGTGGTGGACCAGTATGCTGATTTCTTTCCTGATGATGTTCCAGGATTACCTCCTCATAGAGAGGTAGACTTCTATATCGACATGTACCCTAGGACGACACTGATATCTACACCAGCATATCGGATGGCTCCTACAGAGCTTCAGGAGTTGAGGGTGCAGTTGAAAGATTTGCAGGGTAAGGGTTTCATAAGGCCCTGTGTTTCTCCATGGGAAGCCCTGATTTTGTTTGCCAAGAAGGAAGATGGGAGTTTAACGCTTTGTGTGGACTATATAGACCTGAACTAGATGACCGTGAAGAAAAATTATCCACTTCCGAGGATTGATGATCTCTTCAACCAGTTGAAGGGAGCATGGTGGTTTTTGAAGATAGACCTCAGATCAGGCTATCATCAGCTCAGGTTATGGGATGAGGACATACTGAAGATAGCCTTTATATGTTAGTATGGACATTATAAGTTCTTGGTTATGCCTTTTGGCATGACCAATGCTCTAGAAGTGTTCATGGGACTCATGAACATGATCTTCCAGCCTTACCTTGATTGCTTTGTGGTAGTTTTCAATGATGACATCTTGATGTACTTAGTGTCGGAGGAGGAGCATGCTACGCATCTGTAGATAGTTCTGGATACACTTTGAGAGAACAAAATTTATAGAAATCTCTCGAAGTGTCAGTTCTGGATATAGGAAGTCCACTTTCTAGGACATGTTATCTCAGAGTCTAGAGTTGTAGTGGATCTAGTAAAGATAGAGACGGTTTACTGTTTACTCCGATCACAAGAGTCTCAAGTATATCTTCTCACAAAAGGACCAGAACATGAGATAGCGAAAATGGTTTGAGTTCCTCTAGAACTATGAAATTGAGATAGTCTACACTCCAAGAAATGAGAATGTAGTATAAGTCACACTCAACAGGAGCTCTAGTATATAGTTTCCCAATGAGGTGACAGAGTAGTTACCACGTTGCAGATACCCTTCATGGATAGTGATGGAGAAGCTTACCTTCTGTCAATGATTGTCATTCCCCCACTCCTTTAGGGAGTTCAGGAGGCATAGCTTGGGGATGTGGAATGCGGGACCCGAAATGCTCAGATATCCTTAGGACAGGCTCCTAAATGATTTTCTAATGGTTGGGAGCACGTCATCCTTTTCAGAGGACTCACCATGGTACCAGTGATGCTACAAGAGGAGGTGTTGAGAGAGTTCCACACACCCCCTTTGGATGTACATCTTGCAGTGGAGAAGATGTTTCAGGACCTCCGGTGTCAGTACTGGTTGCCAGGGATGAATAAAGCAGTGGCGAAGTTTGTTTCACGATGTCTCACTTATCAGAAAATGAAGGTTAGACATCATGTTCCAATATGCTTAGCATAGACACTTGAGGTGATGGAATGGAAGTGGGAGGGTATCTCCATTGAATTCATGATAGGACTACAATAAATATCTAGGGGACATGATTCCATCTGGTTGATAGTTGATCAACTCACCAAGTCAACCCACTTTCTGCCTATCTGAGAGTAGGAATCAGTAGAGGGATTGGGATGCCTCTACGTGTAGGATATTGTATGGATTCATGGGTTTCCATATAAAATCATCTCATATCATGATGCTTGTTTTACATCCCATTTGTGTAAGGGATTGAAGGAGGTGTTTGGGACTCAGCTACGTTTGAGCACCTCTTTTCATCCTCAGACAGATGGTCGGACGGAGAAGACCATACAGATGCTTGGGACATGCTTCGTGCTTATGTTGTTGATTTTGACAGTAGTTGGGAGGATCTCTTTCCCATAGTGGAGTTTTTTCATAAAACAATAGTTATCACTCCACCATTATCATGGCATCGTTTGAGGCCTTGTATGGGCGACCGTGTAGATCACATCTATGCTGGACAGACCCAGGGGAGTCAGCACTTATGGGTTCATAGTCTGTATAGGATACCACTGAGAAGGTGTAGATCATCCAGGGGTGGATGAAGACTTCACAGAGCTGACAGAAGACTTATGCCGACAAGAGACGAAGGCCCTTGGAGTTTTAGGGGGAGACCATGTTTTTTGATGGGTCTCACCTCATTGAGGATTATGCAGATTTGTCTGAGGCAGCAAGCTATCTCTGAGGTTCATCAAACCTTTCCAAATCCTCAGCAGAGTAAGTAAGGTGGCATACTTCCGAACTCTTCCCTCATAGATGCACCAGGTGCATAATTGTTTCCATGTGTCCCAGGTAAGGAGGTATTTGCCTGATCCATCACACGTTATTGACTGGGGAGAGCTGTACACTGACAATGTGGTGACATTCACAAAGTTCCAAATGGAGATAGAGGATTAACAGGATTGGGTCCTTCATGGGTGGTTGATTCCTCTGGTTTGAGTTATGTGGAAGCACGGGAACCTCCAGGAGAGCACATGGGAGCGGGAGGCTTAGATACGTGCTTAGTAATCCCATTTGTTTCCCTAGTATTTTTTTGTGGCTTTCGAGGATGTAAATATCTAAGATGGATAGAATGTAAAGACCCAGAATTTCCATATAATTTTTTTAAAATTATTTGGAATTATTATGAGTCTACGAAAATTGAAGACACGTGATTCTAAGGCCAGGAGAGCCTGGAATGGAATTTTGAACTATTTTTAAGATACATTCAGTAAACATCCGAGCAGTGATTTAAATATTTTGAACTGGTGCTCAGATTAAAAATATGAGGGAACCATTGAATTCATAGAACCAGGAATCTCTTAGGATAAGATTAACTTTGACCAGAAAAGATCAAACAAAAAAGTTAATTTTTTTACTTTACAAAAAAAATCCATGAGTTATTTTATTTCATTCTTTGTAATTGATGAGCAATGGTGGAGGGACTGTTGGGTTGTCAGTTAATTTAATGGTCGGTTACACTTGGTTGTGTAACCGCACCATTGGGAGACTAATAGGTTCATTAATTAAACTCAATAATGAACCACATTAATTATGCGACAAGTTAAACCCAAATTTCTTTTATTTAAATAAATCTTGGGCATGATTTTTGGGTACTCACGAGAAGAACCTCTGACAAAGTGCTAGTGAAATCTTCCTCCAACGTAGAATGGAGCTTTGACGCCATAGAGGATTCAATCCAGAGTTTGAAGAATTCCAACATACACGCTTCGAATATGGACATGTCTTCCTCATCTGCAGTTTCTACCATTTTATTTGAGGTAGGGGTTTCATTATTTAACTAAGAATTGTTCATTCTTGAATTTTTTCCGATATTATAATGCCGACTCGGAAGGTTTGGGCCGAACGAACAAGGCATGGACCATTCGGTGATCTATGTATTGGTTTTGTTTTTTGTGGGTGACCAAGAAATATGGAGGAAATTTGAAACTGAGGGTTTCATAGTGTAGGTTCCATCTCGGGAGGACTGTAGGCACAAACGGGAAAGAAATCAGACCGTCAGAGCTCCTTTGGTGGCCCGCGGAAGCTCCACCAGCGTGACAGTGCCGGTGACTAGAGGAGGTGGAAGTCAGCTCTCGATGGCCATGTGGGGATGGTAGAGCCCAAGTACACTGTGTAAGATAGGGCCAGATGGCCTTTTCTGGCCGCATTGAAGCCGGGCAGCGCGCTGCAGCAGCAGCGCCGTGGAGGAGGGTCGCGGCTCCAAGCTGCGGTGGAAGGCGGACCCATGCCTGCAGTTCCAAAGATGACTGGTCCACACGGACCATCCAGGTGGAGTGGCACTAACTAGCACCGCTGATTGAAGACATGAACAGTCGAGCCATTCGAGAGCGAAGCGGACCCCTACGCCAGCTAGTAGGATGGGAGGTTCTGTGGCCTGGTGGGTCGCGGCCCACTGGGTGGTCTGGGCCACACCTACGGCCCAGCAAGCCGGACCAGGCCCAGCCAAACTAGTCTGAGCCCAGACCCTTTAGGCGAGGCCCAGTGGGCTAGGTCGGGTCGGTCCGACCGGGTTGGACCAGACCTGGACCCACTTATGTCTCAGTTTCGCTTAATTGGGAATATCTTCTAAACCATACATCTGTTTGACAAACCATCTGTGATTCAAAAACACTTATTATGTGATCGTACTTTTGAGATACTTTACTTGGATTTTGGAAAAGGTTGGAGTAGAAACGGTTTGCATCATACTCGAATCCAACCAGGGCCCTGGCACTAAAATTCCTATAACTTACAGACCGGGTGTTTGATTGGCGCGTCGTCTATTGTGTTGGAACCCTTATGATAGGGAGATTCATCGGGTCACTTCTTTGTGGGACTTCATGTCGGTTGAGGTACTACCAATACCTTAACGAGCGTTTTCTTTGAAACTCAAGCACACCAGGTGCGATAATCTTGTGGTTATCTGTCAAGTGACGTATGACCCTGGGTGGATCAACAGTAGTGCGACCCGAAGAGGACCAGCCTTAGATCAGCCCGTTCTGTATCAACGACTTACGACCCTGTGTGGATCGATGACTTATTAACCTATGTGGATCGATGACTTACGAATCTGTGTGGATGGACAACTTATGACCCTGTGTAGATCAACGACTTACGACCCTGTGTGGATCAACGACTTACGACCCTGTGTTGATTGGGGACTTACGACCCTGTGTGGATTGACAACTTATGACCCTCTTTAGATTTATGACTTATAACCCTATTTAGATCAATGACATACGACCTTTGGTGGATCAACAGTAGCACGACCTAACGAGGACTAGCCTTAGAGTGGCCTTTCATGGATCAACGACTTACAACCCTATGTGGATCAATGACTTACAACCCTGTGTGGATTAGTGACTTAAGAACCTATGTGGATCGGTGACAGAGCGACTTCTCCGTGGTTCAGTAGTGGAACTTCTAAATGGAATAAGATGAGTTATCTTTACGACTAATCATCATTATTCCTACTCTTTAAGTTATTTACATGGATTGAGTTGAGTCTATACTTGTGATTTGTTATTGAGAGCATTCTTTGTAGTCATTACTTTGTGGAATTCTAGGAGACCTTCAGGAGTCTCGGGGTCTCTACTGGGTATTGTTTTACTCACCCATGCATAGGCTTGGTCCACAACTTGTTGGGTCTAGTGGAGATGACAGACAGCTTTGATCGAGGTTAGAAATCCAGGACTAGATAGTACACGGTGGTGACTGGTTGATGCGGAGAGCCGTAGTGACGAGCAGTACCTACCCTTCTGGTAGGATCCTTGGTGGATGATCTCAGGATCTATTTTTTATTTCTTTAGTATCAATTTTAATTGGGATTGTATATTGTACCCTTTACATTCAGTACTTACTTTTACACTCAGTGGTGATTTTTAGCTATAGTTGTAACTTTCTTCTTTCGTTGTGTTTTACATATGTGCAGTGTTCCATGTTTGTGTGTGTATAGGTTCTGAGGGAATGCCTTTCGGTGCTAGTCGCCAACCCCTGGCCTATAGAGGGTGGGCTTGGGGTAGTCAAACAACGGGCCCTAGGGGATGGGTCGTGACAAATAATTATGATTATTAAAAATATTTAATCTATTTTTACAAATTTCATTCACATAATTGAAAATTTTTAATTTAAAATTAAATCCACATACGCAACGAGAATGTGGTTTTCCAAATTGAAAAATATCAAATGTTTAAAAAGTTTGTATATAAAAATTCAATATGAATTTGATTAAAATGAACTAAATTTATTTAAATATAATATAATTAATCTAATTTTACTTAAAAAAATTAAATAAGAGTCAATTATATAAATTATTTAAATGAAAATGTAGTTTTTAATAAAAACCAATATATTTCACTACCCATTGAAAAAAATATATGTTCATAAAATTCAAAAAAACACTCTAAGATTATTTTGAAACAATTATTTAAAAAAATAAGTTCATTTTTTCAAATAAATTTTTGAAAAGGGTGAAAATTTAATTTTCAAATAAGTGTGCAAAATTCAACAAAGCAGCTTTTTATAAAAAAAGTATTTTTTTTAAGAATAAAATTGGATGGATTCTTATATCATGAATAGAAAACACATAAGATGAATTATAAAAAATTTATTGAATATATAAAATATATATTTCATTGAAATAATTCAATAAAATTTATTTTTTAAATTTATTGAGTTATGACACATTTATGTGTGTAAAAATTATTTTTCAAAAAAATATTTCCATTATTTTCAAATGGTTTTTATTTTCATTTATAATTAATAGGTCACAAAATAATTCATTTTATATACATGTAATAACCATATATTTTAATACTGTAGTTAATAATATTTATACCAATTATTCCAATAGCTAGGTGATAACTATCATTTTAAATAATAATATTTTAATAGTATGTCACATTTTGTTAAAACTTGGTGTTGCGTATAACACAAGAAATCCTAAAAATTAAATTTATTTACAAAAATATTTCATAAAAACTTAGGGTGTTAAATTTTACCCTCTTTAAAATTATTTTTTACCTTCAATTTTATCACTCTAATACAAACAAATAAAGATACTTTTGTCTCATTGCATCCTCAAGTTCCCATGTAGATTCCTCAAACTAGTGGTTTTTTCACAAAACATTTACCATGTGAGTGGACTTATTTTAAATCAATTTCCCTATATGATGCAGAATCTCAACCTGTTTTTCCTCACAAGAAATATCATGCTCTAACAGTATAACCTCTGAGTCCATTATATGTTAAGGATTATGTATGTACTTCTTTAGGAGAGATACATGGAACACATCATGGACTTGAGAGAAGTTCAGTGGAATCTCCAATAGATAAGATACCATCCAGATACAATAAATAATTTTAATGGGACCAATATACCTATGGAATATTTTACCATTATTTCTTCCACATATAAATTCATATAAACATCTTGTTACCAAATTTAAATTCCAGATCATGTCAATGATTATCAGTATAAATTTTACAACAATTTTTTCCACCCTTATGTGTTGTCAGACGGATCTAATCTTCTCCACCATTTATTCATATACCTATATTTATTTCTATAACTTCACCCTTATATATTTTATTACTACACTTATTTATATAGAGGGCTTCATAAGGAGTCATATGAATCCTCGAGTGAAAGATGTTGTTGTGGGAAAACCTAACCAAAGGAAGTTTTTGATCCCAACCACCTTTTAAATCTATAGAAAATGATCACAACATATCCTCTAGGGTTTTAATTATTCCCTCATACTGACCATATATCTAATGATGAAATGTAGTACTAAAGCTAAACTTTATATCAAGGGCCTGATAAAGACTTCACCATAACATTGAGTTAAACCTCATATCCTGATTAGAAACAATTTAATGTTGTACTCCATGAAACCTTACCACTTACTTAATGTGTATTCTGGAAATTTGATCCAAAAATAAATATTTTCTCATAGAAATCAAGTGTTCTAACTTTATAAGGTGATCAAATACAACTCATATAGCATTTTTCCCTTTATATTTTTTGGGGGAGTTTGAAAAAAAAAATCCACGGTGATGGTTTCCAATTTTTAATATTATATGGATAATGGTTGTAGTATACCCTTATACTTTTGTATCTAAACCCTATATTATTTACATACCAAGTACTAAGATACATACTTGAAAATATCTCTCCTTATGTTTTCCACATATAAATACTCTTTTCTGTAGGCTAGTGGTAGGTAATATACCCTTATGTTCCTTCAGTTATGGGTTCAAGCTTCACGTCTTTTCCTGATGAGTTAGGTTGTTGCTCAGCATATGGTTTAGATTTCTCCAAAACTATATTAATATATTTCCTATAACATTTCCAAATTATAGTAACCCATAACCTCAACATAAAAGATAAGAGAAACACTAAATGTTACTAATAACTTTAATATTATGTGTAGAATTTGTAAAGAAAATACTCCTCAAATTACTTTTTCACTAAAATATATACAAAACCAAAGGGTTTTATTTCCACAAATGTCTCTAAAAATGTATTAAATATTTATAATATCCAATCCCATAAAACCTCAAAAGGGGTGTCTAATAATTTGAACTTATTATCAATCTTAAACTTATATACTCGTGATGCTATCCATAAATCTTATGTTGATCAAACATGAAGACATATAAACTTCCAAAATTAACATAATACATATATGTCTCGTGATTCTTATAACAAAAATACCTTTTAGGAAAATACCTCTACAATATAATTATTTAATACCAATACATAAATACTTCAATCATCCCACTTCATTCTTAAACCATAAACTAGGCTTCATCATCTTATTATTTAATACTTCTTTCCTTTCATATGTCATTTATAGTATCTTTATCATAAACAATAAATCCTTTACTTTTCAAACATTTTTGGTCCACTTCTTGAGATTTTCCCCTAGGACATCTATTTTTATAATTCACATAATTTAAACATTTATAACATTCAAAAATTGATGATGCCTTAGGGAAACCATTATTCTCAGACATTGTGTTAACTTAGATTTCATTTTTTTTCTTAGAAATTTATTACTTTATTCCCTTATTCTCCACTCATAAAACATATTATCATTCCTTTGAGACATTACCTGGAGTATTTTTTGCCAAATTCGTAAAAAATATAAAATTGAATCTTATTTCTTTCATAGTCTCTGCCACCCGAGCTCTTAGAAAAGATTATCTATCACTTATTTAGTGAGTCTAAGAATTGTTTAAGGTGTAAGTTTTCAATCATATATTGTGACAACTGATTAGGTATAATCACAATATCCTTCACTCTAGTCACCATCACATTAGTTTTTTCATCAATACATTTTATATCACATTCAATGTTTACTCAATTCCTTTTGGTTCATTCCAATGACTAAAACCCAAAAGCATAGTGTGAGCAATAAAAATACAAGTGGGAAACCACATAGTCACAAAACATAATTTTCAGGATGTATAAATCATAACATCATAATTTAAATCTATGTAACCTTAGGTTTAATCTATTTTATTCATGTTCATCATCTATTCAAATCCTTTATTTTGGTTCTTAAAGAGTTTGTGAATTTCCAAAGCATATCCCCTAGGAGTGTCAAACCAAGTGTGTTGTAAGGCCCATTTTTGTTTACTATGTAATGCTTGAGTCAACCTCAACTCACCATTTTTAGAGTTATTACCCATGACTATATCTATTCCAGAACAAATTATACTTTTAGTATCTAGATGGGGATGTATTTCTAGGAAACAGCTCACTCTATCCTTCACCAAAATTCCAAGATATTTTCCTATACCAATAATTACCCTTAGACATTACCAAAAGGTTATCACTAAATTATTCTCATCCTAGAATTTGAAGGTTAACTAAACCCTTCTCTGATACCAAATATAATGACTCAAGCTTTTCTTACATATATATCACATCTTTTTAGATAAATGTTTAATACGTTTCAAAAATACAAACCCAAGGACCATAATTGTTTAGTGTATTTGGAGATTAGGTACACAATATTCTTATTTAATGAGAGATAAATAATATATAAAATAAATATCTTCCCTTTTTACCTTTCATAAATATAAACTACTTAAAACATTTCTTTATAACCCAGGGAAAGGAAACATAAGAAAGGGTGAGCTCAGATTCTCAGTAAGGGTAAACATGTGAGATATCATTATATGATCATATAAAATATTAATATAAGCATAAGGGTATGTGATCATGAAAATAACATAAAAAGTTCATACCCAACCTATCATAGATCATAAACATGATTTGTGGCTTAAAGAATTATCATTCTAAAATAAAGGATTCATAAGAGTGTGAAATCATTATAATTTATGAATGATAAGTTCATGTCATAAAAGTGTGGACCCAACATAGGTATAGAAACCATTTAATTTTTAAATCTTAACTAAAAAGATTATAAAACATAATGGATCAAGAATCATCACCTATTCCATACTGTGGATCAATCCCAATGGCATGTTTTCCATTATAGATCAAGCCCATCAGCCTAATTCACGGTATAGATCAAGCCCATCAACTTGTTTCTCATTTTTGTCTCATGAGATATAAAGATTTAACCAATTAATTGGATGTATATTTAGGTCCTGACCATAATATAATTAAAATAATTTATATATGTGTCATAAGATCAAAAAACATTCATCACATCAGAATCCATAAAAATAAATGGGTTTTATAAAATATTACATAAAAGTATAACTCATTGAAAAGAAAAGGGTTTCATAAAAATCATGTAATCATAAACATAAACCATACAAAGAAACAATAAATATGGTATAATCGGTTCATATCCCCATTAATTATTATATAACCACAAAGGATGTCATCCTCGATGGAAAATTATTTTGAAAGAAGAATCACTTGGAACATTTCTTAAAGAAAATAACCTTCCATTGAAAATCACATATTTAAATTTAGAAATTAATAAAATATTATGGAAATAATTTTCATTGAAAATAGCCTTGAAAACATATAAAGTAATATTTTAAGAAAATAATGGTCATGATATCGAAAAATTTCATTCATGTCATACATGTTAAAACAAAGTTTCCTTTCACATTTTCAATAAAGGTAAAATGGGCCTTCTTTGGAAAACGACATGAAGCTTTCTTTTAAAACACTTTGTAAAAATTAAAACCTGATTAATAATTTCATTAATAAATCCTTTGTAGAAATTTCAAAAAAAAATTGAAAAAAAATAGACAACATGGATATGGAAGAAAAAAGGTTTTCAACCGAAGAGAGAAATAAAGATGATTTTTATTAAAAACATTATTTTAGTCTATTAAATTATATAAGAAAGAAAAATGAAAAAAAATTATCCTCTATAAATAATAATATTAGAATAAAATACATGAGTTTTTTAGAGTTATATCATAATACTACATCATCATAAACCTATTCTTAAACAATCCTGATAAACCATGAGATTATAAGAGAAATCCTTTAACAATTTATTATCTTTTGAATCGAAATCACCATTAAAGAATAACATCAATTGAAAATTTTAATATGATTAAAATAATTATATTCATGATAAAACTTGAAAAATGGGTAGTATACACACCTCATAAAAGAATATAGGTGTATAACATATCTTATAACTCAAATAAGAAAATTTGAGAAAATAATCCCATAAAGATTTAGTAACTTTTGAACCGTAAATCATGTGAAAGAGAAATATTATTATGGAAATGTAAAACCACATAAATTTTAGGAGAATAATCATAAAATATATTCATGGTCTGTTATGCCCACATGAAAAAACTTGTCACAACCCCCTCCCCACAAAGTGTGCCCCTCCTGGGCCGTCAATATGTGATGGGAGATAATGACCCCTGAGTCCCACCTCCAGTAGGCCCCAGGTTGGCGACTAGCACCGAGGGTATAGAGAACTCACAAATGGGAGGCATTACCCACTAAGAAAACACATGCAGAAGAGAGAGATAATATAGACACCAAAAAACTCCAACTCAACTAGTAAGATAAATGAAATCCCAAGTACACACATGAAATTCCATGCAAAACTACTACAACTGAAAGGGAAAAAACTGAAAGTACCCAAAAGAAAGTAAAACAGTAGCAACCAGAAGCCTGAACAACTCCTACAAACACAAGCTAGTAGTAACTAGCCTGATCTCCAACCTGTTCCAAGTGACCTGAAAAGAAGTTTATATATACATAGGGTGAGTATAACAGTATACTCAGTAGGATCCTCCTTGAAGCCTCTCGTGCAAAAAAAACATGCTAATGCACAGTGAACAACAAGTGAAACTAATTCGTCACCTATATGGGTATACTAAGTTCCCAGCCTCACCATGGATACTCTCACCAAGTAACGCATACAATAATATATCATATAATAAAGAATATCAAGGGTACCCCACTACTACTTCCCCACTGGTTTGCCACTTTTCCCCCAACGTCGCACGTCCTAAGCATCTCTCTCCAAAAAGGCTTGCCCGCAAACACCTGGGTGAAGCACCACAACATGCACCTCGTGCAACAAAACCACCGCATCCATGTAAGAAAAGGAACCAAGTAGTTTCTGGTAGCCACCATAGCTCACATAATGTATATCATACCTTGGGTATTATACCTCAAGCCATTACAACCCATACACTGAGTAAGGATCCTCAATCTATCATAGCCTATACACGTTACACCTATAGTAGTCCATAGAAAACTACATCCAGAATATATTTTTGTGAATAACCACAAGACATTATAGCCCTATACACACATATATGTGGAAAACTAACCAATGTGCATGCCAGCACAAGTAACTACCAAGAGAAGAGTGTGGGGCCAAAGGGGGAAGTCATCCATTCATCCTCCCACCAGAATGTTGGGGAAAATACCCCCCCCCCTAGGGCTCAGAATCCCTGGGGTTTCAGTTTCCCTCACTGACAGGGTGGAGTAGCATATAGAAACACAAAAAGTACATAATATGTTATATATCACAACCACACTATGGGAATAACCTAGTTTTAGACAAAACTTTAGTTAACGTCTTTCTGACTCAGGGCTTCTACCTCTAAGACTATGTATCCTATAATAACAAAACCATTTAAAGAGCTTTAATACGTTATTCCATTCTCCTTTTAATCAGTTTCTCTTTGAATTAATTAATTCTTTAACCATTAATTAACCAGTACCAATTCCACATTAATTTTCATTAGCATCACACCCAAGGTACACTGTCCCTTTAATATTACAACCTCATCATTATGTTCCAGCAACTCCAAACCCATGGGTTAACATCAGTTATTCAATTATTCATTACAAAATCACCTTCCCATATTCCCAGGAATTCTAGAAAAACATTTTATGCTACTAAAGACATGGGGGATCAACACGGAAAGTAGATATACTACCCATCGAGTCTTTGTCACCTATATCCAGAGCATAGACCCATCCTCCCTTGAGAAGATAAACATGGAAAGCACATGGCATACCCCGCGCGTCTTCACCTCTCTCGGAATAAGGGTAAGCAAGACTAGCTGCCTTGAGCAGTGGGGAAAATTAAAGCAGATAATCAACCAATAAGAAACAGCAAGCATCCAACAATCACATACATCCCATTCCATCATCCCCAGTGTCCTCCCTGACACCCACATGCATAAGCTGATGCATCTCGCCACTCTAGGCATCATCTGTTGCCACAACCGAAAGGCCTCCCTGCCCCCACATATCTCAACAACCATCCAGGCTGACATCACAACACAAACGGAAGGAAAAAACATCATGTAAACTGGGATCTTGGCCCTTAAATAAACAAGATGGTGACTCATAACCCTACAAGAAATTATCTTTTAGAACCAACCAGTTCTTTAATCCATCTTAGATTAACCGATTTATAATTCTTTGGTTCCAAAAATCAGGAAACATAACCAGTAAGCTATCACAAATGATTAAACATGCTTACTGAGCCAATTTTATGAACATTAAATTACAACAAGAACCAAATTCATTTACATGCCTCTTTATCTTTATCCAAACAAATATCAATTAATTCTGGTTTAAGTTCTTTACTAATTTTCATCAAGAATGAATAGCTAAGTGAAGCAAGAATGGATATCACAATATCTATAAAACAAGGAGAAATATCATACGATCGATATCAATTTATTTATCCGGTTAAAATATTTATTAGTTCAATTCCATTGTGGTCTAGTGGGATAAAACATACTAACAATATAGTGGCACATATATGAAAAAAAAAGCAATGAATCCCCTACCTCAAACTGTTCTTGACGTTATTTATCCACCCAATGGGTTACGATCCTCCTCTTGCTTTAACTACATCCACCCAAGGATGCCATGGTATGACCACACTAGCTGAAACCCAAGAAAACCCCATTAGAAGAATTAAGATTACATGATATAATAAGGAAAGGATAAACAGGAGAAGATGAACCCCAAAAGAATGATGATAAAACATACCTTATATCAAAGATTGATCGACAAAGTTTGGTTGGATCAAAACAGAGCAGAACCAATCCTAGGGGGGAAGTTTTCTTGTACCACTTCTATGAGAAGGAATGGGATGTTCGATCATCTCACACCTGAGAACAATGGGAATGAATTATGGAGGAATATATCTCGTCCCTTTAGAAGATTTAACAGAGTGACAGTTTTAGATACACTTAATTTCCCAATAAAAGAAGATCGCATTAAACCACGCGGTTTGACTGAGTAAAACATCCCAAGCCATAGGAATCATTAATTTAGAAGTTATGTCCTTTGAATCGGACTTAGAGTCCTTAAAACAAGGCTTTAAATTCATTTTACTTCAAAGTAAAATGCTAAAGTGGTGAAACTTGTGGGAAGATGGAAACACTGTTCACGAACTCAAAATATGGAAAAGGAAAGAAGAGGTGATAGTTAGAAGGTCACCATTCTAGAAACACTGTTCACAAACTTGAAATTTTGAAAAGGAAATAAGAGGTGATAGTCTGAAGGTCACCGTTCTAGAAACACTATTCACAAACTTGAAATTTGGCAAAGGAAAGAAGAGGTGATAGTTAGAAGGTCACCGTTCTGGAAACACTGTTCAAAAACTGTAAATTTGGAAAAGGAAAGAAGTGGTGACAGTTAGAAGGTCACCGTTCTAGAAACATTGTTCACAAACTCGAAATTTGGGAAAGGAAATAAGAGGTGACAGTTAGAAGGTCACCGTTCTAGAACCACTTTTCACAAACTCGAAATTTGGCAAAGGAAATTAGAGGTGACAGTTAGAAGGTCACCATTCTGGGAATATTGTTCACAAACTCGAAATTTGGAAAAGGAAAGAATAGGTGACAGTTAGAAGGTCACCGTTCTGGAAACATTGTTCATGAAATGAAAATTTGGAAAAGGAATAGAGGTTACCGTTAGATATTGCCGATAGAGTTTACCATTAGAGGTTACCGATAGAACTTTTCACCGATGGAATTGTTCACAGAATTGGAAATTTGGCAAAGGGAAGAGAGTTTACCGTTAGAGGTTACCGATAGAACTGTTCACCGATTGAACTATACACAGAATTTAAAATTTGGAAAAGGAAAGAAGTGTTACTGTTAGAGGTTACTGATAAAACTGTTCACCGAAGGAACTATTCATAGAATCGGAAATTTGGAAAAGGGAAGAGAGGTTACCATTAGTGGTTACCGATAGAGGTTACCGTTAGAGGTTACCGATAGAACTGTTCACTGATGGAACTGTTCACCGAACTGGAAAATTGGAAAAGTGTTGGGGATAAGTCACCTTGACCTCCCAGAACACCTCAAACACTATATTTTCACAAAGGAATGGACTGAAGAGGTCCGGGCCATTACATCAAATACCTCTCAAAACATTCTCGTCCCCGAGAATTAAAAACCCACCTAAAGTGAAAATGAAACGGGGTATGAACAACCACCCTTCGAGATACCTCTAAAAAGAGATCAAGCCACAAAATCAATAAAGGGAGCCATCTCATAAACATGAAAGGTTCATAACCAGATAAGCTACATCGATACATGAAAACAGTTAAACATCAAACAACTTTGGGTAATCAGCATGTATCTGTGACTCACATTCCCAGGGACTCTCCTCCATGCCACTATGTCACCACAAGACATCAACCAAGGGGATAGAACGCCCATGAAACACCTTCTCCTTGCAGTCTTGGATCTTAACAAGTCGCTTCTCAAAGGTTGAATCATCATTAACATCGATCTCTTCTCAATTGATGATGTGAGAGTCATCATGAAGATAACGACGGAATTGTGATACATGGAAGACATCATGTATCTGACTCATCTGCGGGGGAAGTGCTACTCGATACGCCACAGCTCTATCACGATATAACACCTCATAAGGCCTGACAAACCAGGGAGAAATCTTACTACCACGACCAAACCTTCGCTTCCCATGATGGGGAGTCACCTTCAGAAACACATGATCCCCAAAATTAAACTCTAAGGGTCTCCTTCTTTGAACATCATATGATTTCTGATGATCTTGCGCTGTCTTCATCCTCTCATGAATCACCTGAACCATCTATGTTGTATTCTTCACTAGTTTCAGTCTAAGAATTTCAAACTCACCGACCCTAGTCCATCACAACAATGAATGGCAAGGTCGGCCATACAAGGCTTCAAACGGTGCCATACCGATGGTGGAGTGAAAACTATTATTGTAATAAAACTCCACCAAGGGTAAGTGCCTTATCCACGAGCCTCCAAAATCAAGAACACAAGAGCATAACATGTCTTCAAGAGTATGGATGGTTCGATCTGTCTGACCATCTGTTTGAGGATGAAAAGAAGTGTTAAGGAATAGTTGATAACCAAAATCATGTTGGAGACCTCTCTACACCCTAGATGTAAAATTAGGATTTCAATCAGAAATGGTCATCCTTGGGACTCCATGAAGTCTCACCACCTCCTCCAGATACTACCTCAACAAAACTTTCATTATGCTCGACTCCTTGATTTCTATGAAGTGGGATGATTTTGTTAAATGATCAACTACCACCCAAATAGCATCATGTCCTCTCGAAGCTTGAGGTAAACCAGTAACAAAGTCCATTGAGATATCCTCCTAATTCTACTAAGGAATATCTAATGGCTGGAGTAGACCACCAGGAACATGGTGTTCAACCTTCACTTTCTGGTAGACCAAACATCGAGACACAAACTCTGCAACCGCACGCTTCATCCCAGGCCACCAAAACTGGCTCCTCAAGGCTCGGTACATCTTTTGCATGCCAGGATGCACCGCAAAAGAAGAACTATGAAACTCTCTGAGAACCATATTGTACATCATCAAAGGAACAAAAAGACTTCTGTGATACAACATTCGGTTTTGTTCATCCTCAGTCCAACCATCAGGGGCTTCGCCACAAACAACTTGGTCTCTCCAGACCTACACCTCAAGATCCCCCAACTGGGACTCTTCCACCTTCTGCATCAAGGATGAATTTACCGTAATCTGAAAAAGGCAACCTCTACCCCCAACTTCTCCCATATCAAGATATAATACTGAAATCTCTTCCATTATTCTCCTGGAATTACCGGATTCATGCACAGCATCACTACGTGACTTTCGACTCACCGCATCAACAACAACATTCCCCTTTCCAGGTGTATATGATATCTCAAAGTCATATTATTGTAAGAAATCCATCCACCGATGTTGTCATAAGTTCAGGTCACGGTGGGAGAAAACATACCTCAAACTCTTATGATCGGTGAAAACCACAAAGCGCTCACCAATGAGGTAATGTCTCCACAACTTCAGAGAAAACACCACGACTGCCAACTCAAGATCATGGTTCACATTGTTACATTCATGGGGACACAACTGTCAAGACCAATAAGAAACAACTGACCTCTACTGCATGAGTACAGAACCTAACCCCAGATGCGAAGCATCATAGAAAACATAAAACTGAACTCCCTCAGCTGGAAGATGAAGAACTAGAGAACTTACTAACTTCTCCTTTAGATAATCGAAAGCGGCCTCACTCTGATCAGTCCTTATGAATGTCTAATCCTTCTTGGTAAAATCTGTTAGAGGAGTTGAAACTCATGAGAAATTGGCTATGAACCTCCTATAGTAGCCTGGAAGACCAAGAAAACTTCACACCTCTGACACTGTCCTGGTGGCTTCTCAAGACACAACTACTTCTATCTTCGATGGATCAACAGATAATCTCTGTTGATACACAACATGCCCCAAGAAATGGACTTCTTGAGCCCAAAACACACAATTTGAAAACTTCCCAAATAGATAATGTTGATGAAGAACTCCCAAAATGGATTATAGGTGCTCTGCATAATCCTCCTCAGATGTGGAGTACACAAGGATGTTGTTGATGAAAACTACCACGAACTTGTCCAGGAACTCACAAAATACATCATTCATCAATCCCATGAATATAGCTAGAGCATTCGTCATTCCAAATAGCATTACAACGAACTCATAATTCCCATGACGAAAACGGAAAGCATTCTTCAAGATATCCTCATCCTTCACACGAATCTGATGATATCTTCACCGCAAGTTGATCTTTGAGAACAAACATGCACCATTTAGTATATTGAATAAATCATCAATCCATGGAAGAGGATAGTGATTCTTTATTGTCACTTTGTGTAATGACCCGGACCTCTCTGGTCCATTCCATTGTGAAAATGTGGTGTTGGAGGTGTTTGGGAGGTCAAGGTGACTTGGAGTGCGTTTGGGTGGGATTTTAAGGAAATCTAAAGGGTTATGGCCTTCGCACGGGAGGCACACGATTTGCATAAACAATGCGGCCAAACCATGCAAGTATAGTCTTGAGGGCGGTGGCTAATGCATGGTTAGCACACGGTTTTCCTAACTATGAGGACTAACCGTGCGAGGAGGGGTTGTCGAGGCAGAATCTAGCGCATGGTTAGCGCACGGTTTGTTAAACCGTGAGAACTAACCATGTGGCCACTTAAAGTTAGATCTTAAAATTGTGGATCTAATTCATTTTGCCTTTAATAACCTCTTTTAAGCCCCTAAGCAGACATAACTCGGTATTACCCTTCCTTGGATGTGGAAGAACCTCTCCCAAGCGTTTTGGAGGTGATCCGGAGGCTTCTCTTCACGAATCAAAGCCGGTTTCTCAAGGTAAGTGATCCTTTTTTGTTGTCTTTTTAGATCTACCATGATCTACTCCTCCTCTTCTCTCAGGATCTTAGATCTATGCTCGTTATGGGTAGATCTAAGTGTGTGGATGTCATTTGTGATGAGATTTGGTCATGGTTGTATTAGGTGAAGAGATCTAGGGAGGATCCTTATAGAATCGTCCAGGTCTTCTTGGGCGTTCTTCGACCTTTGTGGTTCCGTCAAACCCTTTGAGGTAGGGGATTTGTGGCTTCTCTAATTGTTTATGTGCAATCGTAGAGTTAGCATGATTTATCCCTTTGGACCACAATGAAATTGACCTAATTAAATACTTTAGCCGAATTAAAATAATTGGTTTGATCGAATGTTGTTTCTTTGTACCATGATAACGGTTTGCCTTTTGTTTACTAGATAGTGTAATATCTATGTCTTGTTTGTTAATCATGTTGTTCTTGAAGAAATCGATAAATAACGTAAAGCCATAATTAATTGATAATTGGGTGGCTAAATATAAAGAGGTATGAGAATAGACCTAGTTTTTGTTGTAATTTGATATTGATCAAATTTGGCATAGTAAGCATGTTTAATCTTATTTGATAGATTACTGAATTGGTTCATGATGTTGGAACCAATGAATTTAATTTGTTAATTCAAGGTGGATTAAAGAACTTGATTGATTTAATTCCATGAAGGGTTCTGAGTTACCCTCTTGTTGTGAATTAGGGCTAAAAGCCCATTTGATGTGATGTTTGTTTTCCTACTGCTTGTGTTGTGTTGTGACCCTAGAGGGGTGTTGTGATATCTTGTGAAGTGATGTGACCCTAGGAGGGTGTTGTGATATGTGGAGGCATAGAGGCCTTGTGGTTCTAGTAGCGGATGATGTTGAGAGTGGCGAGATGCATCGGTTTATGCATGTGGGTGTAAGGGAGGACGCAAGTGATGATGGAATGGGATGGACGTGTTTGTTGGATGCTTGGTGACTTTGATTGAATGTTTATCTACTTTACTTTCCCCCACTCCTCAATGAAGATGGTCTTGCTTACCCTCTTTCCGAAGTAGGCAAAGACGCACGGGGTATGCCACGTGATTTTCGTGTCTAGCTTCCCAAGGGAGGATGGGTCTACGCTCTTGCTATAAGCGCAAAAGACTCAACGGGTAGTACATATACTCACCGTGTTGATCCCCCTTGTGTTTAGTAGAATATGTTTCTTTTCTAGAATGCCTGGGAATATGGGAAATTAATTTCTGTAATTAAAGATTGATTAAATGGTGATAATCCATGGGGACGGAGATGCTGGAATTTAAAGGTGATGTTGAATCTTTAAAGGAACAGTTGTTTTTTAATATAATGCCAGTGAAGTTTAATGTGGTTGTGTTCATGGTTAATTAATGTGCAAAGAATTAATTAACATAAAGTGGAACTGATGGAAAAGGGGTTAAGTAGCCTAATGAATTTCTTTAATTGGTTGTGTGCTTATAGGATACCTAGTCTCAGAAATAGCAACCTGGAGTCCAAGAGACATTAGCTGCAGCTAAGACTAAGACTAGGTTATTACCATAGTGTGGTTTTGAGTTATATTTATTCTGTACTTTTTTTGTTTCTATACACTACTCCACCCTATCAGTAAGGGCAACTGACACCTCGGAGATTCTGAGCCCTGGGGGGTTGTTTTCCCCAACATTCTGATGGGAGGATGAATGGCTGACTACCCCCCTTTATCCCCGCTCTCTTCTCTTGGTAGATACTAGTGCCATTGGCACAATGGTTAGTTTTCCCCGTATATGTGTGTAGAGGGATGTAATGTCTTGTGGTTATTTCCACACATATATTCTGGATATAGTATCCTATGGACTACTATAGGTGTAATGTGTATAGGATGTGATGGCTTGAGGATCCCTACTCGGTGTATGGGTTGTAATGGCTTGAGGTATAATACTCGATGTATGATACACGTTATACGAGCTGTGGTGGCTCTCGGAAACTACCTGGTTACTTTTGGTTGTGGGGATGGTGTGGTAGTTGGCCCAGGTGTCTGGGGGCAGGCCTTGTGGTGCACGTGGTGCAGATTGTGTAGCTTTGCCCAGGTGTATTTGAGAAAGCCTTTGGAGAGAGATGCACATAACGTATGTCATTAGGGAAAAGAGGAAAACCAGTGGGGAAGTAGTAGCGGGGTACCCTTGATATTCTTTTCTATATGATATATTCTTGTATGCGTTACTTAGTGAGAGTATCCATGGTGAGGTTGGGAACATAATATACATGTTTAGGTGACGAGTTAGTTTCATTGTTGTTCACTGTGCTTTATCATGATCTCATTACTTTTTCATGAGAGGATTTGGGGAGGACCCTACTGAGTATCTTTTTATACTCACCCTACGTATATATAAACTATTTTTCAGGTCACTTGGAGCGGATTAGAGATCAAGCTGGTTACTACAAGCTTGTGGTGGGAGGAGCTGTTCGGGCTTGTGGTCGCTGACGTTTTACTTTCTTTTGGGTACTTGTAGTTTTCCCTTTCAGTTGTAGTACTTTTTCATGACATTTCATATATGTACTTGTTTTTCTTTTATTTTTCAGTTCTCAGTTGGAGTTCGTTGTTTTCTATCTTATCTCTCTCTTCCGCATGTGTTCTCTTAGAGGGTAATGCCTCTCATTTGTGTGTTTATCATACCCTCGGTGCTATTCGCCAACCCAGGGCCTATTGGAGGTAGGACTGGGGGGTCATTATATCCCTTTTCACATTGTCGGCCCAGGAGGGGTACACTTTGTGGGGAGGGGGTCTTGACAGAGTGGTATCAAAGGTCTGGTTGAGGGATAGGATGGATATTGGAGTTAGGCACAGGTGAGTTTGCATGGGTTGGTAGGGAAACAGTGTTATTAATGTTAAAAAGTGAGGTAAACACTGGAGACCGGCTGAGACATAGGCATTTAGGCCCCCCTACGATCTAATGTACGTACCTTTAAGTTTACAATGGCTACTAAACAAGGTGATACTGGTTGAAGGGTAGAGACCTAGGAAAGGATCATGCATCATTCTTCTTTGTGCCTATGTTTGAATGGGTAGACCTTGGGATAGGTTAACTGAAAATGAATAAAAGAAAACAATTAATTAATAAATGTTGAGTCTTCCATATTCCAGGCTTAGGAGATCTAAGTGTTTTTTATTTTGCAGGTATGTCTCATGGACGACGTCCTTGTCAGGTTTGCGTAGAAGTTGTCCAGCAGGCTGTTCCAGTAGGTCTCCCTAGGGTAGAGGTTGACGATGACAACACTTGAAGGAAGACACTCTGAGAGTTTCTGCACCAGAGTCTACAGAAGTATGAGGGCTCCGTTTTAGATGCAGTCACGAAAGACTGGTTGGAGGAGGTTGAGATAGTCTTCAGTTCGATCTGTTCTCGGAAGGAGCACTGGGTGTCCTTAGTTGTG
Organism: Viscum album; assembly: GCA_963277665.1. NCBI lineage: Eukaryota > Viridiplantae > Streptophyta > Magnoliopsida > Santalales > Viscaceae > Viscum > Viscum album. The sequence goes on from OY728142.1 coordinate 897,358,710, forward strand.
ACGATGTTGCGGGGAGCAGCAAGGAAGTGGTGGTTCTTGTTCCTCAGGGATCGTGGGGAGTCAGCTATCTCATGGGGGGAGTTCCGAGACAAGTTCAGAGTCGAGTTCCTTTCCTCGACTCCGAAGGTGTCCAGTCTTCAGGAGCTTATTACCCTTCGACAGGGGAGCTCCAGTGTTCGAGAGTTTGGGATCCATTTTAGGAACCTTTTAAGATATGCTTCGGACCTGTTACCAGATGAGGAGGCCAGGGCGAGGCATTTTGAGGAGGCTTTGCATCTAGAGATCCAGCGCCAGGTCACCCCATTTATGCTGAATACATATCTTAAGGTACTGGAGAGGGCAGAGGTTGTTGAGAGGACTTTGGCTAGGACTGTATCATCACCAAAGGGGAATCAGCATGATTCCTCATGAATCAAGGCTATGGTCATGGGTTCCCGGTTTTCAGGGCAGAAGAGTTTCTGTTCAGTCGGGGGTAGGTCCCAGCCCTTCACATCTCATTTCTCCAGAGGTAGCAACTCTCAGGCCTATGCCAAGGGATCAAGCGCTTATTTTTCTTGTGGTGGTCGTGGTCATCAGCATCGGGAGTTTTTGACCTTTCAAAGCGGTCATCATGCATCGGGTGCTACGCCCTAGGTTCCTCCTTTGAGGCAGTTCCAGCGGAGGTAGCAGGTGCCAGTTGGACCTGCTTTAGATCAGTAGAGGATGGATGGGGCAGACAGAGGATAGCCCTATGATGCTCCCTGTCCTCAGAGAGCAGAGCACGAACATGGTGGTGTTCTTCATCAGGGTCAGAGAGGCTATGGAGGAGGTCGTGGTCAGCTTCATGCTTTAGCATTGACAGCACCAGATGAGCCAGATGTCGTTCAAGGTACCCTTATCTTGTTTTCTACCTTGGTGTATGCCTTGTTTGATTCAGGAGTGACACACTCCTTCATATGACCTACCCTTGTCCATGCTTTGGGACTTGAGGTAGAGAGGCTTCCAGTGCCCTTGGTGTTGACTACGGCAGTTGGAGGTCAAGATGACTTGATTGAAGTATGTAGAGATTTTGAGCTAGTGTTGGGGCAACACCTCTCTTGGTGAGATTTCCTATGTTTATGGATACAGACATATGATGTCATCCTCGGCATGGATTGGTTATATTCGGTGCAGGCTATCGTGGATTTCTTCAGGAAGAAGGTTGTTTTCTTTGGTGCAGATGGAGAGAAAGTGGTGTTTGTTGGTGAGAGAGATCCTCAGATGGGTCACAGGAATGTTCCATCCTTATCATACATGATGACTGAGATGATGCTGAGTTCTTCATAGGTTCAGCAGTTGTCGTTTCCTAGGGTCGTAGAGGAGTACCTTGATGTCTTCCTAGAAGAGGTTGTAGCATTACCCCCTTGACGAGAGATCGAGTTTGGGATTGAGCTATATCCAGGAGAATCTCCTATCTCTATGTCTCCATATAGGATGGCCCCCTCTGAGTTACGAGAGCTACCAATATATCTTGATGGTCTATTGCAGTGTGGTTTTGTTTGACCAAGTGTTTCCCCATAGGGTGCACCAGTTCTATTCATGAAGAAGGCTGACGATAGTTTGTGGTTGTGTGTCGATTATCGTCGCTTAAACAAAGTGACAATAAAGAACAAATATCCTCTTCTGTGGATTGATGATTTATTTGATCAACTGAAGGGAAAATGTTGGTTCTCAAAGATCGACTTATGGTTAGGATATCATCAGATGTGTGTGAAGGATGAGGATATCCCGAACACTGCTTTCTGTTGTCGTCATGGGCATTATGAGTTTGTTGTAATGCCATTTGGTGTGATGAACGCTTCAGCTGTGTTCATGGGATTGATGAATGTTGTATTCTGTGAGTTCTTGGACATGTTTTTGGTGGTTTTCATCGATGACATCCTTGTGTACTCCACATCTGAAGAGGAGCATGCAGAGCATCTACGAGCCGTTTTGGGAGTTCTTCGTCGACATCAGTTGTTCGGGAAGTTGTCGAAGTGTGAGTTTTGGGCTCGAGAAGTCTTTTTCTTGGGGAATGTTGTGTCCCAACATGGAGTATTTTTGGATACATTGAAGATTGAAGCATTTGTGTCTTGGGCATCTCCCAAGACAGTGTCAGTGGTGCGAAGTTTCCTTGGTCTCTCAGGCTACTACAAGAGGTTCGTAGCCAATTTCTCATGAGTTGCGACTCCTCTGACAGTTTGACTAGGAAGGATCAGCCACTCGTATGGACTGATCAGTTCCAGATAGATTTTGATTATCTAAAGGCGAAGTCAGTAAGTTCTCCAGTCATTTGTCTTCCAGCTGAAGGAGTTCAGTTTGATGCCTTCTACGATGCTTCACATCTGGGGTTAGGATGTTTTCTTATGCAACAGAGGTTAATCATTTCTTATGGGTCTTGGCAGTTGTGTCCCCATGAACGCAACTATACCACCCATGATCTTGAGTTGGTAGTCGAGGTGTTTTCTCTGAAGTTGTAAAGACATTACCTCATTGGTGAACACTTTGTGGTTTTCACTGGTCATAAGATTTTGAGGTATGTTTTCTCCCACCGTGACTTGAACTTGGGACAGCGTCAGTGGATGGAGTTCTTACAGGAATACAACTTTGAAATATCATATATACCTGGAAAAGGGAATGTTGTGGCTGATGGGCTGAGCCGAAAGCCACATAGGTATGTTGTGCATGAATCCAGTGATTCCTGGAGAGTAATGGAAGAACGTCCAGCATTACATCTTGATATGGGAGAAGTTGGCGGTAGAGGCTGTCTTTTTTAGATGATGGTGCAGTCATCCCCGGTGCATAAGGTGGAAGACTCCCAGTTAGGGGATCATGAGGTGGAGGTCTGGAGAGACTGATTTGTTTATGGTGAGGCCCCTTATTGTTGGTTTGAGGATGAAAAACACAGAGTTTTGTATCATGGGAGGCCTTTTGTTCCCTTGGAAATGTGCGAGACGGTCCTCAGAGAGTTCCATGTTTCTATTTTAGTGATACATCCTAGTGTGACAAAGATGTACTGATCCTTGAGGAGTCAGTTCGGTGGCCTGGGCTGAAGTGTGTGTTTGCGGATTTTGTGTCTCATTGTTTGGTCTGCCAGAAGGTGAATACCGAACACCGTGTTACTGGTGGTCTTCTCCAGCCATTAGGGATTCCTCAGTGGAAGTGGGAGGACATCTCAATGGACTTTGTTACTGGTTTACCTAGAGCTCCGGGAGGTTATGATGCTATTTGGGTGGTAGTGGATCATTTAACAAAATCATCCCACTTTATAGCAATCAAAGATTCAATCTCAGTGGAAGTTTTGTCGAGACAGTATCTGGAGGAGGTGGTGAGACTTCACGGAGTCCCTAGGATGATCATTTTTGATCGAGATCCTCGTTTTACCTCCAGGGTGTGCAGAGGTCTCCAACATTATTTCGGTTATCATCTATGCCTTAGCACTGCTTTTCATCCTCAAACGGATGGTCAGACGAAGTGAACCATCCAAACTCTTGAAGACATGTTGTTCTCTTGTGTTCTTGATTATTGAAGTTCATGGATGAGGCACTTACCCCTGGTGGAGTTTTCCTACAATAATAGTTTCCACTCCACCATCAGTATGGAACCGTTTGGAGCCTTGTATGGCCAGCCTTTCTATTCTTCGTTGTGTTGGACTGGGGTCAGAGAGTCAGGAATTCTCGGATTGGAACTAGTGTGGAATACAATAGAGATGGTTCAGGTGATTCGTGAGAGGATGAAGGCAGCGCAAGATCGTCAGAAATCATATGATGGTCAAAGGATGAGACCCTTGGAGTTTAATATTGGGGATCATGTGTTTCTAAAGGTGACTCCCCATCATGGTAAGTGAAGGTTTGGTCATGGGAGTAAGCTTTCTCCTGCTTTGTTGGGCCTTTCGAGGTGTTAGCTCGTGTTGGAGCTGTGGCGTATTGAGTAGCACTTCCCCCTCAGACGAGTCGGATACATGATGTTTTCCATGTATCACACCTAAGTCTTTATCTTCATGACAACTCTTACATCATAGATTAGGGAGATATCGATGTTGATGATGATGTCACCTTTGAGGAGCGACCTGTGGAGATCCAAGACCGCAAGGAGAAGTTGTTGCGCGGGCATTCAATCCCCTTAGTTCATTTCTTTTGGCGACACGGTGGCATGAGGATAGTACATGGGAACGTGAGTCACAGATACGTGCTCAGTACCCAGAGTTCTTTAATTTTTAACTCTTTCATGTAATGATGATTCCTTATGTGGTTATGAAACCTTCATGTTTATGAGATGACTCCCTTTTGTTGCTTTGGTGGCTTCCTCTCTTTTGAGAGGTATCTCGGTGGGTGGTTGTTCAGACCCTGTTTTGATTTCTCTTTAGTTGGGTTTTGGATTCTCAAGGATGAGAATGTTTTTAGCGGTATCTGATGTAATGGCCCAGACCTCTCCAGTCCATTCCTTTGTGAAAATGTGGTTCTAGAGGTGTTCCGGGAGGTCAAGGCGACTTGGAGTGTGTTTGGGTGGACTTTTAAGGAAATCTAAAGGGTGGTGGCCTTCGCACGGGAGGCGCACGGTTTTCCTAAACCGTGCAGCCAAACCATGCAAGGCTAGTCTTGAGGGAAGTGGCTAACACAAATTTAGTACACAGTTTGCCTAACCGTGTGAACTAACCTTGCAAGGAGGGGTTGTCAAGGCAGAAGCTAACGCACGGTTAGCGCACGGTTTGTTAAACCGTGCGAACTAACAATGGGGTCACTTAAAGTTACATCCTAAAATTGTGGATCTAACTCTTTTTGACTCTAATAAACTCATTTAAGCCCCTAAATGGCCATAACATGGGATTACCCTTCCTTGGAGGTGGAAGAACCTCTTCCAGGTGTTTTGGAGGCGATCCGAAGGCTTCTCTTCGCGAATCGAAGCCAGTTTCTCGAGGTAAGTGATCCTTTTTGGTTGGATTCTTAGATCTACCTAGATCTACTCCTCCTCTAATCTCGGGATCTTAGATCTATGCTTTTTATTGGTAGATCTAAGTGTTTGGATTTCGTTTTTGATGACCTTTGGTCTTGGTTTTGTTAGGAGAAGAGATCTAGGGAGGATCCTTGGAGAATCGGCCCGATCTTCTCGGGTGTTCTTCGACCATTGTGGTTCCGTCAAAATCGTTGAGGTAGGGGATTCATGGATTCTCTAATGGTTTATGTGAAATCGTACAGTTATCATGATTTATCCCTTTGGATCACAATGAAATTGGCCTACTTAAATACTTGAATAGGATTAAAATAATTGGTTTAATCGCATTTTTTTGCTTTGTACCGTCATAACGGTTTGCCTCTTGTTTACTATATAGTGTAATATCTATGTCTTTCTTATTAATCATGTTGTTCTTGAGGAAATAGATAAATATACGTAAAGACAGAATTAATTGATAATTGGGTGGCTAAATATAAAGAGTCATGCAAACAGACCTGGTTCTTGTTGTAATTTGATATTGATCAAATTTGGCATAGTAAGCATGTTTAATCATCTGTGATAGCTTACTGAATTGGTTCATGATGTTGGAACCAACGAATTGAATTTGTTAATTCAAGGTGGATTAAAGTAATTGATTTACTGAATTCCATAAAGGGTTCTGTGTTACCCTCTTATTGTGAATTAGGGCTAAAATCCCATTTGATGTGATGTTGTTTTCCTATTGCTTGTGTTGTGTTGTGACCCTGGAGGGGTGTTGTGATATCTTGTGTTGTGATGTGACCTGGGGAGGGTGTTGTGATATGTGGAAGCATGGAGGCCTTGTGGTTGTGGCAGCGGATGACGCCGAGAGTGGCGAGATGTATCGGTTTATGAATGTGGGTGTCAGGGTGGACACAAGTGATGATGGAATGGGATGGACGTGTTTGTTGGATGCTTGGTGACTTTGATTGAATGTTTATCTGCATTACTTTTCCCCACTTCTCAAGGAATTTGGTCTTGCTTACCCTCCTTCCGAAGGAGGCGAAGACGCGTGGGGTATGCCATGTGCTTTCTGTGTCTATCTTCTCAAGGGAGGATGGGTCTACGCTCTTGCTATAGGCGGCAAAGACTCGACGGGTAGTAAATCTACTCACTGTGTTGAGCCCCCTTGTGTTTAGTAGCATAGGTTGATTTTCTAGAATGCCTGGGAATATGGGAAATTAATTTCTTTAATGAAAGATTCATTAAATGGTGATAATCCACGGGGACGGAGATGCTGGAATTTAAAGGTGATGTTTGATCTTTAAAGGAACAGTTGTTTTTGAATGTAATGCCAGCGAAGTTTAATGTGGTTGTGTTCATGGTTAATTAATGTGTAAAGAATTAATTAACATAAAGTGGAACTGATGAAAAAGGAGATGAATTATCCTAATTATGTTCTTTAATTGGTTGTGTGCTTATAGGATACCTAGTTTTAGAAATAGCATCCCGGAGTCCGAGAGACGTTAGCTGCAGCTGAGACTAAGACTAGGTTATGCCTATAGTGTGGTTGTGAGTTATATTTATTCTGTACTTTTTGTGTTTATATACACTACTCCACCCATTTAGTAAGGGAAACTGACACCCCGGGGATTCTGAGCCCTGGGGGTGTTTTCCCCAACATTCTGATGGGAGGTTGAATGGCTGACTACCCCCCTTTATCCCCACTCTCTTCTCTTGGTAGATACTAGTTCCATTGGAACAACTATTAGTTTTCCCCATATATGTTTGTAGAGGGATGTAATGGATTGTGGTTATTTTCGCACATATATTCTATATATAGTATCCTATGGAATACTATAGGTGTAGCGCGTATAGGCTGTGATGGCTTGAGGATCCTTACTCTGCATATGGGCTGTAATGGATTGAGGTATTATACCTGACATATGACACATGTTATACGAGCTATGGTGGCTCATGGAAACTACCTGGTAAATTTTGGTTATGAGGATGGTGTGGTGCTTGGCCCAGGTGTCTATGGGCAAGCCTTGTGGTGCATGTGGTGCAGATTGTGGAGCTTAGCCCAGGTGTATTTGGGAAATCCTTTGGAGAGAGATGCACAGGACGTATGTCATTGGGGAAAAGCAGCAAACTAGTGAGGAAGTAGTAGCGGGGTACCCTTGATATTCTTTTCTATATGATATATTCTTGTATGCATTGCTTGGTGAGAGTATCCATTGTGAGGTTGGGAACATCGTATACCTGTTTAGGTGACAAAGTTAGTTTCACTGTTGTTCACTGTTCTTTAGCATGCTCTCTTTACTTTTGCACGAGAGGCTTCATGGAGGAACCTACTGAGTATACTATTATACTCACCCTACATATATATAAACTATTTTTAAGGTCACTTGGAGAAGATTGGAGATCAAGCTGGTTACTACTAGCTTGTGGTGGGAGGAGCTGTTCGGGCTTGTGGCCGCTGCCGTTTTACTTTCTTTTGGCTACTTGTAGTTTTCCCTTTCAGTTTTAGTAATTTTTCATGGAATTTCATATATGTACTTGATTTTCTTTTATATTTCAGTTCTGAGTTGGATTTAGTTGGTGTCTATCTTATCACTCTCTTCTGCATGTGTTCTCTAAGAGGGAAATGCCTCCCATTTGTGTGTTTATCATACCCTCGGTGCTAGTCGCCAAATCGGGGCCTACTGGAGGCGGGACTCAGGGGATTATTATCACCCTTTTCACATTTCCGAACTAGGAGGGGTACACTTTTTGGGGAGTGGGTCTCGACACATTGTTTAAGCGACGATAATCGACACACAACTGCATACTGCCATCAGATTTCTTCACAAACAAAACAGGTGCACCCCACAGCGACACACTTGGATGAATAAAACAACATTGTAACAGACCATAAAGCCATATACGTAACTCTCATAACTCATAAGGGGCCATACTATATGGATACATAGAGATATGATACGCTCTTGGTTGTACCTCAATCCCAAAATCGATCTCTCATTGAGGGTGTAATGATACAACCTCTTCTAGAAAGACATCAGGATACTCTTCTACGACCCTAGAAATTTCCATCTGCTGAACCTCTGAAGAAATCAGCATCATCTCATCCATCATGGATGATAAGGACAGAATGTTCCTATAACCCATCTGTGGATCTCGCTTGCCAACAAACACCACTGGCTCTCCATCCGCACCAATGAAATCGACCTTCTTCCTGAAGAAATCTATGATAGCCTGTACTGAATACAACCAATCCAAGCCGAGGATGACATCATATGGTTGTATTCGTAAACTTAGGAAATCTCCCCAACAGCGATGTTTCCCCAACACTAGCTCACTGTCTCTACATACTTCAAACAAGTTAGCTCGACCTCCAACTGGCGTAGTCAATGCCAAGGGAACTGGAAGCCTCTCTACCTCAAGTCCCAAAGCATGGACAAGGGTAGGTGATATGAAGGAGTGTGTCTCTTCTGAATCAAACAAGGCATACACCAAGGTAGAAAACAAGAAAAGGGTACCTCGAACGACATCTGGCTCGCCTGGAGCTGGAACGCTAGAGCATGAATCTGACCACGACCTCCTCCACGACCTCTCTGACCCTGATGACGACCACCACCATGGTTACTCTCTGATCTCTGAGGATGGGGAGCATCATGGGGTTTCCCTTTGTCTGCCCCATCTACCCTATGCTGATCTAAATCAGGTGCAACCAGCTGTTGCTGCCTCTGCTGGAACTGCCTCAATGGAGGAACCTGGAGCGCAGCACCTGTTGCACGATGACCGCTCTGAAAGGTCAGGCACTCCCGCTGCTGATGACCCTGACCACCATAAGAAAAAAAAAGCGCCTGATCCCTTGACATAGGCCTAAGAGTTTCTGCTTCTAGAGAAACGAGATGTGAAGGGTTGGGACCTACCCCCAGCTGGACGGAAACTCTTCTTCCCCGAAAACTAGGAACTCTTTACCATAGCTCTGCTTCATGAGGAATCATGTCGATTCACCTCTCATGAAGATCTGGTCCTGGAAAAATTCCTCTCTGAAACCTCTGCCCACTCCAGCACCTCAAGATATGTTTTCAGAATATAATGGGGTGACATGGCGCTGGATCTCTGGATGCAAAGGCTCCTTAAAATTCTTCACCCTGGCCTCCTCATCTTGTAATAGGTCCGAAGCATACCGTAAAAGGTTCCTAAAATGGATTCAAAACTCTCGAACACTGGAGCTCCCCTGTCGAAGGGTAAGAAGATCTTGGCGACTAGATGCCTTCATAGTCAAAGAAAGAAACTCAACTCTAAACTGGTCTTATAACTCCTCTCATGAGATCGTTGACTCCTCATGATCCTCGAGGAACAAGAACCACCACTGCCTAGTTTCTCCATGCAGCATCGTCACAACCAAGGACACCAAGTGCTCCTTCTGAGTTTGGATCGAAATGAATCCAATCTCAACCTCCTCCAACCAGTCTTCCGTGACTGAATCTGAAACATATCCCTTGTACTTCGGTTGACTCTAGGCTGAAACTCTTAGATTGTCTTCTTCTAAGTGTCGTCTTCGTCAACCTCTACCCTACGGCGATCTGCTAGAATAGCCTACTGTACATTTTCTGCGCAAACCTGATGAGGATGTCGACCTGGAGCCATACCTGTAAAATAAAAAATCATTAGAGCCCCTAAACCTGGAATATGGAAGACTCAACATTAATTAATAAATTGTTTTCTTTTAATAATTTTAGGTTAACCTATGCCAAGGTCTACCCATTGAAACACAGGCACAAAGAATAATGATGCATGATCCTTTCCTAGGTCTCCACCCTGCAACTTGTATCACCTTGTTTAGAAGCCATTGTATAATTAATGGTCCATACATCAGATCATAGGGGGCCCTAAATTCCTATGTCTCAGCCAGTCTCTAGTGTTTACCTCACTTTCTAATCATTAATGACACTGTTTCCCTACAAACCCATGCAACCTCACCTATGCCTAACTCCAAACTCCATCTTATCCCTCAAAAAGACCTTTGATACCACTCTTTCGTGACCCCCTCCCCACAAAGTGTACCCCTCCTGGGCCGGAAAAGTGAGAAGGGAGATAATGACCCCTGGGTCCCACCTTCAGTAGGCCTCGGGTTGGCGACTAGCATCGAGGGTATAGAAAAAACACAAATGGGAGGCATTGCCCTCTAATAGAACACATGCGGAAGAGAGAGATGAGATAGACACCAACCAAATCCAACTCAACCAGTAAGATAAAATAAATCCCAAGTATACACTTGAAATTCATTGAAAACCCACTAAAACTGAAAGGGAAAAAAACTACAACTACCCAAAACAAAGTAAAATAGTAGCAACCACAAGCCCGAATAGCTCTTTCAACCACCAGCTAGTAGTAACTAGAAGGATCTCCAACCTAATCCTAGTGACCTGAAAAGTAGTATATATATACATTGGGTGAGTATAAGAGTATAATAAGTAGGATCCTCCCTGAATCCTCTCATGAAAAAACAAATAAAGAATGCTAAAGCATAGTGAACAACAAGTGAAACTAACTTGTCACCTAAACGGGTATACTATGTTCCCAGCCTCACTATGGATACTCTCACCAAGTAACGCATACAAGAATATATTATATAATAAAGAATATCCAGGGTACCCCGCTACTAATTCCACACTGGTTTTCCACTTTTCCCCAATGACGCACATTCTAAGCATCTCTCCCCAAAAAGGCTTCCCAGGAGACACTTGGGAAAAGCACCACAACATGCAAATCATGCAACAGAACCACCACTTCCACATAAGCAAAGTAACTAAGTAGTTTCTGGGAGCCAACATAGCTCGTATAACATGTATCATACATCGGGTATTATACATCAAGCCATTACAGCCCATACACCAAGTAAGGATCCTCAAGCCATCACAACCTATACACGTTACACCTAGAGTATTCCATAGAAAACTGTATCCAGAATATATGTGTGTGAATAACCACAAGCCATTACAGCCTTCTACACACATATATGGGGAAACTAACCAATGTGCATGCCAGCACAAGTAGCTACCAAGAGAAGAGTGTGGGGCCAAATGGGGTAGTCATCCATTCATCCTCCCACTATAATGTTGGGGAAAACACCCCCAACCCTAGGGATCAGAATCCCCGGGGTGTCAATTTCCCTCACTGACAGGGTGGAGTAGTGTATAGAATCACAAAAAGTATAGAATATGTTATATCTCACAACCACACTATGGGGATAACCTAGTCTTAGACACAAATGTAGTTAACATCTCTCAGACTTCGGGCTGCTACCTCTAAGACTAAGTATCCTATAATAACACGACCATTTAAAGAGATTTAATACATTATTTCATTCCCCGTTTTATCAGTTTCTATTTGCATTAATTAATTCTTTAAGCATTATTAAACCCATAACAATTCCACATTAATGTTCCTTAGCATCACACCCAAGGTATACTGTCCATTTAAAATTACAACCACATCATTATGTTCAAGAAACTCCAACCCCATGGGTTAACATCATTTATTTGATTATTCATTACAGAATCACCTTCTCATATTCCCAGGCATTCTACAAAAACATTCTATGCTACTAAACACAAGGGGGTCAACACGGTGTGTAGATATATTACCTGTCGAGGCATTTCTGCCTATATCAAGAGTGTAGACCCATCCTCCCTTGAGAAGCTAAACACGGAAAGCATGTGGAATACCACACATGTCTTCACCTCTCTCAGAAGAAGGGTAAGAAAAACCAGCTGCCTTGAGCAGTGGGGAAAAGTAAAGCAGATAATCAACCAATAAGAATCATCAGCCATCCAACAATCACATCCATCACATTCCATAATCCCTAGTATCCTCCCTGACACCCACATGCATAAACCGATGCATCTTTCCACTCTAGGCGTCATCTGCTGCTACAACCAAAAGGCCTCCCTGCCCCCACATATCTCAACAGTCATCCAGGATCACATCACAACACAAACAGCAGGAAAACAACATCATTTAAACTGGGCTCTTGGCCCTTAAACAAACAAGAGGGTAACTCAGAACCCTACAAGCAATTATCTTTTAACAACAACTGGTTCTTTAATCCATCTTGGATTAACTGATTTATAATTCGTTGGTTCCAAAATTCAGGAAACCTAACCAGTAAGCTATCACAAATGATTAAACATGCTTACTGTGCCAATTTGATTAACATAAAATTACAACAAAAACCAGATTTGTTTACATGCCTCTTTATCTTTAGCCAAACAAATATCAATTAATTCTGGTTTACGTTCTTTACAAATTTTCAACAAGAACGAATAGTTAAGCGAAGTAAACATGGATATCACACTATCTAGAAAACAAGGAGAAATATCATATGACTGATATCAATTTATTTATCCGGTTCAAATATTTATTATGTCAATTCAATTATGGTCTAGTGGGATAATACATTCAAACAATACATTTGCACGTAAAGGAAAATAGAAGCAACGAACCCCCTACCTCAAACAGTTCTTGAGCTTCTTTATCCACCCAATGGGTTACGATCCACCTCTCGCATCAACTACATCCACCCAAGGATTCCATGGTATGACCGAACCAACCGAAACCTAATAAAACCCCATTAGAAGAATGGAGAATACATGCTATAATATGGAAAGGGGAAATGGGAGAAGATGAACCCAAAAAGAAAGACGATAAAAAAATACATTATATCAAATACTGATCGATACAGCTTGGTTGCATTAAAACAGAGCAGAACCAATCCTAGGAGGGAAATTTTGATTGTGAAAATTCTATGAGAAGGAATGGGATGTTCGAGCGTCTCAAACCTGAGAACAAGGAGAAAGAATTAGGGAGGAAGATATCCCACCCCTTTATAAGATTTAACAGAGCGACGATTTAAGATATGCTTAATTTTTCATTAAAAGTGGATCATATTAAACCACGCAGTTTGACCAAGTAAAAACATCCCAATCCATAAGAATCATTAATTTAGGAGTTATGGCATTTTAATCAGCATTATAGTCCTTAAAACAAGGCTTTAAATTCATTTTACATCAAAGGAAAACGCTAAAGGGGAGAAACCTATGGGAAGCTGGAAACACTATTCACGAACTAAAATTTTGGAAAAGGAAAGAAGAGGTGACAGTTAGAAGGTCACCGTTCTAGAAACACAATTAGAAAACTCAATATTTGGAAAGGAAAATAAGAGGTGATAGTTAGAAGGTCACCGTTCTGGAAACACTGTTTACAAACTCGAAATTTGGCATTGGAAAGAAGAGGTGACAATTAGAAGGTCACCGTTCTGGAAACACTGTTCACAAACTCGAAATTTGGCCAAGGAAAGAAGTGGTGATAGTTAGAAGGTCACCATTCTGGAAACATTGTTCATAAAATCGAAATTTGGAAAAGGAAAGAAGAGGTGATAGTTAGAAGATCACCGTTCTGGAAACACTATTCACAAACTCAAAATTTGGAAAAGAAGAGGTGACAGTTAGAAGGTCACCGTTCTGGAAACACTATTCACAAACTCAAAATTTGGCAAAAGAAATAAGTGGTGATAGTTAGAAGGTCACCATTCTGGAAACATTGTTCACAAACTCGAAATTTGGAAAAGGAAAGAAGAGGTGATAGTTAGAAGGTCACCGTTCTGGAAACACTATTCATGAACTCGAAATTTGGTGATGGAATTGAGGTTATCGTTAGATTTTACCGATAAAGGTTACCAATAGAACTATTCACTGATGGAATTGTTCATAGAATTGGAAATTTGGAAAATAGAAGAGAGGTTACCATTAGAGGTTACTAATAGAACTGTTCCCCAATGGAACTGTTCACAGAATTAGAAATTTGGAAAAGGAAAGAAAGGTTACTGTTAGAGGTTACCGATAGAACTGTTCACCAATGGAACTATTCGCAGAATTGGAAATTTGGCAAAGGAAATAAAGGTTACTGATAGTGGTTACCGTTAGAGGTTACCAATAGAACTATTCACCGATGGAACTATTCACCGAACTGGAAAATTGGAAAAGTGTTGGGGATAAGTTACCTTGACCTCCCATAACACCTCAAACACCATATTTTCATGAAGGAATAGACTGAAGTGGTTTGTGCCATTACAAAAATGGTGTCGAATATTCAATGTGTCTCAGATAAAATAAAAGTGAGATGGAAATCCCTTACATTAAGTCTCAACTTACTTTGAACAATTTTTAAACTCGTATATAATAAATATAGGTTTATTAAACATCTATTAACTAACTATAATCATATTGATCATACCATATATTATTTACTTATGGTATTTTATTACCCGTTTATAAACAATTCCTTGTTAAAATCAGGTTTTGGGTAATAACTCCTTTGGTTTTCATGTATCTTTTGGTTTGGTATCTTCAGTACTTTAATTTTGATAATGTTTAGGTCATATAAATAATTTTAAAAATGATAAAAATATAATAAATTTATTATATAAATATAAAAATTAATCCATTAAAGTTAGAGATATAAAATTAATTAAACCATTCGTGGAAATGGAAGGTCAAATGTACGAGTGAATGTTGTTTCCATTTTCTTGAAGGATGAAATGAAATAAAGATAAATAATTAATAAAATTTATAGAGTCAATATTATTTCATATATATCACATATATTCATTACATTTATCTTTATTATCATCCATATAAATCGTAATTAAAAAATGAATAACATCACTTCGTGAGGTAGTAGTCCACCGTACACATGTGCGGCATTATAGTATTCCCATGGAATTGAAAGTAAGAAGATATATGTTCTATTTTAATTTAAGATGTATAATAATATAACAAATATAATTTATAAATATTAAATACATAATTATATCTAGTCATGAAATGTGTTTATGGAAAATGAATAACATCAGTTCGTGAGGTTGAAATCTCCTATATACATGATCAATGGTTTCGTTTCCCATTTTATGGAAGAGGATATGGATATAGGTTATTTCATTAACATCGTAAAATAAACTTATTTTTTATATTTTTTTATTATATAATTATATTTTAAGTATATTTTAATATTTTCTAAGAATAAATAAAACAAAAACACAAGTTTAATAATTTTAACTCTTCTTTAGATAACCTCTTTAGGTTTATACCAAAAGAATTATTTTGAGGTTTTAATAATCAAAATAATCACTCTAATATTTTTAAATGGAATTAATTATGATATTTTTGTATTTATTGGCCTAAATAAATGGTTTTTGAATTGTGAATAGGAGAATATTGGAAGTGGCCTTTTATAAGTGGGGGAGTGGACATAGTTGGAGGTTTTGAAAATAATAAAGTGTAACCACGTTCTTCACATGGAACAAGGCTCCAAAATGGGTAATTATTGAACATTATAAGTTAAAATTTTGATATATATCTATAAAATGGGTGTTATAAAATTTTATAGGTCATTTTATCCCTTATCATTTTAGTTTAACTCCCCGATAAACTTGTTTTAACCATAACCATAGTAATTAATTTTTACTCTTTTTACTATTAATTATGGTAAATTGTTAATTTTACATTATTATATAATATTATTTATTCTTAATAAAAATATGGACTCCATTTTTCAAAATTCCATTTATATAATTTTAAAATTTTAATTTTAAATTAAACTCACAGAAGTGATGAAAATGCGGTTTTTCAAAAAGAGAATTTTCAAAACATTAAAAAGTTTTATGTCCAAATTCAATATAAGAATGATTCAAATAACCTAAACTAGATTAATTATAATATAATTAATCAAATTTTAATTTTTTTTTTAAATAAGAGTTATCATTGTAAATTCTTTGAAAATAAAATGCAATTTTTAATAAAAACCAGTATTTTACATTATTCACTGAAAATTTTATCTTTTTAGAAAATTTTCAAAAATTCACTCCAATATAATTTTTAAATTATTATTTCAAAACTTTATTTCATATTTTCAAAAACATTTTCTAATTTGAAATAATTATTTTTAAAATTAGTGTACAAAATGAGATAAGACTACTTTTTAGAAAAATACATTTTTTAATCATAAAATTGGATTTATTATTATTTCATGCTTAGAAAATATATAAGATTAATGATAAGACTTTGGCTGAATATATAATATTTATATTTCATTAAAAGAAATCATAAAAAGTTATTTTTTAATTTATTTAAGTAAAACACGTTTTTATGCAAAAGAATAGTTTTTCAAAAAAAATATTTCCTTTATTTTTAAATGTTTTTTATTTTCATTTCTAATTATTTTGTCACTAAAAATAATTTTATATAAATATATAAACTATATATTTTTATAATTTATTTAATCTTATTCATACCTGCCATTCTAATGACTAGGTGATAACTATCATATTAAATAATAATATTTTAGTACTATATAGTGTTTCATTAAAATTCAGTGTTGTGTATAACGCAAGCTACTAAATAAAATAAAGCTATCCGAAAAAAACATATTTCATAATAACTCAGTGTGTTACAAAAAAGGTCAAATTTGTTTCCATGTCTTCTTCTAAAACACATCCATATCATTATGACTACACATTCCTTGAAAAGAAGTGTAAACCCATGGTAATAATATTAAATATTTTCCATGAATTTATTATTATTTTTATATAACTAAATCATAGATTATCACCTATATCAAAAAAATCTAAAACAAATTAATACCATGGAATTTTTATTTCTATAAGAAAAAATAAATAACTATTAAAAACTCCTTGTAAATTTATTACTCCCTTTCTTACTCAAGATAAGGAAAATGTATTTGGGAATAGTCCCAAAAAACACATTTTTATAAACTTTATTTTACCATATCTCTGAATAAAACTATTATAGGATCAATTATGATTATATCAAGCAAGGATTGAAATATTTTTTTTAGATAATGAATTCATTTATGATCCATGTAAATTGAAACATTTTAAAGGATAATCTATAACTAAAATGTATCAAAAACAAATACTATATAAAATAATTAATTTTTTTTATATTAGTGCAGTTTACCTTGATATCATTAAGATTTTAAATAGAATAGTAAATTTATGTAATAATTATTAAATAAACATCATTCAAAATCCATTTTTATTTTATTTTAGGGAAAACCATCATTTAAATTGGGTTAAGAGGGATCTCTTACATAGCCTAAATGTCCCATAACACATCCTCGAAGGCCACACAATACATAGAACAAAACCTTGATGAACCAAGACCAAATATATAACATACCCCTCACTCTATTATCACCTATAGTCCTGATTCTCTGATGTGGAATCTGTATCCTATCATTTCCACCTTGTGTTGAGGCTATAGGTGTATTCTAAAAACTGTTCATTGCTACCAATGATAGGTCATATAAATGATTATGTTTCCTCTTGTTTCATCATTAACCCACAACATACCATTGCACCCACCAATTATGAGGTCCTTGAATGATAGATCGTAGTCCATTTTTCCTAAATTCCATTGATGTTCTAAAGGTTATATGTCCAATAGCCCCAATACATGGCCAAAAATCCCATTTTGTAAAATGGTACAACTGTTATAGTACCTTATTATAGTAACCACTACAGTGCTACATGACTGATAAACTACCATAGTAATTCACCTTTGTCATGTTTTGAACCTGAATTTCATGTATGTTAATAGGGTTAATTTTTAAATCAAGCAATCCCTCAACTACTAATCAATCTAGTTCCAAGTGTATTATCCCACCAAGTAATTTTTAGTGACACGCATTAAATTAAAATTTATTTTATATATCTAAATCTCCATTATATACATGATGAATTATTTTGTTAATACCTAAAAAGTTTATATATTTTTAATAAAATAATAATTTTTGATCTTTTAAAAAAATATTATTCAAATCCCTTGATATCTTAGAGAAGTACTCTATAAATATATATTAATTGAAACAATTAATATGAAAAATCTGTATTCAAGGTATATAATTAGAAATTAAGTGTCAAATAATACAAATCTTGGCTAAGTTTACCTCTATATAAAATTTTGAACTTCAATTTCCCAATATTATTTAACTTTATACAATGAAATGACATCTTTGATTATTTAAAATTATATTATTGTATTCATGATAAATAATAAATTTTTAAAATTATTTAACCATGAATAAAATTAGTGATAGTAAATATAGATTCCTTATATGAATGCCTCCTCAAATTCAATAACCATTCTATAATAGAGGGTAGTAATCCACTACTAGAAAATTACATAGGTATTGTAAATTTTATAAGTAATTAATTTTAGGGAAATTATTCCATATAAATAGATGAAACTAGTGTTTTTTTGATATTATAGGATAAAAATTTGACTTTATATTGAGTATCCATAAAGGAAATACTAAAAAACATGGAATTCATTTTACTCCATCATTTATTAAATGAAAGAAGTGGGTATGTGATCCTTCAATATTTCATCATTGAGTTCATAATAATAAATTAAAAATCACCAACATGTAATCATATGAGTTGGAAACCATTCATTAATTACATTCTTAACCATAAAAAAAATAAACACTTTTAGGAACAAATTATAACAACATCACCAACAACTTAAAAAAATATGGTTGATAATATATGTGTTTTGAAACATGGCCACATCATTCTTTACCTACTAATTACTAAAATGAGTCAAAAATTATAATTTTCTGGGATTATTTTTTACTTATCCTTTAAAAGAATCATACGGGTGAAAAGCATTGGAATTAACCCCTCAAATATCAAAAATGTTATTCTTAATCTCTTTTTTACTAATCATTTTCACATGTAAAATCTTCCCATATTTCTCTGTAAATATTTTAACATTAATAATAATTATAAGTTTATAGTATTCAAAAAAATTAAATACCTGAAGGTCGATATAAGTGGACTTAAATTTGTCTTGTGTGGTTATATGAAAGAAGGCATGGCATATAAAAATTTGTCCTTCTCCAAAGTCTCATGTTGATGCATGTATCATGGATTACTAGAATATTTAATAGCACTTTTCATATAAATGGAAGTAATATCAATAGATAAATTAATATCTCCTTCCACCTATTTGAGCTTTGACTTCTAGTATAAAATATTTGGTCTATCAAACTTGCATAAATCATCAACATTAGTGAATAAACCATCATTATCCTCAAAAAATATCTTAAAAAAATTTCACACATTGATTTATGAGAGAACTATAAAAAAATAAACATAAAGTTTAGTTGATCAAACATATAGAGAATGTTTAATATAATATTTTTATCACACACATATAAAATTAGTTAACCCTAATTGACACTAATTAGTTCCTTTTATAACAAAAGGAAGGTTTATCCAATGATAAGGGGTATCTCAAAATTTTACTCAATTTCATGAACCAATAATTTCACCAAAAATATAATCTTATCCACCATGAAAAGTATTTTTTCGATATTTTCTCAATCATAATTCACTTATAAAACTTATAAATATAAAAAAGAGTGGGATAAGGATTATAAGAATTAGTATTAACCTTGTGCAAATATCAAATAAAATTTTGGAAATTCACATGAGTTATTGGTGAAACGTATAATAAAGTTATTAGGGTTCTAATTGGTTGGTGGAAATCTCCCATGAGTAATCGTGGGGTATTTTTATCTTAAGTAAACTTCAAGATTATTTTTCTTTGATATAATTTCCATTATAAATCTTTTATACATGCTCATTTGAGAAGTTAATTACTAAAATTTTATTTTTATAAATAATTATTTAATAATTTCCAAAAATGTGTAATACGTATCATATAACATTCCAAGCATCATATGATATTGAAACAAAAACAGTGGTACCTACTATGGTGGAGACACATTCTTTGTTTCCCATAAAACGTGTTCATTAACAACATTACTCATATTATTTTTATTTGAACCTTCAAATTTAGAAATAACTTCAATATATTTATTTTTTTCCATTTTAAGCTATAATATCATTTCCCTTCATTGATTAATCATTTCTATTTACTTTTGAGGGTTATTACAAGTATTTCTAAGAATATTTAACAATTACCTTAAATGTATTTAGGAAAATAAAAATTATCCAATATTTGTCTCTATTTTTCTAATGATAGTCTAATAGTAATCGATAGTCTTGTACTAGATCCATAATGTATTATTATATTATTGAAGTTGGTATTTTTTATTTTACATTAATTTAAAAATTGTATATTATTAAGATTCACCATGATTTTATGGATGAGTATTATACAAAAACGATTATTTCATGGCCTTTTTAATGTTTTTCATATTGTCATTAATCTTTACATGGTGTATTTCAAATTTTGTGGCTAAAAATGAGGGGTTAATTACCCCAAATTATATCTTAAAGATAAGTTTGAGTGGTTATCTCAACTATAATTGAACAAGTTATAGAATTGTCCCATTGGTTTTTTATTTTTGAAAAAAAAAATTATTTTCATCCATTTTTTCATCGAAACAGACAAATTGAAAATCAAAATCATAAGTTTCTCCTCCACATTATTCACAAAAAAGATCCCAATAAATATGGTTTAGAACTTAACAATTATATTATAAAAGTAGTGGTTGACTAATTCTTCTATAGTGTATCTAATTAATTAGGAAGGTTCTCAAATTGAGTAATTAACATGGTGGTGGAATCTATAATACTTATTAATGATAAAGGTTTAAAATAATAAATGATATGAATCATGTCAACAAGGTGCATCTTTTTTTTCAGGAGCCTACCTAATTAGAACTCCACATTAAAGTTTTCTTGGCTTTGAGTAGAGATCTGGATGTGCGTCCTCCATTGAAGTTTCCTAGGGTGTGTGAGAGTGAGAAAAAAGTACAATATAAAGAACATGTGTTGGAATTTGGGGGAATTTATTAGTTAAATGACCCATTCAGACACGTGGGTGGGCCTAAAGGAGGGGATCACATGTCTGTAGGGAAACTGGTGGAACCTAGTGGGCCAGGACACAATGACCATGTTAAGTTGGTGTGAATGTGCTGTCATTTGGGCCTAGTTTTAAATTAGTATTAGAGAAGGAACTTAGCCCTTAGTGTGGTGGTACTACTTGGGTAAAAATTTAGGGTCCAAAATAAGGAAGTTTTTCCCTAACAGGGGGAGAATTTAACACTCCATAATGATAAAGGGTTAAAATAATAAATTATGTGAATCATGTAAACAAGGTGTACCTTTATTTTCACAAGCCTACCTAATTAGAATTCCACAGTTAAGCATGATTGTCCTGGAGTAGTGATCGGGATGGGTGAAATTCTAGGAAGTTTCCCAAAGTGTGTGTATGTGAGGAAAAATCACATTGAAAAGAACATGTGTTGGCCTGTGGGGATAGTAAATAATCTGATGAATCGTTTAGGATTGTGGGTGGGTGTGGGCCCTAGGTAGGGTATCATGTGTATGTGGGGAAACTAGTGGTACTTGGCGGTCTAGGACCGGATGTCCATGTTAATGTTGGGTGTCTATGCAGTCAGTGGGGCCCAGTTATGATATAATCCACTTGATAAAAACCTCTATATTATAGTAAATTATCCAAATAACATGATAAGAAAACATATTTCATTCCTTCCAAAATGTTTTGAGCATCTTAAATTTTATTTTTCAAAATGAACCCACCAGTGGAAGCATTATTTACTACTCAAATTATTAGAATTATTTTTTTTCAAAATTTTTTAAACTAAAGTCACATTAGTGATCCATGATGGTGAAAATATCTCAAAATATCTTTGAAGTGATTCCACGCCTCATAAATATACTTTTCATTATGTTTAAAAAATAGGAATTTCATTTTACACCTTTATTTTCTTTACTGATAGGAAGTAACTTTTCATGAAAAGTTTTTACAAAGGTTCACAACTATTTATAAATTTTGGTGGAAGAATTTATAACGAATCCATTACTTTCATAGTCTAGTCACATTATCTAAAAATCCATTGAATTTTATAAATATAATGGATGTATAAGAGGTTCAAAAAAAACATATCTGGTATTCATGATCCATGCCCCCAAACTATATAGTATTTATTTTTCACAAAATATTGATTTCAAATGTATGGGAATTCATTAATAGTTGAATTATATTTTTTAAATCATTGTAAATCGATGAAATTTCATAATAAATAAATAAATTCTTTAGTTGTTGGGTTATTTATGGTGAATTTGTGATGGGTTATCACCTGATATGAGAACTATGTTTAACCATTAAGAAAATTCATCTCCCCTAAAGGGTTCGATTAATGATGGGATCTAAGATCAAAGGCTTTATCAATATTTTAATTTTGGTTCAAGTAAGGTGAACACTAATACACCAATGATTGACTATTTATCATGTTAAAAGGAATAATAGGATAATTAAAACATTAAAAAATATAATCCAAACAATTTTAATAGGTCTTAAGTCTGTTCTAAATTGTAATTATTTTTTTAGGAAACGGTGCACAATTTTGGTCATGATATGGGGGATATCATAAAATTCACCATGTTTAGGGGTCTAAATATATAAATTTATAATTTAGAAAAAAAATTAATTATACCTATATATAGTAGTATATAGTAATTTTATAGGATCAATCCATGGTGAGATGGTTTTAAAAAAGTTACTAGTTGTTAGGTGTTGATTGATTGATAGGTAAAATCATTCTTTTTGGCTCTTATTTACTTGTCAAACCAAGATTTAATACCATAAGTTAGAAAATATAAATAGTATGATTATTTCATGGATATTATATTAGGGTTTTGATAAATTTTAAAATTGAGATCTTATAAAAATATTATCCCTTGTGCTATTAAAAACACATTAAAATGGAAACTACAATATTAATATCAGTTAGTTTTATATACAACATACATGATAACCCAATAGTAAGACAATTATTTGGTGTTCTTTAATTTATAATATCTAATGAGTTAAATATAAATCTAATTATATTTTTAGAATATTAATTACATGTGAACAATAATACCAAAGTTTTCAAATTACCATGACCAAGTCAGTTCTCCATTTTTGGTCATGAGTCTCTCATATTCAAAGTGAAGAATTTATTCAAGGAAAACAATTATGTTTTACAATTATTATAGTATTAAAAATATTATTCAATAAATCTTGAAGGATATATAATGATTTATAAAATCATCATCTTTTAATGAAGTAAACATTAACATAAGTGGGTTTAATCATTCATATTGATTGGGGACATAATAATACAAATAAAATTCATAGTGATACTCAAAAAAATGCAAAATGTGATCCTTTTTTCATGGAATCAAGGATAGTTCATAGATGATTGGAATTAATGAAGTGGAAATTTACTTCATTACAATACTCACACTAACTAAATCATACTCTATGGATAAGGGGGGTTTCTTTAAAATCACTCATGGGAGATGTAAAAGAGTATTTGAATTGGAAATTAATGCTAGAAATTGACTAAAAGTGCTATAGAAATTTCTGGCATGATCTCTTTATGGTTTTACAAAATCTCTACACACTTTCCCCTTTAAAATACTTAAGTGAGTTATTTTTTATTATAAACTGGATTTCATGTGCCTCAAAAAGTATGACTTGCTAATCATAACTAATCTTATATTGGAATCAATAAATCATGTGATAGGTAAGGAAAATTAATTCTTCTTAGTACATGACTTTTCTACATAGCATGTATGCCTTCAAAAGTTTAACTCACAATATGAATTGTTCAAAGACTTGAAAATATTCATTAATAGTAAGTATTTGTTTATACTACCAATTTTCAACATTATTTGAATTAAGTGTAGAAAACATATGGAATTTGGAGCTTAGTTAGTGGAACATGGAAATTTTTTAAGTTGTGTTTGATGAACATTTCATGTTAGTTCTCTGATTGGAATAAGTGATATACTAGTTATCTAGTATAAGTCTTGTGATGTTAAATTTAAGAAACTTTAAATTAAATCAACAATGGGTAAACTAGGTCTTGAAGAAACTTTATGAAGCATAGTTCAGGAAACCAATGTGTTGTACATTACATCATGTTAGTTTTACACAATATTTGCATTATGTTCCATCAAATTTTCATGTAATCTCCAAAGTGATTCAAAATGACTTCAAATGATCCAATATTTTGAAAGCGTATTCATTTCAACTTGTTTGGACAAAATACACCCAAATGAGATAATAATATTCAAATGTAGTATATTTTGGTAGAAAATAGACTATTTATCATCAATGTATAGTTTAAAATATGAGAAAAATTTTGGTA
The DNA here is from genome assembly GCA_963277665.1 of Viscum album. Classification (NCBI taxonomy): domain Eukaryota; kingdom Viridiplantae; phylum Streptophyta; class Magnoliopsida; order Santalales; family Viscaceae; genus Viscum; species Viscum album. The sequence continues at coordinate 897,382,908 of OY728142.1, forward strand.
AATCATGTCACATTTAGGTATACCATAATTTTGACATTTCTTTATGGATTATCATGTGTTTCTAATTGGAAAATAATATATATATATATATATATATATATATTTGTGTGTGTGTGTGGTTATGTTTAGTAATTTAATTAATGATTATAATAAAAAATAACTATTTAATACAAATTTTAACATCAGAATTGTTAACTAGTCATTAAATCTAATCCCAAAGGATATAGTATCACTACACCAAAAATTCCACTTAGTGGTGATTTTCTAGTGTTTTATGGTAGTTTAAACCACCATGAATTTGTATGTAAATAATTACTTCATGAGACTTTTTAAAAAAATCATTATGAATAATTTCATGGAGATTTTATATGTTTAACATCTATTTTCTATTTTTAATTTATTTAACTAACATCTTTAAAAAATTATTTAGCAGTGGTTTTTATTTTTTAAAATTATTATAATATTATTGATTACTTATTTATAAAAAATTGAACGTATATATGTGTGAGGTATGATTTGAACCACTTACCTGCAGTTTATTTTTCAAATCATTTTTCACTTCATCAAAGTCTTCATGTGATAAATAAGAAAGCTTTAATGTACTTATATATATAAATAAATACATATAAAAACATATATATGTGTACATACAGTTATTCACAATTTATAAATACTAATATATACAAATATAATTAAATATAAATAGATAAAAATATAAAAATTTGGTTATATATAAATTTATAAATATATGAAAAAATATATAAATACATATTAAATATATATAAATATAAATAAATTTACATAAATGTATATAAATACCTGTATTTATAATTATATATATATATATATATATATGCACACATAAATATATGTTTATATATATAAATATGAACGTTTATAATTCTATAATAAATCTATATAAATGTTTCTATACATATATATTGATATAAATATCTAGAAATATATAATAAATAAATAAATTTACATAAATATTGATGTTACAAAGGATCAAAGAACAACTGAGAAGGTGGGGTTGAATCAGTTGTTGCCTTTTTACAAATTTCAACTTTAGGAATCTTAAACCCCTATAACTTGTTAAATTTTATCCCTTATAACTGTTTAGAAAACTCAAATGCATACAAAAATAGAAAAGTAAACATGGCATGCATGATTTACAAGGTTCAGCCTTAGTGTGATAACCTACATCCTTTTTATAGACACTCTAGTGGGTCTATGGAAATTCACTATTATGATGAAGAAAATACAACTTGTGTCACATCCCATTAGAAACCTTCTATCTCCTAATAGGAATGATTATACTGGCATCTGTCAGTTTACAGGTTTTTTCTTTCAAAACATTTGAGCCACAAAAAAAAATGAAATAAATAAAATTTAATCTCGATGAGGATTCAACCAGAGACTTAATCCAACACATTTGAGTTTAATGGTCTATATTCTATTGCACCAATTTTGAATATTCTACTGAATCAAAACTTTTATTCTCAAACAGCTACTAAAAATTCAAACCAAAACACTCTATTTGATTATCTTTTTCCAGTAAACTGAACTTGACTGAGTCCAATCTTTTGATCATAGAACTCTGTATGAAAACACTTCTATAACTTAATACAAATTTTCTATTAAAACATACCTCTAACAAAAAATATGGATAACAACATATTTTAAACATGTTTGAATAGTTTAAAGTACCGCTATACTTCACACCTGTATTTATAGGTGCTCTATAAATAGTAAAGGTGGGAAACTAAAATATTTTCCCACTCACCCAAATTACGAATCTCAGAATTTCACATTCATTTGATATTTATTTTGTCCATTTCATCTCTTCTCAACTCTTCTAGTGACTTCTAAAAACTTCATGAATCTTTGAAAATTTTCTTGAATTACAAAACAACTCTTCTCAAGTTTTAAAACCTCAATCCAGGAAAGATACATTGAAGCATCTCAGTCTAGAAATATGTTCATTGTTCTAATGATCTTGACATAATTTAAATATAATTACATCTTTATCTCTTGACACATTGAAAAAAAATTAACAATTGAAAAAAAATTATTTCTCTCTTTGATGACCTAATAAAATTAAAAAATGGTTAAATACATTTTTGTAACATCTAAAGATTTAAGAAACCTATAACAGTGGTCTAGTTATAACTTCAACCTTTTAAACATTTTCTATGTTGGGATTATTTAAACACTTCTATTTCTTTTTTCAAAAGTCATTAGAAACTCCCTTCATCTGATCAAACTATGTATGATGTAACTCTGTATCTAATCACTTATCAGTGTAAAATTCCTATATGATGGATCAGATTCAATTATCACGTCTTTTGAATTATCACCTGACTCCTTAGATCAATGCTTCCCTTTGTAAAATCAGCAACTACCTCTAATACAATCCGATATGTATAATAGACAACTTTAACTCTTAAAAAATAATTTTACTGGTTAACTTTAGTGATGAAACAGATTCAATATTCTGTATATTTTTGGTTTGATAGAAAATATGGTCCACTTTATTTTTCATTGATTATAAATTCAAATCGGACATCTCAATCCTCTTCATATTTATTTTACATTTGGAACTCCACAATAACTTTAGAATTTGGAATCCAAAAAGAAGATTTTTAATAAAATAAAATCTTTTATTATTTGTGTTTGATCAGATATGTCTGATCTGAGGAACCGCATCGAATTAGAAACTTTTCATTTCTTCAGAATTTATAAAATTAAAACATCCAATATTTTGATAACTTCTGTTTATAGTGATACTCAGTTTGATGATTTTTATCTAGACAACTTATGATCATAGAACTACAACTTCTCACTTTATTCAACGGATTATATCATGGGATTTTTCATGATGCTGAGAACTTTAAGATCAGCAAAGAATTTTCTGAATTATTTTGGAAGTTATATGACTTCCCATTTTTTAAGTTTTATTAAATTTCAAATAAAATCATTTAAAAAAATTATGACTTTCAAACAAAAGCTAAATTTGATGGACCGATTCCGTTAGTTAGTTTGATAATAAAATTTTCAAAAAAAACTTTTCCTCATTTGAATTTTTAGAAGATTCATAACAAAAAATGTATTTACTTTCAGCAACATATCTTTAACTTGATTTACAAAAACATTCTTCTATAAAAAGTTATTTTTTAACAAAAACAAAACATTGTAAAAAACAAAAACATCACAAAGGATCTTTAATCTCCTCATTTTAATTTATTAACAACTATAATTAAAAAACATTAACTCATCATTTTTCATCACTCGGACTTTTTCACAACTCATATTTGAAAACAAGTCAAGTTTGTCAACATTTATCTAAACACGGGTTTTTTTAATAGGTAGTTTCCTAACACCACACTACATGATAAAGTAATTTTTCTAAATTAATTTCATCCCTTAGTGACAAGAAAATGTGCATTGATGTTAAGATAAAATTCCCCTTATTTTTATATTTTCCTCTCACTTTTTTTTCTCTCTGATTTTGTGATAACCATAAATTCAGATTCATTTAAGTAGGAAAATTACTAATTTCCCCGTAAAGGTAAAATTCATATAATTCTCCCCATTTTATAATATAATTCAAATCATAGTGGGGGTTTTTCTTTAGATATTTATCATGACATTGGTGGAGGTAGATTTTGAAATTGAATACTCAATTCAAAAAATCTTTCTTTTGACATTTCCTTTATAAAAATGCAAGCAATTTGATATTTGGTTGAAACATGTTCTATTATGACATCTCCACCAGAAAATTTCTCTTTTATGAAATGAAAATTATTTTAATATGTTTCATTCTAGAGTGTTGGAAATGATTTTTAGAGTGATCAATTTCACTCTAATTATCACCAAGTATCTTCAATGGTTTTCAAACATTAAGTTTTAAAGTTTCCAGTTGAACTCTCATTCACAAAAATTTGAGTAAAAACTTGTGTAACTGCAATATATTCTAATTCTTCTATGTTCAAATTTACTAAAAAAAATTCTTACTATTCCAACTGACACAACATTCTCCCAAGAAAAATGTTCCACCATAAGTTGATTTCCTGACATTGCAATCTCCAACCCAATCAAAATTAGTATAACTATAAAAGTTTATTTCACAACTTATTTTGTATAAAGGCCCATGTGAATTTGTTCCTTTAATATATATCAAAATTATCTTTACTTCCAATTTATGAGATTCTTTTAGATTATATTGATATCTAGAACATTAATTCACAACATAAATAATATCAGGTCTTAAGACTGTGAGATAAAATCAAACTTTCTATCATCCTCCGAAAATATTTCAGATTCACACTTATTCTGATTTCGTCTTTACTCAACATTGTGCTCACTGAAATAGGTGTAGAAACTTCTATCAATTTTATCATACCAAACTTTGGTAATAATTCCCTGGTAAAATTTTCTTGTGATAGAAAAATGTATTTTTACTTTTTTTTGAACTTGTAAACCAAGGAATAATGTTAATTCTACCAATATTTACATCTCAAAGTTCTTATTCATTTTTTAGTAAACTATTTACAATAGTTTTATTAAACTATAGAAAAAAATATCATCTACATTCACAATTGCTGTCAGGGTACTATAATTAACTTCATTCACATACAAGTTTTAGTCAATCATTCCATTAGAAAAATTTAACTTCTTCAAACATACCTAAGTTTTGAATGCCAGGAAAATGGATCTTATTTTAACTCATATAAGGATTTATTTAATTTACAAACTTTTATTCCATAATTATAAATCAAAAACACTCATTGTTTTTCAATGTAGACTTCTTCTTAAATATCACCAATAAGAAAATATGAATTTAAATCCATATTATAAACTTTGTAATTTCAATGAGTAGCCATAATTAAAAAAATTATGATAGTTTCTAATTTTTCAATTGTGACAAAGGTTTCTTCAAAATACACAACTTACAAATATACATAGCCTTTATAAAAAAGTCTTACATTGTTTATTAAAACTTCTCCATGTTCATTCAATTTGTTTCTGTAAACCCATTTTATTCCAATAACATTTTTATTTCTTGGATGTGGAATAAGTTACTAAGTGTTGTTTTTCTCGATCAGATCCAGATCTTAATTTATTATATCAACCCATTATTTGTGTTCAAATTCTTATAAATCTGATTCTAGTTCAATATATGAAATGAATGATGTATTATTTTATTATCTCAATCTACTTCTTGTCTAAACTAGAGATTTTTTATTCCCAAGAATATTTTTGGTTTTAGCATGTTTCTATAAAGATGGAAATTTCAAATTTTCCCTTCCAACTTCACTTTCTTAACCACAAAAATTAGTCTAAATCTTGAAAAGTCTATTTTAATTCACTTTTACTTTCATGGGAAATATTTAGTTTTTCTTACTCGACATTTTTAACATTATTTGTTAAGGAATTTGGACTTTTAATAACTTTCACATCATAGGATCCCAGCAACATTTTTAAAAATATATTCTAACATTTTTAACTTCTTCCATTGGGTGAATGTCCTATGGAAATTCCATCTTCAACTTTCCCATCAAATTTTCCAAGATCTAGATTTTTTATTTTTAGTAAACATGGACTTCAAAAAACATTAAAGTACTTTAATGAAGTTTTTTTATACCAAATTTTGTAAGAATTCATGTTGTATTTCATCCCCAATAAACATTTCTTTTGTACATGTATGGAAATGAAAATAGATTCTATATAGTACAACATTGAAAGTTTTTATTCTACTAACATGGTTCTTCCTATTTCCACCAAACTTATATTATTCCTTTCAGCTACCCCATTTTTTGTGGAGTGTATAGAGCAATACAGTAATGTTTGATTCCATTATTTATCAGATAGTATTCAAAATAATTTCATGTTAATTTTGTTCCATTATTTATTCTTATCTTCTTTATATAAACACCCATTTCTCTCTCAACTTGTCTTCTGTAAACTTTAAACATTTCAACTACCTCGGACTTATACTTTATAAACGTAATGTTGGTCATATGGGTGAAATCATCAATAAAATTGATAAATTAAAAATATTGTTTTTTATTGATGTATCATTAGTCCACATAAATTGTAATGAATAATTTCAATAGGTCTGGCATACTGAATCTTAATTGTCTTATGACTTTCATTAGTCATTTTCTCTTTCTGAGAAGTTATGCAAACATATTCTTCTCTTATTTTTAATTCTAGGAAATTTCATATAGCATCAACTTTGGAATATTTTTCCATACTTTTTATCAATGTTTCCTAAGTCTATGATTCCACAACTTATTTTCATATTTAGCACTCAAGTAACAATAGTTGTAAAATTCTCCAATTTTAAAAATATTTACACTAGTTTATTATCCTTTGTTTACCACTTTTTCATCTTCCATAATTCTGATGATACAAGAATCATTTCTGAATATCACTTCCCTTCTATCATCACAATATTGAATCACACTAAGAAATTTATGATTGATCCCATCAACAAATATAAATTCCTTACATTTTAGTTTTTGAGGTTCTATCTCAACAGTCCATATTTCTCTAATTTTTAAAAAACTATCATTTTCAAAGGTAATAGCTCCTTCAGCATAGTTTTCAAAATCTTTCAAGATTTTCAAATCACATTTCAATTGTGATGACTGACCACTATAAGGTATCTATGGTTTTTCCTTTTTTATTTCTTTAAATGTTGTTCCAATAATAAAATATCTTTCCTTAACTTTCTTATTTGCAGATTCCTTTCCTTTTCTAGTATAGGAACTTTTCCCTAGAATATTTTTCATACATTCATTAAAATTATAGAAAATATGATCACACATTACACTACTTCATCCAAACATTCAAATATGGTTTTCATTGGAAGTTTTCTAACATCTTGAGATTTCACTTTCCCAACTTGCTGAGTTTTAGGAAAATAACTCATTCTTCTTCCACCATTGCATCCCCAATAATCAAACCTTCTTATGATAAATGACATATTATTAAAATATATATAGGATATATTCCCATAAATTCCATATCACTAGTAAAAACCATAAAATCTTGGTTTTATATAGAAATAATATCTTTCCTTATAGAAATTTTGTTGAGGTTCATAACTTTCTTCTACTGTAACATATTCTCGGCATTTGAAAACCTTCTTTGAGACGTAATTTTAAACTTTTGTAGCTTTTATAGGTTTTTATCATCCCTTCTCAATATAGAATTTCCCAACACTTTTATTCACACCTAAAATGTTAGAAATATCATACGTTCTTTTTAGTTTAGTGAATGTATATTTCACCTAATTTTTTGAGTGAGGTTTTTGTACACTTTTAGATGATTCATATTTTACTTCTAAAGCCTTGATTAATTTTTTATTCAAAATTTTTAAATTACTTTTATTATATAGAAGTTATGAATGATATATGTTATCTTCATCTTCCTTATTTCAACTTATTACTGAGATCTTCAATCGTCTTTCCATGTTTGAAAATTCTTGGTTTATAACTCAAGATCTTCTAGATGTATTCTTCTTCCTATTTGAAAACATTTTTTCTACCTTTAACAACTTTTCCACTATATTTATTTATCATTGTAATTTTTTCTTGAGATTTTTATTTTTCTCAAGACATGAAACAAGTTCTAATCTTAGCTAATAGTCTTTGTAGGATTCTTTACCTTCTTCTTCTTCTTTACTATTTGAGGAATATTTTTTTCTCTAATTTTTCAATGAATGTTCTGAACTTTTTTGATATTTCATCATTTGAAGAATTGTTACTAGTTTAGTCTGATTTATCCTTCTTAATTAGAATACTTCTTTTATTTCTAGTGAAATTCTTCTTTCCACCAATGTACTTTTTTTATTTCTTATAAGTTTTTTAAAAATTATTCCACTGAGTTTTTTCATCAAAATGATCTTCAAATTCAAAAAAAAATATTTTGGGACAAATTATAGAAAAATGTTTGATTCCTCTATGCTCAAAACATTTGAAAGGAAGTTTTCTTCTACAATTTTCTCTTCATGTCTAATAGTTCTCAAAGATAAGAGTTGTGATTTTTTATTTAACTCATCATCCTCCTTATCTTTGGAATCACAAGGATTAACACCTTAAACATCTTGAATTTTTATCTTTTTTATAGCTCCAAAATCCATTTCATCTTTTATATTTATTTTAAACATATGATATTTTAACATTTCATAAAAAAAATAAAGTTATTCGGTTCTAAAAGAGATAAATAATCTTTACCTTATAAAGAATAAATTTTAGAATGAAACTTATCTAAAAAAATTCTCATAAGTTTCATCACAATTTTTGAATCTTTCAAGACATCTCCAAAACCTCAGTTGTTTTAATAAAATTCATTAACTCTTTTGAAGTACTCATCAATAGTTTATCTATCTATCATTACTGTGTATTTAAACTTGATATTCCAAATTTGTATATTTTCTTCTTTTACTTTAGTATTCCATTCAAAAATACTTTCAAGATTCCCCCACATACTCTTTGATTTTTGGAGAACCATAAAATTTATATAAACATTTTTTTGATAGAGACATGAGAATAGAATTTATATCTTTTCCATAAACTTCAATATTTCTCCTACAAAAAAATTAATCAGAGAATCCTTCTCAATGGGTGGAAACCCAATTGTTGCAGCATCAACAACTTCGAGGACAAAATATAAGATATATAGAATCATCTTATTTTTTCAATTGTAATAATTTTTTCCATAGAAAGTATGAATTCTTCTAGTATTGATATATTTGATATTATTCATGGTAAGGATTCAAAAAATGAAACTACCTTTGATACCAATTTAAGTTCCAAAGGATCAAAAAAACTGACAGGGGGTTTGAATCAATTATTTCCTTTTAAAAAAATTCAACTTTAGGAAACTTAATCCCTATAACTTGTTAAATTATCTTATTTAAAACCTTATTAAAAACTCCAATTAATTCAAAAATAAAAAATTAATCATGACGCACATGATTTACAAGGTTTGTTCTCAATGTGATAACCTACATCCTTGTTATATCCACTCCCATGGGTCTATAGAAATTCACTATTATAAAAAAGTGAAGAAAACATGGGTTAACTCCCTTTAGATGACTTATATATCTGGATAGGAATAATTACACTGAATCCCTCCAGTTTACAAGTTTTTTTTACAAAAACTATGATCCAAAAAATGAATCAATGAATCTTTCTTCCCCATAAGAATTTATCCATAAAATTAGTCTCATGAAGATGAGTATGATGGTCATTAGTCTGATGGACCACTTTTTAATGTATTTCTGAATAAAAATTATAATTCTAAACCAATTACACTTCTCAACCAACTACTCAAAATTCATACCAATACACTCAGTCCAAATATATTTATATGTTAAATTAAACTTTCCTTAGTCAAATCATTTGATCAGAGTACTCTGTCTAGAAACTCTTTTTTAATTGATACAAACTTGTTTAGAAAACTCAATTCTAACACAAAATATGCAGAGTAAAAACTTTTATTCATGATTGAATAGCTTCAAGTATCACTGAAATTTCCACCTCTATTTATAGGTTCTTCGTAAGTAGTTAAGATGGTAAACAAAAATATTTTCCCACTCACCCAAATTATAAATCTCTAAATTTCACATTCATTTGAGCTTAATTTTTACCATTTCATTTATTCTCAACTCTTCTAGAGGCTTCACAAAGCTTCTTGAATATTTAAAAATTTTCTTAAATTAAAAAATAACTCTCCACAAATTTCAAAACCTCATTTCAGAAAGTATATTCTGAAACATCTCAATTCAGAAATTTATTCATCATTTCAATGATCTTTACCCAATTGAAATAATTTTATCTTTATCCCTTGAATCATTAAATAAAAAACTTGAACAAATTAAAAAATGTATTATTTTTCAATTTTATTTTTCAATAAAATTTAAAAATGTTTGAATGCATTGTTTCAACTTATAAAGACTTTAGAAAACTACAACAGTTGTCCGTTAACAACTTCTACCTTTAAAATATTTTTTGTGTCTCAAGACTTAGAATTATTTTAATCATTTATTCACAAGTATTTATCAAATATCTTCATCTAATTAAACTATGTCTGATGGTACATTGTATCTGATGACTTATCGATGTCAAATACACATACAATAGATCAGAGTCCATTATCACATCTGATGAATCAGTACTTAATGCCTTAGATCAAAACATACCTTTGTAAACTTACAAACTAACTCCAATCTAATCAGATATGTCTGATAGACAAATAGAACTCTTTTAACAACTATAGAAACATATCAAATTCATGGATAAAGAAACATAAAACTTATTCACATTTTTATGTTTATAGAAAATATTATCTCCTCCTTTTCCTTTGCTCATAAATTCAAATTTGATATCCCAAGACTCTTCATATTTATTCTACATTTGTAATACTACAAAAACTCAAAATTCCAAAACCACAAAATAATATTTTCAAAAAAATGAAAAGTTTTATTTTTTTCATCCAATCTGTTAAGTCTGGTTTGATGAACTATATCTGATTCTAAACTTTTCATTTCTTTAGACTTCATCAAATTAAAACTAACACTATTCTGAGAACTCATGGTTCTGGTTCTTCTTGGTCTAATGATCTGCATCTAAAAAACCTATGATCTAAGTACTAAAACTTCTTCCTTTCATCAATAGATTATATCATGAGTTTTTTTATAATTTTGATAACTTAGATATCAAATAAGCATCATCCAACTTATTTTGGAAGTTCTATGACTTCCCATTTTTTAAGTCTCAATATCTTTCAAACTTACTTCATTTCAATATGTTATCACTATAAAAAGAACTCAATATGATGGACTAATTATAATGGTGAGTTCAATCACTAACTTTTCAAAAATACATTTCTTTATTCATATTTTTAGCACCTTATCAACAAACAACTTATTTACTTAAAGCAATATATCTTTCACCTAATTTACAAAAACATTCTTCAACAAAAAAAAATTTGTCAACAAAAACAAAACTTTGTAAAAAAACATCACACAATATCTTCAAATACATATATATAAAAACACTAATATATATACATATATTATATAAAACAATCTAGGGTAGATCCAAAAGGTCTTATCTCCTTTATTAAAAGAAAGAAAAATGTAAAGCATGGGAAAACGGTGTTAGGAAAGGCAGTAACTTCCCTCATCAAGAAAAAAAACAGTCACACACTAAACAGAAAGCACAATAAGTCTAAATTTATAGTTTAATATCAACCCCTATTGTAATTGGACCATCAAACCTAACCATAAGGGTTACATCTTGTAACACCCATATTTTTTATGAGTTTTTTGAATAAATTAAATTTATATGATGTCTTGAATTGTACGCTACAACAATATAAAATTTTATTATACACTACAAAAAAGAATTAATCTTCTGCCACATCTAACATCGGTTTATCTTGTGTAATACGCAATACTGAGTTTCTACGAAACAACATTTTATTATTATAATTATTTAAATGAGACAGTTATAACATAACTATTATACTTAATAAAAATTATAGTAATAACTAATTTCTAAATATTATTTATTATGGTGTTATATAAATAAAACATATTGATAATAAAACATAAATTTTTTGGTAAAGTCTTTATATGATTAAAAATATTATTTTCTCAAATGAATTACTTTTTATGTCCTTTTTTGATCAGTAATAATATTAATTTTAGAATCTTTTAGAAATTTAATTTGATAAAATAAAAATATTTTTTAAATTTATAATTACTATGTCATCATAGGGTGAATTTTAGTAATTTTTCTGAAAAACATCATTTTTCAGATAAATAGTGAAAAATGCTGAATTTTAATTGAAAACTGCCTTTTAATATAATTTATTTATATATTTATATTATATTTTAATATTGTTTTAAAGTATAATTAGTTAAATTATACATAAATAAATCAAATTTAGTTCATTGGAACCAATTTCACATTGAAATTGGATATAAAAGCACTTCCAACTTTTAGAACGTTTCACATTAAAAACAAATCGTCTCATCCCATCTACGGGGTTAAACATAAATTAATTTATTCTACTTAAGTGATTATAATTAGGAAAAATGGATTCCATATTTTTAATCAAAATACTTTATAGTTTTGAATAATTTCAACTTAGTTTTCTAGAAATTATTATTATCAAAAGTAACTAAATTAATTATAGTGATTAAGGAAAAAAAGGCTTAATTAATGACTAAACATGAAAAATAAAGAGTTAAAATGATACTACAGTTGTATAAAAATTATTTTATGACATTATTTTGACTATTAAACCAATAAGTATCTATAATGGGTGATTTGTATCTCTTCGTGGGTAAGTAAAACATGATGAGCACTGAAATATTTTAAGGAATACCCAATGTGTCCTCTCCCCCAATTATAAAAGGCCTCATATCCTCCCCCTCTCTTCACTCCCCTCAAACCCTTTGGCTCATCCAAACCATGTCCAAATCTAATAAAAAATTCCCTAAATTCATCATAGAATCCTAACTTTGGGTATAAATCCAGCCAAGGAATCCCTTTGGTGAACACCAAAAGAAATTACCCAAAGGAGACGTAACATCCTTCCATAGGATCTTTTTGTTTTATTTTCATTCTTTACACACTTTACTATTATTATTAAATTATTATATAATAAAAGAAATATAATAAATATAATAATTTGGTTTTATTATAATATTTCTACCCACAACTTTACACACTTCTATAAAATGTGTAAATGACTTATCATTCGTGTGTACGGCGGACTACCACCTCACGAAACAATCTCATTTGTTTTTTCTTTACCACATCTCACAATTGGTTATTATGATAGACATATTATTTTCAAATCATATAAATGATATTTATGATGTCTTTATTCTTTTGTAATTTTTATATAAAACATACCATCATGATTTCCATTTCGTGTTAATGTGATAACTTCGTTTATGGACGTGTGGACTATAGCCTCCTCAAAGTGATGTGATTTATTCAAACTTTACAAGGAATGTACTAAGGATTAGTTCAGTAAAATTATATAATATACATGAAATAATAATTATAATTTAATTATAATATATATATATATACTAATATATGTCATTTACTTTCTTTCTTTCAATATGATAAGAAAACGGAAACAGCGTTCACGCGTACGTACCGTCTACTATCTCCATGAACGATGCATTACATTTCATATTTCTGTAGATTATTATAAATATATATAATTAATATATATGATATTTATATAATGTTTTATATTCTTTAAATAACTAAATCTTGATCTAAGTAATAGGATCAAGAATAACAAGTCAAATCAAATACGAAAAACAATATGGGTATTACCCTAAATGTAACATTAACATGGAATTGTCAATAAAAGTATAACACAAAGTCAAAATAAAAAAATGTGGTATTATATATAATAATATGGTTCTATGGTATATGTATAATAAACTTATATTTATTATATAAAAGTTTTGAACATGTAAAAATAAAGTCCAGACTTAAGGTAAGGGTTTTCTCATCTTACTTTTATTTATTTGAGACTTGTGCTTTATTCACCACTCATTTTTTTGTTGTGGTTTATATACTGGACAATAATTTATTATATTATTATTATACTTAAATTTATGAGTATTTAAATATCCCTTTTATGATATTTATTTCAAGGGATTTATTGTTCAAAAGTTTCAAAATCAGTAAAGTAATGTTGTGTCAATTTTCCTTCTTTGAGACACATGATATGTTATATACCTATATTTTTTCTATGAGGTGTATGTACTACCCATTGACATGTTATATCATGAATAAAATTATTTTAATGATATTTAAAGCTTCATGTAATTTTATCATTTCCATAATATCATGATTCAATGTTACCAAAGTGTTAACAGTTTATTTCTATAATCTCATCATTTATCATGATTGTTTATGATTATTCTTCTAATGATGAAATATTATAATACCTTTCTCAAGAACACTCATGAAGTTTCTTCTATTATGGTTATCCATGGTATATTCATGTATTATTACCAATTACCCACTCTTTTGTACTTAATATGATTAAGAGAATATTCTTATAAAAATCTAACTTTTTTTCTCTTTTCGGTTAGAAATCTGTGTCCTTTCATAACCATGTTTTCAATAAATATTTTCAAATTTTTTTTTAAAAAAATAAATTATTTTTAAATTATATTTTATTGTAAAAGTTTTTAAAAATGTTTTCAATCTTAATTTTATTTTTTGAATTTATTTTTGAAGAAAAAATGTTTTCAAACTATTTTTAAGATTCCTTTATAACTTTTCAATATTATTCCCAAAAATATTGTTTTCATACGGTTTTATATTTTAAAAATATTTTTTTCAGAGAAGAAATGATATTTTAATCAAGAAATGTTTTAAATATTTTTAAAATCTTCTATTATAAGTTTTTCAAATTGGTTTTTAAAGAAATTTATTTTGAAAATATTTCATGTTTTAAAGAGTGATTTTCAAATAAATGTTATTTTACTTAATAAATGTTCCAACTAATCTTTCAAAATACTACTCTATATAAGGTGTCATCCTTTGATATAGTTTATGATATACTATAGATATTATCCAAGGGTACCATTCATATTATTTATTTAAATGGTTTATGATTTGAAGGAATGATTTCTATGACACTTGTTTCTCTTCCATGGGTTATATGCTTATGAAACCCACTACTTTTCAGAGATTATGATTTGATGAAATAATTATGAAACGTTTCTATTTTCTATAGGTTATGATATGATGACATGTTTATGAAACCCATTTTATTTCAGGTGTTTTGATATTGTGTTTATAAAACCCATCTATTTGTATGGTTCATGATATGATGAAAGTTTTATTATATTGTGGCACATGTATGTATGATTTTATTATGTGATTGGTGGGACCTATATCTCACTCCAATGAATTTGGTAAAGATTTATATCTCATTAGATAATTATGGGAAACAATTTAATGGTCTTGATACAAAATGGTTAATGGTCTGTCCTAATCCAAAATGGGAAACAAGTGTGTCCTGATCCACTATGGGAAACATGTGTGTCCTGATTCACTATAGGAAACGTGTGTGTCCTGATCCACTATGGAAAATAGGTTTTTTCTGATCAAAAAAGGTGAAATGTATGTGTCTTTATCCACTATGTTTATGGTCATGGTAGTTAACCATGACACATGAAATGGTTTTCTATAGTTATAACTATTTCACACTTATATGATAAGATATTATGCTTCATGATTGATTTATGATGAGTTATCACCCTTATGATTCATGTCTTATTAATTTTTTATGTTTATTTCATAACTCTTCATTATGATCTTTGAGATGAATTATATGATCTTATAATTTTAAGATCACATTTTCATACCCTTATGCTCATGTTATTATTACATATCTCGCTTGTTTATCTTTATTGGGAATCTAAGATCACTTTTTCCATATGTTTCCTTTCCCCAAGTTATGAAGAAAGTTTTTAAGTTGGATTACTAAAGGGGAATCTATTTAAGGGAGATATTTAATATCTTTCACCAAGTTAGAATATTATGCTTCCAATTGTACGATGGCACTAAACTATTACGGTCCTTAAGCATGTATTTTTGTAATGTGCTAAATATTCATCTATAATGATGTAATATCCATGTTTGTTAAGCCTAAGTCACTAATGTTGGTATCAAAGTAAAGGTTTAATCAATCGTTGGAAACTAGAATGAGAAAAATTTAGTGATATCTCAAGGAGTATTTCTAACAATATGTCTATGGATGTCTCTAAGGATAGGTCTAAGGATGAGTTAATGTTTAGGAAACAGTCCTAGAATTTTGGTAAAGGATAGATTGATTTGTTTCATAGAAGTGAATTCCTGCCTGGATACTACAAGTGGATGTGGATCTGAGAAATATGTACATAGGTGTAACAACACCAAAAACACTGTATTCATCTAGTCTTGATCGGTAACTAGTTCACGATAATAGGCCTTGTTGTACACCTAGTTTGACACTCCTGGTGGATATGCTTTGGGAATGTAAAAACTCTTTATGAGCTATCATGAAGGATTTAAATAGAATATGACTATTAATAACCAAGGATAAATCTAATGTGTCATAGATTAAATAAGTAGGTTTCCTAGTTTAGGCATCTTATATGTAATTTTTCATGATTATGTTGTTTTCCATTATAGTAAGTGTTTCCCACGCTATTATTTCTAGTTTTAATAATTAGAAGGAACTAGAAGGAACTTGGTTAACATTGAATGTTTAAGATATGGAAAGTATGGGAATTATGAAAATATATTTCCTAATAGAAATATCTTGAAGGGAATAAGGAAGGTCCATGAGTATCTGTTATATTGTTGAAGACAAAGGGACCGTGAATGACTTGTGAAAGGTATGGGGTGTTTTAATAGTATTGTTTAAATTAAATGTAATAAGAATGATTAGATTAAGGTTTAGGAACCTTAATACATGATTCATATTTCATATTTTAGGAAGGGGGTATTAAGGAATAAGATAATAAATCCTGAGTAATGGTTTAGTAATAAAGTTGTATGATTGAGGTGTATATGTTTTATAATTAAAAGATAATGTTATAAGAATCATGAAATATATAATTATTTTTAGTATAATTTTTTAATCAAGGATTGAAAATGATATGTTGAATGGTGGTGAATACTTAGAAAACTAATATGTATTAAATATATTGAGAAAAAAAATTATCTTGGATAAAGAGAAGACTGGTTTGGATAAAGTAAATTGGATAGTATCGATAACCTTAAAATTGATAAAGGGTTTTTTGAAAAATTGGTCTATGTTATTACAACTATTTTTGGATTTAAGGAATATATACAATAATCTTTAGAATCAGAAGAATTCATGTTTTCAATATTTTTTTATGGTCATTCAGGTTATTACCATGTATTAAGAGAAATCATGATCAAGGTATTCACATGTTTGGTATGTGACAACCAAGAGCTACTTTATGATTAATAGGGGATCAATGCTATGTTTTTTTGAGAAATTTAGTGACCTTATTTATAATGTTTTTTATTTTCATCTTTTATAAGGGTTATAAGTTTAACCATTAATGGAAGGTTTAAGTTAAACTTCATATTAATTTTGTGAGATTAATTAGTATCTCACCATATGAGGACTTATGCAAATTTGATAACATGTTATAAACAATTTTTCTTGATGGTAATTGAAGATGGATAGGATGACTTATTATGGATCTCATGATCTATTAGTGATTCAGGAATGAAAAATCCACCTTCCTTTTTTGGAGTAAGAGGTGAAGTGTAAATTGGTCAGTAAAAAACCAAAGTGTGAGATTTTTTATATGAAATGGAATTAAATCGAGTAAGTTTTCCTTATTCTAAAAAAAATTATTTAACTTTAGGAAAAGGGTATTGAAATAAAAGAATTTCCTATTATCATAATTTTTTATGATATCAATTACATCTTTCAGGCTTCTTCAGTTTATAGTTTTTTTATTTTCAGCATTATCTATATCACCCACTTTTTGGTGATCAGTGGTCTTTATTAATTTCTATGATTGTTTATGCTTTTCATCTATGTCCAAGTTTCCACTTCTCACCTATGTTATCCTACATGGAAACCTAGAAATGTGTTACTTTGGGTAAACATTATGGTTCCAACATTCCATTTCAAAATTATTTTTTATTATTCATTTTTATGATTTGGTTTTTTATTAAAGAAACTTTCAAGTACTGACCCTTTGATAACCAATAAAACTTTCGAGGGAAAAAATAATTTTAATGAGGCTAGAATGTAACACCCTAATTTTTTCTGAATTATTTTTTTCCAATAAATTAAATTTATATGATTTATTTAATTGCATGATACACCAATTTAAACTTTATTTATACTCTAAAACAATTTAATCTTGTGCTAAATGAAACATTGGCTTAGCTTGCATTACATACAACACTAAATTTCTATGAAACAAAATTTTATTATTATAATTATTTAAATTAGATGGTTATAACATAGTCGTTAAACATAGTAAACTGAATAGTAATAACTACTATTTAAATATTATTTATAATAGTTTTATATAAATAATAAATATTGATAATAAAATACATAATTTTAGGTGAAGTATTTATATGATTGAAAATATTATTTTCTCAAATGAACTGCTTTTTATATACTTCTTTGAACAATAATAAAATTAATTTTAGAAACTTTTAGATGTTTAATTTGATAAAATAAAATTAATTTTTTAATTCATAATTTCTATATTATCTTAGAGTAAATTTTAGGGATATTTCTAAAAAAACTTTGTTTTTTTGATGAATAGTGAAAATATATAATTTTAATTGAAAACTACTTTTTCATCTAATTTATCATTATAGTTAAATTATATGTTAATTTATTTTTCAAGTATAATTAGATAAATTATGAATCAATTAACCCAATTTAGTTCATTATAACCAATTTCACATAGAAATTGGATATACAACATTTCAAACTTTTGGACTTTTTCATTTAAAAACTCATCATCTCATCCTGTCTGCAAAATTATTTTTAAATTAATTTATTCCACTTATATTATTGGAAATAGAAAAATATATTAAATATTTTTAATAATTATTATTTACACTATCAAATAATTAAAACTTAGTTTTTTAAAAAAAATTATTAGTGAAGGTAATTAAAATTAATTATAATGATTAAGGAAAATGAGCTTAATTAATGACTAAACTTTAAAAATAAAGTGTAAAAATAAACCTAAACATGACTAAAAATTATTTAAAATCCATATTTAGAACATTAAACCTCTAATGATCTAATAGTTTCAATTTATAACCCTCTGGGGACAAGTAAATCTTGGGGATCACTCAAATATTTTTAAGAATACCCAATATATCCTCTCCCCCACTTATAAAAGGCCTCCTCTCCTCCCCCTAAATTTACACCCCTCAAGCCTTTTGTCTCAAATAAATCCTATAAAACACTCTTCGTAAATTCCATCCTTTAATAATATAATCCTCCCTTTATATAAAAATCCAATAAAGGAATCCCTTTAGTGGAAACCAAAAGGAATTTCCTAAAAAAGAGGAAACATCCTTCCACAAGCTCATTTGTTTTATTTTCATTTTCCACCTCCTAAATTATTCTTATTCAATTATTATATAATAAAAAATGAATAATAAATATATTGATATTTATTTATTATAATATTTCTATCTACACCTATAAACACTTTAATCAAATGGGTAAAGAACTTACCATTCGTGTGTACGGAGGACGACCGCCTCGTGAAATGATGTCATTCATTTTTCCTTTACCACCTCTCATAGTTTGGAATTACGATGTACATGCTATTATTATATGATATATATGATATTTATTATGTATTTATTCTTATTTAAATATTATATAAAACATACCTTCATGTTTTCTATTTTTGGTAAATATGATAACTTCGTTTATGGATGTGTGGACTACCTCATCCTCAAGGCATTGTGATTCATTCACATTTTAAATGGAATGTATTAAGGATGTGTTTACTAAAAAAATATGATATATATGAAATAATAATTATAATATAATTATAATATATATATATATATATATCATTTAATTTATTTATTTCAATACGACAAGAAAACCGGAACAACATTCATGTGTACATATGACCTACCGTCTCCATGAACTGTGTATTCCATTTCATATTTCTATAGATTATTATAAATAATTATTTACTGAATATATATGATATTTATATAATGTTTTACATTATTTAAATATGTAAATAATTAACTAAGTAATAGGATCAAGAATAATAAGTCAAAACATGTATGGAAAACAAAGAAGATATTAACTAAAACGTAACACTAACATGGAATTGTTAAAAAATAGGTAATATAAAGTCATAATAAAAAAAATATATGGTATTATATATAATAATATGGTTCTATGGTAGATTTATAGTAAACTTTTATTTGTTATATAGAAGTTTTGAATGTGTGCAAATAAATTCAAGACTTAAGTAAGGGTTTTCTCGTCTCACTTTTATTTCAACTAGACTTCTGCTTTATTCACCACTCGTTTATTTTGTACTCTTCATATAATTACCATTAGTGTATTATATTATTATTATACATAAACTTATTGGTATTTTAATATCCCTTTTATTATATTTATTTCATGGGATCTATGGTTCAAAATTTATAAAATGGGTAAAGTAATTTTGTCTTAATTTTTCTTCTTTTAGACATATGACATGTCATACACCTATATTTTTTATATTAGGTGTATATACTACAATTTGACATGTTATATAATGAATATGATTATTTTAATGATATTTTAATATTCATTTAATGTTATTATTTTCATAGTGTTATGATTAAAATTTTCCAAAGGGGTAACAGTTTCTTACTACAATCTAATCGTTTAAGAGGATTATTTATGATTATGATTCCATTGTTGAAATATTATAGTTCACCTCTTAAGTAAACTCTTTAATTTTATTATCCTGTAGTTATTCATTATATATTGATGTATTATTAACATTATTTCACTCTTTTTTACTTAATATGGTTAAGATATATTGTTTTACGAAAATCTAAATTTATTTCTCTTTTCGATCAAAAATATGTGTTCTTTCAAAATAATATTTTTTAAAAATATTTTTCAAAAAATTATATTTAAAAGGTGTTTTCAATGAAATTTAGAATATATTTTAAAATAAAAGGTTTTCAAAAAAAATTAATCTTTCTTTATAATTTTACAATTTAATTTTAAAGAAAAATGTTTTCAAAATGTTTTCAAGATTTTTCTATAAGTTTTCAAGGTTATTTTCAAAGAAAAAAGTTTTAAAGAGGTTTTATATTTTAAAAATAATTTTTCAAAGAATAAAGGATATTTTTCTCAAGAAATTTTTTATATTTTTATAAATATTTTAATATTTGTTTTTCAAAGGGGTTTTCAAATAACTGGATTTTGAAAATATCTCATTTTTTAAAGAGTGATTTTCAAGGAAAGATTATTTTAATTTAGAAATGTTCCAAGTGATATTTAAAAATATTTCTCCACATAATGTGTCATACTTTGATATACTTTATGATATACTGGGGATATTATCCAAGTTTAGCATTTATATTTTTTCTCTGAATGGTTTATGTTTTGATAACATGTTTTCCATGACACTCATTTGTCATCCACGGGTTATGTACTTACGAAACCCGCTACTTTTCATGGGATATGAATTAATGAAATGATTATGAAACCTATATATTTTCCATAGGTTTTTATATGATTAAATTTTTATGACACCCATTTTATTTCATGGGTTATGATATGATGTTTATGAAACCTATATCTTTTTATGGGTCATGATATGATGAAAGTTTTATTATCTTGTTACACATGTATGTATAATTTTATTATGTAATGGTTGGACCTATATCTTACTCTAATTCATTAGGTAAAGATTTATATATCATGAGATAATTATGGGAAACAAGATGATGGGATTGATCCACAAGGAAGAATAGGTGTGTCCTAATCCACAATGGGAACTAGGTGTGTCCTTATCCAAAATTGAAAAACGGTATGTCCTGATCCAAAATGAAAAATAGGTGTGTCTGGATCCACAATGGGAAATATTTGTGTCATGATCCACTATGGTAATAAGGTGTGTCCTGATCCAAAAAGGTGAAACAATTGTGTAATGATCCACTATGTTGATGATATTTGTAGTTAACCTTGACACATGAAATTATTTTATATATTTATAATGGTTTCGCACTTATATGACTTGAGATTATAGTTTATGATTGATTTATGATGATCTATTACCCTTATGATTCATGTCTTATGAACTGCCAATATTTATGCCATGAATCTTTATTATAATCTTTTATATGCATGGCATGATCTACTAATGTTATGATCATGTTCTCATGCCCTTTTGATCTTTTTATGCTTACGTATCTCCCATGTTTACCCTTACTGGGCATTTTATCTCACCCATTTCTTATGTTTCCCTTCCATGAGTTATGAAGAAATGTTTTAAGTAGGTGTACTAAATGAGAAGATCTCTAAGGGAGATGTTTAAGATCTTTCACAAAGTTAGAAGATTATGTTTCCAAGTTTCCAAAGATTTTAAACTATCATGGTGCTCAGGAATGTATTTTTGTAATGTGTTGAATATTCATCTATAATGATGTAATATCCATGTATGTTAAGAATGGTTCATTCTACATATGCCACATGGATTTCAACCACACCTCTATGTCTTGGGTTGTTTCCAGTGTTTATAACCTTCATCAAATTAGGTTTTTCCACTTGAATTTGTTTTCCAGCTAGTGGTGCATGATCTTCAAGTTTCTAAGAGTTATATTGGTCATATTCTTTCATTTTGATTAATTTCCATCCACTTTCTTATATTATCCTCTCTCTGGGACACTTTCCCTCTCTAATTGACTACCCACCAAATCAAAAGTGTCATAAAACATGGAAAAAGAATTATGAAAGGACACTTTTACTTTCACACTATTATTCATTAGATCATCTATATAAGTAGTTTCTTATATAGAAAAATTTAATGAAATTACATAATATTAAATTCCCTTGGGATAAACCTCTTTCCTATTAAGATAAGATATTCCAAAAAAAAGTTGGCCTCTTATAAGAATCCTTCACAATTGATCGAGTAAAGGAGGATGGAGCATCCTTGACTATTTATTTATAGATTATAGTATCACTAATAGAAACCTTAGTAGGGATCTTTCCTATATCAATATTATTGTGGCCCATCTCTATGATATGATCAACCTGGAAAGACTTTAGTCTAGATTTCCATCATCTCTATATTTGGTGGCCACTAATTTATTTGTTGCAATGTCAAATATCTTTATCACTGGATGGAATTCAGTCTACCTCAAATCTATATAGTTTTTTTCTATCAAATTAATGGGTTGATTAGAGATAAGGGATCAATTCACCGATACTAATTTAATTGAATTTGAATACACCATTATATTAGAAATTTTCTAAGAATCCAATTTTTTCTTGAGAACCTATGGTCTCACCAAGTCATTATATGTTAGGTGTTTTAATTTAGATGATTTATCCTATTTTCAACATTTATTAGTTATAAGGGAGTTATTAAAGCAACATAAATAGATCTTTAAATATGTTACTTCTCATTTCTCTCCTTGTTCCATCTCTATTCTTTTCCTCTAAACCGATCTCGAGAAATGGAGAGAACCTCTAGGGACCTCCTTCTTTTTCTTGAAAACTC
Source organism: Viscum album (assembly GCA_963277665.1). Classification (NCBI taxonomy): domain Eukaryota; kingdom Viridiplantae; phylum Streptophyta; class Magnoliopsida; order Santalales; family Viscaceae; genus Viscum; species Viscum album. Next base: position 897,406,246 of record OY728142.1, read on the forward strand.
GTGAGGATAAGCATCTACCCATTTTTTTTGTAGGTGTGAATCCTAAAGAGACTCAACTTTAATTACATGTTTCATATTTGAGTTTTTATTAACATCATCCTTGATGTTCAATTGTGCTCTAAATTGTGAGTTATTTTCTATATTTTCATAATATTTGTTTAACTTTCCCTTTTTTTACCCTAGAAGTCCATAATTGAATGAAATTCCCCTTCATCAGAGGAAATTTCATTTTTTATAAGAATAAATTAATAAATATTTTGATTAAAGAAAATTTCACCTATGGTGGGTTACTAATCATCCAAATGAGCATTCCTTTAATAGTTATTCAATGAATTTCCTTTCATCCCATAAAAATTATAGAACATTATTCTAAAAAATTTATCAATATTATGTCCTATATTATTGTATACTTTGTAAAAATCAAGAATATTTTCATAATCAACTAATAGATCAAAGATATGCTCTCCAACAATAAAAAAATTCTTGATCAAAGGATAACTGAGATGAACTTCCATAAAAAAAACTTACAAGGTGACCAAATAATTCTTTTTCAATTTCAATGTTCATTTTAATTCAAACTCTAACTATAGAGAAAATATCCCATAAAATTTAGAGGTTCCAAAGGTATAATATCAATCCCTAAATTTGAATCCAAATTTATGTGCTTTATTTATTCATATTAAATGGATTAAAAAGAGGGTAATAGTCTTGAATTTTGAGGATGACGAGCTTTAAATTGATGAATAAGAATCCCTAAGCATTGTATTTCAAATCTACTGATGAAAAGACAATATAAAAGAATCCTCTTCATAAGGATGTCATACGCCACCCTTTGAATCCACATCAATCTAAGATATGATTCCAAAGGTCTTATAGACTCCAAAGATTATTTTTACCTTATAGGGAATGGTTACAAATGATATATTACTTATATTAAAATAGCCTTTCTAAAAGAATACCATGAGTTGCTTTAGTGAAAAAAATCTCTCCTTTATTTGTGATATTTTTGTACAAATAATTGAAGTCATTTAAAATGCCTTAAAAGTTTCTATTTGAATTATAGGCCACAACATAAAAAATTATTTTATTGGATTATGGATAACTCCATATGAAATCATTTCATCCCTATTGTAAGATCCCATATCTGCATAGGTTTGAAATTCTATAAGGAATTTGAATTTTCAAATTAGTGGGATGGGTAAATTTTGATTCAGGATTCATAATAAAGTTTTCAGAGTTTCAACTCCTTCAAAGGGGTGTTTTAGATATTTTTTTAGGATCAACAGTTTTATTGAGGGCTCATAAAAACCTTGGAAGAGACCGGGTGGCTACTGCAGTGAAAGTTGTAGTAGAGCCACTTGCTACCTAGTTGCCCCACCAACTCACTGATGGTATCTAAAGGTAGTGAGAGACACTTCCTATGGACATCATCCAATAATTTTCCTCCACCAAAAAATTAGTGGCCTTATTAAAGGGAAAAATACCCCCCCCCCCCCCCCGTTGAGTTTTTACAGGGGAAACCCCCCTCTCTTTATCCTCTTTTATTATGTGATGCTCATGGGGTATCTCTCCCTATAACTCTTGGTCCTCCCTAGTTTGGGGATGGTTCTTGGTCTTTTTTCATGGTATAATAATGCAAGTATTCCCCTCCATTCATCTACTGCTATTCTCCTCTTTTTCACAATAATTTTGTGATGTTTGGATTTAGGGATTTCCAGCAATTTCATCAGAGAATACTGAAATTTTGTAAATACTTTGGAACTTTCATAATTCTTCGCTAGGGGGTGTCCCATAAAGATTTATTCTTTTTTATCTCTTCAAAGTTATTTCATTCTGAAATTTTTTTAAGGTTTTCTAGTAAAATCAAATTAAATTAATGATGGAATTGGTTCTAGTGTATAAGGTTTTGGGCCATATTGGTTATGATGTGATCATTAATTATTATGTTTTGGCACATCATTTTTTATTTATTGTATATTATTTTAATATTAAATTATACTTTAAATGATTAATTATAGTATTATAGTTTTTTTATATTGAAATTAGTAATTATTGGTAATTATGTTAGTTATGTCTATTTTTAAGTTTAAATTACCCTTTGATTATTCTTTTAATTATTTATTTATTTCACTTCTAAATTTTGTTTTTAAATCTATATTATTAGTGTTATTAGTTATTTTTTTTAATTAAATTTTCTTTTCATTGTTTTTTCTATTATTCTATTAATTGATTAATATAATTTTAATTTTAAATCTATTTTCATTAATTATTTAATAACTAGTTACACTAATTTATTATTTAACTCTATTAGTTTTTATCATTTCATTGTTTTCTTAAGGAATTAATTAATTATTTAATGAAATTTGAATTAAATTTTAATTACATCGACACCCAAATACATTTTGATGTCAATAATTATCAAAGGAAACCATGGACCGTATTATGTTCCCACTGTGTCCTTCCCCTATAAGTGACCATGGGTATTCGACTGTGCGACCAATCCTCTAACCTAGGCTGAGGATCTGAGTGAAGTCATCATGGTTATTTGAAAATCTTCTACGAACTGAATGAAGAATAGGGAGTTCACTCAAACTTCATCTATAATGAGGTTGGATGGTGATGACCATACGACTTGAGATGAATAGTTATCTAACTATTGCAATAGAGAACACAATTATCCTGACTCTGTCCCAGCTTTGGTAAAAAATTCTTCATCCACAATATCTCCTTGCTGCCCTCAGTGACCGCGATAAACTCTACTTCTGTGGAAGAAAATGAAAAACACTTCTAAAGTCATGATTGTTGTGAGACTTCTCTACATGTAAATGATATTAGGTACCCAGAGGTGGATTTTATCATGTCAACATCTCCAACCATATATGCATTTGTGCATCCTTCTAAAACAGGTTTACCATTTCAAAATCATAAACAATGGCTAGATGTACCACAGAGATACCTCAATATCCACTTCACTGTTGTCCAATTCTCCTTTCCTGTATTTGATATGAATAAAATCACAATGACAATAGCGTAATCAATGCCTGTTCTAGTGCACACCATTGAAAACATAAGTATGCCAACTACTAACTGATAAGGAATTTTTCCCATTCCTATTTTCTCCTTCTCATTCGATGGAATTTGACTTTTCATGAACCTAAAGTGACTCATAAGTGGAGTACTAACTAGTTTTTCCTTAATCATGTTGAATATTTCAAGAACCTTCTCAATGTAACCCTCTTGAGATAGCCAAATCTTATGATTTCTCTTATCATGAGTAATCATCATACCAATAATCTGAGTATCATCTCCCAAGTCATTCATTTAAAAAACCTATTCAAATCCTTCTTCAACCTGTCAATCTTGGTGATATATCTTCCAATAATCAACATATCATCAACATAAATAAACAATATAATGAAATCACCATCATAAAACCATTTGATGAAAACACAATGATCAACAGTTGTCCTTTTGTACTCATTTTTCTCTATGAATGAGTTTTATTTCCTATACTATTTCCTCTATGCCTATTTCAAACCATGTAGACTTTTCTTAAGTTTGTATACTAGGTTTTATTTTCCTTTCACCTAAAGTACCTCTGGCTTCTCCATGTATATATCCTCATCAAGATCACCATATAAGAATGGTGTATTTACATCCAGTTGTTGAACCTAGAGGTTCAGACTAGCCACCAATCCAAGAACAACTCAGATAGAAGAAATTTTATCCATATGAGAAAAAATTTCATCAAATTCAATACCATTCTTCTAACTGAATCCATTCACAACTATTCTAGATATGTATCATAGTTGTTAGCTATCATATTCTTCTTTAATTTTGTACACCCACTTGTTCTTGAGTTCCTTCATTTCATGTGGTAACTCTACCAAATAAAATGTGTAGTTCTTGTGTAAGGTTATCATATCCTCTTTAATGGATTAATTCCATTCCATCTTCTGTTAACTCCTGAATGCATCATCATAATTTTCTGGCTCTCCCCCATTAATGAGCATCATATACTCATGTGGCGAGTATCTATAAATCGGTTGTCGTTCTCTTGTAGATCTCCTCTACTGTGATTCCGGGATAATATATTCTATAATATTATATAATGGATACATATTACATGGTTTTGATGTATCATTAGTGTCGTGTATCACTCTCACACTAGTTGGTAATGATGGTGGTGATATTGGTTCCAGATTGACTAGAATTTCTTAAGACTACAACTTCTCTTCGTTTTATAGATTCTCAAAATCATTATTCATCTGATCCTCAAGAAACACCACATCTATACTTTTTAGGATCCTCCTGATGATAGGATCCTAGATTCAGTATCTAAACTCCACATGAGTGTATCCCAAAAAGATACATTGCTTCCCTTTTCCATCCAACTTTTCTCGCTCATCTTTTAGGATGTGAAAAAATTATCTCCAACCAAATACTCTAAAGTATTTGTATAAAACATCTTTACCTATCCAAACACTTTTAGGAAAATCGTAGTTTAGTGGAACTAATGGATAAAGGATGATAAGATCAACTATGGTCCTCATTGCCTCCCCCCAAAAGGTGTTTGGTAGCATTTCATTTGAGAGCATACATTTTACTCTCACAAATTGTTCTATTCATCCTCTTAGAAAGATCATTATGCTGAGGTGTCTTCAGTGATGATATTTCTAACCCAATGTTGAAAATACTATAGTACTCCTAAAACAGACTACGGTACTCTCCTCTATTGTTTTTCCACACGCACTTTAACTATCTGCCTATTTCTCCTTCCACCATTACATGAAACTTCTTGAAAACATCCTGAACTTGATCTTTAGTTTTCAAATAAAAGCCCCAGACTTTTATAGTATGATCAAATTTGAAGGTAAAAAAATAAATATGACCTCTCACTAACTTAGTGCTCATCATGCAGACATCAGTATGAATCAAATCTAAACCATTTTTTTCTGGATGGTATATAACCAAAAAATGATAATATGTGTTGTTTTCGCATAATCCAATCAACATAAGTCTCCCAGTTTTCACCTTTTAGTCCTAAAAATAGATCTTTCCTGGAGATAATTCTGATTCTGTTGTCGATCATGTGACCAAGCTGCCTTTTCCAAACTTCTAAAGGAACATATTTTCAGGCTCTATTGACTTCTCATCCACATGGTCTATAATTTATGAGATAAATAGAATTATCTTTCTTTCCTTTATAAATTACCAAGTTACCTCTTGTAAGTTTTCATTTTTCATCTCATAATAAACTAACATATCCATTATCTTCAAGAATCCCAGTGGATATCATACTAAGGAAAATATCAGAAACTTGTCTCACATCTTTCGATATTAACATGTATCCAATATTAGTCTCCAAAAAAATATTACTGATACAAGTAATTTTGGATGCACCATCATTTACCATATTCATATGTCTGAAACACCCTAATGTGTAAAATGAGAATAAATATTTTCTCATCGTTACATGGTATGAGGCACAGAAATCGATTACCCATGTCGAGTCTTGGATTGCAAGACTGGCCTAATTATCTTCCTAAACAATAATGATTTCTTCATTTAAAACTGTAGCATCATTATTTTGGGTCTTACCATCCTGATTCCTATGATCTTCCTTCAGCCTTATACACCCATGTATGAAGTATCCAGGCTTTCAACATTGGTGGCACTTCATGTCATATCTCGATCGGGGTTTCGATCGATTCCTTCTTTTTAAACTTCTGTCATGAGTTTTCTTCATCTATGTCTTCCCTGGTATTTTTAATTCCCTTTTCTTTCAGTCACAAGAGCCTCTAATTTAGGTGTACATCCCTCTTATTTCCTTTGGGTCTCCTGATTAATCATTCTATTTTTCACCATTTCCATAATGAGAGTTCAATCTGGAGTTTAATTACTAACCAACACAACTAGTGTGTCGTATATCTTTGGTAAAAACACAATATCAATAGTTCCTATAATTCATCATCAATAATCATTTTCATAGAATTCAACTAATCAAAAATACCTTGGAACTCGTTCATGTGCTATGATACTTTGGTTTCATCTTTGTACTTCAAGTTGATAAGACGACATATCAGGTATTCTTTGTTCTTCATAGTTGTTCTCACATACATATTTTTTAATTTTCTCTAAAGAACAAAATCATCGTGCTCATTGGTAAAATTATAGAAGATACTCTAATCGATACATAGTCTAATTTGGTTAGTGCACTTTCAATTGAGCATGACCCACTCCGCATCAGCTAGTAGGGTATTGGTGGACTTTTTTCACAGGATTGACTTCTTGTTGAAGATTCCTCCATTTTCACTGCAATGGTGTTAGTGTTCTCTACTATTGGTTTCCAAAAATATTTAATATACAAAAGATCCTATATTTGAATTCTCAAGATATAATAATTAAAATAGGTCATATTAATCAAGTTACTAATGTTTTCATCCATTTATGAAGTTGGGATTCTGAAAATCTATCCATAAAGATGTGTTCGGAACAGTCGAAATAGTAGGAATCGACTTCTGGTGTAGCATCCTAGGTAAATAAAGAATAATACATTCTCATATTTTTGAATTAAATATTAATTTTATTTTAAATGGTATGCTATGTTCGATGGCATAACCAATACGCAACAATGGGTTTCTTTGAAATCTTATGTTGCACACAATGCAGAGTCATACTAAAAAATAATAATATAATATTATTTTAAATGGTAGTTAACGCCTATTCATTGTACTGGTGGGAATAAATATAACTAACTAAAATATGATTATACATGTTTGTTAAATGTTTTTCATTTATCCAAAAAAAGTTAGAGGCTTGAAATGTGAATGAATATAATTTTAAGCATAAATACTTTAATATTCTTTAAAAGGTCGATTTACCACCTTTTGATGGTGAACCATTTTTAAATATAGTTTTGGTCACATTTATACGTGATATTTGGAAAAATAAAATTATTCTTTAGAATCGGGACATCAAAATTTACTTTGGGTAAATTTTTGGTATTTTCTGATAAAATTCATTTTTTAATAAACAGTGAAAAATACTATATTTTAATTCAAAAATTCCTTTTAATATAATTTATTTATATGTTTATATTATCTTCTTAATTGGTTTTAAAGTGTAATTAAATTATATTTTTACCATTTAATCTAATTTTGGTCATCATAAGTTATTTCACTTTCAAATTGGAGATAAACAAGTGTCAATATTTTGATAGTTATTATTTCTTAAAAACATGCTTTTAGTTCTGACAATGGGAATTAAATTTAAATTAATTTCTAACACTTCTGTGTTTTGAATTTGGAATAATGGATTCCATATTTGGAATAAAGATTTAAAAATTGTGTAAATAGGTAACTTTTATTTTAATACATTATGAATATTTACTTCAGTAAATATTTTATTTACCATGGTTAAAGGGTAAATTTAGTAAATAAGGGTAACAAAATATTATTATTATAATATTAAATTACCGTAACATGTATCCTAATACTATTTTTTGATACATTTATGACCATAGAAATCCTTGGATCGATTTTGGGACCCCATGGAGCCACTTAAGAGTGATAATGACACATTATATTAATTAATTTAATGTAAAGACAAAAATGAAAAAAACATATATATTTTAGTAAATAAATTTTTACCTGGGGTTATATAATTTATCTATTATACTATAAATATTAATTTGAAATATAAAAATATATACTAAATCATGGTATTTTTTTATAATTTTTAGACATCAAATAAATAAAATTATTTATGACATAATAATGATGCAGTGTTTACCTCATTAATTAATGATTTAAATAAATAAGATTATAAAGATTAAAAAAATATCAAAAACCTGTCCAAATATTATTGGGTGATTTTATTTATAAAACTAGCCATCTTATCTTTGACTTTAATAAGTTTTTGACCTTTAGAAACTGAAAATCATTATATAATAAAATAATATTTTCAAACTTTCCTAAAGAGCCCCTCCTCCCCCTAATAAAAATCCCTCAACTATAACCCATTACTCACACCTATCAAGATTCATGGATCATCCAACCTCTTCCCAATTAATCTCCCTACATCCCTATCTTCCACCTATAAGCCTTACCTTAGGCGGAAGGCACTTTAATAAGTCCTTTTGGTTCAAACCAAAGGGGGTTACCTGAATTAAAGGTAATGTCTTCTCTTAAATTCTTTTATTTTATTTTAATTATCCAACCCCTAAACTATTTTTATTCCTTTATTTTATAAAAAACAAGTATAATAAATATACTATGTTGTTTTTATGATAATTATTCTAAATTAACTTACACACACCTCCATATAATGGGTAAAGAACATATTGTTTCTATGGACGGTGAACTAACGCCTCACAAAATGATAATTGTCAAATTATCTCCTACCACGTATTGTGGTGGACATTGTGATGGAATTTTATTTATATGTGATATATATTATATTTATATCATCTCTATTCTTTTTTATTTTTCATTTATATCATACCTTTATGGTTTCCATAATGGGTAAACATGATAATTTCATTTGAGGAAGTGCGGACTGCCACCCCCTCAAAGTGATATGACTCATTCATTCCATAAGTGCGATGTATAAAGGATGGAGTTTATGAAATTATTTATTATATTATATTTTAATTATAATATACCTATTTATCATTAATTTTTCATTCCATTAAAATATGAAATATAAATGAAAGTAGTGTTCATGCGTACGTACGGCTTACCGTCTCTATGAACGGTGCATTTCATTTCTTATCTCCAAATGTTATGTACTATTATAAATAAATATATATACTAGATATATATGATATATATGATATCAAAATCATGAATATAATTCATTAGATAATGTAATTTTGACCACATGAACAACTTGTAATTATAAGAAGTTCCTTTTTGACTCAAGTACCAAATATCGACAAAACGACAATCATTAACTTAAATGATTGAATAATTTTTATAACATGGTAATAAGTGATATAAAATGATTAATAAACTTTAAAAAGGTTCTTAATCAAGTATAAATTAACTTTTGTTTATTATTCAGGAGATTAAAGAACGAACGGGTCAAGTCAGACACGATGTATGGGACTTTGTCTCAATCTCCTTTCATTGAGGCATATTTTGTTTTATACATGACTTTCTTTTATACAGTGTATAAAGCACTTTTAATTTTCATTTCATTCAAATGGAATATTTTTTTACGTAAAATTTTACTAAATGAAAAAAAAACGAATGTTTCTTTTTAATGTAAGCGGTGACAATGACCTCTTTCACCATCGTGAGCGTTATTTTATTTTTGGCTTCCTTAACAAGACGTAATGTTTTTAAATGGAAAATCAATTCCGTATACTCTTTTACATACTTTGGTATTGGAAATGGTTTTGATAATGGATTTATTATGTCAATATAATATTATGATTGTAATGTGGAAATGTTATATTTCATTGATGTTTGTTTTATGTGTTATGAATGTGTTGTGATTCGTGGGAATTGTCTACGTATACGGATGGTTCTTTGATAAACCTAGGGTGGGTGATCCCAAGATAGCTCTTCAATGCATTGGTTAATGTGATGGAGGTAAACGTGAATGTTTATCCTAAGATATTTAGGGAATATACTATGATGGGTATTCCAAATGTAAGTCTCTACGTGGCTGTGAAAGCTACAACATAAGTATGTTATAGATGTCACAAGTTACCTTTAGGATTTGTGATTACTATGTGTTATTCATAAATCATATGATTTCATGAGGTATGTTAAAGTGCTTATGCTTGGTGTGTATTGATATACTAATGTTCTATTTACTTGTTTTATAACCCTTACTAAGATTTTTATACTCATCCAATGTTTTGAAATGTTTTTCACAGGACTTAAAGATGAATAGGGTCAAAGATGGGATCAAGGAAAAGTCGTGCTGTCTAAAGCATGGAACTAGACATGACCCTTTTTTCAAGAGTTTTTATTTTAGGAAAAAAATGGAAACTGATTATAATTGTCCACATTTAATATTCAAGTTGTTATGTATATGTTATCACCTAATTCTATAAAACTATAAACCTGAAAAGATCCTCAATGTGAATTATACATTTAATTAAAGATTATGTAATGTTTAAATCTAGGTCCTTATATCTAGATTGATAAAAATGGAGTTTGATTGGCCGAGATATATCCAAAATAATTTCAATGGTCCAGATCGACGGATGTGGTGGTGCAGATGTTAATCACTGCAATAATGGATGGAAAAGTCATCAGAAAGTCTCCACCAATGTGAATAGTATAGTATTCTCTAGAAAGGGGTGTTGTAGAACCCATGGTTTGACTAAAACTTTGACCGGCTCTATCGGCTTCATTTCACCTCCGTTTTGACACCACATGCACCGTTGGAATTTTCATGCTTAGATCTTCTTGTATCTATCCTAAAAATAATTTTCCAAGAAAATTAGATTTTCCGGTTATAAGAAAAAGTCACTAAACCACCACAATTTCACTCTTGATCCCTCTGATACCACTTTTTTTGGGCAGTGGATATTTGTCGTGACAAAAAACATACAAACAAGAAGAAAAAATGGAAGAACATGTAGGAATTAACATGGTTTAGTAGTGTTCCTACATCCATAAAAGAAGGGATATTTCTTTAGTATTACTCTCTAGATCAAATATTTGTAGGATCAAACCATTATAGATACATGGTATTTTAATACTGTTAAATATAGAAGAAAAACAAGGTTTGTTAAAGGTTTGTTTGGGTTAGTTCATCATCCTATGATGTTTCCTTACCGCCGGTTGTTATCCTCCATGTGGGCTACACAACAAAGAGAAAGAAAATACCACTGTATTTTTTGCAGCCAAAATCCTCCCATAAATGACTCCCTAAATTGGGATTGGCTCCCACAATGACCCATTATGAAGATGATTCAACTCTTCCATCTCTGAAGCTCGAAACTGAGGGCAAAGTGGCCGCTGATAATAGGAAACTGTGTTTTCTAGTAGAAGTTTAGGATCCTATTGAAGATATTGACTAAATATACATGGATTAAGAGTGATTATGAATTTGATTCCACATGTTTAGGAAGAAAAATCCAAGAATTTTTTTGAAAATAGACAAGTCATGTACCAGGTTACCCATTGTAACATAATGATTGAAAACAAGGATTGATTTAGAGCTGATAAAGGGAATAACCATAGTCAATTTGTTGCTGAATATTTCAAGTTATGGGACTTGAATCTGGAAGATTGGTCATCATAAAAAAGGCTCAACCAAGGATTAATGAATAGAATTATTGATTGGGTATTTGAAAGAATCCTGATTTGGGTTTGTAGAATTTAATTTTGTGATTACAGGTTTTTATTTGTTGCATGTCTGATTTGGAAGTGGTGGGCCTCTAAGTTTTACTATGAATCAGCTACAAAGTCGGGAAATGTTGAACACTCTGTATTCATAGAAATCGTAGTGTGAATTTTTTGTATCCATCTTGAAAATATGAGTCGGGTTGTAGTGGTATCAAGATTAGGTTTAGTTAACTAATTGAAGTTGTTACTGAGTTAAGGAATTCTGGAAATGAAAATTATGCAAGATGGAGTTTGTTCTTTCTTGAAGAAAAAGTTTAAGATATCATGACACATGAAATTAACATTGGCACATTAATTATTTAAGTCACATGTTAATAAAATATATTGAAATCATAAATATTTCTATTAAATCTTAATAAATCAATATCTGTATGTGGATGGATTGAATTTTGTTTAGAATATTATGTTCGACTCATATTCAGGTGACCTAAAAGTAAAAGAAAATTAAATAAATTTTTTAGTGTATGCTAAAATGGAGGTGGAAACTTCAGGATAATGGACCTGATCATTAGATAATTTTGGGAGGTTGAGAAATTCAACTCGAAATTTTGTATGTGGGCGAGGAATAGAGCATAGGTTGGTCATACTCGATCATGGTCAAGAATATAGGGGGGTTTATTCTACCAATTTTCTTTTTTTTTCATTTCCATTATAATCAAAATTTAATTCTTATATGAATCGTGAATTGAAAAAAAAATTGGTGAAATTTTTTATTTCATAATTATACAATTTGTTTCATATTTTTACTTCTTGATATTTTTTTTAAAAAAATTATCTTACACATCTACCATTTTATTTTCAAAACATTATAATATTTCCACAAGAATGATTCTAATTTCAATTTCTATGATTTACATTGTTTTTGGAAGATTCTTTAAGTGGTTATCTTTGATAATAATCCCTCTATTGGTTTTTCTCTTGGAAAATCAGATTAACCTAATAAATTTGTGCTTGCAATAAATTTTAAGAGAAAGAAGAAATCATTTTAAACCAAACAGTTGAAATTACCCTTATCATATCTCATTTTTTTTTCAATTTTTCTTCGCGTACTTGAATATTATTCTTGTCACATTTAGTCTGAAATCAATGATTCCCTAAATTCATGTTTTCCATAAAAAATATAAAAATATATCATCCATCACTTTTTCATGTTTTGGGTTTTTTTAAATGTTTTCTTTGCATAATCATTTTACCATTACCTCTATATTTGACACCATATCCATTATTATACTAGTAGTTAGCAGAATTTAAAAATTATACAATTATATCCTTTCAATGGAAAAGAATAAAATTTTATGGTGTCTTGATAGGGAAGTGATTCATGTGACCAAAATTGAAAACCCCAAAAAAATTAAACTAAAAATAAAACTTGAAAATTATTATTAAAAAAATGTATTCTTTATATCTTTTTGTTCTTCATTGTTTTTGATCTTATATTATCTTTATGAATTTTCTAAATTATTTATGTTACTTCTAGTTGTACTTGTTTTTTATTCACTAGATCAGGTTTTGATAGTCTATAACATTTTATTCCTAAAATCCATAGATATCTAGGCATTTTTTAAAATAAAAGAAAAAAATGGAAGATCATAGGGAAGTCTAAGGGAATCCAAGAAACCTTGTTCCACCTCAAATTATAAATCCCGAGGGTTAAATACATATCCTTAAATAATTCCAATTACCAACTGTCTCTAGAAACCCTTTGTCCATTATGTTATCACCTCACTCTAGAAATTATGAGATCAAATAGTCGTTGTGGTTCATGCCTACATCTTTCAATGGTTTACCCAATGAAGACACGTTAGACATTGTTATGTACTTTTATAGTATGGTAAAACAACTTCCACTTAGAGGTATTAGTGAAGAGTAATTAAAACTAAGGGTATTTCCATTTTTATTGAATAACAATGCTAGATTTTGGTTAAAAAATAAGAAGAAGAAATTTTTAATAATTGGGATCGGGTGTTTATTGCTTTCATCGTGAAATTATATCCTATTATAATAATCATAGAGGTTATGCATAAAATAACTGGGTTTACTCACGTAGAGGGTGAATTGCTACATGAGACTTGGGATGGGTTTATGGGTCTCCTTAGAAAATTTTTTAACCACCATTTTACTCCACATCTCCTAATGGATGCCTTTTACAATGGACTTTACCCTTACAACCAAACTCTTGTTGATAAATCTTCTCATGTGGATTTATTATATAAAATTATTGAAGATGTTAAACAAATATTTAACACACATTCACAAAATTATCAACATAATATTTCTAGAAGGTGGACCATTGTTAATAGTGACACAAATTCTTTTCAAAATATCGATGTCCATACTACTGGAATCTATGGTTTCAATCATGAAATCTCACATAGAGAGCAATTCCAATTTTTTGGAATGTATGGAAATTCTATATCATGTTGTCACAATATTTACTTGCCTCTAAACCTAATTAAAATGATAATTTTTCAGGTTATAGTCATATTACTCAATCAAAGGATGATCCCTTTTAAAATGGTTGTAATCTAGGTTATAGGAATCACCCTAATATTTCTTAGGAGTAGGGTGTTTTTATAAAACCTGTTGATTTGGGATTTTAACAATATCCTAGGCCTTATTTTCAAAATCAAAAAAGGGATAAACCATCAAACTCTCAATGGAATATTGAGTGATTAATTCACCAAATTCTTTCTATAATGTATTCTCGAGATGGTAGTTATAAATCTGACATTGAATCACAAAAATATATTTTCAAGAATTACCTGAATAATATTCATAAATAAATCAGTCAAATGGCTAAGTATTTCAGTGGTAGAGAAAAAAGGAAAACTAAAAATAAAAAATGAATCCAGACTCAAGGATAATTTCATGTCTATCATAACAAGAATTGATTTGAAAACTCAAAGAGAAGCTCTAAATGACCCTAGGAATGTTCAAAATAAAAATTTAAAAGATTTTGTTACTCAAAAGTGGATAATACTGAATATTAAAATGATTATAATAACATTTAAAATGAATAAAATAAAACAATTACACTTGAAAAAAAAATATGAAAAGGATTCTAAAATATAAAAGAACAAGGGGAAGGATAAACATGTTGAGTTTGAGGCCATTCCCACTGCTCTTAAAAAAAATTTATCGCCCATATCATTCTATAAAAAGATGAAACAAAAAGATAAATAACATAAGCTTCTAAAGTTTCTTGTGATTTTAACCAAGATCTAAGACAACATTCCTTTTATCCAAGTCCTGATTCATATTCATTTATATCTGAAATCTTTAGAGAAAATTGTTTTAAATAAGAAAACCATTGAATATTTTTCCACATATAGCCTTAATAAATAGAGTATTGTTGTTCTTAAAAATAAAATCCCTTCAAAACATAAAGATCTAGGGAGTTTTTTCATTACCTACACCTTAAGTAATAGTGACCAAATCAACAGTCTTTGTGATCATGGTGATAGTATAAACCTAATTCATTTCTCTCTATTCCAATAGTTGAGATTAGGAGAGTTGTAACTCCTATTATTCTATAGTTGGTTAACTGGTCTCTTACTCATTCCATAGGAATAATTGAAACCCATTTTAGTTGGAGTTAGAGAGGTTCTTTTACCTATTGAATTGTTAATTTTAGATATGGAAAATGAATTCCCTATCATATTTGGTTGGAATTTTTTATCCACTAAAAGGGATATAATATATGTATATATTTTTCAATTGATCTTTAATATTATAGAACATAAAGTAGAATTAAAAAAAAGTTGAATTCAATGTTTTTAAAATTAAAAAAGAACATTCATCTAGTGAAAACTGTTCAAAAGTGTAGTTTTTAGAATATGAGAACTCATTCAATCCCCAAGAAGAATTTGACAAAAAAATACTTAATTCAAGATATTATTTCTTAATAGGGAAATTTCTCTCGAGTCTCCGGGTTTGCTCTCCCCTCACGCTAGGGTTTCCCAGCACCGCCGCTCCCTCCCTCGCGTCGCCCTCTCACGGTGAGTTCTCCGGCGTTCCTCTTATTTCTTCTCCCCTCGACCCCTTTCTCTCCTTTTTCCCTACTTCGTCCGCTTGTCTTCGTTGGCGCTATGGTCCCCCTCGGCGGATCTCCTTCCTTGGATTCTTCAGCCTCCCCATTTCTGGGGTTTTAATCCTGGTTCCGTCTTCCTCATTCCTTTCTTCCGGTTTTGGGTTTCATTCTCTATTTCTCCCTAGGGTTTCAATCCCAGTGCAACTCTTTCTCGTTCCATTCCCCCGGCCGCCTCATACATGCTATGATCTCACGTTCTACCACTCCTCTTCAGGTCGGACTTGGAGCGATGGATACTCAGCGATTTTGGGCAATGCGGTTTGGTGGTCGTGGGGATTCTTTTTAGGGTTTCATCCCTGGTTTCCGTCAGGGTTTTCTCCTCGATTTCACTGTTCCTGGTTCCTTTATGGTTTCATCCCCAGTTCGTTTTGCTTCTATGCGGTTCTTTTTTCGTATTTCTTTTTTCTGTGAATGATTTTGATGCTTTTTTGGTGATGGTTCTGTTCGCGGTTATGTGTTTTATGTGTTGCGACGGCCTTGTCGATCTCCGGCATGTGGTGTCTGGAAGATGGCGTCGACGATGTTGATTGTATGGCGATGATGAAAGTGGTTTTTTCGATGGTTTTAAATTTTTGTGGGGACGGTGCTTCGGTTTTACGACGGCCTTTATGGTCTTGGTATGGTTCTATGGAGTCCTGTTCCAATTGTCAGTGTGGTTGTTTGTGGCCACCAGCATGCTTAGGACGGAGATGTGATGATGATTGAAGGAAGACGACTGCGAGATGGTCGATGGACCCGACATTTTTGAGGTTGGCGGCTCGTGTCTCAGAACTCACGGCCCGAGGTTTTTGGTGTTGCGGATCTCTGGCATGGGTTATTTTGGTATTCTGTGTTTTTGTTGACGATATGGTGAACTGCGACTTTGATGACGGTTTCTGGTGGTTCCCCGCCGGCATTATGCTGGTCTGGCGTCTCGTTTTTGTTGGTTATTGTGGTGACGATGGACTTCGACGGTGAAGGGATAGACATGTGTGACAGGATGGAAGTGTCTTGTGGTTCATCATGATGGCAGGCAGCGTGATTCCCCAGGTGGTATCCGGTTCGGATTTGCAATTCAAATTTGAATTTTGAATATTATGGCGCGGGCTTTTGAATTTTATTTGGTTTGAATCTGTTTGTTTTTGAATTAGGTATTTTCCTACTTTGTATGGTGGTTTCTAATATTGGGTTGGATCTGTTGCATGTCAGTTGTGGTTGTGAGGTTGCCAATAACCCAAAAAGTGGTTTATTCAGAAAATTAAAAAATATGAATTTGGAGTCAAGATATTCTTTTAGAATTTGAAAATAACATTTCACATATTTTTTATTATCCTCAAATTGATAATCTAGAAATCCTTCTATATTTTGATAACAATTATTTTCATGTTATGAAATGTGGTTTTTAGGATGAATTTTATGTGACTAAACTTAAATAATTTTTAGGAGATATTGAGGATCATTTACTTTATATAAACATTGTGGAATAATTTGATAAGGTTTAGGTAGATTTTTTAGAACAATTTGAAGATTTTTTCTTCAAACAAATCTTGAAATATAATTTGGAAAGTCAATGTAGTGGGTTGTACACTTTGGACAACAATGAGGAAAGAAAAAAATTGGTTTAGAGAATGAAAATACGTCTAGTTTTCAAACTAAATTAGAGAATCTTATTGAAGACCTTGGACCTCCAAGACCTAATATTCTTCCTTCTAGTGAACAAGCAAATAATCTGGAGAAAAACCACTTCTTTCACATCTTGAATATTCATTTCTAGGTAAAAATGCAACATTACCTACTATTATTTTTGCTAAACAGAATGAAAATTAAGAAGAAAAATTGATTAGTTTTTTTAAAAAGTTCAAAACTGCAATATGTTGTCCCATATATGACATCAAAGGGATTGGACCTTAATTTTTCATTCATAGGATTCCTATAGAAGTTGAATATAATTTTATAGTTGATTGTTAAATGTGAATAAGTACAAACATGAAAGAGTTTATGATTGAATTAATCTAGTTTCTTGATGTTGGTATCATTTATCCAGTTTCTGATAGTGGTTAGCTTAGTTCAGTTCAAGTAGTTCCAAAGAAGGGATGTTTCATAGTTATCACTAATAAAAAGAATAAACAAATTCAGAATAGGAAAGAAACCAAATGGAGAGTATTTATAGATTACATGAAGTTCAATTAATCCACTAGGAAGGACCATTTTCCTATTTCATTCTTAGATCAAATAATTTAGAATCATGTTGGGAATGAGTTATTTTGTTTTTTTAAGGAGATTATGGTTACAAAAAGATCCCTCTATACCTATAAGACCAATAAAAACCCACTTTCATGTGGACGTTTAGAATATTTTCCTACCATCAAATTCCCTTTGGCTTGTGTGGTGCCTCTATCACCTTTCAAAGATGTGTGATGGCTATCTTTTCATACATTATATATAAGATCATTAAGGTGTTTATGGATGATTTTTTCATTATTGGGATCATTTTTTATAGATTTTTCTGAAAAATTAATTACTTTAGGAAAGATACATAGCGACCAAATTAGTTCTTAATTTGGAAGATGATAGTTTATGGTGGAAAAATTAATTTTTCTTGTAAATAAGGAATATAATAGGGTAACTGAGTTTGACAATGCCAAGATATAAGGGATTAAAAAATTAAATCCTCCTAAAAATTTCAATAGTTTAAGGATTTTCTTATGGATTTCCGATTTTTATCAAAGTTTTATTAATAAATTTTAAAAAATCATAAATACCTTGTGTTTATTATTGGTCAAAGATTAATCTTTCCTATTTGGTGAAATTTTTTTGTAATCTTAAAATATAGTTAAGGAAAAACATACTTAATTGCCCATATTTACTGCACTTTATTAGAAATTTACTTTTGAAATTATTTTTGATGCTAGTGATGTGGCTATTAGAGTTGTTCAACTCCAATGGAAGGATAAGAGAATACATGTGGTGTATTATTATAGTAGAATTATAGATGATGCTCAAATAAACTACACCACTATTGAGAAAGAGTTATTAGATGTTTTTTTTGGAAAAGTTTAGGATGCACCTATTTGGTTTTAAATTCATGGTCTTTACAGACCACACTTCCTTGAAGTATTCACTATCTAAGAAAGAAGAAAAACCTAGACCCATTAGGTGGATAATTTTATTAAAATAGTTTTATTTGGAGATAAGAGGAAATCAAGGTGTTGATAATGTTTTTTTGAATCATTTATCTAGGTTGTCCCGTATATTGTGTGAATATTCTAGGAATTTTAATTATAACTATCTGATGAAAAGTTACACATTGTCTCTACTAAGTATTAGTCTTGGTATATAGATTTTTCTAATATCCTAGAATTATATTTTATTCCCAAATATTTTTCAAATAATCAAATGAAGAATTTAATTTATGAACATAATAACTATTTTTTGTATGATCTTTTACTCTTTAGTAGATACACTAATGTAATTTTGAGGACGTTCATGCCAAAAGAAGATATGTTTCTCATTTTGATGAGTTTACACTCTTCACCTTGGGGAGGTCATCATGGATGAGAAATGAAAACTCAAAAGGTCCTTCAAGATGGATTTTATTATTATAATTTTTTTAAGTATACAAGGATTTTAGTTTTGGTCTATTATAAATGTCAAAGGATAAGAAATGTGGGATGAAGGAAAGAGCTTCCTCAAACTGGAGTTTTTGAAGTTGAGATTTTTTATGTTTGGGGATGAATTTTATAGGGTCATTTTCATCTTCTCATGGAAATGAGTACATCTTAGTAGTTGTTGATTTTTTAAAAAAAATTTGTTGATGTTATGCAATTTCCTAACAGTCAAGTTAACAGTGTAATCAACTTCATTAAAAATAGCATATTTCCAAGATTTTGGGTGACTAAAGATTTCATCATAGATAATGGAACCCATTTCAAGAATTTAAATTTTAGATCATTAACGGAGAAGTATAGATGAACCCCTAAAACTAGAGCTGTTTACCATACTCAATCCAGTGGACAGGTAGAAATATAAAATAGTGAGCTAAAGTATATCGTAGAAAAAATTGTCTTTAACTCTAGGAAGGATTGGTCCTTGAAACGGGATAAAGCATTATAGTCTTAAAAAAATACATTCAAACCCACAATAGGTATGTTTCAATTTAGTCTATTGTTTGGAAATTCATTTTATTTACCTTTTGAGTTACAACACATTTCATATTAGGTATTGAAGGCCCTTAACTTTGATTTTAAGACTATTGGATAGAGAATATTTCATAATGGTAGTGAGTTAGATAAACTTAGGAGAGAGACTTATGAAAATTCTAGGATTTATAAAGTGAAGATTAAAGTATTTCATTATTATATTATTCAAAATAGAGAATTGGAGGTTGGTCAAATGATTATTCTATTTAATTCTAGAACTAAGTTATTTCCATGAAAATTAAAAATCCAAGTGGTCTTTACTTTTCACTATTCTTAGAGTGATTAAAATGGAAATGCTGAAATTTGTGTAAGAGAGAATAGACCAATTTTGGTAAATGGTCATAGGATTTAAAATTATTTTTAATGGAATACAAAGGGATTGGTTTTCATATTTGTGCTTGAAAATTGATATTTCGCCAAATTCTAACAAAATAATTTAAATTTTGTGCTTCATGGGAGTCAAACCATGGTATTTATTGTATTTTTACTTTTTATTTAATGAATAATAAAGTGTTTTTGTGATATATCTATTAATCTAAGTTTCTTACTTAGATTTAATTTATAGCTTCCTCCAACATTCTTTAAGAATTTTGTTGTTGTAGTGAAAAGATAAGAGTATAGTCCAAATTATTTTCAAGTCAAAGAGAGGTTATATCCTGGACCCCAACTAGATAAAACATCCCTAAACTCTACCTATGGTTGTATCTTCTTTTAATCTTAATTGTTGAAATATAATGCTTATCTTTTTAACTTGTAGGTACTTAAAGTTAGATAACCATATGAAATATCACTCAAAGTTAATAAGGAAGAAGTGTTTTTAGATAAACTGAAAATAGAAATCTTCTTAAATTAAAAGAGTGTTTTTTTCTTTTATAAATTTTTATTCATTTTTGTTGTTGTTTTATGTTGACTGTTAGTTGAAAATTAAGCTTTGTTGTTTTTAAATTTTCTTACAGTGTGAACTTAAGTATGGGGTATGATTCCCCATTCCATTTTTTTAAGTGAATGTGTATCTTTTTTGGGTGTTTAGCATGTTGTTTTCTAGGTTACTGAAAATACAATTGGAAAAAACATTCAAAGTTACTATCACCCACAAAAAATCATTAGCTTCAATTATTTATTTGTTGCATACTCAATATTTATCATGGTACTTTTTTATAACATTATTTAAAAAAATATGTCAATACAAATAAAAACATATTTAATTTTTCCATTCTATTTTAATGAATAATATGAAATTGTGACCAACATATTTTTTTTAACCATCATGTATCCCTTAAACAAACTTTTAACTATACTCAATCAAAAATATTTTTGAACTACAACTACTTAAATTTTTTCACCTATTTTAAGGATAAATAGTGGGGACATTGATAGATTTTAAGGGTGGGTAGGGGTCTTCTTAAATAACAAAAACTGTAATCAAAACTGTACTTCAGATTAGAACCCATTAAAAAACCCCTATTTTCTCAAAATTGGTTGGTTTTCAAGTTTCAAATTTATTATTCAATATATTTTTTTTATGATTGAGATCTATCTTTCCCTATTGAGGAATTTTTCTTATACTACTTTCCCATATATTTTATCAGTTTCATAAATTTCTTAATCCCTTGAAAATTTTTATTTTCAGTTAAAATTTGGGATTAGGATTTACAATCATAATTGGTTTTAAACCTTTTGACTTATTTTCAAACTTTTAAGCTATGAATTTAAATAATCTATGAAATAAAAATAATAATCTATATTTAGTCTCTATTATCTCATTCTTTCATTTTTTATGTTTTTGAATGAGTTATTTATACTACTTGTAATTATTAAATTCTTTCATCCAAATAGTGTTTAATAATTATACCTTATTTTTATTTGTGTATATTTACCTAGTGGAATAGATAAGTTTTTAATTATTAGTTAAATGCTACGTGATTTTTTTGAACACTTTCAAAATTTCTAATTTCAACCATTTTGGTGAAAATGAGACTAACTATCAACCAAATCACTTGTTTCTAAGGGATAAATCACATTTTCTTCTTAAAATAGACTATGGGTAATAATTTTTTTAAAAACTAATTCTTAGTAGAAACTTGATTGTTCACCATCAAGAATACTATTCTTCCACTAAATTTGTAAAAATGATTGCTCAAAGGAAATCAAAGCTTTATTGTGGGGGAATTAGATATGTCCCTTAATTATTATATTTTTTCATATAATTTTTAGTGTATTATCTCCTTTTTTAAGCTTAATTTAGACTTTAAATGGTTAATTATAGTTTAGTAGTTATCTTATATTAAAATTAGTAATTATAATTAATTATATTATTTATGTTTGTTTTTAATTTTAAATTATCCTTTTATTTTTATTTGAATTATTTATTTATTTCATCTCTGATTTTTTCTTTTTAAATTTTAAATATTAGTGTTATTGGTTAATTTTTTTATGTTCTTTGAATTATATTTTCATTTATTTGTTTTTTTATTAATCTATAAATTCATTAATAGAAGTTTAATTCTTAAACTCGTGTATTAAATTATTTAATAACAAGTTACATTAATTTTCTATTTAATTAAATTTATTTTTTATCATTTGATTGTTTAATTAATAAATTATATAACTAATGAAATTTGAATTCAATTTTAATCTTTTATTTAAATGTTTTAATTTTAGAAATTTTAATTTATTTTGTTTCAATGTAGTTGATGTGCCTAATTTGTTTTGGAAAAGTCCCAGAATCACTGTGCCTTGTGTTTTGAAGTGGTCATGCGACTAATCAATTTTTTGGTAAAGGTAGAGACCGACCACACATAGAATTCACAATCAACTTTATGTAGTGTGAAAATTATAGTAAAGGGTAATACCATAAATTGTTCCCTATATTATTCATCGACTGAACACCTAAATAAATTTGGGTGTCAAAATTTAGCAAAGGAAACCATCGATCGTGCCCTGGTTAGACCATGCCCTTCTCCTACAAGATACCATGAGAATTTGATCGTGCAACTAATCCTCTAACTATTCCAACCCACTTGTAAATTGAGAGGCATCAACCGTGTGAAATGGGATATAACACATCTATCTATTCGAACATATTTTTTTTATAATGATGGATATGAAAAGAAGTTGAACTCGAATAAAGAGATTGAAGATTTCTAGTCTGAATCAAGAGATGTGAACAGGGCCAAGTTCAGTTCTATTACTTATCACCGAGGATCTGAGTGAGGATAGAATTACTATTTGTGATGATTATGTATATTTAATTAAGTATTGAGAGTTAACTCAAACCTAACCAAGGCTGAGGAAGGTTTGATAGGATGGTACAACTAGAGATAATGGTCACTAGACATGGGAAGCTAATTTGCACTTATGTGTGGGATGAAGAACCATCAAAGATCGAGGGTGAAGATAATGATTCTTCATATATAAAGTTGGTTTCACCATCTGAAATGCTCAAAACCAAGGTTGAATTCATCATAGAACATAGGAAACCATATTCAGTAGTTGAAGTCTAGGATCTGATTAAATATGGTTACTGAAGCTCCATTAATGAAGAGTGAAGATGAATTTGATTCCACACATTGAGGAAGAATAATCTGAGTATTTTTATGAAATTATAAAAGTCATGAATTAGGTTACCTAGTGTCACTTGATGATTGAAAACTCAAATTGATTTTGATATGATTAAGGGAATAACTATTGTTGAGTTGTTGGTGAAGATTTTAAGTTGTGGGAACTAAATATGTAAATTTGATAACCATCATACCTAGGTTGAAGGAAGGCTCAACCATGGATGAATGAAGCAAATGATTTACTGGGTTTTTCAAAGAATCTATATTTGGGTTTGATGATTTAAATTTTGGGATTACGGGTTTTAATTTCTTATAGTTCTAATTTTAAAATAGTGGGTTCCTCTGAGTTTTCCTATAATTCGGCTGAAACATTTGGAAATGGTTCACCCCACCTATTCATAGAAATTCATGTGTGACGTTGTTGTATCAAGCTTGAAATATTGGTGAGTTAGGTTGTGATGGTATCAATATCAATTTCTGTTAACTGATGGAGGTTTTTGTTGAGCTAAATAATTTTATAGATCTGAAAAAAAATGTGAGTCATGCAAGACTGAGTCTAACCCTAATTGTAAAAAGAGTTGAAGACATCATGACACGTGTAGATGGAATTAGAATATGACATCATTAAGTCATTTGTTGGGAAGAGTAAGTGAATTCGTAAGGCATCTTGATGAAGCTTCATGAATCATAATATTCACACGGGTGGATCATATTCTATGTTCAGGATTCTATTCAAGTCATGTGCAAGTGTTAAATAACATTAACCAATTCCATGTCATTTGTCTATAGGGAAAGAATGATCTAATTCATTGAAATGTGACTATGAAATAGTATTAAAAAAATTAAATAAAGTTTTAATCAGAGGAGAAAATGGGGGGACACTTCTATATAATGGGCATGGCCAATAGAGAATTTTGGGAGGAAAAGATCTTCAAAATGAGATTTCAGACGAGAACAAAGAACTTAACAGAGATGAGAAGTACTCATTCATGATCAATAATAGAGGGGAGATTTATTCAATAATTTTTCATTAACTTATTTCTATTATAATAAAAATTTAATTCTTTTACAATTTTTGAATTGAAAATGTTTTGTTGATAACTTTTTTCTTTGGGAATTACACTACTGGATTCATATTTTTTACTTCTTCTCGATTTTTTTAAAATTGTATCATGCCTCTACCATTTTATTTTCAAAACATTATAAGGTTTCAGTTAGATTGATTTTTATTGAAATTTATATGATTACATTATGGTTGAAAGATTCTTGAGGTGGCTAGATGCAAGAATCGTCCCTCATTGGGAGGTTCTCTGGTGAAGAAGATTAACCTAATTGAGTTTTTGGATACACTTATAATAAATTTTCCATGAAATAATTTTATACTAAACTGTCAAAATTACCCTTATATTTTCTTATTATTGTTTTTAGTTATTATTCTCATACTTGAATATTTTTCTTGTCACATCTAGTCTGAAATCATTGATTCCTTAAAATTTTGTTTTCCATAAAAAATGATGGCATTCATCATTATTTTGAGTTTTGGGTTTTTTAAATTTTGGGTTTGAATAATCATTTTACCCTTACTTATGGGTTTGAAACCTTAATCATTATTATACAAATATTTAGTATGATTTAAAAAACAAAAAAATTGAACCTTTTAATGACAAGGCATTAGGTATCGGGGGTCCTCTGTAGGCCTCCCATGGTTGTTTGGATTTGGTTCTAGTGCGACACGACAACATGGTATGTTTTCACCAAATATTATGATTATAATTAAATTTTTTAATTAATTATATTTGATATAATAAATTTTTTTTATCTTCTTGGGTGAGTTATGAGCTTAGTTTTTTACATGAGTAGGGACCAAGCTTGGATGGACCTCAATGAGCCTTTCTAGATTTACCATCCCTTAGAGAAAATTATAAAAGTTTTAATTATGGTTGGTGGTCATGTGAACACACCATATGGTTTATACATGTGATCATTTGCATTGTGTCATGTGGCCTCTCTATCTTGGGGTGATTATCCTTTGAAATAAAATAATTGTTAAATGAGTAAATTAATTGTTAAATTGAAAACTAGTTAGAGTGTTAAATCTAATTAAATTAAATGACCAAGGGTGGACTGCACAAGGTGTTTAGGTCCACTATTGTACCTTGGACACCACATGGTTTCCTAGACCACCAATAGATAAAGTATTAAATTTTTTATTCAGGGATTCTGGTGACACATAGACCCTATGAGATGTGTTTAGCCTAGGTGGATCGACCATAGGATATGGGTGACGGGTTGGGTGATCATACCAACCTTATGAGACATTGAGGACTAAGATGGGACATATTCCATCTCTTGAGTGTTTCCAATTTTACATACCCTGTGTAGCTGGTGAGGTATCACTATATTGATGGTGATGTTGAGGGATGTAGTATTCCAAGGGCATCAAGTGTTGACCCCAGAACTAGATCAATATTGGTAATCCATGTGAAGGGGCCCCTACTATACTATGACATAGGGGACCCCAATGGGTTCTCTTGTGACTGAACAACCTAAGAGGGTGTGTATGAACTTGGTAGAGATGGTAGCGAGTGTCACCTTAAAACATGCACCGATCATGTGAGCATGATTGTGTTGTAGACTGTGAGGATGAGTTTAGGCATTCATCAAACCCCTATATTTTTTTTATGCTTCACCTGGTTATTTTGATTTAGTTGTTAAGCCATGGCATACTTCATGGGACTCGTTTTATGGGATTAATGTGACAATGGTATGTTGGATTCCCAAAGGTGTTTCCTAGGATCTATCTTTAGGCCTTATGTGATATAGCTGTTAGGTGTATTCGATGTGATGATGGATACTCAATATATATCATGGGATATGAGTGTTGACCCAAGGGAAGAATACCATGGATGTTAGGATTCAACCTCAAATATTTATGGGATTCTCTAGATTCCACATGTCTCTAGGATTCCTAGAATATTTGGGATCCATCTATCTAGGCTTGAGGATTGTGATCACTATTATTATAATGATGATATTCCTAAGTAAGCTAGAAGATCCAGTTGTTTGAGCCTAATGACATTACCTATTCTTGATCGGGATGCCCAAGATTCTTAGGATCAGTCCTTTTGGTATGGTGACTTGGGGGATGATTTGATTCAGGGATTACTCTGGATACTCAGGAATCGGCCTCGAGCAATTATTTATACTTGATTTTGGAGAGATGCCCAGGACAACTAGGATATGGTCATTGATCCATTTATGATGAGTATATGGAAATTTGAGACAAAGTATGTGGGATACTTGGGTTATACCATAGGATCAAATATTTATATAGTTGCCTTGATATCCTGATGTTCCTAGAGACACCCTGGAACTATACAAAGAACGTATGGTCGATTAGGGTCTCAAACCCAAGGATCGACAATAGTATGGTTTGGTATATGGGTTGGCATTGTTCATGTGACGTTCTTAGTGACATCCTAACATTATGATAATGTACATATTGTTGTTTTATTTTATTTATTATTCACTAGTTTATTTATTTATAATGAACATGTCACATGAACAAATCATTTTGTATACCAATTGGTATGAGACCACATTGGTGGTGCCTTACTGAGTTTTTTACTCACACCCTACTCAGGAAACCATTGCACATGGGTACCTGAACATCTATTACATGGTTATTTTATGAACAGGCTAGGTAGAGGCCCGAGATATCATGTTATAGCAAGAAATATTTGATGAGGTTGAATATTGGGAAAAGGAAAGTCTTGGTGTAGTCATGTAGCCAGCAAAATTAACTTTCCTTTTGTATTGGTCTATATATGTAACTATCTTAGTGGGTCATAAATGTTTGTTTTATGTGGATATTTGGGCATTTATTTTATTTCATTCACTGTCAGTCTTGTATATATTTATTATTTTCACTTTTAGTTTATCATAATGGATGATATTTAGTTATTTATTATTCTATTTCACACTCTAGTATTGGGGGTATATCCCCCACAATACCTCCTTAGATCATCACTATTAATCAAAATCATATGGTATTTGGGGTTCCATTCCCAAGGTCTTTTAGAAAATGGATTAGGGAACTAGTAGAGTGGACTATGACTTGAGATATTACTAAGTAGTATCAAAGGAGTTTTTATCCTTGTATTAATATTTTTTTATTTGATAGAAAAAATACTTAGGAATGTTTCAAAGCTTGTGATGGAACCTAGACTAGTGTATCATGAATACCCTTCCCGATAGAATTCCAGGTTTTCATGGGTATGAAATTTATTTTATTATCTTTTGATGTTATGGTTGATATTATTTTCACCTCATGTCACACACATGCTATTTGAGATTCATGAATTATGATTTATTGGATTTATATATCTTGTCATGCTGGAAAGAGACCATTTAAGAAATTGAAACTTAGTCTACATGATAAAGATTCATCTAATTCATCATATTAGGCACATAGAATTCACATGATATAGGCCTACTAGTTTTCTCATCATTACTAATGATTTAGGATCAGATATTTAAAATGTTTACAAATACTAATATGGATTTTTATCGTATAAGTACTCAGTGGGATTCTACTTAATCAGATTGACTTGTATATGTATCTCTTTATGATGTAAGGTCTTATGGATCATATGGTGAGATGATATATAGTGAGGATTACAATGATCCAGTATATTTGTGTGGGATGTGGGAGAACCTATTAAGTCATTTAGGATTAATTATTTAAAATTCCAGTAAGAACTTATAGGGTGTTTCCCATAAATATTGGAAGTTCCTTCTACTTAATCAAACAAGGTGATTATGATTCACTAAATACATATAATCTAGAATGATTCCATTTTATATATGCATATGACCTTGACTAGTGAAATGTGATTCTCTAGGGTAGTCTTATACAAGGAAGCTCAATGAGAATTGGGTCTCTTTTGGGCAGAAGGTTTGGCATGTGGTGATAGATTGTATTGTATGAGACCCTAAAGAGGGTTTTTTGGAATGCTTATATTATGGTTGATATGGAAATTGTGTGGTGTTTTTGTGTTTTTGGACCTATTGAGATATGGTTTTAGGATAGATGGGAAGACCTAGATGCCATGAGTTTCAACTTAGAAATTGTTTGACTAATGTGTAATGATGTTTATGGGAAACACTTGAGAGGGTTTAGCCCAAGATTAATAATATCTCAAGAGTGAAAATCCTAATTTATTTATTTAGGCTATTAAACCAATGCACATGGAGTGTTATTGATGCTATGGTGCGTGTATGGTGATGCATTGGGTTTTATGGAATCAAGAACCTTAGGTGTTTATTATTAGAATGTAAGACACATGGATTTCCTTGGTATCAAGGTGAGTTTAGGTAGGGTAGGATAATTCAAATTTATAGACTATATGCTTCAAGATATTCCTTAAGAGCATAGTGAGAGTGTAGGAAAGTGCTTGTATGATAGAATGATTCCATTGGAAGGGTGGGAATATGACACAACCTAGTACTAGAAAAGTTACCAATTTTAAAGAGGAGTGCCAAGGGTGTTCCTAGTTTTATGGGACTAACATTACCTAAGAATTTTCAAGGGTTTAGGCATAGGGCCATTTCTTGATTACATGAAACTCATTGGATATTGAGTTGGCTTTTCTTGTTAGGGTGATACTAGAGTAAATGCCTGTTCATTTTTAGATGAGATTCTTGCAAGCAGGGTGACCCGAAGCATCATATTAAATGAAGGAAGTGCCCCTATGGTGAGGTGTATTTTTGTAAATGGACCATTTGTAGTGAAATAGTCAATATAATAGTGATACTAGGGAGGAAATGAGTGTGGTTCATGAGAAATGACACACCTATGCGTTGGAACCTATTGAGTTTGTGCTTAAGGATAAGTATAATGGAATTCATATGGTGGGGAGTTCACCATTTTCCATCAAAATTTGAGACCCTCATCTTGGACTATATATTATTGTATGTCATGTAATTTATTCCCAAAAGTAGAAACATGTGTAGAATAATGTTTCATATCATCACTCTAATATGAGCGAGTTCAGCCCAATTCAGTCATCATGTGTGTGGATGTAAAGAACTTCGGTCATGAGATTTGAAGTTTTGATTAAATGAATTGATGACAGGGGAAACTTTTTTATTGGATAGAGTCCTATAAGTCATGGGTGGTGTACCCCCATGAGGTTAGTGTCACGATTTTGGGATACCGATTGGTAGATTTCTCTAAAGAAAATTAGATGGAAATGATCAAACAAGTTCCAGACATGAATTCAGGTATTGTATTGTGTGGGGACTAAGCATGGGTGTTGGGTTCTAGTCAGTTTAAGAAAAACCAAACGTATTGAATAAAGAATGAATCAGTTATTGTAAAAAATGTGACATGGGTTCAGTCGAATAAGGATTCATTCATGGAGATTACATCAAGATTAATGTGTGGACACTGGTGTGGGTACTTGGACAATCATAGGATGAACTTTGTATTAAAAGGATCTTGATTTGGTAGTTTTTCAATCATCAAATAGTCATAGCCTATAGTTTTCGATAAAGTGTTTTCTAGAGTTGGTTTAACCAATTTTTTTGCAAGAAATGGAATGTGGTAAATCTATAACTACATCAGGTGCATAATTTTAGATACAAAGGGTGTGTTTTGAGAATTGGATAGATCCTTTTGGGGGGAAATTCAGTGAATAATTTGGTGCTTGGATAACGGGGTCCCATTTATTTATATTGTAATTTTAGAACAGCGAGGCACTAGAGTTGAGATGCTAGTTTCACTTATTTTTAGGTGTGGTGGGTTGGAAACTGAATTAGGAGAGTTAATGGAATGTAGGTATGGATTTCAAATGAGTAATTACAATGGTTAAGGGAACTAAAACATTATAATTGGAATCTAGGAACTAAGATCTATGTTAGGGATAACCATATGTTGAATGGATAATTAGATGACCATGTGGTCATGTCTTGGGATGTATAGGATCAAACAAGAATCATCATAGTGTTCCTATAATGGTAATGAGCATTAGACCATGGTTTGGAGACATAAGTGCCTATATTTTGGGGTTGCACTTTGGAATCACATTTGGTGGTTTGAATTGGTATATGGTCATTTGATGATGAATGGACAACCATAATTGGTCGGGAGGTACAAATGGGTGACCAATGTCATGACCCCCTCCCCCCAAATATACCATAATGAAGGGAGAAAGATAATGAACCCCGAGTCCTGCCTCCAATAGGCCTTAGGTTGGATACTAGCACTGAGTGTATAAAAATCACATGAAATGGGTGACATTTCACTCCATAATAATATAGGATCGAGAGATAAGATGAATCATCCACAAACAACTCCATGGAATAATAAAAAAAGAAACCAAAACTACCCCACATGAATGTATAAATAAAACTGATATAGATAAATGTATCCAAAGTAAATAGCCAAAATCAAAGATAAGGTAGTAAAAAAACATCTATCCAAAGGTCTGAGCGAGTAATGTTCATCACGGTCTATGTAGTCCTCTTGGAAACTTAAAAAAAGTTTATATACATAGGGTGAGCACACAAGTATACTCAATTGGAAAACCAAAGTCCCTCATGCACATGGGAAAAAACATACTAATTCACCTATGAGAAAACAATAGAACCAATAACACCTAAATAGGTCAAGTATTTATCCCAACATCACTAAGGAACACTCACCAAATAATGTGAGACAAATAATATAATATAACATGAGTCACATCGATAAAAGGGTACCCCACACCGCTTTCCAGATGGTATGCCTCTATCACACCCTAATGTTGTATTTCCCCAATCTATCATCTCTTTCGAATACCACACCACTCCACAAGCGTGGTAACATCACATATCACCCACAAACACCTAGGACATTACCTCACAAGCATGATCACATCACATCTCGACCGCAGTCACCTGGTCCATCACATCACAACCACTGCCATAACCAAAGTAGTAGGGTATCATTAAAATGAAAGAAATAAACCTCGTTCCCTCATCATACCCCAAACAACCCCCACCATAAGTTTCCCCACAAGAATGATCATAATACATCTCACCTGAAAACACATAGGCTACATCACATCTCGCCCAAAGACACCTAGGCTTTCCGCCGCATAAGTAGGACCACAACACATCTCAATCAAATAAACTTAGGATATCATAATCACTATCTAGTGCACTAATAGACCTCCTACCATCACATCTTATGAAATACCAACATCAACTGGAAGAGATAATGGGAAAGAGTAGGCACCCAAGCATCCATCCTCTTCACCAGATGTCAGACAAAAACCTCTACATGACTATACAGGTGTCGGAACATGGTGATAAATGTGGTTGGGGTGCATATATAAATAAAAAATAATATAAAAGTATGTACATATTTCCACACATGGACCAACCTATGGGTTCACAACCAAATTCTAACCAACTCACAAAAACATCATCAGTTTTCTACCACCATTAAATGCATAACACCAAGCAAGTCACCATCCACATCACACCAAAAAACAATTCCATTATCTAACCCACTAATTTCATTATAAATCATCATCTGTATTTAACCACACATCCCATCATTTAATTATTCATTAACCATTTTTATCCCATAAACTGAACCAAACCCTAGACATTTAAAATTAACATTATTAAACAATTACATTACTACTTAATCATCTAACACAACACAACCACACATCACAATTATCCCATCATCCCCATCATATTACTTCCCAAAAATCATTGAAAAACAACCACCACCTCACTACCCCAAAAGCAAAGTAAAACAACCACCACCTCGCCGCCCCAAAATTACAGCCAAACAACCACCACCTCACCACCCCAAAAGCACATCCAAACAACCACATATCTTCCAACACCTCATCACAACTACACTTCACCACCCCACAATCCTAGAAACACATCACGAGACATCAAGGATCATTTTACAGATTTA
This sequence comes from Viscum album, assembly GCA_963277665.1. Lineage (NCBI taxonomy): Eukaryota > Viridiplantae > Streptophyta > Magnoliopsida > Santalales > Viscaceae > Viscum > Viscum album. The sequence continues at coordinate 897,438,429 of OY728142.1, forward strand.
ACAAAGGGATTTTATTACATTTCAATTTATTTTAGGGGTGTTTTCACACAACCCATAAATCCTATTGTAGCCATTTCATTATAAAAATATAAGTGGTTAGTAAATTTCTATTTTAGGGTGATATCAAAACAATCGTAGTAGGAATAACAGTCACAAAACATATCATCTAGTATAAACAAATCCCCCAAGTAATCAAGCTTATACAGTCCATAATATCACAATAATATCAAAGATGTATTTGTATGATAATCAAACACATTTACCCTTCAATTTCAATCAAACCAATTCTTTTTCTTTGATTAATCCATATTAATCATAACCCATAGATAAAAAGGAGTAAACCCCTCCCGTATAATACACAATAAAGATAAAATATGGATTCCCTACCTCAAAGTGGTTTTTATGACTCATTGTGCACCATAGGGAAAAGAAGAAATATGTAAAAAACACAACTTAACCACAAAAAAACAAAAATAAACCTACACCACACCCAAATATCATCAAAAATTAGGCTAAATTACATCTTAAACCAAAAAAACATCATCATAGTAAAAACTTGTGAGAATAAAAATAGAAAACCAATAATAAAGGGAGAAAAACTCACCACTGATTGCCAATGAACAACCACTAGAACCAATAGATCAAAGAAAGGGAGGAGAGAGCTAGAAAATATCATCTAGTCACCTAGGGTTCCTCCAAAAAGAGAAAGGGAGAGAAGGGTATGGCTGAATGAAAAGTTTCAATTGAGAAAAAGGATTTATAACTTGGATCCCTTTTTTACACATTGTGTAATAAATTCACAACATGTAATTAATGGGATTCTTGAAAATTTTCACTTTCATCGAAAAATGCATCACTTCAGGAATTATTTATTTCATGTCATGAATCCCACTTACATGATGTGTAATCTATTTCATAGACTCCCCCTTAGCTGCATATAGTCCATAAACTATCCAGCTATACAAGCTATAAACTACCTTTACACGTTATATATACAATACATGATGTGTATTTCCTGTAACAGGTCTGATGCACCTCTAGCCTCTACAAAAAAACTCCTGGAACCTCCCCCAAACACCCCCATCCACCAAAACTAGAAAAGTAACAAGAAGATAAGGCACAAAAAATATATAAAATTATTTTTAAATGATTAACTCCCTCTAAAATTTAAAATCAAGCCCATAAGGAAAAGGGTCCAAATAACCACCTCGTGAGATACCTCTCAAGGATCTCATCAAACCTCAAAGGCTACCACCAGCCAAACATTCCAAACCAAATGGCCACAAATCATATTGAACAACATCATCACTACACAACAACAACATAAAAACCGTCCAACCTCTACGTAGCCCAAACCAACAACCTTCGTAACCAATAAACCACACTACCCTGAACATATGATTTAGGGAATTCCATCCCCCATGTCAACATACTATTCACTCTGTGTGGCACAAACTCACCCAAACATGTTTAATTTCATCATAGTTAATGTGTATTGATTATGAATCAAGAAATACCCTTTTCATATTCCATGACTTTATCACCCATCATACATCACAAAATAGGGAAACCAGCTCATCAGATAAAATAGAAGGATTAAAACATCACATCAAAAAGAAAAATAGATCAAGGAAAACTCAAAACAGCTCTGGGTACTAGGCATGAATATGTCTCTCTCACTCCCAAGTACTCTCCTCTAAGACATGATGCCTCCAAAAAAATGAACCAAATTAATGGTCTATCTGCATAGTGTTTTCTCCTAATAATCCTAGGTCTCTACTAGTCCCTCCACAAACATCTCATCATCCTCGATATCTAAATATCTCTAGTTAATGACATGGGTTTTGTTGTGAAGATACCAATGAAACTATGATATGTGGAAGACATCATGGACCCACTCCATCCTCGATAGAAACATCAACTGATAAGCCACCTTGACAACTCTCCCCAACACCTCAAAGGGCTCAAAAACCCTGGGAGAAATATTACTCCCCATACCAATCCTTTGTTTCCTGTGTCGAGGGGAAACCATCAAGAACACATGGTACCCAACCTAGAACTCCAAGGGCCTCCTCCTATAATCGTAATAATACTTTTTCTGGTATTTCACTTCTTTCATCCTCTCACGAACCAGCTAAACCTTCTCTTTCATGTTATGCACCACATCGGTATCAAGAACTATTACCTCCCCAACCTCCATCTAGAATAAAGAAGAACCACATGGTCACCCATATAAAGCCTCAAATAGGGCCATTTTAATGGAATAGTGATAAGTATTGTTTTATGAAAACTTCAAAAAGGAAGTTGTCATACCCAAGATCCAAAAAAGTCCAAGATGCACACCTACGACATATCCTCCCATGCCTAGATAGCCCAATCCATATTCCCACCCTTATGAGGGTAGAAGAATTTATAATAAATAATTGAGTGACAAAATAAAGTTTCAATCCCCTCTAGAATCTTGAGGTAAAATTTTCATCCCAATCTAAGACAATAGAACTTGGAAATTCATGCAACTTCACAACTCATCCTCATAACACTTGGCCAAAGCATCCACTGCACCTGACTCCATGATCACAAAGAAGTGGGCTGATTTCTCCAACCAAACCATGATCACCCAGATAGAATCACAACCTACCTGAGATCAAGGTAACCCTTTGATGAAATTAATTAATAAATCATCCTATTTCCACTCAAGAACATCCAAAGACTGTAACAAATCACCAATAACATGATGTTTGGCCTCTACTTACTGGCAAACCAAGCACTTCACCACAAACTATGCCACCGCATGTTTCATCCCGAACCATAAAAAAGGAATCATCGATCCATGGTACGTCTTGAAAACTCATGGGTGTAATTCTAAAGGTGATTTTTGAAATTAAAAAATAACCCCCTCATAAATCACTACCAGAAGAAATAACCTCCCACGAAATAATATTTGGTTCTGAACATCCTCAGATCATCCCTCTAGAGCATCACCATGGATAACAAAATCATGCATCACCTCTTACTATGAGTCTCCCCACCAAGACTCCTCCACCTGACGCATAAAAGAAGGATTCACTATCATATGAAATAAAAAACCTCTACCACCATCCACCCTTGCATCTAAGTGAAATGATTCCAACTCCTCCGTTACTATCCAATAATCCCTAGACTCCCAAAAAACATCCTTCCCCAACTTCCTACTCAAAGAATCAACCAAAAAAATTCCCTTTATTGAGGTGTAAGAGATATCAAAATCGTAATCCTGAAGAAACTCCATCCACCTTCACTTCCATACATTAAAATCACACTGATAAATGATATACCTCAAGCTCTTGTGGTCTTTGAATACCACAAAGTACTCCCCAATGAGGTAATTCCACTATAACTTCAGCACAAAAACCACCACTTCCAAATTTAAATCATGATTGGAATAGTTACATACTTGGAAATGTAACTTCCTATACCCATAAAAGATCACTTCCCTCTACTAAATCAATATTAATCCCAAACCTAGATGAGAAGTTTCACAAAACTTATCAAACAACATGTTCTTTTTAGGAAACTCAAGAACTAGCCAAATTCCCCTTTAGGTGAACAAACGATGACTGACACTGATCATTCTACACAAAAATTTGGTCTTTCTTGGTCAATGTTATAAATGGGGATGTAACTCAAGAGAAATCGAGCACAAAACTCTGATAATAGATTTCAATACAAATAAAACTACAATCCTATGACATTTTTTTGTGTTTTTTCCAAGAAATAACTTTCTTGGCCTTCGATGGGTCCTCTGACACACCCTACTAAGACACCACAATCCCAAGGAATGGACCTCTAATGCCCAAAACTTACACTTGGACAAATTTCCATAGAGTTAGTGGGGTTGAAGGACTTGAAAAATATCTCTGAGTTGATCAAAATTATCCTCCTACGACTTTTATTATATCAATATATCATGATGAACATGACAATGAACTAATCCATGAACTTATGAAACATAGAGTTCATAAGCCCCATGAACATGGTTGGTACATTCGTAACACCGAATTGCATGAAAACAAATTCGAAGTAGGCATACCAGAATCTGAAGGAGGTATTTATAAAATCACACCCCTTCACCCTCAACTGGTGATATCTAGAATGTGGATCAATCTCACAAAACCAACTCCCACCTCTCATTTAGTCAAAATTATCATCTATACTCGGAAAAGGGTAACAATTCCCAACCATAACATGATACACCCTCTAGTAGTCTATGTACAAACTCAAACTACCATCCACCTTCTTGGAGAACAACACTAGAGAACCCCATGGTTACACACTAGGTTAGATAAAACCCTTATGCATCATATCATTAATCTGAATCCTCAACTACCCCAATTCAGAAGGTTTCATCTGATAAGGAACCATTTAAATTTGATAAGAACCAGGATACAAGTATATCCCAAACTCAACATCACGTCAAGGGGGTATCATCCCATCATACTCTAGGATAATATCTAGGAACTTCCTAATGACCCAGGGGACCTCCACTATATTGATGTCCACTAATTCCATTGAAAACTCATCCATTAAAGAAATAAGGGGCTCTACACACTGAATTTCATCCTGAAAACCCCACTCATCAATGAAAACTACATACTAGACATCCACATCTAAAATCATGAATCTCCTCTGAAATAATTTGATAACATCATGTATAGAATACAACTATAAAATGTTGAGGATAACATTGTATAGCTGCATCAGTAGAAATAAAATATCCCCAAGAGATTGATGCAGCCCCATCATCAGTCTATACCCTTGGAACATATCAAACAATATGGTTTGGCCTTTGATTGTTATATTCAACACCAACAGTACAATAATCCTCCCTACTTCTAGTCCTAGATCACAAAATAGAGTTGGTGTATCAAAGGAGTGTGAATATACTAAATCAAACAGGGTATAATAAGAGTACTAAACAAGCTGATCATACCTCTAACGATATCTATCGCATCTGGAGATGTTGCATCCACTACGTGCAACTGACCAAGCCCAAATCCTCTACCTCTCTACTGAAGACCACCTCCATGACCATTCTTGCGTCGAGGTCCCTAAACATGAGGAACATCATGAGGTCATCCTCTACCTATTCCATCTCCCCTCAGTAGAGCATAAGCCTGCTTCCCCTACTACTGAAATGATCTCACTAGAAAATACTACTGATACTAGAGATGAACCTATCCATCTCCACCAAATTGAGATCAAGGCACCAATGGGCACTAGTTCTGGAGATGTACACAAACCCCCTAACCAAAACACACTAGATTAAAGACCCCAAATAATCATAGAAACCACTTCCCTCATAAGGCTAGATATAAAACTATTTAGGTTGACTCCCCACTAGTCAAAACCTCAAAGTTCCAAGTGTCTAAGACCTTATACTAACAAATATCCTCCTCGAGGAACCCTACTGGTTCCCCTATCAGGGTAAATCTCCTCAGGAGTGCATACACTCAATCACATCTTCCTTCTTGTGAACCTCCTGGAAATGTAAAAGGCGTAACTACATACTGGATAGAAGGAAAGAGTGCCTCCTCAAGGTGTCTCACACGAGACTTCTCATTTGGAAAAATTATCGAAAAAAATAAAAAAGTTCCTTGAACTTGATTCCCGACATTCACACTGACATGATCCCCTAAAAAAGATTTAGAAGCTCATGCCTCTTCAATACCTTCATAATAGATGAAAGGAACTCTACCTATAACTATTTTTGAAATTAGACCCATGAAACAAATTCCTGCTTCTGCTCTCCCAAATATAACTTCCACCACTGACACACATCTCCCTGCATCTGACTAACTACCAAAGGGACCTAGTACTCTTTCGAGGCCTAGATCAAACTGAAACTGATATCAAGATCCTACAGCCATCTCTCTATCTCCACGTATGAAAAACTATCCTCATACTTCCCCAAGGTATACCGTTGAAAAGGTTGAAATTACCTCTAACAAGACTCATCCTCCTCTGTTAGATAAAACCTAAAATGACCAACTGAATTATCTTGTTGAACCACAACTACTTGTGCCACATGCAGATGATGAACAAGATCTATAGAAAAAAAAGAAGAAAAAAATTTCTTAATCCTAGTAGTATGTAATTTCATTAAGATTCATTTTAATTCACTTTGATTCATTTTAAACTTCCTAGAACAAACCAATTCAATCAATAACACAAGTTATTATAATGCTTTTACCTCTCCTAGGTCTCTTCCCTACAAACAGGTCCATCACACTTAGTCATTCAATAATATAAATGTCCATGCATTGGATCATGGGGGTCCCTAAAATTCCATGTCCTAGATAGTCTCCCTAGCCTATGTCACAAACAAAGGTCAACTAAAACTGCTTCCATACCAACCCATACAATCTCATTGTTCCTAACTACAAACTCATTCTTATCTATCAACCATCATCCTTTGATACCACTCTATCATGACCCCCTCCCTCTAAATATACCACAATTAGGGGGAAGAGATAATGAAACCTTGAGTCCCTCCTCTTGTATGCCCCATGTTTATGTTTAGTACCAAAGGTATAATAATATCATGAAATTAGAGGCATTACCCTCTATGATAATATAGGATCAGGAGATAAGAGGAATCATCCACAAAAATAATCCATGGAATAATATAAAAAGAATCCAAAACCACCCCACATGCATGTATAAATAAAAATGATACAGATAAAAGTATCCAAAGTAAATACCCAAAAGAAAAGATAAGGCAGTGACATAATAACTATAAAATGGTTTGAGCTATTAATGTCCATCATGGTCCACGTAGTACTTCTAGAAAACTGAAAATAGTTTATACACGTAGGGTAAGAATATAGGTATACTCAGTAGGAAAACCAAAGTCTCTCATGCACATGTGAAAGAAGCATACTAATACACCCATGAGAAAACAATAGATCCAAAAGAACCTAAACAAGTTAACTATCCATCCTAATATCACTAAGGTACACTCACTAAATAACTCAATCCAGGTAATATAATATAACATGATTCACATAGATAAAAGGGTACCCCACACCACTTTCCCATAGGTATGTCACTCTCACACCCCAATTCCGTACTTCCTGGTGCCCCCATATCTTCTGAAAACCACACCTCCCCACAATTACTATCACATCACATCTCACCCATAGAAACCTGGGCAACTGACCAACAAGCACGTTCATATAACTTCTTACATGAAAACACTTGGGCTATCACATCACAACCATTGCCATAACTAGAGTAGTAGGGTATCATGAACATGAAGAACATCAACCTAGTTCCCTCCTCCAACCATGTATGACCTCCGCCCTAATCCACCCCACAATCATGGTCATAACACATCTTTCTCTAAAATACCTAGGCTACATTATATCTCACCAAAAGACACTTGGGCTTGCCTCCCCACAAGCAAGACCACATCACATCTCTCCCGAAAACACATGGGCTATCACTATTGGATTTGGTAGCCTAGAACCAACTACTTTGTACTTCATTCATTAATAAAAGCCTTATCACATCTTGATTGTTATTCTGCGTGAAAATTCATGTGATAATGTCCTAATGATAGCTGTTGCATTAAAGGGTCAGAGCAGATTCCAGCTATGATGAGAACCCGAAAGTGCCATAACACTATTCTTGAATATATGTTCTATGGCTGGATGATATTATTTGAGGGACACAAATAATATAGGACATTAGGGGTGAGGACTCATAAAACTTTTAGGCACCATCTCATGGTGTTCACCCTTGGTAATATCCAGGAGGATATTATGAGAACCAGACCCGCCAATAGGAAATCCACATTTCATAGTGTCATTGGTTGTTCCTATCTGCGAACGTGTGTATTGATCCTTAGACCATAAAGTTATTATTAATGGGTATTACAACTCGTGCACATATATGTATTGATGAAAAATATGACGACACACTGTTCGCAGTGTGGTTGGATACGTTGGGTGCATCACGAGTAATACTGCATTAATAGATATTGCGAGAAAGGATTTGTCTCTTCTGTTCCATAACGGAAGTAGATATCTCAGGCCCTTTGATGGAATTGATATAGACTAAATAAATCCATGTCCATGGTAAGGTATGGGTGAGTTCTATTTCAGAATGTCAAAGAAAGAATAATCAAGCACGTGGGTTAATGACACTAGCATGCAACCCGCTTGATTCGAGATATCATAACAAAGGGATTATATTACACTGTAAGATTTAGTAGGAGGTGACACATAATTTCGGCTTTAACTTCTTTCCTTATGGGTTCCTTGGCGTGTTTCTAGATGCTAACCTTGGACTTTAGGCAGGCTCTGCCAAATGCCACTGAGAAAGAGGCCTAGAGGGTCACACACTAAGTGTGTCCATGTATCTCAGTTAAATATTAATTTAACAAGTTAAATAAATATTATTCCCAACTGTGGTATAATAATTACTTAAGGATGACTGATCACATTTATTTCGACACTAGTTATTCGAGAGAATATATTGTGGACGAAATAATATTTATTAATGAGTGATGCAGTTATATTTATTTAAGAAATAAATAGTCATTACTCAAGGTCTAAAAATGTGGTGGAAGAAATAAAGGAAAGTGGAAAATAAAAGTACATGCCGTGTATATTAAATATACACGCCATGTAGTTTTATGGAAAACGAGTACACGGCTTGCCCGGCTGGAAACCATGTAACGCGAAAACTACACGGCGTGTGTCCCACAGAACACGTCATGTACTCCGAAAATTTCCAAAGTACATTAACATGCCCTATCCCCGAGCGTGTACTTCGGATGGATGGTGAAGAAAAGTACATGTTGTGTAGTCGGAACTACACGCCGTGTACTCACCCAAATTACGCAGATTTATTATAATTTATTATTATATTATACAAACCCTTGAGACGTGTACCATGGTGCAGGCGTAAAGTTGAGGCACAACAAGTGATAGGTGTTTTATATATATGTGTTTAATTTAACATCTGCGTAATGAATGAAAATTCACCGGGTTTCCTCCAAGGTACAAGTTACGTACAAAGATAATTTTAAATGAATTTATTTGTTTAAAATTATGATGGATGAAAATATCAAGGATGTTCAGAAAAGGGTTTAAGATAAAAGGATTGATTAATTATAGATAATTAATTGATTCGAGCGTGATTTATCTTAAACAAGAACGATTAAAGAATTGAATGCTATTTTTATTTATGCATAAATATCGTTGCATGTATGGATGATCATGAGCTAGACTGAGACCTTTGTATGTGAATGGTTTCTTTTAATTTATTTATTTAAATTAAATTTTTTGGCCTGCGAGCCATCTCTTCATTAATATGTAGGGCATGTGCTCCCAAGGATGCTTTTATGTAAAAACCCCTTTTTACCTCTCACCTTCGTGTGAGATAAATTCATATGTAATGGATGGATCTCCCAACCTAGTGGAGGTGGCTCAAGTCAGGAGCCAAGGTGAAACCAATCCAAGGAGATACAAAGGTGGATAGGTGGAAAGCTGTAAACACAAACCCAAAAGGTTCAAGGTGTTTCTCCCCTAGGTCTTGGGTTATTTTATCAACCGCTAGATAAAATAACCAATATAAAAGCTCAAGATCATACCATTTATTTTATTTATATCAGTTGCATGGTTTATTTATTGTGGGTGTGTTGTCACGATCGCACAATTAATGAATTAAATGATCATGCAAGATGGAACTAAAATAAAACCGGCTTATAAGTAAATATTATTTTAGACATGGTTAATCACTTAAGTATATCCCACTTAATATTAACAAGAATGTAATCAAAGATAACAAAATGGAAATTTACGTATAAGGATAAAATCCCTCAAAAGAAATATTAAGTCTGTATAGCCTTCCATAATCTTGGTTAGAATCAAACCATAGTTCAAAGTTCTTGACCAACCCTAGTTGGGGTGATTTCAATTATCGAGGAATTATAATTATTGGTTTTGGGTTGACTTGACTTGGTTTGCATCAAGGGTTGACTGCCACAGTAGGACTTGGTGTGACCAAGAGGCAAAGGTTGAGGAAATCCCAAATAAAAGGATTTCAGGATTGGGGAGTCCACTCCGTGGATCAAGGAGCTACGAGTCAATACAGTTGGAATTTGGAATGCCTACCTAAAACCCATCATGTTTCTTGACCAACCCTAGTTGGGGTAATGCGAAGGGAAATATGGATCCTTTCCATTAGAATATTCAGGCAACAGAATATTCCGAAGTCAATGGTGAGGGATATTGGATTTCGATAAAATAGAGGGAGACTAATAAGTATTAATTTATTTATTTGTCTTAGTTTTGTAATAAAGTACTAAACCTTTTCTCATCTTAATTTGTAGAAAATACAATAAAATGACTTCAAACATATCATTGTGAACCGTACTCAAGAAGGAAAACCTTCTCACTGGCACCAATTTCCAAGAGTGGCAGAGGCATTTATGCGTCATCCTTCACCACGAAAGGAAATTGTATGTGCTAGAAGAGCGTATTCCAGTTGCACCTGAGAAAGAGGCCAGTGATGAAGAATTATCTCTCTATATGAAACACATGGATGATTCCATAGATGTACAGTGTTTCATGCTATCGGCCATGTCCAATAAGCTCTTGAAGAAACATGAAAACATGGATGTGTATAGCATGATGTCTCACCTTAAGGATATCTACCAAGAGAAGGCGAGACAGGAGAGGTACGAGATCTCCAATGCTTTGTTTACAACTAAGCTTGGAGAGTTTGCGCCTGCTGGGCCTCATGTATTCAAGATTATTGGATACATTGAACGCCTGGACATCTTAGGGATTAAATTCCTGGATGAGTTACGTACAGATCTCATCCTATCATCACTGCCCAAGACCTTCTCTAGCTTCATTGTCAATTATAACATGAGAAGCAGTGAGAAGAGTCTATCAGAGCTTCTGACCTTGATTCTCTAGGTAGATAAGGACATGGGGCGTGACAATCCCGCAGTCCTTATGGTGAACAATAAAAGGATGGACAAGGCAAAGGTTCCAAAGACTTATAAACGGTCTAAAGCCCCCGAGCACTGTCCCTCTAAGAAAGGGAAGATCCAGAGGCAGGGTAAGGAACGAGAGGCGGTGTGTTTTTCATGTGTCAAGTAGGGCCACTGGAAGAGGAACTACACCCAGAAGCATGGGGACGCTAAAGTTTCATTCGTTATCGAGTGTAATCATTCCATTTATACACATTTGGTATTAGATACATCTTGTGGGATTCACATCTGTATTCAAATGCAGGAACCAAGTACAATTAGAAATATTGCCAGAGGAGAGGTGGATCTTCGAGATACCAATCGCGCAAGGCTGGCTGCATTGGCTATTGGAAATTACAACCTCTCATTTCTGATTGGAATGATTTTGGTTTTACATAATTGTTATTATGTGCCTAGTGTTACCAAGAACATAATTTTTGTATCTTGTTTGGATATGGATGGATTTATTTTCAAGTTTGTAAATAAGGGTTGTCTCTTTTATAAGAACAATGTATGTTATGGTATGGCACATTTAAATAATGGTTTGTATGTATTAAATTAAAAAAACCAAGTTTTGTAAATCGATAAGGAAACAAACTCACATGACTCATACATCACCCAGTTTTGGCATCACCATCTCGGTCATGTGAACGAGAAGCGCTTGAAAAAGCTCTTCCCAGATGGCTATTTAGACTCTACTGAGCTAAAACCACTTGATAGATGTCAAGCTTGTTTATAAAGAAAAATGACCAAGCCACCTTTTGATGGACAGGGTGAAAGCGTCACAGATCTTCTAGGATTGGTACACACAGATGTGTGTGGAACATTTCCAGTAGAATATAGAGGTGGATATTCTTACTTCATTACATTAACTGATGATTTGAGTAGATATGGCTATGTCTACTTAAAGAGGTATAAGTCGGAGGCCTTAGAGAAATTTAAGTAATTCAAGAATGAATTATAGAATCATCTTGGTAAGAAGATAAAGAAGCTTCGATTGGATAGAGGTGGAGAATATCTGAACCAAGAGTTCATAGATCTTATATGGGAGTCTGGGATTCTATGTCATCTCACTCCTCCTTATACACCATAGTGGGATGGTGTTAGTGAAATGAGGAACCGCACCTTGTTGGACATGGTGAGGTCGATGATGAGTCATGCGGATCTTCCATTATCCTTTTGGGGATATTCATTACAAACTGTAGCATACACATTAAAATGAGTTCCAACTAAGGCGGAAAATGGAATTCCCTCTGAGCTATGGAATGGAAAGAAACCCATTTTGTTGCACATACATGTATGGGGATGTGAGGCATTTGTTAAGGCCTCCTCAGGCAAAAAACTAGCACCCCGGGGCACGAAGTGTATCTTTATAGGATATCCTAAGGAAACGAAAGGACATTACTTATATAACACTTTAGACAAGAAAGTGAATATTGCCAGACAAGCCGTCTTTCTTGCGAGGGAGCACATCCTCAAGAAGGATAGTGGGAGAAAGATTGACTTCGACGAAGTTGATGCTCAAGATACACAAGAGTTGGTACAAGAACAAGTTCTGCATGTCCCCGTGGAAGAGGTTCCAGAAACACAAGTACTGCGTAGAAGCTCAATAGAGGTAAGGGAACCAGAGAGATTTGGTTTCCTAGTCACCAAGGATGATGATTCATTATTGTTGGACAATGATGAACCTATCTCCTATAAGGAAGCAGTAGAAAGATCAGAAGGTGCAAGATGGATAGAATATATGAATTATGAGATGGATTCCATGTATCAGAACTAATTCTGGGTTCTGGTCGATGACCCAGTTGATGTAAAGCATGTTGGCTGCAAATGGGTATTCAAGAGAAAGCTGGACAGGGAAGGTCAAGATAGCACCTATAAAGCAAGGCTAGTGGCTAAAGGGTTCAGACAGCATCAAGGAATTGACTATGATGAAACCTTCTCACTAGTTTCCATGTTTAAATCCATAAGAATCATACTTGCCATAGCAGCCTACCATGACTACGAGGTTTGGCAGATGGAAGTCAAAATAGAATTCCTTAACGGGAACCTTCAGGAAGATGTCTATATGACACAACCAGAAGGGTTTGTGACACCAGGTGAATCCAAATGGTTTTGCAAGTTGTAGAAATCCATTTATGGATAAAAAAAAGTATCCAGGTCATGGAACATTCGATTTGATGAAGCCATAAAGGAATTTGGGTTCATTAAGAACGAATGTGAGCCATGTTTTTATAATCGATTTAATGGGAATGTGATCATTATCCTAGTAGTATATGTTGACGACATATTGCTTATTGGAAATGATGTACCGGTCTTATAGTCAGTTAAGGACAGGTTGAACAAGTGTTTCTCTAGGAAGGACTTGGGTGAACCAGCCTACATTCTAAGTATCAAGATCATTCGTGATAGATCCAAGAGGCTACTTGGAATAAGTCAGGGTACATACATTGACCAGATACAAAAGAGATTTAGTATGGAACAATCCAAGAGTGGATTAGTTCTAGTGTCACATGGCCTACATCTTTCTAAGAAAATGTGTCCTCAAACATAAAAAGATAAATATTTAATGAGTAAGATCCCATACACTTCGGCTATAGGATCCATCATGTATGCCATGTTCTGTACTAGGCTTGAAGTTGCCTATGCACTGAGCATGGTAGGAAGATATCAATCAGATCTTGGAGAACAGCATTGGACTTCTTTTAAGACTATCCTTAAGTATCTGAGAAGAATTAAGGATATGTTTCTGGTGTATTGATGAGACGAGGAGCTTGTCATCAAAGGGTATGCTGATGGTGGTTTTCAGAGAGATCAGAATGATCTGAAGTCGCAATCTGGATATGTTTTCTGTCTTAATGGAGGAGCTGTGAGCTGGAAGAGTTCAAAGTAGCCAGTTGTCGCCGATTCTATAGTGGAGTTTGAATATATAGCAGCTTCTTATGCAGCCAAGGAAGCCGTCTGGATTCCGAACTCTGTCCAGAAGTTTGATGTGGTGCCTAGCAGTAAATATCACATTACATTGTATTATGATAATACTGCAGCGGTGGCTCTTGAAAAAGAACCAAGGTCACATCAACTGAAAAAGAACATACATCGGAAGTATCACCTCTTGAGAGATTTCTATCAAAGGGGTGAAGTTGCAGTGAGTAGAGTGTCCATGGAAGAGAACGTGGCAGACCCCATGACTAAAGTCATATCTCATAAAAAGCATGAATATCAAGTGAGAGCTAGCAGGTTAAAGGTTGTTAGCAGTTGGTTCTAGTCCAAGTGGGAGTCTATTTGAGTTGGTGGACTATAACCAACTACTTTTTACATTATTCATTAATAAAATCCTTATCACATCTTGATTGTTCTTCTTCATGACAATGCATGTGATAATGTCCTAAGGATAGCTATTGCATTAAAGGGTCATAGCGGATCCCTGCTATGATGAGAACCCAGAACTTCCATAACACTATTCTTGAATATATGTTCTATGGAAAGATGATATTATTTGAGGGACACAAATGATACAGGACATTAGGGGTGAGGAATCATAAAACTTTGTGGTACAATCTCATAGTGTGCACCCTTGGTAATATCCAGGAGGATATTATGATAATGCAACCCGCCAGTAGGAAATCCACATTTCATAGGGTCATTGGATGTTCCTATCTGCGAACGTGTGTATTGATCCTTATACTTTAATATTATTATTAATGGGTATTACAACTCACGCACTTAGATGTATTGACAAAAACTATGATGACACATTGTTCGCAGTGAGGTAGGATACGTTGGGTATGTCATGAGTAATACTGCATTAATAGATAATGCGAGAAAGGATTTGTCCCTTCTGTTCCATAACAGAAGTAGATATCTCAGGGCCTTTGATAGAATTGATATAGCCTAAATAAATCCATGGCCATGGTAAGGTATGGGAGAGTTTGTTTCTGGAAAGTCAAAGAAATAATAATCGAGCAGGTGGGTTGATGACACTAGAATGCAACTCGCTTGATTCGAGATATTGTGACAAAGGGATTATATTACACGGTAAGCATTCGTAGGAGGTGACACATCATTGCGGCGTTAAATTCATTCTCTATGCGTGCCTTGGTGTGTTACTAGATGCTAACCATGGAATTTAGGCAGGCTCCGCCTAATGCCACTGAGAAAGAGGCCTAGAGGGTCACACACTAAGTGTGTCTATGTATCTCAGTTAAATATTAATTTACCAAGTTCAATAAAGATTATTCCCAACTGTGGTTTGATAATTATTTAAGGATGTCTGATCGCATTTATTTGGACACTAGTTATTCAAGAGAATATATTGTAGATGAAATAATTTTTATTAGCAAGTGATTCAGTTATATTTATTTAAGAAATAAATAGCCATTACTCAAGGTCTAATAAATGTGGTGGAGGAAATAAAGGAAAGTGGAAAATAGAAGTACACACCGTGTATATTAAATATACACACCATGTAGTTTTATGGAAAACGAGAACACGCCGTGTATTAATGATTACACACCGTGTAGTTTTTTCAGTCAGGAATTTTAGGATATAATATTATTTTATTAAATGATATTTATTATAATCAGCGTGGGAGAATGTCATGGAATTAATAATTCGACATAGGGGTTTTCAATAAGAGTTAATGAAATAAATAAAATGTGTAATGCATTTATTTGTTGTCATAACTCTATAATCTCAAAACCGATTATAAATATCCTCACAACACTAAAACTTTTTCACAAGAGAATCGTTGTGCACAACAACTCTGGAGAATTCTTTCAAGGCCGAAAGAACTCCTTCCTCCAAGAACGATCTCAAGACAGAGAGACAAAGGCGATCGAAGGCAGACATCGCAAGCAAAGGTTCTTCCGCGCCAGCACCTGGATATCCCTTCGGCGATGTCCGGAGATATGTGGCACATGTATGGATCAACTCTAGAGGAATCCTACACTTAGATTCTATGACGTAACGACGGATCACAGGATCGTGACTGGAGACTTCAATGAATAAATAATTCCACCAAGGTAATTCTTGTGAATTAATTAAATTATTTATAACCAACATATGGTGATCCTATCTCTATGGTTCTGAGATTCCCTCTTATGTTTTTCATTCCTCGTTCTATTCCAAAGATTCTTCGTTTTACATCATGACAGATCTCAGATTGAACATTGTTTAACATTAAAATTAAAGTTGGGAAAACCCACCAATGCACTTCCGTAGTGCCCGGAACCTACAATCACAACCAGTATTTATTTTTCTAAAAGTCCTTCATCCATCATAGCATATGCAAATCCTACCATTTATGGATGATAGAGTATGAAAAGAGTGAGTATCCATCCATCTGTCCTCCTCACCGGATGTTGGGAAAAACACCCCATGCATGACTATGCGGGTGTCGGTACATAATCATCAACATGAGTGGGTGCATATATACCAACTTATGGTTTCACAACCAAATGATAAATTAATCACAATAACATCATCACTATTGCAACCACCTTGAAATGAATAATACCACACAAGTCAAAAGTCACATCACACCACCAAACAATTCCATTATCCAACCCATTCATTTCATTATTAAGAATCATATGCGTTTAACCACATAACCTATCATTTATTTATTAATTATCCATTTCCATCCCATTAACCAAACAAAACCCCATCCATTTTAAATTAACATTATTATATAATTCCATTATGACTCGGGCATCTAACACAAAAAAACCACACATCATAAGTAGCACATAATCCTCATCAAACCATCACCTCACTGCCCCAAAATCACAGGAAAATAATCACCACCCCAAAATCAGGGCCAAACAACCACCACCACACCTCCCAAAAAAGAAATCCCAAACAACCACATATCGCCCAACGCCCCATTGCAATGACACATTGGCACCCCACAAACACGATTTCACGTCACAGCACATCAAAGATCATTTTACAGATTTAAAAAAG
Organism: Viscum album; assembly: GCA_963277665.1. Taxonomy (NCBI): domain Eukaryota; kingdom Viridiplantae; phylum Streptophyta; class Magnoliopsida; order Santalales; family Viscaceae; genus Viscum; species Viscum album. The sequence goes on from OY728142.1 coordinate 897,455,419, forward strand.
GGAATTTATCACATTTCACTTTATTTTATTGATGTTATCACATAATCCATAAATCATAGGGCATCCATTTCATTATCCAAATATAAGTGCTTAGTCAATTTCCATTTTTGAGTGATATCACAACAATCATAGTAGGAAAATCTGTTACAACACATATCATCTCGCACAAAAAAATCCCCCAATAGCCATAATTTTTAGTGGGGCATCAATCCTGTATAATTCACAATATCATAATAATATAAAAGTTGTAAAGACATGATAATCAAACCCCTTTTCCCTTAGATTTCAATTTAACCAATTCTTTATCTTTTATTAAGACAAAGAAACCATGACCCATATATAAATAAGAGTAAACCCCACCCACATGATACATAATAAAGATAAATGAGGGATTCCCTACCTCAAAGAAGCTTTTCTAACTCACTGTGCACCACAGGGAGAAGAAGAAATGACCAAAAACCACAACCGCACCACAAGAAATCATGGATCAACCTACCCCAAACTCAAAGATCTTTAAAATGTAGCCCAACTCACATTATAAACCAAAACAACATTTTTACGTTGAATACCTTGGATAAAAATAGGAGAAAATCACCAAGAAAGGGAGAATAAATCACCATCAATCACTAACGAACCACCATCAGAACCAACGGACTGAAGAAAGGGGGTAGAGAGATAGAAATTCTCCTCAGGGTGCTTAGGGTTCCTCCAAAATGAGAGAGGGAGAGAAGGATACATCCAAATGAAAATATCCGGCTGATAAAAGGGATTTAAAACCTAGATCCCTTAGTTTACACATCATGTAATAAATTCACAATGTGTAATTCAAGGGATGCCTGTAAATTTCCACTTTCTCCGAAAATCATGTTTCCTCAGACCTTTTTTATTACACGTGGTGAATCCAACTTACATGACATGTAATCTATATCACGACTTCCCCCCATAGCAATGTACATTCCATGAACGAGTTGACTGCACAATCTGTGAACCACATTTACAAATCATGTAAACAATACATGATGTGTGTTTACTACAACAGCTCTACTGTAGCTCCAGCCTCCACAGAAAACTCCCAGAACCTCCCTCAAACACCTTCAACCACAAAAAATATCAAAGTAACAGGATGGAATGAAAGAAACCATTATATCCACTGATAAATCTTAGTGAATAAAAGATTCGTGGTGGGTATACTGTAAGATCCCAATTCCATATGGGTTGAAAATTATAAAAGGAATTTAATTTTAAATATTAATGGGAAGGCTGAATTTCGATTCAAGATTTGGAATTGAGTTTTAATATTTTGAACACCATTAAAGGAGTGATTTAGATATGGTAGGAGGATTAAGAGTAATCTTGGGGTCATGGAGGAGCCTCAGGAAAGGTTGGGTGGTTACTGTAACCAAAGTTATAGTAGATCCACAAGCTCATCAGTGGTTTCTAGTAGTAGAAGGAGCTTCTACCAGTAGCCACCAACCATCTGGTTCCCTCCACCATCTCATCAATAGGATCATTAAATGTGGAAATTTCCCTTCCCCCCTTAAGTTTATGAGGTGGATCCCCCTCTCTTCATCCTCTTTTTCTTGAGTATGTCTCATGGGTTATCTCCCCCTCCACCACTTGTACCCCCCCCCCCCCACCGCTTGTTTGAGGGAGGTTCATGGGAATTTTCCATGGTGGATCAACTTACAGTTTCCCCTCCCTCCATCTACTCCTCTCCCCTCTTTTTTGCATTCATTTTCTCGTGTTATAGTTTATGTATTTTCAAAAAAATCATCAGAGAATAGTGAAATAATTGAATCCTTCAACACTTTAATATAGCCTAACTAGGGTCCATCCCATAATGACATCTATGAGTATTCATTTTTCATAAAAGGTATGTCACACCCTAGATTTATTTAGGGATTTGTGGTTAAATTAAATTAAATTAGTAATAGAATTGGTTTCATTACTTAGGTGTTTGTCCAAAATTGGTATCGGGGTCTGTTACGGGCCTCCCATAGTTGGTTGGATTTGTTTCTAGTGAAATATGGTGAAATTTTTAGTTTTATCCAAATATTCTCAATTCTAATTATATTTTTTATTTAATTTTATTTTATATAATTAGTTTTTTTTAGCTTATTTGTCTGAATTAAGATCTCAGTTGGTGGCACAAGATCAGATCAAGTTTGGATGAACCTCGTATGGCCTTAGTAGAGCTACCATTCCTTGGATAATATTGGGAAATATTAGGTTTAGTTAGGTGTTATAATGTAAACACCCTGTGGTTTATGCATGTGATCATATGAATTAAAGAATTTATCTTCTCTTCCTTAGGATGATCAACATTGGAATTAAAATAATTTTTAAATAAGTAAATTCATTTATAAATTGATAACTGGTTAAATTGTTATATATAATTAAATAAAATGTCTAGGGGTGGACTAAAAAAGGTTTCTAAGGCCACTATAGTCCCTTGAACAATAGTTGGTTGCCTTATCCATCAATGGATGAAGTCTTAAATGGTTTTTTATGGTGACATGCGATACACAGATGCCATCAGACTTGTTTATACTCAATGGATAGACCTTATGCTATGGGTGATGGTTTATGTGATTGTATCAACCTTGTGAGTCCTTGAGGACTAAGATGGTACTTATACAATCTCTTTAGTTTTTTCAATGTGACATACCTTGTGTAGTGGGTGAGGTCGTTGTATCATGATGATGATTTAGAGGGACATAATATTACTTGGGCATCGAGTGATAACCCATGACCTAGATAAAGACCAGGGACCCATGTGATGTTCCCTATACTATATTGTGTCCTAGGGGGCCTAATAGGTTCCCCAGTGATGGAAAGACCTTAAAAGGGTGTGTATGGCCTTGGTAGAGATGGAAGTGGGTTTCACCTTAAAACCTGCACCGATAATGTGATCCTATGGGGATATGGACTATAGAGATGGGTTTAGGAATTTGTTTAACCCCTATCTTGTCATTATGATTCACCTAGTTATTTTGACTCAACTTTTACGACAAAAAATAATTCCTAGGACCTCACCTATCTGTCTCAAGTGATGAAAGTTTGGTGGATTCCTAGAGGTGTTTCCATGGTCTAATTTTATTCCTTATGTGATATGGTTGTGAGATAACTTGGATGTGATGATGCCTTCATGGATTCTCGGTTTGTATACTAGGATCTATCAATTAAGCAATGTGACTAATTCTCATGATACTGATATTCGACATCAGTTATATATAGGATGCCCTGAATGTCACATGTAAATATGATTCCTAAAATGTCTAAGATATAGTTTTTTAGGCTTGGGGATTGTGATCATTATTATTATGATAATGAGATTAAAGGCCAACCTAAGGATCTGGTTGGTCAAGCCTCATGAAATTGTATATTCATGATCAAAATGACTAGGATTCCTTGGATTTGGATGTTAAGTAAAGTGGATTGGGGGATTATTTGACTGAGTGATTTCAAAGGATTCTTAGGAATCATCCCTGATCCATTGTTTATACTTAGATTTTGGATACATTCCTAATATTCTAGGGATCTGGTCATTGGGCTATTTATAATGAGTTGTTGGTCAATTAATCCTAATTATATTGGATTCCTAGGTCACACACTAGGATTTTATATTTATATAGTTGGCACAATATCGTGATGCGCTCAAATATACCTTGAAATTATAAAGATGGTATGGTCGATCAGGGTCCCAAACCTAAGGACCGATAATGGTATAATTTGGTATATGGGTTGGCATGATTCATGTGAAATCCTCAGAGACATCTAGATATCAAGTTGAATCATGTACAATAATTTTATTTTATTTATTGTTTTGTAATTTATTTATTTGTAATTATCATGCCACATGCACATATCACTATGTATACTGATTATTATGGGATAGTGTTGGTTGTTCCCTACTAATTTTTGAACTCACACCCTACTCAAGCCTCAATTTCACATGGGTACTTGTGCAGCACTCACATGGTTACTGCATGAATAGGTTGGTAAGAGGATGGAGATATAATGTTCAAGTGGGATAGCTCATATGAGGTTAGAAATCAAGATGAGGTGAGACCTAATGTAGTAATCGAGAAAAAAATCATTATTTTCCTTTTATACTGGTCTATATATGTAATTGGACTAGTGGGAAATCAATGTATTCTTAGTGTGGTTGTTCTATCTTTTAATGTATTTAATTTAATATCATCCTTTTTTATATTCATTTTTTCTACTTTCAGTTTATTATGATGGAAGATATTTATTTATTTATTATTCTACTTTTCACTCTGATATATGGGGTATAGCCTCCCCATAGTACCTCCTTATACCCCCGCTGCTAGTTGGAAGCCTCAATTATTTAGGGAGGAATGTATGAGGTCTTACGGAGAACCAAATTGGGGCACCATTTGAGTAGCCTACAACCTAGGAAGTAACACATGGCCTTGGAAACCTCTGAAAGCTTTGAATTGTAAACCCCCTCACACTGCATGAGCATAGGAAATATGATTCTCAATTTCAGTGGAAACTCTAGAATCTATAGCATTTGAATTCATTAAAACATGTGTATCCTCTAGAACCATATAATTTAAAGATAGAGAACTATCAAAAACCCTAAATCTACCATCCACTTGATCCCCCTATGAATTGAGACATTCATCAGATGCCATCGAATCCAAAACCCTTATCTCTCCTTACAATCACCTTGAATACATATAAATATCTATAAAAATATATAATTATAAATAAATATACATATACATATATTTATATTTATATTTATAATTAATATATATATATATAAACATGTATAAATATACATATATATATACATATATGCATGTGTGTTTACACACACACCCACCAACCACATAATAAATATAAATAAAAATATTTATAAATGTTCATAAATACATATAAATGTCTATAAATATTTCTAAACTTTAGGGAGGAGGAATTGAAAATTATAATGAAAATCTACTGGAACCAGCAATGTACCTAGAGAGACTTGACCCAGATACCTCCCTAAGAGCCCACAATGATGTAACCATTGGGCTGCACCCTAGGGGGAATAGATATCTTTAAATATATATAATTATCAATAAATATACATATATATATATATACAAGAAAAAAAAATTATATATAATTATATATACATATATAATCACATATAAATATACATAAATACATATACATATATCTATATATATCCACATAATATATATAAATATATAAATATTTAGATAAATATACATAAATATACTTAGATATAAATAAATACATATAAACATATATAACTATATATAACTATAAATAAATTTACATAAATATTTATAAATACATACATATATATATAAATATATATATGTATATATAATATATATATATACATAATAAATATCTATACTTATATATATACCCACACAATATATATATATATATATACTGTCGCAGCCTAGTATTGATTTCAGGTAAAAATGCTTGTTTGAATTTTTTCTATTTATTGTTGATCTTGTCTCCCTTTTAGGTGTTTTATCTCTTTGATGGAGCTACAACAATAATGTTGTCTTGGTTCATAATGTGAATACATCATTTATTTCATGAATGGTTGACGTGAAGAGCCTGATTTCTATAACTATTTTCTCATGACATGAACCACTTGTTCATGTAATGAACCAATCGAGTCGAAGGGATTCATGGCATGAATCTCTATTTTACATAGTGAACCCATTGGTCCGTCTTTTAAAAATTTAGCTTCCCATGGTTTCCCTTGGTTAAATTTAACCCTATTATTCTCTTATTTTTATAGTCTCAAACATGAATATATCTCTCTCAATTGTACTTCTCTCCTTCTTCCTTGGTGAAATTTTGATTAGAATTCACCCTAGATGTTTAAGGATCAACATGGTAAGTGTTTTTCCTTATCTTCATTTGGTATTTACCTCTATATTTTTTCCCCATCCACTTAAAGTCTATGGGGGACTCGAGTTTTTTGGATCCAAATTTCTTGATGTATATTTTTAGTTTAGGGTTCTCTCTTACCTTATAGAAGTATCTTATCCCTTTGGATTTTGGATTTCATCTGGTTGTGGATGATTTCAAGTGTTTGAGGTAGGTGGTTTTGTAAGATGAATTTTTAATAAGAACCTATGTTTCTTTCACATGTTTAAATTGGTTTTTAGATAGTTTAAAGGATTGTTTTTATTCCTTGAAAAAAATTTAAGGTCACAAATGATTTGATGTTAAAATTTATATACAACACATGTTTTAGTTTCTATTTTTGGGATGTTTATATAGAATTTTATAAAAATGAATTTTTTTTATGAAACACCCCCTGAAATGGTTTTTAATTATTAAAATGGTTCCTCCTTGAGAGGGGAAAACCCATGGGATCCTAGGTATCAGGTGTTTAATTTAGGACAATAATGTCTAAGTTTATTTAGGCTCCCTAACATTGGATATATTCTACAACTATAACTAAATAATTGGTAAGGTAGGGAGACACATGTTGTTGATATCTAATCCCTTTGGACCAAGTTCTAGGTATGTGCTCACACTTAATATTTTTCCCTTGATCATTGAGGTGTCAGGATCCTATTTTTCCCTAACCTAATATACGTTAGGACTCTTTACTATGGTTCTATAATGGTTTATTTTCAAATTTATTATTTATTAATTCCTTCATTTTAAACTTTTAAAAAGTGGTTTTTCTTTCTATTTTATGTAAAATTATGAAAAGATTATTCCATTATATTTTTACTTATTTAAATAGAATATTTCCTTTTTTAAATAAATTCTGATTATGGAACACTTGATAGAACCCTTATAGACTTTGTTCTCACGCCCTTCATACACCCAATGGGAGAGTGTATAAATTGTTATGTTTGATACTAGGAATATAAAGGCACCTCTTAGAGGTAGTGGGTTCTTGTGATAGTTGGGTCTATCATATGGTGGTGGAATGGTGGGATGTTGACCCATCTATCATATAGAGATGTGTTATAGCCATTTGGTTTATTCTATTTTATCCCTTTGACTAGTACTTGTGTTGAATTTAAGGAACTCATTTCATCTCTTGTTTTTATATGGATATGTATTTTCTTGCTTCAAAGTTGTTTGGAGATTTCGTTTATATAATTTATGTTAGAGTGATGTTTTATTACTTCTTTCTTGACATATCATGGTTTTATTTTTTTTATTATATAAATAAGTAACAAAGTAGTTATTTGATTCTTAGACACTTATTGATATCCCATGGAGATCAGTAATTCCCATTGGTCTATGTCATAGGAAATCGCTAGTATCCATTTCAGGGATATCCTAGGTTAGTTCCTGATAAATTGGTATCAGAGGTAGGTTCATTGTTTGGTTTTTGGTTTTTGTTTTATGATATTTTTGATGTCTTAATAGACATGATTTAGGACTGTCAGGACTTAAGGGGTAATTTTTTAAAGAGTTCATGGATAGATGTTATTGTGAAAATCCTTATGTTACCATGGGTTGTCTAGAAACGAGTGTTTTTAAAAAAAATTGGTTTCTCTTCATTTAGACTCATAAATGGTCTATGATTTGGATTGAGGTCATTTTCCATGATTAATGGTTTTCTCTATTTATTGGATTTGTTTAGTACCATATCCCCTAGAATACTGCCACTGAATCCTTGGGATAGTGTTGTGGATAATGCTCTACAATAAAATCCTCTAGTTCATCAGAATCTTGTTAAGGATATAGTACATTTGGTTAATTTCATAGACCAAGGTTCATCTTTAGTTCTAGCTCAAGCTAGAGAAGTGGAACCAGGGAAGGGTGGAGATACGGATCAATTCCAAGAGTTTCTCTATCAAAACCCACTATATTTTTAGGGAATTAATGATCCTAATGAAGCATAGGATGGTTTGGGAAATATTTAAATAATATTTTATTTCTTGAAGACTCTATATTCTATTAAGGTGAAATGTGTTGTCTTTAAGATTGAAAGACCCAGTCATAGTTGGTAAGATTTAGTGGTTATGGTAAATAAGTATAATTTTTTTTATTGTAAAAGTTTTAAAAACATTTTTACTCACCACCTTTACTCAGAAATGATGGTTTTTTCTATGTCCATGGAGTTACTCACCCTTCAACAAGGTAACTACATAGTAATAGAGTATGTCAACCAATTTTCCAAACATTCTCTTTTCTCAACTGAGGTCATATAAAATGAAAATATAGAGGATTAATAGTTTTAGATGGGCTTGCGACCAGATATTCATTCTCAAGGAAAAATGCTAATACATTATACCTATTTTGAGGTTGTTGATAGGGAACTATTGGAAAAAATTGATTATTCAAGGTAAGTTGGTATTTTTGAGGATTCCTCCCATGGCTGGTGGTAGTTATAGTATCCTTAAAATTTTATGATGAAGAAAAATGAGGTTAGTAGAGGAAGTGTATGTGGATACTAGCATAAAACTTATCATATTCCATTATTAGAGGCTATCAGAGACCCTAATAATGACTACCAGTGTGGAAGGACAAGGCATAATAAATGTTCTTACTTTTAGGCTCTAAAGGTTTTCCACTCATGTGTATATCTAGTTCATTTTTAATGATTCTAACAAGATTTTTCTTCCCAATGAAGTGGTTTAGGTTCTTTAACAAAGATGGGGTTAGTGGTGTTGTTAGATGCTTCTATGGTAGTGGGATTATATCCACAATATTATGTAGGAAAAGATGAATCATCTCATGGATAGAGTTTGATGATGGTAGTCCCATAGGTCATTAGTAAGAATAATTTTTCTTCTTAGAAAATGTAGTTTTATATAATGGAATATCCTTAAGTGGAAATCTAGATAGGCCATATAATTGTGAGAGGTAATATTTTTATTTCTTCTTCTATAGAGACTTCTATATTTGATACAGGTTCTTATCACTCATTTATATGAAAATACTTTATGAATCTATTAAATAACCTTAAAAAACTCATTCCATATGTTATGGTGTTAATAACGTATCTTGGAAAGAATAAAGATCTGGGATTTTGACTCCCCTCATGAACCTTTTCTATATCAAAAGTTGAGTTAGAATAGAATTTCCAATTTCACAGAATATACCTCTATGATTTTATTATGGAGATGGACTGAATGGTTTCCATAAAGATGGGATTGATTTTTATCATTAGCGGGATTCCATTGCTACCATTTATAGAGATTCCTAGGGGTGTTTCAAGGATATTGGGATGTGAGATCTAATCAAGCATGACCTCCTCTGAAGGATCTTGGTAAGTTGATTTCTTAATTTTTGGTTCAGCTCAAATAGGAAGCCTTGGGCTATGAACTCCCTCCAGTGGTCATGGAGCTTTTGGAAGTGTTTTCAACTAACTTTCCTAGTATTCCTCCACAGAGATAAGGATTGTTCTTACTCAAATTGGTTTTTAGGATCTAGAAAATATCATTACCTTCCTGTCATGTGGAACCAACATAATTAAAGAAGTTAAAAATTTATTAAGATGATTTGAAATCCAAATGCTCCATTTGTCTTACTATGTCATTGTGGGTATCTCTAATTCTCTTTTCAAAGATGTTCATGGGACTCTTAATTTAATCATTGATTATTCAAATAACAACCAAAATATGATAAAAAATAAGAACCTATTATCCCCCATTTATGAATTATCTGATCATTTAAAGGGAGCATGGGGTTTCTGAAAAATTAAACATCATTTTCAATACCACCACTATATAATTAAGGATTCAAATATTTCAAATACTTCAATTAGGATAAGGTATAGTCACTTTAATTATCTCAATATGTCATTTGGAATGAATAATTGCCCAATTGTATTTATAGTACTAATAAACTAGATATTTCAAAAATACCATAATTTAATTATTTTGGTATTCATTAATGACATCTTTTTTTATTCAAGGATAAAAGGAGAGTGTGTAATTTATCTAATAACTATTTTAGGAACCTTGAGAGATCACTACCATTACTATAATCTATCAAAATATCACTTTTAGTACTAAGAAGTAAAGTTATTAAGACATGTGGCCTCAGATCATGACATATCAATTGATCCTAAGAAGTTGAAAGTTGTCATGTCATGGGAAGAGCCATGGTTTTTTTTAGATTTGAAGTTTCATAGGTTTGGTTAGTTATTAATGATTTTTAGAAACAAATTTCTTGAGAATTTCACTATTTTTTACTACTCTCACCAAGAAGGGAGTGAAATTTTCATGGGATTTAAAATGTTGGGTTTCCTTCAATTAATTGAAATGGTGTTTGATCTTATCCACTATACTTGTAACGCCCCGACCCCAGCTACCCAGAGTCGGTGCATTACTTCGTAACATTGGAATGATCACAAAAGATCAAGTCTCGAAAGACCGATTAGTTTAGTAGCCTTAGAAACACTAGATACATCCGTAAACGTTACATTACATCATAAAGTGAAAAACTAAAATAACAAAGTCTCCATAGTCCACTCTCATATCCTCTTCTGACAATCCCTGCAGGTCATTCATAAAATACTTCTTCACATCCTGGAAAATATTAAAACATTGAAAGGGGTGAGCTCAAATGCTCAGTAAGGATATCAATATTGCGGAAGCTTTCATAAATAAACATAAACATTTAAGGCAATGTATAACTAAAACAAAATCCTTTTAAACTTGAACATCAACATAATATGGCAAAAGTAAAATGAGATAATGCCATTTACTTCTTCACATGGATATTCTACTGGTCGAATAATCACATGCAATATCAATAACCACTTTCATAATGAGGGAATGTATAATGCCAGACATTCTGAAACATTTTGTCAAGGCCTCGGCCAAGACGTCTAAAATGATTAAGGCCTCGGCCAAAACTATAAATCAAATTGGGAAAGGGCCTCATCCAATTCCACGTCTAGTTGTCTCATGAGACATACCGATGCAATTTTTTTAGAAGATACTTACCTTTAAAATTGCTCAAATATACTCCAGTGTTTTTCTAAAAACATTATGCAAGCTTCTGAAAACAAAATAACTAATTCTGAGACTGCTCGACTAATTACAGGTCATGATGGATCCACGCCCAATCCCTTCCTGTATACCACACTTGAGAGTCGGGTTTTCTGAAAACATTTTTAAGCTTGCGTTAAATACGTATACATTTGCACTGGATTTTCAAATATTGGAGAGAAATATCTATTTTTTGAAATAATTTAAAAATCACATATTTATAAAATAAAATCTTTTGAATAAACGTAAAAGTCAAAGGGGTTTATACACCGTATAAAAGAATGTTGTGTATAAAACCAAATATGCCTCAATGAAAGGAGATTGAGACGAAGTCCTTAAAAAGATCATTTTTAAAATAAAATAGATCTATTATGTGTATTCACTATAGGTACACATAAATAAAGTAAAAATAAAAAATAAGACATAATAATATCATGACATAATTTGAAAGTAGGAGATTAACCCAAAGAATGGAAGTTGGGTTAGGAAATTCCCTTACCTTGCGTCTTGTCCTGACTCGACCGTTCTTTAACCTCCTGAATAATAAACTAGAGTTAATTTATATTTACTTAAGAACCTTTTTTATGTTCATTATTCCTTTTATATCACTTATTACCATGTTATGAACATTATGTAATTATTTAAGTTAATAACGGTCGTTTTGTCGATCTTTGGTACTTGAGTCAACAATAAACTTCTTATAATTACAAGTTGTTTATGTAGTAGAATATCCATTATCTCCAGAATTATATTCATGATTTAGATGTCATATATATCATATATATCCAGTATATACATTCATTCATAATATTACATAACATTTATAGGTAAGAAATGAAATGCACCGTTCATGGAGACGGTAAGCCGTACATACGCATGAACGCTACTTTCATTTCTATTTCATATTTAATGGAATGAAATCATAATTATATAAAGGTATAATATAGTTCCAGTATAATATCATATATAATATCATTTAATACATCCTTTATACATCCCACATATGGCATTAACGATTCAAATCACTTTGAGGGGGCGGTAGTCTGCACTTCCTAAAATGAAATTATCGCGTTTACCCATAATGGAAATCATAAAGTATGCCATAAATGAGAAATACATAAGCATAAGGAAAACATAAACATAATATATATATCATATATGAAAATAGTGTCATCAAAATGGCCACCATTATAGGTGTTAAAAGAATTTGAACAATCATCGTTTCGTGAGGCAGTATTTCGCCACCCACAGAAACAGTATGTTCTTTAACCATTAGACGTAGGTGTGTGTAAGTGTAGCTCGAATCCTTCTTATAACAACATCTTATTATATTGAGGATACTGTTGTTGTTACAAAAGAAATTAATAAAAAGATTTTAGGGGGTTGGAGAAGAAAAATAAAACAAAACAACATTAGAGAAGACAGTACCTCAAAATCGGGCAACTCTTTTTGATTTGAGCCAAAGGCTTCCTTGGGAAGATTTATTCCCAAAGTTAGGCTTCTAGGAGTAAGAGGGGGAAGTTGGGAGAGTATTTGGGCAGATATTGGCCGAGCCAAATGGCTTGAAAGTGTAAATGAGGTGGGAGAGGTGGGGGCCTTTTATAAGTGGAGAGGAGGGGCTCTTTTGGAAAGATTGAAATGTTACATTATTACACAATTCTTTTCGGATTATAAAGGTCCCAAACTTATATAATTCGTGGCTAAGGTGATAAGGGTTCTAAATATACCCATCCAATAGTCTTTGTACAAGTGTAAGCCTTGGATTTTACATTATCTTTTCATTTTATTAAAATCGTTAAATAATGAGGTCATCACTGCATCATAATGATGTCATAAATAATTTAATTTATTTAATGTATAAAATTAAAAAAAAATACTATGATGTAGGAAATCTTTTTAGCTTTCTAATGAATATTTATAATAAAAATTTGGACTTGTGTAACCCCACTTAAAAACTGTTTTAGTAAAACAACTCATGTTTGTGTCAATTTAATTTTAACATTTAATAAATATGTATTAATGTCATTTTCCAACCAAAGTGGATCCATGGGGTCCCCAAGTTGACCCATGGGTTGTCTTGGTCGTCCATGACTCATCCAATAGGAGTAGGACAAGTTTCAAGCTCATATCATATTATTAAAACATTGTTTTTACCTTAAACTACACTAATTACCTCTAATCGCGATTAAGAACTTAAAAGTTACAATTCACCAAAAAATTATTTTAATCTCATTGAACCACATTTTACTTCTTAATGACAACCATGTATGTCGGATTTTTGAAAATCAAATCACAGAAGTGGTAATATTTCATTTAAACGAAAAATCAGTTATTTAACTACCACTTAGTGGTTTCACTATTCATCAAAAATTGAAGTTTTTTAGAACAATGCCAAAATTTCACCCTAAGCTATAATTGATATTCCAAATTCAAAAATGATGTCTATTTTACAAAATTCCAAACATATAAGTTGCATTAATTAATTTTATAATTAATTCCCACTGTCACAACAAATAGCGTGTTTTTAAGAAACAATTTATATCAAAAGATTGGCAATTGTTTATGTCCAATTTCAGTGTTAAATTAATTCTAATGACCACCATTGGATAAAATGGTAAAAATATATTATAATTATAGTTTAAAACCACTAAATTGTATAATTTATCACTATAAATTATTTTGATTAAAAATGTTGTTTTTAAGTAATTTTCACTATTCATAAAAAAAATTGGAAGTTCTCAAAAAGTTACAAAAAATTCAACTTAGGATAATTTCGATATTACGAATACAAAAATGAAGTCCATTTTGAAATATAAAATTTCTATAATTTTAAAAAGTGGTTATTACTATTCATAACGGCTACTTTGATTAGTCGCGGTGTTTTAGAACTCGAAGTTGCGTACAATGCAAGCTATTTCATTATTGAATGAGAAGCGTATCGTGGAAGCTCGGGGTGTTACATTCTCCCCTCCTTCAATAAATTGCGTCCTCGCAATTTGAAATTTTTCTTTGAAAGTAAAAGGTTGAAAAGAGAAAATACCTTTGAGGAAAACCCACATCGGAAATAAGATTAATAAATATATAACATTAAAAGAAAGCAAGATAAGTACAAAGGTCACCCGATATAGACCATTCTAAGATTCTATGAAAATATGGATATGGAGGAGAAACAAACCATCAAGGTCTGATGGAGAGTTATAGAAAATAGGATTAGGAGAAAGTTTAACCAAAATAAAATCACAAACTTGTGATTGGTTAAACGGTCATTGAATCCCTAGTTGGAAAAGTTAACCGACAACATTTTTGTTTTAAGTTACCTTTTATAATGTTGAGGAATTTATTTAGGAGATTTACTAAGAACGTAAGGGAATATACATACTTGTTATGTATTCTTTCATTCGTTAATAAATTTTTACCACAAACCCAACTTTTACTCCAAATGGTAACGGAACTCAAAAATATTCTATTTATCCTAATTGTATAAGGTTCCAAATGTTAACACATACCATTCAGATTAGTAAAACTATTTTGTAATAACCAGGGACTTCCTGTAGGCTAGTGGTAGGAAATAAAGGCTTGTCGCACTATGGTTGTGGGTTCGATTCCTACAGCTTTGTCCGACGCGACGGGTTATTCCCCACCCTGCAGGTTGTCCTTTTCCTAAAACTATAGTATCATAATATTCCAAAAATAATCTTCATAAATGCTGTATCCTTAAACAATACTATCCATGGTTCAACTTAATCCATTCCAACCTTAATAGTTATCCAAAATACCTCCGTCCAGACTTTCTCTAAAAGGTCTCTAAATTCCAAAATCAATTTATCCGATTCCCCGAACAAAGTAAAGTTTCTCTTATTGTCACATACTAAAAATATGATTACCTTAATCATATTAAAACCTTACTGAAACAACAAGTACTGTAGTACAATCCTTATATATATATATCACATTATTCTAATAACCAAGATATAATCCATGAGTCCAAAAGCACCAATACATTAGTTATTCTGCTTCAACTGTAGTCACAACATAAGATTGGCCTTGATCACTTGGCCTTTTCTAAGGTAAGTTTCCTTGACGCTTAGGACATTCATTTGCATAATGCCCCATTTCCCTACAATTGTAGCATTCAACTTTGATAGCCTCTTTCTTTCCCTTTCAATCACGAGCCTGGTGACCCTTTTCTCCACATTTATAACAAACTCCCATTCCTTTTAGGCAAGTACCAGGGTGATTCTTCCCACAATTATCACATAATGGAAAATCCTTCTTTCTCTTTTTACCTTTATCTGTCTCTTGTTCCACCATTCTCTTCTTCTCTTGCTTTACTTTGTTGTCATAAGACTTAGAGAATTCCTTTTCTGTCTTGATAGAACACGAGACAATATCCTCGTATGTTGAGAACGATTGTGATACTAAAGCTCGACGGAGAAATGGATTTAACCCATCAAAGAAACGATCAATCTTACTTCTTGGGTTACGTATATAATCTGCAGCATGCCTTGCTAACCTTGTAATGTTAGCCTCATACTTTGCGACATTCTCATCCTCCTTCTACCTCAAACTCAGAAATTGCCTTTCCATATCTGCTTGATGGTCGCGAGGAAAGTATTTTTCTAAAAACAGATCTTTGAACTCCCTCCATTCCATATTCGATATGTCATCATCTTTTTTTGTGTTTTGAATCAGCGACCACCACTGATCGGCATCTCCAGTGAGGCGGTAAACTGCCATGACAACCTTCTCTCGTTCACTACTCCCCAAGGCATGGAATATTTTCTCTAAGGAATTTATCCATTGCTCAGCTACTATAGGATTTGTACTCTCATTGAAGGTTGGTGGTTTTTGCCTCATGAAACGGTCTAGCATTGATCCTCCACGTTGCGGATCAGGGTGCTCCATACGAGTAAGGTTATTATTCATAACCTGAGTGAGTTGTCCCAGTATGGTAATAAGTTGATCAGCACCAGTTGTATCTCCAGATCCACAATAATTATCTTGAGCAGGAGGGAAATCCCTACACGGATTTCGTGCATTGATACGGTTTCCATTCCTTCCACTAGGCACCATTTCAAAACAATGGCATAAACTAGATTAGTTTATGAATCACAATACATAATTCCATACTTGTAAAATACTTAACATAAATTGAGCTATTTATGGATATAATCCATAATCATAAAAAGGTTTTATTTGAGGAAGTATATACTCATAACCGTTCATAGTGGTTTGTAAAGAAAATGGGAATTATCCTAAGCATCTCCCCCGGGAGTGTCGTAACCAAGAGTGCAGCAAGGCCCATTGTCGTGCACCAGTTCCCGTTCGAGTCTAGCTCAAAGCGGTGTTTTCAGGTTTTACCCCTAGGTACATCTGTGCCAGAGCCGCCTCTACCTGCTCGTATCCAGACAGGGATGTATTGCTCGGAAAACTCACAAAATCTCTACAATACCATAATTCTAGGAAGTTCTTCTATACTAATCCTCAAAGTTCATCTTAGGTCTATGTGATCTAATCAGAGTTTATCTAAATCTAGCTTCCAAGGTTTGTACTAAACTGCCTCTGATAACAATAGTAACGCCCCAACCCCAGCTACCCAGAGTCGGTGCATTACTTCGTAACATTGGCATGATCACAAAAGATCAAGTCTCGAAAGACCGATTAGTTTAGTAGCCTTGGAAACACTAGATACATTCGTAAACGTTACATTACATCATAATGTGAAAAACTACAATAACAAAGTCTCCATAGTCCACTCTCATATCCCTTTCTGACAATCCCTGCAGGTCATTCATAAAATACTTCTTCACATCCTGGAAAATATTAAAACATTGAAAGGGGTTAGCTCAAATGCTCAGTAAGGATATCAATATTGCGGAAGCTTTCATAAATAAACATAAACATTTAAGGCAATGTATAACTAAAACAAAAGCCTTTTAAACGTGAACGTCAACATAATATGGCAAAAGTAAAATGAGATAATGTCATTTACTTCTTCACATGGATATTCTACTGGTCGAATAATCACATGCAATATCAATAACCACTTTCATAATGAGGGAATGTATAATGCCAGACATTCTGAAACATTTTGTCAAGGCCTCGTCCAAGACGTCTAAAATGATTAAGGCCTCGGCCAAAACCATAAATCAAATTGGGAAAGGGCCTCGGCCAATTCCACGTCTAGTTGTATCATGAGACCTACCGATGCAATTTTTTTAGAAGATACTTACCTTTAAAATTGCTCAAATATACTCCAGTGTTTTTCTAAAAACATTATGCAAGCTTCTGAAAACAAAATAACTAATTCTGAGACTGCTCGACTAATTACAGGCCATGATGGATCCACGCCCAATCCCTTCCTGTCTACCACACTCGAGAGTCGAGTTTTCTGAAAACATTTTTAAGCTTGCGTTAAATACGTATACATTTGCACTGGATTTTCAAATATTGGAGAGAAATATCTATTTTTTGAAATCATTTAAGAATCACATATTTATAAAATAAAATCTTTTGAATAAACGTAAAAGTCAAAGGGGTTTATACACCGTATAAAAGAATGTTGTGTATAAAACCAAATATGCCTCAATGAAAGGAGATTGAGACGAAGTCCTTAAAAAGATCATTTTTAAAATAAAATAGATCTATTATTTGTATTCACTATAGGTACACATAAATAAAGTAAAAATATAAAATAAGACATAATAATATCATGAAATAATTTGAAAGTAGGAGATTAACCCAAAGAATGGAAGTTGGGTTAAGAAATTCCCTTACCTTGCGTCTTGTCCTGACTCGACCGTTCTTTAACCTCCTGAATAATAAACTAGAGTTAATTTCTATTTACTTAAGAACCCTTTTTATGTTCATTATTCCTTTTATATCACTTATTACCATGTTATGAACATTATGTAATTATTTAAGTTAATAACGGTCATTTTGTCGATCTTTGGTACTTGAGTCAACAATAAACTTCTTATAATTACAAGTTGTTTATGTGGTAGAATATCCATTATCTCCAGAATTATATTCATGATTTAGATGTCATATATATCATATATATCCAGTATATACATTCATTCATAATATTACATAACATTTAGAGGTAAGAAATGAAATGCACCGTTCATGGAGACGGTAAGTCGTACGTACGCATGAACGCTACTTTCATTTATATTTCATATTTAATGGAATGAAATCATAATTATATAAAGGTATAATATAGTTCCAGTATAATATCATATATAATATCATTTAATCCATCCTTTATACATCCCACATATGGCATTAACGATTCAAATCACTTTGAGGGGGCGGTAGTCCGCACTTCCTAAAATGAAATTATCGCGTTTACCCATAATGGAAATCATAAATTATGCCATAAATGAGAAATACAGAAGCATAAGGAAAGCATAAACATAATATATATATAATATATGAAAATAGTGTCATCAAAATGGCCACTATTATAGGTGTTAAAAGAATTTGAACAATCATCATTTCGTGAGGCAGTATTTCGCCACCCACAGAAACAGTATGTTCTTTAACCATTAGACGTAGGTGTGTGTACGTGTAGCTCGAATAATTCTTATAACAACATCCTAGTATATTTAGGATACTGGTGTTGTTACAAAAGAGATGAATAAAAAGAGTTTAGGGGGTTGGAGAAGAAAAATAAAACAAAACAACATTAGAGAAGACATTACCTCAAAATCGGGTAACTCTTTTTGATTTGATCCAAAGGCTTCCTTGGGAAGAGTTATGCCCAAAGTGAGGCTTCTAGGAGTAATAGGGGGAAGTTGGGAGAGTATTTGGGCAGATATTGGCCGATCCAAATGGATTGAAAGTGTAAATGAGGTGGGAGAGGTGGGGGCCTTTTATAAGTGGAGAGGAGGGGCTCTTTTGGAAAGATTGAAATGTTACATTATTACACACTGCTTTTCGGATTCTAAAGGTCCCACACTTATATAATTCGTGGCTGAGGTGATAAGGGTTCTAAATCTACCCATCCAATAGTCTTTGGACAAGTTTAAGCCTTGGATTTTACATTATCTTTTCATTTTATTAAAATCGTTAAATAATGAGGCCATCGCTGCATCATAATGATGTCATAAATAATTTAATTTATTTAATGTCTAAAAATTAAAAAAATACTATGATGTAGGAAATATTTTTAGCTTTCTAATGAATATTTATAATCAAAATTTGGACTTGTTTAACCCCACTTAAAAACTGTTTTAGTAAAACAACTCATGTTTGTGTCAATTTAATTTTAACATTAAATAAATATGTATTAATGTCATTTTCCAACCAAAGTGGATCCATGGGGTCCCCAAGTTGACCCATTGGTTGTCTTGGTCGGCCAATACTCATCCAATAGAAGTATGACAAGTGTCAAGCTCATATCATATTATTAAAACATTGTTTTTACCTTAAACTACACTAATTACCTCTAATCGCGATTAAGAACTTAAAAGTTACTATTCACCAAAAAATTATTTTAATCTCATTGAACCACATTTTACTTCTTAATGACAACCATGTATGTCGTATTTTTGAAAATCAAATCACAGAAGTGGTAATATTTCATTTAAACGAAAAATCAGTTATTTAACTACCACTTAGTGGTTTCACTATTCATCAAAAATTGAAGTTTTTCAGAACAATGCCAAAATTTTACCCTAAGCTATAATTGATATTCCAAATTCAAAAATGATGTCTATTTTACAAAATTCCAAACATATAAGTTTCATTAATTAATTTTATAATTAATTCCCGCTGTCACAACAAATAGCGTGTTTTTAAGAAACAATTTATATCCAAAGATTGGCAATTGTTTATGTCCAATTTCAATGTTAAATTAATTCTAATGACCACCATTGGATAAAATTGTAAAAATATATTCTAATTATACTTTAAAACCACTAAATTGTATAATTTATCACTATAAATTATTTTTATTAAAAAAGTTGTTTTTAAGTAAATTTCACTATTCATAAAAAAAATTGGAAGTTCTCAGAGAGTTACAAAAAAATCAACTTAGGATAATTTCGATATTACGAATACAAAAATGAAGTCCATTTTGAAATATAAAATTTCTATAATTTTAAAAAGTGGTTATTACTATTCATAATGGCTACTTTGATTATTCGCGGTGTTTTAGAACTCGAAGTTGCGTACAACGCAAGCTATTGCATTATTGAATGAGAAGCGTATCGTGGAAGCTCGGGGTGTAACAATACTTATACTTCTAGAAACTGAAAAGGGATACATGGTGTATTTTCATGCTCTAGGAACTAGTTTGTGTCATGTTCTTATGAAATGGGATAACATGGTGGCATATGGTTCATGTTAGATTTGGTTTCATGAGAATAACTACCCCACCCATGAATAAAATATTACAACTTCCATGCACTCCCTTAAGAGTTAGCAACATTTCCTTTTTTGGGATATGTTCACTATCTATTCTGACCATAAACATTTGAGCTATATCTTTTCTCATAAGGACCCAAAACTCAGGTAGACGAAATTTGTGGAGTACCTTCAATTTTCTAACTTCAACATCACCTACACCATGAGAATGGAAAATGTTATTTTTGAAACACTTAGTAGAAATTATACTTCTCAGACTGTGATAGAATCAAGGGATGAATGAAACCTCTAGGGACTATTCGCTAATATGAAATTGTATTCAAAGGAGGAAAGTACTAGTGTTTCTCTTGTGAACATTCAGTTTACATCATCTATTCTAGAGTTTGTTTTATAGTATAATCAATGGTAAAATTAATTATAAAAAATTAGGGGCTCTTTCTATGGTGGAGAGACCATCGTAGAGTGGTCACTCTCCCGGGTGGGTTTCTTTTGCTTCAGAAACTCGTATATCATTCCTTCACCTGTGAAAAAGGTTATAATAGAATATTTCCATTGATATTAGTATTATATTCACATAATAACTAATAATATGTATTATTAAATGAAATATTAATTTTGGTGTCCCATTTAAAAGTGGGATATAGCTGATTTCATATCTCATTATTATACATACCATAAGATTAGATTCGAGCACCGACAACCTTCCGGTCATCTTCAGCCCCACCCTATGTCAATATGAAAATTGGATGTAGGGAATATAGACTTTATCATTGGACTACTAATGATTCCTCAAGGGATGAATTTCATATGGATGGTGATTGATTGATTAACTGTGGTTGGTCATTTTATCATGATTTGGGATACCACCAAAGTTAACGATTTGGTGAAACTGATCGTTTAAGAGATGGTGAGGTTACATGGGATACCATAAATTATTATTTATTATAGGCATCCCTAGTTTTTCTCTCAATTTTTGAAAGGCCTATAGGAGTTGATAGGATATGAAGTTAAACTATGTATAGACTAGTATCCTCATATGGATTGGAAAGCAAATTGAGTAATTTATATTATAGTGGATATGCTTTATGAATGCATCCTAGACTTTGGAGATGCTTGTGAATATCATTTGGGACTAGTTGAATTTTACTATAACAATAGTTACCAATAATCTATCTGAATGTATCCCTTTAAACCCTTATATATCAATCCTTTCATATCAACCCTTTGGTGGTCTGAGGTTAGTGAAGCTTCTTTTGTTGGGTCTATTATTTTTCAGGAGATGACAGAAAATATCTAGGTTATATGTCAGCAGTTTGTGATGGATCAGATCCAAAAATATATATAATGTATATCCATGACACCATACTATGAATATTTTGGTTAGTGACTAGGTGTTCTTAAAATTTTCACCTCATCCAGTACATTGAAGGATAGGACGATAGGGGAAGTTGGCTAGGAAATATGTGGGTCCTTTTGATGTCATTGAGCATATTGGAAAGGTAGATTTTCATTTGGAATTTCCACCTCAGTTGAATTTGATCTATAGTGTATTCCATGATTCTAAGTGAAATATATATCATCAAGACCATTATCACATAGTAAATTTGGAGGATCTTGACTTAGATCTTTATATATCAGTGGTTGAGCAAGCGTTTCAGGTCATAGATTCTAGGGAAAAGATACAATGTTGGAAATATATTCTATTAGTTTTAGTGGTATGGAAGAATGAAAGAGATTCTCATAAGACATGGGATCAAGAATCAAGTATGAGGTAGTAATGAAATCACCTCTTCTCAGATCAACCTTCTTCAACATGACTTTCTGGGGGCATATGAAATATGTTTGGGAGAATTATCACATCCTAGTATTTATTTAAGTTAAAAAATTATTGGTTGACTTTATTTTATATTCCATGCTAATCTTATCTCCCTTTTGGTTGTTTTATCTCTTTTATATAGTTGCATCACTATGGTTTTTGTGGTTCATGTGGTGAATACATAGTTCAAATCGTGAAGGATTAAGGAAGAGATCTTGATTTTAGTAACTATTTTTTCAAAGCGTAAACCACTTATTTATTCCTTAAACTAGTTGAATCAAATTTATTCATGATTTGAATCTTTGTTTCATGTCATAAACCCATCGACCAAATCCAATTTTTAATGATATGTATTTGAGGTTTAGGGTTCTCGATTTCCTTATAAGAGTCTCTCCTCCCTTCGATTTTTAGATTCTATAAAGTTTTAGATGATTACAAGTGTTTGAGGTTAGTGTTTTCATAAGTTGACTTTGTCTTATGTACCTTGGTTTCCTGAATATGTTTAAATTGGTTTCAAAATTTTTAAAAGGCATGGTTTTTATTCCTTGAAAATTGTTTTGAATGTTACAAATTATTTGATTTTTAAATTGATATTAAGGGCATGGTTTGGGTTTTTTTGGGACATTTTATATTTTATTCACCATAGATAAATTTTTATTGATGAAATTACCCTGTAAATGGTTTTTAACTATGAAAATTGTTAGTATCAGTCACTCATGGGAATCCCAAAATATCATGAATTTAAAATTTTAATGTTGAGATAAATATCATAACATCGTCACCAGTATAAATACGTCTGGTTACATCTCAATTATCTCACATGCATAAATTTAAGCACAAAAATTAATCCATAAAATGATTATTTTGATTTGAATATGTGTTTGATATCCATTCATCATCAATGATAATTTCTTTAAGGAACTGAATTTGGATCCCTCTAGTTCATCCACACTCACTTAGAAAGTCTATGATAATTCCAATAATCAAAATTTGGGTGCTAGCACGAAGATTCGGTGATTCCTTTGACATATAGACATTCAACGCAATGATGATCCATCAATTTGTGTTGGAGAACATGGACCAGTTGCTTAGATCATCGATTAATCTATATCAAAAGTAGGAAGAGAAGAGAGAGGCTCTCAACCATTGTAAAATGAATATTTATATGTATGAGATCCTCCTTTTCATTATATATTGAGGTTCTAAAATACACAAAAATGGTTCCTTGACCCCAATATATTTATTACCAACTAAATTAGATATAAATGACATCTTATGACTGACTACTGAGTCATAAATATCATTCATATTTTATCACTTACTTGTAAAATAATAAATATATTATGCGGTAAAAATTAACCTTTAACTAGACTCACTATTCCCATAAATTTTAAATAAACCTTGAATATTAAAATAATATTTGTTCATTAAATATTTTCTCATGTATTAATTTAATATCCTGTGAATAATTTTAATAAATAAATTCAATTCCAATAATTATAAACTATAATAATATGAATTTATTTATTACTTAGTGATCAAATATTCTTGGATAACCTCAAACCCTGTGGTGGGTACCACTATGTATTATACTCATATTCATTAGAATATGATTGAATTTTGAATATGATTAGTGTGTGACCCTATAGGTCCCTATCTCGATATTAATGAATGTTGTTCATAGACCATTAGTAGAGTCTATAAATCCATCAAGATCCCAAAAGAGATAAGTAAAATTCATATCAAAGAAAAAATTTCCTATGAACACACATCGTCTAATATAATCTATTTGTCTTGAAATGTCTCATAAATTATGATGTTCACTTTATTTCATCATACTTTTAGGATTTATTATTCATTTGACAAACTAGATAGACTTACCTTCAACTAAAATGGACATATATTTAGTGAAGGTACTATCATCCTAATCAACTAGGCTCAAGGAATCACTTCCTTTTAGAAGAGAAAAATTCTATCTTGATTATTCAATCAATGTCATACCACCAATGACACACCCAACACAAGATACCTCGCTATGACATCAATACCATAGTTTTCATATTGTATCAAAGTATGTAATAAAATATTATATATTGATAATAATCTCAACTCATGAGATAATTACAGATGCTCATAGATAAAAAAACCAATGACACATAAAACATGTGGTGTTTTTTTATTATCAATTCAATCCTCATGATTTTATCTACTCAAGATCACAAAGTGTGAAATTTATGAGAATAATTCTAAATGATTATGATCCCCCAACACTGGATAGTCATGCATCATCTATGTCTAGTCAACATTCTGTTTTTAGACTATATGGCATATGTTTAATATTAATTTCATAGTATCTCTTGGTTCTCATTATAGCCTGGTAACTTTTATAACCTTTTGATATGATAAATAATCAAATAAAATTTCCATGTAAATAGTGGAAATAGAGATATAAACACTATTCTAGTATGAATAAATATTTCGTAACTCACTGTATACATGATATGATAATAAAAAAATAACATTTGAGTTGTTCGTAAGGACCCACAATTACAACACTTCTAATTTCACTAGAAACAACTTTTTATCAATCCTTGTTAGCTCTCACATGATAATAAAATTCTTCTATTGAGTTTATTGCTTTGGTTTTTTGGCATACCATGTCTTCAATTCATAGTTATTCTACCATCTGCAACTTCACATATTTAAGTAAGACTCCTTTAAAGATGATATCCTTGAGTATATTCCTTTTATCCACATTAAAAACATGACATATTGGATAGTACCGGTAAGTAGGATCATCATAATTTATATTATGATAAAATTTTAATTACTATGTGTGATTCCAAAAACTAGAAAAAAATCATTTCATATTATAATCTACTTCTTTATCTACATCATAATCCAAAACCTACATAGTATTTATAAATATGGCTAACATTAACTTAAATGAGATTCTATTTCTCATTAACTTTATCCTGAGTGTGATATTATATAATATTGATCATAAGGAATACTTGTTTAATCCTCATTAAACTAGGGTCCCTTATTCTCCAAATACGAGGTGCATATTCCTCGTACTCTCTAAAGTAAAATTGGATAGTTTTGACTACTTCACATGTAGTTATCCTAGATATAACTGATATTTCCTACTATAAAGTATATATTTGCAGTATCACATGTAGTACATGCCATGGAAAATGTGACTGATCTATTACAGAATCATATTAAACTCTACTCACCATTATAATATTCTCTTATGTATCATACATGTCTTCTTAGAGAGATTTATACCATGTGACATTGGTAACAATTCTCTCTCGAATTGTTCCAACTTGTATTTTTTCAATACTTTGTCAGTGTATATACTTTGACTTGGTCTAATAAACCCTTTAGTTATACATCAGTATATCTTATTCCCTAAATCTTAGGTTACAAATTCAATTAAATCTCTAGAATTATGCTTTCATTTTGTTCATAATTATAAGACCAATGGTTGCCTTCTTAGTATTATGAAACATATTTTTCCTTAAAAATAGTGGTTCTCCCACTAACCTCTTGTATAAACATAGAAAAAATTAATTCCAAATTAATATTCTATGATCTTGTTTCTTACTTCAATCCAAAACAAGATTTTAGTAACTTGAACCCCTTATTGGAATTCAATAGTGTCACCAATCCTTTTTGGTTGTGTCTTAAAGACACCTTCCAAAATTGGTGTTCTTGATATCAAATTACAAATTAAATGATCATAGAAATTAGATGTGACAAGTAAAATTATAATGGATTTAAGAATGATGAATTTTTATAACCAATAAAGCCTTATCATTACAACTCTTTTACTATCCATGTAATTTTTCCCTTGAATACCACCACCTTATCAATATTAGAAGCATTAAAAATACTAAGAGCCTTTACTTTGATACATGAAATCCATTATTGAATTTAAATTGAACTTGTAAATCTTATCTTGGTTTCATTTAATGTTTACTTGTGGTATTCATTATTCTCAATGAATAAAGTATCATCTACTATAGTGAATTAAAAACCATTACCATGGTTTCATCCTTCATACACATTATGTGTCTTTGGAACATTTTTTTCGTAAGAAATTATGGAACTTATTTTTATTCTAATCACTTGTGAATCTTAGGAATTGACTAGATCCAATTAAATATTTCTCTCACTATCTTAAATATATATTTTCACCCTATTATAGAAAAATAGTATATTTATTGACTATAAATTTTCTATCTTAGTGATTTATATAATATCTTTATAAGCCTTTAGGATAATTACTTTAGATGTACATTTTTATTTTCATGATGAAAATTTTTTTATGTACTTAAAAAAATTTCCTCTAAACACATGTTATTATGAAATGATGGATTTATATCATACTATAACTCATATTATATCTATTTTTCTTAGCAGATGGCATGTTGTTATGGGATAACATCGCTATTTATGAAGCATGTCTATAAGTATCTTCAATGCATAAAAGTTTCAACATTAATACTTCATTAACTTACACCATAACTCTAATGTGTATAATTAAATTTTAATTTAGGAAGTACTCCATTCTATATTTTTAATGATAAATTTTTTCATGTAAGATTCATAATAGACCCTCCCTAGTAACATTTTGACTCTGATGTGTATAAGGAAATGTGTGTTTAGTTATTAATCCAAACTTCATTTTAATGATCAATGGATGCTTGGTCAAGATATTCTTTGAAACATGGGCCCAAAGAAACTCATATATTCTAACCATTAATATATAAAGAATCACTTTAATATTCTTTAATACCTTTAAAGGAATATTATGAATTAAATTTACCACTATATTAACCTTCTAATAGTTCATTCTCCCTAGATGAACTAATATAAAAGATTTGTGGCTTACCTTTATTTCCAAAAGTTTCATTGACCAAAACTAAATAAGTAAATTTTTTGATAATAACTTAGGTATTTAACTCCAAATAGTACAAAAACCATATTGGGAATATCCTTAACAAGCACTTTCGGTTTTACAAGACAAAGAATTATATTTCCGCAACTAGGTATTAAATTCTTAAATTTTATATTCATCATGTATTGCTCATGGTTCATGTATTACTAAACTGGTGATTGAGTATGAGATGCTACAAAAAAAATTCATTCTAAAACTGGAATAATGTATCCTTATGTCCATTGGACATGTGAGATAAATTTTTTGGTTATGCTCAAAAAAAATTCTACTAGAACCATTCAACATGGAAATTAAAAGTTGTCTACTTCTCACCACCAACTTAGGATTCAACCTTTCTCAACTTCTTAGATAATTCAACTTATTTTTTGTAATGTGTATATTATTGCTTGGTTACAATATTTAAATACACATATGTGAAAGTCATATTTTATTCAATACCCAAGAAGTTTAATATAATCATCACTTATAATTTATGAATATGCACTAAGTGGAAGCATCTTATATTTTCTACTTTAATTCATTTCATTTTATCATAAATAGTGTAACATCCCGGTTTCGGAAGCCACCCAGAGGTGGCCCATACACAGTTGGTCACATGGCCTCAAGAACATTTCCCCAAACTCCAGAGGCTTCCGACTAGCAGTGATGGACTTGGCTGTGATAGTGGGGAAACTATTCCCTCATTGGAAGAGTAACGCAGCGAAAATAAACAGATAACAATACCGAAAGGTGTAATAATACCATACAACAATAAACAGCAGAAGATTGAAGAAATAAACAACTGGAGCACATATATAAATGATGCATGATACGTATGTCTAGGAAAATAGCCAAATAAGTCACAAGTATGGAATATAATACTAAACCAAAGTACAAAGAAGACAAATAACTCCAGTAGTATCACAAGCCCCAGCATGGTCCCATTATCTCCAACTCCACAGTAATCAAGTACCTGAAGTAGAAGTTTGCTTTCCATTATCTATACCTATAGCAATATAATCTATTTTAGCCCAAAAGCATGACCCAAACAGGGTGTGAGACAAATCTCAGTAGGCAACCACCCAAAAATCTATGTCTAACAGTCAATGAATATATATATATATATAAGTCAACAAGAAAAACGAATCAGTAAACAAGGAAGTACTCAAAATTAAACAATATTATAATTTCCATTACATCATTTTCATTTAATAATTTAATCAACCAAACACAAAACAAGCAACCCTTTAGGAGAGTTCTCACAGCCTATCCCCTCTGGTTCAACCAACGATCTCAAGTAACCCTCTGGGTAGTTTTTATGGCCTAAACCCTCTGGATCAATTTACAAGAAGGATATAACGATGACTCTCTAAGGAAGCACTCATAGTCAATTCCCCTTATAGTATTGTGTAATCAAAGACACTCTGAGGAATCACTCACTGTTAATTCCCCCTATAGCCTTTTAATGCTAAACTACAGACAATCTGAGGAAATTCTCAACATCAATTCCTCATGTGGTCTTGTAACGTATATATAGACACTCTGAGGGAGCACTCAACATCAATCCCCCTTATGGTCTCACAGTGTGATAAATATTACAGACACTTTGGGAAACCCATCAACATCAATTTCTCCTATGGTCTCACTACACCAGGTTCTCGTAGCCCTGTGTAAAGTGATCGTACACAAAAGATAATTAGAATCCAAAGTAAACCTCAAAGTACTACTTGGATAAATAGCTTCAAGGCATGGCACAGCATATCAGATAAATAATCACTCTATCCTAACAACACTAGGAATGAACAACAAATAGCCTAACTAGAAAAGATAGACCAAACGGTCAAAAAAATCATAGTAAAACACATCCATAGCTTGGAAATTAACCCTATTCACAACAAAACAACTTCTATTAAAATATAAAAGTCATATCAGGCATTAACAGGGTTAAAATATCTAAACATGCAATACCTCGAATGAGGGTATTGGGAGATTTTTCACATATAACTCAAAGACTAACTACGGAAAGGAACAAACCACCTACCTAAGTATAGTATGATTGATATATGTGAACCTGGGTCCTTGAATCGCCATAGAATTCCATAGATCTACAAAAATTCTAAAAATGTTCAACTGAGGATATCTCATGAAAGAGTAGTAATTAGGAAACAATGCTCTAGAATAAAGAAGATCTTATCGTGGTGATTACAACGCAATTGATAGTGGTCGATTCGGAGAACGGATGGAGAGTCGGGGGCTTAGAGAAGAATTGCTGGCTACAGACGCTCCTAGATGGCACAGGTTGAGAAGTAGGGTGTTCTTTCGATTAGACATGACCCCGGTCTATTTAATGAAATAAAAAGATTATACATGGAGTGTTCTTTAAAATTACATGGTGTGTATTTGCCTTAATTGGCCTCCACTTTAGGTAGCCTCTAGGTCACCTCACATGGCCCTGTGCTTGGCCGTTACACGGCCAGCACACGGCTACCCGCAGCAACTGGGTACACGGCGTGTACTTATAATTACATGGAGTGTACTCCGAAAATTTCCAAAAACTCCTCTTTTTCTCAAAAAAACCAGAAAAGAAAGACGTACCTGAAAATAAAATCTGGGTTCTTACAAACTTTTCCCCTTAAAGAAATTTGTCCCTGAATTTTTCTTAAGAAGGTAGCATAGAAGAAGAATCATCGAACAGCTCCAGCCACTGTGATCATACAACAACATCCCTCTCCCAAGTTTCATCATGTACCTTCCCGTGCTAGCATATCACTCATACCAGAGGAACATACCGGCCACAGAGAACTTTTCCACTATGATCAAAAATCTGGATAGGATGCTCCTCAAACGATGCATGCACCTTCAACTCAACCTCCTCGGATTGAAATACATGAGATGGGTCTGAGAAGTAATGTCGTAACTGAGAAACGTGGAAAACATCGTGCATAGACTGGTACCTCTGAGGTAACTGCAACCGATAAGAAATCAACCTGACTCTCTCCAAAACCTCAAATGGTCTAACATATCTCAGTGAAATCTTACCATGTATCCTAATCCTCATGTGTCCCAACCTCGGTGTGACACGCAGGAAAACATGATCTCCGACCTCGAACTCCAGTGGTCATCTTCGTCGATCAGCATAAGACTTCTGACATGACTGTGCAGTATTCATCCTCTTCCAAATCAACTCTATCTACTTTGTGGTCTCTTGAACAAGACGAGGTCCCAGCATAGCTGCCTCTCCTACCTCTATCCAACATAGGGTTGATTGGCATGGCCTACCTTACAAAGCCTCATAAGGGTTAATCGGAATAGTTGATTGAAAACTATTATTATAGGAAAACTCCACAAGAGGTATGTGCTTCTCCCAAGAACCTCAAAAATCTAGGATGCATGCTTGAAGCATGTCCTTCAGCACCTAAATAGTACGCTTGGATTGGCCATCTGTCTGGGGTTGGTAAGCTGTACTCAGAAGTAGCTGTGTACCCAAAGCCTTCGGTAGTCCCTGCCAGACCTAATAAGTAAAACGTGTGTCCTTGTCTAAAACAATGGAGTGTGGAACCCCATGTAAACGTGCATTCTCCTAGATGTACAGACTTCCCAACTCATCAACACTGAAGGTCTCCTTGATCGGTAAGAAGTTAGAAACCTTCATGAGTCTATCAATGACAACCCAAACTGCATCATTACCTTGAGGCGACCTCGGTAACACTATCACGAAGTCCATCGCAACATCATTCCACTTCCACTCGGGGATGGGTAACTGCTACAAAACCCCTGCTGGTCACCGATGCTCTGCCTTCACCTGTTGATAGGTGGAACACCTCCTGAAAAAACCAGCAACATCTCTCTTCATACCTGGACACCAATACTAACGGTGCAGATCTCGATACATCTTGGTGACACCAGGATGAACTGCCCAAACTGAGGAATGAAAGTCCCTCATCAACTCCTCATGTATTTCTGATGACACCCACATGCGCCCATGAAAACGCAAGATCTCATCCTCACCTATGGTCTATCTAGGAATAGGTTCCTCCCTGACACTCTCTCCCGTAGGACTAGGCCTTCAGAATATAATAGTTTCCTCATTCGAACTTGATCAAGAAGAGTATAGGTAACAACCATAGAAGATAAAAATGGCCGCCTTTGTCTGCCGTGCACCACTAAATGCATCTCAGAGAACAGAGCCATAATCTGCCACTCACTACTAGCCTCCTGAACTGCCTGTATCTGAGTCCTCCTGCTCAATGCATCAGCCACTGTGTTGCCTTTTCCAGGTGTGTAGTCAAGCTCAAAGTCAAAGAACTTAAGGTACTCAACCCACCTTCATTGTCTCAAATTCAGATCGTGCTGAGTGAAGATATACTTGATACTTTTATGATTTGTGAAATCCAAAAAATGCTCTCCCAACAGATAATGTCTCCAATAGCATAAGGCATGAACAACTACAGCTAACTCAAGATCATGCATCAGGTAATTCCTCTCGTGTGGCCTTAACTACTGAGACCAGTACACAACGACTCTTTCCCCCTGTATAAGCATTTCTCTCAGCCCGATACCTGATGAATCATAGTACATAGTATAGATCTTTCCCAGCTCTGGAAATACTAGTATTGGTGTTAAAGTAAACCTCCCTTTCATATCCTGAAAGTGTTGGAACCAGGCTCTTCAAAGCATGATTTGGTGTATGGTTTGTGTTTGTTGTCAATCCTCAGTTGAAGTTCCGAATGTGTTCCAGCAAAGTGATCATACAGTTCAAGCAGACAACAGTGTTGAAGGTGGCGCTGTTTCCCAGTGTTTGCCAAATTTTTGGGCCTCAAAATCGGAAATTGAAGACATAGATTGTCTGCAAAAGGTGGTGCGTGCAAAGAGGAAGTGGTGCGCGAAATATAAGAGGCTTGCGCGAAATACTTATGTTAGGCGCGAAAAACAGCGGGATGCGCGAAATAGGGGATCAAGGTTTTTCGCGCAAATAGTGTTTCGAAATCAGTTTGGTGAAAAATGGCAAAGGCATGGGCTGCACGGAAAATAAGGGTTGTGCGCGAAATACTTAAGCTGGGCGAAAGATTACGCGCCAGATGAGAGGTTTTCCGCGCCGAAGGGGATTTTGCGCGCAGGGGTCTCAGTCGCCTATAAATATGAGGTGACCCCCTTCATTCAGGTCGTTGAGAGACTCAGAGAAGATCCGAGGTCTGATGCGCGGAAAAGGATAGCGTAAAGGGGCTTGCGCGAAATATTCGGAGTTGCGCGAAAAAGGGGATTTTTGCGCGAAATATTATTCCACGCGAAAAGTAATTTTTTGCGCGCAATAGGAAGGTTTTTCGCGCAAAGGGTTGGTGTTGCGCGCAATTGTTAGTCAGGTTTGTCTACACGTTCTGGTTATCCGGTTCAGTGGTTCTGTGCGTTCTAGTGCATCTATTTCGGAATTCGATGCAAGCAGAGTCTCATGCTGAGCAGAGGAAAAGACTTCAATGCACATCTATTGAAGATACCTTCATGTCTATAAACTGAGTGAGACTTCACCAACGGCAGTGAGCCAGGGGGAGTCAACCGGAGTGACCCGAGGGACGCAGTGAGCTATCCCTGAACAATTGTAAAGGCAGTGTGCCTGGGACAGAGTGTCTGTACCTGAACTTTTGTATCCGCAGCTAGTGAAGCATAGTGGATTTAGGTACGACCGGCAACCTGTCGGCGTATGCTCCTTGGACGTAGCCCTTAGTGGTGAACCAAGTAAAAATGGATGTGTCTTCTCTGTGCATGTGAATGTTTTCATTCTGATCATAATCATCATACAGATTCAACAAGTTCCTACCAACATGGAAACAAGATCCAACACATTAAAAGAAAAAGTGGTCACCCTGATTCACCCCTCCCCTCTCAGGGTGTCCCGGGGTCCTTCAAGTGGTATCAGAGGGAGGTTGATGGTGTTTAATCTGACCTTCTTCGTCATGGAAAACGCGGTAAATGTCAGGGGAGTCCCTCACTTCGATGGAAGAAATTTCCAGATCTGGAAGACCAGAATGAGATCTCATCTAAGATCTCTTGGAATGGAAGTTCTTTTTTCTACTGTGCAAGGAATACATGTCACTGATCCAACAGGTCTGGCTATGACTGAAACAGACAGGAAACTTCTTGATGCAGATGCTAAAGCACAGAATGCTCTCACTGCAGCCCTTTCTGATCAGATCTACCTAAAGGTGATGAATTTCACCTCAGCAAAATCCATGTTGGATAAACTTGAGAATATTTATGAAGGTGATAGAAAAGTGAAGGAGGCGAAACTACAAGTGCTGCACAATCGGTTTGATGATCTGAAGATGCATCCAGACGAGAATGCAGACTCTTTCTTCAATCGAATTACCGAAGTGGTTGGAGCTATTCGGGGTCTAGGTGAAGAAATCAAAGACATTGATATTGTAAAGAAAATATTGAGAAGACTTCCACCTCTTTATAAAGCGAAGGTGTCAGCCCTTGAGGAAAGAGATCTTTCCAAACTTTCTTTAGATGATCTACTGAGCAGTTTGGTAGCATATGAAAGGAGAGTCAAACCTGAAGATGCTACGACTCGGGTGAGCAAGGAAATGGCATTCAAGGCCATGGATAAACTGAAAATATCAAAGGATAGTAGCGGTGAAGATGACGAAGAAAAAGAAATTCTTTCTCTCATTGCAAAGAAGTTCCAGAAGGGGAAAGGGAAATTCAAAGGGAAGTTACCTCTCACGTGTTTCTGTTGTGGAAAAGTTGGGCACATTGCTTCTCAGTGTTTAAAAATGATCAATGATGAAGATAGTGAGGATGAAAACTTCAAGAAGCCTCAGAGAAGGTTCTTCAAAAAGGGATACTTCAAATCTGGTAAGAAAATGCAAAGGAAGAGTTTTGTCTGTGAAGAGGAAGAAGATGATAATGAATTCTGTAATGAAGAAGAACCAGAATTCAAAACTGGGAACCATGCATCTATGATGGCCACTGTTGAAAAGCCAGAAGATACTAAAGGAGAAAAACAACTAAGAACTTGTGTAGATCCTGAGATGCAACTTAAGGATGCGGTTAGTAAGCTTAAGATAAAATGTAAGAGCTGCAATAAGTGGAAATCAATTGTGGAAGAATCAACTGAATATGTTGATCAACTGGAAGCTGAAATTGAACGACTGGAAGAATTTGTGAAGGTGCAATCTAAAATAATTGAAAGCAATGATGATGTAGTAGATCTGAAGCTGAGAATTGAAGAGCAGGCAAAGGTCATCAATGACCTCACATCCAGACTGGATGAAAAATCCAAGACTGTTGAGGGTCTTGAGGAGGAAGTAGTTACTCTAAGGAGTAAACTGGAGACTGAATCAGGTCCAAAAGAATCAAGGAAGAAAATACAGTTTGGACAATTCTCAGATGCAGAATTACTAGCAAGAGCCAAGTGTGGTTCAGATGGGGTTGGAAAAATCTTGAGTGATCAAAGACCCGCTTGCATGGGAAAGAGTGGAATTGGCTGTGAGGCTGAGTCATCAACTGCTGGAAGTGAAAAGATCCAAAAGAAAGATAAGATGAAAGTTGAACATGTTGAAATATTACCTAGAGTGCTGAAAAGGGAACCCTCAATCCAAACTAAAAGGAGATCTGAAAATTATCCTCAAACTTTCAAAAATGGCAGACAGTCTTACTATTCTCCCAAGGAAGAAGCTATACGGAGAAATTCAAGTGAGAAGACATTTCTTCTCATGAAGTGTCAGTTCTGTGGCTATCTGGGCCATACCATGTCTTATTGTGAAGAGGCAAGAAGCTATCTGAATGGAGAAGATATAGATGCTCAACAAAGGAGAACAATTTCATATCCTAATTCTTATAGAAGAAATAATTTCTATGGATATTGTTTTCATTGTTCTAACTTTGGTCATAAGGCCATTAATTGCAGGCAGAGAAGGGACATTGACACCTCATACAGAAGTTCCAGACATGTCAAGTCTCGTCAGCAAGGCAATGTTGCTTTTTCAAACAGGTTCTCACCTCTTAAAGAAGACTTTGACTATGAAGAACCTGGGTTTGCGGAAGAGATAGTTGAAAGGCCATCAGTTCTATTTACTCAATCTAATGTCTCATGGAAGGAAAGGAGGAAGATTGAGAAATCAAACCTTGCAGAGGTAGCCCTCAAAGCTACCAAGAACAACAGTACCTGGATTCTAGATAGCGGTTGTTCATCTCATATGACAGGTAATTCCGGCCTACTAACAAATATCATAAATAATGTTGATGGTACAGTAAGATTTGGTAATGATGGGGCTCTGAAAATCAAAGGGAGTGGAAGTACCAAATTAGCTAATGGAGAACTAAAGAAGACTGAAGTCCTTTACGTAGATGGCCTACGTCATAATCTCCTCAGCGTGAGTCAACTCTGTGACTCAGGACTTGTTGTTACTTTTAATCAGAAAGGCTGCACTATCAAGGGAAAAACTGGCAATTCTCTCATGAAGGGATGCAGAACAGAAGGAAACTTGTATCAGGTTGATAGTGAAGAAAATGTATGTTACATGACTGTTGAAGAAGAAAACAATCTATGGCATCGGAGATTGGGACACATCAATCAAAAAGACATGGAGAAAATATCAAAATTGAGAATTGTCATGGACATTCCCAACCTGAAGCGTGAGCGTGAAAAATCGTGTGATGCTTGTATTCGTGGGAAGCTGGTCTGCAGTTCATATCGGCCAAAGAAGAAAAGGGCATCTCACCTTCTTGATCTGATTCATACAGATGTTTGTGGTCCAATAAATGTTGCAGGAACACATGGAGAAAGGTACTTTGTCCTTTTCATTGATGATTACAGTAGAATGGCATGTGTGATGGTCATTCACAGGAAAAGACAAGTCCTTCACTGCATGAAAACATATCGGCGAATCGCCGAGAATGATACTGGACGAACAATCAAAGTGTTGCGATCTGACAATGGAGGAGAATACACGTCCATTGAATTTGAAAATTATCTGGAGAAGCATGGGATACAACATGAGGTAGCTGCTGTGAGAACTCCACAACAAAATGGAGTTGTTGAACGAAGGAATCGACAGGTGAACAACATGGCACGAACTATGCTGATTGAGAGTCGTACTCCACGGCATTACTGGAAAGAGGTTGTTCAAGATGCAGTGTACATTCAGAATCAAACAGGACTTTATATGGGTGAGACAAAGACACCATATGAATTGTGGCATGGACGGAAGCCTTCTCTAAAATACTTTCGTGTCTTTGGAAGTAAGTGCTTCATCAGAAACAAAGAAGGAAATCAGGGGAAATATGGTGACAACGCAGATGAAGGAATCTTCCTCGGTTACTCAATGAATAGCAAAGCCTACAAATGCTTCAACAATCGTTTGGGAAGGATTGTGGAAAGCAATGATGTTAAGATAATTGAAGAGAAAACCACAAATGCTTCACAGACGTCATATGCTGATGTGATAGAAAGTCATGAAGAATGTGAACATGAAGAAACTACAAATGCAGAAATAGAGGAAGCTGTTCAAAACACTCATCAATCACATAATGATGTTGACTCAGAAGAAGAATCTGAAGAAGAAACTATGGCTGAAGAAAATACTACTGAACCTCGCAGGAGAAATCGAAGAGCTGAGATTGATCCATCCAACATAATTGGGGATAGGAGTGCACCCACTCAAACCAGAAGGATGATGAATACCACGCAATCTGCATTTCTATCAGTTGTAGAGCCATCCTCATTCGAAGAATCTGCACAAGATATATCTTGGGTGAAAGCCATGAATGATGAATTAGACCAAATTGACAAGAATCAGACATGGGATCTTGTCCAGAGACCTGAAGGTCACAATGTGATTGGTACCAAATGGATCTTCAAAAATAAGTTTGATGAGCATGGAAGTGTCGTCAGAAACAAGGCACGACTGGTGTGTAAAGGATACTCTCAGATTGAAGGCATTGATGTTGAAGAAACCTTTGCTCCAGTGGCTAGACTAGAGTCAATCAGGCTTTTCCTTGCCATGGCACTCCAAAGAGGATATAAAGTATATCAAATGGA
The DNA here is from genome assembly GCA_963277665.1 of Viscum album. Taxonomy (NCBI): domain Eukaryota; kingdom Viridiplantae; phylum Streptophyta; class Magnoliopsida; order Santalales; family Viscaceae; genus Viscum; species Viscum album. Next base: position 897,492,579 of record OY728142.1, read on the forward strand.
TGTCAAGACAGCATTCTTGAATGGTGTACTCGAAGAAGAAGTCTACATTGAACAACCAGTGGGCTTTGTCTTGGGTACCGATGAAACAAAGGTCTGCAAACTAAAGAAAGCTCTATATGGTTTGAAGCAGGCACCACGGGCGTGGTACTCACAGCTAGATTCATATCTCAAGAAGTTGGAATTCAAAATAGGAGGAGTTGATCACAATCTCTATGTGAAGAATTCTCCAAAAGATCAGTTCATGGTTCTTGTCTACGTTGATGATATCATTTTTGGTGGCAGCAGACAGAAATCAGTGGATGAATTTTCCAACCACATGAAATCAGAATTTGAAATGTCTATGATTGGGGAGCTCACATATTTCTTGGGGTTGCAAGTGATTCAAAAGAAGGAATACACTTTCATTTCTCAGGAAAAATATGCAAGAGAGTTGCTGAAGAAGTTCAATATGCAAGACTCCAAACCAATGTCAACTCCGATTGCTGTTGGAACTAAACTTGGAAAGCATGAGGATGGGAACTCTGTTGATCCCACCATGTACAGGAGGATCATTGGAAGCCTACTGTACCTGACAGCGACAAGGCCAGATATTGTCTTTGCAACATGCCTTGCGGCCCGCTTTCAGAGTAATCCAAAGGAGGAACACATGTCAGCAGTAAAAAGAATCATGAGGTATATTCAAGGCACACATAACTTCGGGTTATTTTTTGCTGCAGGCAGGGACAGTGAATTATCAGCGTTTTCTGATGCTGACTGGGCTGGGGATGTAGTAGACAGAAAGTCCACTAGTGGTGGAGCTTTCTATATTGGGCATAAATGTGTTGGCTGGTTGAGCAAGAAGCAAGAAAGTACTTCTCTTAGTACTGCTGAAGCTGAATATATCTCCGCCACAAAAGCATGCACTCAACTTCTTTGGATGAAGCAGCAGCTAACAGATATTGGTGATAAGGTGCCGCAACCAGTGGTGATTTATTGTGATAACAAAAGTGAAATTGATCTCACGAAGAATTCGGTTCAACATTCTCGTACAAAACATATTGAAATACGGTATCATTTTATCAAAGAAAAGGTTGAACAAGGAGTGATTAAAATGGATCATGTTGGAACTAATGAGCAAGTGGCTGATATCCTAACCAAGCCATTGTCCTCGGCTGTGTTCGAGAAGCATCGGTTGAACCTCGGTGTTCGACCACCTCCTACTGCATAAGGAGGCACCGGAAGTCCCCTCTCCCCGTTTGTCTTAACTGTTTTTATTTGCTTATGGCTGTGATGCGGGTTTATGGGGGAGATACTATCCAGGGGGAGTATGGCTTGAGCTGAACGTTGAAAAAACTTTTCGGTCTTTGGTTTTATTGTCAATGGGGGAGAAAGGAATAAATTCAAGGCAAGAGAATTCAAGGCAAGAAATTCACGGCAAGCGGCAAGAAATACTTCCGTGATGGAAGTGTAAGGTTGTGATGAGAAGTTTAATAAGGATAACATCAGGCGTCATGGAGAATTTCAAAACACTAAGACCCAATTCAAGCTTCCTCTCTTGTTTTCTACACCGAGCATTGCTCACGTAGACTTAGAGTGTTGGCTGAGTTGATTCTTGCGTTTTGGATTTGCTCATGGTTGGAGATCTATTGAATTTATTCTGATTGCCAACAAACCCAAAGGGGGAGATTGTTGGAACCAGGCTCTTCAAAGCATGATTTGGTGTATGGTTTGTGTTTGTTGTCAATCCTCAGTGGAAGTTCCGAATGTGTTCCAGCAAAGTGATCATATAGTTCAAGAAGACAACAGTATTGAAGGTGGCGCTGTTTCCCAGTGTTTGCCAAATTTTTGAGCCTCAAAATCGGAAATTGAAGACATAGATTGTCTGCAAAAGGTGGTGCGCGCAAAGAGGAAGTGGTGCGCGAAATATAAGAGGCTTGCGCGAAATACTTATGTTAGGCGCGAAAAACAGCGGGATGCGCGAAATAGGGGATCAAGGTTTTTCGCGCAAATAGTGTTTCGAAATCAGTTTGGTGAAAAATGGCAAAGGCATGAGCTGCGCGGAAAATAAGGGTTGTGCGCGAAATACTTAAGCTGGGCGAAATATTACGCGCCAGATGAGAGGTTTTCCGCGCCGAAGGGGATTTTGCGCGCAGGGGTCTCAGTCGCCTATAAATATGAGGTGACCCCCTTCATTCAGGTCGTTGAGAGACTCAGAGAAGATCCGAGGTCTGATGCGCGGAAAAGGATAGCGTAAAGGGGCTTGCGCGAAATATTCGGAGTTGCGCGAAAAAGGGGATGTTTGCGCGAAATATTATTCCGTGCGAAAAGTAATTTTTTGCGCGCAATAGGAAGGTTTTGCGCGCAAAGGGTTGGTGTTGCGCGCAATTGTTATTCAGGTTTGTCTACACGTTCTGGTTATCCGGTTCAGTGGTTCTGTGCGTTCTAGTGCATCTATTTTGGAATTCGATGCAAGCAGAGTCTCATGCTGAGCAGAGGAAAAGACTTCAATGCACATCTATTGAAGAGACCTCCACATCTATAAACTGAGTGGGACTTCACCAACGGCAGTGAGCCAGGGGGAGTCAACCGGAGTGACCTGAGGGACGCAGTGAGCTATCCCTGAACAATTGTAAAGGCAGTGTGCCTGGGACAGAGTGTCTGTACCTGAACTTTTGTATCCGCAGCTAGTGAAGCATAGTGGATTTAGGTACGACCGGCAACCTGTCGGCGTATGCTCCTTGGACGTAGCCCTTAGTGGTGAACCAAGTAAAAATGGTTGTGTCTTCTCTGTGCATGTGAATGTTTTCATTCTGATCATAATCATCATACAGATTCAACAAGTTCCTACCAACGTGGGAACAAGATCCAACACATTAAAAGAAAAAGTGGTCACCCTGATTCACCCCTCCCCTCTCAGGGTGTCCCGGGGTCCTTCAGAAAGGATAACTCGCAAAAATCTATCCACAAAAACTTTGCACCCTTCTTATTCAGGCCCGTCAGCGGTGCTGCTAAGCGTGAAAAGTTATGTATGAAACATATGTAGTATCCAGACAGCCCTAGAAAACTTCTTACTTCAAAGAAATTATTTTACTGCTCCCAGGAAACTACTACTCTCACTTTCTCTGGGTCTACTGACACTCTTATCTCTGAGATAATATGACCCAAGAAGTGAATTCGGTCCATCCAAAAGTGGAATTTTTAGAGGTCAGTATATAACTGATGTTGTCTCAGTGTAATCAAAAATATCTCAATATGTTTTTCATGGTCATGTCGAGTGTGAGAGTACACCAACATATCATCCACAAAGACTACCACGAAATAATCCAAGTACGGATGGAACACTCGGTTCATCAGAGCCATGAAAACTGCAGGCGCGTTTGTGAGACCGAATAGTATAACCGCATAATTGTATAGACCATACCTGATCCAAAAGGATATAAGAGATATCAGATGATCTAATGTGCAACTGATGATAAAAGGATCTCAAGTCAATCATTGAGAACACTCGGGCTCCTCGAAGCTGGTCAAAGAGATCATCAATCCTCGGTAAAGGATATCGGTTCTTTACCATCAACTGGTTCAACTTCCGATAATCCATACAAAGTCTGAGGGTACCGTCTGCCTTCTTCATAAACAGGACTGCAGAACCCTAAGGAGAATTACTGAGTCGGATGAAACCCTTTACCTGTAACTTCTCTAACTGCTTCTTGAGCTCCTGTAACTCTGGTGTAGCCATCCTATAAGGAGGAATGGACACTAGTGTCACTCCTGGAACGAGCTCAATAGAAAATTCTACCTCTTGTTCTGGAGGAAAACCTGAAAATTCCTCTAGAGAGACATCTCTAAAACAATCCACCACTGGAGGAAAGTCCAACTGCGGAGTCCCCTATTCATCTACATATAGACTAGAAATCTAAGTTGTAACTCCTCCCAACCAATGATGCTCAGGTCCTGATATGCTCGCTTGGACATCTCATTCACCCTTATAAAGAAACAATCCACCCTATGGTGATGTGAAACTCACCCTACGGCAATAGTAGTCAAAAACAGCCTAGAAGGGAACTAACCAGTCCATTCTAAGAATGACATCATATCCTGTCAAATCTAAGATATATATGTCCCACAATAAGTGACACCCACCAACCTCTAAAGGGCACTCTTTGCACTATCGTACACTAGCCATTCTTGTCCCCAATAAAGTGTCCAGCATAAAGAAATTAGTAGAATAAAAGATACAGATCCCAAGGCTCTCCACAATAGAAATAGATATGAAACTCTGGGAAGCCCCAGTATCGAACAGTGCAAAAGCTAAAACTAAGGCAACTAGAATAGTACCTTGAACTGTAGAAGGGTTGGGATCCAGCTTATGCTAGGTCTACTCCACTACAAAAGCCTAACCTGTACCATGGCCCTATGACCCTGCCTGACCACCCTGAGTTGATCAACCTTATTTTCATTGAAATTCTGCCTACTGGATACCATGGTTGAGACCTCCACCTCGACCTGAATGGCCAGAATAACTCTAGTTCTCATACTAATGAGAAACTGGTGGTGCTGATCCTAAACACGGAGTCATAGGGGAACTCAAATCCCCAGCTTCTAGTGAGAAGAACTGACCGAAGTGTTGAAGATGGCCCATCTTTCTGCAAGATTGGCACTCGACTGGGTCTCTCGGGAAATGTGTACTCATATGCCCGAACTTTCCACACTGGTAGCATACCACTTGGCTACCTGAAGGTGTATCTTTCCTACTCGGATCTCCACATATTGACTCCCTACGGTGCTTCCTACTATCATCCAAAGAAGCACTAACTCTATTTGTCGAACTACCCTAGCCCACAGCTCCAGAATCCCTCCGGTTGCGCTCCATGATCCGCACCTGGTTGAATATGGAGGATATAGTAGTCAACCTGAAGATGTTCACCTGAGCTCGAACGTCTTTCCTGAGACCATCCTCAAACTTCCTCATTAGGAATAACTCACCTCCCCCTAGAAAGGGTGTAAAGTGATGCAGCTTTGTGAAGCGAGAAGAATACTCCATAACTGAAAGAGAACCATGCTCCAGACTCATGAACTCTTGGGCTCGATCGGCCCTCAATGTCTCTGGGTAGAAGTAATCATAGAAGGTACGCTGAAACTCCTCCCAAGTTATAACCTACTGGATTCCTTCCTGTGAGATCACATCCCACCATCTCTTGGCAGAATCTTGAAGCATATACATAGCGAGCTTGACCCTCCTCTCTGGAGGTGTCTCCAGATTCTTGAAGATCGTAAGCATGGCTTCTAGACATGAATCTGCGGTATGGGTTCCTCCATCCCCTATGATAGTGGGAGGTTGTTGCTACTGAAAGACCCACATCAATTCCACCTTTGATGGGGTAGGATGCGGTGCTCCCTAGAAGGTATTCATGAACCTCATAAATCCCTCTCGGAACTGTGCATCAGCACCAATGTCCGGAATGACGGCTGGTGTGACGCCCCATGATTTATGAACTTGACTGGGTAAATAATGATATGTTTTATAATGATGTTTCTTGTTTTACTTGGTTTGTTGTTAGTACCAATTAAGGGATTGAAAACTAAATAGATGATAAACAAGGAGAATAAAGTGAACTGGTATACATTAAAATGTTACATTGCAACAAAGACCCAAACTAACCAAGAACACCATGTACAAGACTTAACATGGCTATGACAAGGCTGCTAAGAACCACAACTCCAGTAATTGGATAGTAATCATCTTCTGGGTCTATCAGTGTGAAAAACATAATAAACAGAACCACATCACATATACTCAGCACCAATGTAATGAGGAGAACCATCCACCTAGGGTCAAGTGTTTTGAAAATGTGAAACACCCTACCCCCTAGTTTTTATAATGGTCCTTTAATAAATTATAACTGTTATATAACCGTTGGGTTTCCATGGATAAAGTGAATCTTTTTATAAAAATTTGGTCTTTATAATGCTGTTATAATCTTATGGTATTTCAAATATTTTAATATGTACAAAAGATTAGAATTATATATTCAAGTATCTTAATTTTGAAATAAAAGAATATTCTTGAAAATGAATCTATTTGATTTTACAAAATCATGATGATATCTATATGGTGGAAAACTTAGTATTTTAAAATGTTTTGAAAGTCATGTCTAAAGGGTATCTATAATAATTGAAAAATATATCTTATTGGACCTCTAAAACTATGTATTTTGAATTGGGGAAAACTATTGTTCTTTTAAAAATAATTTTATGAATCAAATAGTAGAGTATGTTATAAATTAGATTTTTTGATTTTAAAATATATAATTTCTTAATATTTATAAAATTTTAGTATGTTAATTATGAAATATATATCTTTTAAAAGGGTTATATAAAAATTTAAAGTATTCTTCATAATCTACAATGGGATTCTAGGTTTTAAAATTTTAAGTTAAAACTATTTTTTTTATTGTATAAAAACTCAATTTTAGCAATATTCATATTTCGCACTATTTTGAAACTAAGTATACTTGTACTAATTATTTTGTATATCTAAATAAGTTTTTAGTAAAAAAAATTGTTGGGACCCGACCAAGCCAAGGGCATGTCTTGGGGACAAGCCCTCAAGGCCGAGATCGAGCCCCTAGGGACCCGAGATACGGACCATCGGGATCCTGAGCAGTGTAGAGGGTGTCAACCAGGTCTGAGCTGAGCAGAGCTTCATCCAGTCGCATGCAGGCCCATGTATAAGGCTCATGGCATGTGTTGCGTAAGGGTTGGCCATGGCCTGCAGGAGCCCGTGTATAAGGCCCCAGTGTATGTGTTTGTGTTATTATCCCGAATGCAGCGCGCTCTGGATTATAAGTCGTGCCTCCTCTTCGGTTCGTTTCGATGTGGGATGCCATCTGCATGATCTGAACCATTGGATCGAATCATGTATCGATCGCGTCTGTCCGATTCCTTAACCGCGCGATCTCCCCTGCATATTTTCGTGACCCTATGATCTCTCGTGAGATCTAATCCCAGTTGTTGGTCCTTTAAACCCGCTCAACCCATCTCTTGCTCTTCCTCCAACTGTCTGATCTCGCCTATTCTAATTTGGGCCGTCTTTTTCATCTCCACGTCGCACCCCTTCTTCGTCTCCTTCCTCACGTCGAGGTCCCGCACCAGTAGGCCTTCACAACCAAGGACACCTCAGACTTCTCCTATTGCACTGCTCCCCTTGACTCTCGCACACTCCATTACATAAGGCACTATTTTCTTGTCTCCCTCACGCCACCCAACCCTTGGGTCGAGTCACCTAAGTGCACTGAAGTGCTACATTAACCCCTCCCCCTCTCGGACTTTCTTCTCCTCCTGAACTCTTTTTAAAATCTATAGCAAAACCAACAAGCTCCCTTTTGATCCGAGCATCCTCTTTAATCATAGTAAGGGTGTTCAATGTTTTATTTCCATTAAGAACATCATGTTATTTTATGTTTTTTTATATACAGTTTGTATATATAAAAATGTAAAATACCAACCCACCTGTTTTAAAATTATTTTAAGGGTATTTCCCTATGATTTACTAGGAGGCTTGTATGTTTAGGGGTCTACATGTTTTCTTTTTAAACGGTTATGTTTTAAAAAACTTATATATGTTGTTTTGTGTATACGATTATATATATATATATATTGTATCAATCCATTGGGTATTAAATGTGTTAAAATAAGATTATTGAGGATTTTCGGTGTAGGGGATTAGCTTCATTCAGATTATTTCTATAAAACCCGTATGTTTGTATAATGAGTATATACGATTTTGTATATATATATATATATAACCCAAATCCAAACTGTTTCTTTTTGAGTTTCTAATGTAATTATGGGTGTTATACCAGGGAGATAAATATTATAAGGATTATTTTGAAGCTGGTTGTATCATGCCAAACCCCTAAGTATAAAATTTTTATATACCTTATAAACTTAAATATATAAGTATGTAGTCCAATAAAAATAAAAATTTATTATTTTTAAAGGATGGGTATCAATCTTTAAATAAATTTTTATATACGAACTATGTTTTTGGTTTAAATGGAATTATGTCCATAAAACCTTAATTTTTATACATATGGTTACATTTATAAAAAACCTTATGTGGATTTAGTTTTCAATCAAGTAATTTACTAATGGTTGGAAACATTCAGTACGTAAGGAATTTAATAGACCTTGTTTTTAAATTGTGTAAAACCCATATATAAACTTTGTGTATATATGGTTATGCGTATATGTATTTATAGGTATAATTTCCAAAACCCTATTCTTTTCTAAGCAATGATTACTAGGACTGACTTTATGCTTTAATACATATAATATTTTAATAAAAGATAATTTTGGTGTTTTCTAAACCAACATTTATTTTATATATAATTACACATTAATGGGCATGTTTTCTTAAAGAAGTTTATTTGACATTACCCATGATGTGTTTTATGATAAAGTGTGTATTTTATCTTGGAAGATTTATGATTTATGGGATCATGTTATCATGTTTTTTTCATTTATTGACATATTACACAATGATTTAACTTTGGCGAATGTTACTAGTTAATCAAGTTATGGTTTAATTTATTTTCAAATTCAATGGCCTGTTTATCACCATAACTGATGGAAAGTATTTTCTTTAAGCATTTCATTTCCATGAAATAATAATTTTAAAGATTATTCATTTATTATATCATAATTTTATATGCTTTAGTAATTATCTTGTGTAAAAATAATGTTTACTAAACTATGTATGCCTTTGATTAGTTATTGACATATTTTGAAATGTAAATTGTTGTATCATGTATTAGTAAAATGTGTAATGGTTTATTATTTATTTTATTTATTATTGTACATAATGCATTCCTTTGACATGTCATGATAATTTACTAAGAAAATTAATTACCCAAAGTGGTATGGGACACCTTGGGTAATATGAAAAAGAATGAATTATTAAAGGTGGTATGGGACATCTTGAATATAAAACGCCATTGAAGTAAATTATGATCTATGTGGCTCACAAGATAATAAAGACAAATTTAAGGGTACACCCTGATAGCGCTCCAATGCATTGGGTAAAGACTTAATCTCTAGATATGACCAGTTTAATGATACCTTGGTGAATAACCTTGGTAATGTTTTTTAATGACACCTTGGGGATGGACCTTGGTGATAGGGAAATGATTTTCTAAGTTAAATGTTGATTCCACATAATTTAAGTTATGTTACAAGTTCTTTTCAATATAATATTCCTATTCTTTCATGACCCTTGCCTTGATGTTTTTATAAAGTTATTATTTCACAAGTATAAGTTTAGGGCATGATTTTTGTTTATCATTCAGTAAGATAGTAACCATCATATGAAATTGAAGTTGTTTCCTTCGTGCAACTCTGATTATGTATTAATCTTAACTGTTTAATTTTATGCTTAGGTAATCACATGTCGTACTTGTTTATGATGCCCATTATTACTCCTTTGAGTAATGTCATAATTGTTTCATGTATTCCTTGAAAATATTGATTGAGCACTTTTATGTTATGTGTTACAGTTTTCCTCAAGAGAATTTTCTAAGGATAATTTTAAGATAATGTTTTCAAAAGTTACACTATCTTTATTTTAAAACCCCTTATTGGGTATTCTTATGCTCACCCTTTGTTTTTAATGAAATTTTTACAGGATGATAGAGTCTTTTCAATCTTTGGAAATTTGATCTTAGCTTTGTAAGGAAGAAGTGAAGCGGTAGACTCTGATTCTCCAGGATCTAAACCAGAAAGTTCCTCCTGATGGGTTATGATGTGTAAATTGTTTGTTACATTTGTATGAAATAAATTACACACCATAACCAGAGCACCGGTTTCAGGCTACCGGAGGCTGGGGCCTTAGAGTTGGTATCATCGGAATGGTTTAGGCAACCCTGTAAAATTAGGACAACACTAAAACATTAATAATGTTTCACTAAGTAGGTTTTGTTCTAAAAATTCTCAGATGGAAATCCAGTGATCCACTCCTAGACTCTTGACTCTCCCTACGGAGATCATAGAGACTATTGTAGAAAAATCATGCTCAACAAGTTACAGACCTTTTGTTAACTTATGACTCATGTGCAAAACCCTCTATGAAATATCAAAAAGCTCTAATGTCCTTCGAATCTTCTGGGGAGCGGAAGTTTTATATAACCAAATGTCCAATGCATTGTTCGAGAATTATAAAAAGAAAGGGAAGTACTACGAGGGACTCTTCATGTGTTTTACCCTGAATAAGAAATGGTTGGCCTTCGCGGCCTTCTAAGAAGCAACAAAGGATCTAGAATTCCACACAGTCTTTATGTACCAAATCCTGTGTTTTAGCATGCTTGGGGATCTCTGCGATTTCGAATCTTTCATCGAATCCTTCAAATATGACGTGGTTTGAGAGATCTTTAGGAACCAAATCCAAGCAGATGTCGCAGAGCTTGATGTCACTCGTTCCTATCTCCAGAAAACCACCTGTATCAAATGGGAGCTTGGTTTTAACCATGTTACAAATTTCCAAGAGTGTATTTGGGAAGATGAGACCCATGATCTTTGTGCTGACCTGGGAGTAGAGTTGAATATTACCTTCTTCCATAGGCGGTGGAGGTAGAGGGACATCACCAAGGGTGTCAGGGAAGCAGTGTGAATGAGTCAGTGAATGTACGCCAATCGAATTGTGAGGATGGAATTCTTTTAAGAGGTGGATAATGTGACGCCCCAGGATTTATGAACTTGACTGGGTAAACATTGATATGTTTTATAATGATGTTTCTTGTTTTACTTGGTTTGTTGTTAGTACCAATGAAGGGATTGAAAACTAAATAGATGAAAAACAAGGAGAATAAAGTGAACTAGTATACATTAAAATGTTACATTGCAACAAAGACCCAAACTAACCAAGAACACCATGTACAAGACTTAACATGGCCACGGCAAGGCTGCTAAGAACCACAACTCCAGTAATTGGATAGTAATCGTCTTCTGGGTATGTCAGTGCGAAAAACATAATAACCATAACCAAAGCACACGTACTTGGCACCAATGGAATGAGGATAGCCTTCCACCTAGGGTCAAGTGTTTTGAAAATGTGTAACACCCTACCCCCGTGTTTTTATAATGGTCCTTTAAGAAATTAAGACCGTTATATGACCGTTGGGTTTCCATGGATAAAGTGCATCTTTTTATAAAAAATTTGTCTTTATAATGCTCTTATAATCTTATAGTATTTCAAATATTTTAATATGTACAAAATATTATAATTATATCTTCTGGTATCTTAATTTTGAAATAAAAGAATATTCTTTAAAATGAATCTATTTGATTTTACAAAATCCTAATGATATCTATATGGTGGAAAACTAAGTATTTTAAAATGTTTTGAAAGTCATGTCTAAAGGGTATCTGTAATAATTGAAAAATGTATTTTATTGGATCTCTAAAACTATGTATTTTGAATTGTGGAAAAACTATTGGTCTTTTAAAAAGAATTTTATGAATCAAATAGTGTAGTATGTTATAAATTTGATTTTTTGATTTTAAAAGATAGAAGTTCCTAATATTTATAAAAGTTTAGTATGTTAATTATGAAATATATATATATATATATTAAAAGGATTATATCAAAATGTAAAGTATTATTCATAATCTACAATGGGATTTTAGATTTTAAAATTTTAAGTTAAAACTATTTTTTTTATTGTATAAAAACTCAATTTTACCAATATTCATATTTCACACTATTTTGAAACTAAGTATACTTGTACTAATTATTTTTTATATCTAAATAAGTATTTAGTAAAAAAAATTGTTGGGACCTAGCCAAGCCAAGGGCATCCCTTGGGGACAAGCCCTCAAGGCCGAGACCGAGCCCCTAGGGATCCGAGGTACCGACCATCGGGATCCCGAGCGGTGTAGAGGGTGTCAACCAGGTCCAAGATGATCAGAGATTTATCCAATCACACGTGGGACCGTGTATAAGGCCCGTGGAACGTGTTGCGTAAGGGTGGTCCAAGGCCAGCAGGGGCCCATGTATAAGGCCCTAGTGTGTGTGTTTGTGTTATTATCCCGAAGGCAGCGTGCTCTGGCTTATAAGTCGTGACTCCTCTTCAGTTCATTTAGAAGTGGGACATCATCCGCATGATCTGAACCGTATGATCTAATCCTACATCGATCGCATCCATCTGATTCCTTAACCGCGTGATCGCCCCCATGTATTTCTGTGACCGTCTGATCTCTCGCGAGATCTAATCCTGGTCGGTGTTCCTTTAAACCTGCTCAACCCATCTCCCGCTCTTCCTCCAACCTTCCAATCTCACCTTTTTCTAATCTGGGTCATCTATTTCATCTCCACATCGCACCCCTCTGTCATCTCCTTCCTCACGTCGGGGTCCCGCACCAGTAGGCCTGCACACTCGAGGATGCCTTGTCCTTCTCCTATTGCACTTCTCCCCTTGACTCTCGCACACTCCATCGCCTAGGGAATTGTTTTCTTGTCTCCCTCATGCCGGCCTACCCTTGGGTCAAGTCACCTAAGTGCAACGAAGCCCTGGATGAACCCCTCCCCCTCTAGGGCTTTCTTCTCCTCCCGAACTCTTTCCGAACTCTCCAGCAAAACTAACGAGCTCCCTTTTGATCTGAGCGTCCTCCATAATCACAGTAAGGGTGTTCTATGTTTCATTTCCATTAAGAACATATTGTTCTTTTATGTTTTGTTATATAAGTTTTGTATATATATAAATGTAAAATACCAACCCTCCTGTTTTAAAATTATTTTAAGGGTATTTCCATATGATTTACTAGGAGGGTTGCTTTTTTAGGGGTCTGCATGTTTTCTTTTTAAACGGTTCTGTTTTTCAAAACTTATATATTTTGTTCAATGTATACAGTTATATATATATATATTGTATCAATATGTTGGGTATTAAATGTGTTAAAAGAAGATTATTGAGGATTTTCGATGTAGGGGATTAACTTCGTTCAGTTTATTTCTATAAAACCTGTATGTTTGTATAATGATTATATATGATTTTGTATATATATATATATATATACATATATATAACCCAAATCCAAACTATTTCTTTTTTAGTTTCTAAAGTAATTATGGGTGTTATACCAGGGAGATAAATATTATAAGGATTATTTTGAAGCTGGTTGTATCATTCCAAACCCCTAAGTATAAACTTTGTATATACCTTATAAACTGAAATATATAAGTATGTAGTCCAATATAACTCAAATTTTATGATTTTTAAAGGATGGGTATCAATATTTAAATAAATTTTTATATGTGAACTATGTTTTTGGTTTAAATGTAATTATGTTTATAAAACCTTAATTTTTATACATATGGTTACATTTATAACAAACCTTATATGGATTTAGTTTTCAATAAAGTAACTGACTAATGGTTGGAAACATTCAGTATGTAAGGAATTTAATAGACCTTGTTTTTAAATTGTGTGAAACCCATATATACACTTTGTGTATATATGGTTATGCGTATAAGTATTTATAGGTATAATTTCCAAAACCCTATTTTTTTCTAAGCAATGATTAAAAATACTGACTTTATGATTTAATACATATAAGATTTTAATAAAAGATAATTTTGGTGTTTTCTAAACCAACATGTATTTTATATATAATTACACATAAATGGGGATGTTTTATTAAAGAAGTTTATTTGACATTACCCATGATGTGTTTTATGATAAAGTGTGAATTTTAGCTTGATTAAAATATATTAGAATATTTAGGATTTATGTGATCATGTTATCATGTTGTGTTCATTTATTGACTTATTACACAATGATCCAACTTTGGTGAATGTTACTAGTTAATCAAGTTGTGGTTTAATTTATTTGAAAATTCAATGGCCTATTTATCACCATAATTGATGGAAAGTATTTTCTTTAAGCATTTCATTTCCATGAAATAATAATTTTAAAGATTCATCATTTATTATATCATCATTTTATATGCTTTAGTAATTAGCTTGTGTGCAAAGAATGTTTACTAAAATATGCATACCTTTGATTATTTATTGACATATTTTGCAATGTTAATTGTCGTATCATGTATTAGAAAAATGTGTAATGGTTCATTATTTATTTTATTTATTATTGTACATAATTCATGCCTTTTACATGTCACGATAATGAACTAAGAAAATTAATTACCCAAAGTAGTATGGGACACCTTGGGTAATATGAAAAAGAATGAATTATTCAAGGTGGTAAGGGACATCTTGAATATAAAATGTCGTTGAAGTAAAGTATGATCTATGTGGCTCACATGATAATAAAGAAAAATTTAATGGTGCGCCCTGATAGCGCTCTAATGCATTGGGTAAAGACTTAATCTCTAGAGATGACTAGTTTAATGATACCTTGGTGAATAACCTTGGTAATTTTTTTTAATGATACCTTATGGATGGACCTTGGTGATACAGAGATGATTGTCTAAGTTAAATGTTAATGCCACATAATTCAAGTTATGTTACAAGTTCTTTTCAAGATAATATGACTATTCTTTCACGACCCTTGCCTTGACGTTTTTATAAAGTTCTTTGTCACGACCCGTCCTCGGGGCCCGTGCCGTGACTACCCCAAGCCCGCCTTCCATAGGCCAGGGGCTGGCGACTAGCACCAAGGCGTAAAATCCCAGTAAACAGGGAAGGCATTGCCTTTATAAGTAACAACCACACAGAGTCAGCAAGCGGAAAGTAAAGTGCAGAAAAGTAAAGGGGCCGGAAATACAAGCCCAACTGTAAAGTACAACTGAAAAGAAAAAGAACAGCAACTGAAGAAAAGACGGCGGCCTCGTGTCGTCCACTGGCAATCCCACCTGAAGGGTGGGTACAGATAGCCTCCAGGCTCCTCGGGTCCCACGTCCGCTCCGAGCACGTCCCGCCCAGTGGTCCACCTCCAGGTACCGTCCTGCTCCACGCCCCAACCGTGATCAGCGCTGTCCGTCGTCTGCAACCAACACAACAAGGTGCGGGCATAGCCCGTGCAGGGGTGAGTACAACTACTCAGTAAGGACCCCGAGACCCCCGAAGGTCTCTCGAAATCCACAAAGGATATAGCACAAAAGAAAGATGCAATCACGAAGTAACATCTGACTCGACTTAGGTATATGCCCATACATATACCTAAGTCCCCAATTCTAGCTCTGCTCACGAGCTCAAGAACAACTCAATCCACAAAGGAAAGCAAGACCCAAATCCACAAAGGAGAGTAAACAGTAAATCCACAAAGGATGGTTCAACACAATCCACAAAGGAGAGTAACATAAGATTCAGCTCAACCAGGTATACTTTTTCAGATGACGTCAAAGACGATCACTGATCCGTCTCAGTCGTCGGACCCACGAAGGATCGATAGGTACTAACCCCCGCAAAAAGACCCACGTAGGATCGGGCTCACACAGAACCTGTAGGCAGTGGCTCACACAGAACCGGTAGTAAGGACCCACGGAGGATCGGGCTCACACAGAACCTGAAGCACTGATCCACGTGGGATCGCTGAGTGCAGTAGTCGACGCAGTCCACTGAGGATCTCTGCACAGTCGTCGCCGCAGTCCACGAAGGATCTCTGCTCTGCCGTCGTCGCAGTCCACGGAGGATCTCTGCTCTGCCGTCGTCGCAGTCCACGGAGGATCTCTGCTCTGCCGTCGTCGCAGTCCACGGAGGATCTCTGCTCTGTCGTCGAGGTCACAGCCAGCGCTAGGGTTCCCGCACGTAGCGAGCTCGTTTAGGAGGGTCCGCTCCACGAGCCGAGGGGCTGATACATCAACTGACACGTAGTCCGAAGTTGATGTATCCAAAAGTTCCGTATCGACAACAGGATCTCAACGCGACAGACGGCGCGTCAATCGGACGCCCGGTCTGAGAGTTATTGGCATTTTCGTCCCAGGGGCCCGGTTGGTTTTTAGGGCAAAACCAACCCGACCGTACTCCGCCTGTATCCGATCCTCGGGCGGAGTATGCCAAAAGTTCCGTCTCACTTAGAGGAAACTACCACAGCTGACGGTACGTCGTTCGGACGTCCGTAGCTCAAGTTATGAGCGTTTCCGCTCCGAGGGCCCGGTTGGCTTCGTGTACGAACCAACCCGGCCGAACCCAAAGTCTTCCGAAACCTTGAGTATAATATACCGAAACGACCGTCTCGATCCAAGGATCGCGTAGCCGCTGACGGTTCGTCAATCGGAGGTCCCAGGCCCAAGATATGGGCGAAAGACCGTAGAGGGCCCGAAACGGGGGTACTGGGCCCGGGGCGACCCGGCCCGAACCCCCCCCCTGGGGTCGGCCGAACCGGGTCGGCCCGAACCGGGTCGGCCCGACCCGGCCCGAACCAGCTCGGCCGGGTCCGGTCCGGCCTGGGCGCGGCCCGGCCGACCGGACCGGCCGGCTCGGTCTTCGGCCGCGCGGCCGAAGAGCCGCCGCCGCGGGGTTGAACCCGCGGCTTGAGAGAAACCGCGGCCCCGCGGGGGGCCGCCGCGTCCGTCCCGGTTCCGCGCGGCCGCGGAACCGGCTGCCGCCGCCGCCGCGGCTTCAGCCGCGGCGGAAGGTTTCCACGGCGGCGCGCCTGGCGCCGCCGCCTCCGGTCGCCGGCGCCGCCGCGCCGGCGACCCGCGCCGCCGCCTCCTTCCGCGGGCCGCCGGAGATGCTCCGGTGGCCCGATTTCTTTCCCGTCTGCGCCGATGCTCCTCCCGGGGGACGATCTTCACTGCGGAGCCAACAAATTGCCCTTGCCGCACGGTTTGTCGACGTCCGCCAAATCCGCACAACCAAAATAGATCGGCGGAGGGTTGCCGGGTCTTGTTCGTTAGACCCGCACCCTCCGCGTTAGTCATAATCCACGGGAGGAACAATAAAACAATCAACAACAATTTTAAATGTTAAAATTGTTCGAAGGTCATGCTTCTTTACTTTAAAAGAAATAAATCACGGGAAGGAAAATATTCCAATCAACCCTTACTTTATCGTCGTCGTCGGAATTGCTCGTCGCGGAAGATGGAGATCGCCGCGTCGTCGCGGAATCGCTCGTCGCGTCGCCAATCTCCGGATCAAGATCAACGGATTTAATTAGTTTAAATCCGTTGATATTGAAATTAAAAAGGGAGAAGAAAAGATCTGATTCTCACCTTTGTTGCCGAACGAGGGTCGGCCGCGGAAGAAGAGGCGTCGCCGAAGAACGTCGCGGGTAGATCTCGTCGACGTCGCAGATCTTGGTGTGCGTCGTCGAATTCCGGTCGCCGGCGTTCTTCGCGTTCTTCGCGTTCTTCGCGTTCTTCGCGTTCTTCGCGTTCTTCGCGTTCTTCGCGGAGAGGGTGGAGGAACGAAGATTCTCTCAAATCCTTTCCAAGGATTTTTATGTTGGTCTTATTTTATAAACATGCCAACACGAAACCGGTTAAGAAACGATCCATCAATTCGTTGAATTAATTCAACGAAAGAAACGACCCATTTAATTCACGAAGAAACAGTCCATTTAATTCACGAAATAAACCGCCCAATTAAATGGTCTGTTAAGAATTAAAGAAAACGCGTCGGTTGACTTTTCAGTTACTTTGACGGGTTTTCGCGGGTGCGTTACTTAGCGAAAGAAACGGCGGGGCTCGTGCGGGTCCCACCGCACAAATATCCTACCAAGGGGTAGGATATTTCTGGATAGCATCCTATCCAGTTCAACTCAGTTCAAGCCGTCTTTAAGTGACTTCAAGTGGCTTCCAAGCAGCTTAAGTGAAATAAAATAAAGTTGTCGCACAAACTTTATTTTATTTCTGACTTAAAGCCGTAAAATTTAAAAACCACGTCTGAGCAAACGCAACTCCGGAAGAGGCGTTTCTAAGCAAATACCGGCGCTGCGATTTCATCGGTGCCCTCAGAATTCGATTCCGGGCACCGGTTCAAAAGATAGAAAAACCCGCTCGTCCGTTCACTGAACGTACCCGAGCCAAACTTCGGAAATTGATTCCGGGCACACCGGGCCTCGGAATCAGGTGCCGTCTGAAGCTGCGTTCTTGTAAAATTCCAAAGAAAATTAAGAAAAAAATTCCCTTGAAATTTGCGGGTCTTTACATTACTCCCACCTCAGGGCTTTACGTCCCCGTAAAGATACATCAAAACTAGGGGAACAAATGGGGGTACTGAGCACGCATCTGAGCCTCCCGCTCCCAAGTGCTCTCCTGGAGGTTCCCGTGCTGCCATCTGACGCGCACAAGAGGAATCGACCGCCCACGTAGGACCCGCTCCTGTCGGTCCTCGATCTCCACTGGAACCTCCGCAAAAGTCGCCCCATCGTCCACGTCCAGCTCCCCAAAGTCGATGATGTGCGTCGGGTCGTGCACGTATCTCCTCAGCTGAGACACGTGGAAGACGTCGTGCACCCGGTGCAACTGAGGTGGTAGAGCCAGGCGATAAGCCACCTCTCCTATCCTGCTGAGGACCTGGAAAGGCCCGATGAAGCGGGGAGACAGCTTGCCGCCTCGGCCAAATCTCCGTAAACCACGTCGAGGTGAGACACGCAAAAAGACGTGGTCGCCATCCTCGAACTCTAGTGGCCTCCGCCTCCTGTCAGCATATGACTTCTGCCGGCTCTGAGCTGTCCTCATCCTCTCCTGGATGATTTGGACCTTCTCTGTCGTGGCTCGGACCATCTCTGGTCCCACGAGTGCTGACTCCCCAGGGTCTGTCCAGCACAACGGTGATCTGCAGGGTCTGCCGTACAACGCCTCGTATGGTGCCATCCCGATGGTGGAGTGGTAGCTGTTGTTGTACGCAAACTCCACCAAGGGTAGGTGGTCCTCCCAGCTGCGACCAAAGTCGAGAACACATGCACGGAGCATGTCCTCGAGTGTCTGTATGGTCCTCTCCGTCTGTCCATCCGTCTGAGGGTGGAAGGCTGTGCTCAGATGGAGCCGCGTCCCGAACGCCTCCTGCAACCCCTTCCAAAGCCTGGAAGTGAAACGAGCATCTCGATCGGAGACGATAGACGATGGCACACCGTGAAGCCGTACGATCTCCTGGACGTAAAGACGTCCCAAGCTCTCTACTGAGCCCTGCTCTCTGATGGGTAAGAAGTGTGCCGACTTGGTGAGTCGGTCGACAATCACCCAAATGGAGTCGTGACCTCTGGAAGTGCGTGGAAGTCCAGTCACGAAGTCCATAGATATGCCGTCCCACTTCCACTCCGGGACCTCCAAGGGCTGTACCAAACCTGCTGGTACCTGGTGCTCTGCCTTCACCTGCTGGCAGGTGAGGCATCGTGAAACGAACTCTGCCACAGCTTTCTTCATACCCGGCCACCAGTGCTGTCGCCTGAGATCCTGGTACATCTTCGCCACTCCGGGATGTACCGCCAAGGGAGAAGTGTGAAACTCTCTCAGCACCTCCTCTCGTAAAGCGACTGGTACGAAGGTACGTCCTCTGAAAAGGATGTCGTGCTCTGCTCCAAGGGAGAAACCATCAGGCGCCTGACCTGAGGATATCAGTGCACGCCGGGTCTCACAGTCAGCGTCCCCACGCTGAGCCTCTCTGACCCGCTGTAGAAGTGGAGGAGAGACTGTGAGAGACTGAAGAAAGGCTGTTCCGTCTCTATCCACGAAGGATATCTGCAAGGAGGCTAGCTGCTCCGTCGCCTCCTCAAGCAGCTGAATGCCCGTCCTCCTGCTGAGGGCATCGGCTACCACGTTCCCCTTCCCAGGAGTATAGACTATCTCAAAGTCATAGTCCTGGAGGAACTCAAGCCATCTCCGCTGTCTCAGGTTCAGGTCCTTCTGAGAGAAGATATACCTAAGACTCTGGTGGTCAGAAAAGACTGTGAAGCGCTCGCCCATCAGATAGTGCCGCCAAGTCTTCAGAGCGAAGACCACTGCTGCTAACTCCAGGTCATGAGTGGCGTAGTTCTGCTCATGCGGCCTCAACTGACGTGATCCGTAGGCGATCACGGCCCGCTCCTGCATCAGGACGCACCCGAGTCCAGTCCCTGATGCGTCGCAGTAAACTACGTACCCAACTCCCTCCTCAGGCAACCTCAAGATAGGTGCGCTGGTCAATCTCTGTCTCAGCTCCTGGAAGCTCTGCTGACATCTGTCTGACCACACGAAGGGTTTCCCCTTCTTCGTCAAGGCTGAGAGTGGTGCTGCAACTCTGGAGAAGTCTGGCACGAATCTCCGATAGTATCCCGCTAGGCCCAAGAAGCTCCGCACCTCTGTCACGCTCTTGGGTGGCTCCCAAGCTAGCACTGCCTCGATCTTCGCGGGATCCACTGCAACTCCCGCCTCAGAAATGACGTGCCCCAAGAAATGGACCTCACGTAACCAGAACTGGCATTTTGAGAGCTTGCCATAAAGCTGGTGCTCTCGGAGTGTGTCTAGCACAACTCGCAGGTGGTAGGCATGCTCCTCCTCAGTCGTCGAGTATACCAAAATGTCGTCAATGAAGACAACGACAAATCGGTCGAGGTATGGCTGGAAGATCCTGTTCATGAGGCTCATGAACACCGCTGGAGCATTGGTTACGCCGAACGGCATAACCAAGAACTCATAATGGCCATACCGACACCTGAAGGCCGTCTTCTGCACGTCCTCGTCTCGAACTCTGAGCTGATGATAGCCTGACCGGAGGTCTATCTTCGAGAACCACCGCGCTCCCTTGAGCTGATCGAAGAGGTCATCAATCCGTGGCAGCGGATACTTGTTCCTCACTGTCACCTGGTTCAGGCGACGATAGTCGACACAAAGTCGCAAGTTCCCGTCCGCCTTTTTGGCGAACAAAATCGGGGAAGCCCAGGGTGAAACACTGGGTCGGATAAACCCCTTGCTCTGCAAGTCCTCCAACTGTACCCGCAGCTCTCGAAGCTCGGCGGGGGCCATCCGATATGCTGGAGTAGATATCGGGGCTGTCCCGGGGTACAAGTCGATGTAAAAGTCTACCTCTCTACGAGGAGGTAGCCCTGGAACGTCGTCGGGAAAGACGTCCACGTACTGGTCCACCACTGCAGGAAAAGCCGGACTCCGCACGTCCACTGCTCCTAGGATGAGGCTAGCCAACTGATGTGAGATGGGCTGCACTCTCCTCCGCGGAAGTCCATCCTGTGCTGCAAAGGTTCCCTTCTCGCCGGTGAAGGTAAACCTGCTCCCGTCGGTACGAACACATCGTACCTTGCGCCTAAAACAGTCGATCTGGGCATGAACCGTGGATAGCCAATCCATGCCCAAGATGACGTCGTAAGGCCTCGACGCCGCTACAAGGAGATCCCAGCCGAAGCTCTCGCCTCCTAGAGTAAGCTCACACTGCCGGCACCAGTGCGTAATCGTCGAGTCTGCTCCCGTAGGAGTCTCTAGCCGTAAGGATCGAGCCAACGGCTCAGTCGGAATCTCCGAGCTCCGAACAAGGGCAGAGGCTATGAAAGAGTGACTTGCTCCTGTGTCTATAAGTACTGCAGCAAGGGTGGAATAGACACAGATCGTACCTCGAATCATCTCTGGCATGTCGGGGTCGTAGGCCTCCACTGCCTGGAGCTGGGCCTGTCCCTGCCCGCCGGCTCCCTGTGGTCGAGGTGGCCCTCCTGGTGGTGGTGGGGGTAGAGCCTGAAAGCGTCGCCCACCACCCGCTGCTCGGCCAGCTCCTCGGCCTCGTCCGCCTCCTCCCTGCGGACCGCCACGGTCGACCCTCTGCCTCTGCCTGGGTGGCCCCTCCACCGTCTGCTGCTCCTCTGATCGGCGAGTCGGGCAGTCACGAGCCATGTGACCCTGCCCGCCGCAAGAGTAGCACAGCCTGCCTCTCGAAAGGCTGGCACTCCGCTGTGTGCCTCGTACTGCTGAGCCGGTGTCCTGAGGCCGTCTGCGTGGGGGTCTGGTCTGCCTGGACCCGTGAGTCATCCGTCGGCTACCTGCTGCCGAAGACTCAGCTACCTGCCGCCCTGCGCTAGGTCTCGCCGCTGAAGAAGGCTCTGCCAGGAAGCTCTCGATCAGGAGGGCTCGCTCCAGCACTCCTGCCTGGGTCGGAATGCTGAGGGAGATCAGCGACGCACGAATCTCCTGTCGCAAGCCCTGCTCGAAGGTCCGGGCCCGGAAGAAGGGGTCCCGTACCATGTCGGTCGAGTAGCGAGATAGGTCCGTGAACCTCGCCGCATACTGAGCGACCGTCATGCTGCCCTGGCGCAGCTGGAGAAGCTCCTGGATGCGCACCGCTCGGAGGGTGGCCGGGACGAACTCAGAGCGGAAGAGGCTCTCGAAGTCCGTCCAGAGCAGGGATGCCTCATCGTGAACCTGGAGCATCAGGCTCCACCATCGTCCTGCCGCCGCCTGCAGGAGGCTCGCTGCGAGGATCACCATGAGATCCGCTGGTGTCCTCACTAGCCTGAAGATCCGTACCACCACCTCTAGCCAGTCCTCGGCGGCCTGGGGGTCCGCCTCACCGCGAAACCTGGGCGGTCGCTGGCTCTGAAACTCGTGCAGTGCCCTGAGGCGACGTGCATCGTCGGCGTCTGGTACTGGAAGCATCGGTGGCTCGGCGGGTAAGGCTACCGCCGGTGCCACTGCTGGCAAAGGGCCCTGCACCGAGGCCTCGTCGCTCGGTGGGCTGCCGTCGCGCCCTACACTCGGAACCCTAGCTGGCAGTCGTCGCGGGGCCATCCTGAAAAGGAGAACAAGAGCACCACAGTCAGAACAGTATACCTGGTGAGCTGGCACAAGTAATCACAAGGAAAACTTGAGACTTTCATAAAGCAGATCAGTATACCCGGTGAGCTGACATAAGTAATCACAAAGAAAACTTGAAACACACACGCAATCAATGTTTTCATGCATTAAGTCGGAAATCAGGAGTCAGGGTCCTGGTGTACGGATACGTCGGCCGCCGCACCAACACTGGGCTCCCTGAACTGATAACCACACTCAATACACTAAACACTATTGCTTCACATAGAAAGAAAGGACGATCAGAGTCTGCGGTAGAACCGACCGCCTCTGATACCAATTTGTCACGACCCGTCCTCGGGGCCCGTGCCGTGACTACCCCAAGCCCGCCTTCCATAGGCCAGGGGCTGGCGACTAGCACCAAGGCGTAAAATCCCAGTAAACAGGGAAGGCATTGCCTTTATAAGTAACAACCACACAGAGTCAGCAAGCGGAAAGTAAAGTGCAGAAAAGTAAAGGGGCCGGAAATACAAGCCCAACTGTAAAGTACAACTGAAAAGAAAAAGAACAGCAACTGAAGAAAAGACGGCGGCCTCGTGTCGTCCACTGGCAATCCCACCTGAAGGGTGGGTACAGATAGCCTCCAGGCTCCTCGGGTCCCACGTCCGCTCCGAGCACGTCCCGCCCAGTGGTCCACCTCCAGGTACCGTCCTGCTCCACGCCCCAACCGTGATCAGCGCTGTCCGTCGTCTGCAACCAACACAACAAGGTGCGGGCATAGCCCGTGCAGGGGTGAGTACAACTACTCAGTAAGGACCCCGAGACCCCCGAAGGTCTCTCGAAATCCACAAAGGATATAGCACAAAAGAAAGATGCAATCACGAAGTAACATCTGACTCGACTTAGGTATATGCCCATACATATACCTAAGTCCCCAATTCTAGCTCTGCTCACGAGCTCAAGAACAACTCAATCCACAAAGGAAAGCAAGACCCAAATCCACAAAGGAGAGTAAACAGTAAATCCACAAAGGATGGTTCAACACAATCCACAAAGGAGAGTAACATAAGATTCAGCTCAACCAGGTATACTTTTTCAGATGACGTCAAAGACGATCACTGATCCGTCTCAGTCGTCGGACCCACGAAGGATCGATAGGTACTAACCCCCGCAAAAAGACCCACGTAGGATCGGGCTCACACAGAACCTGTAGGCAGTGGCTCACACAGAACCGGTAGTAAGGACCCACGGAGGATCGGGCTCACACAGAACCTGAAGCACTGATCCACGTGGGATCGCTGAGTGCAGTAGTCGACGCAGTCCACTGAGGATCTCTGCACAGTCGTCGCCGCAGTCCACGAAGGATCTCTGCTCTGCCGTCGTCGCAGTCCACGGAGGATCTCTGCTCTGCCGTCGTCGCAGTCCACGGAGGATCTCTGCTCTGCCGTCGTCGCAGTCCACGGAGGATCTCTGCTCTGTCGTCGAGGTCACAGCCAGCGCTAGGGTTCCCGCACGTAGCGAGCTCGTTTAGGAGGGTCCGCTCCACGAGCCGAGGGGCTGATACATCAACTGACACGTAGTCCGAAGTTGATGTATCCAAAAGTTCCGTATCGACAACAGGATCTCAACGCGACAGACGGCGCGTCAATCGGACGCCCGGTCTGAGAGTTATTGGCATTTTCGTCCCAGGGGCCCGGTTGGTTTTTAGGGCAAAACCAACCCGACCGTACTCCGCCTGTATCCGATCCTCGGGCGGAGTATGCCAAAAGTTCCGTCTCACTTAGAGGAAACTACCACAGCTGACGGTACGTCGTTCGGACGTCCGTAGCTCAAGTTATGAGCGTTTCCGCTCCGAGGGCCCGGTTGGCTTCGTGTACGAACCAACCCGGCCGAACCCAAAGTCTTCCGAAACCTTGAGTATAATATACCGAAACGACCGTCTCGATCCAAGGATCGCGTAGCCGCTGACGGTTCGTCAATCGGAGGTCCCAGGCCCAAGATATGGGCGAAAGACCGTAGAGGGCCCGAAACGGGGGTACTGGGCCCGGGGCGACCCGGCCCGAACCCCCCCCCTGGGGTCGGCCGAACCGGGTCGGCCCGAACCGGGTCGGCCCGACCCGGCCCGAACCAGCTCGGCCGGGTCCGGTCCGGCCTGGGCGCGGCCCGGCCGACCGGACCGGCCGGCTCGGTCTTCGGCCGCGCGGCCGAAGAGCCGCCGCCGCGGGGTTGAACCCGCGGCTTGAGAGAAACCGCGGCCCCGCGGGGGGCCGCCTGTCACGCGGACGCGGCCGGGCCGCCGCGTCCGTCCCGGTTCCGCGCGGCCGCGGAACCGGCTGCCGCCGCCGCCGCGGCTTCAGCCGCGGCGGAAGGTTTCCACGGCGGCGCGCCTGGCGCCGCCGCCTCCGGTCGCCGGCGCCGCCGCGCCGGCGACCCGCGCCGCCGCCTCCTTCCGCGGGCCGCCGGAGATGCTCCGGTGGCCCGATTTCTTTCCCGTCTGCGCCGATGCTCCTCCCGGGGGACGATCTTCACTGCGGAGCCAACAAATTGCCCTTGCCGCACGGTTTGTCGACGTCCGCCAAATCCGCACAACCAAAATAGATCGGCGGAGGGTTGCCGGGTCTTGTTCGTTAGACCCGCACCCTCCGCGTTAGTCATAATCCACGGGAGGAACAATAAAACAATCAACAACAATTTTAAATGTTAAAATTGTTCGAAGGTCATGCTTCTTTACTTTAAAAGAAATAAATCACGGGAAGGAAAATATTCCAATCAACCCTTACTTTATCGTCGTCGTCGGAATTGCTCGTCGCGGAAGATGGAGATCGCCGCGTCGTCGCGGAATCGCTCGTCGCGTCGCCAATCTCCGGATCAAGATCAACGGATTTAATTAGTTTAAATCCGTTGATATTGAAATTAAAAAGGGAGAAGAAAAGATCTGATTCTCACCTTTGTTGCCGAACGAGGGTCGGCCGCGGAAGAAGAGGCGTCGCCGAAGAACGTCGCGGGTAGATCTCGTCGACGTCGCAGATCTTGGTGTGCGTCGTCGAATTCCGGTCGCCGGCGTTCTTCGCGTTCTTCGCGTTCTTCGCGTTCTTCGCGTTCTTCGCGTTCTTCGCGTTCTTCGCGGAGAGGGTGGAGGAACGAAGATTCTCTCAAATCCTTTCCAAGGATTTTTATGTTGGTCTTATTTTATAAACATGCCAACACGAAACCGGTTAAGAAACGATCCATCAATTCGTTGAATTAATTCAACGAAAGAAACGACCCATTTAATTCACGAAGAAACAGTCCATTTAATTCACGAAATAAACCGCCCAATTAAATGGTCTGTTAAGAATTAAAGAAAACGCGTCGGTTGACTTTTCAGTTACTTTGACGGGTTTTCGCGGGTGCGTTACTTAGCGAAAGAAACGGCGGGGCTCGTGCGGGTCCCACCGCACAAATATCCTACCAAGGGGTAGGATATTTCTGGATAGCATCCTATCCAGTTCAACTCAGTTCAAGCCGTCTTTAAGTGACTTCAAGTGGCTTCCAAGCAGCTTAAGTGAAATAAAATAAAGTTGTCGCACAAACTTTATTTTATTTCTGACTTAAAGCCGTAAAATTTAAAAACCACGTCTGAGCAAACGCAACTCCGGAAGAGGCGTTTCTAAGCAAATACCGGCGCTGCGATTTCATCGGTGCCCTCAGAATTCGATTCCGGGCACCGGTTCAAAAGATAGAAAAACCCGCTCGTCCGTTCACTGAACGTACCCGAGCCAAACTTCGGAAATTGATTCCGGGCACACCGGGCCTCGGAATCAGGTGCCGTCTGAAGCTGCGTTCTTGTAAAATTCCAAAGAAAATTAAGAAAAAAATTCCCTTGAAATTTGCGGGTCTTTACATTCTTATTTTTCAAGTATAAGTTTAGGGCATGATTTTTGTTTATCATTCAGTAAGATAGTAACCATCATATGAAATTGAAGTTGTTTCCTTTGTTCAACTCTGATTATGTATTACTCTTAACTATTTAATTTTATGCTTAAGTAATCACATGTCATACTTGTTTATGATGACCATTATTACTCCTTTGAGGAATGTCATAATTGTTTCATGTATTCTTGAAAATCTTGATTGAGCACTTTCAAGTTATGTGTTACAGTTTTCCTCAAGAGAATTTTCTACAGATAATTTTAAAAGAATGTTTTCAAAAGTTACAATATCTTTTTTTTAAACCCCTTACTAGGAATTCTTATGCTCACCCTACGTTTTTAATGAAATTTTTATAGGATGATAGAGTCTTTGAAAGCTTTGGGAATTTGATCTTAGTTGTGTAAGGAAGAAGTGAAGCATTAGACTCTGATTCTCCAGGATCTAAACCAAAAAGTTCCTCCTGATAGGTTATAATCTGTAAATTGTTTGTTACATTTGTATAAAATAAATTACACACCATAACCAGAGCACTGGCTCTAGGATATCGGAGGCTGGGGCCTTACAGCTGGTGTCAAGACTGGCACTACAGGAGGATCTGCTGGTAATCCTTGATCATCCATATCTGGTGTCTGATCACTGCCTTATATCTGGCATACAACTAGAGGATGTCTTAGTGGCATGACTCTGTAAGGTCAAGCGCACACCTTAGGATTAAGATTTATCAGGGACTGAAACTTAGAAGTGCAAGAAATGAACAGGATACAAAAAGCATTCATGTTTTTCAAAACATTGATACACGGTGTTTATAACCCTTACACGGTGTGTTTCTTTGAGCCTTCACATGGGTGTGTACTTCTTCCAAAACTTGTCGTGCAACACCCCATACACACGACATGTTCTCCCAAGACACAACATGTACTTGATTCGTTTCCCCTGCCCAAGTTCTTCTACATGACTAAACCACACAGTTCCCCTAGGACAGGACTACACGACGTGTTTGTTTCATACATAGCGTGTACCACTTAGGTTTCAACTTCCCATGTTGTTAGTCACACGGGTGGACACGTGGCTGACTCTACACGACATGTTTATTCCAGACATGGTGAGTACTTGGAGGATTCCACCACCCTATGTTGTTCGTTACACGGCTGGATACAAGGGTTATACTACACAGTGTGTTCAATATTTACATGTTGTGTATAACCTAAGTTTTATCCATCCATGTCGTTAGTCACATGGTTGGACACATGGTCTGCACAACATGGCGTGTACATCTGGTACACGACATGTCCCGCCAAATATTTCTCAACATCGTGTCTTTGCCCACACAACTAGTGTCACAGTTTGAGACTACATGGCATGTACATACAGTATACGGCATGTACTTAAGATAAATAGTTCCTTCCCGAATAGAAGGGAACATGGCATGTATTTATCATTACATGCTATGTATTCTGGGTTTTCCCAGACAGTAAGCCTCAGAAACAACTACGTAACCTAGAAAACACTGAAACGAACATTAAAGTTCCAAATTTTGATCTGTGAGGGCTTATACTCCCTGCGAATCAAAGCTTGGAATCTTAACATGTCATATACAAGCATAACAAAGTAATGATCCACCAAATTATAATCCATGGGGGACCATAACACCTCAGGAACCAAAGTTTGGTGTTCATTCAAACAAAACATTAAACATTAGCAATACCCTATAAAACTGTAGGTATTCTATCAAGGAATCTATCACAACATCATGCATATCTAGCACAACATCTATCACAACAACATGAAATTAGTAATGCACCCTAAATGGCATGGAAAGAATGCATGACAAGTGATCTCTAGAAAGTGTCTATATGATGCATGAGATGGAATACCCTCATCTCATCGGGTTGCAACAGAAATAAAACCTCAATAAAACCAACCATCACAGCACAAAACATGTGAATCACCCAATGGTAAAATCAAATCAACTGTAAAAATTGAAAAACTAGCAACATTGTAATAATCGAGGTAGATTAGCTTTTCCATGTACACAAGATAGATACTTCTGGGAATATCTTATTATAGAGTACCTATTCCTTCAAATCCATGGCTATATCCTCCAAACAGTAAATCAAGAAGAAAAGAATTCTTTTGATATCACTTTGTAACGTCCCGGTTCCAGAAGCTACCTAGAGGTGCCCCGTACCCGGTTGGTCACATGGGCTCAAGCGCATTTCCCTAAATGCCAGAGGACGACGACTAGTAGCGAGGGTCATGGGTGTGATAGTGGGGGAACTATGCCCTCATTGGCAGAGTAACGCAATAGAAATAAATAGATAATAATAGTGGAAGTATTAATAATACCATACAACAATAAACAACAGAAGACTGAAGAAATAAACAACTAGAGCACATATATAAATGATGCATGATATGTATGTCTAGGAAAATAGCCAAACAAGTCACAAGGATGGAATAAAATACTAAACCAAAGTACAAAGAAGACAAATAACTCCAGCATCATCGCAAGCCTCAACTTGGTCCCATGCTCTCCAGATCCATAGCAATCAAGTACCTGAAGTAGAAGGGAACTTTCCCTTATCTATACCTGCAGTAATATAATCTGTTTTGGGCCTAAAATCATGACCCAAATAGGGTATGAGACAAATCCCAGTAGGTAACCACACAAATATCTATGCCTAACATTCAGTGAATATATATATATATATGTCAGGCAATAAGCAAAACGAAGCAGTAAACAAAGAAGTACTCAAGAGTAAACAATCCTATAGTTTCCATTACATCATTTGCATTTAACAATTTAATCAACCAAACACAAAACAAGAAGCCCTCTGGGAAAGTTCTCACATCCTATCCCCTCTGGTTCAGTCAACAATATCATGTAACCCTCTGGGTAGTTCTCATGGCCTAACCTCTCTAGTTCAATTTAAAAGAAGGATATAACGAAGACTCTATGAGGAAGAACTCACTGTAAATTCCCCTTATAGTCTTGTATAATCAAAGACTCTCTGAGGAAGCAATCACCATCAATTCCCCCTATAGCCTTTTAACGGTAAACTATAGACACTCTAAGGAAGCACTCAACGTCAATTCCCCTTGTGGTCTCATAACTTATATATAGACACTCTGAGGGAGCACTCAACTTCAATCCCCCCTATGGTCTCGCAGCATGATAAATATTACAGACACTATGGGAAACCCCTCAACATCAATTTCCCCTATGGTCTCACTACACCAGGTTCCTGCAGCCCCATGTAAAGAAATCGTACACCAACGATAATTTGCAGCCAAAGTAAACCTCAAAGTATTACTTGGATAAATAGCTACAAGGAATGTCCCAACATATCAGATAAATAATCACTCCATCCTAACAACACTAGGAATGGAAAAAAAATAGACTAACTGGCAAAGATAGACCAAACGGTCAAATAAAAAAAAGCATGGGAAAAACATCCATAGCATGTAAATTAACCCTATTCACAATCAAACAACTTCTATTAAAACATAAAAAGGCATATAAGGCATTAATAGGGTTAAAATCCCTAAACACGCAATACCCCAAATGAGGTTATTGGGCACTTTTGCACATATAACACAAAGACTAACTACAAGAAGGCACAAACCACATACCTCAGCGTAGCAAGATCGATATACATGAACCTCAGGCCTTGAATCACCAAAGAATGCCTTAGATCTACAAAAATGCTAAAAACATACAACCAAGGATATCTCGCGAAAGAGGAGAAATCAGGAAACTTGGATCTAGAAGAAGGAAGAGCTTACCATCGCAATTCCAACTCAATCGACAGTGGTCGATTCAGATAATGGATGGCGAGTCAGGGGCTCGGAAAAGAATCACCAACTACGGACGCTCCTGGATAGGACAGGTCGAGAAGAAGGGTGTTCTATCGATTAGATGCAACCCTGGTCTGTTTAATGAAATAAAAATAAAGTACATGTCATGTTCTTTAAAAGTACACAGTGTGTACTTGCCTTAACCGGCCTTCGCTTTAGGCGGCCTCCATGTCACCCCACACGGCCATGTGATCGATTGTTACACGGGAAGTACACGGCTACCTGCGGCAACCGGGTACACGGCGTGTACTCCTAAAATTTCCAGAAACTCCTATTTTTATCAAAAACAACAAAAAAAGAAAGACATACCTGAAAAGAAGATATGGTTTCTTACAAATAGACTAATATCGTGATATAAAAAGAAAATTACCCCTATATAAAGATATAACTGAGTTATTTGAAGGAATTTGCGAAGGTTCCTTTTGATCCACACTTTCAATTTGAATTTTTCCCTTTTGTTTCAACTTATTCACCATAATAACTAACGATTAATCTTTCTTTAAGTTATTATCAACTTGGAGAACCTTTCCTAAGAGGTAATGAATAATTTTACCAGTATTTTTGTTTTATAATCTTAAATTAAATTAGATTAACTGGGTAAAAAGATATAAGAAAGTTAAGTATTGAAAGATCACAACCCATCTTTCAATTTACATGTATTATGTGTAATTATCACCACATTTATATATTGCTTCACTTTCTTCTCACAAACTTCTTAGAGAAGAGACAAAATGTGAAATCATTCATGTCCTAATGATGTATTCACAACACATTGGACATTAATGATAACATTTTTATGTAAAAATAAAATGTGATATACATGTGTCTCCTATAAGCATATTTCACACCCTTGCTTCTAAAGGTGTCTTAATAGGTTGTGTGGACTCTGATGCATTAGAATTTTCTATATCATAGTACTTTATGCAAGCGCTTATACTACTCTTGGAAATTCATGGCAGTGAGGATATTTTCTTTTCCCAATATTTATCACAGTGTATGTGCGTTATTACTTACAATTTTTCTATAAAAAAAACTTTTAGCTGATAAGTACTTTTTATCTTGATTACTTATTACACATTACAAAATAATTAAACTGTTAGATGTATCGCACTATTTTTTCAAAACCTAGTATCCCTCATTACTAGATTCGGAATACCCAATCTCTTGAGCATTCTAGTAGCAATTATCTTTGAAACCTCTCCTCACAATTTAAGCTATGGCTATGCATCACTTGGAAAGATTCAAGGTAGGTGTTTGATTAGCCAACTACAATAACCTGTGGCTCCTTGAACTATTGTGTAAAGTCTCAGCTTCTCAAAATCATGAACTTGATTTACTCAACTCTTTACCTATAAATTAAAAACAAGATAGATATGGTTATTTTTTTGTCTCCTTTAGTTTATTTGACCCATCACTTTCATAAAAACTCCATATAAGTAAGATTCACTCTCAACTAGGGTTGACAAACACCCCATAATCCCGGTTTTGTTCTAACAAAAACAAAGGAAGGCATTACAACTTAATATTTCTTTGATATTTTTTAATATTTCTTGATGAATGAATTCATTTTTTATTAAATATGCATGTACTATGAGATCTCACTCACAACTTGACTATGCAGTAAATAGAAAATCATTCATCATGTCTTAATATGTTTTAATATATGTATTGTTTTATTATTTTATGTGATCTTGCTCACTTTAATACTGAAAAAGGAATAATAAATTATGCATAAATTAAATAATCAACAGGACTAATCTTGAGAATTGGATATTGGTTGATCCATTTATACTCAATGGATCAATCGTGAACCTAGGGGTAAAATACTTGAGTTGTGTCTGACTTGTATCGCAACTCACACCTCGGTTCAATGTATCATCATCTCGTCTAGAATATTTCCTCAACTTGGTATGGTCTGCATCTTATAACATACTCATTGTAATACACATGCAGTACAGCTCTCGTGGAAACACATAGCCTTATACATATTAAGAAAGGAATGACGATGCATAGACCATCAAAAATAAATTAATTATTACATACATCATATGCAATTAAAATAATTAAATAAATAAATAAATTATAGACATACATTGGACGTTCATTGCTAAAGATCTGTCGACATGAAAATTAAATGTGTAATGAAATAAAATTTGTGATGAATTTATGTTGAGGGAATTAAATGAATTAAAATAATTACATTTAATTTAAATTTAATTAATTTTTGAAGTTTGTTCTCAAATAAATTTTATTTCTATTCCAAAAAAAATATTTGAAAAAATGAAATTCTTCCCGGACTCGAGTATCCCAAAAAAATGCCTATAAAGGGTTTTGTGCCAAATATTAATCCAAAATAGGCCTTGTTGGTGAGGAAAGATACAATCCACCCCACCCCAAGTCGGGCCAGCCTAGGATTTTTTTTTACGTTTTAAAAAAAATCCAGGAAACGCTTAGGGCAAAAATATTTTTAAAAATGCACCTCAAAGGCGGCATCCGCGATGCCGCCTTTACGCTGCGGGTGAAAGGAGGAATCCACAATGCCGCCTTTCTCCTAAAAAAATCTTTTTAAAATTTTTTTTTTTTGTTGTTTATATATATATATACATACATATATACATATATATATAAACAAAACAAAAAAATTCAGGAGAATTTCTCTGTTATTAAAGATCCAGCACTACAGCCATTACAACAATCTAGATTCTGACAGAAGCTCTCACCCAGGCCTCCCTTTTATAAGAGATCTTACCCTAGAAATCATTTTGCATTTCCGATGTGGGATTCTGGTTCTCCATTTCCTGCACAGAACATTCTGCATTTCTGATGTGGGATTTTGTTTCAAGTACGTGACTTTGAAAGACTATAAAATATAAACTATAAGGCCAATATAAATTAAACTTAAAACATGGATTAAACATATAAAAAATAGTTGAAAACAAAAAAATATCATAAAAATAATGATAAAAAATAATTTATAAGCTTTCAAAACCACTTACTTGAAACTTAATAATTTTCAAGTACGTGATTTTGAAAGCTTATAAAATATAAATTATAAGACCAATATAAATGAAACATAATACATGAATTAAACATAAAACAAATATTTGAAAATAAAAAGAATTTCGTAAAAAATATTGATGAAATGTAATTTATAAGCTTTCAAAATGACAAACATTAAACTTAAAAATGGTTCAAGCACGTGACTTTGAAAGCCTATAAAATATAAACTATAAGACCGATATAAATGAAACATAAAACACGGACTAAACATATAAAAAATAGCCAAAAATAAAAATAATTTCGTAAAAAATGTTCATGAAAAATAATTTATAAGCTTTCAAAACCACCTACTTGAAACTTAAAATGATTAAAGTATGTGGTTTTGAAAGACTAAAATATAAACTATAAGAGCGATATAATTTAAAGTTAAAACATGGATTAAACATACAATAATTTATTTAATTATTAAAATAATATTATTAATAATTAATTATATAATAATTAATTAGTTAATTAGAAATTATTAATAATTAATTATATAATAATTAAATAATTAATTAGTAATATAATTATTCAGTATATAATAGTTAATTAGTAAATTAGTAATACAATTATAAATTATATTTATCCATTATAATTAATAATTAGTAATTACTCAAAATTATTATATAATAATTAATTAGTTAATTGGTTATATAATTTTTAATTATATAATAGTTAATTAGTTAATTAGTAATATAATTATAAATTAAAATTATTCATTATAATTATTAATTATTAATAATTAAATATTAATTTGTTAATTAATAATATAATTATTAATTATAAAACTATTAATTGTATAATAATTAGTTAGTTAATTTGTAATTATTAATAGTAAAATAAATAATAAATAATTAGTTAATTACTAATATAATTAGTAAATTTGTAATATAATTATTAACTATTTAATAATTAATTAGTTAGTTAGAAATATAATTATTCATTATTTAAGAATTAATTAGTTACTTAGAAATATAATTATTAATTATATAATAATTAATTAGTTGATTAGTAATATAATTATTAACTATATAATTTGTAATTTGTTAATTAGTGTTTCTTAATCATTAATTATATAATAACTAATTAGTAAATTAGTAATATAATTATTAATTATATAATAGTTAATTAGTTAATTTTTTGAGAAAGATAGAGTCGAGACCCTTTTTATAATTAGTTAATTAGTAATATAATTATAAATTATAATTATTAATTATAATTATTAGTTAGTATTTATTAAAAATTATTATATAATAATTAATTAGTTAATTGGTAATTTGATTATTAATTATATAATAGTTAATTAGTTAATTAGTAATATAATTATTCATTATAATTATTCATTAGTAATTATTAAAAATTATTATATAATAAATAAGTAGTTAATTAGTAATATAATTATTCATTAAAATTATTCATTATAACTATTATTTATTATTTATTATTTATTATTTATTATTTATATAATACTTAATTAGTAATATAATGATTAAATATATAATTATTAAATATATAATAAATAATTATTTAATTAGTAATATCATTATTAATTATATAATAATTAATTAGTTAATTATAAATATGATAATTAATTATAATAAGTAATTATAATTATTAATTAGTAATTATTAATAAATAATTATGTAAAAATTAATTAGTTAATTAGTAATATTATTATTAATTATATAATAATTAATTAGTAAATTTGTAATATGATTTTTAATTATAATTATTCATTAT
The DNA here is from genome assembly GCA_963277665.1 of Viscum album. Lineage (NCBI taxonomy): Eukaryota > Viridiplantae > Streptophyta > Magnoliopsida > Santalales > Viscaceae > Viscum > Viscum album. The sequence continues at coordinate 897,527,775 of OY728142.1, forward strand.
AATTATTAATTAGTAATTAGTAATATAATTATTAATTATAGTTATTCATTATAATTATTATTTAGTAATTAATAATAATTAATTATATAAAAATTATTTAGTTAATTTTTAATATTATTATTAATTATATAATAATAAATTACTAAAATAGTAATATAATTTTTAATTACATTTATTCATTATAATTATTAATTATTAATTAGTAATTAGTAATTAGAAATTAGTAATTAGTAATTATTAATTATTAATTAGTTAATTAGTAATATAAATATTAATTATAATTAGTCATTATAATTATTAATTATTAATTATTAAAAATTAATTATATAATAGTTAGTTAGTTCATTAGTTATATAATTATTAATTATATAACAATTAATTAGTAAATTAGTAATATAATTTTTAATTACATTTTTTCATTATAATTTTTAATTATTAATTAGTAATTAGTAATTAGTTATTATTAATTATTAATTAGTAATTAGTAATATAAATATTAATTATAGATATTAATTGTAAATATTACTTTTTAATTATTAATTATTACTTATTAATTATTACTTATTAATTATTACTTATACAGTAATTATTTAGTTAATTATTAATATAACTATTAATTATATAATAAATAATTAGTTAATTAGTAATATAATTATTAATTATAAAATAGTTAATTAGTTAATTAGTAATATTATTATTAAATATAATTATTATAATTTTTAATTAGTAATTGTTAATAATTAAATATGTCATAATTAATTAGTTAATTAGTAATATTATCTTTAATTATATAATAATTAATTAGTAATATAATTATTACAAATATAATAAATTTTTAGTTAATTAGAAATATAATTAATAATTATAACTAATTAATTAGTAATTAGTAATTATTAATTATTAATTAGTTAATTAGTAATATAAATATTTATTATAATTATTCATTATAATTAGTAATTAGTAATTATTAATTATTAATAAGTAATTAATAATTATTAATTAGTTAATTAGTAATATAAATATTAATTCTAACTATTCATTAAATTATTAATTATTAATTATTACTCATTAATTATTACTTATATAATAATTAATTAGTTAATTATTAATATAATTATTAATTATATAATAATTAATTAGTTAATTATTAATAATTTTATAATCTTTCAAAGTCACGTACTTGAAACAATTTTAAGTTTCAAGTAGGCGGTTTTGAAAGCTTATAAATTATTTTTCATTAACATTTTTTTGGAAATTGCTTTTGTTTTCAACTATTTCTTATATCTTTAATCAATTTTTAACGTTTCATTTATATTGGTCTTCTATTTTTTGTTTTATGGTCTTTCCAATTCACACACTTGAAAAATTTTAAGTTTCAAGTAGGCGGTTTTGAAAGCTTATAAATTACTTTTCATCAACATTTTTTTGGAAATTTCTTTTTTTTTCAACTATTTATTATATATTTAATCAATTTTTAAAGTTTCAATTATATTCGTTTCATAGTTTATATTTTACAGTCTTTCAAAATCACATACTTGAAACATTTTTAAGTTTCAAGTAGGCGGTTTTGAAAGGTTATAGATTTTTTTCATCAACATTTTTGAGGAAATTCTTTTTTTTTTCAACTATTTTTTATATGTTTAATCCATGTTTTAAGTTTCATTTATATTGGCCTTATATTTTATATTTAATAGTCTTTCAAAGTCACGTAAATGAAAGAGAATCCCACATCGGAAATGTAGAATGTTTTGTGCAGGAAATGGAGAACCAGAATCCCACATCAGAAATGTAGAATGATTTCCAGGGTAAGCTCTCTTATAAAAGGGAGGCCTGGGTGAGAGCTTCTATCAGAATCCAGATTGATGTAATGGCTGTAGCGCTGGATCTTTAATAGCAGAGAAATTCTGCTGAATTTTTTTGTTTTGTTTATATATATATATATATAAACAAAACAAACCAAAAAATAAAAATAAAAAGTGTCAAAAAAAGATTTTTTTAGGAGAAAGGCGGCATCGTGGATGCCGCCTTGCCCCTGAAATGCAAAGGCGGCATCCGGGATGCCGCCTTTGAGGTGCATTTTTTAAAATATTTTTTCTTTAAGCGTTTTCTGGAAAAAAAAATTAGAAACGTAAAAAAAAATCTTCCAGCCTAACTTGGATAGGGGTCAGCCGGAAGGAGGATCCTATATTTGGAGGAGGTCATAGCTGGGAAGGCCTCACACGGGGAAGCAATGGTCGGGAATGGAATTGGTGGGGTTGAGGGTTTCCCACCAGTTGGGTAAGCTGACTAAGGAAATCCACACAGGATAAGGGACTGCTGGGTTGTGGTGGTTAGGTGTGGTGATGGAGACATTGGTCAGGGCCGATGGAACGACGGGACAGAAAGGTTGAGGCTGGGCGGGCAGTGTGGATAGCTAAGGAGGGTGGTCGTTGCATGGGAACCTGGGTCTGGCCGGGGAAGGGAGGTATGGTGGAAGCCGTGGAATGTCAATGAGGGACTAGCTAGGGAAGTTGTGCCTAGGATTCGGCTAAGAGAAGGTGACTAATGTAGAAACTATGGTGGATGGGGAAATATCACTTCCACCACATTAAAAGTGTTTTATTTAATTGTTGAAAGACAGATACTACCCACCTAGACTATAGGTTTTTTTTACTATCCTTATGTGGACACGCCACCTCTTATGCCATCCATTTTTTTTAGGTCAAATTTTCAAAATCCTATAATTTTATGATTTTTTACAAATTAATCCCCATAAAATGGGGGAATGAACCCTTGGTTAGAAATTACTATTTGGATCACCAAAATTATGGCCAGTGTTTATGTTCACCAAAAATCACCTACACCAACTAGTTTTGAGTAAAAATAATATATATATATATATATATATATATATACATGCTCTTCAAAATTAAACGTGCAAGAAATTCAATTTCAATTTTATTAAATATTTAGATGGCCACAACTTGGATGTCCAAAGTTGGATTGAATCACCTTCTATGATGATGTTATTATTGTGATTCTCTCCACATGAATTTATTAAAAATTTAATTTTTCTTGACTTAAAATTTAATACGATCATTATAATACCAATTTTTGGTACTGGGTGCACAGTGAATGCTCGAAAAAATATTAATTTAAAAATTTAATGCTATGATCAACATCGTAACATCATCTCTAGTATAAGAAATTCCCAATTACAACGCAAGATTCTCCCATGAAAAAAAATTAAGCACAAAAATTAAACTGTAAAATACCTGGTTTGATTTAAAGACATGTTCGACATCTGTTCATCACCGGTGACCGTTGGTCGAAGAAACCGAATTCGGATCCCTCTAGATCATCCACACATGCTTTGAAAGTTTGCAGGAATAATGATCACCCAATTCCAGGGTCTAGCACAGAGATCTGATGATGTCTTCGACATCCCAATGATCACCGCAATGAAACTTCATTGATCCATGTAGAAGAACATGGACCGATTTCTTGAATCATAGATTTATCTTTCTATTAAGAAGAGAGAAAAGAGATTGGATCTCAACCATCATTTGATGAATATTTATGTTCCTGAGAGCCTCCTCCTCATTATATATAAAATGTTCTAAAATACCCAAAAATGGACAATGTTTGGATTCACCAAAAATCACCTACACCAACTAGTTTTGAGTAAAAATATAATATATATATATATTCTATTAAAAATTAAACATGCAAGAAAAATTAATTTCAGTTTGATTAAATCTTTAGATGGACACAACTTGGATGTCCAAAGTCGGATTGAATCATCTTCTAGGGTTATGTTATTATTGTGATTCTCTCTACATGAATTTATTAAAAATTTAATTTTTCCTGACTTAAACTTTAATACGATCATTATGATACCAATTTTTAGTACTGGGTGCACAACGAATTCTCGGAAAAATTTTAATTTAAAATTTTAATGCTATGATCAACATCATAACATCATCTCTAGTATAAACAATTCCCGGTTACAATGCAAGAATCTCTCAGGAAAAAAATTTAAGAACAAAAAATAAACTGTAAAATACCTGGTTCGATTTAAAGACATGTTCGACATCCATTCATCACTGGTGACCATTAGTCAAAGGAACTGAATTAGGATCCCTCTAGATCATCCACACATGCTTTGAAAGTTTTCAGGAATAATGATCACCCAATTCCATGGGCTTGCATGGAGATCTGATGATGTCTTCGACATCCCAACAATCACCGCAATGAAACTTCATTGATCCATGTTGAAGAACATGGACCAGTTTCTTGAATCATGGAATTATATTTCTATTAATAAGAGAGAAAAAATATTGGATATCAACCATCATTTGATGAATATTTATGTTCTTGATAACCTCCTCCTCATTATATAGAAAATGTTCTAAAATACCCAAAAGCGGCTCCTCAGACCCTAGATATTTATTACCTACTAAATTATCTATAAATGACATTTTATGACTGAATTACTAAGTCATAAATATCATTTATATTTTATCAATTAATTATAATATAATAAATAAACTATGTGATAAAAACATGCCATTAAACTCGACTCTCTATTCACATAAATATTAAATGAACCTTGAATATTAAAATAATATTCATTCGTCAAATATTTTTCCATTTATTCACATAATATCTTGTGAATAATTTTAATAAATAAATTCAATACAAATTATTCTAAACTCAAATAATGTGAATTTATTTATTACTTGGTAATTCTATATTTTCAAACATCCTCATACCCTATAGCGGGACCCACCATGTCCTATACTCCTATTAATTAGAATAGACCAGACTTTTGAATACACTTGGTGTGTGGCCCTCTAGGCCCTTATCTCGATATCAGTGAATGTTACTTATAGATCAGGAGAAAATTATAGCAACTCATTAAGACCCCTAAATAGATAAGGAAAATTTATAGCGATGACAACCTTTCCTACAAACACACCCCATGTAATATGATCACTTTGTCTTATAGTATCTCATAAATCAAGATGTGAACTTAGTGTCATCATTATTTCTTACTTTATTATTTTTTTACCTAACTAGATGAACTTACCTTCTTCTAACATGGCTATATATTTAGTTAAGGTACTACCATTCTGAGCAGCTAGTCCTGAGATATCATCTTCTTTCAGAAGCAAAAAATTCTATCTTGATTATTCAATCAATTTCATACCACCAATGACGCACCCAACACAAGCTACCTCGCTACGACATCAATATCATAGTTTTTTTCTTTCATCAAAGTATGTAATAAAATAGTATACATTTATAATAATTTCAAGTAAGAAAACCATTACATGTGATCGTTAATAAAAACAACCAATGACACATGAAACATGGTGTGTTTCTATTGGCATGTCAATCCTCATGACATCGTCTACTTGAGATCACCAAGTGTGAAATTAATGAGAATAAGTCTCAATGCATATGACCCCCCATCACCTGATGGTCACACATCATATGTCCTATCAATATGATGTTTTTAGACAATATGAAATACGTTTAATATCAATTTCATATATTCTCAAGGTTCTCATTATAGCATGGGAACTACTATAAGCTTTTAATATGATAAATAATGTAAGGAATTTACCAAGTAAATAGTGTATGCAGAGATATCAACATTATTATGATAAGAATACATCTTGTATAACTCATTGTATACATAATATGGTAATCAAAAAAGTACTATTTATATTAAGTATAGGGCATCCACTATAACAACAAAAATGGTTCCACCTTGATAGGGGGACATCGCATGGTATCCTGAGTGTTTGGTGGGTAATTTTGGATAAGAATGGTTAAGGTTGGTTAGCCTCCCTAGAATCGGATATATTCTATAACTCTAACTAAAATATTGCTAAGGTAAGAAGACACATATTAGTGATCTCCAATCCCTAGGGCCAAGTTCTATGGATGTGTGCGCACTTGGTTGTTTTTCCTTGGTTATTGAGGTGTGGGGATCGAAATTAGCCCTAAATGGATATAACTTAGGTCTCCTTATCATGGTGGTATAATTTTTTATTTTCTAATTGTTTATTTATTCATGACTTCCATTTAAATTGTTTCAAAGTGGTTATTCTTCCTATTTTATGTAAAATTATGAAAAGATTATCCCTTCTGTTATTAGTTCTTTAAAGATAATAATTGGTTTATTTAATAGTATGCTTATGGAACACTTGGTGGTACCCTATTGGGATTTTTACTCACACCCTATATACATCCAATGTTTTCATGTAGACTTTGTTATGTTTGATTTAAGAAACGATAAGGCATCGCTTAGAGGCTGTGGGTTCTCATGCTAGTTGAGTACAAGTTATGGTAATGGCATGGTGGGATGTTGACCCACATGTCATATAGATATGTGTTACAATATTTTGGTTTATTATATTTTATCCATTGAACCAAAATTGTATTTCCCCTATGGCACTCATGTTATCTCTTATTTGTATTTGAATCTAATTTTTCTTACTGTGCACTTGTTCAGGGTTTTATTTATTTATGATATATGTTGGAGTGATGTTTTATTCCTTGTTTCTTAATAGAACCTAGTTTTAATGTTTTTTATGGGATAAATCATTCCTAAGGTAGTTCTTCAATGCCCCTGTGCTTGGCTCCAGTTTGTGGGGATCAAGAACGCGCTTCGAGCCATGTCACAGGTTGACTCGGGTGTTTGGTTTAGGGATGTCCTAGGTTGGTTTATGATATATATATATAAACACATATAAATATAATTCTAAATGAGAACTCATAGTTGAGTATCGTGGAAGTTGTGATCTTATATTATCCTTATACCTTTGGGATATTATCTACCACCTCTTCTATGTGGGATGCGCTGCCTCTTCCTTGGGAACTAGGTCTAACAACCCAGAGAGTGTATCCCTACAGTGGGAATCTTTTTTTTGTAGGAAGAGAGACATATAAATATATATAAATATACACAATTATACATAAATACATATAAATATCAATAATTATTTATAATTATATATAATTATAAATTAATATACATAAATATATACACACACACACACATATAATTAAATATAATTATATACATATATATAAACACATATAAATATACATAAATATATACACACATGTGTGTGTGTGCACACATAATATATATCAATATATATAAATATAAATATTTATACATATACATAAATACATATAATTATATATAAGTATATATAATTATAAATAAATATACATATATATATAATTATATATATAAACATATATAAATATACAAATATATATACCCACATAATATATATAAATATAGATAAATATACATTTGTTGATATTATATAGATAACTGTACATAAATATACATAAATACATATAGATATCTATAAATATATACAACTATAAATAAATTTACTTATATATATATAATTGAATATAATTATATATATAAGCATATAAATATACATATATATATAAACCCGTGTAATATATATAAATATAAATATACATGAATGTAAATAAATATTTATAAATATATATAAACAAAAACAACGATGAAAACAACAACGACGACAACAATGAACCATAGGTAAAATGAACTTAAATACATGTCGGAGGCCCCCAACCCTACCACTTGGCCATGTGGTGGGCGACACATAGATATATATAAATACATATATATACGTATACCTACACACACACACAAATATATACTAACATATAAATATCTATAAAAAGACACACAAATATCTATAAAACCATAAGAAATTTCCTGGACAACTAAGTTTTAATAATAAATTCCATCCAAATCCAAGCTTTGGATTTCCCATGAGAGAATTATCTAGGATAAATCATATCAAGGTAATCATTAGCATATAAGTGGTATCAAAATAATGAACCAAAAAAAGAAGGGAGACTATTTCAATTTAAACATCATCATATCAATATGAATGTTACCCTGGTAATAAATTCATACACTGCTCAAAAGGGATATGAAGATGCTTAAACAAAGCCTAAAAATCATCGAAAGATCTAAAATTGGAGTACCTTAACTTTAAACTCTACTTTTTAGGCCTTTATAGCCTCCTTTAATGAATAAAAAGTGGATTACAAGGTTTTCTAGTATTACACATCATAAATATTGATGTAAGTTTCAATTTGATAGGTCATGGAGCCCAAACAGACACCCAGATCAAAAGTTATGGTCGTTTGAAGTTAAAATATAATTTTTAACTTCTCTTAGGAAATTAATGTTTTTTATTAATAATTATTACTTAATTTTTATCCAATATGATTTTAATTCTTTTCATAAGATTTGATTTGATAGGTCGTGAAGCATAAAGAGACTCCTCAGATCAAAAGTTATAGCCATTTGAAACTGAAGTTTGATTTTGAACTTCTCTTAGAAGTTTAGTTAAGTGAGTAAGTTTCGACCATGGTTTTAATATGTGTGTGTGTGTGTGCACATGCCCATGTATTTATGTGTGGGTGTGTGGGTGTGTGTGTGTTCTTATATGAAAATATATATATGTATGAATAATTAATAATTAATAATTACAATTTTATAATTAATAATTAATTAATCATTACTATATTATTAATAATTAAAAATTAATTTTTAAAAAATAATTACTAACTAATAGTTATAAATAATTAATAATTAATAATTAATTTCAATTTTAAATAATAAATTATTTTAAATTATAATTATTAATTATCATTGATTTTGCAGTGATTTTTAAAATATCGATTCTAAAATTAAATAAAAAAATTGTTTTAATAACGATTTAAATCATCATTAAATGATGAATGTTTTTAATAAACCACCTTGATTTAGAGATAGTTTTCTAAAAACGTTGTTAAAAAATAAAAATGAAACTTTTAGTGGTGATTTTGAAAAGTATTGTTAAATGCTCTTTTTCATGTAAATTATGATGTGTGTAAATAGAAATTATGCAAGGATAAATCATGTGTCTATCCTGGTGTCACTTCAGGTACTTATATTCATTTTTTCAACCATCTTTTATTTTTTACTTTTCTTGTGTTGTTCTGGGTGATTTTTGAGAGTTTTGGGAGGTTTCTAGGCATGTGAAGAATTGGAAAGCTGTTAGACCAACCCATGCATAATTCTCAAGAAACCATGTGACTTGTGATGGTTTAGGATAGTGGTGTTTCACATGGTTGGTACATGGTTAGACAAAGAACATACTGGAAAAATACCTTTACCTGTAGTTTAGAACCATGGGTATAGCCCCTAAAACCGTGGGTATAGGCTATGCCCATGGTTTTTCAGAACTGTGGATGATGGAGTCATCAGTATAGTTCTAGAGATTTTATTATACCCACAGTTTAACTAAAACCATGGGTATAGGTACTTTTCCCCATTTGGAAGTAGTGACAGCTCTTCGAGCCCCTGAATTTTTAAATAAAATAAAAAACATAGTACACATTTAATGCAATAAAAATATTGTATATTTAGAATTCAACCAACTTATTTTAATAATTTTCAACCGATATACAATACTATAACATGCATATACATCCATACAACCAATCAATTCAAGTCATTAAACAACATTCACATGTATCTTTACTACTAAGTAAAAAATGGGGGTGATCAATATCTCCCCCATCGCCAACATCCTCATACTCATCACCATCAATAACATCCTCATCGCCAACAACATCTTCTAGAATAACATCATCATCATCATCATCACTACCACCATCATCTCTAACGCCACTAATACCCTCATTGGCATCACTCGGGGCATATTTTAAAGAGCACATTGATGCCATATATGAATCAATAGTATTAGAATCCTCTGATGGAAGTGACTAGCTTATAACTGACATAGCTTTTTGGAATTGTTTGGTGATTAGTTTACTTCTTTCACGCTCTTATAAAGATTTTTTTTACCTCATACACTTCTACATGAGAGTTTTGTAGCTCATTGGTCTGAGATGTTTGAGAGGAACCCGATGAAGACCAATACCTAGTGGGGATGATGTATTTTTTGGGTCGACATGAGACTCTCCCATGGTTATCCTCACATAATACTTGACTCAAAGGATCATTTGGACCAAATTTGTCATCTTCATTATCATCGAGGGCCTCCAGGGAATACTATTGAAAATAAAAACAATATATTTAAATATTAATTACATATAAATATTTGAAACATAAATGAAAAAACATACAATATTTTTCTTGTGTTTTTGCATTTACTGCACTTCCATCCCTTTTCTTCCTACTCAAGAAAATTTATTTTTCTTGAGGTACATGGCCTTCGATGCCCAATACTGCTTTCTACAAATGAAATTGATTGGTATACAGATATTAAAAATATAAAAATTTTATAATATTGAATAGTAATAAAATGTAATAACTTTTAAATGAATGAACAATTCATAAATTGAAACATGTCATAAAAAATGATGAAAAATCATAAATAAAAGATAATCATTAACACTTTATGATTTTCTCTACTCATTATGAACATTCCATAATCTTGAATATGAATGCTTTATATTCATTTCATAATATTAACCCATTCATATTATTCATTATATGGAATTTCCTTTATATATATAACATTTTTACTAAATATAACAATTTTATATTTCAATTTATTAGAAAAACTATATAGAAAATTTAAATTTCACATAGTTAATAATATTTAATATTTGATCAAATCAATCATCAAAAATATTTTTTTGTTGTTTCAATAATATCAAAATAAGGCCCCTGGTATGAATAATTTAAATTATGTATTTATGATCAATTCATAATATTTAAATATAAATACTTTATTTCTAAGTCATAAGAAACCCCAATTGGCCATTAGGACATTGGGTCTTCAGGCCAATTGGTCATTAGTCCATTAGTCCATTAGGTTAATTGGCCATTATTCCATTAGACCATTAGACCATTAGACCAATTGGCTAATTTTCCATTAGGCCAGTTGGTTGTTAGGCCAATTGGTCGTTATGTCAATTGGTCATTAGGCCATTAGTCTAATAGAAAAATTTCCCATTAGTCCATCAGCCATTAGGTCAATTTTCCATTAGTAAATTAGGCCAATTATCCATTGTTCCATTTAGAAAATTTATTGTTAGTCCATTAATCCATTAGTCCATTAATCCAATTGTCCAATTATCCACTCATCCAATTGGTCAATTAGCCATTAGTCTATTAGGACATTAGAACATTAGGCTAATTTGGATAATTTATAAATTAGATATGAGGCCAATTTTCTAATTGGTTGTTAGGTCATTAGGTCAATTAGTCCAATTGAACATTATTTCATTAGGCCAATTGGCCATCATGTCATCCAATTGGTTGTTAGTAAAATAGGCCAATTAGCCAATTAACCATTAGGCCATTGGGCCAATGAATTGTTAGGACATTAGGACATTAATAAATTAAGCCAATTGGTCAATTACCGTTTAGTACATTAGGTCAATTGACCATTATTCCATTAGTCCAATTTTCCATTAATCCATTAGTACATTAGGCCATTAATCCATTATATCATTAGGCTGATTTGGTCAATTGGTCATTAGGTCGTTAGGCCATTAGGCCAATTTTCCAATTTTCCATTAGGCCATTAGGAAAATTAGGCCAATTAGCTGTTAAGACATTAGGCCAATTTTCCAATTGGAAATTATACCACTAGGTCAATAAACAATTAGGTCATTAGTCCAAATGGACATTGGGCCATTAGGATAATTGGTGATTGGTACATTATTCCAATTGTCCATTGGGCCATTCTACCAATTGGCCATTAATACATTAGGACATTAGGCTAATTGGTCAATTATCCATTAATCCATTAGACTGTTGGAGAAATTTTCCATTAGGACGTTAGGCCAATTGACCATTAGTAATTTAGGCCAATTGGCCAATTGAAAATTAGACCAATTGGAAAATTGCTCATTAGTATTTTAGGACAATAGGTTAATTGGACGTTAGGATATTAGGCCAATTGTCCAATTATCCATTATACCATTAGTCCATTAGTCTAATTGTCTTACTTTATGTTAGGTCATTAGGAAAATTAGCCAATTTTCTATTAGTCCATTAGGCCAATTTTACAATTGGTTATTAATCTATTAGGCCAATTGGTCATTATTCTATTATGCTAATTAGTTGTTAATCCATTAGGCCATTAGACCAATTCTACAATAGACCATTAGGTCATTAAACCATTAGGATATTAGTTTAATTGGCCATTTTTCTATTATTACATTAGTCCAATTGGACAATTTTACATTAGTCCATTAGGATGTTAGGCCAATTAGACAATTGTACATTATGTCATTATTCCAATTAGGCCAATTGATCATTAGGACATTAGGAAAATTGTCAATTGGCCATTAATCCATTAGTATAATTGGTCGTTAAGTGATTAGGTCAATTGGGAATTAATCCATTAATGCATTAGGATATTAGAACACTATCCCATTAGGCTAATTATCCAATTGGCTGTTAGGAAATTAATCCAATTGGCCAATTTTACATTGGGCCATTAGGAATATTAGCCAATTTCACATTAGGATGTTAGTTCATTAGACCAATTTTATAGTTTTACATTAGGTCATTAGGATAATTAGGCCATTAGGAAAATTGGCCATTAACCAATTAGTCCATTAACCCAATTAGACAATTGACCAATTGGCCATTAGGTCGTTAAGCTAATTGGCCATTAGAATAATATGCCATTATAACATTGGTCCAATTTTCCAATTGGTCGTTAGGACATTAGGCCAATTGGAAAATTCATTGTTAGGAAAATAGTCCAATTGGCCATTAGTCCATTAGGGAATTAGGCCATTAGAACATTATGAAAATTGATCAATTGGTTGTTAGGTCATTAGGTCAATTGGACAATTGGCCATTAGGCCATTTGTCCATCAAGAAAATTTTCCAATTGGTCATTAGGCCAATGGTACATTCTCCTATTGGGAAAATTGGCCATTAAGACATTTGAAAAATTGGCCATTAGGCCATTGGGCCAATTGTCCAATTGGTCATTAGGCCATTAGGACATTAGTCCTATTGTCTATTAGGCCATTTGAAAGGGGTATTTTCAGACTTATATTAAAGGGATTTATGAAAATAAAACTTATATTTCATCATGATAGGCGAACTAGGTAACAATATAAATCTAGGTATTATTTCTATTCATATTAAAGTACCTAACGCTACTCATTCTCGGGCATTATAGTGCGCCCCAATGTGTGTAGATACATTATTGAATATTTTTTATTTATTTTTCCCAATGCATCCTAAAAAAATCAATAAAAGTATTTATAATTTAATTTTATACGAAAACCATTAAAAATTTAGAATACGTTAAATTCATCACTCTTCCAATATGCAATCATTTTTTAATATCGTGTTGTTGGACAGTCGGGGAATATGGGAACACCCTATAAATCAAAATTGAATCTACTCCTCCAAACAATATATAACTCATGCTTATATGATTGCCAAAACACTACAAGATCCATCAACCTTGCAACCTTATCAACTTCACTATCGGGAAATTAAAACTGACACTAAAACAAACATGTTAATTCATATAAATATAATAATAATATAGATATAAATTAAAAAAATTCTTAAACATATCTCTTCCCATGATTTGCACTTGTTTTCATTACCGATATGTCTCTATGAGACTCGTTCCATCGGAATTATATTTTTGTACTTGGATAAATTTTCTATGAAACTTATACACCACCTATAATTTTTACATATCATCTGATTTTCTTCATTACAATCTACCATTATTTATATTTGGTGATTCTAGGCTTCCCACATACAGGTGCACCCACATCACCTACTAGAATATCCCACTGAACAAGATAAAAGGGGGGGAAGAATAATTAAGTTATGTTACAATATGAAAAAAATTATGTGACATAATTTGATACACTTATAATAAAAAAACCTAATGCAAGCTCCTAAATAGGATCTAATGGATCCGTGGGGTTTCCTATATTAGTAGCCTCTAAAGGATGTGTCTATTCCAATGAATGCTCTGGGTGATCTTCATGCAGTAGAGTGGAAGCTAAAGGAATAGAATCAGCAGATCCTAGATGGATAGTAGGAAATGGAGGTGGTGTAGACACGAAAGGATATGGGTAGAAGGGTTGCAGATACATCAAAGGATATGGATATGTTAAAGGTGGAAACATCCCTCTAGGTGGTGTAGAAAAGGTATGGGAAGAAGAGGCTAAATGAGATGATGATGGAGGCATGGGTGGGAACATCCCTGGAGGCTCAAGTAGAAGATAGAAATGTGTGGTAGATAGGGTGTCCACTAGTGTTCTAGGGTGGGAACGAGTACGAAGGGTGCTCCTTCAATGTCTAGGATCATCTAAGATTAGACCCATGTTAGTGTAATGTGGAGGACTCAACTTTGGTTCAATTGAATGACCCTAAAAAATTGGTAAAAAATATGATTGTGACATTATATATAACGTAGAAGAAAAATAGTACAATTATTATACTCACTAAGGGAAACAGTAGAGGAAACCCATGCTCGCACATCTGTTGATCAACATCAGCTAATAACTTCCTTCAAACTTATACATTATTTTTTGAATTTTCATAAGAATTAAATGTTCATTTTTTAGAAATAGTTTCTAAAAAACATGCATATAACTTTAAAGTCAAAGAATTTACAAAAAATTTCATAACATATTTTAGTAATAATAATTTAAAACCACGTTATATATTTTTTAAAAACATGTTTTAAACCCAGTTTTCTGAATTTAAATAAATCTAATTAAATGAAACAAAACCAAATAATATTAAAACAGCATATCATTCCAAACTGAAACTAAATTAAATTAATTATAGTAATACCAAATGAAGAAACCCATGTCAAGGTAAACTGAATGAACTATGAACATATATGGCTGCTTCTATATATTACCCACCACTACTTTTGGTTTAACATCAACTCTCACAATGAAAAAATTTGAGCCATCAAATGAAATATTTTGGTCAGCACCAATGGGTGTGTCAATGATGTTAATTTCTTCCCCATCATCATGAAATATTTTTCTTGATATTACTTCATTAATGATATCATAAACAAGTCATAGATGATCTCTCACATAAAACACTTAATTTTCCATTAATACCAAAATGTATGGTTCATAATTATCTAGGAATCGAATCATGTCAATAACTCTAAATCCAAAATCATCAATAAATGTACCATGTCTCATATTTGAATCAAACCATTTTTATTTCATCATAACGACTCGAACTTGAGATTAGTAATCCAATAACAATATTTTCACAACAAGTCCATAATAAGAGGAATTTTCATATTGGGCCAGACTATCTAATGCATTAGAATAACAGTTCGTTGTAGAAGTTAACATAGCACCATCATGGTGTGTTCTCATTTTCACTACTTGATCTGTTGTAAAAAAATTATACCCATTGATTATTGAATATTTTCATTCACGAACCAAATAATTGGGATCAAAAGGAAACGTTCTTAATTCTTGAAAAATAGATTCAATAGAAAAACTCAATACTAGAAATATATATGAATAATACAGTTAAATGAATATATATATTTTAGGTTAACTAAAGTTTTGGTCATACCTTGTATTTCATCCAAGAAGAAAACTCTTGTCTATAAAAAACCTCTCTCCATCTCAAAAGTAAATATAAAAAAACTCTCATTAAATTTTTTTATGTTCCTTACATAAAATGATAATAATATTTTAAGGTATATGTGAAATGACATAGTATGATATAACATATAAATATTAAAATTACTTACTTGATATAGTCATCAAAAAAACCACGGTTAAACAAGACTGTGTGATGGTCCATATCCTGGTCTTCAAGCCTAAATATAGCCAATGTATATGACCCAAGAATTCCTCCTATTTGGGAAAAAATGGAAATGAGAGCTCAATTTCCCTATACTTCTCATCTTCATTTTCCATTGACTGATTTTTTCATGTGCTTACATCAAAAAAATGCATAGAATAAAAATCTATTCATTCTTGATCCAGAAAACCTATCGCAATGGAACCTTCAAGATGATTCTTGTTTTGAAAGTAAGATTTTATTTTACACATATTTCTTTCAGTGTGATAAATCCACTGAAAAGAAATGGGCCTCCCAATAAGTGTTTCAATTCGAATATGAACTATTAAATGTAGCACGGAGGTCAAAAATTATGGAGGAAAATTTGTTTCTAACTCACACAAAATTAATGGAACCTCTTACTTAATTTTTTTAAAGAATTAATTTGATAAGATTTTATCCCAAAGGTATCTAAAAATATTTAAAAAGATAATAAATTTCACACTTATATTATAAGATAGAAAATACTAGATTGATATTGGAATCAATCCATGAAGAAGGATGTGATAATTATGAGTTTTTGGGGATTTTAGTTTCAAATCCCTTCTATTGAATTTTTTAGATATGTTGTTAGAATAACCATTAGAAACCTTGATATTCTCCAATACTTCTATAAATTTATTTTTCTCTAAAGGTGTCATGAAATAAGAAGTATAAAGAAATTTCCATCTGTTTTCATCAATACACACAGGATGCAGTTCAGGTTGAATACCCCAATCCAACAAGTCCCAGTGAGATTAGAAGTCATATTTAGTATTCTCCTTGATATTTAGAATAATTGAAAGTAAAATTTCACCTAATTTTTTTTCAATGTGAATTACGTCTAAACAATGAAGTAACAAATGGGTAGACCAATATGGATACTCAAAAAAGAAAATTATTTTTTTCTAATTGTAAGAGGCTTCAATGTCAATATTTTTCCTCTTTTTAGATTTCATATGACCTTTCCCTAATGAAAAATTTAAATATTTAAATTCATTAATCACATTATTTTATCACATACATTAAGGTTGTTGTTTAGTGTCATCAGTATTATCAAACCTCTGGTGATTCTTCCTGTATTGATGATCCATTAGAAAAAATCATCGATGACCCATGAAACTGAAACTATGAATATATTTAATCTTTCTTGATCATTTATTCTTCCTAAAAATAAGAAATGATAGTTTTCCATTCATTATCCAACAAAAAATCATTTCATAAGCATAGAAATCATTTATAGTCTATATAAGTTCATCACACATCTGAAATATATTTTTGGAAGAATCATCAAATGTGCACACACCTAAATCCCAAAGCTGCTTCAACTCTATTATTAAAGGTGGGAAGTAGACATCAATATCATTTCCAAGATAGGAAGGTACAGATATTCTTATACTCAATAAATCGAAAGGTTTTTTCATACAAATCAACAAAGGAAGATTATAAACTTCAATAAAAACTAGACACATGTTGTGAGCAGTAAGCATCTAACCAAATAGATTAAAACCATCATAGGATATACCCAACCTGACACTACACACCTCAGCTAAAAAATTGGGATGTTTTTCATCAAATATCGATCATACTAATCCATATGTAGGATAAACCAACTCATCATTACCTTTAATTCTCTCAACATCATTTAATCGCATATTGGATGATATTTCTTCATATAAAAATAGATTTTGAAACTTGAGAATCAATAGAAAGTGCCACATGAATTTATGTGGCACACAAGATGGTGTTACAATAATATTTTACTTCCATGGAGATGTACCACATTCCTTACAGTCATTAAGTTCATCTGTTTTCTCCCAAAATAAGTTGCAATCTTTTGGACAAGCATGGATTTAATTAGTAGAAAATCTGAGATGCTTAATTAACTTCCAGTACTTATAATGATTTGAGGGAATATCTGCACTATCAGGAAGAAATTACTTCAAAAAGGTCAGAATATAATCAACAGAGGTATTATAAATTACATACATGGTTTTCCATGATATAACCGCATTAAAAATTTCAACTTTTTCATTTTAGTACATTCCTCATATATAGGATTTTTGGAATCATCCATTAAATTTTTTCACTCTCTCAAAACCATTATCTTTAGTATTTTCCTCATGTGTACTGATATCATTTTCTTCATACACTGGCATACTATCTCTCTCATGATGATGAAAAAAATGTAAACTAATTAAATATAAAATTCTCCATACCACTTCTTTATTTCAATTCATGAATTGTATAAGATTGTCTCATCTCTCCATGCTGATACCTAACATTATAATTTGTTTGAAATCCATCTTTATTTATATGGTATATAACTTCTTTCCAAATTAAACATGGTCTTAAAATACAATTATAACATGGAAACTATATACAACCTCTATCTAAAGCATTGTTAAATGAAAAATATAAAAAATCCAAATTATTTTGAAACTCGATTAAAATACGATTGGTATGATACATCCAGTTTCTATCCATTCTATTATATAGGAAAAAAAATATGCTTCAATAAACAATTTAAACCATAATTACAATGATATCCAAATTCAAACACAAATTAAAAGTATAGTGTTGAGTAAATATAAGAAAAATAATAGGAAACAAAATTGAATACAATGCATGATTCAAGTGACCATTATAAAATACTATTATCCATACAAACAAATAATAAGGCATATCTGAGGCAATAACCAAGTCATACTCATAAAAATTCCAACAAGGTGAATGTATTTGAAGAAATAACAACTAAGTAATACTAACATAAAAATGTGTATTTCCAATCTATAGCAGCATTCTCATTTCAAAACATAATTTAGGATAACATTTAGCCATGAAAGGATTTTATTTAAGGTTAGAATTACATATATTATTCAAAAACAAGGAAATGTATAACATGAATTTATACATTATGTTAATTAATTAGTATCTTTCAGAGGATAGACTATATACCTAAACATTATAATAATTATAGAGTTCACTATATATATGAACACCTAAATAAATGATTTTATGTATTCATGATATCCTTACATTAAATGTTACATAGTATCTAAGATAATTTACCTGGGAGATGGAAAAATATAATAAAAGGGTGGAAATGGATTCTTAGTTTGGGGTAAAAAATTTCAAAACATACATAAATAAATACATGGTTTTGGAATAAATAAAATTCAAGAAAAAATGATGAAAATAATTGCATAAAAAATTAACAAGAACCATAAAATAATTATGGAAATATAAAATTTTATAAATTATAAACATATAATTGAGGCCCAGTTATTTGAAAACAAACCTATATTGTAGGGACACAACATTTACCTTATTTTAATTGTCACATGGTACCTAAAAGTTGATTAAGGGGTTATATAAATCTAACCCCCATCATTCACATATAATATCCAATGAATTGTTCTATTAAAGTTAAATGTACATCAATATTCTTTATCTTCCTGATTTCAAATGATAAATAAAATATCAAATAAATTATCAATTAAAATTTGTATATAGAAAATTTTATTATACCATTACATGATCATAAAAAATGGATATGTTTTTTAGGTCATCCTTAGGATACTAATTTTTATCTATCCTATATATTTATGAGTATTTATAATCAAGAAACACTATATTTTTATCATAATTATCATTTTAATGAATTGATATATCAATCCTTGTTGTCATAAAATAGGGGATATAGTTGGGTCATTCTCCAAAAAACAAAATTCTCATCCTTTAAAATGACGTGTTTTAATTATCACAAGGCACACATATTTTTTTCTAATAAATATACTTAAGTATTTTTAGTTAATGATATTTAATTTTGATATGTATTGGAACATGGAATTAATAATAAAAATCAAATTATATCAACACCTACTAATATGAATTTGGATCAGAATGGAATTAAAGGATTATATTAATTAAAGTTGGAATCAAGTGACAAACATAGTTCTGGATCCTATTGAATCATCAACAAAATAAAAAAATTTATTTATCAATAACAAAACAAGAAATAATGGTAATGAAAAATATTAGAATACATTTTAAACATAAGTATCAACATCAAGTGGAATCATAAGAATAGATAAAAATGAAAATAACACCCAGTAAAAGAGAAGAATGATTCTGGCCTCACTAATCTGATGTCGTAGAAGATCAAAAAAATCCTTTAATTAGGGAAGAAAGCTGTAGAATATAACTATTCATTGGTCGAGTGAGGTAATAAGAAAGAACCGGAGGAAAGGAAATCATATAGATTGCAATAAAAAATTTCATAAATTGATGAATATCACTTGTCGATGGGGAGGAAATTCATTAGAGGATAGGAGGGGGAATCGAGCTCTTACAAGGGGAGGGAATAGGGATTTGAAAATGAGGAGGGAGGGGGAACCCGATCATATCTAGCTATTTCAAGGAGATATACCAATGGTTATCAAAAATAACTATTGGTATAGATTTGGTCACATCATATATACCCACAGTTTCTCTAAACTGTGGGTATAGATGCATTGGGATATACCCAGTTTCTTATATTTATTTACACACTTCCTAACTTTACTTCTAAAAATAACAATCTACTTCCTTAAAAACTTATACATTTCTAACTTTAAAACTTTCTAAGTTCTTAAGATTATTTTTTAGGAAATTTTTCTATTTTCTCAGATAGATAATATCCTTCCTAATAGATGTAACTTTATTAAATTTTTACGAATGGAGGATATCATATGGATACAAATTTTACCGAATGAAAATTTATAATTTTCAGAAGATGAAGTATAAAACAGTCCCACAAGACCAAGTTTTACAAAAACTACCAGGAAGAATTTATTGAACAAAGACATGCATGTCTACCAGAAAAACTTTTATAAATCCTACAGGATGTAAGAAATACATACATTCTTACAGATGAACATATCTCATTTTATCTGATGTAACCTAAAAGAATTGTAATGTTGCTATGTCAAGATGACTATGGGATGGATATGATATGATGAATCTTTCAAGAGAAGGAGTTCTCCCATGGTCATTGAAACCACCTCTGAGATATGTAGAATATAACCATTATGAATGTGATGATAAATAAAGATTTATTTTATGAGGAGGAATAATTTTACAAATTTTATGATCTAAAGTTATTTTGAAGCTTTTATAGAATATTTTTACTCGAGTGCACTTCATGGTAAATTTTAGAGAGTATTTTTATTAAGGCATCCATTGTGAGGTTTGATGTTAAATATGACTTCAGAACTTTTAATTTTGTAATAATTATGTCTAATCTGGTTTAATTTATGGTTTCCATTATTATAGAATACATAGGACACTAATTTTTTGATTGGGGGTTCCCATGGATAGGGAAACAGAGATTGTGTACAATATTTTTGATCGATGAAATCTATGGATAGGAAGGTAAACCCAATTATAGGGTAAAATATCATGGATACATTATGATAAGGTCATTGAATTCTTTTACACTAAGGTTTAAAGTATATAAACATTGTTATAAAGTAATTTTTAAGTTTTTTTACATTATTTATAAAGTTATGTTATTACTTATTTTTACAAGTTCTTATTCTGATGTGCAATTTTATAAGAACTTTTTTATACAATTTGTTATACAAATTTTCTAACTCTTATTATAAAGTTTTCATAACAAATATTTAACTGATTATATTTATTAAATACATTGGAAAAATTTTAAATATTGTTTTATAAACTACAATTCACCCCCCCCCCCCCTCTTGTAGTAAAACATATACTCATTTAATTGTACAAAAACCATGTGGCTATTAATAGGGATAATATTTTCAATAATTGATATTTTAATTTAAATGATTTAATCACACCAATGTGTTGTGTTAATGAAAATTTCCACATTTTATGGTTTTAGAAGTATTTTGATCATAATTATGAAAATATCCTATTTTTAAATTTTAGTTATTTTAAGATAGTTTTGTATTTCAGACATTACGTTTTTTTGTACTAATACAAATTGAAAAATAATTTTTTAGGATTATATATTCTTTTGGTTAAATTTCATTAAAATTGATCAAGATATGAATCCAAATATTTGAGTCCCAAATCAAGCTTACAATTCATTCCTTGTAATCCATGAACAAATATAGAGAATTTAGAATTTAGGCCTATATCTCACAATGTACCAACAAAATTGATCTGAAATTTTAAAGGTAGAAATATACCATCCTAAGAAAAAAAATTATAACTATGGTTTCATGTGATTCCATAGATATCATGGTCATAAATTCATAGGAACATTGAGATAGGGAATGAAAAGAGTCATCTGGGATAGAAAAGTTTTTATGAGTAAATACATCATAACATAGTTTTCACTTGTCAAAGGAATCATAAATTTGGTAAAGATGTGATCAAGACATATGGGAATAACTTTTTTAAAGAAAACACTCCCAAATTCTTCTATTTAATGTTTATAACATAAAAAACTTATTTTTTACATATTTAGAGATAAATTTTCACCTCTCTTTCTTATAAATTTATACTAACTCTCCATTTCAAAGGGTGGGAAATATTATTTAGACATTTTTTTTAGATTTATAGGGTTTTATGTTTCTATAATATTATTTTAAATATTTAATATATATATATTATTATTATTATTCTTATATTAATTTTTTCTATTTTTTGTTTCTCCCACAATGCTTCTTCTCAAATCCATGAAAATGGATAACTAACCCTCACTTTTGTATGAGGGGGGAAGTAATGATATTTGTGTTTTTTTCACTTTAATATGTTATCATAATTATATTATAGGATTTAATTGGTGTTTAAACTTATTATTGTGTGTTATCTTCCCCTTGTCCCTGCCATTAACTTCTTCTTCATATTCATCTATATTCCTCTCCTTCATCGTTAAATTGTTTCAAATGATGGAGTAATGGTGAAATGGTTATTTGTGGAGAATGGATCTCATGTAGATAGTTTGAGATAATATTACCCTATATAAAGAAATATTTGTGTGGGGTAGTAAAATTGTGAGTGGAAGGGTTCATTTTGAAATATTTTGTTCACTACATTGAGTATGATGGTGAGAAATTTGTTTAAAGAACAGTGATTGTTTCACCATGAACCCCAAAGGACAATAGTCTTTCCTCAAAATTATTTATGTGGTGTGTTTATATTTATATATTTTTAATTATTATATATATATATAAAAATAATATATGCATTCTGATCCCCCACCCACTATATTAGTATTACAATTAGTAGTATATTTTAGTTATAAATAGTGATAATAGGAGAATTGTGTGCGTGAGAGGCATCCGTGGGATCGACCTTAGGGTGTGAAATATGATGAATTATTAGAAAAATATTAAATATATTGAATCTATATTTGTAAAAAAAATCTTTCTCGTCAATTTGAAGCCATTTCCAAGAAGGTGCATCACTTTCACATACTTTTTTGTAAAAAAAAATCATAAATTTAAAAAAAAATAAAAAAAATAACCTTTCAAATGATGTATTAAAATTTTGATTATTACTCATGGAATGATTACTCACAGGAGAAACTATAATAAGAACAGGTTTATATTGATGAAAAATTGAAGTTTTAAGGACATAGAGATAAAATACAAAACCTAGAAAAAATATAGTGGATATCTGAATATGTATGTGCATACCAAGAGAACGGCGGGAGAAATAACAAGAACCAGTATTAAAAGAAGTATCCCCACCCATTTTTTAGGTGTAAAAACCTAGGGAGGCCTTTATGGGATTCAAATAAGATCCATTCAACCCCAATCAACCATTTCTTGAGGAGTTCTCTGAAATAGACATGTCAGTTGATGCACTTATTGGAGATCAATATTTTTTGGAAGAATCTAGGAATATATTTGTGGAAGATAACCTCTAACGTGATCTTCCCCTTAATGAAAATAGAAATAATCACCTCTCAACCTCCTTCTAGTTTTGGAATAAAATAATGAATATTCACTCGCTGATATTGATTTTCCAGTGGCCCTGTCATAAGAGATCAATTTCCAAGATTACTTACTTGAAAGGGAGAATTTTTTAATAGATTATTCATATTTTAATCACATTTAAGATGAATTATTTTCTAAATTATCCATTTTTGAAATTTCTGACATAACACTAATGGAGCAGGCCTTATATATTCATGTTAAGGAGAAATCCATAAAAGTAGCGTTATAAGAAGAAGATATACACAAGTATGTGGTGATTCAACTACCTCCTCTAAATCAACATTCATACCATAAGGAGGAGGACACCATGAAAGTCAATATGGAACACCCGTATCTATTTTTCCCTTCTACTTTAGACCTTAAATTCTCTCTTTCCTCTTTCTTAAGGTTGGGAATTTTATTGTCTTCATTGAGGGTATATATTCTTGGTGTCTACTCGTGAACACTAGGAAAAGTCACATATGTTGATTTATCTAAAATAAATCCCATCAACAATCATATTGGGGATAAAATTATGCAGCTACCTAACTAGGGGAAATAAAAACCTAGCACCCGCTTGAGGGTCTAAACTAAGAATTATCCCTTTTATTTCCCCTTTATATTTACTTTTCCTTATTTTTATTATATTTTTTTGTTTCTTTATTTCTAATAGTTTTAAAGTGGTGGTGGATAGGATCTTAACTCAAATCTTCCACTGACCACTAAACTCAGGTTTTGACTTTCCTTCTCTTTGATGTTTCTTCCATTATCTTTTTATTTTTTTGAGATGAAATGAAGGGAAGTTAAATTTATATATTAGTGGAGCATCAACCTACCTAAGTATTTCTATGTTTTTTTTCATTTTTTAATAAATTTTAGATTCAATGAATATTTATATCATTTTTCACTTTGGAATTCATTTTTGAGATAGTTTTCTTTATTTTTGAAGAAATGGATTTTAAATGATTATTGATGTAGAAATTTTTTCCTAGAATATAATTTTCAATCATTTTTATTAGTTTGGACATTTTTTAAAATCTATTCCCATGAAAAACTGAATCAAAAATTATTTTCCCTATACTATAAGGTATTTTGAACCATTTTTCATATTCTTTCTAATTCCCACACTTTCTTGAGAGAAATATGGATTTTGTGTGTGATCCATAGTTGGTGATTTTTCTCTATCAAATTTTGGAATTCATAATGTGTTTTTAAAATGATTGAGGATTATTTTTGGAAATAAATATTCTATCTTGAGACCTACATTTACATCAACCCTTATAATCCCTTAGAATCAATTAATTGACTTACAAGTTTAAGCCATATTAGAAACCAATTTTCCTTACCTACATCCACTCTTAATATTTTTTTCATGGATATTTCAACTTTGAGTGTGGGGGAAGGACCTTTAATGTGTTTTATTTGGGATGTACTTAATTTATGGGTGGTGTGAGGTGTGTTCCAAAATTTTGGGAATTTGAATAGGCATGATTCAATTTCACTATGCTTCATTTTTATCATCCTTTTTCACCAACAAAAATTGGAAAAAGAAAAAAAAAATAGAATAATTAAAAAAATGAACATGAGCTTGGATTATTCATTGTGTATACTTTTGTGACTCGTGTACCTCTCAAAAATTTAGGATGTGAATTTTCATTCATTCATTTTATTTTATCTTGCATCTCATCCTCTATGTAAAAAAATAAAAAAAAATTAAAAAAAGAGAAAAGTAAATAAAGGGATAGTTTAGATGAAATAATTTATTGTATTCAATTTTTGACTCATTTACCATGTCACAAAAGGGGGTGTTGTGTTTCACATTTTTAAGGGGAATTGAGTGAGGTATTTAATATGTTTTTACTTGAATATTTATATGATTAAACTTAAGATTTCAACCTCCTCTATTCATTTTTAATTCTATAAACATTTTTACCCACCGACCCATATCCACTAAATTTACCTTGAAAATCAGATATGATTGAAAATATTTTTATATTGAATGGTTTGATCAGATAAAAATTTTCACAAGACTATTGTGATACATGCACTTTCTAAATATGAGCATAAATCCAGATTAAATTTCTCTTAATCGAAGACTGAAAATAATTTCAATGACAGGTAAGTGTGATTGGTCCATGGATGAATTTTTTTGAGATTAAATGAATTTAAATGGGAAATATCAAAATTATTAGGAATTTTTTTTCATATATGAGAAATGATGAAATTATATTTTAGAAAATAACTTTAATGTTTTCTCACTTTCAATTCTTCTGTATATTTTCATATGTATATTTGATGATTTCCTAGGAGTGAAATAGTTAATTGTGAGGTAACTGAAAGAGATAATATTTTAAATAATTTTAATTTGAATTTAAATGATTTACTCACAATAATGTTTTATTTTAAGGTCAATTTTCACATTTTATGGTTTGAGAAGTTTTTTGAGCTTACTTATAAAAATGGAATCTTTTTTGAAATATAAATTAATTTATGTCAATTTTGTATTTTGGACATAAATTTCTCTAAACTGGTCCAAATTAAAAAATTACTCTTTTAGGATTCTATATTATTTGGGATAAATTTCATTAAACTGGACCAAGAGATAAATCCAAATAGTTGAGTCCCAAATCAATCTCATAAGTAATTCCTTTGAATTTATACCTAGATCTAGGGAATTTTGAATATGGGAATATATCTCACAAAGTATCATACCAATTGATCTAAAATTCTACATGAAGAAATTGAGAAGTTGAAGGAATTTTTTTAACCATGTCCATATGAGTTTCTATAGATATAATGGTCATAAATTCATAGGAAATAAGAGATGGGTAATATGAAGACTTATCAAGTCCATAATTTTTTTAGGATTAAATAAATCATAACATCGACTCCACTTGTAAAAAAATATAAATTTTTTTAGGTACACAAAAAAGACATAGGGTAAAAACTTTACTGAATACGATATTCCCAAATTCTCCCATTATTGTGTCTAGCATATGAAAACTTATGGTTGAAATATTTAGAGGTAAATTTTTTACTTTTCTAACTTATAAATTTGTACCCACTACCCATTTCAAAGGGTTGACAATATTAGTTTCCCATTTTAGTATGTTTATAGGGTTTTATTTTTGTGTAATAATATTGTAAATATTTAATATATATATATATATAATTTCTTCTTCCTCTATTAATTTTTTTTTTTTCCCCACCATGCTTCTTCTCAAATCCATGAAAATTGAGAATTAACCTTCACTATTGTTCAAGGGGGTAAGTGGTGATATTTGAGTTTCTTTCCCTTAAATGTCTTCTCATAATTTTATTATAGGATTTAAGTGGTGGATAAACTGATTAGGGTCTGTGATTTACCCCTTTTATCTTCCATAACGGTCTCTTCTTATTCATCTATATTTCTTTCCTTCATCAATATAATGTTGCATATGATGAAGTAGCATTGTGATGGTGATGTGCGGGGAAGAGATCTCCTAAATATAATTTGAGAGAGTATTACCCTATATGTAGAGATCTTTGTGTGTCGTAGTAACATTTTGAATGGGAGGGTTCCATTTGACAGATTTTGATCACTATGTAGAGTATGATGATGATATGTTTTTAAAGAATAATGATTCTTTCATCGTGAACCCCTAAGAACAATTGTATTTTATATGAATTTTTTATGTGTTGTGTTAATGTTTAGAATTTTTTAATTATTCTTTATATTAATAACATATTCATTATGAAACCCCACCCACTATATTAGTATTACACTTATTATTATAGTTTTTTAATAAATAGTTATAATAGGAGAATTGTGTGTATGAGCGGTCTCCATGAGATTGATCATAGGGTGCGCACTATGATGGATTCTTAGGAAAATAAGAAATATATTGAAATGAGGTTTATGAAAAATAAAAATCATTAGATACCTACAATGAATAGAAATGGGTGAACATTTTGTCAAATTGTATGTCCAATATAAAACCCCAATATTTTAATATGTGATTACCTTTAAACAATTCAATATAGTCTGAAGATTTTTCCACACGCAACACTAAACATAAATGAAACGACAATATATTTAGATAAAATATAACTATTTAAGTGGGACCATTAAAACCTAGCTGTTGAATTAGAAAGAATGGATAGGAGAAACCAATTTATGAAATATATGTATAAATAAAATAAATACCACTTTTAATATGAATGAAATTCAATTAGTTTACCTTAATTGACTAATAATATCATCTATTGTTTATAATAATATTTTTCTTAAAAAATTACCTTTTTATACGATGTACATTTATATTTCAAAAACATATTATTAATTATAAATTATGTTTGATTTTAATAATTAGTTAAAACTAATTTATTTGGTAAATTATATGAAAAAATAATAATAACAATTAATATTTGAAAATTTCATTTTAAATGAAAATTATTTTTCATTATATTTTATGACTTTATTCGAAAATTTCAATTTTAAATTAATAAAATGAACTTAATTTCTGAATTACTCATATAAAAGTTGACTTAGTATGAATTTTTGATCTTTTTCTAAAAAGTTAGGTTTTTAGTCGAAAAATATATTTTTCATGAAACTGGTAATCTGTATGAATTTATCACTATATAGGAATGACCTAGAAGTTTAAAACAAAATTAAGTAATAAAATATGAATTTAATGAATAAAAATATACATTTTAAAATATTATTTGAACTTATAAATCCTATATCCAACATTTTTAGAACTAATTAAAATGTTACTTTAATAAAAAAAAACTACTTTCGACCTTTTCTTTTAATCAAGAATTTTCAAGCGATATTCAATTTTAAATTTCCTTAAAATCCAAATATCATTTATTATTTTATAATAGATAAATTTTTTATCTTTAAAATAAATATCCCAAATAATTTTATCTTATATATAAATTTAAAGTTTTAAAAAGTTATTTATCTAAATGTTGTTTTTACTTGATTAAGTGTATTTATTTTAAAATTAATTTATTCACACATTTAGAAATATTATTTGATAAAATGGTTCTTAAATATAAAATTAGAAGTATAAAATTAGGTAAAAATTTCAATATTAATCTTTATCATTAATATTAATTAATAAGGATAGTAATTAATTACCAAGGTAAGAGTAAATTAGTGTAAAAGTAAAAAAGTAAAAACAAAAATTCATAAACACAAAAATTTGTCTAAAAAGGAGTGGTTGAGTTGATTTCCAACCCACATGAATTTCTATATACTATTTTGTTCATTGTGTGTCCATTTTCTCTTGAATAGTAACAGTATATCATTGAAAATGTAAGGGTTGATCTCAAAACTACCCTTCCCTTCACTTATAAAAGGGTAACATCTTCACCACTTCTATACTCACATATCATTCTAATTTATCCTTGAAAATATGAAAAAACAAATAATTATTATATAACCCCATACCATTTTAAAAATCTCATGGTCCCCATTATTTATCATGAGGCCTTCATTTACAAGGAGACTTCTAAGGAAAAATTCAAGTCCCCTAAACGAGTATTATCAATCACTTAACTTTTCTTCTTAATTATCATCATTAAATTTATTCTACACACAATAATATAATTATATTAGTATAATTTATATAATTTAATGTTACTATATTAATGGTGTTATCATTGTTTAGTCATCTACCTCATCTATTAAGAAAAAAACCAATGTTTGTGCATTGTGAGAACTACCCCCTCTATAATGGAATGCATTCCATTTTCCATCACTACTTTTTAAGGATGTATATAAGGATAATATTAAAGAATAAATATTATTTTAGTAATATAATTAAGGTTATTTTAGGATAATTTATAAAATGTATTAATGATACGATCAATATACAATTATTATTAATTCGATCATTTAAAACGAGTGAACTAAGAGGAAAATGATATCTTATTCTAGGTAATTACTTTATATAAATTATATTCTTATTATAATTATTTCATATTATGATATATCACTATAATAAACACTAAATATGACCATTATTCTTCTAATTTAATGATATTAAAACTAAATCATCTCATAATCATCCATTGATCATCATAGGTTCATGTTTGGGTTGATTTAACCACTTGAATAATATTATAAATTTATGACATGGATGACTATAGAAACTTAATTAGTAGAATAATGTAATATAAATTTGTAAATAATGACTTTTTTTTAATTCTGAATTTGTTATATTAATATTTAAATAATTAATTAATAAATAAATCTTTGACTGTTAAGAATAATCTAAACATGCTTGTTATAAATTTCATCTTAAAGGATAAAGACCAAAGCACTCAAGAAAGGAATTTGAAACATATTAAATAATTATAAAACATCCCTAGAATTAAAATTAATGACCTAATAATGACGAATTTTGGAAGAATAATGAATACATACACTGCTATTATGTAACTAGTATAAATGATCAAGACAATAAACACCCGATGTGGAAAATCATAAGAATTCGTTCAGAGAATTACTATTTATAAAATGTATGAATAAAAAAATATATGAGTAATTTTATAAATTAAGTTATTAAGATGTCTATGTTTTTGATACATGAGGTTAAAGTATGTTCATGGAAGTCGGGACAAGAGGTAAGTATTTTTGTCTCAATTTCCTCTCTTTGAGACATGTTTGTTATTATGCACCTAATTTCATTTATTTGGTGTATACACTACCTATTTTATATATCATTTCATGTATTATATTTTAATAATGGTCATAAAAGTTAAATTAAAATCCCAATATCTCAAAGGGTTTTGTAACGGCCCAGTCCAGCCCACGATCATGATATTGTCCGCTTTGGGCCTAGCCCACACAGTTTTGTTTTCCCTAGGCTCTAGCCCTCAGGAATCCCCCAGCAAAAGGCCTCATGATGGGAGAGGTATTCACACCACCTTATAAAGGGATGCTTCATGCACCTCCTCCTTCGATGTGAGATTCTCACACCCACCCCCCTAGAAGGGCCCAACATCCTCGCTGGCACATCGAATGGACACCGGCTCTGATACCACTTTGTAACGTCCTGACCCAGCTCACCTCTAAGATGGGGGCCAGACCGGTACATCACATGACCTCAAGTGCATCTCCCTGAACACCAGAGGCTGCCGACTAGCAGCGATGGTATTTTTCATGTCCGTGGGGGAGACTATGCCCTCATAGATAATAGGTATTATCATAGCAGAAGTAAACGAAAAATAAATAATAAATAGCGAAAGCATATAAATAAATAAACTATAGAAAAATAAATATAAATAATCCCAACTGAATACATAATAAATGCGTATGCTGATAAATGATACTAGGTACAAAAATGATGTCATGCCATGATGTCTTTCTAAACTAAAAACATGGAAAACAGAAACCCAAGAATTCTATCAACTAAACAGAAAAGACACAAAGAAACAACTGCATCATGAGAAAGACTTGGTCCTCTACCCCAGTATCCATCCTAAGCAGTAATAAACAATCAAGCATCGGGATCAACACACTTCCCTTTTTCAATAACTACAAACATATAATCTACTCGGGTGTCAACGATGCCCGAGTAGGGTGTGAGATAAAATCCTAGTAGGCCGACACTCATAGTGTCTAAACCTTTCCATTTCGTGCAATAATAAAATGTAGTGTGCAATTATATAAAAATTTCAGATAATTTATTAAGTGTAATGAAATAAATAACTCATTCCAAGTTACCAATGGAACCCCTCCCTAATCACCTGCTTCGGCCTAAGCCGAAAGTCTGAAAGAAGTACCTGAAAGCAGAATACACATATGCATATATATAAAGCCTAGAAGAGTAAGGTAAAACAAGGAAGAGGAATACCCCCAATCTTGTGCTTTAACTTGGGGTCTAAGTCATGTGTCAACCAGGTGTGATTCAACACACCATAAAATATATAAAATCTCAAGGGACTAACAACGAAATTAATATAAACCTCCAGTGCTTCATTATTAAGGTTCAAGTTGAGAGTTGGAGTTCGAGCCTGTCCCAAAGGTATCGATATAGAACATCCTTCAATTATCCAATACCACCGAGCCCATACAATGAAATCTTTCAAAAGACCAAGTGTCGCTCAAGGCATGGCTTTACCCTGATTCTGTCCCATCTCACAAAAAGGGGTCGGGCACCATCCGAGGCTGGATTAGCCACATTGCCAACAGATCCATCCCGATGGAACCTTTTGGAACCGGTATCACTCATAAGTATTAGAAAGCTCAGGGAAGTCTTGTTCCGGCAAAGACAAGAACATCGCCCCCCCCCCCCAGCACATAGAGGTAACGGTCAGGAACGAAGGGTCTAAGCGTGACCCTTAATACAGGACCCACCTCCTTTACCCACCTGGAATTTAATTAAAGTTTTCACAGCAGCAAATATGATATCAACATATGTAATTTCATCTTAAAATTAAACAGGCACACCCATGCATCACACAGTGAAAATTAAATATTTCAGCATAGCAATCTTAACAAGGAAAAGTACCGCATCAACATAAGTAGACAAAATGAACTTATAAATAAATAAATTAGACCAACCAACTACCAATATCCAACAATTAAAAAGTTCATAACTAATATAAATTAATTATTTAAATTAAACACAACAAAATAGGTTGTGCAAAACATCCAGATAAATACACTTTTTAATAATAAATAAACCAACTCAACCAACTACCAAAGATTCAACAATTCAAGATTCATAATTAATCTGAATTAATTATTTAAGTTGAACATAACAAAAAAAAGGTTGTGCAACACATGAAATTAAATAAATTAAAAGTTTGGGCTAACATAAATTATACTAACCACGTCGGCACGCCCCAAGGGGTGTCCGACCTTGTTGCAACAAATTAAAAAAATTAATTTATGATCAATACGGCTGCAACAACTTGGAGAAACAAATTAATTAATGAATTTGGGTGAATTTTCACAAAGCCTATAGGCACCGACTAATAGCACAAAGGTTCATTTTTATAAATCACAACGAAACAGAGGAAAAGAGGGTAGATTCCCTACCTTATGGTCATAGATGATCCTATGATCCACGCTAGACTTTGATTTGACCGAAAACAGAATAATATTGATGATTTTAGAAAAACCCCAAAATAGTGTAAAATCCTTACATGACGTACTGCACAAAGGATAGAGAAGGTGGTCATACGATTCTTAGTGTGTGGGATAAGCCTTACTAAGAGGTTCACATCTCACCTGATAGTGAAGAAAAAGGACAATGAATGGAGGCGCGACGATCTTTCGAAGGGAGGAGAAGGTGGTGCGCACCACCTAGGTAAGAGAGGTGTACCATGCATAGGAGAGGAGGAGGAGAGGAGGAGAGAGAAAAAATAAATAAAAAGGAAAGGAAAGAAAAGAAAAAGAAAAAAATAAAAAGGATATAAATAAATAAAATTATAAAAATAAAATAGTGGAAGAAATTAAATAAATAATTTAAATAGGTTTACCTCATTTTAATTATTGTTAATTTCTCTCCAACCGTATCTATTTTATTATTTATTTTTATCCCTCTTTAAATTCCATTAATTTTCTTTAATCATTTTTAATTATTTTAACCCGAACGCTGCTCTATGGCACGACGTAATATTTTACATAAATCCTGAGCAAACATTTAATTAATTTTAACAGCTACTCGGAACATGCAGCGGGGTGCGGAGACGCATGCCATGGGTCACTTTAAAGATTTGGATTAAAAACCTAAACAATTTGCACCTTGATTTAAGTTGAGACATTACGTGCATTTATGTGGGTAATTAATAATATTTTATCTAACCCAAAAATAAATATCCACCCCTATATATACGTGTTATATATATATATATATACACCCACATGTATATTCATATATATACACCTGCACATTATATATAACTATATATATATTTAAACTCGTATATATAGATATACCTCATATATATATATATATATATACCTCAATGTTTTTTCCCAATATAATAATAATAACAATAATTAAAAAAATATAATTATTATTTAATTCAACCCATCAATTACACCATTAATAACTTAAAAAAAATAACCATAAAAAGGATAATGATTATTAAATAAATATTGCTTGCGCATTTGTATTTAATTCAAATAATTAATAATATCACATTTATTGCATTGCATAGTTATTATTTACACCACAACATGATTTATTAATTTTGGATGTTCATTTTCATTTATTGTTTTCAAAATAAATAATAATAATATTAATAATAAAAATATTAATATATCTAATTTACAATAAAATATTTAAAATGAAAATAAATTATCTTCAGGTGAGATATGACTAAACGTTCAACGCTCGCAAAGGTTAGACCCTACCTAGGGTAAACCCCACATCCCGGAAAAATTGGTGGTGTTAGATTTCTCATTCGACACACCGTTTGAGAGAAAATAATTATTTATTATTTAAAAACAATCAGAATAATTAATTAATTAAAAATAAAGACGGTATTATCAAGTGTGAAGGTACCAAACACCCGATGTGAATCAAGGTTATGCCCTACCTTGGGTAAACCCAGTGTTCTGGATCTAATGGTAGTCTCATATTTCTCATTCAACACACTGTTTGAGAGTTATTTCAATTTTTTTAAATAAACAAACATGCATATCAATAAAATAAACTTAATATTTTTATTCTATCAACGTCACAGTGTCGATTATAGGAAACAAAAAGTTCGGACACTTGGTTTTAAAACTGGCCTGCCCAGTTAATGGAAAAAAATTAATTTCCTTCACCTTTTCATTTGGTTCAAAACACAGAATGTTACAACCTTCCCACCTTAGAACTTCTCGTCCCCGATAAGCCTTCAAGAACAATGTAACTCTCACACGATCTACAGGGTCATGAAGTCTCATAAAAAAGGTCTTCAAATGTTCAATTCACGTTCAAATTTTGTTTAGGAAAGTGGAAGATGATCCATTAATATCTGAGAAAATGCTCATTTTCTAACTGATACACTGAGATAGTACTTATCCAAAGACGTTCAGCTAGAGATACAACCATGTCATCGTCTCATTAAATGTTTAGTAAAAGTTACTTCCCACCTTAGGTTTTAATGTTAGAATATGGAAAAATTCAGGGTCATGACGCCTTCCTCCATCAGAATTTCATACAAGACATTCCCTTAAGTGTTCTAGGGACGGTTCACACTTTATTTCTGAAACAGATTAAACGGTCGATTCCCCATCTCCCTTAAATCCCAATTCGAGCCAGATTATTATGAAAAGCCCTGGTCGACCCAAACTGCACTTGTCAAACCTGATGACGTGTCAGAAAAAGTTCCTTCACTGACCGCTTCATTGAGCAAGAGAGAGAACTAGTCAAGCCACTCTGACCAACCATTTAAGAAGGTTCTCGGCTTAGATGACAGGTTTTTATAAACTAAACTTTGATTTTTTCTTCAAAGGTATCTTGGATTTACTGTGAATACGTCCACCGAAGTTCATACCTGACCTCTAGTTACCTTCTTTTATTTAGGCATCACTGAGCCCAACAAAAGTCTAGGGTAACCTCGGATTGGCACAACAAGAATGAAAGGAACTAAGACAAGGTAGTCCATAATCCATGTTTATGAGTGAGACATTGGTGCAAGGGAAAGATGGCCATATCAAAACATTGACCCAAGCTAGAGAAGCATCATCCTGGAAGTCAAGTTAGGTGAAACGGTTGGTGTAGAAAACTTCGTCATGAATTCCCACATGGAAATCCAAAGGTCACTCAAGACTAAACAAGCCTTGATACGAATGACGCATCAACGTGAAACACTGAGAAAAACCAACCTAACAAAACCCAACAACTTTTAAAGCTTTAGAATGGCGTAAGACTAATGCTCTCTTAGTGTATCAAGGATGAAGGCAAGATAGGGGACATGTTCATCACTTAAATAAGAGTTCAGTAAGAACATTGGGAGATTAACAGAAGGAAAACGTTTAAACAATTGGCATAAAATCCCAACCAAACTGGCGGGTGTGTCAAAACACTGAGTCTCTATAAGTCATCCCGAGCATTGGGATGAACTTGATTCCTTTAACAGTGAAGTCATTGTACTACAGAGATGACCCAAAACATATTTAACAGCGCAAGACTTGATGATTACACTTAACTCAACTGGTTCAACACAACGTTAAGAACTCGACAACACCAGGTACGTGAATGCATACTCCCCCGAGGTGATACAGAAGCATGATGACTTTTAACTCGATTGACGACGTACCACGTCATCCAATGTTGTGGAGAAGAGAGGGTCGAACTACCTATGAAGTAATTGACCATTATTAAGGCATTCCTAACCTAATGGAAATGAGCATTACTGATGCTCAAGATCGAAACAAAAGTCAAGGAAAACATGACCACCCATCTGAACAAGGGTGTCCTTTTAAGAAAGGGGGTCTGACTAGGGACAACGACATGTGAAAGGTTCTATTCCAAAGTAACTCAAGAGAAACTCAAACTACTCTTATACCAAGGTCTTAAATAGAGGACATCGCTATAGGTTCCCTATCCAGGCCCTTTATATTTAATCCCATATAATATTTAATCACCAAAAGATTTAATCAAAATATCAAGTACCATTTTTCAAAACAAAACACAAGGTACTTGCTCTTAACCAACACCTCAAGGAAAAAAAACAGGAAAGTTTTTTAAAACTACATTTTAAAACATTTTACATTAATTGACATCTTGTTCTTAATTAGAAAATCTATCACATAAATTCCTTTTAAGAAGATAATGCGACCTACAAGGGTCCCACTAAGCCAACATGGGTTCATTAGAATGCAACCCAAAAATATTTGTTTAATTATTAAGAGTCACAACACCCATACTAGATTATCTTATAAGGAAAATGAACCAACTAGCCTATTTGGGCCTAATTGTGCTTTAGGTAGTTAACCAAATTATTATAATATCCTCAAACACATATCAGCCTAGATATATGGGAGGATATCAACCTATGAAGCGACTATACACTTTATAGTTTTTAGAATGTGGCTCCCATTCAAAGGCAACCAATACATTTTAGCAAAGAAACTACATAACAAACAAGAAAGTAGGTCACTACAAGAAGCTAACAGAGAGAGACATGTTGTAATCACATAATCATAACATTTTAATCACAGAGACAAGCTAATAGCCATAGAAGCATGATACAAGGCAAACATGGTATTAAACAGGCAGCATGGAAACAATCAAACATGCTAATTATATCACTAAAACATGGTATCTAAAAATGAATGATAAATAATTAAAAGATAAGGCATACATTCAAGGCACGCAATTTGAATAAACACGCACCCTAAAATGCAACTACATGGCATGGCACTATGCATGACATGTGAATTCCTATGTCCCTATTATGATGCATGCAATGTTTCATCCTTACCTTAACAGGCCAAGGGTAAAATATCATAAATTTCATAAATTCATAAGCAATGGAAATTACCCCAAATCACTCAAGGTGAAATCATATTAATTGTAACATCGAAAAGAATGAACAACAATCCCAACCCTGTACACTTGGTTATTTCTTATACATGGGGTGATTGGTCCTAGGAATGACTATTAACCAAGCATCGAAACATTCCTAGTCTCCTGTCTACCAACCCAAAATAGTAAGACAAAGGAAAAAAACCTCACTCTGATACCACTTTGTAACATCCTGACCTGGCTCACCTCTAAGATGGTGGCCAGACTGGTGCGTCAC
Source organism: Viscum album (assembly GCA_963277665.1). Taxonomy (NCBI): domain Eukaryota; kingdom Viridiplantae; phylum Streptophyta; class Magnoliopsida; order Santalales; family Viscaceae; genus Viscum; species Viscum album. Next base: position 897,565,341 of record OY728142.1, read on the forward strand.
ATGACCTCAAGCGCATCTCCCGGAATGCCAGAGGCTACTGACTAGCAGCGAGGGCCTTTTCATGTCTGTGGGGGAGACTATGCCCTCATAGGTAATAGGTATTATCACAGCGAAAGTAAATAGAAAATAAATAATAAAATAGAGGAATCATATAAATGAATAAACTACAGCATAAGTAATATAAATAATCCCAACTTAATACATAATAAATGAGGAAGATGATAAATGAAACTAGGTACAAAAATGATGTCATTCCATGATGTATTTCTAAACTAAAAACATGGAAAACAGAAACCCAATAATTATATCAACTAAACAGAAAAGAAATAAAGCAACAACTGCATTACGAGCAAGGCTCGGTCCTCTGCCCCAGTCTCCATTCTAAGCAGCAAGAAACAATCAAGCATCGGGAGCAACATGCTTCCCTTTGTCAATACCTATAAACCTATAATCAACTCAGGTGTCAACAACACCTGAGCAGGGTGTGAGATAAAATCCCAGTAAGCCATCAATCGTGGTGTCTAAACCTTTCCATTTAGTGCAATAATAAAATGCAGTGTGTAATTATATAACAAATGCATATAATTTATTAAGTTTAATGAAATAAATAACTCGGTCTGGGTTCCCAACGGAACCCATCCCTAATCACCTACTTCAGCCTAATCCAGAAGTCTGAAAGGAGTACCTGTAAGAAGAATACACATATGCATATATATATAAAGCTTGGAAGAGTAAGGTAAAACAAGAAAGAGGCATACCCCCAAGATTGTTCTTTAACTTGGGGTCTAAGTCATGTGTCAACCAGGTGTGCTTCAACACACCAAAAATATATCAAATCTCAAGGGACTAACAATGAGATTAACATAAACCTTCAGTGCTTCATTATTAAGGGTCAAGTTGAGAGTTGGAGTATGAGCCCATCCTGAAGGTATCTCTATGGAACATCCTTCAATTATACAATACCACCGATCCCATCCAAGGAAATCTTTTGAATGACCAAGTATCGCTCAAGGGATGGCTTTACCTTGAGCCTGTCCCGATCTCGCAAAAATGGGTCGGGCACCATCTGAGGCTGGCTAAGCCACATTGTCAATGGATCCATCCTGATGGGCCCTCTTCGAACTAGTATCACTCATAATTATTAGAAATCCCGGTGAAGTCTTAGTCCAAAAAAACAAAGAACACCACCCCCCATGAACATAGAGGTAACCGTCAGGACTGAAGGGTCTAAGTGTGTCCCTTAATACGGGACCCGCCTCCTTTCCCTGTCCGGAATTTAATTAAAGTTTTCACAACAGAAAATATGACATCAACATATGTAATTACATCTTGAAACTAAACAGGCACACCCATGCATCACACAGTGAAAATTAAATATTTCAACATAGCAATCTTAACAACGAAAAGTACCGCATCAATATAGGTAGACAAAATTCACTTATAAATAAATAAATAAATTAGACCAACCAACTACCAATATCCAACAATTTCAAAGTTCATAACTATTCTAAATTAATTATTTAAATTAAACACAGCAAAATAGGTTGTGTAAAACATGTAGATAAAGACACTTTTGAATAATAAATAAATTATCTCAACCAAATACCAAATATTCAACAATTCAAGATTCATAATTAATATAAATTAATTATTTAAATTAAACACAACAAAAAAAGGTTGTGCATCACATGCAATTATATAAATTTAAAGTTTGGGCTAATAGAAATTATACTAACCACATCAGAACGCCCCAAGGGGTGTTTGACCTTGCTACAAAAAATTAAACAAATTAATTCATGATCAATACGACTGCAACAACTAGGAGAAACACATTAATTAATGAATTTGGGTGAATTTTTACAAAGCCGGTAGACACCGACTAACAGCACAACGATGCATTTTTATAAATCGTAACGAAATGCAGGGAAAGAGAGTAGACGCACTACCTTATAGTCATATATGATCCTATGATCTTCAGTAGACTTTGATTTGACCTAAAACAGAATAAAACAGATTATTTTAGAAAAACCCCAAAATAGGGTAAAATCCTTCCACAGCGAACTACGCGAAGGATAGAGAAGGAGGTCATACGATTCTTGGTGCATGAGATAATCCTTATTCAGAGGTTCACAGTGCACCTGAAGGTGAAGAAAACTGATGAAGAACGGAGTCATGATGATCTTCTGAAGGAAGGAGAATGTGGTGTGCACCACCTAGGGAGGAGAGGTGTGCCACGCATAGAAGAGGTGGAGGAGAGGAGGAGAGGAAAAAAATAAATAAAAAGGAAAGGAATGAAAAGAAAATGGAAAAAATAAAAAGGAGATAAATATATAAAATAATAAAAATAAAATGATGGAAGAAATGAAATAAGTAATTAATATAAGTTTACCTCATTTTAATTATTTTTAATTTCTCTCTAACCGTATCTATTTTATTATTTATTTTTATCCCTCTTTAAATTCCATTAATTTCTTTTAATCCTTTTTAATTATTTTAACTCGAACGTTGCGCTATGGCGTGACGAAATATTTTGTATAAAGCCTGAGCAAACATTTAATTAATTTTAACAGCTGCCCAGGACCCACAACAGGGTGGGCAGACGCACAACATGGGTCACTTTAAAGATTTGGATTAAAAACTTAAACGGTTTGAACCTTGATTTAAGTTGAGACATTACGTGCATTTATGTGTGTAATTAATAGTATTTTATCTAACCCAACAATAAATATCCACCCCTATATATCTGTGTTATATATATATATATACCCACATGTATATTCATATATATACACCTGCACATTATATATAACTACATATATTTAATCTCATATATATAGATATACCTCATATATATATATATACCTCAATGTTTTTGTCCCAATATAATAATAATAAAAATAATTAAAAATAATAATTATTATTTAATTCAACCCATCAATTACACCATCAATAACTTAAAAACAATAACCATAAAAAAGGGATAACGGTTATTAAATAAATATTGCTTGCACATTTGTATTTAATTTGAATAATTAATAATATCAGATTTATTACATTGCACAGTTATTATTTACACTGCAACATGATTTATTAATTTTGAATGTGCATTTTCATTTATTGTATTCAAAATAAATAATAATATTAATAATAAAATTATTAATATATCTAATTTCCAATAAAATATTTAAAACGCAAATAAATTATCTTTAAGTGCGATATGACTAAACATCCAATGCTCGCAAAGGTTAGACCCTGCCTAGGGTAAACCCCATGTCCTGGAACTATTAGTGGTGTCAGATTTCTCATTTGACGCACCGTTTGAGAGAAAATAATTATTTATTTTTTAAAAAATGTTAGAATAATTAATTAATTAAAATAAAGATTGTATTATCAAGTGCGAGGGTGCCAAACACCCGATGAAAATAAAGGTTATACCCTACCTAGGGTAAAACTGGCATTCAGGATCTAATGGTAGTCTCAGATTTCTAATTTGATGCACCATTTGATAGTTAATTCATTTTTGTTTTGAAAAGAAACAAACACGCATATCAATAAAATAAACTTAATATTTTTATTCTATCAACGCCGCAGTGTCAACTATCGGAAACAAAAAGTTCTGATGCTCGGTTTTAAAACCGACCTACCCAGTTAATAGAAAAAATTAAATTTCCTTCGCTTTTTCATTCAGTTAAAAACATAGAACATTAGAGGTTTTAATTTAAGTGTTACTCAAGCTACATGGGTTTTCTTGGTCTCAATTCTCATTCTTTGAGACATAATATATTTTGTGCACCATTATTCATTTATATGGTGTATTTTCTACCCATATATATATATATTTATCCTAATAATATTATTTGATGGGATTTACTATAAAAATCATGTTTCCTTATTTAATTGTCTATTGATTCATTTTTTTAACCAATAGTGAGGTTTTTTGGTAACTCAAATTTCATTCATTGATTTATGATCATTCTTTTAACACATTTCATATAATTTGAGTAAAATCTACACTTTTATTATATTATATTTTATTCTATATTTTTTTGGATATACATTACTACCATATAAACCCTTTGATGAATATTCCTCTATTTTTAAGTTATGTTCTTTTATATCCATTCACATTCTTTCTTTGGATAGCTTATGATCATGTTATTCTAGTATTGAGTTAGGTCTATACCCATTACTCTATCTGTTGCGAACATCACATTATATACAACACATGTTAGATTATGTTCACCTAAAAATAATTATATTCTATTTTCATAGATAAAAGTATTGAAATTTTGTATATTGTTATTCCAATATGGATGATTATTGGCAAGTGGACTATATATTGTTTAACCATCCACCTTGTTCCTCAGGATGGGTTATAATCATGTTACCTCTTTTACTAACATTGGGAAAATAATTGGAATACCATATATTGTTATTTAAATATGGATAATTATTATAAATTTGAATATGTATTGTTTAACTATCCACATTCCTTCTCAAGATGGGTTATGATCATGTTATCTCTCTATTTACATGGGGAAAAGTATTGAAATTTTCAATTATTATTAGCTACTAACTAAGGTTGATCATGTATTGATATTTCATATTTTTTATTATATAGATATACATGTTTCTATTCACCCAATGGTTTATTAGGGAATGGTATGAAAGGTCTTTATGACTCTTATATTGAATGCATTGGACTTAATCAGGTGACAAGTGGGGGATGTTGGTACCAAGTTCAATGGAGAAGCTTTTGGTATTAAGAAAAGTTTGTTTTCAAGAGTTTTGTAATTTTTTTTCAAAAAGGATAAATAATTTCACTTTATAAAAGATCTTATAAAATATGATGACGATTTTTTGATCTGTATTTCAAAAATATCATAAGTTTTTTGGAGAACTTGTAATGAAATCATTATGAAGGAAAGGGGGAGAAAAGGTGTTTCTAATCGTGTTCAGTATTATTGGAAAGAAAGATATAGATGGAATATAGGTAAGTTATAATAATTTACTTAGAAAATATTACTATGATAAAGATGATAGATCAAAGGTTATAAATCATGATAGATAAGTTTTGTGATGAAATCAATTGATTTTCGAATAATCTAGATGATAGTGAAACAACATGGGTGTTCTTGTCGAATCTGATATTTTAAGTGGCACCATTTTCCATAGTTTTCCAAATATTTGGGCCTCAAAACTGGGAATTTATTTTATAGAAAATGAGTGAGTTTTCAAAAAGGATTTCACAAATAATATCAGACCACAAAGGAAAATTCGCAGACCGCATAGAATGTTTGAGGAGCAGTGATGAAAAATCGACAGCGAAAGGATTCCGAATAGTAGTGCTATGCAGACTATGAAGCATGGTACGTGGACTATGTAAGGTAAATGGTTTGCGGGAGTCTCACAGTTCATGGGAGGATTGTGGTACACAGAATACACTCCATTCATAGAATGGAGGTGGTGATCCATTCATGGATGGAATTTTCCATCATGAAGGGAAAAAGGTGGTGTTTGGACTGTGAAGGGAAAAATAGTTCATGGGAGGAGCGTTGTACACAGTAAAGGTTGTACTGCATAGAAACTTTAGGTAAATAGGATTAATAAATTTTTTGGATTTATTTGCCTATATAATTGACCCTAATACCATATTTAAGGATTAGTTAATTTTATAAGAAGACATCATCGTTGCAGGAAGAAATTTGGAGAAGTATGAATTAGTTCGTGAAGGATTATTCCTCGAAGGGAAGTAGTTCAAAGAGGATAGTTTTTGTGAAGGAAGAAGTAGTTCATGGGGGATAATTTCTATGATTTATATGGTTTGAAAGGATAGTATGCAAAAGATTTTATTGGGGCACTATATAATTTAAAGGAAAGTAGACCGCATAGGAGAGGTGGTTTGCGAAGGAACTAGCCATTTGTGAAGCAGCGCTGGTCCGCAAAAGAATTTGGTGTCTGAAAAGTAGGGGTAGTTCATGAATAAAAAATGATATCCATGATGTACACATTCCACACAATGAAAATCAGTACGTGTAAGACACAGACAGTTCATAGAGGAAGCAGGATAGTTCACGGAGGACTCAAGGATGTTCCTACCAACATCTGGGTAGGAAAGAGAAGAATTTTTTTGAAAGATCAAATTTTTGAAAGTTGATCAAAAAGCCCCAAAAAATTAAATTACTACATTTTGTGCTAAAATAAGCACACAAACTATTTTATTTTTTTCGACGTGATGTATGAGTTAAAGGGTGTATCCTACTCATTTTATTCCATACCAAATGATTATTTTCTAGTTTATTTTGTGGTATTGGATTTTTTCAAAACTATACCAAGTACGTAGCTACTCTTGTTGAGTAGTGAACCTTTTAAATTATTGTGTCCCTGTGGATATGTATTTGAATTGTATTTAGTAGGGAAATAAATATTTTACAAGAGGTGAAGGTTGTTTCAAAAGTAATGAAACATAAAAGAAAAATATATCATTGATTCACCCCCTCTCCCTCTCAGTGATACTTGAATCTTGACTGGGAAAATTCAAGGGATAGAATTATATATCCCCTCAATTCATAGATAGGTTTAATGAGATAAAACAGGTTTGAGTATTTTGTGTGTTCCTACCAAATTTTTTAAGATGTATTGATTGTGGTCTAGATGACAAGTAAATGTATTAGAATGAGGTATTAACAATAGGTTTTTAATGTTAGACATTATGCATTCCATCTTTACGAGATCAATATTATTGATATATAAATTTTCATTTATTATCATGAATATAACATGATCTTAGTTCCTAGTTTATTATGGATTATTTTTTTACCTATTCCTTCCATAATATTTATGACATGTTTATTCAATGATTTATTCATTTTTTTGTTTTCCCTAACTGAGTATTTGATATCACCCCTTATTATATTTTTATTTACATGGGTTATAAAAAAAAGTAGTACACATGACATAATTCAAAAGATAACACATGTGAAAGAATTTATGGGAGATTTTGAAGACTTATCATGAATCTAGTAATTTCTTATATACAACGGATAAAAATTTCCATTATTTGAGAATGGCTCATACTTTATTAGTTTATGTTTTTTCTTAATTATATAAAGATATAAACCTAAAAAACCCTAAATATATAAGTGATGCATGAATAAGAATTGATTTTTTAATTATAGATGGTTATATCTAGAATTTTATACATGGTATCAAAGAAACTGTGTAAAGTCTATGTTTATGGTAGAGGATCTAGGAGTTTGGGCCTGAGGAATCACAATTAGTATCAAAAAAATGGTTTATATAACTTTGGAGATTATGATGTTTTTTAGGATAATTTAAGGATTGATAAGTTAAAGATGATAAAAATTTCAAAGGTACAGATAATCCTTTGGTATAGTATATGATTTAATGCTAAGGAAATAATGCACATTTTATTTGGTGATTAAGATGAGATAAATTTAGTGAAAATAATTAAGAAAAAATCTAAGTATAGGATACCACCCTTGATATTTGGTAAAGTATTGAATTTTTTGTTTTCCTAGAAATTAAATCCTTTTATAGATAATGGAAAGTGGATGTGTTTATATAATATATATACCTAGGTGTAATAACCCCAGAGAGGTGTCATAGTGTATGAAAAAGGCCTTACTTCACACCTAGATAAACACTCTTGGGGGATATTCTTTGGTTAATTTTATTTCTATTTATAAACCATTATTATGGATTTGAATATGTTTAGGTTAGATAACTTAATAGGAAAGTTTCCATGGATAACATAGATTGAAACATAGAGATTCATAAGTAATGATATATATTAATTGATATATGTTTTCATGGATAAGGGGTAAGTTAGATTTTGAGAGCATAGATGTCAATGACTTTTGGATTTAGAATTTTTTAACAAATTTATTGGTAATTTGTTATCTCAATTTTGAGGATTAGGTTGAGAAGTATGAGAGGAACCAAATCAAAGTAACCTAGGTTGAACCTGGGATGATACGTGTTTAAATATGAGTGATATAGTTTTAAATAAATAACTTCATGATAATAAGGATGATAATCAGCAGTACCCTCTAAGATAAAATAAATAAGGAAAATCTTTTTCTACCACTACTATTGGGAGTTGGTTATGAAAAATAAGGGAATAAAGTAAACTTATCCTCCAATTAATAGTTTTGGATGCCTTATTGGATTATTATTCTTTCCACCCTAGTGTATCTAGAATTTTTCAATGAGTATTAATTCACCACCATAATGATTTGGTTATGGAAGGAAACTTCTAGAAATAAGATTATTATATACCAAGTGTATGTTCAGGGAGATATGAATATTGATGTTATTTCATTAGATATAATTAATGTGATTATGGTAATGAATTAAAAATTTCAATATATACTTCTTACTTACTAAATAATGGTCAGATTTCCTTCAAAATATGTGTTGTTAAAAAATGGATAAGGTCGGAGACAATAACTTGTAGTCGTTGCTGAGAGATCTTAACATCTTAGAAATGTAATAAGATAATAGTGAGTAATATTCATCATCATCCATCAATTCACTACCACCACATACATACCCTTATGTTACCAGAGAAGTTAAATGTACAATTCTAATGGTGGAAGTAGAATAAATATTTTAGCCACCACTACTAGGTAAACAGGAAACAAATGTGAGGAAAAAAGTGGGAGGCCACCCTGTGACCCTAATAGTAGTTCAATGATTAGGTTTGGTGCCCCAAAACACATGATCCCTTATATTATATATTTGAAATAGTTTAGGACTTTTTTTGTTTATTTGACGTTGCACCCATAACAGATATGGCAGGGTGTTTATACCTCACTAACCTTCAGCCAGGTAGTATTCACGGAGTGGGTATCATATGGATTGGTGTGATAAGTAGAAAAATTTACTGGTGGTAATCCATTGAAGATGGAGATGCAGAAAAGGGATATTTTGTAAATGGTGTAGGATGGTGTAGTAGGAGGAGGGTTATTCTTAATCAACTTAATCATTTTACCTCAACCTCCCACTAGTGCCGCCAAGTTGAAGAAACACGAGGGAGGAGACATAGATGTGTGGGATTCCTATTTATGTGTATTTTTATGCATACTAATTACCAAAATAGGAAATCATATTTCATACCATCCTTTTATAATCTATCATAGAAAGACTGACTATAAACTCAATGAGAAATAAAATAGGTCTTAACATTAAACCATGAGAGGTATTTTTCTTAAATGGTTTGGAAGAAACTCAATATAAATATATTATAATAGGAGAGTCTCCTAGCCTTACTTATGTTATTAACATTGTTACCTTTATCCATTTCTACATTATGTATTCCCTTAGATATTTTTTTTATTAATTAATAATTAAAATTTCAAGGTCATAATTTATTTGGAAGGTGTAAGACCCCAAGATTTTAATATGTGATTACATTTAAATATGTCAATATGATTGATATATTACTCCATATAAAATACCAAAATTTAATGAAACAATGATATATTTAGATAAAATATAAATATTTAAGTATGAGCATTAATAAAATAAAGGATACTTTTAATATGAATTAAATTCAATTAGTTTACCAAAATTTACTAATAAGAACATTTATTATTTAGAAAATTATTTTTCTAAAAATTATCCTTTTTATGTGATATGAATTTATATTTCAAGAAATATATGACTAGTGATAAATTATGTTTGATATTAATAATTTGTTAACACATATTTAGTCTATAAATGATATGACATAATAATAACAACAATTAATATTTGAAATTTTTATTTTCAAATTAAAATGGTTTTCTGTTATACTTTATGATTTTATTAAAAAATAGAATTTAAAATTTTAATAATTTTAAATTAATAAAATGAACTTCATTTTTTAATTCTTCATATAAAATATTACTTACTATGAATTTTTTATATTTTTCTAAAAAGGTTGGTTTTTAGTTGAAAAATATGGTTTTCATGAAACTTGTAGTTTGTATGACTTTATCATTATATTAGAATGACCTAGAAGTTTAAAAAACCATTTAAGTAATAGAATATGAATTTAAGGAATAAAAATATGCATTTTAAAATATAATTTTAACTTATAAATCCTATATACAACAATTTTATAACTAATTAAAATATCACTTTAATAAAAAATACTTTCAATCTTTTCTTTTAATCAATTATTTTCAAGGGATATTCGGTTTTGGACTTCCATGAAATCCTCACATCATTTATTTTTTATAATAAATCGATTTATTACAATAAAATTATTATCCAAAATAACTTTATCTTATATATAAATTTAAATCTTAAAAACATAATTTCTCTAAAAATATTTTTTACAAGATTATGTATATTTATTTTAAAATTAACTTTTCACAGCTTTTGAAATTTTATTTAAAAAAATTATTTTCAAATTTTAAATTATAATTATCTAAATATTGAAAATATAAATCGTAATATTTGTCATTAATATTAATTATTAAGGTTATAAATCAATTACCATGGTAAAAGAAAATTACATTAAAGGTTAAAAAGTTTAAAAAATCCATAAAACACTCAAATTTTTCTAAAAAAAGGAGTGGATATAGAGAGTTTCAACCAAAACTTGTTTTACATTCTTTTATTGTCCATTTTTTGGTCTTTTTCACTTGATTTGTAACCATAAAATTATTTAAAATTTAAGGGTTACTCCAAAAACTACTCTTACCTTCACTTTTAAAGGGGTAGCATCTAAATCACTTCAAGACTCACCTATAATTAGAATTTCTCTTCAAAACTCTACTATTTTTATCCTCCTATAACCCTATCCCTTGTTTGCAATCTTCTGGTCACCATTATTTGGCATAAATCCTTCATTTCCAAGAAGAATTACAAGGAAACGTTCAAGTCCCAGACATGATTATTATCAACTACTTAGATTTTCTTCATAATTATCATCGTTAAAATTTATTCAATAAATAATAATATAATTATATTAGTATTATTTATATACTTTAAGGTCACTATATTAATTTTATTATAATTTTTTATTCATATACCCCATCCATTAAGAGAAAAAATCATTGTCCGTGCATTGTATAGACAACCGCCTTCACGACAAAATATGTTTTATTTTCCATCATCACATTACAACACTAGATCCAAGGATGTTATTAAATGATAAAAATTATTTTTATGATATAATTAAGATTATTTTATGATATATTATAGAACTTATTAATGATAAGATCAATAAATTATTATCATTAATACAATTGTTTAAAATGAGTGAACTAAGAGAAAAATGATCTCTTTTTCTAAGTAATGACTTTATATAAATTTTATTCACTTTATAACTCTTTAAAATAATTATATATTAAAATAATAAACACTAAATAATATCATCATGCTTATGGTATAATGATATTACAACTAAAACATTTCATAATCATCCATTAATCATGGTAGGTTCCTATTCGGTTCGGTTTAAACCTACTTGAAAAATACTATAAATTTATTTCATAGATGACTATGAGAAATTAATGAGTGGTATAATATAATATAAATGCGTAAATAATTATTTTTTTTATTCTGAAGATTTTATATTAATATTTAAATCATCAATCAATAAAATCCCTTCAATTGTTAAGAATCACCAAAACATGTTTGTTATCAATTTCAACTTCAAGAAAAAAAGACTAAATCACTTATAAAAGGAATTTGAAACATATTAAATAATTTCAAACATACCTATTATTAAAATTAAAGACCTAGTAATGATTAATTTTGTAATAATAATGAATACGTACACCACTATTATGAAACCAGTACAAATGATCAAGACTATAAATACTCAATGAGGAAAATCAGAAGAATTAATATAGAGAATGAATATTTATGAAGTGTATGATTGAAAATAGATATTACTAAGGTTTTAAATTAAGTTATTAATATATATTTGTTTTTGATACAAGAGGTTAAAGCACATTCATGGTAGTGAGGATAAGATGTAACAGTTTCCATCTCGAATTCCTCTCTTTGAGACATGTTTGGTAATATGCACCTAATTTCATTTATGTGGTGTATATACTACATATTTGAGATATAATATCATAAATTATCTTTTCATTATGGTATTTTAAGTTTAATTACAATACCAATATTTCAATTGTTTTTTATGAAAGTGTTACTCAAATCGTAAGGGCTTTCTTGGTCTCAATTCTCATTCTTTTAGACATAATACATTTTTTGCCCCATGATTCCTTTGTATGGTGTATTTTTTTCTCATGGATATATTTTTATCACAATACTTGTATTTAATGTTATTTACTAGATAAATTATATTCCCTTATTCGATTTTATATTGATTCAGTTTTTTCCCAATAGTGATGATTTTTTGTAACCCAATTTTCCTTAATTGAGTTATGATTGTTCTTTGAATTCATTTCGTATAAGTTAGGTGTATTGTTCCATTGTATTGTATTATATGGTATTCTATCATAATTTTATATAGTTATACATTCCTACCACATAAAACCTTTGACAAATATTCCTCACTTCTTGAGTTATGTTCTTTTATAGTCATCCATATTCTTTCTCTATATGACTTATGATCATGTTATTCCAATATTAAATTAGTAATATAAATATTACTATATATGGTGTGAACATCATATTTTATATAACTTATATTGGATTATGTTCACCTGGAATGATTTTTAGTCTATTGACCTGCGGAAAATTATTGGCATTTCATGTATTGTTATTCCTATACAGATGATTATTTGCGAGTTGACTATGTATTGTCTAACCATAGAACTTCTTCCTCTGGATTATTTATGATCATGTCATATATTTTATTGAAATGGGAGAAGGCATTTTCATACCATATATTTTTATTCCAACATGAATGATTATTGGAAAGTTTACTATGTATTGTTCAACCATCCACCTTCACTCTCATGATGGTTTATGATCATGTTATTCATCTATTCATATGGGGAAAAGTATTGAAGTTCTAGATGACTATTTTTTGTTAATTCAATTTTATCATGTATTGGTATTCCATATTATTCATTATACAAATATCCAAATTTTTATTCAGAAAAAGGTTCCTTAGGGAATGGTATGAATGGTCTTGTTGACTTTATGGTCAATGAATTGGAACTAATCAGGTGGCTGGTGGGGAATATAATTATATTTCCCATTGATGCATAAACATGTCTCATGGGGAAAAATAGGTTTTGGTATTTGGTGTATGCATACCCAATTTATCAATATGTCTTGACTAGGTTCTCAGTGACAAGTAAATATCTTGTATCAAGTCATTGACAGTGGGTTTTTGATGTCAAAAATAATGAATTCCATCAGTATGAGATCATTATTATTGATATACATGTTTTAATTTACTGTCATGGATATAGAATGATATTAGTTTCAAGTTGATTATGGAATCATGTTATTTACCTATTCCTATCATAATATTTATTTCATGTTTATGTCAAGATTTCTTCACTTGCAGGTTTTCCCTTACTGATTGTTTGAGATCAACCCTTTTAATGTTTCAATTTCTCCAAGTTATGAATAAAATTGGTATGCATGACATGTATAGAATGATAGCATGTTTGGGAGAATTTATGGTATATTTTTAATACTTATCATGAATCAAGTAGTTTCTTATATATAATGGAAAATAATATCCTTTAGTTGAGAGAGAAATCGGATTTATTAGTTTATGATTTTTCTTAATTCACAAAATCTCTAAACCTAAAATATAGAAACCCATAATTGTCATACATAGATATTACATTTTAAAATATGAATATTCATTATATAACATAACAACCCATGCCAGAGTTGTATAGGTCTAGTGTCATTTCAAACATGTACACATAAACAGTTAGTTCAAAAGGGAACTACATCATCTCCAACTAATTTCTTCATAACTATAACCCTTCTTATAAATATCATACATAATACCTTTATTCATAACCTGGGGAAAGTAAACATAAGAAAGGGTGAGCTTAGATTCTCAGGAAGGGTAAATAAGAGATAAATCAACATAACATGAGCATAAGGATTATGATAAAATTATATTAACATTTGAAAACCATGCCCTAGAAATAAAATATCTTAATCTTGAGGGAATAATTCTTGGTAATTCATAATAAATGAATTATAAAATAATATAATCACATAAGTTGTGAGATTATAACATTGTCATAAGACATAGATTTTTGGCATACACGTAAGCATAGAAAATAATTTTATTATTAGTCAAGGACTATTTACAAGGATATCATAGTGTAATGGGTTTACTCCCTAAATGATAACAATATTTATGGTTTACTCCCAAGACTATCATAATGGATAGAGTCCCTTGCTGAAAAGGGTTCACATCCCATTCCAGTCCTATTTATCTCTTGAAATATCAATCTTTACCCAATGTAATGGAGATTTATATATTTGGGGACCACCCATCACATAATGAAAATCATACATATGTGTTCTAAAATATCAAAAATATATTAATCATTTCATAACCTATTAAAATAAAAGGGTTTCATAAACATGTCATCGTAACATAACCCATGAAAAAAAAGAGTTTTCATAATCATTTCATCAATTCATCATATCATGACCCATAAAAAACGAACCTATTTCATAATCATCTCTTCATAACTATCATAAACCATCCAGATAAATAATAAGGATGGTATCATTGGATAATATCCCTATTATAACCTTAAAAAAACAAACGATAACATATTAGATGGAAATTATTTTTAAAAATCAAATGAAACATCTCTTGAGGAAAATAACCTTTTCAATTTCAAATCAATTATTTAAAATATAAAAATTTCACAAATATTAATAAAACCATTTTATTTAAAAATAAACTTGTAAAATTTTAAAGTAATATTTAAATCATGAACAGCCTTTATGGAATATAATACTATTAATGTTTTACATGTTAAAATGAAGATTCCTTTCACTTTTTTGGTAAAAAGTAAAAAGCAACTTGTTCAGAAAATGAAAAGAATGTTATTTCTAAAACATTTTAAAAAAATTAAAACATGGGTAAAAATTTATTAAAAAAATAATTAGATAACAATAAAAACCTTTTTAAAACATTTTTATAAAACATGTACATGTAAGAAAAATGATTTTTGACCAAAGATTGAAAGAAAGTCATTTTTTCTTAAAAATATTTCTTCAATATCTTGAGTACTCACAGAGAGGAAAAAGAAAGAGAAATATGTATTATAAAGAAATAAATAGATTATAATAAAATAAAAGGGTTTCTCGAGACATAGATCATAATATTTCATCATTGGAAGTATAATCATAAATAATCTCGATAAACAATGAGATTTTAACATAGAACCTTTATCACTTTGGTAATGTATGAATTGTAATACCCATGAAAGAAAAAACTATTGATGAATATGAATATCCTATAATTTTAATGATAATAATCATAAAATAAATTCATGGGAATTATATACACCAAACAATATAAAAAAAGTGGTTAATATGGCATGGGTCCCATGGAAATAAAAGTGAGAAAAAAATATCTTACCTTAAGTATTGAATTCCTTCAAACATGTTAAAAACTATAGTATAATAACTATATGTTTATTTTAAATCTATTAAAAACCCATAATTATATATATCATACCATATATTATTCATTTATGACCTTTTATTATTCATTTATTAACAATTCCTTGTTAAAATCACAATTTGAGTAATAACTACTTCATTTTTTTCATGTATGTTTTAGTTTGGAATTTTTCAGTTTTTTTAATTGGATCATGGTTCAATAATATCCATAATGTTAAACATGATATAAATATCATAAATATATTAATTATATATTTATTTATATTAATCCATAAAATTTAGAGGTAGAAAATGAATTATACTGTTCATGAAGATAGTAGTTCATACATATGCATGAACGTTGTTTCCATTTTCTTGATGGATGAAAAAAAAGAAAGGTAAATAATATATCAACTTTATAGATATCATGTATATTCACTAAATCTATCCTTATTACCATCCATGTCAAAATAAATTAAAAAATGTATCGCATCACTTCATAGAGGTGGTAGTCCACATGTATACACTAGGGACTTTATCATTTTCGAAAGGATTGTAAGGAAAGAAGTTATATGTGATATTATAATTAAAATATTATAATTATTTCATAAATATAAAATAAATATGTTAAATCTATTATTATATCCACATATGATAGGCGGTGATGGAAAATAAATTACACTAGTTCACGAGGTGGTAGTCCGTCATACACATGATTGACAGTTTTGTTTCCCATTTGATGCAATATGAGATGGATATTAGTTATTCCATTAGCATAATAAAATAATAGTATATTAGTGATGATTGTGTTTTTATATAAACATAGTTGAAGAATATTTGTATTGGTGGAATAAAAAAATAAAAGTAAAATGCATGGTTAAAGACTATACCTATTCTTCAGAGAACCCCTTTAGGTTTACACCTAAATCCTTCTTAGGAGGGTTTCCTAGTAAATATAAGGCCTATAAGAAGTGGTTATGGAATTAAAGAATGTATTTTCTCATTTATTTTATTAAAAATAAAAATATTTAGGTGTAAATAGGAGAGTAGTGAGTGTGTCTATTTATAAGTGGGGGAGGGAACATTCTTGGAAATTTCATAAAATAATATAAAATAATAAAGTCATTAACAAGAAAAATGATTCCAAATGATATTATATTAGAATTTTGAATATAATAAGTTTGAAATATTTCCATAAAATAGGATTTATAAAATTTTTTATTTGAAAACATACCCTTATCTTTTGATTTAGCCCCACGGTAAATCCGTTTTAACCTTAACTGCGGTAATTAATCTTTAATATTTTCACCATTCATTATGACAAAAAATTAATTTGAACATATTATATATTTTTTATTATTATTATTAAAAATATTTAACTAAAATTAAAAAAATTAAATTTACATAAGTGGAATAATTTAATTTAAAATTAAACCTGGAGACGTGATGAAAAATCCATTTTCCAAAGAAAAGGTTATTATAAGTATAGAAGTTTTTATATAAAAATTAAAATTAAAATTGATTCTGATAACCTAAATTTGATTAATAATAATATAATTGAACTAATTTTAATTTTAAATAATTTTAAAATAAATCTTAACTTTTCAAATGCTTTAAATGAAAAGGCGGTTTTCAATAAAAATTAGTGTTTCTCACTATTCATCGAAAAATTAATCTTTTTAGAAAATTATAAAAAATTAATTCTAAGATAATTTTAAAATTTTGATTTAAAATATTAAATTAATTTTTTTATAATAAATTTTCTAAAATTGGAAATATAAATTATATTATAAAAAATCATTTTTAAGGAAAAATGTATTTTTGAAGTATATAATGACTTTAATAAAAACTAAGTACT
This sequence comes from Viscum album, assembly GCA_963277665.1. NCBI lineage: Eukaryota > Viridiplantae > Streptophyta > Magnoliopsida > Santalales > Viscaceae > Viscum > Viscum album. The sequence goes on from OY728142.1 coordinate 897,582,790, forward strand.
TACTTATCAATATATTTTATTTATCTAAAACTTTATATATAATTTTAAAATTTTTGTTACTCTTATTCATTCCACCAAGTTTAATTTCTAGGTTATAATGGTCATGTTTAAATAATAATATTAATAGTATATTATGGTCAGTTAAAACATGGTGTTATGTGAAACACATGTTATCGAATAAATCAAATTTATTTGAAAAAATATATTTCATAAAATATTGGAGTGTTGAATTATAACCCCTTAAAATTAATTTCCCCATAAAAATAATATCAATTTGATACAAACAACTGAGGATACTTTTCATCATCATACACTCAGGTTCCCACAAAGCTTCTTAAATTTGGTTGTTTTACCACAAAACTTTGACTATCTGAGTGGTCTTATTTTGTATAAATTTATCCATAAGATCTAGAATAACCATGGGTTTTTCTTCATAGAAAATATCATAATCTAAAAATATTACTGCTATGTTCAGTATATGTGAAGGATCGGGTATGTACATTCTCAGGAGTGATACATGGAACACATCATAGACTTGAGATATGTTTGGTGGAAGCACCAAGTGATAAGAATCCATGCCTACTCTGTCATGACCCATCCCCTGGGCCTGTGTCGTGACTATCCCAAGCCCGCCTTCCATAGGCCAGGGTCTGGCGACTAGCACTGAAAGGCATATTCCCTAAAATCGGGAAGGCATTGCCTTTATAACCTGTAAACACACACAACCAAGCACACAATAAGATACAAACACAAGCAAACTGTATAGTAAAAGGAGTGTGTAGGGTAAGAAAATGGGTCCATAATACAAGCCCAACTGGAAAGTACAAGGGAAACTGGAAAGTACAAGTAAACTGAACAGATCTTGTGAACACCCACCAAGGATCCTACCTAAAGGGTAGGTACAGCTCTCGAACAGTTGTCTCTGCGGTACGCCTTATCTAAGGTCCACCTCCGAGGTACCTCCAGTCCCGGTACCCTCGTCCTTAGTCAGTGTTGTCCTTCATCTGCACCAAACACAACAGGGTGCGGTCATATCCCGTGTTGGGGTGAGTATAACGAAACTCAGTAGGGACCCCGATACCCTCAAGGTCTCACAAAATCCACAAAGGATAAACCACACAGCAAGAATTCAACTGACAACCCTACTTAGGTATATGCCCATACATATACCTAAGTTATCAAGTAATCCCATCTCAATCAAGAGAAAACACAAGGTCCAATCCAAAATCCAAAAGCTCAACTATTCCACAAAGGTAGGAATACCATGAAATTAAGTACCACACAGGTAGGCCACACAGAAGAATACCACAAAGGTATCACCATGAAGGTAAGGACTCAACTCATACCAGGTATAACTAAGGTACAATAGTAAAGATGATTAGATGTAACTACTGAATCATATTACTCTATTAAAAGGTATACCCACATAGGATCCTAAATCATCATCAGACCCACATAGGATCATAGTACGTCGTCAGACCCACACAGGATCCTAGTATGGCATCAGACCCACACAGGATCCTAGTACATCATCAGACCCACACAGGATCCTAGTACAACATACCCACATGGGATCCTAGTACATCATTAGACCCACACAGGATCCTAGTACACCGTCAGACCCACATAGAATCCTAGTTTAATGTTAGTACATCGTCAGACCCACACAGGATCCTACTACAACGTCAGTACATTGTCAGAACCACACAGGATCCTAGTACATTTTTAGTACATCATCAGACCCACACAGGATCCTAGTACATCGTCAGATCCACACAGGATCCTAGTACATCATCATTACATCATCATACCCACACAGGATCCTAGTACATTGTCAGTACATTGTCAGACCCACATAGGATCCTCGTACATCGTAGGTACATCGTCAGACCCTCACAGGATCCTAGTACATCGTCAGTACATTGTTAGACCCACACATAATCCTAGTAAATTGTCAGTACATCTTCAGACCCACACCGGATCCTAGTACATCATTAATACATCGTCAGACCCACACAAGATCCTAGTACATCGTCACAGCCAGCTACAGGGTACCCACCCTAAGCTTGTTCATCTCTGGAAGAGTCTTCTCTTCAAGCTACAGGTCAACAAACCAACTTCTACTAAGTCCCATGAATAATTATCCAAAAGTACTACCACATAAAAGGGGTCTAAACGCAACAGATGGTGCATCAATCGGACACCCGGTCTGTGAGTTATAAGTGTTTTAGTACCAAGGGCCCGATTGGATTCGAGTATGATCCAACCTGGCTAAAATCCAAATTTCTTCAAAAGTCACATGGAGTATCTCAAAAGGACCGCCTCATCTCAAGGATTTCAGTGTCGTAGATGGTTTGTCATTTCGATTCCATATGAGGGAGATAAGTCAAATACAAGATCCCGCAATAATAATAATAATATTGGGTGTTTCGTGGACCTGATCCATGAACCAGAATATAGTATTCAACATTAGACTTAAATCGACTGTCTTAATGTTAGGATCACATTGCCACTTACGGTAAGTCAATCGTACGTCACATAGGCATTATAGAGGATAGAAGATTTAATAATAATAATAATAATATATTATTATTATTTGATCATTTCAGGTACTCGATCCAAAAACCTGAAAAAGACATCCAATATTAGACTCATAATTTCTGTCTCGAAGTCAGGGTCATACTACTGCTGACAGTTCGTAAAACCAATTTCACACGGATAAGTTACAGTCAAAAAAAGTGTTTTATCAAAAAAAGTAATAATAATAATATTTTATTATTGTTGTTAATTACTTATTTCCTTAAATCCAAATTCAATCAAGCATGGGGCATTCATTTGGTGAACGCGGCTTCCACATGGTGCCTCCTCCACTCTTCCATGATTTTTTATTTTTATTATTATTTCATCTCCTTAATTTTCTCTCTCCAATAAACCCTTTCGTATTCCACGGTATTCTCACACTCTAATTAACTCCTTTCCCAAATGGTTGGCTTCCTCTTCACATCCAGAACTGAAGCCACCACCTTTGACAAGCCGCACCTCCTGGAAGCCACCTTCTGGCTGTCCTTCGCCGCCACACGTCGCACCATCTACCTCACTCGGAGCTGCACCCTGAACACAGGCTAGAAATCACACCACCATGTGGCCCCTTCCATGGGCCACCGCATCTTCTTTCTAAGCCCAAAAAATATATCGACCACATATTCACGATCCTCGGGTTGAGGCCTTAATGTCCATATGTTGCGCTCAACAGAATATTGCATTTCCAGCGTGATTAATTATTTGGCGTTGATGAATGCACGAAGAATGCACAAAGAACAAAAGAAAAAAGGGCAAGGTATATGCACGGGATGATGACCACGTTAGTTTGTCCATTGTCATTTCGAACCCAGAATATTAAGAATTAACAATTAAATTCAATCATATTTCAAATTAGAACCCCTACCTCGATTGCTCGTTGGTGTCGGCATGAGGAAGAATATGATGTTCATGATGTATGTGTTTGTCGTTCCCACACCATGCTCCCGAAGTTGGTTCCAAATTCCTCGATTCGGAGAATTCTACTTCATTAGAGAGGTTCTTCGTTTGGATGATGTTCATCCCAGTTCTTCGAGGCTCTCCCAAATCTCATTTGCCAATGATCTCCACCAAAAGGATGAGGAGACAATTTTCAAGAGCATGGTGTGGGGGCGACGAACGCCGACGTCATCAACATCATCTCTTTCCTCATGCCGACACCAACGATCAATAGAGGTAGGGGTTATAATTTGAAATATGATTGAATTTATTTGTTAATTATTCATATTCTAGATTAGCAATGATGATGGCCAAACTAACATGGTCAACATCCCGCGCATATACATTACCCCCTTTTCTTTTTTTCTTCATGTGTTCTTCATGCGTTCATCAATGCCAAATAATTAAGCATGATGAAAACACAATATTGTGTTGAGTGCAACCTATGGAAGTGGATCCCTCAACCCAAGGATCGCTAATTTTTGGTCGGCATATTTTTCGAGCTTAGAACGAAGATGAGGCGGCCCATGGAAGGGGCGACATGGCGGTGTGATTTCCAGCGTGTGTTCAGGGTGAGACTCTGGGCGAGGTAGAGGGTGTGACGTGCGGCGGTGAAGGACATCCGGAAGGTAGCGTCTAGGCGGTGCGGCTAGACGGAGGTGGTGGATTCGGTTCTGGACGTGCGGAGGAACCCAACCATTTGGGAAAGGAGTTAATTGGATTGTGATAATACTGTGGAATAAGAAAGGGTTGATTGGAGAGATAAAATGAAAGAGATGAAATAATAATACAAATCAAAAATCATGGAAGAGTGGAGGAGGTTCCATGTGGAAGTCACGTTCACCAAATGAATGCCCCATGCATGAAGGAATTTGGAGATAAGGAAATAAGTAATTAACAATAATAATAAAATATTATTGTTATTACTTTTGTTGATAAAAAACTTTTTTTGACTATAACTTATCCGTGCAACCTCTGTTTTACGAACCATCAGTGGCAGTACGACCCTGACTTCGAGACAAAAATTATAAGTCCAATATTGGATATTTTCTTTCAGGTTTTTGGATCAGGTACCCAAAATGATTTAATTTTAATAATATATTATTATTATTAAATCTTTGACCCTCTATAACTCCTACGTGTGACATCCAATTGACTTACCGTAAGTGGCAACGTGATCCTGACATTAAGATGGTCGATTTAAGTCTAATGTTGAATATTAAATTCTGGTTCGTGGCTCAGGTCCACGAAACACCCAATAATATTATTATTATTATTGTTGAAGGATCTTGTACTCGACTTATCTCCCTCATACGGTGTCAAAATGATGAATAATCTATGGCATTGAAATCCTTGAGATGAGGCAGTCCTTTTGAGATACTCCACATGACTTTTGGAGAAAGTTTGAGTTTGGCTAGGTTGGATTATACTTGAATCCAACCGGGCCCTCGGCACTAAAACACTTATAACTCACAGATCGGGCTTCCGATTGACGCACAGTCTGTTGCGTTGACACCCCTTTTACATGGTGGTCCTTTGGTATACTTCTTTGTAGGACTTTGTGGTTGTTGGATTATTGAATTGTGTCTTTAGGAGAAGACTCTCTCTGAGACGAGCAAGCATAGTGTGGGTACCCTGTAGCAGGCTGTGATGATGTACTAGGATCATGTGTGGGTCTGACGATGTACTGACGATGTACTAGGATCTTGTGTGGGTCTGACAATGTATTGATGATGTACTAGGATCTTGTGTGGGTCTAACGATGTACTGACAATGTACTAGGATCCTGTGTGGGTCTGACGATGTACTAACGATGTACTAGGATCCTGTGCGGGTCTTATGATGTAATGACGATGTACAAGGATCCTGTGTGGGTATGATGATGTACTGACGATGTACTAGGATCCTGTGTGTGTCTGATGATGTACTAACAATGTACTAGGATATTTCTTGGGTCTGACGATGTACTTATGATATACTAGGATTATGTGTGGTTCTGACGATGTATTGACATTGTACTAGGATCCTGTGTGGGTTTGATGATGTACTAACATTGAACTAGGATCCTGTGTGGGTCTGACAGTGTACTAGGATCCTATGTGGGTCTGATAATGTACTAGGATCCTGCGTGGGTCTTCTGTACTAGGATCTTGTGTGGGTCTACTGTACTAGGATCACGTGTGGGTATAATGATGTACTAGGATCTTGTGTGGGTCTGCTGTACTAGGATCCTATGTGGGTCTGATGATGTACTAGGATCCTGTGTGGGTCTGATGTCGTACAAGGATCTTGTGTGGGTCTGACGATGTACTATGATCCTATGTGGGTCTGATGATGATTTAGGATCCTACATGGGTCTTCCTCTTAACAGAGTAAGATGATTCAGTAGTTACATTTAATCATCTTTACTACTGTACCTTAGTTATACCTGGTATGTGCTGAGTCCTTACCTTCATGGTGATACCTTTGTGGTATTATTCTATGTGGCGTACCTATGTGGTACTTACCTTCTTGGTATTCCTACCTTTGTGGAATAGTTGAGCTTTTGGCTTTTGGATTATACCAGGTGTTTCCTCATGATTGAGATGGGCTTACTTGATAACTTAGGTATATGTATGGGCATATACCTAAGTAAGGTTTTCAGTTGAATTCTTACTATGTGGTTTATCCTTTGTGGATTTTGTGATACCTTGAGGGTATCGGGGTCCCTACTGAGTATTTTTATACTCACCCCTATATGGGTTATGCCCGCACCTTGTTGTGTTTGGTGCAGAAGACAGACATCACTAACTGAGGATGAGGGTATCAGGACTGAAGGTAGCTCGGAGGTGGACCTTAGATGAGGCGTACCACAGAGACGATCATTCAAGAGCTGTACCTACCCTTCAGGTAGGATCCTTGGTGTGTGTTCACAAAATATGTTCAGTTTACTTGTACTTTCTAGTTCCCCTTGTACTTTCTAGTTGGGCTTGTATTTTGGCTCCATTTTCTTACTGTACGCACTCCTTTTACTATACATTTTTCTTGTGTTTGTATCTTGTTTTGTTATTGGTTGTGTGTTTTTACAGGTTATAAAGGCAATGTCTTCCCTATTTTAGGGAATATTCCTTTTGGTGATAGTCGCATGCCCCTGGCCTATGGAAGGAGGGCTTGGGGTAGTCATGGCACGGGCCCCGGGGGACGGGTCATGACAAATTGGTATCAGAGGAGTTGGTTATACTATAGAAAATAGAAATATGATCTTTTTAACAGAAATAGTGTTAAGTTTAGTGAGTGTGGTTATCATTTTAGGGAATCTAGTGTTGGTGTGGCGGCCGACGTATCCATACACCAGGACCCTGACTTCTGATTTCTGACTCAGTGCACGAAAACACTGATTGTGTGTGTGTTTTGAAAATTTTTCTTGTGTTTTCTTAAGTCATCCCACCGGGTATAACTTAATGATCATGGGACACCTGTTCCTTATCAGGATGACACTATGTAGACAACCAGCTATGATTCCCGGGAGAGTACACGGTGACAGCCCACCGAGCGATGAGGCTCTAGTGCAGGTCCCTATTACTATGTTGGCACCTTCGGGTGGTGTACCAGTAGCACCACCACCCATTGGGAAACAGTTACCACCATCCATATTAGCAGATGGTGCACACTGACTGAGCACATTTCACAAGTTCCAATGGCAGAGGCCTCCGAGGTTTCGAGGTGAGATAGATTCCCACGCGGCAAAGGTCTGAATGGAGGTGGTTGCTAGAGTTTTCTGCCTAGTTGAGACACCAGTAGAGTAGATGGTGAACTTAGATACAAGTATTTTTCAGTGAGTGACCATGGGGATGGTCCTCATATTGATGAGGCTTCGGTACATGGACCATTACCTGAGATAGTACCTTTGGGTAGTGCAGCTATATCACTAACTGTTGGTCATCAGTTACAACTGGTGGTACCAGTAAAGGAAACATATAGGCTGAGTGCCTTATGCGTGATTCAACATTAGATATCCCTCATGTTTCGAGGTGATCCCGACTCACAGGAGGATGAGGACTATCTTGAGGATGTGGATGAGAGTTCTCTAGAGCTTCTATAGCTTCGGCAGGACGACATGTCGGTAGCTGAGTATTCATTGAGGCATATTGATCATTCCCGGTACTTGATGAATACGATACGATTACTTATTCAGAGCTCAGACCTCTAAGAGAGGTGTCTTTATGGACATATGATCTAGCACTATTTCTCAATGCATTTCTACTTATGTTAGGGTGCTAGAGATAACCTTTGTGGTTGAATATTCTTTGGTTGAGCAGATGTAGCCAGTGAATGTTAGTAGTGGGAAAGCAGGAAACTGGCACCAGTATTAGAGACTTGGGTGTGTAAAAATGTTTTGAGAAGAAGAAGTGTTAGGGATATATGAATCTGCAGGGCTGCAGACAAGGAAGTAGATCTATAGGAGCAACATTAGGTGGTGTACATTTTGACAAGTTACAACCACCCCCCATTATGGTCCCCACCAGACTCAGGGATATGTAGGACAGGGGAAGTGTTGGAACCATGGTCTTCTATGCATGATCCGGAGTATGGTTTGTGTTTTTTGTCAATACTTAGTGGAAGTTCATAATGTGTACCCACAAAGACATCATACAGTTCAAGCAGACAATAGTATTGAAGGTGGCGCCGTTTCCCAGTGTTTGTCAAATTTTTGGCCCTGAAAATTGACAAATGGAGAAAAGTGTTTTTGGAAAAGAGACTTGCGCGTCGTGTACTGTATGAAGAGTAAACTTGCGTGCCATATGTTTTTCAAGATCAGAACATGGGGAAATGGAAAAGGGATAAGGGTCGCGCAAGTTTTGGGCTGGTCGCGCAAGTGACATGCGCGTCGTGAAGAGACTTGTGTGCCGATGCCTAGGAGGATTGGAAACTTGCGCGTCTATTGTTTTTCAAGATTATTACTTCAAAATATGGAAAATGAAATAAGTTCGCGCAAGTATTTGTGTGGTCATGCAAGTGAGTAGCGCGACAGAGGATGGGGAGGATGAGTTGTGCACCGGAACCTGCGTGCTGAGGGAAGACTTGCGCGCCACCGCGCAGGGGGTCCAGTTTGCCTATAAATAGAGGACCACCTCTCCCCATTTAGAATTAATTTCAAGACTTGAAGATTATTTGAGCTCCCGTAATGCAAGTGGTTGAGTCGCGCAAGTGGTTGTTGGGTCGCGCAAGTAGAGTTTGCGCGCCGATTGTTGGCTGCGCGACCAAGGCAGTTGTGTAGTTAAAGGCGCAACGTCGCGCAAGTTTGGTGTTGAAGGAGGCAGTGTCGCGCAAGTAGTTTTGGTGTCACCTGCGCGCCGAACTTATACCGCACAAGTGACTTGTGTTCCAGGGTTGAAACTTGGGAATCGGGCTTGGATAAGTGCGCCAAGGTTGTTAAAGTTCATCTATCCTTCTGAAGTTGCACGAAAGATGGAAGATCGCCTGGTACCCTCAGCACGAAGTGAGATTAGTCTTCTGGTAAGAGTTGGACTTCAACAGAGCATCTATATACGACAGAGGATGCATTCTTATGAAATCATGAAGAGACCTTCATGTCTATAAACTGAGTGAACTTCACCAACGGTAGTGAGCCAGGGGGATTCAATGGGAGTGACCCGAGGGACGCAGTGAGCTATCCCTGAACCTTTTGTAAAGGTAGTGAGCCTGGGACAGAGTGACTATTCCCGAACCATTGTAATCCACAACTAGTAAAGATTAGTGGAATTTGGTACGACCGAAAACTTGTCGGTGTATGCTCCTTGGACATAGCCCTTAGTGGTGAACCAAGTAAAAATTGATGTATATTTTCTGTTCATGTGAATGTTTTCTTTTTGATCATATTCATCTTACAGGTTCAACAAGTTTCTACCAACGTGGGAACAAGATCCATCACATTTAAAGAAAAAATTTGTCACCCTGATTCACCCCTCCCCTATCAGGGTGTCCTGGGGTCCTTCAGGAAGAAAGTAACTGCATGTGGTCAAGGAGTGTGACCCAAGGTCTCTAGGAATGATTCGAGTTACAGTGTGTGTCTACTACTAGCTTCTGTATCATTAAACATAGGTACCAATCATTCCTTCCTTCCACGAATCTTGTCCAAGACCTAGAGTTTCCAGTTAAACTATTGACTTGACCCTCATGTCTGGAGATACCTGTAGAAGGAGACATGATAATCACACTTACTCCGACGGTGTGAACTGACCCTTGAAGTGAGAGTTTCTGTTGGAACCCCTTGGTGGCAGCATCGAGGAATTATGACATTAGTTTGGGTATGACTGGATATCCACAATTCATACTCATATTGAATGTATTAGTAAAAAAGGTTGTGGTTTATCTACAATGTTGGGATGATGTTTTCCTTAGTCGGTGAAAAATGAAACCCAGGAAGCACAGTTTAAACTCATGCATAGGAGGGTGCAGCCGATCACTCTTGAGTCGGTCAGCCATACCCTTGTGGAAGTAGGAGTTTTGAGTTTTCAAGTTCTCAATGGGAGTGGCTAGATTTCTTCTATGACTATGACTTTGAGATAGTCTATACTCCTGGGAAGGGGAACGTGGTAGTAGATGAACTCAACAGGAGGTCTGGCCTACAGCTGCTGAGTGAGGCGACAGAGCATCTAGACACTTTACGGATATCTTATGTGGCTCGAGATGGAGCAGCTTATCGTCATTCTTTGACAGTCACTCCCACACTTCTTCAGCAAGTCAGGGAGGTACAGCATGGGGACACTGAATGTGTGGCTCAATGTGTTCAGATATCCTCAGGACAGCCACAAAATGGATTTTCTAAAGGTGGGGAGTACGTCATCCTCTTCAGAGGAAGTATCATGGTACCAGTAGCACTACAGGAAGAGGTGTTGAGGGAGTCCCATACATCCCCTCTAATGGTAAATCATGTAGTGGTAAAGATGTATTAGGATCTCTAACGCCAGTACTGATGGCCCAGGCAGAAGGAAGCAGTGGCAGAGTTTGTATCATGATGTCTCACTTGTCAGCAAGTTAAGCCTATACAGAGTTGGTAGAAGTCTTATACTGACAAGATACGGAGACCTCTGGAGTTCAAGGATAGTGACCACGTCTTTCTACAGGTCTCACCTCGATGAGGTTTATAGATATTTGGCCAGGGTGGCATGTTATCTTTGAGGTTCATCAGACCCTTTCAGGTCCTCAGCAGAGTTGGCGAGGTGGAATATCACCTAGCCATTCCACCATAGTTGGAGAAGGTGCACTACGTCTTCCACGTATCCCAGCTGAGGAGATATGTGCATGACCCATCTCACGTCATTGACCACGGAGAGCTGGACATCAAGGATGGGGCAACATTTTTGGAGGTTCCAGTGGAGATTGAGGATCGACAGGAGAGAGTCATTCATGGTCAATCGATACCTTTGGTGCATGTATGTTGGCAGCACAAGAACCTCCAGGAGATCACCTGAGAGAAGGAGGCTCATATTCATGCTCAATACCCTCTTTTGGTGGTTTTTCCTTTGTTGTGGCTTTTGGGGGACGATTTGTGACATACTTAATCAAGAATATAAAATGGAAAAATATACCTTAAGATAATATTTCCATTATTTCTGAATATTGTAGACATATTTCATGTATAAATTCACAAAAACACCATATCATCAACTTCAAATTCCAAATCATGTCGACAATTATCAATATAACTTTTTTGTAGGCTTTGTGTTTCCCTTATGTGGTGTTGAATAACACAAAACTTCTTTTCCATTTATTCCTCCATCTATAGTCCAAATATTTTTATTTATACAACTTCATCCCAACATCTTGTAGTTCTACACTTATTTCCATAAATGGATTCATAAGGATCCATCTGAATGCTTTAGTGAAATTTTTCATTTCAAGAAGACTCAACTAAAGGAAGGTGTTTCTCCCAACCACCTTTGAAATCCAGATAATAAGATCTCAGCATACTCTATGGTTTCAATTTTTATATCAAACTTCTCATCTTTATGAGGATTATACATAGTACTAAAACTCAATTTTTTATCAAGATATTGTTGAATTATTCACCATAAATTCAAGGTTAACATCAGATCCTGATAAAATACAATAGAATGTGGTACTCCATGAAACCTTAACACTTGATTAATGCATATCTTGGAAAGTTTATCATGAGAGAAATCTTATATGATATTAATTAATTGTATGGAATTTGCAAGGTGATCAACTACAACCCATATTATATTGTTCCCTTTAGATATTTTGAGGAGTCTAATGATAAAATCCATGGTGATATTTTTCCATTTCTATTCTGGTATAGGTAATAGTTGTAACATCCCCTTAGAATTTTGTCTCTTAGCCTTAACTTTATGATATACCAAGAACTAAGATATGAACTCTTTAATATATTTCATTATTCCATTTCACCAGAAATACCCTTTAAAATCTCTATAAATCTTTATACTTCCAAGATGAATAGAAAATGAAGAAGTATGAGCTTACTCTAATAGCTCCCTCTTCAAATTTGGTATCGATAGAAGGCACACATGGTTCCTAAATCTTATCATGCCATCATTATCAAGGTTGAACTCAAGAACATTTATTACTTTATTCTAAATATCTATCTCTTCCTTATGTGCCACTTTAATATTCACATGGATATATGGTTGAAAAATTATTTGAGAAAGATAATATTTCTCCCCTTCCTTTAAGATTTAAAGATCTATCCTTTTAAAATACGTAAATATTGAATCTTTTTTTCATCATTATAAATAATCTATCACAATTATTTTTACTCGAATTACTGGCCACATTGTTTGATTTCTTAGGGAGGTAATGTATTGAGTAATCATAATCTTTAATCAGCTCCAACCATAATTTTTTGTGCATATTCAACTCTTTATGTGTGAAAATATACATTAATAATTAATGATAAGTGTATATATCACACCATTATCCATAAATATAATGAATTCATGTCATTACTTCCAAAATTACCACATCTAACATGATTTGGGTAATTTTTCTCATTAACCTTCAATTTTCGTGAGGAATAAGATATCACCATGTCATTCCATATAAGAACTCATACTAGTCCCTTGTTCAATAAATAACTATATATTAAAAACCATTATCTACTATAGGTTAATTTAAGAATAAGTTCACTGGAAAAACCTTTTCTTTAGTTCCTTGAATTTTTTTTTTCACATTCATCTATCTAAAGGAACTTGGCTCCCTTATGAGTTAATTTGGTGACTGGATTGGATATCCTTGAGAAATATTTAATAAAGCATTGATAATATCTAGCCAAACTAAGAAAACTATGAATATAAATTACCTTGTTTGGTCTATTCCAATGTTCAATAGCCTCTACCTTTGATGGATCCACTGATATACCCTCTATTTAGATTTTATGACCCAAAATGAAAATTTATTATGCCAAAATTCACACTTGTTAAATTTTACATATAGATTCTCCTTCCTTATGGTCTTGAGTACAATACTCAAGTGATCTTCATGATCTTCCTTTCACTTTGAATAGATAAGAATATCATCAATAAAGAATACTAAAAACTGATCAAGTTAATATCTAAAGATTATATTCATTAAATCCATGAATATAGAAAGGTAATTGGTACAACCAAATGTAATAACTATATGTTCATAGTGTCCAAACTTTTATGGAATGTTCTCTTGAGTATATACTCATTATATACCCTAAATTTATGATATCCAGAATGAAGTTCAATCTTGGAAATGTATTGATCTCCATAGAATCAATCAAACAAGTCATAAATATGGGGCAGAGGATACATGTTCTTGATTTTGACATTGTTAAAATCTTGATAATCAATGTAGAGTCACATCGATCTATATTTATTTATAAAAAATAGGTTCACCCCATGGTGACACACTTGGATGAATAAATACATTTTCAATATTCTCTTGGAGTTAATTCTTCAATTCCTACAACTCAATCAAGGTCATTATCTAGGGAGTTGTTGAAATAGGTGTGGCACCATGTATGAGTTTTATTGAAAAATAAACTTCATGATTTAGTGGAAGACTAGGAAAATATTCCAAAAAATACCTAACCCCCCCCCCCACAATATTAATTTCATCTATGTTGAGTTTCTTCTGAGCCATATGAGATAAACACCGCTTTTTTATAGGAATCAAGCACTATAAAATGGATTTTATTTCTATCATAAGTTCATATTTATCATCTCATTTATATAGGATCTTAGTTTAGTTTGTAATATCAAATGTGACTTCCCTTTATTAGAAATTGATGTGGGCCTTATGTATAGAAATATGATCCATGCCTATGATAACATCAAATTCAATTAGAGGTTTGATAATAAGATTTCTAGGAATCACATTCCCACAAACTTCAACTAGAGAAGAATCATAGACTTTGGATGTGATCATTGTACCATACGGGGGTTTCACTAATAATTCTACATATAATTGTTTAGGATATGAATTAACATTCCTTGATACTTTTCATGATATAAGAGAATTTATAAATATAATCTCAAATAATATACTTTAATAATTGAGAATACCTCTCACCAACCCAAATTCATTCTTCTATTTTCAATCCCTTGCTAAAACCAATATGGTTAGTATAACCATTATGAATTTCTAATCATAAAAAAAATCATTCATAGGATGTCTAAATCATGAAATATTATTTTCTATCTATGGAACCTTATGATTAACATAGTTTATTAATAGCCATTATTTATTCAAATTATTCATGATGGTTCTTAAAGAGTGTGAATTTTAAAAACATATCCACTGAGAGTGTCAAAATTGGTGTGAAACAAGACCTATTTTCATGCACCAGGTGATGATTGATTCCAACTCAATGTTCCCTTTTATGATTTATTACCCCTAGGTACAATTGTTTCAGAACCACATCCACTTTTAGTATCCAGATATGGATGTAATTTCTGGGAAACTACTCTCTCTATCCTTCTACAAAATTTCAAGACATTTTCTTAAACTTTATCTTATCATTATACTTATCCTTATACATATCCTTAGATATATACTTAGACATATCCTTAGGTATATCACTAAATTTTTCTCATCTGGTTTTCCAAAGGTTTAATGAAACCTTTCTTTGATACCAACTATAGCAATCCACACTTTTCATACATAGATACAACATCTTAAAAGATAAATATCCATTACATAGATTAGAGATCCATTCCATAATCATATAGGTATAGTTCCTTTGGAAACAAGGACACATAAAAAACGGGTTTATAAGTGAACTATATCATCTCCCACAAATTTATTCATATCTAAAACCCTTCTTTGACATATCATACATAAAAATTTTCTTCATAACTTAGGGAAAGAGAACATATAAAAGGGTGAGTTTAGATACTCAGTAAGAGTAAATAAGGGAGATATCAACATAACTTGAGCATAAGGGTATAAGAACATGAGATTAAGATTTGAAAACCATAACCTGTAAATGTAAGATCATAATCTTGAGACATGGAATAACGCTTGGCAGTTCATGAGACATTAATTATAAAATAATCAAATAACATAGTCCATTATAGCATAATATTGGTATAAGATATAGATTTGTGTCATGCACATAATTATAGAAAACAATTTCCTTAGTATTCAAGAATTATTTACAAGGCTATCATAGTAGAATGGGTTTACTACCCAAACCATTGTAGTAGTCGAGGTTCACTCCCAAGACTATCATAGTGGGCATATACCCTTTCTAAACTAGGTTCACTTTCCATTCTAGACCTATTTATCTCATGAGACATGAATCATTACCCAATGCATTGGAGGGATATATAATTCCATTCCCAAGCATCATATAATGAAAATAATACATCTGTGTTCCACGATATAATTAAATATTCATCAATTTATAACCTATGAAAATAAATGGGTTTCATAAACATGTCATCATAGTACAACCCATGGAAAAGAAATTGATTTCATAATCATTTCATCAATTCATCATAGCATAACCCATGGAAAAGGAACACGTTTAATAAAAATATATTTATAAGAATCATAAACCATATAGATAAATAATAGTGATGGTATCATTTGATCATATCCCTAATAAATATTAAGTAACATAAAAGGATGTCAATATATATGAAAAATGATTTTGAAAAATCACTTGGTATATTTCTTGAGAAAATTAACATTTTCACTTTCAAATAAATTATTTTAAATATGATAATTTCCCAAATATTAATGATACAATTTTATTTAAAAATAACCTTTTAAACTTTTAAATGAATATTTAAATCATTATGTGGTTATGATTTTGGAAAATATCGTTTAAATTGTACATGTTAAAACAAATATTCCTTTCACATTTTCTGTAAAAAGTCAAAAGAGACTTATTTAAAAATGAAAAGAAGATTCATTTTAAAAAAAATTAATAATTCAAACATGGGTAAAATTTTATTTAAAAAATTAGTGTAATTATTAAAAACTTTATTTACTTTTTTTAGAGAACATAGACATGGAAGAAAAAGGATTTTGACTGAAGAGGGAAACAAAGTTGATTTTTCTTAAAAAAATCTTCCAATATATTGAGTATATAAAGAGAGTAAAATTAAAGGTAAATATAGATTCTATATAAATAACCATATTATAAGAAGATACATGAGTTTTTTGAGATTTAGATTATAATATTTCATCATAAGGAGTATAATCGTGAACAATCCCAACAAACAATGATATTGTAATATAAAACTTTTACCACTTAAGTAATGTTTGAATCATAAGTCCCATGAAATTAATAAACTTATGAGGATATTTATATACCATAATTTTCATGATAAATATCATAAAATACATTCATCATCATTATATACACCATATAAAATAATAGGTGGTGAATATGGCATGTGTCTCACATAAATAAACGTAAGACCAATGTCACTTTTATTAAGTCTCGACTTCCTTCATACACATTTGAAGATACTTTATAATAAATATAGATTTATTATACATATATTACATAACAATAATTATATATATAATACCATATATTATTTACTTATGACCTTTTATTACCCATATATTAACAATTCCTTGTTAAAATCACGTTTCAGCTAATAACTGCTTTGTTTTTTTCATGTATGTTTTGGTTTGGTATTTTTGGTCCTTTTACTTTGATCATGGTTCCAAAATATCTATAATGTTAAAAATTATATAAATATTATATATATTCATTATATTTGTATTTATAACAGTCCATGAAATTTATAGATAGAAAATAAATTACAATGTTCATAGATATGGTAGGTCGTATGAAAGCATGAATGTTCTTTCTATTTTCTCTATGGATGGAAAGAAAGAAGGGTAAATATTTATCACCTTTAAAGAATAATTTTTATGTCATATATATAATATACAATCACTAAATACATTCTTATTACCATCCATTCAAAAATAAAATAAAAAATGCATCACATCGCTTTGTGGAGGCGGTAGTCCACACGTAGGCATAAACGACATTATCATTTTCCAAAGAATTGGAAGGTAAGAAGATAGATGTTATTTTATAATTAAATAAGTATAATTATTTCATAAATATCATATACATATATTAAATACAACATTATATCCATATATGAGAGGTTATGATGGAAAATTAATTATATCAATTCGTAAGGCGATAGTCCACTGTACACACGATCAACAGTTTCATTTCCCATTTGATGGAAGAGGAGAGGAATATATGTTATGAAACTGAATTAATAACATCTCATTATATTATATATAAATTTTTTATTATATCAAAATATTTTAATAATATTTCAAGGAGGTGGAAGAATAAATAAAATGAAAATTCATTGTTAAGGACCATACCTCTTCTTCAGAGAACCCCTTTTGGATTACACCTAACGCCTTCTCAGAAGGGTTTAATAATCAATATAAAGACTATATGAAATTTTTAGTGAATTAATTAATGTATTTTTAAATTTATTGGCTAAAACAAAAGTGTATTTAGGTGTCGATAGGAGACGATTTGGGGTGTCCTTTTATAAGTGGGGGAGGGGACCTTCTTGGAAATTTCCCAAAAGAATACAAAATGATAAACTCATTCCTAAGAAAAAAGATTCCAAATGACCTTATATTATAATTTGGAATATTATAAACTTTAAATATTTCCATCCAATGTTATTTAGACAATTTTTATTAGAAATTTTACCTTTATCCTTTAGTTTAACCCCCCTCCCCGTTAAACCCACTTTAAACTTAATCATAGTAATTATTTTTTACAGTTTTCATTATTAATTGTGAAAAAAACAATTTTAAACTATTATATAATATTTTTTATAATTATTCCAAATATTTAATCCATTTTAAAAAATTAAATTCACATAATTATAAAATTTTAATTTAAAACTAAACCTATAGCCATAATGAGAATGCGGTTTTCCAAAGAATTTTTTTGTATAATTATAAAAGTTTTTATATCAGAATTCAAATTCAAATTTATTAAAAATGACTTAAATTAGATTAATAATATTATATCTGAGCTAATTTTAATTTTAAACCATTTAAAAAGTAAAACCTTTTAGATTCTTTATAAAATTCAGTTTTTAATAAAAAACAACATTATTTACTTTTGATTGAAAAATTATTCTTTTTAGAAAATTATAAACAAAATAACTCCAAGATAATTTTGACATATTGATTTAAAATAATATATTATTTTTTTCAAATAAATTTTCTTGGAAAAATTAATTTTATTATAAAAATCATTTTTGAGGATTTTTTTTGAATCATAAAAAGTCTTACTAAAAATTAAGTACTTATTTATCAATATAATTTTTTTATCAATAAACTTTATAACTAATTTTAAAATTGGGTTTATTAAAATTCATACCTAAAATTTTAATGTCTAGTTTATAATGGTAATTTTTAAATAATAATTTAATATTATCTCGTGGTTCGTTAAAACACAGTTTTGGTGAAAACCGTGGGGATAGGTACATTTTCCAGTAGTGTCTTCTAATATATCCCATTATTTTGTTGAAATACTTAGTGTTTAAGGTGGGTAGTTTTTCTAAAATTCTTTGTTTATAAACTATTCTTTCTTTCTCATATTAAATTGGTTTTTCTAATTTTTTTTAAAAAGTGATTTATGGTTACTTAAATGTGATAATTTGTGATTACTTTGTAAAATGTATTACCCTTTTGTATTGAAAATGGAAATGTATTTTAAAGCATGTTTTATTTTAAATTGGGAAGCTTTATTATTAATGTATGATATACCCTTGAAATTATTTGAACCATGAAAATGGAATCCTATGGGTGTGGACTATAGAACATGGGATCCTGGGTTACATAGGAGGGGTATATATTGTTACAAACACCCTAGGATGATTTTTGGATACCTATAATGTACTTAAAATAAAAATCTAACTAATCTATGTTATGAGATGGGGTTCACTTCTTGGGGTGTTCTCTTATACCTAGGCCCGTGTTCTTGGGATTTGTGCACACATAATAATTTGATCACTGAGGTTTAAGGATCTTAGCTAATTCAGACCTATCCTACCCAAGGACTAGTTTCCATATTTCTTATTTTGGAAAGTGGTTTATTTATAAATGATTTAAGAAAAGGTTTAATCTAAATACTTTGAAAATGGTTTGTTTATGCATGCTTTATGGACTATTCTAGAAAAGGTTGATTTCCAAGATTTATTAAAAATTATGTAATTCTATATTTCATGCACTACACTACTGCAAATACAGCCTTTATTAGCACTAGAAAAGGCCATTAACAGCACTAAAAAACATTGTTAATCGAGGCGAAGTTAAAGGGGGGTCCCCTTTATCAGTGCTCCGAAAAGCATTGATAATGACCCCTTTTATCATCACTTTTTTTAACATTGATAAAAGTTTAAAAATAATTAATAAAATAAAAAATATATATATTTTTGCAATTCATGGAGGCTTCAACAGCACCCCCACCCCCCTTTAACAGTGCCCCAACCACCACACTGCATGCCCCCCAGTCACCAACCTCACCAGCACCCTTTAACAACACTTACACCCCCTTTAACAGCGCTAGCTATTATTCCAACCATGCGTGCGACCTGCCTTCCCCTAGATTTGAACTCGGGACCTATTGTCTGTGCACCCTAAGCCTTTACCACTTTACCATATTGTTTTTCTCTTCTTTTGTTAATATATCTATTTATTTTTATATATATTTAGTTATATTTACTCTTATATTAATATATATATATATATATATATTAACATATATATTTATATTAATATATATATATAGTTATATTAATATATATATATATATATATACATATAAATATATATATATATAGTTATATTAATATATATATATGTCCGTATATTAATATTTATATAGTTATATTTATATATTTATATATTTATTCGTATATTAATGTATCTTTATAAGATCAGTTTTGAATGAATTTATAAAATATTATTTTTATGTGTGTGTAAATAAGTAAATAATTATATAAAGCACAAACACACATATATATATATATTATATGTATATCTGTATGTATAATTATACATATTTATATATATTTCCAAATATTATATATTAATGTGTACATACATATGTTTAGAATATATTGATAATATATATCAGCTTTTCAATAAAAATGCACAAAATATATATATATATATACACATGTACACAATATATGGGTAAAAAATGTAGAAACCCTCAAAAACCGTAAATACAGTTAGAAAGTCAAATAAACCTTAAACTCAGGGTAACGATGAAAACCTCTTATCCGAGAGTCCTTTTCAGCTCCGTGACCAGTCAAATCAAAGTTCATCAAACGATATTTGATTTGATAGGTGGTGGAGGCCAAACAAACAGGTAGATCATAAGTTACAGCTATTTGAAAAAATATCAGACAAGACAAAAGTTCTAGAAATGGGGGCTTGAAAAACCAAACAAACTGCAGTCACTGAAATGGGCATAACTACTACTCCGAGTATCTATTTCAGCTCTGTGAATAGTAAAAATGAATCTCATGGAATGAAATATGATATAACAGGTTCTAGAGGCCAAAAAGACACAAGCGTCGAGAGTTATGACTATTTTAAGAAAAATTTGACAGGGGTCCAGACACAGAAACTGAGTTTTTTAGGCCTTTTGGTGGTTTTTTGGGATTTTGGGGTCCTATACATGATTGGAACTATGTTCCAGTCAAATTTATGTGTATATCTCTTTACTTAATTTGATTTGATATATGGTATAGCCCATATGGACACCCGGAACGAAAGTTATGGTCGTTTGAAGTTATAGTTTTTTTGGGGTGGTATAACTAATATATCATTTGTTCCTTTGATCTTATTGTGGTTTCGACTGAATGTGGTTTTCACTCATTTCAAAATCTTCTATTTTACAGGTCGCAATGTTTAAACGGACACTCGGAGTAGAAGTTATGCTTGTTTTAGTGATTTGCGGGTTTCTTAGGTTTTTAGGTGCTGCGAGGGTTGAAAATTTTAAAATTACAATAACTTCTGATCCAAGCTTCTATTTTGACTCTAACACATGCCAAATTGAAGATTGAGAAAATTTACACACTTTTGTGACCATTTTTTCCCCTTATCACGTTCTTTAAGTCCCAAAATCCCTCCAGACGGTCATAAGTTTGGCTTCGGGTGTCCATTTTTCCATAACTTCTGCTCCGAGTGTCCGTTTTGCTTCAACCACATATCAAATGGAATCTTACGACTATAACTACACTACTATGACCACTTTAACACCTTATCATATTCTTCAAGGCACAAAAAGGTCCTTAATCCCTCCAAATAGCCATAATTTCTGCTATGGGTCCATTTTACGTCTACCACATATCAAATCAATATAAAACATATTTAAAAAATATTTATTTTATTTATTTCAATATAAATATACTTATATGTAAATATATTATTTTTTATGAAATACAATTTTTTTTAAATATACACTTTATCAGTGCTAGGAAAAAAACCACTGATAAAGCTCCCCCTTTATCAGGACTACTAAAAAAAGTACTGATAAAGGGTGGCACTGCGGAAACCTTGTTTTGTGGTATTTCTATCTTTATTTAAATGATAGTAATTATTTTTTTATAAATACTAATTGTGTAACACTTGGTGGGATCTAACTGTAATTTTTTTGATCTCACCCTACATATACCTTTATGTTTGTGTAGTCCTTATTTTGACTAACATGGGTAAAGGTAAGGTGTAGCATGGTGGTAGAAGGTATCTATGTTATTGGGTTGTGGGAGTTTGGTGGTGATTTGGTGTGATGTTTTTCCTCATGTCACATGAATATGGGTTGTTTTTTGTCTTAACTAATTTGGTGTTTCATTTTTTTTTTCACGCTTTTATTTGGATTGTACTTTTTTTCTTCTTTTTTCTAACTTTTTATTAGCATGGTGTACTTATTTTATATATTAAAATTATTGATTGTTCAGTTTATGGGGAGATAAATCATCCCCAAATGTATTTACTAATTCCCATGTTCTTTTCACCAACTCTTGGAGATCATGAATGCCTTTCAGGCCTTGCCACATGTTATCTAGGGTGTATAGTTTAGAGATAACCTAGGTTGGTTTATGATAAATTGGTATCAAAGTATGGTTTCTTTTCCCATTATCTTCAGGTCTTTGGATGTTTTCTTAGATTGGAAATTGGATATTATGGACTTAGGGGGTAGTTTATGATTCATTTATTATCCATATCTCATTATAACAAGCCTTAAGTTATCACAAAATGTTGGGGAGTGTGTCTCTTTTATTGAGTTTTGATCCAATCTAAGTACTTTAGTTATGTTATCTTGGTTTAAACTAATATTTCCCACTTATTTGATGATATAATTTCATTATTTTATTTATTATCATTACCCCCAAAATTATTCCTATAATTCTTCAGGATGGTGTTATAAATGAAGTTCTATGAGGAAACCCTCCAGTTGATCAGAGTCTTATTGAAGTGGTAGTGTGAGTAGTGAGTGTTATATACTAGGGTGTTGTCCCTTCTCTAAATCATTATAGGGAATTGATACTAGGTACTGGAGGAGACAAATATCAATCTAAAAAAAATTTCTTCCAAAAACAACCATCCTTCCAAGGAATTAATGATAAATCATAAGACTTCTTATAGAAGATCGAGCATATTTTCAACTTCTTGGAAACTCCAAACACTATCAAAGTTAAATGTTCCAACTTTAAACACAATTCTCTAGTATTTAATGGTGGTAAATAGTAGTTCAAGCATAAAAACATGAATTATGAGAGTGTAATGACTTCAATACCATCTTCCTTTTGAATTTTTTCCATGAATCATTAGTGATGGTTAAATCCATAGAGTTCCTCACCCTTTAACAATGTGATCGGACTATAATGGAATATACCGAACACTTTAATAAACTAGTTTGTTTCTCTATTGAGATTTTATTAAGTTGTAAGTTAAATTCTTGTAGGTTCATATGAGATTTTGACTGGATATTCAATCTTAGGTTTATAACTAAATCTTACCTCCTATGTTAAAGTGGTGGATAGTGCTCTGAGGGTAGTGATTAACATGGTAGAAAGGTCGGGGTTGGTTTTGAATCATCTTCTACCTAGTGGTAGTTTTTTTGGATCCTATAGAAATAATATGAAGTGTAATGAGGTTCATAAGGGTTTTGGTATTGGCTCCCTGCTATGTACTTACACTACACCATCATCAGTAGTTAGCATTTGACCTTTGACTTGACACTAGTGTGGAAATATATGGCACATGATATGTACTTATCCATTCCTACTAAAATATGTAACTCATGTATAAGTTGAGGTAACCCATATAATTTCAATCAATATTTTTTATTATACATGTTATAGTATAGTCTCATCAACACCTAAAGGGTCTATGGTGTAGTCTAATGCTTCAAACTCTATTAGGTTTCAACTGCATGCTTCTAGAATAAAGTTGTTGTATGCGGTAGAATAGTCTAAATTTGAATTTGATGTGTACCCTATGAATATGAGGGGAACTATCATTATTTATTCATCTAAATTGATTTCTTAATGGATAATAGTGGCTCTCATTCCATTATCTTAAATCTCTTCATGAATCTTTTAAAACTTATAATGAAATTGATATCGTTTGTTAAGGATTTTATGTTGCCTCTCAGAAAGGAGTGGGATTTTTGATGCCTAAAATGTTCAATTTTAAAATAAAAAGTTGATATGGTTTGGGATTTTCTATTTTTTTACTTCTATTTCTTTGATTTTATCCTCATTATGGATTGGTTAGTTTCTCAAAAAGTAGAGATTGATTGTTATCATTGATGGTTGTTCTTTATGACTACTGATGGGAACTCTTAGGTGTATCAGGGAGAATGGGATATGAGATATATTCAAGAATGAACTCTTTTAACAAAACTTGAAAAGATAATTTCCTATTTTTTTAGTTGAATTTGAGGATTAACCTATGGTTTGTGATCTTACTTTCGTGGTTAAGTAATTTCCTGAAGTGTTTTCAACTGATTTCTCTAGTCTACCTCTAGAGATGGTAGTCGAGTTTTTGATATATTTGGTGCCAAAAATTCATTCGATATGCATTCTCTTATACCATATGGATCTATAAGAATTAAATTAATTTAATATTTATTTATATTATTTTAAATCTAAAGGATTTATTCATCATTGTGTATCTCCTTGGAAACCCTTGTGCTTTTCACCAAAAAGACTAATGTGATTCTTTGTTTATGTGTTGATTATCAGAAGATTAATTGGGTAACGATAAATATTAAGTATATATTTCCTTGAATCAATTATTTTTTTGACTAATTATAGGTAGAAATTTTGTTATCAAAAATCAACCTTCAGTCACGATATCATCAACACAAAGTTAAAGTGTTGGAAATTCCAAAGACCACATTCTGGAGCAGGTATAAGCACTTTGAATATTATTTGGTCTCAATGTAAAAAACAATTTAATTATATAATAAATCATTTTAATGTTTATTAATATTAATTAGATATTTATATCCATTAAAAAAATATTAAATACTTTTTTTAAAATAAAAAAGGAAATAGTTTTAATTGAAATCTTTTATTATAAAGTTTTATTTAAAATTTAAGTTTATAGATTTTTTAATTTTAATTTTAAAAAATTAATATCATTTTAGAAATTATAATATAAAAATTAAATTAGTGTTAATTTTTTGTGTTTTTTTTGGAAAATATTGATTTTTTGGTGACAATTGAAAAATACTGATTTTTTTAAAAATATCATTTCTTTTCAATAAATTAAGTAATTTTAAATTCACATTATGTTTTAAATATGATTTAAAGTAACATAAGAATTATTTAGTTATATTTAATCTATTTAATTACTTTTTAATAAAATTTATATAGGATTTTCGTATAAGTTTATTTTTGGGTTTAAAAATGGGATTTTTCTGAAAATCATTTTAAAGTACATAATGTTTATCCTTTTTAATTAATTAAAAAAATACATAATTATGAATTATTTAAAATAAATTTATATATTATATATCATTAAATATTAATTTAAATTCATATAATGATTATTTCTAGTGATAGAGTAAATATAAAATCATCTTTTTCTTGAAAAATACACTTCTTGAAAACCTGCTTTTTCGTTGTGTATACAAGTTTTATTTTAAATTAGGTTTTTACAATTCATTGAATTGAATTTCGTAAAATATATTTTATATTTATAAACATAATAATTTATATTATATAATAAGTTCAACTTAATTTTTGACCATAATTAATAGTGAAAATAGTAAAAATTAATTACCGCGGTTGAGGTAAAAATAGATTTACTAGGGAGTTAAACTAAAACGATAAGAGTTAAAATGACCCAAAAACTTATATAAAATATATTAGATTAAAATATTTCAAACTTATCATGTATAATTCTAAATAATAGTCCCTTTTTATCCTTTTTACATGTGAAAAAATGTGGGTACACCTTTTTATTTTCAAAAATTACAAATGTGCCACTCACCTCACCTATAAATAGCCACCCCATATCTTCCCCTATTCATACATTCAAAACCCTTTTTATCAGAGAAAAATTTCCCAAATAAATTCCCTAATTCCATAACCATGACCAATATCCCTTATTTTGATCAAAAATATATCTTAAGGAGCCTTTTGGTACTAACCTAAGGAGGTTGTCTAGTGAAAAGGTATCTTGCTTAACCAGGTGTTTTTATTTTATTTCTTCTTCCAAATCCTTAAAATATTTTTCAGTTATACTTATATAATAAAATAAAAATATAAAATATACCTATATGTTATTATATTAATATGATAACCTAAATCCATCTCTTTTTCCACCAAATGGGATAGGAAACCATCATTCATGTGTATGGAAGACTACCGCCTCGCAAACCAATGTTATTTTTTCCATCATCACCTCTCAAATATTGTTATAATGGTATATTTAAAGTTTTTATATATGATATTTTGAACCTATTTATAATTATTTAGTTATTATATCACATATACCTTCTTAATTTCTATTCTTTTGGGGATATAATAATGTCGCTCGTGTATACGGTGAACTACCACCTCATGAAGTGATGTAATTCGTTCTTCACTAATGCTTTACATGGAAGGTAATAAGAATAAATTTAATGAATACATATGATTCACATGAAATAATTATTATATTAGTAACAAATTTATCATTATTAAAATATAATATATCATTTTCTTTCTTACATTTCCACTCATTGAAAAATGATAACGTCATTCGTGCATACTTTTGAACTACCACCTCCACAAAGTGATGTGATTATTTTTTAATCAACAAATCAAAAGAATGATATATATATAGGTATATTTAAATAAATAATATGTTATATAAGATATTATAATAATTTTGAAAAAATAAAATATTACTTACCACCTTTCCATAATGATCACTGAAAAATGGAAATTTTACTCATGCGTACATACGACCTACCATCTCCATGATCGTAACCTAGTTCATGTTTCATAACCATATTTCATGATTTGTTTTGAAAGTATAATTGATGTAAAAATATGATAAATATTTCATTATTATTATTTTGTAGATTTTGAAATAATATCCTCTTTGACTAATAGTCAACCTAACGAATTCATTTTGACACATAATCCAAATATCGTTAGAACATCCGATGTAAAATTAATTGATTATGTAATTGTATATGACATGATAATAAGTGAAATAAAAGGAATAATAAACTTTAAAAGGGTTCTTAATAAATTAAATAATTAACATAAGTTTATTATTCAAGAAGATAAAGAATAAATGTGATGAATCAAACTTGAGGTAAGGGACTTCATTTCAATTTTTTTTCTTTAAGGTAAATGTGAGATAAGGAATATGGAAACCTGGGGTACTTGGGAGAGGAATAGATTTTGAAATGTATTCTAGGATGGTTTGTGACTAACTAGCATGTAATTATGATACAAGTCTAATTAAACTATGTTATGATAGGGGATCACTTGTTGGGGTGTTCTCCTATACCTAGGACCGTGTTCTAGGGATTTGTTTATACTTAGTTGTGTGATCAATAAGGTGTACGGATTCTAGATAACACAAACCTAACCTACCATAGGACTAGTTTCCATGGTTATCCTTTTTAAAATTTTTTTTTATAAATTCTTTGAGAAATGGTTTATTATAATTTTTTTAAAATGGCTTGTTTTTCATTCTTTAGGGATTGTTATAAAAAGGGTTGATTTCCATGGTCTATTAAAAACAATGTAAAGATATATTTCCTACACAATATTTATTTAAATAATAATAATTAGTTTACTTTATAGATACTACTTATGGAACACTCTATGGGATATTATTGGGATTTTATTACTCACACCCTGCACATACCTTTGGATGTGTGTAGACCTTATTTTTTTCTAAAATAGGTAATGATAAGGCATTATATAGTGGTAGTGGGTATCTATGTTAGTAGGGTGTGGGATTTTAGAGGTGACATGGTGGGATGTTTTCCCTCATATCACATATAGATCAGTTGTTGTTAATATTAATTACTTTTGTTTACCAGTTTTAGTTTGGCACTTGTATTTTGTTACCTCCTGAAATTTTTTTTGCTACCTCCAAGGCAGTGCTACTCTAAAAAGAAATTTCAAATATCATGGATGTATTGCTTCTAATATATGAAATAAATGCTTCCACTATTGTTTATGTATTATAGCCTTTCTTAAACTATCATCAAATGACTTGTTTCTACTATTTTACATATATGATATTGCCACCAATGCTTCTACTTCCGCTACCAATTCCTTCTATAATGCCACATTTTTTTCTATTGTTGCATAAAATATTTCTCTAACATGATAATTAGGGTTTTATCCTACCATTTAATCCTTTTATAACATCATAAAAGATACCCTACTGCTATTTAAAGCCCATACTACCATGCCTTCCTCCTCTGTGCAACTATGCCAAGGAAATTTTTGCATCTGTGTGGATTAAAAGGGGAACCCGAGATTCATACACTCAACCCAGATTAACCATATTGTGTATAATTAGATAAACCGAGATGATTTTTTGAGATTTATAATCATAAAAGAATTGTATAAAACAAATAACAAGCTTTATCCATGTGATAAGATAAAAGATCAACCGAGATTTTGTGTTCCATATGAATTTGAAAAAGGAACTAAAGTTAGAATTTTTAAATTAACTAGGGAGGATATCTATGGAATGATGATGTAATTAAATCATATATACTCAAGTTATAGATTCATACCAGTAAAATATCATATAAGATGACTCCAAACTAGATCAAGATAGGTCTCACGATAGAATATGAGGATACCCAAAGATGAGTGAAGCCAAGATAAGGATGGAACTAAGCCGATAATATTACAGTTGATGAACTTGTTGATAGAGATATAAATATTAGGATGGATGAAATTTTAACCAATGTATAAAAAGGGTTATCCAAAAATCCTGATATGTAGTTTCACATTACTACAGTCTATCGCAAGCTTGAAATGGGATGGATGTGTTGAAAGTGGGTGAATCAGATGAGTTTAAGGACCATGCTCACTATATGATCTTGTTTTCAGTTCCAAGCAAAGTTGATGATGGGGATATTTAGTTTTCGATGGATGAGATTGTGATGATAAATTTTGGTGAGTTTAATATCTCTAATATTGTGTCACCAATGTTTAAGTTGAATAAAAATTGTGTTCTCGATGAAAATCCTAATATGATGCTTGATTATAGGAAGTAAGTACATAAAAATTTTGATAAAGAAAAAGTGATTGATGGATGATGATGATACCACTTTGCTACCCAATGTGAGTTAAATAATTAGAGAATATTCATATTTGTAAATCTATTCTCTAGGTAGTTTAAGATGAGATGATGAGTTCCTTATCAATCTTGTGCATTGAAATTATAAGTGTATCAGTATGATGCACTAGGATACCAGAGGATACTAACAACCTCAAAAACTATGTAAGGGTTAAATTTTATGTAGAAAGGTAACTCGATTGTTTCAATTTATTGCATTAAGGTCACAATACCACATTCATGAGTATTATGGCCACATGAAGGTCTTGTGTGTCAAGGTTCTTTCAAGATAATAAGATATTCACTTGAGGATCTAAATTCTAATTGAAGATTGAAATTGAGGATAATTAATTCCATGTTGTGGTTGAGATTTAAATTTGGGAAGATTCTAGAAATAAACTTATTTTTTAATGACTCTTGTGCACATGAGTTTGTTAGCAGTTTGTTAAGATTTTTATTTATGGAAATATTGGTTTCATTGGACAGTCAAGACTTCCACTTGGAAGATGTCAAGGTAAAGTACCATGTTTAGGTCAGTGCTTATGGTAGTGATAAAAAACTAATAAAAATAGTGTATTGTGATGAAGAAAATGATCCATAATTGAACCACCAATAGGAGAATATATAAGAGATTAGAATCAGAGATAAGGCACTCACTAGGAGTACATAATCAATAGTTTGGGTTCAAGGAAGGAATTTTTCCCACTAAATAAGCTTCTTTATCACTTACACTTAATTTCTTGAACTATGTTATTATAATGAATTCATTTTATATGATTTATTCTTAAGATAACATGTATGGATAAATAATTTAGAGAGATTATGGACTAGATTGATTTGATTCTATTTTACGTTTTTTTATTCAGTTAAAATCATATAAGTCTGTGATCATCTTGGACTTCTTCACTATGTTTTTTCTTTTGTAATTATCTAATTTTATTATATTTGAAACTTTTTCATGGATGAAAATTAGTTTAATTTAAAACAAGATCATATTGTTTATTCTTCACTCAGTGATTTAATTTTTAAATCTTAATGAGCATCATTTTTACATTACTCCAAGTACTGATAGGTGAAAAGTAATGGAACATTTTATCATGTAACCTCAACCAAATTAATTCATTATAAAAAGGATGATGTTATGTTTTCTCCATCATAGATTATCCATTTATTGAGTTATGATAGAGATGTCATTCCTTGGAAGAGATCACTCGGAAAGGTGATGCACTTAATGACAGTTATGTGTTTTACCTTATTTTCATAGATTTTCAGCACTATAATAGTTGAAGATGATTTAAGAATAGAAACTAAATTTTCAATTTAGTCAGTCTAGATCCATCTTTATTAATCTTGTTCAACCAATTTCTTCACCATCATACTTAATTATTTCATGGCTCACTCTTATCATCACTTAACACCTTTAACTTTTCATTTATCACCATTAGCACAACAATTCCTTTATTTTTAAATTTTTTATTTAGTTTTTATTTGGTTTTACAAGCTCACTCATCTATCCTTATGGATACGACACCCGCTCATCTTTGAACCTCACTATTCATAGAGATAAAACTATTACTCAAGCTATTGTATTTCATGAATCTTTACTTAGGGATAAGTGTTGTCACTACAGGATGTTTGGCCATTCTTAGTGATGTTGTCCCAACATTGGACTCCTTATCCAGCCTAAATAGAGTTCCAAATTTATTGATTATAGGGACAGTAATTAGGGTGCTCATGATATATTCTATAAAAAATATAATTTTGGATATAAAAAACACCCTAATATATCATAGAAAGAACAATGTGTAATAAAATAGTCAGCTACCCCAAATTACCAATCACTTACCAAAACTTATTATTCAAATCAATATAGGGATGAATCTTGAAAATATAAAGGGGAAATTAAATGTCAGTTTCATAAGTTTTGGGTGATATTGGTTCTTTAAAAAAAATATTGACTCTAAGATTCATTTCCTATAATTTTAAATGGGTTAGATGGTGATAGATCTTGGTGGTAAAGATAAAAGTATGTTTCCTAGCACAACTAAACCAAATTAAAGAGAGAATTTAATGGAAGTTACAACTAGTTCAAGTCTAAAAACTCAAGAACTAGACAAGAAATAGTCTAGGGAAAATAAAATTGATAAACATATCTAAATTAGAAAGGAAACACTTTAAAATACCAAAACAGGAAACCTTGACAAATTTGATCAAGCCGTAAAAAAATATTCTTTACATGAAAAAGATCAAGATAAAAAGAAAATGATATGTGAACTCATTAAAGAGGAAAATAAAAATCTAGGGTCCTTGGATGAGGAGAGTGAAAAACTGTTC
The DNA here is from genome assembly GCA_963277665.1 of Viscum album. NCBI lineage: Eukaryota > Viridiplantae > Streptophyta > Magnoliopsida > Santalales > Viscaceae > Viscum > Viscum album. The sequence goes on from OY728142.1 coordinate 897,613,978, forward strand.
TTGAATAATTATTCCCCTCCCATTCCTTTTCCACAAAGGATGAAAAAGAATAATGAAAAAAAATTATCTCAAGTTTATTAAAAAAATTAGGAGTTTTAATGTCAACATTCCTTTTGTAGAAGCTTTGAATAAAATCCCATATTATCTGAAATTTATTAAAATATTATTATATAACAAAAGGGATTGGGATAATAATTGGACAATAAATTTGAACGAGTATTGTAGTACCATTTTCTTGAAGAATATTCCTCCTAAAAAAAGACCATGGTTCTTTTGTTATCACTTATGAAATAGGAGGATTTGAGGAGATTAGGTGCTTGTGTGATCTAGGAGGTGGAATTAACATTATTCCCTACTACTTTTTTAATAACACTAGCCCTAGTAGCTTAGATATGTTTTCTACTTTATTACATTGTAATATATACAATGAGTGAAATCCTAAAGGACTAATAAGTTTAACAGTTTTGTAAAACCAAATACTTACCTGATACCCATTTTATATAGGGATAAAAAATACAAATCATATAAATGGAAAACATTTGTAATCCTTGAACTCATTCTAAGAATTATTATTCCTATCCTAGGGAAATGAAACAAAATTAAGGTGATATCAAATTCTAAGTAAGGGTTAAGTATATTGGAATCTATCATGAATCTATAAGAATAATCCACATAGAAAGGTAAATAACTGAACATACATTCCCTTTAAATAACATTACTATCATGATAAGATAAGATATAATCAATATAGTAAGGTAAATAACGAAACACACATTCCATTTAAATAACTTTATTGTCTTGATAAGACAATACATAATCAATATGACATGGTAAATAACTAAACACACATTCCATTTAATCAATATTATGAGAATGAAATGCATCCTGAGATAATATCATAGAAAACATATCATGTATAATAACAATAAATGAATTATAAATGAATGAAATTATTAATTATTGGATATAATGATCTCAAGAATCATGATAACTCTATTGTCAAGATATTTCATCAAGAGAGTTTAAAACTACTGGGAAAAACCACATCTGATTTGGCCAACTTGTTTGTCTCATAAGAGGTGTAGATGCATAAAGAGGATATCTATAATTGATCACCACACATATCTGTATGTCCAATTAATTTCTCATACATCTAATAATTGATTTAATTCATGAATCAATATGACTTATCATCAAATATTTGTATTGAGTAAAGGATATTGATTTATCAATATTTCCCTAGTTAACCAAATAACTTTCAAAGTAAAAAATCTATGTAAAACTGGTATATGGTTTAGAAAAAAATAAATTCCATTTTACAATAATATAGATATTTAAGATAAATTTAATTTCTAATGAAAAATTATCACAAGAAACTGATTCTTTCAAGAAATAGTTAACAATCACAAAAGAAAGTGAGATTGTATAGTAACGTTAACCACTTGGTAATTTTCAAGTGAAATACCCTTGGATGAAATAATTCAAACTAAAAATTAAAATATCATGAAGCATGAATTATTCATGATATTACATGTAAAATGTATATTATTTACACCATATAAAAGAAATTTTGTGCACAACAATAAAATAGGCCTCAATAAAGGGAAATTGAGACAAATCCCCTTACCTCACGCTTCCTTTTGTTTGAATGTGATTTAACCTCCTATATATTGATTTTAAACATGTTATTAACTTATAATAGAACCATATTAATATTTATAATATCATATATGATCCTTTCATAACATCTTATCACCCTTTTCTTAATAATATTTCAATATTTTTATTGTTCTCGATGTTAATTGCCTTGTTTTCTCATTTGTGATTTGTTGTCACGAACCAACCCGGGTCGACCCTGAACCGGTCACCCGAGCCGGCCCACAAAAAGGCTCGATAGGCGTTCCTGATCCTCCTAGGATGGAAAAAAGTGACAAGGGAATCAACAGAGTGACGATGGGAATGATTTTTCCCAATATAAATAAACAGAAGTAGCGGAAAAAATATTAAAGTGGCCCAAAAAAACTAAATAAACTAAACAGAACACTAAGAAAGAACTGAAAGGAAAAACTAACTATACCTGATGACCACTAAAACTTCACGTAACCCCATGGGTCACTCTCTGATCCCAAGACTCAACATCACCCATGGCGATCGAGATCAAGATGAAACCTGTATCTGTGACTAAAAAAAAGAATGAAGTATAGGTGTGAGTATTAAAACTCAGTAGTTGTTCCCAAGAAATATATTCCAAAAGAATTACCTTTAAATAAAGAAACTTTAATTCTAGTTTTGAACTACAATATATAAATTTTTTTCACACATTTTTTCATTAAAATAAAATCACGATCCGTTGCCCTTCTTATTTTAAACTAGGTTCTTTTCCAACGATGAAGCTTTAACCTTTTTAAAGAAAGAGGGATAGAAGAGAGTAAAACATTTTAAAAAACTTTTTCCACAAACTTTTAAAGATTGTATTTATTCCCTTTAACAAATCTATACATCATACATGAAGTCAAAATCAATATCACACAAGTTCAATGGAAAATAACAAGTAAGAATAACCAACCAAACAATGCACCTCAATCATCCTCCAAAGATAACTAAATGCTGATATATATGGGAAAACCTAGGAGGTCTTGAATAGTCTATAAAATTATATATATGTGACTCATACTGAAGGAATTACCTACTCAATGATGTCATAATGCCCAATTGCTCAATGTTGCCCTACCTGGCCTAACTGAGGGGTTGAATCCCCTAGCAGAGCAAAGTGTGTATTAAGGTCCAATAGCCAGTGAATAATCTAAACTAATGCAGTAATAATTCACCAAAAATTCGCTCACTATGATAGGTTCCTAGGTTCAAACTAAAATGGGGGGTGAGTCAAATACTATCCAAGCAATCCAACTCATGCATTTTCATCTTACACCATCCACACACACAACAAAATCACCCCTGAATCACTCCAATGGATTTTCTCCCTCTTTCCTTCAACCATAAACACATGAGGGAAGTCCCATCAGCGGACCACTCATTCTCTTCAACATCTAACGATGCAAGAGGTGCATCCCAAAGAGGGTTTTTAAAGTAATTAATTTTACAAAGTACCAAACGGGCCTCAAGAAATCACTTAACACTAAATCATTTTTAAAATAAGAAACATGCACCATTAATTTGAAAAAAATGCACTTGGAAATCCATTTAAGAAAATCAATTCACCACTTTAAATATAAATCACATTTATAATTTCACGACCCGTCCCTCGGGGCCCATGCTGTGACTACCCCAAGCTCGTCTTCCATAGGTCAGGGGTTGGCGACTAGCACCAAAAGGCATATTCCCTAAAACTGAGAATGCATTGCCTTTATAACCTGTAAATTCACACAACTAAGCACAAAAAATGATACAAGCACAAAAGTAAAAGTATATAGTAAATAGGGTGTGTATAGAAAGAAAAAGGGTCCAGAATACCAGCCCAACTGGAAAGTACAAGAAAACTAGGAAGTAAAAGTAAACTGGAATATCTCCTGTGAACACCCGCCAAGGATCCTACCTGAAGGGTAGGTACAGCTCTTGAATGTTTGTAACTATGGTACGCCTCATCTAATGTCCACCTCTGATCTACCTCTAGTCCTGGTACCCTTATCATCGATCAATGATGTTCGTCATCTGCACTAAACACAACAAAGTGTGGGCGTAGACCGTGTAGGGGTGTGTATAACGATACTCAGTAGGGACCCCGAGACCCTTGAAGTTCTCACAAAATCCACAAAGTATAAACCACAAAGCATGAAAACAACTAACAACCCTACTTAGGTATATGCTCATACATATACCTAAGTTGTCGAGTAAACCCATCTCAATCATGAGGAAGCACAAGGTCCAACTCAAAAGCCCAAGCTCAAATGTCCCATGAAGGAAATAATACCACGAAGGCAACACCACGAAGGTAAATACCACAAAGATAACTATACATGGAAGAATAAAAAAAAAGTTATCACCATTAAGGTGTCACCACGAAGGTAAGTACCACAAAAGTAACACCACACAGAAGAATACTACAAAGGTATCACCACAAAGGTATGCATCACAACGGTACGCCACATAGAAGATTACCACACAGGTAAAGACTCGCCTCACATCAAGTATAACTTAGTTATGGATGTAAAGATGATTATATGTAACTACTTAATCATCTTACTCTATTAAGAGGTAGACCCACGTAGGATCCTAAATCGTCAGACCCATGTAGGATCCTAGTATAGCAGACACATATAGGATCCTAGAGTAATCTAACGTGGATTCCTAGAGCAGATCCAAGTGGGATACTGGAACACAGACCCACATAGGATCCCAAAGTATAAACCCACATAGGATCATATGGCACAGACCCACATAGGATCCCTTTCCCATCTTACAACCAACTATAGAGTTCCCACACTAAGCTCGCTTGATTCTGAGAGGGTCCGCTCCTCAAGCCATAGGTCAATACTCCAACTACCATGAAGTCCCATGAAGAAGTATCCTTAAGGACCTCCATGTAATAGGGGTCTCAACTCAATAGATAGTGTATCAATCGGACACCCGGTCTGTAAGTTATTAGCCTTTTAGTCCCGAGGGCCCATTTGTATTCGTGTTCGATCCAACCTAGTTGTACCCAAACTTTAACCAAAACTCAAATGGAGTATACCAAAAGTACCGTCTCGATCCAAGGTTCTCAGATCCGCTGACGGTTCATCAAACGGATGCTTGTACCTCAAGTTAGGGCCGAAAGAGTGGAAAAGGGTCAAAGCTCGTCCGGGTCAGGTCTGACCCGGTCGGACCGACCCAGGTCCGGCACTAGGTCCGACTCGGCCTGCTGGATCTGGTCCAGCCCGCTAGGTCCGGCCAGGCCCACCGACGTGGGCTAGCCCACAAGGCGGCCCGTGATGGGTGGCCTGCGCTGGGCGGCCCTCTGGGTCAGGCCCGGCCCGCGATGGGAAGCCCGCGGGCCTGGGCTGGGTCACGGCTGGGTGGCCCTATGGTGGGGCCCACCCTATCCTCCACCCAAGGGAGAGGCACCCCTTGGGTACCTCGAACATCTGGGATGTTCAGGTTTGGTAGCTGACCGGCCGGCCCCACGTGGCACCCGCAGCTGGCACGCAGCACCCGGGGTCCCGCTCAGCTCCCCGGCTGGCCGGACGGCCAGCCCACCCGCGTGGTGCGGTCACGAGCTATTCCCCCACTGGTGGCAGGCAGTGATCCGTATTCCCTCCTTCTCCGTTGCGGCCTCGTTTCGCGGTTCATGCACGCCCGGCGGCACGGCCGCGCGCCGCCGCCCCCTTCGTGCGGTCGGCCACCGCCATAGCTCCACCACAGCCGACAGGTCATGGACCTTCTCCAGCAGCACAATAGTGTTTTCGACATCGTCACAACCGGCCAGAGTGTCGGCTGCCATTTTGGAGCTCCATCAGTGCCGGTCGTCAGCATAGGTTGCCGACGACGTTCCTCGGGTCACCGTGCGCACCCCGGTGGCCCGTTCTTCATTCCAAAAACTTCTGCACTCAGCTCGGAACGTCTCCATCGATTCAAGACCGTCACAAACCACAAAGGTTGTAGAGAGGTCAGGCCATGTTCATTTGGACAGCACCCTCTGCGTTAGAATGGTAGCAAGCGGCATAATTGTTCTTAAATCACGAAGATTGACAAGAACAGGGTAAGGTGTATTCAGGACAACATACCCTACCTCAATTACTCATTGGAGGTTTCGTGAGATGAATTCATTGAAGGTGAGGAAAATACGGACGTCGGTTCATCATCATTGAAGACATTCCTCATTGGGGATCCTTCAATGGAGTTCTTCGTTGGATAAGGTGTTCTTTGTTGGAGAGATTGTTTCTTCACAATTCTCCTAAACTCTCCTTTGCCAAAAAATCCCCCAACCAAGAGGTAAAATGCCAAATAAATAAAGTTAAGTTAATTAATATAATTAATTTTGGCACATTAATTAATATGATTTTGGAACAATTAATGGGAAAAGAACCCAAGAGTCACCTCCCTCATTAAAGAGGGAGTTCAAGGATCGGGTGGTCCCCACCACCAAATTCAATTTCAGATGACTGAATTTCAAAAATAAAATAAAGTTATTTTATTTTATTTTCTCCCATGAAAATCACAAAAACTAACTTTCACCCTTGACTTACTATGGTCAAGGTGAAGGTCTCCTTATGCGAATACTGGCGCTGTGAGCTCAACAGTGTCCTCAGATTTCAATTCTAAGCACTGGTTCAAAAGTTACAAAAACCTGCTCGCATGTTTACTGAATGTACCTGAAAAAAAGTTCAGAAATACATTTCGGGCACTCCAGGCCTCGGAATCACACACCGTCAATTTTTTCAGACTCATAATATTCCCATATAATTAAAAAAATTACATGGAAAATCTGGGTCATTACATTCTCCCCACCTCAGGGCTTTGCGTCCCTGAAAGCCACAACCCAAACTATGGAAACAAGTGGGGGTACTGAGAAAATATCTAAGACTCCCACTCCCAAGTGCTCTCTTGAAGGTTCCAATGCTTCCAGCAAACGTGCACCAGAGGTATTGACCGCCCACAAAGTACCCGCTCTTGTTGATCCTCAATCTCTACTGGAACCTCTGTAAACATCACCCCATTGTTGATGTCCAACTCATCCCAGTCCATGATGTGCGAAGGATCATGTATGTATCTCCTCAACTAGGATACATGAAAAACTTCATGCACCCGGTGCAACTGAGGGGGAAGTTCTAGGTGGTAATCCACCTCACCAAATCTACTGAGGACCTGAAAGGGTACGATGAACCTCAGAGATTACTTGTCGCCCCGACCAAATCTCTGCAAACCTTGTTGGGGTGAGACTCATAGAAATACATGGTCACCATCCTTGAACTACATAGGTCTCTGTCTTCTGTCGGCATAATACTTCCTCCTGCTCTATGTAGTATTCATCTGCTCCTATATAATTCGTACCTTCTTCAAGGTAGCTTATACCATATCTGGTCCCATGAGTGCTGACTCCCCTGGGTTAGTCTAGCACAAAGGCGATCTGTGAGGTCAGCCGTACAGAGCCTCAAAAGGTGTCATCCCAATGGTGGAGTGATAAATGTTGTTGTATGCAAACTCCACCAAGATAAAGTGATCCTCCCAGCTACGACCGAAGTCGAGGACGCAAGCACGCAACATGTCCTCGAGGGTCTGAATATTCCGCTTAGTCTGGACATCCATCTGAGGATGGAAGGTGGTGCTTAGACGAAGTTGTGTCCCGAAATCCTCCTCAACCCCTTCCAAGGCTGGGAAGTGATATGTTCATCGTGATCAAAGACAATCATCGAGGGTACTCCATGTAACCGCACAATCTTTTTCACATAGAGGCATCCCAATCTCTCTACTGAACCATGCTCTCTAATCATTAGGAAGTGGGCCGAATTGGTGAGTCGGTAGACGATCACCCAGATAGAATCATGACCCCTATATGTACATGGAAGTCTTGTCATGAAGTCCATGGATTTCTCATCCCACTTTCACTCTAGGACCTCTAAAGGCTGAACTAAGCCTACTGGTACCTGATTCTCTGTCTTCACTTGCTGAGAAGTGAGGCATCGAGAGACAAACTCTGCTACTGCTTTCTTCATTCCCGGCCACAAGTGCTATCGTCGGAGGTCCTGGTACATCTTTTCCACTCTTGGATGTACCACTAGAGGGGATGTCTAGAACTCCCTCAATAATTCCTCCCAAAGCGACACCGGTACCATGGTATGTCCTCTAAAAAGTATGACATGATCCCAATATTCAGAAAATCCACCAGGTGTCTGTCCTATGGATATCTGAGCATGTTGAGCCTCACAGTCAGTTCCCCCACACTACGACTCCCTGAATCACTGAAGGAGTGGGGGAGTGACTATAAGAGACTAAAGAAAAGCTACTCCATCTCGATCCACAAAGGATATCTGCAAAGCGACTAGCTACTCCGTCGCCTCACCTAGAAGGTGTATACCAGATCTATGGCTGAGTGCATCTTCTACAATGTTACCCTTCCCAGAAGTATAGACTATCTTGAATTCGTGCTCCTGGATGAACTCAATACAACGTCGTTGTCTCAGGTTCAGGTCCTTCTGGGAGAAGATATACCTGAGACTCTAGTGATCAGAGTAGACCATAAAATGCTCACCCATCAGATAGTGTCACAACATCTTCAAAGCGAAGACCATTGTTGCTAACTCAAGGTCATGGGTAGCGTAGTTCTTCTTATTTTTTCTTAGCTGTCAAGAACCATATGTGATAACTAATCACTATTACATCAGGACACATCTGAGCCTGGTCCCTGATGCGTCGCAGTAGACTACGTACCCAACGCCCTCCACTAGAAGCCTCAAGATGGGGGCACTAGTCAGCCTCTTCCACAGCTCCTGAAAATTCCACTTGCATCTCTCTGACCACAAGAAGGGTTTCCCCTTCTTCATCAACACTGATAAAGGTACCACAACTCTAGAGAAATATAACACAAATCTCCAGTAGTATCTGGACAAACCCAGGAAACTCCGTACCTCTATCACACTCCTAGGTGGTTCCCAAGAAAGTACCACCTCAATCTTCACTGGATCCACCACAACTCCATCCTCTGAGATGACATGTACCAGAAAGTGTAATTCTCGGATCCAAAACTGGCACTTCGAGAGCTTACCATAAATCTGGTGCTCTCAGAGTGTGTCCAGAACTACCTGCAAATGATAGGCATGCTCCTCCTCACTAGCCGAGTAGATCAGAATGTCGTCGATGAAGACTAATACAAAGAGATTAAGGTATTTCTGAAAGATCTTGTTCATGAGTCCCATGAACACTATTGGATCATTGTTCACACTGAATGGAATAACCAAGAACTCGTAGTGGCCATACTGACATCTGAAAGCCGTTTTCTGCACATCCTCACCTCGTACTCTGAGCTGGTGATATCCTGACCTGAGGTCTATCTTTGAGAACCATCGTGCTCTCTTCAGATGATCAAAGAGGTCTTCAATCCCCAGAAGTGAGTACTTGTTCTTCACGGTCACCTGGTTCAGGCACCGATAGTCAGAACAAAGTCTCAAGCTCCCATCCGCCTTATTGGTGAACAAAATCAGGGTTTCCCAAGGATAAACATTGGGCTGGATGAACCCCTTCCCCGGTAAGTCCTCCAGCTATACCTGTAGCTCACGAAGCTCCACGGGAGACATCTGATACGCTAGTGTAGATATCAGTGTCATCCTGGGGTACAATTCAATGTTAAAGTCTACCTATCTATGAGGAGGTAGACCTGGAACATCATCAGGGAAGACATCTGTGTACTGGTCCACCACTACAGGATAGCTCGAACTCTCCACATCAACTGCTCCGAGGGTAAGGCTAGCCAACTAATGAGTGATCGGCTGCACTCTCCTCTAGGTAAGTCCATCATGTGCTGCAAAGGCTCCCTTCTCGCCGGTGAAGGTAAACCTAGTACCATTAGTGCGGACACACCACACTTTGTACCTAATACAGTGGATCCGGGCATGGACTATAGATAACCAATCCATACCCAAGATGACATCGTAAGGCATCGACCCCACTACTAGGAGATCCCAACCGAAGCTCTCATCTCCTAGAGTAAGCTCACACTGCCAACACTAGTGTGTAATCGTCGAATCCTCTCCCATATGATTCTCCAGCCATAAGGATCGAGCCAACGACTCCATCAGAATCTTCGAGCTCTGAACGAGGGTAGTGGAAATAAAAGAATGACTTGAACCTGTGTCTATAAGTACTACAGCTAAGGTAGAGTAGACACATATCGTGCCCCGTATCATCTCCGGAGCACCATTGTCATAGGCCTCAACTACCTAGAGCTAAGCTTTACCCTTTCCACCTACTCCCTGTGGTCGGGGTGGACCACCTGATGGTGGTGGTGGTAACATCTCAAATAGTTGCCCACTGCCAACTGCATGACCAGCTCCTCTGCCACATCTGCCTGCTCCCTGCGGACCTCCTTAGTCGAACCTCTGTCTTTTCCTGGGTGGTCCTTCAACTGTGTGCTGATCATCCGTACAGTGGGTCGGGCAGTCACAAGCCATGTGACCCTACCTATCACATACGTAACATTTCTTGATCCTCACATGACTGACTCTATCTTGGGTTCCCCGCACAACCGCCCCTGAATCCTACGGTCATCCACCTGTAGGTATAGTCCTCTTGGACCCCTGTGACATTTTTCTATTGCTAGCTGCATAATACTCTGCTACGTGATGCCCGGTGGTGGGTCTTTCTACTGGTGACTTCTCAGCAAGAAAACTATCCACTAAGAGGGATTGCTCTAACACCCCTGCCTGTGTCGGGATGTTGGGAGAAATCATCGAAGCCCTGATCTCCCGCCTGAGACCCTGCTCAAAGGTTCAAGCCATAAAGAATGAGTACCGCACCATATCAGTGGAGTAGCACAAGTAGTCATTGAACCTCACTGAGTACTGAGCCACAATCATGCTACCCTACTGCAGATGAATAATCTCCTGTATGCACACTACGCGAAGGGTATCTAGGACAAACTCTACCCGGAATAGGATCTCAAAGTATTCCCAGAGAAATGTCACCTTGTTGTGAACCTAGAGCATCAAGATCCACTATATGCCTACTGTTGTTGTAAAATACTAGTGGCAAGGATCCAATGAGATCATCTGGTGTCCCTACCAGTCAGAAGACTCTCACCACAGCCTCCAGCCAATCCTTAGCCACTTGTGGGTCCGTCTAACCCCTGAACCTGGGTGGCCTCTGGTGCTGGAACTCATGAAACGTGATCAAGAAGCATGTACTCTCCGCTACTGGGGCTGGTGGAATCAGTGTCCCAATGGGTAATGGTACCTTCAGTTCCTCTGCTGGTCCCTCTATTTATAAAGGGCCATACACCGAGGCCTCGTCGCTCGTTGGGCTTTCATCACGTACTCTTCCTGGAACCCTAGTTGGCTTTCTGCAAGAAGGCATCCTGAAAATAAATAGGTGTGCCACAATCAATAACTTATAACTGGTGATCTTACTCAAGAAATCACAAAGAATACTTTTCAAAACACACACGCAATCAGTGTTTTTGTGCACTAAGTCAGAAATCAGAAGTCATGGTCCTGGTGTATGGATACGTCAGTCACCGCACCAACACTGGATTACCTAAACTGATAACCACACTCATAACACTTAAAAATATTTTTGTTAAAAGATCATAGTCCAATGTTCTAGGGTAGAACTGACTCCTCTAATACCAATTTTCATGACCCGTATCCCGGAGCCCATTCCATGACTACCCCAAGCCTGCTCTCCATAGTCCAGGGGCTGGCGACTAGCACCAAAAGGCGTATTCTCTAAAATTGGGAAGTCATTTCTTTTATAACCTGTAAATTCACACAACTAAGCACGAAACAGAATACAAGCACAAATTAAAACTATATAGTAAACAGGGTGTGTACAGAAAAAAAAAAGGGGGCAAGAATACAAGCCCAATTTGAAAGTATAAGAAAACTGGGAAGTACAAGTAAACTGGAACAACTCCTGTGAACACTCGCCAAGGATCCTACCTGAAGGGTAGGTAAATCTCTCAAATAGTGCCGACCGGGGTTGGCTTAGTGGTACCGTGTAAGGCGGCCACTCCCTGGCAACGGAACTGGCGCAGGTTCGAGTCTCTCCACTCTCGAATTTAGCTGGGGACGAGCGGCGCGCAGGTGGTGAATGGGGCCCAGAATAAGCGTGGCGTGGCAATCACCAATACCTCGTTACCCACAACTCGTTTGGAAGGATCAAAGAGCCTCTGAGTGGCGTCTCTTCGCGCTTCGGTGGCGGCTAGGGTTTCCCATCGTTTCTTCTTCCCCCTCCCCCTCCGTCCCAGTTCGACTCGTGGCTCCTCTGGTTTCAGCTCATCGTGGGTGTGGTCTGGCTTCGGTGGGGTGCGTCTGCATCCGGTGGGTTCGGTCTCCGGCTCACGCTTCTGGCGACGTCGCTCGGCTCGGCGTGTCGCTCCCAAGGATGAGGTTCTCAGACGTTCGTCCCGGCGTGCTGTTGGCGGTGTGGATCGGCACGGCCTCATTTCGGAGTGTCTTAGAATTTCGGTGCCGACGGTGGATCCAGTTCGGTGAGTTCATCGCGACCTAGCCACGCTTACGGCGGGTTCCTATGTGGCTCGACGTCTGTTCTATGGTTCCGGAAGGGGGAGGCTTTTGTCTTCGGATTCTGTGATTTTTTGCAGGTTTTTTTTTTTTTGGTTTCTGGATTTTTCCGGTGATTCTGGATATCATCGATTGGATGTGAATCGGTTCGGTTTTCTGGTGTGGTGCGACGGTTTCGGCGATAATGGATTCAACGTTGATGAGTAGCTATGATGATGAATTTGGCGTCGTTTTTCCTCGAAGGCGCAAGGCTGTGCTTCTGAATTTGTTTTGAAATTTTAATGCGGAACTTCGGAATTCTCTGCGGATCATGGTGCTTACGCATCAGGATATCTGGTCATCCTCATTTTTGGTTTCTTTGACGTCTTTTGTGGATGGATTCTTCCTGGAGGTCCATTTCATTTCGCTTGAAGGCTGGGTGAATTCCGTTGGAGTTTGCCGATGGAGGATTTGGGCCGGTGTCGATGGTCGTGGTGGGGGACGTTCAAGGTAAACCTTTCTGAGGTTTGACCAGCTTTTTTGATGTTCTTGTGCCCTAGATCATGGTTTCTTGGATATTTCCTTTTGGTTTTTTTGATGTTTTTGTGTAATGGTGAAAGTGGTTGTATTGGAATCATGTAGTGGGGTACAGGGAACCCATAAACCGGCTTTTGAAAATGGAAAAAAAATGATTAGAATAAATCTCTCAAATAGTCGTCACTATAGTATGCCTCGTCTAATGTCCACCTCTGAGCTACCTCTAGTCCTGGTACCCTCATCCTCGATCAATGATGTTCGTCATCTGTACCAAACACAACAAGGTGCGGGTGTAGCCCGTGCAGGGGTGAGTATATCGATACTTAGTAGGGACCCTGAGACCCTTAAAGGTCTCACAAAATTCACAAAGGATAAAGCAAAAAGCATGAAAACAACTGACAACCCTACAAAGGTATATTCCCATACATATACCTAGGTTGTCGAGTAAACCTATCTCAATCAGGAGGAAACACAAGGCCCAACTCAAAATCCCAAGCTCAACTGTCCCACGAAGGAAATAATACCATGAAGGTAAGTACCACAAAGTTAATGTCACACATAAGAATACCACAAAGGTATCACCAAGAAGGTAAGTACCACAAAGGTAATGCCACACTGAAGAATGCCACAATGGTATCACCATGAAGGTATTCATCACAAAGGTATATCACACAGATGATTACCACACAGGTAAAGACTCATCTCACAATAGGTATAACTTAGGTATGAAATTAAAGATGATTAGATGTAACTACTGAATCATCTTACTCTATTAAGAGGCAGACCCATGTAGGATCCTAAATTGTCAAACCCACATAGGATCGTAGTACAGTAGACCCACGTTGGATCCTAGAGTAAACCCACGTGGATTCCTAGAGAGGATCCAAGTGGGATATTGGAACATAGACCCATGTAGGATTCCAAATCACAGACCCACGTAGGATCCTAAGGCATAGACCCACATAGAATCCCTTTCTCATCTTACAGCTAGTTACATGGTTCCCGCACTAAGCTCGCTTGATTTCGGGAGGGTCTTCTCCTCAAGCCACAGGTATATACTCCAACTACCATGAAGTCCCATGAAGAATTATTCCAAAGGACCTCCATGTAATAGGTGTCTCAACACAATAGACGGTACGTCAATCGGACGTGAGGTCTGTAAGTTATTGGCCTTCTAGTCTCGAGGACCCGGTTGGATTCGTGTTCGATCCAACCTGATCGTACCCCAAATTTATCCAAAACTCAAATGGGGTATGCTAAAAGTACCATCTTGATCCAAGGTTCCTGGTTCCACTTACGGTTCATCAAACGAACGCCCGTAGCTCAAGTTATGGCCGAAAGAGTACAAAAGTGTCGAAGTTGGTCCGCGTCCGGTCCGACCAGGGTCCGGCCCTAGGTTCGACCCGGCATGCTGGGTCTAGACTGGCCTGTTAGGTCTGGCCCGGCCCACTGGGTCTGGACTGGCCCACCGGCACCGCTAGCGGTGCGGCCCGCTGGCCTGCGCAGGCCTGCGGCTGGGTGGGCCCATGGTGGTGTCCGCCCTAGGTGCCAGCCAAGGGGGAGGTGCCCCTTGGGTACCCCAAACGGCTGAGCTGTTCAGGTTGGGTAGCCAACCAGCCGGTGCCACGTGGCGCCGACAGCTGGCACATGGGACCCGGAGTCCTTCTCGACTCCCTGATTGGTCGGACGACCATCCCACCCACCCAGCGCGGTCGCTTGCCTCGCCACCACCGGTGGTCGACAGGGAGCAGGCCGCCCTCCTTCATCGTCATGGCCTCGTTCCGTGGATTATTCATGCCCTGCGGCACGGTCTCGTGCCTCCGCCCCCTTCATGTGGTCAGCCGTGCACGGGATGCCTCCCTAGATCTGCCGCGGCCAATGGGCCGCTGCCCTTCTCCGGCAGCGCGCTCGCGCCGCCGATGTCGTCGCGGCCAGCTGAAGTTCTGGCCGTCGTTCCCAAGCCTCACTGGCACTAGTTGCTGGTGACGTTCCTCTGGTCACCATGCACGCCCCGATGGCTCATTCTTCATTCCGAAAACTCCCACACTCGACTCGAAACATTGCCATCGATTCAAGACCATCATAAACCACAAAGGTTGCAAAGAGGTTGGGTCATGTTCATTTGTCCAGCACCCTTCACATTAGAATGGTAGCAGGCGACATAATTGTTCTTAAATCAAGAAGATTGACAATAACAGGGTAAGGGGTATTCAAAACAACATTCCCTACCTCGATTTCTCGTTAGAGGTGTCGCGGGATGATGTCGGTGAAGCCAAGGAAAAGACGGATGTCGATTCATCATCACTGAAGACATTCCTCATTGGGGATCCTTCAACGGAGTTCTTCATTGGAGAAAGTGTTCTTCGTTGGAGAGATTGTTTCTTCACAATTCTCCCAAGCTCTCCTTTTCCAAAAAATCCCCCAACCAAGAGGTGAAATGCCAAATAAATAAATTTCAGTTAATTAATACAATTATAGTTGTCACATTGATTAATTTGATGTTGGTACAATTAATGGGAAAAGAACCCAAGAGTCACCTCTCTCATTAAAGAGGGAGTTCAAAGCTCGGGTGGTCCCCACCACCAAATTCAATTTGAGTGGATTGAATTTCAAAAATAAAATAAATCTATTTTATTTTATTTTCTCCAATGAAAATCACAAAAACTAACATTCACCCTCGACCTACTACGGTCGAGGTGAAGGTATCCTTAAGTGAATACTGGCGCTGCGAGCTCAACGGTGTCCTCAGATTTCAATTCTGAGCACCGGTTCAAAAGTTACAAAAACCCACTCACACGTTTACTGAACGTACCCAAAACAAAGTTTAGAAATTCATTCTGGGCACTCCGGGCCTTGGAATCATGCGCCGTCAATTTTCACGGACTCGTAATATTCTCATATAATTTAAAAAAAATTACATGGAAAATTCGGGTCATTACATATAAGGTCCAAAGGGTCATTTCAACAAACACTTAGTAAGCACATTTAATAAAGCAATTTCATGCATTTCCAATAGAAGGGTCATACTTTATTTCACAATAAGCAATTGTTCTAAAATCCCTAAATTATTGACTAGCATTAAATAAAAGTATGAAAAACAAGAAATCAATAATTATTTAATTTAGAGGCTAATGCATAAGAAAACCTACCTCAAAAGAGAGTAGACCAAGATGAACAATTCGACACCTAACGCTTTTGATGAATACTACCCCACAATTGTGCACACATACACCCATATATATATATACCCCTTAATCCAATACACATATTCCCCATACCATGAGGGAATATGTGTAGTGAGAATTTATATATATATATATATATATATGTATGTATATGTACCTATGTATGTGTGTAAAACCCTTTGAGAAAACACCAAATAATTTAATTAACCTATAGTAAACCCACACAAAAAATAAGCTCATTTCCATAACTAGCTTCCCATTATTTAAATAACTCACAACTCATACTAAAAGTGCACAAAAAGGACTACCTGCCAATACTAATTGATTCCTTCCATTTTAATCACACCAAAAACCCATTTAAAATACTCTTACCAACACTTACACAATTTATAAAATCTCCCATGAAAAACTCATGAAAAACACACTTTCGGAACCAATTCCCCAAAAATCCCCTTTTAATAGTTAAACTATCTAAAATTCATACGTAAAAATACACAACAAGGAATACATGCCAACACTACTGCCTTCTTCAATAAGAACTCATTTTGAACAAATACACACCTCAAGTGCCAACAAAATAATTTTCACTTTGCAAATAAGGCGTAAAATACTTTTCAAGAAACGTCACAATACAATATGCACATCACATAGCCATTTGTTTTGAAAAAACTCATTTTTTACCCATAAACATGTTAAAACATTACCAATTCATGCTTCACATCACCCAAATAAAATTTAGAACACATTTAAATTAACTAAAAAATTAAGAGGGTAAAAGAAATCAACCTCAAACGACGACGGAAGAACCGGAATGGACCGAAGCGCTTCGCCTTCGGCGGCGGATGCTGAAACCCACACAAGGAAGACCCAGGAGACCCACTGCACACCCTAAAATGGAAGAAATTATCAAAACCCAGTCAACCCATAACCTAGGGTTCGACCAAGATAAAAATAGAAGGAGATTACTTACCAAACATGTCGTCAGCTAGGTCGCACAAGGGAGATGAATCTTCCAGAGGGAGATTTCATGGATAGGGAGGTTCACCGGGAGGAGGGGGTGTGGTTGGAGGTCTAAGAGGGGGGGTCGACATCGTGTGACTGGAGGGGGGGGGGGGTTGGCCGCATCGCGAGGCATGGGGGGGGTTGGCCGTGAGGTAAGGGGGAATGGGTAAGATTATGTTTTAATTTTTTTGTTATTTAATTAATTCTATTTTAATTTTAATTCAATTTATTTAATTAAAAAAAGATAAAATTAGAAAATGAATAAAAATTAATGGAAATTCAAAAATAAATAACATAACTGCGAAGTGTTGGGTTGGGGTGTGACAATTATCCCCACCATGACACTTTATGCCCCTAGAAAGTCCCAAGAGATTCAGTTGATCAAAACCAAAGAAAAGATGATTTACAACCAAGGAAAAACCTGAAAACTCAAAGTCCAAAGAACCAACACTCACTTTCATTTAGAGCTCGAAACTACAGATTCCCAAAAAGAAACTACGCGACCACCCTCAAAAGAAGCCGCACATTCATGGAAGACATCACACAGGACCAAAAAGATCATAAAAACAATGAAGATATTACAAAGAAGAGACTCACTCTTTTCTAAACACAACCCAAAATGGAACACCCTGACCCATAACAAAAAAACCATCGAAGAACCCAATTTTGGCCTGTTCGGGATCTCTACAAGCATCCCTTACAAGACCCACTATCCAATCCAACCAACTACTATGGTTAGGGTTGAGCAGAGAAAAAATAAGGAAATGACAATACAAGAACACCTAGAAGATGGATTCATCATTAACTCATCTCATGGGGGTCTCCCCACCATATTAGGACTCCAAACAAACATTTATTTCACAAGCTGGAATAATTCTCAAATCCTATCGAAAACCAAAAAACCCAAAGAAGCAAAAAATGGGACAACAAACACCACCATCTTACATCAGCAACATTAAAAACACTAAAAATAAATTTACATAAAATAAAGTTCCAAAAGTACCTGCAACATCATTCTTCACACCCAAAATAATACAACACCACATATTACTTTAATTACAACAAAAATGGAATTTTCAACAAAATAAAATCTTCTTATTGAGATTGCATCAGTGCTACATTCATCCAACTGAGCTGAAAGGTTCTCCAAGGGAGTAGATCTGGCCCCATATCACTTCCTAGCACCTCCCTAGAAAAACCTTTACAAATGACCTAAATGGACACAATTATTATATATCTTAGGCACTTCACAACATGAAAACTTCCTATTACCCAACTTCTCACACTGAAAACACAACTAGTACTTCCTCTTAGATGAATCTGGTGAGGCGGAAAACAACGGCCTTTTTGTGGCTCTTCTCAATTGTCCAGACACAGCTAAATAGGCTTCGACTTGAACAGCCCACCTCATGAATTCTTCATAATCATTAGGGAATGAAGGCATAGCTGGGATAATTTCTGATCGGAGACCCCTTTCAAGGAATCGGGCTTTCAAAATTTCATCTTCGACAAGGTCTGGGAGATATGGCACCAGCTCGGTGAATCTCTTAGCATACTCCAACACTATTGAATTTCCCTACTCAAGACCATACAACCATGAACCCATTGGTATCTTCATGTCATCGTGGAAATACTATTGTATGAACAAGGATTTAATTCATTCCCAAGAGTAATTCTTCTGCGGTTCGGCCTGAAGAACAGATTTCCACCATTATCGACTTAGGACTTCCAAAGTGAAGGTGGAAAGTTCCAGCTTGAGAGGTTCAGGAGTTTCAATACAAACAAAGATCTCCTCTATATTTCTCATCCATTCCTCAGCTTTCTATGGTTCTGACTGCCCAAGTAAATGAGGAGGGTTTGACTCTCGAAACATTTAGACAAACTCTTAATATTGAGAACCACCAGGCTCCATATCTGAAATAGACAAACCAAATGTCTAAAACACATATGGATCAACTAAAAGTCACGCGGTGAAAGAACTACCTGCATATGCTTCTCAAAATCCCTTAGAACTCAGTGGGGATGAAACCTGCAAATAGGGACCATGAAACCAAATCAAAACATACCATAAATCAAAATTTCACATCTCATTTTCAAATCAACTACCCAAACTCAAAACATGATTTCAATCACACCTCCAACACACAAAATCCAATGTCCAAAAGGAAAACACAAAAAACAAAAGGGAAACATCACACACTCAAACATTTTAAAACATTGAAAACCCCCTTTATGAAGAACATTTTTAGAAAAAATTACAAGCCTTATGAACCAATCACCTGCTATTGGAATTCCATTTAGCCTCACATATATACACTCTTGTTCTAACTCAAGCACTCACCCATACATACCAATAACCATAAACTCACCACATACATACATCCGTATACATATATGTGATCACTCGTAGGAATACCAAGTGTCACATAAAAGAAACATTATTACTTTCAAAACCACTTTAAAAATACCTCAACCAATTTCAATACCACACATCCTCATCAAAGAAAAACATTTTCAAATTCCAAATTCATTTTCAAATTTCACATTTCTCAAAACCCTTGATAAACATTAAAAACATTTTTCAAAATAACTCCCATTTTCAAAACAACCCATTTCACTCTCAAAAAGATTCAAAGTTTTGGTTTTGGAAATATCATTTTGACCAACCAATCATCATTTTTCCAAACCAAACATCATTTTAAAATATAAATAATAACACCCTAAGACCATCCCAGCCAACATTAAGTACAACTGAAAGAAAACTACCATTCAACGGGTTAAAAACCTTGAAATCTCAAAAGGACCCAAAGTAACTCACCAAGGGAAACTATTGTCGATGGGTGACTTGGCCATATGGTTGGTGGCCATATGCCAATAAAACCACTGTCACAAAGAGTATTTTAGGACCATGTCCCCAGCTCTACATGGATTTCCAAGCCCTGCGAGCTTACTGAGACAACTAGCCTAACTATCATTTCATTTACCCAAATACCAAGCAACCCACAAGAACCAAATAAACCAAGAAAACTCAACTTCCCATGGTAACTAAAGGTTCGACCTAGAAATTGTTGTCCAGAAATTCCCCAGAACCAACACCCAAAGCTCCAAAAGTCCTACTCCATCTACCTTGACAACCCAAATAACAAATGTAACTTTGAAAGATAGGTCCTCTAAAAACATAACCTTTGATACCATTTTTTCATGAACCAACCTGGGTCGACCCTGAACCGGTCACCTGATTCAGCCCGCGAAAAGGCCCGAGAGGCGTTCCTGATCCTCTCGGGTTGGTAACAAGCGCCAAGGGCATCAACAAAGTGATTATGGGAATGATTTTTCCCAATATAAATAAATATAATTAGTGGAATAAATATTAAAGCATCATAACAAAACTAAATAAACTGAACAGAACACAAAGCAAGAACTAAAAATCAAAACTAACCGTACCCGATGACCATTAAAACTTCACGTGACCCCGTGGGTCACTCTTTGATCCCAAGACTCAACATCGCCCATGGAGATCGAGATTAAGCTAAACCTGCACCTGTGACTAAAAACAATAATGAAGTATAGGCATGAGTATTAAAAATTAGTAGGTGTGTCCATGTAATCTTTTCCCAAAGCATTATCTTTAAATAAAGAAAAATTAATTACAAGTTTGAACTACAATATTTAAAAGTAAGTTTTTTCACACATTTTTCCATTAAAATAAAATCATGATCCATTTCCCTACTTATTTTAAACTAAGTTCTTTTCCAAGGATGAAGCTTTAACCTTTTTAAAGAAAGATGGATAGAGAAGTGTAAAACATTTTAAAAACCTTTTTCCACAAACTTTTGAAGATCATATTTATTCTGTTTAACAAAGAGATGCATCACACATGAAGGAAAAAAGAAATTATCACACAAGGTCAATGGAAAATAAAAAGTAAGAATAACTAACAAAACAATGAACCTCAATCATCGGTCGCAGATAACTATGTTCCAATATACATGGGAAAACCTAGGAGCTCATGAATAGTCTAGAACATACTATACATGTGACTCATCCTGAAGGCATGCCCTACTCAATGAAGTCATAACACCCAAATGCTCAGTGTTTCCATACCTGGCCTAACTAAGGGGCCCAATCCCCTAACAGAGCAAAGTCTGTACTAAGGGCGACTAGCTAGTGCGTAATCTAAACTAGTGTAGCAATCATTCACCGAAAATTCACTCACTATGATAGGTTCCGATGTTCATACTAAAAAGTTGGGTGATTCAAAAAATACTGACCAATAAATCCAACACATTAATTTTCATCTTACACCATCCACACACACAACAAAATCACCCCTAAATCACTCCAAAGGGACTTTCTCCCTCTTACCTTCAACTATCAACACATGAGGGTTCGTCCGAGACAAAAAATGAAGGAGATTATCTATCAAATGAGTCATCGGTGAGGTCGTGCAAGGGATAGGAGGTCATTAGAGGGATAGGTCATGGAGAGGGAGGTTCATCGGGATAAGGGAGTGAAGTTTTAGGTCTGAGGGGGGGAGGGGTCGGCATCACATGATTGGAGGAAGGGGGTTTTGACCGTGTCGTGAGGTAAAGGGGGGAGGGGGGTTGGCTGTGAGGTAGGGGGAATGGGTTAGATTAGGTTTTAATTTCTTTTATTATTTAATTAATTATATTTTAATTTTGATTCAATTGATTAAATTTAAAAAAACGTAAAAATTAATAAAATTTAATAGAAATTTAAAAATAAATAACATAAGTGCGAAGTGTCGGGTCGGGGTGTGACATTTTTCATGATTATTTCAGTTATTATTCATATTATATAAATTAATCATATCCAAAAATAATAATAATAAAATAATTATCATATTTATACATAAATTATAATTTTAATACCAATCATGAAAGATGATTCTGAGAAATTGAATACACTATGATCATAGAGATAATAGGTCGTACGTACACATAACCAACGTTTCCATTTTTCAATGATCATTATGGAAAGAAGGTAAGTAATATTTTATCTTTCAAAATTGATCATAATATCATAGTATTTAATTAAATATACTAATAAATATCATCTATGTGGTTTTCTGATGAAAATAGAGTCACGTCACTTTGTAAAGGAGGTATTCCACATGTACACAAATAATGTTATTCTCTTTCAGTGAGTGAAATGGTAAGAAATAAAATTATATAATATATTTTCATGATGATAAATATTTTATTAATATCATAATTATTTCATTTATATCACATATATTTATTAAATTTATCCTTATCACCTTCCACGTAAAGTTCTAGTAAAAGACAAATCACATCGCTTCGTGAGGCGGTAGTCATCCGTACACACGAGTGACATTATCATATCCCCTACAGAGTGGAAAGTAACAAAGTTATATAGAATATAATGAATAAAAATGAAAAAATATGTTATAAATATAATATATATACTTTATATTCATCATCACACCCAACTGTGAGAGGTGGTAATTGAAAAACAAATGACAACTGTTTGTGAGGCGGTAGTCTAGCATACAAACAAATGATGATTTTTTAAACCATTTGATGGAAGTAGGGATGGTTGTAGATAATGTACTAAACATAATAAAATTTTATTTTATGGAATATATTGAGTTTATTATGTCATCATGTTTTAATGATAATTTAAGGATGTGAATGAATAAGTAAAATAAAAACACTCATTAAAAAACATTACATCTTTTTTGGGTAACCTCCTTAGGTTTGCACCAGAATCCTTCCTAGGTTGGATTTATGCCCAAAATAAGGCTTCTAGTATGAGGTTAGGGAATTTGGGAAGTTATTTGGTTATGTATTGGCTGAACCAAAATGTCTTTAAGGTGTGAAGAGGATAGGAGAGTGGGTGACCTTTTATAAGTGAGGTGAGAGACACGCTTATAATTTTGGGAAATAAAAAAGTGTACCCACATTTTTCACATTCCACATGGGTCCAAAATAGAGTATTATATATAATTAAACATTATAAGGTCTAAATATTTCATTAAAATATATTTTATAAAACTTTTTAGGTCATTTTAACCCTTATATTTTTAGTTTAACCCCTCGATAAACCCAATTTTACCATAACCATGATAAATAATTTTTACTATTTTTACTATTCATTATAGTCAAAAATGAAGTTTACCTTATAAAATAATATAAATTATTATGATTAAAAATATGTAATAAATTTTTATAAATTAAATTCATAAAAGTGGAAAAATTAATTTAAAATTAATCTCATATACATGAAGAGAAAGCGGGTTTTTAAAGAGAAAATGTTCAATGTTTACAAAGTATTTATATAAAAATTCAATATAAAAATGATTACAATGACCTAAATTAGATTTATAGATATATTTAATTTTACTAATTTTAATTTAAACCCAATTTAGAATATAAGTTAACTTTATAAATAATTTAAATGAAAATGTATTTTTCAATTAAAATTCAGTATTTTCACTATACATTAAAAAATAAAACATTTTAGAAAATCCAAAAAATTAACCATAAGATAATTTTGATATTATGATTTAAAAAATTAATTTTATTTTTTAAAATAAATTTTATAAAAAAATTTAAAAATTAATTTTAAATTATGTGCACAAAGGGGGACTAAATCGCCTTTTATAAAAAAAATAGTTTTTAGAAAAACATTTCTTTTTCTTCCAAATGATTATTTTTTTATTTCTAATCAATAGAAAAAAATGTACATGTGTAAACTATATATTTTTAATAATTTAGTTAGTCCTATTCATACTTACTAATTTAATTTATAGGTTATAATGATTACGTTTAAATAATATTTTAATAGAGTATCACATTTTGTTTAAACCCGGTGTTGTGTGCATCACAAGCTATCAAAGAAATTAAGTTTATTATAAAAGAAATATATTGTAAATTATTTGGGTTTTACATTATTTCATCCTATAAAAAATTTAATCCTTGAAATTTCATGGATATTAACTTATGAATAGGTAATTCTAGTTTTTATTCATAACATATTTGGTTCCGATATTGGTTCCTCCATTTTGTGATTTCTCAAAAGTACCTTTACCAGATGAGTTATCGCATTCCTCAACACTTTCTATCTAGTATCAAGAATAGGGATGGGTTCTTAATATTAATGTAGATTATGTTCCAACTCTATTTCATTATATGTGAGCACATGTATTAGGTCTATCATTTACATCCTTAGAAATGATATATAAAACACATCATGTAATTTTGAGAGATTTGGTGGAATTAAAAAAGGATAAGAAAAAAATCCAATAATTTCAATAATTTCAAAGGGTTCGATGTACTTGGGGCTGAGTTTCTATTTCTTAATGAACCTTATAACACCCTTCCATGGAGATACTTTCAAGAAAATATGATCTCCCACTTGGAATTCCAAATATTTCATCTGATTATCGACATAACACTTTTGCCTATTTTGAGTTGATTTAGTGTGATCCTGGAAAGACTTTACATTTATTATTGTATCTTCAACATGTTTTGGGCCTACAAGTTTCCTTTCACCAAATTCATCCCAACAAGTTGGATTACGAAATCTAGTGCCATATAATGCTTCATACAACATCATTTGAATACTTGAATGAAAAAAATTGTTATAGAAAAACTCTAGAAAAGGTAAATATAGATCCCACATACCTTGAATGTCAAGTGAGAATAACATAAAAGTTTATTCCATTGTATGGATAGTCATTTTGGATTATCCATCTGTTTGAGGATGGTAGGCAGTTCTCAAATAAAGATTAGTATCAAGATCCTTCTAAATACTTTTCCATAATTTCGATGTAAAATGGGGACCTAAATCAGATAAAATTTAAATATATTCCCCATTAATTCTTGAAATTTAATTAATAGAGAGCCTTAAAAGGTGATCAGAAGGTAAATATTCTCTTGTACAGAGGAACTATGTAGATTTGGATAGGTGACCAACGATTGCCCATATTGCATCATTATTTCTAGGAGTATTTGGTAGTTTGTGACATATTTCATAATAATGTCATCCCATTTCCACATAAGAATAGAAAGATGTTACATAACTCCTCTTCAATTCTGCCTCATAGATTTCACTTGTTGAAAAGCTAAAAATATAGACACATAATCAGCAATTTCCCACTTCATGTAATCCCACAAAAAATGTTCCCTGAAATCCTTATATATATTTGTGCTACCGAGGTGTATAGATAAATTTTAGATATGATCTTCATCCAACAATTCCCTTTTTAGCTCAGGTAGATATGGAATATATAATCTCTTTCCAAATTTCATAACATTGTCTTTTCAAATGAAGTCTGCTAATTTCCCATCATTCATAGCTTTAATTTTTTTCTGAAATTTCTCATCATCATATTGAGAATTTTTTATATTTTATAATAAATATGGTTTTTCAATAATTTAAAAAATGAGTGATGTATCCCCATCCTTATTAATTACCATATCCATCTTTACTATATACATAAATATAGGATCCCCCTCAATACTCATTTTGGTCAGAACTCTATGATATTTCTTACTCAATTCATCCTCTACCTTATTTGATTTTCTTGGGTGGTAGTGTATTGAGAAATAATAATCCTTAAGTTACTAAATCCATAACATTTTCCTCATATTGATCCCTTATATAAAAATATTTATCTTAGGATTTTATGATCCTTGTATATCTCACATATTTTACTATACAAATAATGTCTCCATATCTTCAATGCAAAGATTACAGTTTCCAACTCAAGATCATGGGCTGGATAGTTCTATTTGTGATTCTTCAATTTACATGATTCATACGAAATAACTTTATTGTTTTCCATTAGGACATAACCAATTCCATTCTTTTATGCATCACTATATATCACAAACCAATCATTTCCATATGGTAGAGTCAAAATAATAGTATTGACTAATCTCATATTCAGTTTATCAAAAAATTCTTCACATTATTTTTACAAACAATATTAACTTCTTTATGTATAAGATTTATTAATGGGTTATCCAATCAAGAAAAATTATGAATGAATCACCGATAGTAACCTAAGAAACCAATGAAACTATGTACCTCACTTATGTTCATTAGTATAGTCCATTATATGATTGCCTTTGTCTTCACAGGATCAACTGAGATTCTATACTTAGTGAAAATATGGTCAAAAAAAGAAACTTCTTGAATCCATAAATCACACTTACTAAATTTCCCATTTAATTCTTTTCTTATAAGAGTCACAATAATGATACACAAGTTATTCTCACAGTCCTCATAGATTTTATAATACATAAAGACATCGTCAATGAATACCAACATAAATTATCAATATATTCCTTGAATACTCTATTAATTAGATCCATAAAAATAAGGGGATCATTAGTCAATCCAAATGGAATTACTATAAACTCATAATGTTCATACCTCGTTTGGAAAGTTTTATTTGAAATGTCTTCCTTAGTTACTCACAATTGATGATACCCAGAATGAAGTTAATTATTTTAAAAATATCGGGTTCCATGAAGTTGATTGAATAATTCATAAATATAAGGAATATGATACTTGTTATTTCTCATAATATAATATATTTTCCTATAATAAATGCATAGTCTCATGAATCCATCTTTCTTCTTAACTAAGAGAATAGCGGCTTCCCATGGTGAAACACTAGGGAGAATAAATCCATTATCACCCAAATCCTCTCGTGGTTTCTTCAACTCCACTAATTCCATTGTGTCCTTTATATAGGGAGTCTTTGATATTATTCTTGCATTAGGGTTATAAATGTAAAACTGAAATTCACAATCTAGGGGATTTATAGATAATTCCTTAGGAAATACCTCAATGTATTCTTGTACAATAGGTACATCCTCAATTTGAAGATTACATTCTCCATACCTATATTTTTTTTCTCTTCTTCCCCAAGAATCTCATTCAGTGAAGATACTAGTGGTGGATCTAGATATAACTTAGGTGATTAAGTCTATTCTCTAAAGATAAGTAATTTTACATCTTCCTCACAAATCATAATTTCCATCTTCTTGTACTAATGTTTTCCATAATATTTTGAAATCTAGTCCATACCAAGGATTATATCAAATTCAACCATTGGTAAGAAAATAATTTCATAAAATAAATCATGTTTATGTGTCTTAATGGGGACTACCTGATGCATTCTTATTCTAGTGAGACTTCCCTATGAGTTTTGACTGACAACTCCCTTCTTAAATTAAAATGGAGATGTATAATTTTCTTGGAAAACTAGGTATATATAATAGAGTGAGAGGATAAAAAAATAAAATAAATCATTATATAAATTTGAATATAGGATTAAATTACCTTCCACCACATCATTGGGTACTTACACCTCAGTTTTATTGATCCCATAATCTTGTACTTCTCCCATTGGACTCTTCTATAATTGATTCCCTTGACACTTGGGGAATTCATTTTCATAGTTCCCCATCTTCCTGAAGTTGAAACACTAAATAATAGTGTTTTATTTATTTCCTTTTTATTCATGATCCATATTACCCTTATCTATACACTTTAAGAAACTCCTAATACCTTTAAGTATTTCCCAGGGTGATTCTTCCAATAATTTTTAAAAGATGGAAATCACTACATTCTCTTCTTCTTATTTGATGCATTCTCTTTTTCATGGTGTTAAAATGACATATTCTTCTCTTAATTTCCCTTGAATATGTAATATTTAGATAATTACTTCTTTTTTATGGAACATAAAATTATTTAATCATATGAAGATAAAAATTCAAAGACCATCACCCTTTGGATAGTTGGCTTAAGCCCTTAAAAAATGGTCATTATTTCACTCTGTGTTGTGTATGTAATCTTTAGAATACCTAGATAACCTTGTAAAGGTAGCTTCATAGTCCTCAAAAATTTCTTCTCCTTTTTTACTTTAAGTTAATTAACTTTATTTTTATTTCAGTTTTTTCTCACAAGGGAAATATTTATCGAACAATTTATCCTTAAAATCTTTCCATTCCATGAGTTCTATTTTATCTTCCTCCCCAATATTATGGATCAAAAATGACGGCTGATTAGAATCACCTTTGAGATAATACACTAAAAGTGTAACCTTTTCCTTTTCACCACATCCCAAAACTATAAATATCTTCTCTAAATAATTAATCCATTGCTTAGTTGCCATTGTATTAATATTCCCACTGAATGATGGTGGATTATTTCATATGAATCAATCCAACATAGGAGAATAATGTTATGGAATAGGTTTCTCCAAATTAGAAATGTTATTTTTCATAACCTGGTTAAGCTACCTTAATATAATCATAATTTTCTAAGTTCCAAAACTAGCTATATTGGATTCCTTAGTAGGATAATATCTACATTGTCCATGAGTATTGACATCCTTATTTCTTCCAGGATCTATTTCTAAACAATGGAATATACTATATTATCTCATAAAATTTTGAATTTTAAATCATAATGTATAATTCTAAATATTATGTAACACTTAACATAAATTTAGAATTTATTTATTTTTAATCTCAGAATTATAAACATGGTTTCTTTGGGGATATCTTTATTTTTAAATCATTTATAATGGTTTGTTAATAAAATGTGAATTA
Source organism: Viscum album (assembly GCA_963277665.1). Taxonomy (NCBI): domain Eukaryota; kingdom Viridiplantae; phylum Streptophyta; class Magnoliopsida; order Santalales; family Viscaceae; genus Viscum; species Viscum album. The sequence goes on from OY728142.1 coordinate 897,642,466, forward strand.
TCCTAAGCATATCCTCCTGGAGTGTTAAAATAGGTGTGTAGTAAGTCACATTTTCATACACCATGTGATGATATATTTGATCCCAATGTGCCCTTTTCAGATTTATTATACCGAGGTAACTTTGTGCCAAAACCATGTCCACTTATAATATCCATATTGAGATGTATTTCTAGAAAAAACCACATAATATATTTCCTACCAAAACATTAGTATGTTCTTATATGATTATACTCAAAGTATATCATAGGTTTATGTTTCCTAATATATGTTTTCCTTAATCTAGTTCCAAGGGTTTCTACTAAACCTCCATGTAATTCCAACTGTAACAACCCTGACCCTAGTAGCCTAGAGCTGGTGGCTGTTTTATTACATTGTCATAGATACAATGGGTTAAATCCTGAAGGATAGATCAGTTTAGTAGTTTTGAAAAACTAGATACATACATGATACCCATTTTATATGGGGATATAAAATAAAATTATAGAAATGGAAAACATTTGGAATCCTTGAACTCATTCCAAGAATTCTTCTTCATATCCTAGGTAAAGGAAAAAAATAAGGGTGATCTCAAATTCTTAGTAAGGGTTAGGTATAGTGGAAGATATCATGAATAAATAAGAATAATCAATATGTAAAGGTAAATAATTGAATTCAAATTCCATTTAAGTAACTTGAATATCATTATAAGATAGTTCATAATCAATATAGAAAGGTAAATAATTGAAAACGTGTGCCATTTAATCAATAATCTGAGACTTAAATGCATCCAGAGATAATATCATAGTGAAAATATCATGGATAATAATGATAACTGAATTATAAATGTATAAAATTATTAATTATTGGACATAATTATCTCATAAATCATGATACTTATATTTTCAATATCTTTCCTCAATATAGTTTAAAACTACTTGGTAAAAACCTATTTGATTTGGCTAACTGGTTTGTCTCATGAGACTGGTTCATGCATCAAGGGGCTATTGATAACTGTCCCCACCTTTATATTCATGTCCAAATAATTCCTCATATATATAATAATATATTTAATTAATGAATCAATATTCCTTATCATAAAATATCCACACTGAGTAAAGGAGATAGATTTATCAATATTTTTCCAGTTAATTAAATAACTTTTAAAGTAAATGTTGTATGAAAAAATGGTATATGGTTTAGTAAAAAATCATATACATCATACAATAATATTTATATTTAATATAAATGTGATTTACAATGAAACATTATCAAAATAAAGTGATTATTTCAATAGAAAGTTAACAATTACAAAAGAAAGTGAGATTGTACAATGAGTTTTACCCCTTGGTAATTTTCAAGTCAAATCCCCTTGGATGAAATAATTCAAATTAAAACAAAAAATATCATGAATTGTGAAGTGTTCATGATATTAGATTTAAAAGTTTCATTATATACACCTTATAAAATAAATTAGGTGCACAACAATAAAATGTGCCTCAATGAATGGAAATTTAGATGGAGTCCCTTACCTCATGCTTTCTTTTGGTTGAAAATGTTTTAACCTCATGTATAGTAGTTTTAAAAAAGTTTATTAACCTATAATAGAACCATATTAATATTTATAATATCATATAATATCCTTTTATAACATCTTATCACCTGTTTGTTAATAATTTTTCATTATTTTCATTATTTTGGATGTTTATTGTCATGTTTTCTCATTCAGGGTTTGTCGTGAAAGTTATAGTTATTATGAATATTATATAGTTTAAAAATATCCTGAATAATAATAATTAATTAATTATAATATTTATAAATAAATTATACTTTAAAGAACAATCATGAAATATATTTTTGAGAAATTAAATATGTTAGGATCATGAAGATGATAGGTTATACATACGCATGAGTAACGTTCTATTTTTCAATAAACATTATATAAAGAAGGTAAGTAATATTTTGTATTTCTAGAATGATAATAATATACTATTAATTTTTTAAATATACTTATATATATCATCTATGTGTTTTGTGGTGAAAATAGAGTCACATAGTTTCATGAAGGTAGTAGTCCACACGTACACAAATGACATTATTCACTTTCAGTGAGTGGAAAGATAAAAAATAAATTGATATATTCTATTTTAAAAATGATAAATATGACATTAATATAATAATAATTTCATTTATATCACATATATTTATTAAATGTATTCTTATCAACTTATTTTTAAAGGTTTAGTGAATGATTAATCACATCGCTTCGTGAGGTGATATTCCGTCGTACACACGAGCGATGTTATCATATCCCCTAAAGAGTGGAAAGTAAAAAAGGTATATATAATAAAATGACTTCATAGGTGTAATTGTTTAATAAATATAAAATATATACTTTATAACCATCATTATACCCAACTATGAGAGGTATTTATAGAAAAATGAATAACATCGGTTCGCAAGGTGGTAGTTCATCGTACACACAAAAGATGATTTCTTAACCCATTTGATGGATGTGGGGATTGTTATATGTAATTTAATTAACATAATAAAGCAATATTATATGTAATATACTGATTTTATTATATCATCATGTTTTAATAATAATTTAATGTGGTTGAGGAAGAAATAAAATAAAAATGCTCATTGAAGAACGTTACCTCTTCTTTGGGTAACCTCCTTAGGTTTTCACCAAAAGCCTTCCTAGGTTGTATTTTCTCCCAAAAATTATTCTAGGATTAGGGGAGGAAATTTGGTAAGTGATTTGGGCAGGTATTGGTGGATCCAAAAGGTTTTTAAGGAGTTATTATAAAATAAGAGTGGGTGACCTTTTATAAGTAAGTTGAGTGGCAAACTTCTATTTTTTGAAAAGAAGAAAGTGTACCCATATTTTTAACGTTGTACAAGAGTAAAAAATGGATTATTATCAAGAATTATACATTATAAGGTCTAAATATAGCCGTAAAATATATTTTAGAAAACTTTTATGTCAATTTAACCCTTATATTTTTAGTTCAACCCCTCAGTGAACCCATTTTTACCTTAATCACAGTAAATAATTTTTACTGTTTTTACTATTCGTTATGGTCAAGAACTAAGTTGTGCTTATTAAAAAATATAAATTATGATTATTAAAATTTTGGAATCAATTTTTTCAAATTCCATTCACATAAGTGGAAAAAATTAATTTAAAATTAATCTCGTAAACACGACGAGAAAGTAGGTTTTCAAAGATAAAAGTTTCAAAAATTTACAATGTATTTTTATAAAAATTAAAATTGAAAATGATTCTAATTAGATAAATTATATTAATATATATATAATTAAAATTAATTTTACTTTAAAACAAATTTAAAATATAATTTGACTTTATAAATAATTTAAACGAAAAAGAAGTTTTCAATTAAAATTTAGTATTTTTCACTATTCATCAAAAAATGAAACATTTCATAAAAATCCCAAAAATTCATCCAAAGATAATTTTGATAATATTATTTCAAAAATTAATTTTATTTTTTCAAATAAATTTTCTAAAAGTGTTAAAAATTAATTTTAAATTTTTTTTTGAAAATCATGACTAAACCGCCTTTTAGAAAAAATACATTTTTTCAAACAATATTTCTTTTTCTTACAAATAATTCTTATTTTTATTTATGATAAATAGGCAATAAAATTTCATTTATAAACTATATATTTTCATAATTTAGTTAGTCTTATTCAAACTTTCTAATTTAACATGTATTTTATAATGGTAGTGTTTGAATAAAATTTTAATAGAGTATCCCATTTCATTAAAAATAGGTGTTTCATGAATTAAAAAGATATCAAATAAATTAAATTTATTCTGAAATAAATATATTGTAAATACTTGGGGTGTTAAAACTTGTTCAAAAATTTGGGTCTTAGAGAGATAAAACTGACTTAAGTTTCTCTATAGCTAGCTGACAGGTCACTTTCTTATCCTTATGGTAGTGTAGATGACTTATTAGTTGATGTAGGGAAACTATATTTTCCCATAGACTTCCTTATTATTAAGGTGGAGTGTGATAATAAGGTCCCAATAATTTTAGGAAGATAATTTGTAACCACAACTGGGGCTATCATTAATGTGTCAAAGAGTAATTTGAACCTTCAAGCAGGAAAGGATGAAGATGAATTTCATGTTTTTAAAGAGTCCCCTATTTTGGAGAGATGTAATCTAATAGATGTTGTGAAGAAGGTTTTTAGAGCTAGGGTGATCACCCTTTTGTCACCTGATTAATGAATTTATCATAAGACATTTTAATGCATGATTTTTTAAATTAGAATCTACATAGGAACTTTAAATATTGGGGATAATTGAGAGTTAAATTTGGAAATATATTGCTCAGGACCATGAATTTTTCCATCCTAAACCAAGTTATCTTGGTGACAATGTTTCTCACCCTATTCAATGTCTACAGCCCTCCCATGTACCCAACCTCGATTCCTCTTCATGTTCTTACCAAATTGATAAGAGTGGGTCCATTCATGGAACTTATTATACTAAAAATGAATGATATAAGGTGGAGTTTGTGTCTATAGTTTTTTGTGTTCAACATTAGGTTTAAGATAACTCTTCCCAATCTAATAAAATTGTGTTATAGGAGTTTCTGGACATTTTTCCAAATGTGGTCAGCAGGTCTGTCAGTGCTCCTTTGAGTTGTTCTGGTGAATAATTATCTATTTTGGGGATTAAGATGTTTAAAGTGATCTAGAAAAGAATTTACCGATTTCTCACAAAGGATTTAAGTATTTAAATTTTGTTTGTGGTAATCATCCTTCTCATTTTATTAATCCATTTTCTAAACATATTTATTCTCTAAGTGTGTGGGGGGGAAGTGAGGATTGAAGCTGGTCATCTTGGGAATAGTTTTGAGCCTTATAAATATTTTCTTTATTCTTTGAATGAAAATATGGGTCTTAAATATATTGGTGGAAGAAGGCTTATTCCTATTGTTTTAGATTATTTAGGGATAATTCTTTAAGTTCTTGTGATAATTGAAGTCTTGAGTGAAATTTCTAAATTTTACAATCAAAATAGTCAAGTACCAGTTAATACAGAATCCTACACTTTAAATGATATGGATAGAAAAGTTTAGGGGTAATTTTTGGATGAAGGATTTAAATTTAGAATTTAATAGGAGGCAACCCATGGTTTTTAGTTTGTTGCATTCAGTTTTCTATTTGAATAAATGCCTCTTCCTCTAGTGTGTGATTCTCGTGTACTTGTCACCATTTCTTTAAAATAATTTCATTGACACAAACTCCCACTTATCATTAGTTTATCTTAATGGTTATTAAATAATGGAATTTATTTTTTATCTTTAATTTACTTTTTGAGACTTTCTCTAGAGTTATAAAAGTGTATTTCTATGCTCAAGGAGTGACATTTTTGTATTCTTGGTTGGTTGATAAATTGTGCATGTCATGTGTTAGAATGGTTGATCAAGTGATATAAAGAATGAATGGTAGTTGAAGTTCCTAAGGTTTAGTGTTTGTATGGTAGGTTGATTGGTTTTGTAGTATGAGAATAATAATTGGGCACAGTATATCAAGTTCTTGTGTGAGATTGGCTACTTTCTTAATTAGTAGTAAATTTTTTCAAGGATAAATAAGTTTTAATTACAGATGCTAACTGGATAACATCTTCTTTACCCTTTCTCTCGGGTAATATTATCTCAGAACTTTAAATTCTATCTCATGTTTTTTTCATTTTTTAGGAGCTATAATTTTCAACCATAGTATTGTCTTCATGATTATTTCAAGTAAGGTTATAAATTATTTCTTTAAATGGATAAATATTCTTCAAATATAGGGTAATTGTTTTATCTTATATAATTCTACATTACAACCCTTAATTCCTTAATGAAGCTGCAAGTTTGTGTAACTTTTTTACATGTAGTATTTCTTGGAAACTCTGTTTTGGTCACTGATACTTTTAATAATCTTTCTTTGAATTATTTTGATGTCACTAATTTTTAGTTTTTGGGATACTTTGAAATTCAATCTTGAACTTACCTTTAACATGAAATTTTGGGAATTCTGTTTCTATGATTTGTGGATAGATAGTGTCTAGTGGGGATATTATATGCATGTTTGGTTTTTATAATTGTTGTGTGAAAAATATTCTTTTAGTTTTCTTGTTACCCCTTATAGTATATTTTTCTGTACTTTATTTTCAAATCATTTTGAACCAAACTATTTTAAATGTTTCACTTACTTTAAAATTCAACAATGATGACACTATTGAGTTTTAAATGTGGGGGAGGTTTATTAAATGAGATAAATAACCCATAAAAACCCCCTTAATTTTTTTAAAATTTGTGATTTTTTAAGAATCAATTAGACATTTTTAGTGTGCGGAAATTTTTCTTGAATTTTATGGTTGTGATGAAACTTTAAGGAGATTAATCTTTAATATCTCATGGGTTACTTGGGAAAATTATTTTTCTTAACCTCTTGAGATTAATTATTTTTTTATAATATTTGGGAGAATTATTTAAAACTATCATTTATTTTGAAACCTTTTTTGGATTAAAAAAATATAAGATATGCATTTAAATGGTCTAAGAAATAAAAATCCTAATCTAGGTTGAACATATTATTTATCATTATTTATTATTTTATTTTTTTAACTACTAGATGAGTTATTATTTTCCACTACATATTAATTTATAATCATCCAGTACTATGTCTAAATTATGCTCAATTGTTTAATTATTTGTGTTCATTCACCTAGAGGTAAATATAAATTTGTAACTCCCAGTTAAATTCTAATTGATGTTTGTTTAATTCATTTCATTTTTTGTTAAAAGTATATCATCTTTTTTAAAACACTAACCTCTTTTGCACTAATAATGCTTATTTTTTATAGGAATAACATACTTTTTACATGAGATAATCTATAAGGGAAAATCATTTTTAAAATAAATTCACTTTGGCATTTCAGTTATCCAATTTTGGGATTTATTTTTTCCATTAAATTTGGACTATGTGATTTCTTGAGGACAAACAACATCTTTAGTATGGGGTAATTTGATTTGGAATTTATTAGTTGCATTTTAAAAATAATTTCTTATATAAATTATGTATTTTAATGTATAAGTTATTCAAATAATGTTTATTTATAGATTTATAGTTAATTTATAGTGGAATTAGTAAATCTATGAAATTTATGATAATTATTTTTGTTTTCTTGTTTAATTTATCAATTGTTCATTATTTGAGTTATTTAATAAATTCATTTTGAATTTTATTTTTAATATTAATACTTGGGTTATTTATTATATTTTTGGTTTTGTTAATTTGATAATTTCTTTCTTTCTTTATGATAATTAATTAATCTTTTATTCTTTTAACTTTTTTATGAGTTTGAATTAATGTTAAATTTTTTGATTTTAAATGGTCATTTAGTTAATTAATTAATTAACTATTGAAACTTTATTTTAATTTTTAATATTTTATTTATTTATTTTTACATTTGGTAATTTTCAACAAAATGTTGTTTTTAATGTTTTGGTTTTTTTTTGAATGGTAATTTATAATTTTTTATTCTATTTGTATTTTAGAAAAATAAATTTGACTCGATTAAATGCCATACATGATCAAAATTTGGCATCATTTCTAGGAATGAGAGTTCACTAGGATAAAATGAAGTGATGAGTGAGGGTTGTATCCATATCGAATGCTGAGTGGGTGTGTGCATCCAAAACAAAAATAAACAAAACCATTCAAAAATAATGGAATTGTGGAGAATATGGTGATAAATAAGAAGTGAAATGTCACGACCCGTCCTCGGGGCCGGTGCCGTGACTACCCCAAGCCCGCCTCTCATAGGCCAGGGGCTGGCGACTAGCACCAAAGGTATAAACCCTGATAAAAGGGGAAGGCATTTCCTTTATAAAGTAAACAAACACCACCGAGTAAGCAAGCTGAAGTAAACACTAGTAAACTGGGTACAACTGTAAGTGCTGGAAAGTAAATGGGTCAGAATACAAACCCAACTGAAGTAAAGTACAACTGAAAAGAAAGTACATCAACTAAAAAGTAAAGCAGCAACGCCGAGCCGTCCACTGGAAATCTCACCTGAAGGGTGGGTACAGATAGCCTCCTCAGCTCCTCGGGTCCAGTCGTCCGCTCCGTGTACATCCCACCCAGTGGTCCACCTCTGGGTACCGACTTGCTCCACAAGCCTCAACCACGATCAGCGTTGTCTGTCGTCTGCATCCAACATAACGTAGTGCGGGCATAGCCCGTGCAGGGGTGAGTATATGCTACTCAGTAGGGACCCCGAGACCCCCGATGGTCTCCTAGAATTGACAAAGGATAATCCACAAAGGAAAGGTACAATCACGAAGTAACAACCAACACTTCTTAGATATATGCCCATACATATACCTAAGTCATCAATTCCAGTTCGGCTCCAACATCCGAGCCCGAGTTTGACCTAGTCCACACAGGATAGAACAACCAATCCACACAGGATAACACAACCCAATCCACTTAGGATAGCAAGTCAATCATATCGAAGATAATGATTGAAAATAAAGACTCAGCTCACCCAGGTATACTTCTTCATAAGATGAGAGAGATGATCAGATGTAGCCACTGATTCATCTAAGATGTCAGACCCACGTAGGATACAAGACCAGCTAAGCTGTCAGACCCACAAAGTATACAAGACCAGCTACTCTGTCGGACCCACATAGGATACAAGTACAGAGTCAAATACTGTCGGACCCACGTAGGATACAAGAACAGTAGTCACGTACTACTGGACCCACCAAGGATACAAGAACAGTAGTCATCATCATCTAACCCATGGAGGATCCTAGTACAGTCGTCGTCGCTGCCGAACCCACAGAGGAGTTCAGTGTAGTCGTCGTCGCTGCCGAACCCACGGAGGATTTCAGTGCAGTCGTCATCGTTGTCGCAGTCACAGCCAGCTCTAGGGTTCCCGCACACAGCATGCTCGATTTTCGGGAGGGTCCGCTCCTCGAGCCAAGGGGGTCGATACATCAACTGAAACGTAGTCCGGAGTTGATGTATCCCAAAGTTCAGTTTCGACAAAAGGAACTCAGCGTGACAGATGGCGCGTCAATCGGATGTTCGGTCTGAGAGTTATAGGCTTTTTCGTCCTAGGGGCCCGGTTGGTTTTTAAGTCAAAACCAACCTGACCATACTCCAACTATATCCAAACCTTGAGCTGAGTAATCCAAAAGGTCTGTCTCATTAAGAGGAATCCAACAAAGTCGATGGCACGTCAATCGGACGTCCGGAGCTCAAGTTATAAGTGTTTCAGCTCCGAGGGCCCGGATGGTTTCGTGTTCGAACCAACCCGGCCATACACAAAATTCTATGAAACCATGAGTGTAATATACCAAAAGGACCGTCTCGATCCAAGGATCGCATCTCAACTGACGGTGAGTCGATCGGAGGTCCGTAACCCAAGTTACGTGTGTTTGAACGAACCTGTCCATTTTTAGGGGTTTTGGGCCCGGACCGACCCGGCCTGAGACCACATGGGTCGGCCCAAACCGGGTCGACCCGACCCTGGTACACGTCCGGCCCATCAGGGGGAAGCCCGGCCCGGCTGGCCCGGCGCGGCCAGTCCCGGCACGGGCGCCGCGCGCCGCGTGAGCGCGGAAGGTGGGGGAACTGCCACCCCTTCGAACCGGACGGCGGACCTGTGGGGGTTCCATCCTGCTGCTTTGATCGGGGGTTCAAAACCCCGGTTTTTCGGATCTGGACGGCCGTTACGGTCAGCCAGTGTGTTGTGCGGGACCAGCCGGTCCCGCCTCCTGAGCACCGGTGGCCGGCGGCTCCGGCCGCCCTCCCCTACTCCGCTGCGGCGTGACGGCACGACGGCGCGACGACCCTCTGCCATGGCCCCGCTCCGGTCGTGTCCTCTTTCGGCCTCAACGGCGCGGCGCGACGGCACCACGCTTCTTCGCCGCATTCCTCCTTATTTCTGCACGGTGTCGTTGCACCGCGCCGCCTTCGTTCGAGCCGCAATGAATACAACAACAAAGGGGGAGGAGGATCGACCGTGTTCGGGTGGTCCGACCTCCTCCCGTTAAATTGATAACAGGCGGCCCAAATATTTAATAAAGAATTCAAAGAATAAACACTTCGTAAAAACATACCCCTACCTTGAAGAAGTCGTCGAAGGAAGATTTTCGCGGGAAATGGTGTCGCGATAGTGGTTCGTCGTTGGCGTTAGCGAGCGTTCGAGAAGAGGATGTTGTCTCACACTGGCTGCAGAGAAGGGAGAGATCGGCACGTCGTCTCTCCTTGGTGCTCTGGCGTTCTTCACGTTCTTCAATGAGGAAGAAGACATTCTTTAAGGCTCGTGTATTTTCTCCCCAATCCTTCTCGCACAACAATTCAACAATAATAAAATAAGGCTTCCCTTATTTTATTACTCATGCCAACCTTTTTAAAATTCAAAATGAATTCACCGAATTAATTAACGTGCATTGTCAAATTAATGAGGCGTTTTATTGGCATGTAATTTAATGTGGAGTAGATACAAAATAATTGCTATAGGGGAAATAAATGGGGTGTTTAATGGGGTGTTAGGAATTCTAAGGAGGTGGGGGCTCGTGTGGGCCCCACCCCAACTTCCTCGCATCATCCTTTCTCTAACACTTAACCCATCGGTAAAGAAATAAAAATAAAATGTAAAACAATTTTATTTTTATTCCTCTCATTTTTAACATCTCCTCCCAAGCAAAAGCAACTCCAAGAAAGGTCTTCCTAAGAAATTATCGGCGCTTCAGTTTCATCAGTGACCTCGGATTTCGATTCTGAGCACCGATTCAAAAGTTAGAAAAACCCGCTCATTTGTTCACTGAACGTACCCGAGATAAACTTCAGAAAATGACTCTGGGCACACTGGGCCTCAGAATCAGGTGCCGTCAGAAACTGCATACTCGTAAAATCCAAAATAAATTAAGAAAAAAAAATCCTTGAAATTTACAGGTCTTTACATTACTCCCACCTCAGGATTTTACATCCCCGTAAAGATAAATCACAAAATAGGGGAACAAATGAGGGTACTGAGCACGCATCTGAGCCTCCCGCTCCCAAGTTCTCTCCTATAGGTTCCCGTGCTGCCATCTGATGCACACTAGAGGAATCGACCGCCCATGTAGGACCCACTCATGTCGATCCTCGATCTCCACCAGGACCTCCAGAAAAGGCTCCCCATCGTCAATGTCCATCTTCCCATAGCGATGATATGCATCGGGTCGTGCATGTATCTCCTCAGATGAGATACGTGGAAGACGTCGTGCACCTGGTGCAATTGAGGTGGTAGAGCCAGGCGATAATCCACCTCGCCTATCCTGCTGAGAACCTGGAATGGTCCGATGAAGCGCGGAGATAACTTTCCGCCCCTGCCAAATCTTCGTAATCCACATTGAGGTGAGACCCGCAAGAAGACGTGGTCGCCATACTCGAACTCTAGTGGTCTCCTCCTCCTGTCAGCATAAGACTTCTGCCATCTCTCAGCTATCCTCATCCGCTACTGGATAACCTGGACCTTCTCTGTCGTGGCCTGGACCATCTCTGGTCCCACAAGTGCTGACTCCCCAGGGTCTGTCCAACACAGAGGTGATCTGCATGGTCGGCCGTACAATGCCTCGTATAGCATCATCCTGATGGTGGAGTGGTAGCTGTTGTTGTACGCAAACTCCACCAAGGGTAGGTGATCCTCCCAGCTGCGACCAAAGTTGAGGACACATGCACGGAGCATGTCCTCGAGAGTCTGAATGGTTCTCTCCGTCTGACCATCCATCTGTGGGTGAAAGGCGGTGCTCAGACGTAGCTGCATCCCGAATGCCTCCTGCAACCCTTTCCAAATCCGGGAAGTAAAGCGAGCATCTCGATTAGAGATGATAGATGATGGCACACCATGAAGCCATACAATCTCTTGAACGTAGAGACGTCCCAAACTCTCTACTGATCCCTACTCTCTAATGGGTAAGAAGTGGGATGACATGGTGAGTCGGTCAAAAATCACCCAAATGGAGTCGTGAACTCTGCAAGTACGTGGAAGTCCAGTCACGAAATCCATAGATATCCCATACCACTTCCACTCTAGGACCTCTAAGGGTTGTACCAAGCTTGCTGGTACCTGGTGATTCTCCTTCACCTGCTGAAAGGTAAGGCATCGAGAAATGAACTCTGCCACAACCTTCTTCATACCCGACCACCAGTGCTGTCGTCTGAGATCCTGGTACATCTTCACCACTCCTGGATGTACCGCTAAATGGGAAGTGTGAAACTCTCTCAGCACATCCTTCTGTAAAGCAGTTGGTACCATGGTATGTCCCCTAAAAAGGACGACGTGCTCTCCTCCCATATAAAAACCATCAGGTGCATGTCCTGTGGAAATCTATGCACGTCGCGTCTCACAGTCAGCATCCCCTTACTGTGCCTCTCTGACCCACTACAGTAGTGGAGGAGTGAGTGTGAGTGACTGAAGAAAGGTTTCTTAATCTCTCTCCACGAAGGATATATGCAAAGCGGCTAGCTGCTCTGTCGCCTCCCCAAGTAGTTGAATGCTCGTCCTCCTACTGAGATAATCAGCTACTACATTCCCCTTTCTAGGAGTATAAACTATCTCAAAGTCATAGTCCTGGAGGAACTCGAGCCATCGCCGCTGTCTCAGGTTCAGGTCCTTCTGCGAGAAGATGTACCTGAGGCTCTGGTGATCAGAGTAGACTGTAAAGCACTCGCCCATCAGATAGTGTCGCCATATCTTCAGAGCAAAGACCACTGCTGCTAACTCTAGGTCATGGGTACTGTAGTTCTACTCATGGTACCTCAACTGTTGTGATCCATAGGCGATCACTTCCCGCTCCTACATCAGGACACATCCGAGTCTGGTCCCTGATGCATCGCAGTAGACTACGTACCCCAATCCCTCCTCTGGTAGCCTCAATATAGGTGTGATAGTCAATATTTGTCTCAGATCCTGGAAGCTCTTCTGACATCTATCTGACCACATGATGGGTTTCCCCTTCTTCGTCAAAGCTGAAAGTGGTTCCGAAACTCTGGAGAAGTCTGGCACAAACCTCCGGTAGTATCCAGCTAGTCCTAGGAAACTCCACACCTCTGTCACACTCCTGGGTGGCTCCCAAGCTAGCACTGTCTCGATCTTCATAGGATCCACCGCAACTCCCACCTCAAAGATGACATGTACCAAAAAGTGGACCTCACGTAACCAGAACTGACACGTCGAGATCTTACCATAAAGCTGGTGCTCTTGGAGTGTGTCCAGTATAACCCGCAAGTGGTAGGCGTGCTCCTCCTCAGTGGTTGAGTATATCAAAATGTCGTCAATGAAGACCACAACAAATCGATCGAGGTAAGGATGAAAGATCCTATTCATGAGACTCATGAACACTGCTGGAGCATTGGTTATGCCAAAAGGCATAACCAAGAACTCATAGTGGCCATACTGACATCTGAAGGACGTCTTCTGCACATCCTCGTCTCGAACTCTGAGCTGATGATAGCCTGACCTGAGGTCTATCTTCGAGAACCACCGTGCTCCCTTGAGCTGATCGAAGAAGTCGTTAATCCTCAGTAGTGGATACTTGTTCCTCATGGTCACCTGGTTCAGGTGACAATAATTGACACACAGTCGCAATCTCCCATCCGCCTTCTTGGCGAACAAAATTGGGGAAGCCCATGGTGAAACACTGGGTCAGATGAATCCCTTGCTCTACAAGTCCTCCAGCTGTACCCGTATCTCTCAAAGCTCAGCGGGAGCCATCTGATATACTGGAGTGGATATCAGGGCTATCTTGGGGTACAAGTCAATATAAAAGTCTACCTCTCTTCGAGGAGGTAGTCCTGGAACGTCGTCAGGAAAAACGTCTGCATACTGATCCACCACTACAGGAAAACTCAGACTCTTCACGTCAACTGCTCCTAAGATGAGGATAGCCAACTCATGAGTGATCGGTTGTCCTCTCCTCTATGTGAGTCTATCATGTGCTGCAAAGGCTCCCTTCTCGCCGGTGAAGGTGAACCTGCTCCCATCAGTGTGAACACATCGCACCTTGCGCCTAATACAGTCGATCTGAGCATGGACTGTAGATAACCAACTCATGCCCAAGATGACGTCGTAAGGCCTCGACGCTACTATAAGAAGATCCCATACGAAGCTCTCGCCTCTTAGAGTAATCTCACACTACCGGCACCAGTGCGTAATCGTCGAGTCTGCTCCCGTAGGAGTCTCTAGCCGTAAGGATCGATCCAACGGCTCCGTCGAAATCTCTGAGCTCCGAACAAGGGCAGCGGCAATGAAAGAATGATTCGCTCCTGTGTCTATAAAAACTGTAGTAAGGGTGGAGTAGACATATATAGTACCTCGAATCATCTCTGGTGCGTCGTGGTCGTAGTCCTCTGCTACCTGAAACTGAGCCTACCTCCGCCCGCCAGCTCCCTGTGGTCGAGGTGGACCTCCTGGTGGTGGTGGTGGTAAAGCCTCAAAGCGTCGCCCACCACCAGCTGCTCGGCCAGCTCCTCTACCTCGTCTTCCTGCTCCCTGAGGACCGCCACGGTCAACCCTCTGCCTCTGCCTGGGTGGTCCCTCAACCATTTTTTTCTCCTCTGCACGGTGGGTCGGGTAGTCACAAGCCATGTGGCCCTGCCCGCCGCATGTGTAGCACTGTCTACTCCTCGGAAGGCTGGCTCTGCACCGTGGGCCCCGCACCTCTGATCCAGTGTTCTGAGTTTGTCTTCCTGATGGTCTGGTCTGCCTGGACCCCCGTGACATCCGTCGACTGCCAGCTACAGAAGACTCTACTACGTGCCGCCCTGTGGTAGGTCTCGCTGCTGGGGTAGGCTCAGCAAGAAAGATCTCTACGAGCAGGGCTCGCTCCAGTACTCCTGCCTGCGTCGGAATGCTGAGGGAGATCATCGATGCCCTGATCTCATACCTCAGTCCCTACTCAAAGGTCCGGGCCCAGAAGAATGGTTCCCATACCATATCTGTTGAATAGCGTGAGAGATCGGTAAATCTCGCCGAGTACTGGGCTACCGTCATGTTGCCCTGCCGTAGCTGTAGTAGCTCCTGAATGTGCACCGCACGGAGGGTGGCTGGGACGAACTCCGAGAAAAACAGGCTCTCGAAGTCTGACCAAAGGAGAGATGCCTCGTCGTGCACCTAGACCATTAGGCTCCACCATCTGCCTGCTACCGCGTGCAGGAGGCTCACTGCAAGGATCACCATGAGGTCAGATGGTGTCCCCACTAACCTGAAAACTCAAACAACAGCCTCCAGCCAATCCTTGGATGCCTGAGGGTCTGTCTCCCCACAAAACCTGGGCAGTCTCTGATGCTGAAACTTGTGCAGTGCACTAAGTCGAGGTGCAATCTCATTGGCTGGGGCTGGTGGCATCGGTGGCTCAGTGGGTAAAGGTACCGTCGGTGCCTCCGCTGTAAAAGGGCCCTGTACCGAGGCCTCGTCGCTCGGTGGGCTGTCATCTCGCACAAAGCTCTGAACCCTAGATGGCTGTCATCGTGGGTCCATCTTGAAAAGAAACAGGTGCGCCATGGTCAAAATAGTATACCTGGTGAGCTGACACAAAGTAATCACGAAGAAAACTTTTGAAACACACATGCAATAAATGTTTTCGTGTACTGAGTCAGAAATCAGAAGTCAGGGTCCTGGTGTATGGATACGTCAGCCGCCGCACCAACACTGGACTCCCTGGACTAATAACCACACTCAATAACCTTAACACTATTACTTCACACAGAAGAAAGATCAGAGTCCTGAGTTCTGCGGTAGAACCGAACTCCTTTGATACCAATTTGTCACGACCCATCCTCGGGGCCCGTGTCGTGACTACCCCTAGCCCGCCTCCCATAGACCAGGGGCTGGCGACTAGCACCAAAGGCGTAAACCCCGATAAAAGGGGAAGGTATTGCCTTTATAAAGTAAACAAACACCATAGAGTAAGAAAGTTGAAGTAAACACTAGTAAACTGGGTACAACTGTAAGTGATCGAAAGTAAATGGGCCAGAATACAAACCCAACTGAAGTAAAGTACAACTGAAAAGAAAGTACAGCAACTAAAAAGTAAAGCAGCAACGCCGAGCCATCCACTAGAAATCCCACCTGAAGGGTGGGTACAGATAGCCTCCTCAGCTCCTCGGGTCCAGTCGTCCACTCCGTGTACCTCCCGCCCAGTGGTCCACCTCCGTGTATCGACTAGCTCCACAAGCCTCAACCATGATCAGCGTTGTCCGTCGTCTGTATCCAAAACATTGTAGTGTGGGCATAGCCTATGCAGGGGTGAGTATACGCTACTCATTAGGGACCCCGAGACCCCCAAAGGTATCCCAGAATCCACAAAGGATAATCCACAAAGGAAAGGCACAATCACGAAGTAACAACAAACACTACTTTGGTATATGCCCATACATATACCTAAGTCATCAATTCCAGTTCGACTCCAACATCTGAGCCCGAGTTCAACCTAGTCCACACATGATATCACAACCAATCCACACAGGATAACATAACCCAATCCACTTAGGATAGCAAGTCAATCATATCGAAGATAATGATTGAAAATCAAGACTCAGCTCACCCAGGTATACTTCTTCATAAGATGATAGAGATGATCAGATGTATCCACTAATTCATCTAAGCTGTCGGACCCACATA
The DNA here is from genome assembly GCA_963277665.1 of Viscum album. Lineage (NCBI taxonomy): Eukaryota > Viridiplantae > Streptophyta > Magnoliopsida > Santalales > Viscaceae > Viscum > Viscum album. Next base: position 897,659,156 of record OY728142.1, read on the forward strand.
GGATACAAGACCAGCTAAGCTGTCAGACCCACAAAGGTTACAAGACCAGCTACTCTGCCGGACCCACGTAGGATACAAGTATAGAGTCAAATACTGTCGGACCCACGTAGGATACAAGAAAAATAGTCACGTACTACCGGACCCACCAAGGATACAAGAACAGTAGTCATCATCGTCGAACCCATAGAGGATCCCAGTACGGTCGTCGTCACTGCTGAACCCACGGAGGATTTCAGTGCAGTCGTCATCGCTGCCGAACCCACGGAGGATTTCAGTGCAGTCGTCATCGTTGTCGTAGTCACAACCAACTCTAGGATTCCCGCACACAGCATGCTCGATTCCGGGAGGGTTCGCTCCTCGAGATAAGGGGGTCGATACATCAGTACGGTCGTCGTCACTGCTGAACCCACGGAGGATTTCAGTGCAGTCGTCATCGCTGCCGAACCCACGGAGGATTTCAGTGCAGTCGTCATCGTTGTCGTAGTCGCAGCCAACTCTAGGGTTCCCGCACACAGCATGCTCGATTCCGGGAGGGTTCGCTCCTCGAGATAAGGGGGTCGATACATCAACTGACATGTATTCCGGAGTTGATATATCTCAAAGTTCTGTTTCGACAAAAGGAACTCAACGTGACAGACGGCGCGTCAATCGGATGCCCGGTCTAAGAGTTATTGGCTTTTTCGTCCCAAGGGCCCGGTTGGTTTTTAAGTCAAAACCAACCCGACCGTACTCCAACTGTGTCCAAATATCGAGCGGATTAATCCAAAAGGTCCGTCTCACTAAGAGGAATCCAACAAAGTTGACGGCACGTCAATCGGACGTCCGGAGCTCAAGTTATAAGTGTTTCTGCTCCGAGGGCCCGGTTGGTTTTGTGTTCGAACCAACCTGGCCATACCCAAAGTTCTCAGAAACCTTAAGTGTAATATACCGAAATTACCGTCTCAATCCAAGTATAGCATCGCAATTGATGGTGCATCGATCGGAGGTCCGTAGCCCAAGTTATCGGCGTTTGAACGAACCTGTCCGTTTTTATGGGGTTTGGGGCCCAGACCGACCTGGCCCGAGACCCCCTGGGTCGGCCCGAACTGGGTCGACCCGACCCGTGTCTGAGTCCGGCCCATCAGGGCGCGGCCCGGCCCGGCTGGCACGGCCCGGCCCAGCTGGCGCGGGCCCCGTGCGCCGCGTCAGCGCGGAAGGGGGGGGGGAACCGCCACCCCTTCGAACTGCATGGTGGACCCGCGGGGGGTCCGCCCTGCTGTGTTGACTGGGGGTCAAACCCTCGGTTTTCCAGATCTAGCCAGCCGTAACGGTCGGCCAGTGTGCTGTGCTGGACCAGCTAGTCCCGCCTCCTGGGCACCGGCGGCCGGAGGCTCCGGCCGCCCTCCACTACTCTGTCGCGGCCTTGGTCCGACCGGCGCGGCACGACGGCGCCGCGCCCCTCTGCCACGGACCCACTCTGGCCGCGGCCTCTTTCGGCCTCAACGGCACGGCGTGACGGCTCCGCGCTTCTTCGATGCGTTCCTCCTTGTTTCCGCGTGGTGTCTTTACACCGCGCCGCCTTCGTTCGAGCCACAACAAATGCAACAACAAAGGGGGAGGAGGATCGGCCGTGTTCGAGCGGTCCGACCTCCTCCCGTTAAATGATAGCAGGCGGCCCAAATATTTAACGAAGAATGCAAAGAATAAACACTTCGTAAAAACACACCCCTACCTTGAAGAATTCGTCGAAGGAAGATTGTCACGGGAAACGGCGTCGTGAGGGTGGTTCGTCATCAGCATTGGCGAGCGTCTGGGAAGAGGATGTCGTCTCACACAGGCTGCAGAGAAGGGAGAGATCGGCACGTTGTCTCTCCTTAGCGCTCCAGCGTTCTTCGCGTTCTTCAACGAGGAAGAAGACATTCTTCAAGGCTCGTTTATTTTCTCCCCAATCCTTCTCGCACAACAATTTAACAATAATAAAATAAGGCTTCCCTTATTTTATTACTCCTGCCAGCCTTTTAAAAATTCAAAATGAATTCACCGAATTAATTAACGTGCGTTGTCAAATTAATGAGGAGTTTTATTGGCATGTAATTTAATGTGGAGGAGATACAAAATAATTTCTAGAGGGGAAATAAATGGTGTGTTTAATGGGGTGTTAGTAATTTTAAGGAGGTGGGGGCTCGTGTGGGCCCCACCCCAATGTCCTCGCATCATCCTTTCCCTAACACTTAACCCATCGGTAAAGAAATAAAAATAAAATGTAAAACAATTTTATTTTTATTCCTCACATTTTTAACATCTCCTCTCAAGAAAACGCAACTCCAAGAATGGTCTTCCTAAGCGAATACCGGCGCTGTGGTTTCCTCGGTGCTCTCGGATTTCGATTCCGAGCACCGGTTCAAAAGTTAGAAAAACCCGCTCGTTGGTTCACTGAACGTACCCGAGCTAAACTTTAGAAAATGATTTCGAGCACACCGGGCCTCGGAATCAGGTGCCGGTAGAAACTGCGTACACGTAAAATCCCAGATAAATTAAGAAAAAAAAAATTCCTTGAAATTTACGGGTCTTTACATGGAATGTGTGATATGATGATGAGAGTGCAAGCACATGAGCCTCAGCCTAGTTGGAGAGGACTCGCTAGGTGCATCCAAGAGACCCGAGATAAAATCCGGGTGGAGGCATATTTCCGGTTACTGTAGCAGGAACCGTAGCATGCACTATAGCAAGCACTGTTTGATACTATAGCAGCCATAACTAGTCATCCATCAGGGCCTTCAGCCACTAGTTTGGTCCTCATGTCCTACAAGGATTTCGGGACACCCAAGGACTTTGGGCCAGTTTATTCTCAAGGCCTTCGGGCCACTTTAAAGCCTTAGGGCCACCCCAAGGCCTTTGGTCCACATTAATGCAGGCCCCAAACACACTACAAAAAAGGAGCAGCCCTAGAAGAGGATTCAGAGCAGGTGCATTCACTAGAGCAGAGCCAAATGGATTGTCAGAATGAGAGGGTATGGCTATTCCACCAGTACCAGCCTGTGCTTGCACGGGAAGCCTAGCCAGACGGTCGTGCAAAGGTGGATAGCTACTATCAGGATGCAGATGCTGGGGAGGGGCAGTTCCTTTTAGATAGTCTCGTTGAATTCCATAAGACCTTTGGGTCATGTAATCTCCTAAGCCTACGGGCCATGTAATCTATGAGACTACGGGCCTTGTAAGGGTTCCCCCTCATCCCTTGAAAGTGGGGTTATCAAAAATTAATAAAAAATGAAGGCACTTGGGCCATTCAGGCAGGATGAGAGTGCAATAGGAAACAAGGAAGAAAAATAGGGGAAAACTTGGTTGAACAAGATTAATAATGATATATATAGACTGAATAAATAGAAAAATTAGTTTATGTTATTAATTAAACTTAAACCATTAAAGTGCTAAAAATTTGTGAAAAGAAGTTAAAAACATATAATTTTCATTAAGTGCATTACCTCACCTGGTGATCTTTTCCTAGTACTCTTGCGTTGTTAATTTTGGGAAAAATTATTAAATATTTTCTTAATCTCATCATCTTTCATATCATATAAGTATCCACTATAATATTGATCAACTAAGTTATGGTTTTATAGTGTGAGGTAATTGTAAAATACATCCATAAGGATATGGGGAGCTAACTGATGGTTGGGAAACTTCCTATGAATAGATATAAACCTATCCCATTATTCATGAAATAATTCTCCCTCATCCTGAACAAAGCCTGTAATCTTATGCCTCACTTAAATTTTAGTGTTTTGGGGAAAAATTTAGACACAAATTAATTGAACAGCTCATCCCAAGAGTTGAATATTTCCTCATCTGGGTTTTGAAAGCATTTCTAAGCTTTACCCTTGATACAGAAGGGAAAAAGCCTCAACCTTAAATCCTCCTCACTCAAACCTCATAGAGGAAGTTATTAGATAGAGCTATATAAATATATAATGAATTAAAGTGAATTATCTATGGATAGATTAATGCATGAATGATTTCTAGAGACTATCTGGAGTTGAAACTACCAAAATCTAGGTCTCAGGGGCAAGAGAAATGGGTTGTACAAGGTTCTAGTTCTAGTTTTCATTAATATTTATAATTCTTCCAACTTCCATATTTTCCATATTTTCTATTTATATTTTCCTTTGTTTTATAATTTTAGAATATCACTTATTAATTTCAGTAATTGGTTATTCAAGTTATATATTATATTATTGAATTTTCATATAGATTCAATTTTAGTGAATTTAATGAAACACACAGTGGCACTCAAAAAAATTTAAACATATTCTTTATATTAATTTTTTATGGTTTTTAATAAATTTATTATGTTTTTTAATGTGTTTTAAGGTTTTCTATTAATATTTCTTCCCTAGAAAAGATTCCATATTTTTATCATGGATTTCACTGAATCATGACAATTTTTTTAAACCCTACTTACTACTAATATAGTGATGAGTGGTTGTTGTATCCACAGGGAAGGCTGAGTGAGTATGTGAAACCCAAAAAAAATAAACAAAATCATTCAAAAACAAGGGAATTGTTGAGTTGATGATGAGAAATGAGAAGTAAAATTTTTAATGTGATGCTGAGAGTGAAATAGGAAATAATGAATCAGATTGGGGAATAACTTGGTTGAACAAGATTAATCAAGAGAGATCTTGACTGAATAAATTGAAATTTTGTTTTTTGTGCTTTAATTAGCTTCAACCATTAATGTGATACAAAGCTACAAAAATAAGGTAAAAACAACTAACTTTCATTGCATTCATCGCCTTGCCCAGTGATCTCGTTCAAGGAATGGAATCTCTATAAAAACTCAAAAAATGGATAATCTATAATTGAGAAAGCATAATCATAGCCTTTTCTAAATTAAGTACTTTGATTGAGGTTGAAAGGTTAAAAATTACATTACTCTTCACCTATCGATACTTGGAGTAAGGTATAAATGATACTCATTTGGATTTTAAAATGAAATCATTGAGTAAATAATAAACACTATGATCTTCTAGTAAATTAAACTAGTTTTCATTTGTGAAAAAAATTCAACTATTAGAAAATTAGAGAATAAGAAAAGAAAAAATGTAGTGTTGAAGTCCAGGAAGATCACATAATTCTATGATTTTAACTGAATTGAACATAATTAAACTAGAATTAACTCAATCTAGTACAAAATATCCCTAAATTATTTATCCAAATATGTTTTCTTAAGTAGTAATTATATAAAAGGAATTCATTTTAATAACACAATTCAAGAAAGTAGTATGAAGACATAAGGAATCTTTTCTAGTGAGGAAACTTCCTTCCTTGAGCCCTGAATCTCATGTTTATTCTCTAAGTGAGTGCCTTATCTTTATTTCTAATCTCATTTATGTGCTCTTTATTGTGGTTCAATGATTTATACCCATTTTTTTCTTTTCAATGCTCTATTTTTATTAGTTTCTCTTCTCACAGCCTCAAGTATCAACCAAGAATGTTACTTTACCTCGACATCTTCCTTGTGGAAAAAATGACTATCCAATGTCTTCAACATGGTATATTGATATAAAAATCAACATACTACCAACAGACTCACGTGTATAAGCTTCATCAATAAATTAGTGGAATTCTAGAAGGTTCCCAAGCTAAAATATCAACCTCAAATCATAATTCCTTATCTTAGATTTCAATATTCATTTAGAATTTAGGATCTCAACTGAAATTTCTTATTAGATTCTAAGAACCTTGAAGCACAAGACCTTCATGTATCCATAATAATCATGCATGCAGTGTTGTCACCTTGAAATAATTGATTGAAATGTTTGGGTGACCTTTCTACATAGACTTTTCCCCTTATGTAGTTGTTGAGGTTAGTGGTATCCTTGTGTATCCTAGTGCAACACACTAATTCACCTGTAATTTTAATGCATAGGATTAACAAGGAACTCGTCATATTATTTTAAACTACCTAGAACATAGATTTTACAAACCTAAATCTTCTCCAATTATCAAACACGCATTGGGTAATAGAGAGTTATTGTCATCATCAATCAAGCACTTCTTGTTCATCAGGATTTCCATGTATTAAATTCCATTGAGTCATCATCCTCTCAATATTTTCATCAAGCACACAATGTTTATTCAACTTCAATATTGGTGCCATAACATTGGAGATATTCAACGCCCCCATTATTTTTATTTTCAATCTCATCCATCAAAGACTTTATCTCTCCATCATCAACTCTATTTAAAACTTCAAACAAGATCATACAATGAGCACAGTCCTTAAAATCATCTGATTCACTATCTTTCAACATGTCAATCCCATTTTGTGATTACAAGAGGATACAAGGATGTGAAACTCTAGAGCAGGATGTCTGGATAATCCCTTTTCTCCTTCAGCAAAAGTTTCATCTATCCTTATCTTCGCACCTCCATCCACAAGTTCATCAACTAAAATGTTGTCAAATCGGTTTCATCTTTAGTTCAGCTTCACTCATCGTCAAGAATCCTCATCTTATCTAGTGAGTACCAGCCTAATCTAGTTCAGTGTCATCTTATTTGATCTCATTATGGGATGAATATCCAACCCAAAATAATTTTAACTCATTACATCATCACTCCATAGATCTCCACCTCGTTTCATCTATATATCCAAATTCTAATTCCTTTTTTAGATTCATCTCGAACAAAAAATATCAATTGATCTTTGATCTCTTCATGCAACTTGAGCTTGTGTTTCATTGCATATGACTCTTTAGAGATGATAAATCTTGAACAAGAATCTCAGTTAAGACAATTACCCATACTCAGGTTAATATGGGTAGAGTAGATAAAGTTTAGTCTCTCCTATTAATCCTCATGGATGCAAAAAATTTCCTTAGCATTGTAGCATAGGTGAGGGAGGAATGGTAGTAGGGCCTTCAAACTATAGTAGGGTGTCCCTTCTGATAGTAGAAAAGGAATGAATAGTAGCAGAAAATTGTGGCATTATAGAAAGTAATGGTGATGGAAGTAGAAACATTAGTGGTGGTAGTATATGAGGATGGTAGCAGAAGTAAGACATCTAGCAGTAGTGGAATAAAGAGTTTCATAGATCAATAGTAATAGAAGCATGTATTTTATCTCATAGTAGTAGTGCATCCATGATAAAATAAATTTCTTCCGGCGGTAGCTCTGTCTCGATTATAGAAAAAAAATCCTCTGGCAGTAGTAGGACCTTTGTACGGTCAGAGAACTAAAATACAAATAAAAATAAAAAAAGGTATAAATTATCATTCAAAAAAACTAAAACATTAAAAAAAATATTATTGAATATTACCAATTGTTAAAATAACTAAATAAAATATTAAATATTGAAATCTATCTTCAATAGTTAATTAATTAATTAATTAACTAAACGTTTAAACATCTAAAAGGAAAATATTTAAAATTAATTCAAACTCATAATAAAGTTAAAAGAATAAAAGATTAATTAATTATCATAAACTAATAAATAAAATATAAAATTCAAAAAAAATTAATCATTAACCCAAGAATTAATATTAAAAACAAAATAAATGAATTTAAAAAACAACTCAAAGAGTGAACCATTAATAAATTAAATAAGAAAAAAATATCATAAATTTCATTTGTAATGACCCAAAATTATATCAATGAAATTTCCCTTCTTATTATTATTTCATATAGTATAAATCACATAAATCCACTTAGAGAACACAATAAAAACTTTATAAATGAATAATTAATTAAATAAGAGGTATTTCTAGACGTTAAAGAACCTATACTGATGAAATAATAACTTGACCTTAGGAATAGTAATATGACCCTTATGAATAGTAAATAAGCTAAACGAATAGTAAACTCACCCATTAAAGTATAAATAAAATTTAGGCATCTTATAAATGAAATAATGATATAATTATATCATAGTATAAGAAAATAAATATTTTAAAATTTATTAATTAAGAGTTGGTATTTTTGTAAGTCATAAATATTTAATTAAAATTTTATAATTAATATAATTATTTAAAATAAAATTTATTTTTATAAAATATATTCATATATTAATATTTTTTTGTCTTATTATTTTAAGATAATTTTATGAGACCTTAGTTAATTTTTCCAAGTGTTATAAAAGCAGTTATAATATTAAAATTGGTATTTTTCGAATAAATGAAGATTTTAATTAAAATTTTAATTTCTAATATTTAGATATTTTTTTCATAAAATTTAGTTCATTTCTGAATTTTACACGTTGATAAATGGTTAGGGATAATTTTTTGTGATTTTTCTAAAATACTTGAATTTTTGGTAAATAGTGAAATACGACAATTTATGGTATATATATATATATATTATAAGATAAATACACTATTCCTTGAGTCATGAATGATTTAATCACCATAATATATAAATTTAATTAATTATTTTAATATATTTTATGATAACTTATAAATTATTCATAGTCTTGATCCAAAATAATAAACAAATGAATAAAATATTCAAAATAACCCATCTCCTCCACTATAAATTGAACCCCTAATCACCTCTTCTAATCACACCATCCAAGCCTTGATCCTTGTCTAAAATATTCCAAAGACTATTAAAAATCCCTTCCCCCATGTCTACAAGCTCTTGTTCTATTAAAAAGACCAAAACCAATCCCCTTAAGAAGATTCTCAAGGAGGAGAATTCAAGAGGTAAAAATCATCTTTCGTTTCTTTTATTTTATTTCAATTTATTTTGTTTTCTTGTCCTTACACCACCTCCCCTGTAAAATGAGACATGATAACTCTGTTATCATTTATATAATGTAATTTTATCATGTTAATGTAAGATCCACCATCAAACTTCTTTCTCTCTCTCTTTTATTCTATAAATGAAAACATCGCATGTGATGTGTCAATTTACTGACATCATGGATAATGTATTATAATTTTCCATTAATGCCTTCAAGGATAGAAATAAAACCATAATTATTGTTCTAAAATATTTTATTATAAATATTATAAGTTATTTATTATTCTGGAACTAGTATATATACATGATATTAATTAATAAGATAAAACTATTTCATGACGATCGAGAAACTGCCAAAATGATCTAAACAATTATAATTAAAGTTCTATATAATAAACCATCCTCATATCTGAAAAAAAAAATATAAGATCATAAAATCTTATGTATTTTAATTAATAACATATAATTCCAATTCTAGAAAATTATACCAATTTTAAATGAAATTTATTACTTATAAACAAGCAAACCGATCATGACAACCAAGAAAAAAATAATCCCAAACAAAGAAATTAAACTCTATAACTCATCAATAAAGAAATAAATGAACTTAATAAAACTATAATTAATAAAATAAATGTATAATTTTTTCTGAATTAATTAATTAATGAATTAATTTGATTACATAGGACGTTAAGGTCAAGTGAAAAACACATTTGGACATAAGGTAAGTGTTTCTTCCTGAATCTCCATTTTCATTCGAGTTTTTATTTCTCACTCTATAAACCAATGTAATTATTTTTTTATTTCATATAATTATTATAAATTATAATTATATGTTACAAACTCATTAATTATGATCAGTTCATCTTTTTTTATGGAAAATACATGTTTTATAAAGTCCCCTTCCCAATTCTTCCCAATATGCAAGCCTGAATAAAAGGAACGCCTCGATTTCTTACCCATTTTCAAGTGTCAATGATAATATGTTTTAAGAAACCATTATTGTAACACCCCACACCTACCTCATTGTCTTGAGTAGACGATGAGGGCTACTTGGCCTTAAGCGACGTCCCCAAGGTGCCAAAGGCTGGCAATAAATGTCGAAGGCTTCAAGGAACAGTGGGGAACGATTTTACCTTAAGAAAAAACCAACCAAACTAACAACTAAAGATGCATGCACTTTCAAACCCAATCATGTGATACTAACAATTCCATAACAAACCCCAAAACCATTCAACTAAACATTTCCACCAAACATCAGAGTACAAATCAAAAACTAAACAACAAACACCACGAGCCATAACACCACCACAGATCCACACCAAGCTCCGAGATCCAAGCTCCACCAAGACATCACAATGCACCACTAAAGGAGGGTGATACCTTAACTTTTCCCACGTCATGGTACACAACATCTGCAAAGACACAAAAGTACCAAAGGGGTGAGTACAACTACTCAGTAGGATTTCCCGAAATGACTTCTCAACACACACCACTAGGATAAAACTATTAGCACATTTATATAAAACAGTTTATATAAAAGAATCACAAGTGAAACCATTACCATAATCCAAACACACCCTTACCAATACATCTCACCCAAACCAAGAAACTAATGGAAATCCAAAAAAACATTCCACAATCCATTTCATCATTTACACATTAGCACAACAATTTCCATGTTGCAAAGCAATACACAACAAATCAACCATAACAGTGGAGCTTTCGTCCAACCGGTTCACCCATTCACAACTAGCGGTACTTCTTGACCACTTGTCTTTTGATAGTGGCCCTTATGTCCACTATCCATCCCCTTTGTATAGTGGTACTTACCTCCCACTTCCACACAACATTCTTGTCAATAAATAACCAAGTACATACCCCACAAAGGCCACAACAACATGCAATCAACCACTTCCATTACATGTCAACCACTTCAATAAATCACCCATTTATTGAAACCATCCATAAATCATTTTCTATGTAATTACACATTTAAATAAAACAACATCTTTATTGAAAACCATTTTCACAAATAATTCATAGAAACCCATTTTAAAATCTTCATTTTAAAATCCACAACAAGAAACACTTCACCAAAAAACCCACTTTTTCCCAAAAATCCCCAAAACATAACCCAAGGGATTTCTAACCAATTTCTCACATTAAAACACAATTAATTTCAAGCCAAACAAATTAATTGTAACCAAAACCATTTTCTCTAACCAAGTAGAGTCGAGAGAGAAGCAACCTACCTTCAGGGTTTCGGCAAAATCGACCCACAAGAAACTACTCCTAAAAATCGACGAGCGCACCACCGAAAACTCTCTAGATCTCCTTTCCTAACATCCAAAATCCTTAAAATTAACATCCAAGGCAACCACAACCCTATATATACACACAACGGGTGTATATCTAGAAAACCAAGAGAGAGGGAGATGTATATCTAGAGGAAAACACAAGGAACCCAAGAGGAGAGACTTACCCGGGAGAAACCACATTAAATACACCAAGAAAACTCTTCAAAACGCTTCCAAGACAAGTGGGAGAACACCTTAAACCCCTAAGAACCCAAAATCCAAAACTAGGATTGAGTGGGAGAGGGTTTGGAGAGAAATGAGGAAAGCCCGAGTGAACCCAGGTTTTAAAACCCTATTTTTAAATGGCCTCACGGTTTGACAAACCATGCGCTAACCGTGCGCATGCTACTGCCTTGAGAGGAGGGGTCTGTGCGGTTGCCTCACACAGTTTGACAAACCGTGCGCAGGCTGTGCGAAGCCTATTGTCTCCCCCTGCCCAATTTCCTAGAGAACCCGCATGGTTTCCCCTAACCGTGCTTCCTAAGAAAATCCTTCACACTTATCCAAAACCATTACAAACTCTCCCAACCTCTTCTCATGCACTTTAAACACATAAAGAAACATAAAAAAGGCTAAATACCTCAAACTGGGGGTGATACATTCTCACCACCATTGGACTTTCCATCCTCGGAAAGTAGTGAACCCACCTTTTGCTGAAAGAGCTCGGGCCACTGCTCGACCATCTCTTTCTCCTGCTCCCAAGTCTCCTCTTAGATCTGGACATGCCGCCACAAAACCTGAACCAGACTGATGCTTTTACCCCACAAGACATTCTCTTTCTTATCCACAACCTGCACTGGCACCTGCACCAACAAATCATCTGGCTCTAGCTTAAAATAATCCCATCGAAAAACATGGCCCAGATCCATCTGATACTTTTTCAACTGCAACACATGAAACACATTGTGCACCGCACTGAACCTAGGTGGAAAAGCCAAATGATAATCCACCTCACCAACCCGCTCAAGAATCTCAAAAGGTCCAATATACCTCAAAGATAACATTCCCTGCTTCCCAAACTGACGATGTCCCAACCTAGGAGAGATCCTCAAGAAAACATTCTCACTCACCTCGAACGACAACGGTCATCGATGATGATCTGTATACGATTTCCGATGACTCTGAGCCATCTCCATTCTCTTCCTGATTAACTTTAACTTCATTGTAGTCTCCTAAACAAGGCTTGGTCCAACCGTTGAGGACTCACCCATTTCCACCCAGCATAGTGGATAACGACATGGTCGCCCATACAACGCTTCAAACGGAGCCATATGTATGGATTCCTGATAACTGTTATTGTACAAGAAATCAACCAACGACAAGTGCTACTCCCACAAGCCACCAAAATCCATGACACAAGATCGCAACATATCCTCCAAAGTTTCTTTCGTCCTCTCGGATTGACCATCCATTTGAGGGTGATACGCCATGCTCATAGTCAAATGTGTCCCAAGGGCTTACTGCAAGTATTTCTAAAAACGAGATGTAAACCTCAGATCTCTATCTGATACAATCGAAACTGGAACAACATGCCTCTTTACCACCTCCTGGATATAGATTTTGGACAGATCCTCCACCATATGAGATTCATGAATTGGAATGAAATAGGTCGACTTCGTTAGCCGATCCACTATCACTCAAATGGCAAGGTGCTTTCTGACCATTCTTGGGAGACCTGTAACAAAATCCATCGCTATTTGCACCCACTTCCAAACAGGGATTGGTAAAGACTGAAACATTCTCTCTAGCCTCTGATGCTCTACCTTGACCTGCTGGAAAGTAAAGCATCTCGAAACAAACTCAGTCACACTTCTTTTCATACCAGTCCACCAGAACTGTGATTTCAACACTTTATACATTTTCTGAATTCCAGGATGAACAGACCATTTGGAATGATGATACTCCCTAAGAAGATCCTCCTAATAAGCAACTGGTATAACCACCTAATTCTGAAAACACAAAACTTAATCTCCATTCAGTTTCCAACTCTCAATGGTCTCCCCACCATTGAGTTTCAACCTCATGGTCACACACACAGAATCAGATATCTCTGCCTCTTTAACTAGTGCCACCAAGTCAAAAATCAACAAGACCGGAAAGAAGACCACTCTATCGCCCTGGTCCTCACATTCCAACTGCATGTCGTCTATAACTGACATCAATTGCCACTGGCCCGATGCATGTTTCACCACCTGAGCATATGATTTTCTACTTAATGCATCTTCCATAGAATTTCCTTTACCCGATGTGTACATGAAGTCAAAATCAAACGCCTGATGATATTTCATCCATTTCCTTTGCCTCAAGTTCAAATCCCTTTGTGAGAAAATGTGCTTTAAGCTCTTATGATCTGTATATACCGTGAATTTCTCACCGAAGAGATAATGAAGCCACACTTTCAAAGCATGGACCACTGCTGCCAATTCCAAATCATGAGTGGGGTAGTTCTTCTCTACACCCTCAACTACCATGATCCATACGCAACTGCATGATTCCCTTGCATGATAATGCACCCCAACCCTGATCTCGAGGCATTGCAATACACCACGTACCCTTTTGCTGTTCTGGAAAAACCAATATTGGTGATGATGTAAGGTGACCCTTTTGCTCTTTGAAACACTACTGACAATGTTCATTCCACTGGAATGGAACATTATTTCTTATTAAAGCTATCATCAGTGAAGCCAAATGTGAAAAATCACAAACAAAATTCCGATAATACCCATCTAGGCCGAGGAAAATTTGTACCTCAAACACATTCTTTGGTGGTTTTCACAAGATAACAGCCTATATCTTTTCCAGATCCATTGAAACAACCCTTTCAGAAATCACATGGCCTAGAAAATGGACTTCCCGTATCCAAAAGTCACACTTTGACAATTTGGCATACAACCGATAATCCCCCAACATCCCTAACAGTATCGCCAAGTGCTTCTCATGCTCCAACCTTGTCTTTGAATACACCAGAATATCATCTACAAACACCACCAAAAATGAATCCAGATATCTCTGAAATATCTGATTCATCAATTCCATGAATACCGTTGGCGTATTCGTTAGACCAAAGGGCATAACCACATATTCATAATGACCAAATATACTTCTGAATGTAGTTTTAGGAATATCATCCTTCCTCACCCGCAATTGATGATATCCTGACCTCAGGTTGATCTTGGAGAACCACTGGGCTCCCCTCAACTGGTCAAATAAATCATCAATTCATGGAATTAGATATCTGTTCTTTATCATAACTTAGTTAAGTCGACGATAATCAATACAGAGCCTCAAAGTTCTATCCGCCTTTTTCACAAACAACACTGGCGCTGCCCACAGAGACGTGCTAGGCTGGATAAACCCTTTGTTTTCTAGCTCTTCCAATTGGACTTTCAATTCCCGTAATTTAGTATGTGTCATCCAGTAAGATGGAAGTGATATAGGATTGGTCCCCAGAAAGAGATCAATCGTAAACTCCACTTCTCTTACTGGAGGTAACCTAGAAAATTATTCGGGAAAAACATCCATGAATTGATCCACTACTATCGGAAGAAAACTCTGTTAAACACCCTCTACCGATTCCAATGACATCACCCCCAACTGATATGATAACGTGCCCACTGCTGGTGCCAACAAACTCATACACCTTGCCTTTCATGTCTCTCTCCTCTAAAGATATGTATAACGCCATCGTGTGTCGTAAAAGCCATTGTCTATGCATTACAGTCGATGTGGGCCTTAAATTACACCAGCCAATCCATTCCCAGGATTACATCATACCCATCCATATCAAGCACTGAGAAATTCTACATTAGCTCATCCTCACCCACAACAATACAATATGCTCTACAAAAGAAGGATCAACAGACTCTTTGACCCAGAGGAGTTTGAAGTTCCAAAACCAAAGGCATCATTTATACCGTTAAACCCAGCAACTCAACCACACGTGCAACAATAAAAGAGTGTGAGGCAGTCGTATCAAACAGCACTTGCATCAAGGTAGAATTTAAAATAATAGTACCTTATAATGTGGATGGTCCTGAATGATCATACACCACAACCTACTCAGCTCCGAACAACTCCTTGGTTTCCACACTCTGCTCTTTATTTCCCTACTGAGGAGTTGTGGTGTTCCAAGAATCACCATAACTGGCTTTTCTCTGCTGACGAGGGGTATTATGATGTCCCCTTCCAATCGATGCATACGACATCTGTGATCCCCGATGATTGTCACACGCACCCAACCTTGGGGCATTCTGATAATATCGTTGTAGTGCCCCATCTTCTTACAATTGTGACATGCTCGAGGTTTTTTCATATAGTCCTTCTTGATGTGTGTCGTAGAGCCATACTAAAAACATCCTGGCTTTCTCTGGGGATTCAGAGGAATATTTACTGATCAGGTCATCGGATTATGTTCCATATTCCCACCCTGGGAATAAGTTTCCCTCCTCTTCTTGAACCCGTCATTAGAGTTCCCACTATTCCCCATGGGTACCACCATGATTCCTCCTCCCAGAGCTCCCAACAGATCCTGCTCAGCCACCGATGCTCAATTCACCATCTCTGTGTAATCACCAATACACAACACTACTATTTTTGAACGGATCTCTTGCCTTAACCATGCTTCAAAGATCCTTGCCTTCAACGACGTGCTACATTCCTCCTCAGGTGAAAACCACACTAAGCTCATAAACTTAGTTTCATACTCCATCCTAGAAATATGCTCTTTCTTCAGACTGAAGAAATCAGTTGTGTGATGAATTCTAAACGTATGATGGTAGAATTTTTTATTAAACAATTCCTCAAAGCCTTCCCACATCATACCCCGGTCCGTCCCTACTTGGACTACCAACTCCCACCACTAAAGAGTAAGATCCTCTAGCTTATACGTCTCTAGCTTTACTTTCAGCTCAACCGGAATCCCCAATAATTCAAAAATTCTGTTTATTCTGGATAGCCACGCCTCTATCCTTTTCGGGTCCGAATCACCCCTAAAGACGGGTGGATTCTACCTTTGAAACTGAGCCACATAATCAACATGCTTTGGATCTTCCTCTCTATTCATACTTCCCAAAGCTTGGAAATATTGTACTATGCTCTAGACTAACTACTGGTTCACTTGGAGCTCAGGTGCAACCAAGTTCTCATCAGCCACTTCCGGTTGGTCTCTATGAAGCCTAACTGGTTCTATTTCTATAAATAGAAAATAAACAACCATGAGTCTCACTTCTTTAGACATCAATAATTTCCATTTAAATTTTCATTACACAACACTATCACAACGAGGCTTTCCACCTTTGCACATTTTCCCTATTTCACCATTTTTGAAAATCAAACAATTTTCAAAATACCACAAGTTTTCATGTTTCAAATCCTTCCATTTTGAAACCCAATTCAGATTTTTCAAAATCCACACATTCATATCACAACATAAATCATTATACCCCAATGAAATATGCATCCTAGAGGGAAGTCATTTCTACCATGCATGACATGCTCATCGCATTGGCTACACCCACGACAATGAGATATCCAATACCTATAAGTGTCTCTAACCACTTATGTACCCAACTCCTTGGTAACTTGAAGTTCAGCATAAAAGGGTTAGCTACGTCCTTTTATGATATACATTCCAAGTTATGACATTCCTATGCCTTGTTACCATCCCGATTCAAGGAATATACCGCAACGAATGTCAAATACAAATCTTAGAATCAACTCCAAAGGACCGAACAAACTGATACCACTTGTAACACCCCGCCCCTACCTCATTGGATTGAGGAGGTGGTGATGGATTACATGGCCTTAAGCGATGTTCCCAAGGCACCAAATGTTGGAAATAAATATTGAGGGCTTCAAGGAATAGTAGGGAATGATTTTCCCTTAATACAAAACCAACCAAACCAACAACTAAAGATGCATGCACATTCAAACCCAATCATGTGATAATAACAATTCCATCACAAACCCCAAAACCATTCAACTAATCATGTCCACCAAACATCAGAGTACAAGGTGGAAGCTAAACAACAAACACCATGAGCCAGGACACCACCACATCTCCACACCAAGATCTGAGCTCCAAGCTCCACCAAGACATCATAATGCACCACTAAAGGAGGGTGATGCCTTACCTTTTCCCACGTCATGGTACACAACATCTACAAAGGCACCAAAGTGCCAAAGCAGGGGGTGAGTATAACTACTCGGTAGGATTTCCCCAAATGACTTCCCTACACATGCCACTAGGATAAAACCATTAGCACATTTATATAAAACATTTTATATAAAAGAATCATAAGTGCAACCATTACCATAAGCCAAACACACCCTTACCAATCCATCTCACCCAAACCAAGCAACTAAGGGAAAGCCAAACAAATATTCCACAATCCATTTCATCATTTACACATTATCAAAACAATTTCCATCTTGCAAAGAAATACACAACAAAGCAACCATAATGGTGGAGCTTCCATCCAACCCGTTCACCCATTCACAACTAGCGGTACTTCCCGACCACTTATCTTTTGATGGTGGCCCTTCTATCCACTATTTTTCCCCTTTTTATAGTGGTACTTCCCACCCACTTCCACACAACATTCCAATTAATCCATAACCAAGAACATACCCCACCAAGGCTACAACAACATGAAATCAACCACTTCCATTACATGTCAACCACTTCAATAAATCACCCATTTATTGAAACCACCCTTAAATCATTTTCCATGAAATTACACATTTCAATAAAAAAACATCTTTATTGAAAACCATTTTCATTAACCATTTTCACAAATCATTCACAGCAACCCATTTTATAATCTTCATTTTAAAATCCACAGTAATAAACACTTCTCCACAAAACCCACTTTTTCCTAAAAATCCCCAAAACATCACCCAAGGGATTTCTAACCAATTTCACACATGAAAACACATTTAATTTCAAGCCAAGCAAATTAATTATAACCAAAACCATTATCTATAACCAAGTGGAGTAAAGAGAGAAGCCACCTACCTTTAGGGTTCTGGAAAAATCAACCCACAAGTAACTAATCCTCAAAACTAGCAAATGCACCACCGAAACCTCTTTAGATCTCATTCTCTAACATCCAAAAGCCTTAAAATTAACATCCAAGGCAACCAAAACCCTATATCTACACACAAAGGGTGTAGATCTAGAAAACTGATAGAGAGGGAGATGTAGATCTAGAGGAAAACACAAGGAACCCAAGATGAGAGACTTACCTAGGAGAAACCACCTTCAATCCACCAAGAAACCTCTTCAAAATGCTTCCAAAATGAGTGGGAGAACACCTTCAACCCTTGAGAACCCAAAATCTCGAGTGAGTCTCGAGTGGGAGAGGGTTTGGATAGGAATGAGGCAAGCACAATTAAGCAAGGTTTTAAAACCCTATTTTTAAGTGGCCTCATGGTTAGCCCACACAGTTTGACAAACTGTGCGCTAACCATGCACACGCTACTACCTTGAGAGGAGGGGTCCACATGGTTTCCTCACACAGTTTGACAAACTATGCATAGGTCATGCGAAGCCAAATGTATCCCCCTTCACGGTTTCCTGGAGAACCCGCACGGTTTCCCCTAACCGTGCTTCCTAATAAAAGCCTTTACACTTATCCAAAACCATTCCAAACTATCCCAACCTCTTCTCAACTCATCCCATGAACTTTAAACACATAAAGAAGCATAAAAAAATGCTACATACCTCAAAACGTGGGTGCTTCATTCTCTCCACCATTGGACTTTCCGTCCTCGGAAAGTAGTGAACCCACCTTTTGCCGAAAGAGCTTGGGCCATTGCTCGACCATCTCTTTCTCCCGCTCCCAAGTCTCCTCTTAGATCTGGCCATGATTCCACAAAACCCAAACCAGACTGATGCTTTTACCCTAAAAGACTTTATCTTGCCTATCCACAACTCGCACAGGCATGTGCACCAATGAAGCATCCGGCTATATCTCAACATAATCCCATCGAAAAACATGGCCTGAATCTGGCTGATACTTTTTCAAATGCGACACATGAAACACATTGTGCACCGTACTGAACCTAGGTGGAAAAGCCAAATGATAATCCACCTCACCAACCCGCTCAATAATCTCAAAAGGTCCAATATACCTCGGAGATAACTTTCACTGCTTCCCAAACCGACGATGTCCCAACCTAGGAGAGATCCTCAAGAAAACATGATCACTCACCTCAAATGACAACGGCCATCAATGATGATCCACATATGATTTTTGACGACTCTGATCCATCTCCATTCTCTTCCTGATTAACTTGATCTTCTCCATATACTCCTGGACAAGGCTCGGTCCAACCATCGAGGACTCACCCATTTCCACCCAACATGGTGTATAATGATACAGTCACCCATAAAATGCTTCAAACGGAGCCATATGTATGGATGCCTAATAACTATTATTGTACAAGAACCAACCAACAATAAGTGCTCCTCCCACGAGCCAACAAAATCCATGACACAAGCCCACAACATACCTTCCAAAGTTTGTATCGTCCTTTCAGATTGATAATTCGTATGAGGGTGATACGTCATGGTCATAGTCAAATGTGTCCCAAGGGATTTCTACAAGGATTTCTAAAAACGAGATATAAACCTCAGATATCTATCTGATACAATCGAAACTGGAACACCATGCCTCTTTACCACATCCCGGATATAGATTTTGGATAGATCAACCACCGTATGATATTCACGAATTGAAATGAAATGGTCTGACTTCGTTAGCCTATACACTATCACCCAAATGGCATCGTGCATTCTGAGCATTCTTGGGAGACCTATAACAAAATCCATCATTATTTTCTCCCACTTGAAAATAGGGATTCGTAAAGACTGAAACATTCTTGCTGGCCTCTGATGCTCTGCCTTGACCTTCTGGAAAGTCAGGAATCTCAAAACAAACTCTTCCACACTTCTTTTCATACCAGCCCACCAGAACTGCGCTTTCAACACCTTATACATTCTCTGAATTCCAAGATGAATATCCCATCTAGAATGATGATAATCCCTAGGAAGATCCTCATGAAAAACAACTAGTATAACTATTCGATTTCAAAAACACAAAACTGAATCTCCATTCAGTTTCCAACCCTCAATGGTCTTCACACCATTGAGTTTCGACCTCATGGTCACACACTCAGAATCAGATATTTGTGCCTCTTTAACCAGTGCCACCAAGTCAGAAATCAACAAGATCGGAAAGAAGACCGCTCTATCGCCCTGGTCCTCACATTATAACTGCATGTCGGCTATAACCGACATCAACTACCACTAGTATGATGCATGTTTCACCACCTGAGCATATGATTTTATAATTAATGCATCCACCATCGAATTTCCCTTACCCGATGTGTACATCAAGTCAAAATCAAATGTATAAATATATTCCATTCATCTCCTTTTCCACTAGTTAAAATCCCTTTTTGAGAAAACGTGCTTCAAGATCTTATGATCTGTATATACCATGAATTTCTCACTGAAGAGATAATGACACCACACTTTCAAATCATTGACCACTACTGCCAATTCCAAATCATGAGTTGGGTAGTTCTTCTCATGCAACCTCAACTACCATGAGCCATACGCAACCACATGATTACCTTGCATGAGAACGCACCCAAACCCTAATCTCGATGCATCGCAATACACCACATACCATTTTTCTAGTTTTGGAAAAACCAAGATTGGTGATGATGTAAGGAGACCCTTTAGCTCTTCGAAAGACTGCTGACATTGTTCATTCCACTGGAATGGAACATTCTTTCTTGTCAAAGCTGTCATCAGTGAATCCAAACATGAAAAATCGCGAACAAAACGCTGATAATACCCATCTAGGCCGAGGAAACTTCATACCTAAAACACATTCTTTGGTGGTTTCCACGTGATAACAGCCTCTATCTTTTCCAGATCTACTAAAAAACCCCTTTCAGAAATCACGTGGCCAAAAAAACGGACTTCCTATATCCAAAAGTCACAATTTGACTATTTGGAATACTAATGATGGTCCCTCAAGATCCCCAACATTGTCGCCAAGTGCTGCTCATGCTCCACCCTTATCTTTGAATACACCAGAATATCGTTGAAAAACACCACCACAAATGAATCCAGATATCTCTGAAATATCTGATTCATCAATGCCATGAATACTATTAGCGCATTCTTTATACCAAAGGGCATAACCACATATTCATAATGACAATATCTACTTCTGAAAGATGTTTTAGGAATATCGTCCTTCCTCACCCGCAATTGATGATATCCCGACCTCAGGTTGATATTAGAGAACCACTGGGCTCCCCTCAACTGGTCAAACAAATCATCAATTCGTGGAAGTGGATATCTATTCTTTATTGTAACTTGGTTAAGTCGACAATAATCAACACAGAGCCTCAATGTTCCATCTTCCTTTTTCACAAACAACATCAGCGCTGCCCACGGAGACATGCTAGGCTAGATAAACCCTTTGTTTTCTAGCTCTTCCAACTGGACTTTCAATTCCTGAAATTCAGTAGGTTCCATCTGGTAAGATGGAAGTGATATAGGAATGGTCCCCAGAAGGAGATCAATTGTAAACTCCACTTCTCTTATGGGAGGTACCCCAGATAATTCTTTAGGAAAAACATCCATGAACTAATCCAACACTGCCCGAAGAACACTCTGCTTAACACCCTCTACCGATTCCAACAACATCACAGTCAATTGATATGATAACGTGCCCACTGTTGGTGCCAACAAACCCGTTGTACCCTGAATTTCATGATTCTCTCCTCTAAAGAGATGTCTAACGCCATCGTGTGTCGTAAAAGCCACTTTCTGCGCATTACAGTTGATGTGGGCCTTAAACGCCACCAGCCAATCCATTCCCAGAATTACATCATACCCATCCATCTCAAGCACTGAGGAATTCCACATTAGCTCATCCTCACCCACAACAATATAACATGCTCTACACAAGAAGGCTCGACACTCTCTTTGACCCAGAGGAGTTTGAAGTTCCAAAACCTAAGGCATCATTTCTACACTTAAACCCAGCAAATCAACCACATGTGCATCAATAAAAGAGTGTGAAGCACCCATATCAAACAGCACTTGCATCAAGGTAGAATTTAAAAGAATAGTACCTTGCATTGTGGATGGTCCCGACTGATCATCCACCACAACCTGCTCAGCTCCTTACAACACCTTAGTTTCCACACTCTTCTATTTATTGCCTTGCTGAGGAGTTGTGGTGTTCCGAGAATCACCATAATTATCTTTGATCTACTGACGAGGGGTATGTTGTTGTCCCTGTCCCATCGACGCATACAATGTCTACAATCCCTGAGGAGTGTCACACGCACCCGACCTTGGAGAATTCCGAAAATAACGTTGAAGATGCCCCATATTCTTACAATTGTGACATGATTGAGGTTGTTCTGTACAGTCCCACTTGATGTGTGTTGTAGGCCACACTGAAAATATCCTGGCTTGCTCTGGGGATTCGGAGGAAGATTTATCGATCCTATCATCAGATTATGTGCCATATTCCTGCCCTAGAAATAAGTGTCCCTCCTCCACTTAAACCCAGAATTAGAGTTCCCACTATTCCCCATGGGTACCACCATGCTTCCTCCACCCATAGCTTCCAATATATCCTGCTCATCCATCGATGCTTGATTCACCATCTCTGTGTGATCACCAATACATAGCACTGCTATTTTTGAACGGATATCTTTCCTTAACCCCACTTCGAAGATCCTTTCCTTCAACGACGTGCCACCCACCACCTCGGGTGAAAACCACACTAAGCTCGTAAACTTAGTTGCATACTCCGTCACAAACATATTCTCTTTCTTCAAACTAAATAAATTAGTTGTGTGCTGAATTCTGAACGTATGTGGGTAGAATTATTTATTAAACAATTCCTCAAAGCCTTCTCATGCCATACCCGGTTTCGTCCCTGGTTGGACTACCAACTCCCACCACTAAAGATCAAGATCCTCTAGATTATACGTCACTAGATTTTCTTTCAGCTCTACCATTATCCCCAATAATTCAAAAATTCTATTTATTCTGGACAGCCATGCCTCTGCCCTTTCCGGGTCCGAATCACGCCTAAAGATGGGTGGATCCTGCCTTTGAAACTGAGCCACATAATCAACATGATTTGGATCTTCTACTCTATTCACACTTCCCACACCTTGGAAATCTTGCACTATGCTCTGTACTAACTACTGGTTCACCTGGACCTCAGGTGCAACCAAGTTCTCATCGGCCACTTCCAGTTGGTCTCTACGACGCCTAACCGGTGCCATTTCTATAAACAGAAAAAAAACAACCATGAGTATCACTTTCGTAGACATCAATAATTTCCATTTCAAGTTGCATTACACAACACTATCACAACGAGGATTTCCACCTTTCCACATTTTTCGTGTTTCACCATTTTTGAAAATCAAACCATTTTCAAAATACCACCAGTTTCCATGTTTCAAATCCTTCCATTTTGAAACCCAATTAAGATTTTTAAAAATCCACAGATTTATATCACAACATAAATCATTATATTCCAATGAAATATGAATACTAGAGGGAATTCATTTCTACCATGCATGTCATGCTCATCTCATTGTCTACACCCACGACAATGACATATCTAATGCCTATAAGTGTCTCCAACGACTTATGTACCCAAATCCCCGGTAACGTGAAGCTCAGCCTAAAAGGGTTAGCTACATCCTTTTATGTTATACATTCCAAGTTTGGACATATTTACACCTTGCTACCATCCTGACTCAAGGAATATACCACAATGAATGTCAACTCCAAATCCGAGAATCAACTCCAAAGAACCGAACAAGCTAATACCACTTGTAACACCCCTCCCCTACCTCATTGGCTTGAGGAGGCGGTGAGGGATTACTTGGCCTTAAGAGAAGTTCCCAAGGTGCCAAAGGCTGGAAATAAATGTCGAGGGCTTCAAGGAACAGTGGGGAACGATTTTCCATTAAGACAAAACCAACCAAACCAACAACTAAAGATACATGCACTTTCAAACCCAATCATGTGATACTAACAATTCCATCACAAACCCCAAAACCATTCAACTAAACATGTCCACCAAACATTAGAGTACAAAGCAGAAACTAAACAACAAAAACCACGATCCATGACACCACCACAGCTCCACACCAAGCTCCGATCTCCAAGCTCCACCAAGACATCATAATGCACCACTAACGGAGGGTGATTCCTTACCTTTGCCCACGTCACGGTACACAACATCTGCAAAGTCACCAAAGTGTTGAAGCATAGAGGTGAGTACAAATACTCAGTATAATTTTCCCAAATGAATTCCCTACACATGCCACTAGGATAAAACCGTTTGTACATTTATATAAAACCGTTTATATAAAAGAATCACAAGTGCAACCATTACCATAATCCAAACACACCTGTACCAAGCCATCTCACCCAAACCAAGCAACTAAGGGAAAGCCAAACAAACATGACACAAGCCGTTCCATCATTTACACATTTGTACAAAAATTTCCATATTGAAAAGAAATGCACAACAAAGCAACCATAACGGTGGAGCTTCCGTCCAACCCATTCACAACAAGCGGTACTTCTCAACCACTTATCTTTTGATGGTGGCCCTTCCATCCACTATCCATCCCCGTTTTTGTAGTGGTAATTCCCACCCACTTCCACAAAACATTCCAATCAATCCATAACCAAGCACATACCCCACCAAGGCCACAACAACATGCAATCAACCACTTCCATTACATTTCAACCACTTCAATAAATCACCCATTTATTGAAACCACCCTTAAATAATTTTCCATGCAATTACACATTTCAATAAAACAAATTTTTTATTGAAAACCATTTTCATAAACTATTTTCACAAATCATTCACAGCAACCCATTTTAAAATCTTCATTTTCAAATCCACAAAAAGAAACACTTCACCACAAAACCCACTTTTTCCCAAAAATCCCCAAAACATCACCCAAGGGATTTCTAACCAATTTCAAACATCAAAACAGAATTAATTTCAAGAAAACCAAATTAATTGTAACCAAAACCATTATCTCGAACCAAGTGGAGTCGAGAGAGAAGCCACCTACCTTTAGGGTTCTGAAAAAATCAACCCACAAGCAACTACTCCTCAAAACCGACGAACGCACCACTGAAACCTCTCTAGATCTCCTTCCCTAACATCTACAAGCCTTAAAATTAACATCCAAAGAAACCACAACTAGATATACACACAACGGGTGTAGATCTAGAAAATTGAGAGAGAGGGAGATGTAGATCTAGAGGAAAACACAAGGAACCCAAGAGGATAGACTTACCCGAGAGAAACCACCTTTAATCCGCCAAGAAACCTCTTAAAAACGCTTCTAAAATGAGTGGGAGAAAACCTTAAACCCCTGAGAACCCAAAATCTTGAGTGAGGCTTGACTGGGAGAGGGTTTGGAGAGGAATGAGGCAAGCTCGAGTGAACTTGGGTTTTAAAATCCTATTTTTAAGTGGCCGCACGGTTTGCCCACACGGTTTGACAAACCATGCGCTAAACGTGTGCACGCTACTGCCTCGAGAGGAGGGGTCTGAATGGTTGCCTCACATAGTTTGAAAAACTTTGTGCAGGCCGTGCGAGGCCTACTGTCTCCCCCTACATGGTTTTCTAGAGAACCCACACAGTTTCTCCTAACCATGCTCAAATCGTGCTTCCTAAGAAAAGCCTCCACACTTATCCAAAACCATTCCAAACTCTCTCAATATCTTCTCAACTCATCTCATTCACTTTAAACGCATAACAAAGCATAAAAAAATGCTAAATACCTCAAACTGGGGGTGCTACAATTATTTTTATAAAATATCTACTTTTTTCCTGAAAAAAATTATTTTTTCATTTTTGGTTTTATACAAACAATCATGAAAAATAAAAATGATTTTTTCAAAAGAACTCTTCTTTACTAAGTAAAATTGGTATTTCTCTCAATAATTCCTAGATGATTATATTAGAATATTTTTATCTATTTCAAAACCTATGTTTAATTTTATGATTTATTGATATTGGTATCTTATGATATAACATATTTTATTAAATGTTTTATGATCAATTTGACTGTGGATGTGCTATCTTGATACCATTCACCATAATACTCAGAATAGTTGGTGATTATTTTTACATATTAGGAAAATTTATTTACATTTAGTATATATATGTGTGTGTTTTTTATGTTTAACCCCATTCATATTAGGAATTAATTGGAATTACTAATTTATGGGTGGGTCCTACTATAGCCCCCTGATGCATCGGTAGGTCTCATGAGACAAAATAGATATAGACTTGGTCGCGGCCTTGCCCATTTTTAGATATGGTTCTGGGTGAGGCCTTAATCATTTTTAGATTTCTTAGCCTAGTCCTTGATGGTATGTTTCAGATTTATAACATATTCATTCCATCATAATGATATTAGTAATTGATTATCCATGTGAATATTTTACTATTATAATATCCATGGTTAATCTTATTTCTCATGTGATTATTTATATGGAATTATTTACTCAGCTTCTATCCTTTCCATATCATGTTAAATATTATGTTATAATGGCATGTTTTTTTCAGTCATTCACCTTGCATCATTGTTTATATTATCTTATGTTGTATTATTTACCCTTACTGAGCATTTGAGATCACCCTTTTATTATCTTTTATTTTTTCCTCAGATATGAAGATGAATATTATGAATGAATTACAGGGTTAATCTAAGAGTTTATGGGTGTACCCAATAGAATTTATATATTTTATTTCCTTTCAAGTTGTAATATAAAGTTCATGTTTATATATGGATTCCAAAACTACTAAACCAATCAGTCCTTTGGGATTCAAGACTTGTACCTATTAAAATATATTAATGTAAGGCACCGGATCTGAGCTACTAGGGTTGGGATCTTTACAGTTGGTATCATAGAAATTTTAGTAGAAACCTTAGAAACTATATTTATAAAACATACATTAGAGAACATAAACCTAAGATAGAATTTGAGGATAATCATATAATAACATCCTATAATTTTGGTAAGTTGGAGATTATGTGGGTATTACTAGAAATACATCCATTTTGGATACTACAAGTGGGTGTGGTTTTGTAATATACATTCCTAGGGGTAAAAACTCTGAAAATGTTCTTGGTCCTGAATCGGGGTAACCTGGTACACAACAACGGGCCTTACCACACAACTTATTTGAAACTCCAGAGGGATATGCTTAGGATAATTCACATTTCCTTT
The DNA here is from genome assembly GCA_963277665.1 of Viscum album. Lineage (NCBI taxonomy): Eukaryota > Viridiplantae > Streptophyta > Magnoliopsida > Santalales > Viscaceae > Viscum > Viscum album. Next base: position 897,686,561 of record OY728142.1, read on the forward strand.
ACAAACCACTATAAAGGATTTAAAAGTAGATATGTCCCTAAAGAAACCATGTTTATGATTATGAGATTATATATACATAAAATTTAAATTTATTTTAAGTGTTTTACTAGTTTGAGATTAAAAATTATGATTCATAACCTAATTTAGTGTATGCCATTATTTAAAAATATCTCCTAGTGGAAGGAATGGAAATTGTATCAATGCACATATCCCATATATGGATTTCCCTACTATACAAGATAATGATATTGGTACTGGAGATGTGAATGGTGCTGAGAAACTTATAACTATATTGGGATAGATAACTCAGGTTATGAATAAAAATGTTACCTGTGTGGATTATCCTGATCCACAATATGGAGGAGCAATGATAGACTAATTTATGCAATAATAGCCTCTATTGTCCAATGGGACTAGAAACCCATTTATAGAAAAGTAGTGGATAAGTTACTTAGAGAAGATATTTCTTGATTTGGGAATAAATGAAAGGGAGAAGGATATCATGGTAGTGTATCGTCTCTCAGGAGATAATGATCAATGGTAGTCATTGATTCAAAATACAAAGGATGGGAATAAATTAAAAATATGTAATGGAGAGATTTTAAGTATATTTTCCTAGAAAAATATTTTCCTCATGAACCACGATCATACATGGAGAGGCAATTATTGAGATTGAAACAAAAAAAAGATAAAAACATTGTAAAGAATGAATCCAACTTTACAAGGTTATCAAGGAAATATATATACTACATACATAATCCAAGGAGAAATATTGATCAATTATTTTATGGTTTAAAACCATTCCTCTAAAGGGAACTAGTCTCCCAAAATTTCTAATCATACAAAGATATAGTCTCATGTGCTATCAATACATACAAAAAATTCTCTAAGTATTATTATTTTAAGGGAAAACAAGAGAAGAAAAGTTTGGTGGAAGAAAGAATGGATAAATGGAAGAATAAAAAATGTAATTTTCCAACATGTGATACTTGTGGAAGGAAACACCCTCATGCCTGATTAAAAGGAAAATAAGTTTGCTACAAGTGTGGTGAGAAATTACATCATGCTCAAGATTAAAAAGGAAAGAAATAAGTTACTAATTTTCAATGAAAAATTATAGGTGGATGGGTTACTATTCAAATGTTTGTCCTAAGCATCAAGGAAAATTTCCCAGAAAAGGTCAGGGGAGCAAGGCCAAGCTTATGCAATCACAAATACTGAACTTGAAGTTCCTAATGATGTGGTGGTAGGTACTTTAATTGTTTCCTCAAACTTATTCAATGCTTTATTTGATTCTCTATCATCGCATTCTTTTATATCTTCCCATTTTTTCAAGAAAATTAATCATTTCCCTTTTGATTTAATAAATATTTTTCAGTAAAAACTCCTAATGGAAGTATAATTGTAATAAAAATATGTCATTTGGTCCCCTTTATGATACGTAAATGTGCTTTAGTTTCTGAAATTATCATCATACTTATGATTTACGTTGATATAATCCTTAGTATGGACCAGATTTCAAAATATGATGTAAAAATATATTGTAAAAAGAAGGAAATTATGATTGGTGAGGAAGATGTAGAATACCGTATCTTTATAGAAGAAACCTCATCATCTAAGTCATATATAGATCCACCTCCATTATCTATTCTACATACAATTCTTGGGGAGGAAGATAAAACATCATCTATGGACAAGGAAAGAAATATTCAAATTGAAGATGTATCGATTGTGCAAGAATATATTGATGTATTTCCAAAGGATTTACCAAGATAACCTTCATAGAATAAATTTTATATCTCTATTTATTTAATTCTTGGTGAAATACCTATATCAAAGACTCCGTATAGAATTGATACTATGGTATTAGTGTAGTTGAAGAAACAAATATAAGAATTTAGTGACAAGGGATGTATTAACCCTAGTGTTTCTCTATGGGGATACCCTACTCTTTTTTTCAAGAATAAAGATGGATCCATGAGTCTTTGCATTGATTATAGAGAAATAAATGTTATTACAATAAAGAACAAGTATCACCTTCCTCTCATTGATGATTTATTTCATTGACTTCATGGAGTTCAATATTTTTTTAATATTGACTTTTGATCTGGATATCATCAATTGCATGTGAGGAAGGAAGATATTCTAAATACAGCATTTCAAAATAGGTATAGAAATTACGAGTTTATAGTAATTTCATTTGGACTGACTAATGAACCCTCTATTTTCATGGATCTAATGAACAGATTTTTCAAGGAATATCTTGATGACTTTATTATGGTATTTATTGATGATATCTTGGTATACTCAAAAATCTATAAGGAACATGAGAACTAATTATGGGTTATTCAAGAGTCTATTAGGATAAATGAGTTCTCTGGAAATTTTAGAAAGTGTGAATTCTAGCTTCAAACAGTTTCTTTTCTCAGTCGTATTGTCTCTAAGGATGTAATTTCAGTTGATCCTGTAAGGATAAAAGTGATTCAGGAATGGACTACACCAACGAACATAATCGAGGTACATAGTTTATTGGTTTAGCAGGTTATTATTAGTGTTTTGTTCAGAACTTTTCTCGATAAGCTAACCCATTAACTAAGTTTACTCATAAAGGGGTTAAGTTAATTTGGACAAAGGAATTTGAAGAATGTTGTGAATAATTGAAGAAGAGATTAGTGAATGATCTGATCATGACTCTACTATTAGAAAATGTTTGATTTGTACTTTATAGTGATGCATCAAAGAAAATACTTGGTTATATCCTTGTGCAGAATGATAGAGTTATTTCCTATGCATCAAGGTAGTTAAAAACTCCTGAACAGAACAATCCCACTCATTATCTTGAGTTAGCAACAGTATTCTTTACTCTGAAGATATGGAGACACTATATTTATGGTAAAATATGTGAGATATATAAATATTAAAAGAGAATGAAATATACATTCTCACATAAATATCTCAACACAATGAAAAGAATATGGCTTTATCTACTCAAGGATTATGATTTTTCAATACACTACCACCCAAGGAAGGAGAATAAAGTAGCATATGCATTGATCAAGAAGGATCATGAAGTTTTAAATAAAATGAGGATTGACAAGAATCCTATGTACATGGATCTATCAAAGATGGATATGGGAATTATCAAGGAAGGTGAAACAACATTACTTTTTCAACTGGTTATTCAACCATATTTATTGGAAAGGATTAGAAGTTCTCAGGATAATGATGAGAATCTTCAAAATAAAATTAAAGTTATGAATGATGGGAAGTTGGAAGAATTCATGTATGAAGATGTAATTATGAAATTTTGGAGGAGGCTATGTGTTCCCTATATACCCAAGATAATAATGGATTTATTAGATGAAACTACTGGAAACTTTTCCTATACCCAAGGTTTGAAATTGTGGGCATAGCCCACAAAACCATGGGTATATGATATACCCACGGTTTCAAGGAACCATGGGCTACTGAGGCATCGGTATAGCCCTAATCTATAACCATGATTTTAAATACATATACCCATGGTTTCCAAAACATGGTTATATGTGCATTCCACCATATTATTGACCCTATACCCATGGTTTTAAAATCAAGGGTATCATTTTTAAAAAATCGGTGGTCTCATGTTTCGATCCCTGGACCACCTCTATACGGTTATGGTGCCTAAGCACTACACCATCATTGCTCATTAATATATAAATATATAATTAATTATATATATTTATCTAACCCAAGGCAATAGGTGGAAAACCATGGGTATAGGTGTTCGTGTGAATTTTTTTGTCCTGCAAATTTTTTTTATTTTCTCTCCATAACACGGGAAAGGTATACCCACAGTTTTTAAAAACCGTGGGTATGGGTCTTGAAAAAAAACCAATACCCGTGTTTTGGAAAAACTGTGGGTATAGGTATCGAAAAAAAACCTATACCCATGGTTTCTTCAAAACTGTGGGTATAGGTATTGAAAAAAAACCTATACCCATGATTCTGTAAAAAAACCATGGGTATATGTTCCCATACTATCCCAATGCCCATGGTTTTGGAAAACTATGGGTATAGGTCCATTTTACAGTAGTGTTACCATAGATCAAATTTCTTTATATACCCTAGTATCACTAAGTTGTATGTAGATTTGAGGGAACATTTCTGGTGGGATAATATGAAGCGTGAAATTACTAATTACGTATCAAGATGTTTAGTCTTTCAATAGGTTAAGGTTTAAAGGCAACATCCTAGAGGTTTCATGAAACTTTTTCCTATTTTTACATGGAAATGGGATAACATTACTATGTATTTTTTCACTAGTTTACCAAAGAATCTAAGAAATAATGATTCCATATGGGAAATTGTTGATATACTTACAAAATCTACACATTTCCTCACTATAAGGGAGGATTTTCCACTGGATCATCTTGCACGACTCTATATTAATTAAGTTGTAAGGATTTATAGAGAACCTATTTAAATTGTGTCAGACCATGATCCATGATTTACATCAAAAAATTTGAAAAGTATTCAGAAATATTTGGAAACTGAGCTTCATTTGAGTACTTCTTTTCACCCTCAAACCGATGGGAAGTCTGAAAGGGCCATTCAAACATTAGAAGACATGTTGAGATCATTCTCACTTAACTTTAAAGGTATAAGGGATTAATATTTTCCTTTGGTAGAATTTTCTTACAATAATATTTTTCATTCTAGTATTCAAATGGAGCTATATAAAGCATTGTATGGAAAGATATGTCATACACCAACTTTTTTTGATGAAGTTTGTGAAAGGAAGCTTATGGTCCCAGAGCTTGTGGAGGAAACAACAGAAAAGGAAAAGACTATTTGAACCCATATCAACGTAGATAAAAGTTGGTAAAAGATCTATGATAATAATCTAATGAAGGAATTAAAATTTCAAGTGGGAGATCATGTTTTCTTGAAATTATCTCTATGGAAGGGTGTTATATGGTTTTTGGAATAAAGGGAAACTGAGCCCCAGGTACATTGGACCTTTTGAAATTGTGGAGAGAATTTGAGTTATAGCTTATCATTTAGAAATGTCACCTATCCTTTCTCAAGTACAAAATGTATTCCAAATATATTTTTTAAGAAAGTATAATTTAGACCCAATGCATGTCCTCACTTATGAAAGAATAGATTTGGATCCTGAATTATCTTACTGTGAAGAGCCTATCAGAATTCTAGACACTAAAGAAAAAGTGTTGAGGAATTGGACAACTCGACTGGTAAAGGTACTTTAGAAAAATCATAAAATTGAATCAACGACATGGGATCCTGAGGAACTTATGATGAAGAACTACCCAGATCTTTTTATGAGGTGACATTTTGGAAATTTCAAGGATGAAATTTTTATAGGAGGGTAGAATGTAACGACCCGGAATTCTATCAATGAAATTTCATTTCTTATGATTATTTTATATAGTATAAATCACATAAAATCACTTAGATAACACAATACAAACTTTATAATGAAGAATGAATGAAATTAGAGGTATTTCTAGAAGTTAAGGAACATATATCGATGAAATAGTAACTTGACCTTAGGAATAGTAATATAACCCTTATGAATTGTAAATCAACCAAATGAATAGAAACCTCACCCATGAAATTATAAATAAATTTTATTCATATTATAAATGAAATTGTGATATAATTGTATCACAGTAAAAGTAAATAAATATTTTAAAATTTATTAATTAAGAGTTGGTATTTTTATAAGTCATAAATATTTAATTACAATTTTATAATTAATATAATTATTTAAAAGACAATTTATTTTCTTAAAATTGATTGATATATTAATATTTGTTTGTCTTATGATTTTAAGATAATTATATGATACCTTAGTTAATTTTTCAAAGTGTTATAAAAGCAGTTATAATATTAAAATTGGTATTTTTCGAATAAATGATGATTTTAATTAAAAATTAAATTTCTCATATTTAGGAAATTATTTTTCATAAATTTAATTTAATTTTTTAATTCTAAATGTCAAAAAATGGTTAGGGTTAATTTTTGGTATTTTTCTAAAACACTTGATTTTTTTTGGGAATAGTGAAATAAGGTAATTTACAGTATATATACATTATAAGAAAAATACACTATTAATTGATTCATGAATGATGTAAGAAACATAATCTAGAACATAAATTTATTTTTTTAATATATTTAATGATAATTCTCAAAATATTCATATTTTTGATCCAAAATAATAAACAAATAAATAAAATATACAAAAAACACCCCTCTCCTCCACTATAAATACCACCCCTCATCACTCTTCTCCTAACACCATCCAAGCCTTGAGACTTGTATAAATTATTACTAATACTTTTCTTAAGTCCCTCCCCCATTTCTAGGAGCTCTTTTTCTATTAAAAATACCAAAACCAATCCCCTTAAGGAGGAGAATTCAAGAGGTAAAAATATTCTTTTATTTATTTTATTTTCTTTCAACTTATGTTATTTTCTTATCCTTCCCTCACCTACCCTGTCCAATGATAAATGATAACTCTAGTATCATTTATATACTCAATTCTATCATGTTAATTTAATATCCATCATCAAACTCATTTCTCTCTCTCTTTTATTCTATAAAATAAAACATCGCTCGTGAGAAAAGCCCTATACCAACGGTTTCATTTAAACCGTTGGTATAGGTGTTTGAGAATTCTGGGAAACTCTTTACCAATGATTCTGAACCGTTGGTATAAGTTTTTCCAGAATTCTCTAAAAAGCTTTACCAATGGTTCAGAACCGTTGGTATAAGTTTTTCCAGAATTCTGGAAAAAGCTTTACCAATGGTTCTGAACCTTTGGTAAATATTTTCCCAGAATTCTGGAAAAGGCTTTACCAACAGTTCTGAACCGTTGGTAAAGCTTTTTCCAGAATTCAGGAAAAGGCTTTACCAATGGTTCTGAACCGTTGGTAAAGAGTTTCCCAGAGCTGCTGCACTGCAGCCCCCAGAAGCCCTCCAGAAGCCCTACCATACACCTTCATAAAAAAACAGTGCACAATAGCCCTCCAGTATACCCTCCACTATACACAGGCATAAAAAATATCACAAAATCCACATACAGACTTCAAACAGTATAAAAAACACCTAAAATAGCCCCAAAAAACTCATATGACAACAATCATCCGGTGGTAATTCACCTCACCCATCAAATTCTAATAGGAATAATAGTTTGATAAATATCTATTAGAGTTGAATAAGATATTCAAATTGACTCAAATCCCATTTTTTTCTGATACTAGGTTTGGGTATGTAATGATTTGTGATGAATTTTTCTTTGAACTTGTATTGTTTATAATATATGGTGAAAAGATATTTTCTTAGGAGTCTCGTCACTTATAACCCCATGAGTGAAATAAAAGAGAGACTTTGAGTGGTTTCGTCCACACCACGCCTCTGATTGAGGCGGAGTTGACTCGTACACGTCACAAATGACCCATGGATACATGTCCTAAAGTATCAACAGTATCTGAATGCCTTTGGTCTGTTTTCCGTATGCCAGTTGTTGTTTTCACTTAAAATCCTGTCCATTTCAAATAAAAGTTAGACACCTTGAGTGGTGCTAGCCACACCGCACCTTGGATTGAGGCGGGGTTGACTCGTACATGTCACAAATGACCCATGGATCATTTTCCTAAAGTTTCAATAGAATCTGAAAGCATTTGGTCGGTTTTCCGTATGTCGTTTTTGTTTACTTAAAAGCGCATCCATTTTAAACAAAATAAAGACACTTTGAGTGGTCCCGGACACACCGGCCCTATTATTGAGGAAAGTTTGACTCGTACACGTCACATATGACCCATGGATCGTTGTCCTAAAGTTTCAACAGAATCTGAATGCGTTGGGTCGGTTTTCCGTATTCCAGTTTTTGTTTTCACTTAAAATCATGTTCATTTCAAATAAAAGTTAGACACTTTGAGTGGTGTCGGCCCCACCGCACCTCAGATTGAGGCGGGGTTGACTCGTACACGTCACAAATGACCAATGGATACATGTCCTAAAGCATCAACAGTATCTGACTGCGTTTGGTCAGTTTTCCGTATGTGGTTTTTTTACTTAAAAGCGCATCCATTTTAAACAAAAGAAAGACACTTTGAGTGGTCCCGGCCACACCGGCCCTCGGATTGAGGCAGGGTGGACTCGTACACGTCACATATGACCCATGGATAAATTTCCTAAAGTATCAATAGTATCTGAATACCTTTGGTCCATTTTCCGTATGCCAGTTGTTTTAACTTAAATCGTTGTCCATTTCAAAGAAAAGTGACAAACTTTGAGTGGTCCCAGCCACACCGGCCCTTAGATTGAGGCGGGGTTGACTCATACATGGCACATATAACCCATGGATCATTTTACTAAAGTTTCAATAGAATCCGAATGCGTTTGGTCGGTTTTCCGTATGCCAGTTGTTGTTTTCACTTAAAATCCTATCCATTTCAAATAAAAGTTAGACACTTTGGGTGTTGTTGGACACACCGTGCCTCGGATTGAGGTGGGGTTGACTCGTACATGTCACAAATGACCCATAAATCATTTTCCTAAAGTTTCAACAGAATTAGAAAGTGTTTGGTCGATTTTCCATATGTCATTTTTTTTACTTAAAAGCGCATCCATTTTAAACAAAAGAAAGACACTTTGAGATGTACCGGCCACACTGGCCCTCAGATTGAGGCGGGGTTGACTCATACACGTCACATATGACCCATGGATCTTTTTCCTACAGTTTCAACAGAATCCGAATGCGTTTGGTTGGTTTTCCGTATGTCAGTTTTTGTTTTAACTTAAACTGTTGTCCATTTCAAAGAAAAGTTAGACACTTTGAGTGGTACTGGCCACACCGCACCTCATATTGAGGCGGAGTTGACTCTTACACATCACAAATGACCCATGGATACATGTCCTAAAGTATCAACAGTATCTGAATTCCTTTGGTCTATTTTCCGTATGTTAGTTGTTGTTTTAACTTAAACTGTTGTCCATTTCAAAGAAAAGTGACACACTTTGAGTGGTGCTGGCCACACTGCACCTCGGATTGAGGCGGGGTTGACTCATACACATCACAAATGACCCATGGATCATTTTCCTAAAGTTTCAATATAATCCGAAAGCGTTTGGTCAGTTTTCCGTATGTCGTTTTTTTACTTAAAAGCGCATCCATTTTAAACAAAAGAAAGACACTTTGAGTGGTCTCGGCCACACCGGCTTACGAAATTGAGGCAAGGTTGAATCGTACACGTCACATATGACCCATGGATCATTTTCCTAAAGTTTCAACAGAATCCGAATGTGTTGGGTTGGTTTTCCGTATGCCAGTTGTTGTTTTCACTTAAAATCATGTTCATTTCAAATAAAAGTTAGACACTTTGAGTGGTGTCGGCCACACCGTGCCTCGGATTGAGGCAGGGTTGACTCGTACATGTCACAAATGACCAATGGATACATGTCCTAAAGTATCAATAGTATCCGACTGCGTTTGGTCAGTTTTCCGTATGTGGTTTTTTTTACTTAAAAGCGCATCCATTTTAAACAAAAGAAAGACACTTTGAGTGGTGCCGGCCACACCGCGCCTCGGATTGAGGTGGAGTTGACTCCTACACACCAAAAAAGACCCATGGATACATTTCCTAAAGTATCAATAGTATCTGAATGTGTTTGGTCCGTTTTCCGTATGTGGTTTTTTTACTTAAAAGCGCATCCATTTCAAAGAAAAGTGACACACTTTGAGTGGTACCGGCCACACCGGCCCTCGGATTGAGGCGGGGTTGACTCATACACATTACATATGACCCATGGATCTTTTTCATATAGTTTAAAAATAATCTGAATGCGTTTGGTCTGTTTTCCGTATGTCAGTTGTTGTTTTCACTTAAAATCCTGTCCATTTCAAATAAAAGTTAGACACTTTGAGTGGTGCCGGCCACACCGCGCCTCATATTGAGGCGGGGTTGACTCGTACACGTCACATATGACCCATGGATACATGTCCTAAAGTATCAATAGTATCCGAATGCGTTTGGTCCTTTTCCGTATGTGGTTTTTTTTACTTAAAAGCGCATCCATTTTAAACAAAATAATGACACTTTGAGTGGTATCGGCCACACCGACCCTCGGATTGAGGCGGGGTTCACTCGTACACATCACATATGACCCATGGATCGTTTTCCTATAGTTTAAACAGAATCCGAATGCGTTTGGTCTGTTTTCCGTATTCAAGTTGTTGTTTTCACTTAAAATCATGTCCATTTCAAATAAAAGTTAGACACTTTGAGTGGTGTCGGCCACTACTTCAAAGCACATTTTCCATATCATTTTCCACATGCATAAACATGAAATATATGGCTAACTAAGAAAGCTAAGTAAAAAAAATAGAGAAATGAGTATCACAGTACCAAGGAATACTAAAGGCCTAGGTAGTATACTAATCATACAATAAGAATCAAGAGCAAAAAATAGAATCCGAATGCAACGTCCCTATGAAGCAGAGGAAAACCCCAAAGTGGAAAACCATGTTCAAAAATAAAGAGTTACACAGAATTTAAAAATGTAATGGATCAATCTGCCTCTGATCACCATCACCATGACCATTATCATCATCAGCCTCATACTCGCCGCCATCTTTGTCCTCGTCGTTGTCCTCGTCATCGTCCCCATGCTCATCGTTGGCCTCATCCTCATCCTCGGCATTATCCTCACCCTCAGCCCTATCCTCACCCTCGGCCCCATCCTCGCCCTCGTCCACATCCTCATCCTCGCCCTCTTCCTCTTCAGCATCCTCATCATCACCAGGAACATCATCATCTTGATCGCCACTAGAGCTGTCGCCTGGTGCATTGGATGATGCACCCATCGACGACATAAATTTCTGACAAGCCGCACTATCCTATGGTGGAAGTGATGAAGATAATGATTTCATCAGTTTCATAAATTCTCTATCTCTTGTTTGAACTTGTACTTCCAACTCTGTGACCCTTTTATCAGACTGTCTTGCATGCTCCTTGACCTGTTCCAACTCGGTGGTACTAGAATGGATACCTGGAGACGACCAATACCTCGTCGGGACTATATTCTTACCAGGTCGGCAGCGTACTCGACCAGAGTGCTCATCTCCCAAAACCTGATATAAATGATCATGTGGCCCAAAATTGTCAGGCTCATGGGCATCAAGAGCCTCTAAAGCAGCCTGTAAAAAATATTAATAGATTATTAAATTTCAAATTAGATATTAAACTTTGAAATAAAAAAATTAAAACTTACAATCTTCTCTTGGGTCGGTTCATTTATCGCAGTTCCATATTTTTTTCTTCTACTCGAGAAAAATAATTTTGCTCGAGGGATACGTCCTTCAATATTCATTTTTTGCTTCTGTAATGAAATTGAAACAATATAAAGTGAAAGTATAATCATATATTAATTATTCAATAAATCACATAATTTAAGTAGGATCCACTAAAAAGGGAAAGTCCTAAAGAAAAATTATAAACAACTATATCGTACCTGCTGCCTCTCATGATCTTCCATAGTTGTGCGCCCCAAAGTATGGAGGTATTTCTTTGAATCAATGTTTTTTTTCAGAAGATTCCTAAATAATGATTAATAATTAATAAGATTATATTAATGCAAAATATGAAAACTCTCATTTAAATAACTCAAATGAGATTAATACCTTAAATTTGGCAGTCGCCCAATGGGTAATCATTTGGCGATATTGCTCTATCGGGCAGTCATCCATGATAGGTAATGTCTCTAACTCCGTGCCCACTCTATCACACCATCCAACATACAGCTCATGCTTATAAGCTCTCCAAAGCTCTCCTATCTCTTTTAAACGCGCTGGTCGTGCACCTTCGCCATCAGGGAAGTTAAACCGAAGCTGAAACCAAATTGATTAGTTCATTTAAATACAAAAATATACTACATTAAATCCAATAGATTTTTTACCCATATTTGTGCCCACACATTATCCTTGACTTCGGGTGGCAGATGTCTCCAAGAGAGAGGGATGACCGGAATGATATCGGAGTATTTGGATAGCGTCGCCAAAAAACCCCGACATTGCTGCCCAGATTTCTCAATAATTTGTCCATCAACATTGTATTCAACCATCAACTGTGTCTGGAGGTTCCATACCGCACGCAAGCGAGTACGCCCCCTCCCCCGCCTCCTATCTGTAGAAGAATCTATTATTAAAGAAAAATAATATCAATAAGTTATAATAAAAATAAATTTTGGTATAAAAATTTGATAGAGTTATATAAATACACCTGTGGTAGTCGGATCAATGGGTGCAGAAGCTGAAGGAGTATCCTGTACAGGTGGAGTGTCCCTCAGTGTATGCTCCTTAGCCACATACTGTGTCGCAGCAGGAGTCGAAGAAGGTGGAATATAATAGCCCAGAGATAATGAACCAGAAGCAAAAGATGATGGCATAGACGTCTGGCCACCTGGTAGTGTAAACATTGGAGGTCTAAATATCTCATATGTCCCTGAAGACACGCCAGGATCAAAATAGGGCGTAAAAGATACGTCTGTGGTAGTGGGTCGTCTAACTCTCGCCCCACGAGCCCTCGTACCACCGGCCTCAGTATCGGGACCACTAGATGATCGTCCATCTCTGACACCACCCTCCCTCCTACCACCAACCTCTCTACTGGGAGCAATATCAGGCTCCTCGTCAGATATCTGTCATCTAGGGGGTGGATCCTGAAAAAAAGTTTGACAGAAAAGTAAACACATGATATTATAAGTTATTGAAATATTTATATTTGAAATAAAATACTCACAATAGGGATGAGAGGAGGAACACCCATCTGTACCATGCAACGATTATTATCTGTCATCTTTTTCCGCCGCCTCTATTCAATGGGTGTCATTTCCTGCAATGAAAACAAATATGGAAGTAATTAGAAACAGATAACTAATGTGTAACCCAAAAAACAAAATATAGAAAAACCATTATGATAAAAAGAACATAATGAAACAGAAGATTTATGGTGTTATGAAGGTAAGTACTAGGATACACACTCTGAATGATGTAGGTGAAACATGTAGGTGAGAACACGACTGTATGATTCTATATATTTCCCACCACAACTTCGGGTTCACAATAAACTCTGACAATTGAGCTGTTGGGGTCATCATAAGTAATAAACGGATTGCTTCCAATTGCAGTAGGGATAGTGTCAACTTCATCATCACCATCATCAAAAACATGTCTGGGATTTACTTCAATAATTACACCGAATTTAGGATGACGATGATCTTTGACATAAAAAACTTGTTTCACCATTGATGCCAATACATATGGTTCATCGGTGGCAAGAGTGCGAGTCATGTCAATAACTCGAATCCACAATCATCAATAAAGGTGCCTTGCCTCGTCATTGAATCAAACCATTGATATTTCATCATCGTGACTCGACCATGTGAGTAATAATCCAAAATTATTATTTTCTCCACGACACCATAATAAGCAACATTTTCAAAACGAGGTCTAGTGTCCGATGAACTGGCATAACAGTCCGTTGTGGCAGTTAGCATAACACCATTATGTTGTGTTCTCATGTTTCTTGCTCATTCAGTGATAATAAATTTGTATCCATTGATCACAAGTGATTTACAAGCACGAACCATGGTATTAGGACCAAAAGACAAAGCTCTTATTTCCTCAGAAACAGAGTCTGTAGGCAAACTCGATACCTGAAATATAAACAAATAGTAAACTTAATTAAATATTATTTTTATTTAGTTATTACAAAAATATTTTTACCTTCAATTTCAACCAAGCAGAAAACCCTTTCCTATGTAAAGTCTCCTTCTTTCTCAAAGATAAAGAACGATACTTTCTATATATCAATTCTTTATTTTCCCTGTAGATAAAAATAACAATAGTTTAACAAATATTTAAAATTACAAGAGATAAGATAACAGATACATGTACAATTAACTTACTTGATATACTCATCGAACAAATCACAATTGAACAAAACTGTGTGATGTGCCATCTCTCGCTCTTCAAGGATTAATGTTGTCAATGTATATGATCCCGGAATTCCTCCTGTCTGAGGAAGTGATGGAAACTGGGTTCAATTTTCCCATACTATTCTTCTTCATTTCTCATTGGTCTGTTTATTCTCGTAGTATAATCAGACTAATACATTGAGCAGAAATCCATAAATTCTTGATCCAAGTAACCGTTCACAATAGAACCTTCGGGATAATTCCTATTCCGAACATATGATTTCAATGTGCACATGTTTCTTTCAGTTGGATACATCCAACGGAAAGAAATGGGTCCTCCAAGAAGTATTTCGGTCGGAATATGGACAGTCAGATGCAACATGCATGTAAAAAATGATGGAGGGAATATTTTCTCTAACTCACACAAAATTAATGGTGTCTCTGCCAACAGTTTTTGCACGAGGGATTTGGACAACCTCTTAGCACAAAGATCTCTAAACAAATAGCACAACCGAATAACTAAGACTCTAACATTATTGGACAAGAGATGACGGATTGTTATTGGAATCAACTCATGCAAAAGGACGTGATAATCATGAGTCTTCAAAGATTTCAACTTCAACTCTTTTCTGTTGACCTGTTTTGATTTATTGCTTAAATAGCCATCAGAAACTTTAATAGTCTCTAGCACTTCCATAAAGTGATTTTTTTCAGCAGGAGTCATCACATAAGAAGCACATGGAACTTGCCATTTATTTTCACTGATACAGATAGGATGCAATTCTGGTCTGATCCCCCAATCTACCAAGTCGCACCGAGATCGTAAATCATCTTTTGTCTTCCCCTTGACATTTAGAAGAATCGAAAGCAACATTTCACATATATTCTTTTCAATGTGCATTACATCTAAGCAATGACGTAACAAGTTGGTTGACCAATATGACAACTCAAAGAATATACTCTTCTTCTTCCAATTGTAACAGGTATCATTGGAAACATTTTTCCTCTTTCTAGATTTCATTACACTCTTCCCAAATGAATAACTGAAATCTTTCAATTCATTAAGCACATCAGTTCCAGACATACGCTGAGGTGGATCATCATTCTCCATGGTATTGTCAAATCTTCGACGATTGTTTCTATATTGATGGTTCATTGGCAAGAATCGTCGATGTCCCATAAAACTAAAACTACGACGATATTTCAGTCTTCTCGATCGAGTATTCTTCATACAAATAGGACATGACAATTTTCCTTTTGTGCTCCATCCAGACATCATTGCATAAGTAGGAAAATCATTGATAGTCCACATAAGTGCAGCACGCATCTGAAATATGTCTTTCGAACATGCATCGTATGTGGGCACACCCACATCCCAAAGAAGTTTCAACTATTTTATTAAAGGTTGCATGTATACAACTATATCATTGTCGGGATCAGAAGGGCCAGATATCAGTATAATCAAGAAAGTGTAAGGCTTTTTCATACACAACCAAGGGGGAAGGTTATAAATGTGTATGAAAACCGGCCATGTGCTGTGCGAAGTAAGCATCTGCCCAAATGGATTAAAACTGTCACATGAAATACCCAGTCTCATATTACGCACGTCGGCTGCAAATTCAGGATATAGAGCATCAAATCTCTGCCATGCAAATCCATCTGTAGGGTGAACCAACTCTTCATTATTCTTTTTTTCTTGGTTTCATGCCATCGCATTTTTACGGATATTTCATCAGACATGAAAAGGTTCTGTAATCTGGGGATCAATGGAAAGTGCCACATTACTTTTTGTGGCACATGAGATGGTGTTCCATCATCTTTTGGCTTCCATTGGGAGGTTCCGCATTATATACAATCATTTATTTCAGCAGTTTCCTCCCAAAATAAGCTGCAATCATTCGGGCAAGCATGAAATTTTTTTTTGAGAATCCAAGTTCATCAACCAACTTCCATGCCATATAGTGGTTTGAGGGAATATCTGCATCATCTGGAAGTAAGTCCTTCAAGAAGGTAAGAATGTAATCAATTGCAGTATTTGAAATCCCATACATAGTTTTCCCATGAAACAATCGGATTAAAAATTCCAACTTTTTCATTTTATCACATTGCCGATATACTGGAGTCGTCGCAGCATCATTCAATTTGTTCACCCTATCAACATCATCATTTTCATTGGATGCATCATGTGTAATTGTATCAAAATCTTGTTGGTCAGACATCCTTTCCTTCTCATGATGTCGAATAAATGGAAACCGATCATATATCAAACTCTCCAATTCAGTCCTATCATTTGGATCATCAACATTTTGAGATTCCATTTTCTCTCCATTGTGATACCACACATAATAGTTTGTTTGGAAACCATATTTGGTTATATGATAGTTAACTGTTTCACGTCCCAACCAAGGTCTTCCAACACAATTAAAACATGGGCAGTGTATGCGACCACTATCTGAAACCTTGTCAAATGCAAAATCTAGAAAGCTTTTCAAATTATTTTGAAAATCGGTTGAAATCCGATCAGTTTCGTACATCCAACTTCTATCCATTATGTAAAAAAAATCCCAATAAGTCATTTCAAAGCAATTAAATAATATTAAAGTTTAATCAAAAAAATATTTACGTAAATGACAATTGTTTACTCTATATAAAATCATAACTGACACATTACACTATATGAGAATCATATTAAGAAATACAACAAAATACAGTGTATATAAGAAAATAAGATACAAAATTTCTAATGCCTATATTCAAGGATTGACCAGTAAGATATTGGAAGTGGATCAAGGAATACATAATCCTTAAGGGTCTTGTTGGGAGTATATGAGTTTTATACTTTAACTTCTTCAAGTAGATCAGGATGAGGAATAGGATGAGGATCATGGGAGTGGCGGGACTGTCCAAGGGGGGTGTGGTATGTCCAGGGGGGTGCGGGGTGTCTAGGGGGTGGTGGGGCCGTCCGGGGGGTCGGAGGTGTCCAGGGGGTGGGGGCTGTCTAGGGGGGTCGGGGTGTCCAGGTGGGCGGGCTGTCCGTGGGGGTGGTCAGGTTGTCCAAGGGGGTCAGGGTGTATAGATATATTTATTTGAAAAGAATACCCTCACAATAATCATGCAGCCCTGTCATTAGTCTAAACCCCTAGAACACATAAAAGAAGCTAGTATGGACATTTACTAAAATATTTAACACCATACGAATGAAAATACACTCTAAATATAGTTTGAGAGGATATAATGGTGTGTGTGAAAAAAATGATATTAAATCAATTTAAATGAATATGGAACA
Source organism: Viscum album (assembly GCA_963277665.1). Lineage (NCBI taxonomy): Eukaryota > Viridiplantae > Streptophyta > Magnoliopsida > Santalales > Viscaceae > Viscum > Viscum album. The sequence continues at coordinate 897,703,830 of OY728142.1, forward strand.
AATGAGGGTTTATAATACACTAAGAGTACCTCAAACAATCCAAAACCACTATAGCACCACATATTCAACTTCATGAAACAGGACTTGGAAATCTTACCTACGTCTTTACTGATGAACACCTAATTGGAACACTCTATTTATGGTTCTTGAACACAAGGAACAAACAATGTTTGGTCTCTACCAACTCAATCACCCCCTTGTAGATCATAATCTCGTTTCCCCTTATACTAAAATGGTCTCACTGGAAACTACTATTAATACCGGACCTAAACCATTAGTTTTCCATAAAACAATGATCAAAGAACCATCGGAGGTATCTATCATATAACCACAACCATTTTTATCTATGATGTAACAAAATTCACAAGAATAACTTTTATTCAATAACCTTTTGGTATATAATGTGCATCAACAATGGTTCAATTATATGGTTCATCACATTCCAATTTATTAATCACCCATACATGATAAAAATTGAACATTGACTTTCATTTAATTACAATCATCATATTTCATTTAATTCTTAACAAGCATAGAAGCATGGAAATTGGAATCTAATAACTTTAATTAGTCCCCAAAACTTTTTAATAAATTTAACATGAAAAATAAAACACTTTGAAATCTAAATAATCACTATGAAGTAAAATGATCTTGGAATTATATTACACAAGTAAAAACACTCAATGATGGAATATATGAAAATAATATTAATATAAATTATTAAAACAAGATAATAATGTAACAATGAATGTTAAAACTAAACATGTGATTGAATTTTATAACATATAATAAACATTTATTGGTAATGAAACATGAAAGGCACATCAAAAAATTAGACAACTATCTAATGCAATCTATATGGGCTGGAATACGCATGGAATGTAAATAAAGAACGGAAACATAAATTGGGCTGGAACAGAAATTCGGCTGGAATATGAGAATAGAAATTGGTCTCATCCCACATCAAAATCGAAACTAAAAACTAAGAAAATACCTCAGCCTTGGATGGGATGGAGGAAGAGAACCCGAAACACCTCCAAAATCACCTCCAAAATCACCCAAGCACTCCCGTTTAGGGATCTGGATTGTGAATGGGGGAGAGGATCAGCTACTGCCAATTTGGGGGAAAGTTTTCCCAACGGTTTTTAAAACTCGTTGGTATATGACTCCATCCCAAACCTATACCAACAGTTCTATTAAAACCATTGGTAAATCTCTACTATAACGGTTCTAAAACAATTTGAACATACACTTTTAGGGTGTACCAATGGTTTACAATCGTTGGTATAGTGCTTTTTACCAACGGTTCAAGAGAACCGTTGGTATATATTGAAAATGGAATACTATACCAACGGTTTCAAACTATTGGTATTTTGTATTTCCAGAACCATTGCACAGCACCCCCACCATTGCACCAGCACCCCCACCTACATAAAAGCACCAAAACTATTGAACAGTATTAAAACAGCATAAAAACACCTGTAATAACACAAAAAAACACATAAAACCATCAAACTCTTCCAAGCATGTGGTGTACTAAAATTCCCTATTTCAATCTTCATATGAAAAGAATAATCCAGTGGAGTTGAATAACAGTTTCAATAACTCAAAATGGGGTATGGAAACTTACCCATGGTTCCATGGTGGTTATGAAACTAAATTTGAAAATGGGTTTGGGAAACTTACCCATGGTTCCTTAGTGCTTACGAAAGGAGTAAAGTATAGAACTCATTATTTGATTTAAAATTCAGGCAGAACTGAAATGATCACAAGTTTAACTTGTGATGGTCTATAAGAATGGAATTGTAAGTTTTTTGAACTTAGTTAGAATAATATTAATGTTTTTAAGGCTATGAACACTAAATGGTACAAGTATGGTGAGATTTATTGGTCAAAGTAGGATTCCACCACATCGTACCTCGGATTGAGGTGGGGTTGACTCATACATATAAAAAATGACCAATGTATCATTTTCCTAAAGTATCATCACAATCCAAATACCTTTGATCATTTTTTCATATGTCAGTTGTTGGTTTCACTTAAAATGGTGTTCATTTCAAAAAAAAGTGAGACACTTAGAGTGATACTGATCACACCGTGCCACAGATGGAGGCGGGGTTGACTCATACACATCACAACTTACACATGTATCGTTGTCCTAAAGTATCAATAAAATATGAAAGATTTTTGTCAGTTTTCTATATGCAAGTTGTTTTCACTTAAAATCTTGTCCATTTAAAATAAAAGAGAGACACATAGAGTGATATCGGTCACACCTTTCCTCAGATGGAGGTGTGGTTGACTCGTACATGTCACAAATGACACATGTATAATTGTCCTAAAGTATCGATACAATCTGAAAGAGTTTGGTCCATTTTCTGTATGCAAGTTGTTGTTTTAACTTAAAATTATGTCCTTTTCAAATAAAAGTGAGACACTTTGAGTGGTACTGGCCACACCATATCTTGGATTAAGATGGATTTGACTCCTATATGTCAAAAATGGTCCATGTATCGTTTTTCTAAAGTATCAACAAAATCCGAATGCATTTGATCAATTTTCCGTATGACAATTGTTGTTTTCACTTTAAATCAAGTCCATTTCAAATAAAAGTGAGACAAATTGAGTGGTACCAGCCAAACCATGCCTCATATTGAGGCAGAATTCACTCTTACACATCAAAAATGACCCATGGATCGTTTTTCTAAAGTTTCAACAGATTTCGAATGTGTTTGGTTGGTTTTTCGTATGCCAGTTGTTGTTTTCACTTAAAATTAAGTCCATTTTAAACAAAAGAGGGACACTTTGAGTGGTATCAGCCACACCGCACCTCAGATTGAGGCTATATTGACTCGTACACGTCACATATGACCCATGTATCCTTTTTCTAAAGTATAAACACAATCCGAATGTGTTTGATCGGTTTTCCGTATGTCAGTTATTGTTTTCATTTAAAATTAAGTCCATTTTAAACAAAAGAGGGACACTTTGAGTGGTACCGGCCACACCATGCCTCGGATTGAGGCGGGGTCAACTTGTACACATCACATATGAGACATGGATCATTGTGATAAATTATCAACACAATCAGAATCTGTTTGGTTGGTTTTCCGTATGTACTTAAGATGTTGTCCATTTTAAACATAAGAGAGACACTTTGGGTGGTTCTAGCCACACCGTGACTTGGATTGAGACGAGGTTGAGTTTTACACGTCACATATGACCCATGGATCCTTTTCCTAAAGTTTCAACCGAATATGAATGCGTTTGGTCGGTTTTCCGTATGTCAGTTATTTTTTTTACTTAAAATTAAGTCTATTTTAAACAAAAGAGAGACACTTTGAGTGGTGCCGGCCACACTGTGAATCAGATTGAGGCATGGTTGACTCGTATACATCATATATGACCCATATATCATTGTTCTAAATTTTCAACAGAATCCAAATGCATTTGGTCAGTTTTGTGTATGTCAGTTGTTGTTTTCACTTAAAATTAAGTCCATTTTAAACAAAAGAGAGACACTTTGAGTGGTACCAGCCATACTGTGCCTTGGATTGAGGTGGGGTAAAATCTTACACATCACATATTATCCATGGATACTTTTTATAAAGTATCAAAACAATAAGAATCTGTTTGGTTGGTTTTCCGTATGTACTTAAAATGTTGTTCATTTTAAACATAAGAGAGACACTTTGGGTGGTTCCGGACACACCATGACTCAGATTGAGGCGCAGTTGATCTGTACACATCACATATGACCCATGTATCCTTTTCCTAAAGTTTCAACAGATTCTTAATTCGTTTGGTAGGTTTTCTGTATGTCTGTTGTTATTTTCACTTAAAATTAAGTCTATTTTAAACAAAAGAGAGACACTTTGAGTGGTGTCGGCCACACCGTGCCTTGGAATGAGGCGGGGTTTACTCTTACACATCACAAATTACCCATGGATTGTTTTCCTAAATTATCAACACAATCCAAATGTGTTTGTTCTGTTTTTCGTATGCCAGTAGTTGTTTTCACTTAAAATGTTGAGGCGAGATTAACTCATAAAACCACCAGGACAGCCCCCCCCCCCGGATTGTAGCGGGATTGACTCATATACATTACATATTACCCATTTATCCTTTTTCTAAAGTATCAACACAATCCAAATGCGTTTGATCGGTTTTCCGTATGTCAGTTGTTGTTTTCACTTAAAATTAAGTCCATTTTAAACAAAAGAGAGACACTTTGAGAGGTACCGGCCACACCACACCTCGGATTGAGGTGGGGTCAACTCATACACGTCACATATGACCCATGGATCCTTTTACTAAAGTTTCAACAAATTATGAATGCGTTTGGTCGGTTTTCCGTAAGTCAGTTGTTGTTTTCACTTAAAATTGATTCTATTTTAAACAAAATAGAGATACTTTGAGTGATGACGGCCACACCGTGACTCAGATTGAGGCAGGGTTGACTCATACACATTATATATGACCCATGGATCATTGTGCTAAATTTTCAACAGAATCTGAATGCATTTGGTCAGTTTTCCATATGTCAGTTGTTATTTTTACTTAAAATTAAATCCATTTTAAACAAAAGAGAGACACCTTGAGTGGTACCAGCCACACTGCGCCTCAGATTGTGGCAGGGTCAACTCTTACACATCACATACGAGCCATGGATCATTGTGATAAAGTATCAACACAATCAGAATCCGTTTGGTCAGTTTTCCGTAAGTACTTAAAATGTTGTCCATTTTAAACATAAGAGAGACACTTTGGGTGGTTTCGTCCACACAGTGACTCGGATTGAGGTGCGGTTGACTTTTACACATCACATATGACCCATGGATCCTTTTCCTAAAGTTTGAACAAATTATGAATGTGTTTGGTTAGTTTTCTGTATGTCAGTTGTTGTTTTCACTTAAAATTAAATCTATTTTAAACAAAAGAGAGACACTATGAGTGGTGACGGCCACACTGTGACTCTGATTGAGGCGGGGTTGACTCGTACATGTCATATATTACCCATGTATGGTTGTGCTAAATTTTAAACAGAATCCGAATGCATTTGGTCAGTTTTCCGTATGTCAGTTGTTGTTTTTACTTAAAATTAATCCATTTTAAACAAAAGAGAGACATTTTGAGTGGTACCAGCCACACCGCACCTCAGATTGAGGAAGGGTCAAATTTTACATGTCACATATGATCCATGGATCCTTGTGATAAAGTATCAACACAATAAGAATCTATTTGTTCGGTTTTCCGTATGTACTTAAAATGTTGTCCGTTTTAAACATAAAAGAGACACTTTGGGTGGTTCCGTCCACACCGTGACTCGGATTAAGGCGCGGTTGAGTTTTACACGTCACATATGACCCATGGATCCTTTTCCTAAAGTTTCAACAGATTATGAATGCGTTTGGTCAGTATTCCGTATATCAGTTATTGTTTTCACTTAAAATTAAGTCAATTATAATCAAAAGAGAGACACTTTGAGTGGTGTCGGCCACACCGTGACTCAGATTGAGGAAAGTTTGACTCGTACACGTCATATATGACCCATAGATCATTTTTCTAATGTTTCAATAGAATCTGAATGCATTTGGTCAGTTTTTCGTATGTTAGTTGTTGTTTTCACTTAAAATTTAGTCCATTTTAAACAAAAGAGATACACTTTGAGTGGTACCAGCCACACCACAACTCTGATTGAGACTGGGTTAACTCATAAATTTTACATATGACCCATGGATCATTGTTCTACAGTTTCAATAGAATCCAAATGCATTTGGTCAGTTTTCCGTATGTCAGTTTTTGTTTTCACTTAAAATTAAGTCCATTTTAAACAAAGGTGAGACACTTTGAGTGGTACCGGCCACACTGCGCCTCAGATTGATGTTTTTTTTGAATCTTACACATCAAAAATGACACATTTATCGTTTTCCTAATGTATCAACACAATCCCAATGCGTTTGGTCAGTTTTCTGTATGCCAATAGTTGCTTTCACTTAAAATGTTGTTCATTTCAAATAAAAATTAGACACTTTGAGTGGTTCCAGCCACACCGCACCTTGAATTGATGTGGGTTTGACTCCTACACATCACAAATGTCCCATTAATCATTTTTATAAAGTATCAACACAATCCAAATAAGTTTGGTTAGTTTTCCGTATGTCAGTTATTTTTACTTAAAATAGTTTCCATTTTAAACAAAAGAGAGACTCTTTGAGTGATTTAGGCCACACCGTGCCTCGGATTGAGGTGGGGTTGACTCATACAAGTCAAAAATTTCCCATGGATCATTTTCCTAATGTATCAACACAATTATAATGCGTTTGGTCAGTTTTCCATATGCAAGTAGTTTTTTTCACTTAAAATGTTGTGCATTTCAAATAAAAGTTACACGATTTGAGTGGTTCCGGCCACACCACAGCTCGAATTGATGCAGGGTTGACTCTTACACGTCAAAAATGTTTCATGGATCGTTATGTTAAAGTATCAACACAATCTGAATATGTTTGGTTGGTTTTCCTTATGTCAGTTATTTTTACTTAAAGCAGTGTTCATTTTAAACAAAAGTGAGACACTTAGAGTGCTATCGGCCACACAGTGCCTCAGAATAAGGCGGGGTTGACTCGTACACATCACAAATGACCCATGGATAATTTTACTAAATTATAAACACAATCCAAATGCATTTGGTTTATTTTTCGTATGCCAGTAGTTGTTTTCACTTAAAATGTTGAGGCGAGATTAACTTGTACAACCACCTGGACAACCCACCACCCCTCGGATAGCTCCCCACTCACCCCGGACAGCCCCCCATCCCTCGGACAGCCCCCACTCACCCCAGACATCCCCCACCCCTCGGACAACCACCTGGACAGCCCCCCCCCCCACCTGGACACCCCATCCCCCAACACCTGGACATCCCCATGTAGTCATTATTACAACCATTAATAAAAAATTATTAAACTACATCATTTGTAAAAGATAATAATACTAAACATAAATCAATACTATTATTGGATATATCAATGAAAATTAAGGCATACTATCTTACATCCTAAATTACCACCCACATCCATGATTAATTTCCACAGACCTCTAATTTCTACCAAATCAAAAGAGAAAAACAAAAAACATAGTTTCACATCAATAAAACCAAATCTAAAATTGTTATGGATGACTACACATGCCTGCATGGCTAGTGAAAAGCACCCCACCATCATAAAAGTGAGTATTGTCCAAGAAAGAGACATAATATACAATGTACATTAAGAACCATATTTAATTGACCCTAAATGCTTTATTAGTACAATCATCTTAGGAAGCCAATTATCACTCATGACTAACCATGCCACTATAAAAAACCTAGAGTGTATGAGTTTTCTCTATAATCTCAACAACATCATCACACATTCTTACCATGATGTGAATCATGTGTAATATGAATGATATTAACACAAAATTCCCAGAAATACCAAGCCTTCTAAAAACTGAAAATTTATGGATGATATTAACACACAATTCATTTTGAATCAAATTTGATTCACTTTACTACTTATCCCAATAGACCAAACTCATACTATAATCACTATATGTGTGCCACTATCAAATCTCAACACACACCCAAATCAAACAGAAAACAAAATTCATAAACACCCAAATATAAAGATAAAACCAAAACAGTAGATGTAGATAATTAAAATAAAAGTATCACTTACAGGAAATGTAGAACTAAGAAATTTTGAAGATGGGTCGGAATGAAGGATTTTCGTAGTAGGGTAAACAGAATCCCAATTCACCACTTCACCCAATTGAAAACATAAAATAAAAATAGAAGACACATAACATTAAAATGAAAGTATAACTTACAGATTACAAATGATAATCTAGGAAATTTTGAATATGGAATGATTTGGACAGTAGGGTAAAGAGAATCCCACTTCTCTACTTCGGTTTAGGGATCCAATCGCTTGGAATGGGGGAGACCAGGTCCTGTCCATTTCTGGGAAATCTTTCCCAACGGTTTTAAACCGTTGGGAAGGAAAAATTTTACCAAGAGTTTTAAAAAACCGTTGGTAAAGCCCTTCAAAAACTCACTTTTACCAACAGTTTTACAAAACTGTTGGTATATCTTCATCAAAAAAAACTTTTACCAATGGTTTTGCAAAACCGTTGGTATATCTTCCTCACAAACACACTTTTACCAACGGTTTTGCAAAAACTGTTGGTATAACTTCACCTCTACATACCTTTACCAACGGTTTTTGAAAAACTGTTGGTATATGCTTGGTATACTCATATACACCAACGGTTTAAGAAAACCGTTGGTATATATCCGTTGGGAAAACCTATATTTCCAGTAGTGGCCACACTGAAAATATCCTGGCTTGCTCTGGGGATTCGGAGGAAGATTTATCGATCCTATCATCAGATTATGTGCCATATTCCTGCCCTAGAAATAAGTGTCCCTCCTCCACTTAAACCCAAAATTAGAGTTCACACTATTCCCCATGGGTACCACCATGCTTACTCCACCCATAGCTCCCAATATATCCTGCTCATCCATTGATGCTCGATTCACCATCTCTGTGTGATCACCAATACACAGCACTTCTATTTTTGAACAGATATCTTGCCTTAACCCCGCTTCGAATATCCTTTCCTTCAACGATGTGCTACCCACCACCTCGGTTGTAAACCACACTAAGCTTGTAAACTTAGCTGCATAATCCGTCACAAACATATTCTCTTTGTTCAAACTAAAGAAATCAGTTGTGCGCTGAATTATGAACGTATGTGGGTAGAATTGTTTATTAAACAATTCCTCAAAGCCTTCTCATGCCATACCCTATTTCGTCCCTGCTTGGACTACCAACTCCCACCACTAAAGATCAAGATCCTCTAGATTATACATCACTAGATTTTCTTTCATCTCTACAATTATCCCCAATAATTCGAAAATTCTGTTTATTCTGGACAGCCATGCCTCTGCCCTTTCCAGTTCCGAATCACCCCTAAAGATGGGTGGATCCTGCCTTTGAAACTGAGCCACATAATCAACATGATTTGGCTCTTCTACTCTATTCACACTTCCCACACCATGGAAAGCTTGCACTATGCTCTGTACTAACTACTGGTTCACCTGGAGCTCAGGTGCAACCAAGTTCTCATCAGCCACTTCCAGTTGGTCTCTACGACGCCTAATCAGTGCCATTTCTATAAACAGAAAAAAAAACAACCATGAGTATCACTTCCATAGACATCAATAAATTCCATTTCAAGTTTCATTACACAACACTATCATAACGAGGATTTCCACCTTTCCACATTTTCTGTGTTTCACCATTTTTGAAAATCAAACCATTTTCAAAATACCACCAGTTTCCATGTTTCAAATCCTTCCATTTTGAAACCCAATTAAGATTTTTCAAAATCCACACATTTATATCACAACATAAATCATTATACTCCAATGAAATATGAATCCTAGAGGGAATTCATTTCTACCATGCATGCCATGCTCATCTCATTGGCTACACCCACGACAATGAGATATCCAATGCCTATAAGTGTCTCCAACGACTTATGTACCCAAATCCCTGGTAACGTGAAGTTCAACATAAAAGGGTTATCTACATCCTTTTATGCTATACATTCCAATTTTGGAAATTCCTATACCTTGCTACCATCCTGACTCAAGGAATATATGGCAATGAATTTCAACTCCAAATCCGAGAATCAACTCCAAAGGACCGAACAATCTAATACCACTTGTAACACCCCGCCCCTACCTCATTGGCTTGAGGAGGCGGTGAGGGATTACTTGGCCTTAAGAGAAGTTCCCAAGGTGCCAAAGGCTGGAAATAAATGTCGAGGGATTCAAGGAACAGTGGGGAATGATTTTCCATTAAGACAAAACCAATCAAACCAACAACTAAAGATACATGCACTTTCAAACCCAATCATGTGATACTAAAAATTCCATCACAAACCCCAAAACCATTCAACTAAACATATCCACCAAACATTAGAGTACAAAGAGGAAACTAAAAAACAAACACCACGATCCATGACACCACCACAGCTCCACACCAAGCTCCGAGCTCCAAGCTCCACCAAGACATCATAATGCACCACTAACGGGGGGTGATTCCTTACCTTTGCCCATGTCACGGTACACAACATCTGCAAATTCACCAAAGTGTTGAAGCAGGGGGTGAGTAAAACTAATCAGTATAATTTTCCCAAATGAATTCCCTACACATGCCACTAGGATAAAACCGTTTGTACATTTATATAAAACCGTTTATATAAAAGAATCACAAGTGCAACCATTACCATAAGCCAAACACACCCTTACCAAGCCATCTCACCCAAACCAAGCAACTAAGGGAAAGCCAAACAAACATGACACAAGCCATTTCATCATTTACACATTTGTACAACAATTTCCATATTGAAAAGAAATGCACAACAAAGCAACCATAACGGTGGAGCTTCCGTCCAACCCATTCACAACTAGCGGTACTTCTCGACCACTTATCTTTTGATGGTGGCCCTTCCATCCACTATCCATCCCCTTTTTTGTAGTGGTAATTACCACCCACTTCCACACAACATTCCAATCAATCCATAACCAAGCACATACCCCACCAAGGCCACAACAACATGCAATCAACCACTTCCATTACATTTCAACCACTTCAATAAATCACCCATTTATTGAAACCACCCTTAAATAATTTTCCATGCAATTACACATTTCAATAAAACAAATTTTTTATTGAAAACAATTTTCATAAAATATTTTCACAAATCATTCACAGCAACCCATTTTAAAATCTTCATTTTAAAATCCACAAAAAGAAACACTTTACCACAAAACCCACTTTTTCCCAAAAATCCCCAAAACATCACCCAAGGGATTTCTAACCAATTTCAAACATCAAAACACAATTAATTTCAAGAAAACCAAATTAATTTTAACCAAAAACATTATCTCTAACCAAGTGGAGTCGAGAGAGAAGACACCTACCTTTAGGGTTCTGAAAAAATCAACCCACAAGCAACTACTCCTCAAAACCGACGAACGCACCACTGAAACCTCTCTAGATCTCCTTCCCTAACATCTACAAGCCTTAAAATTAACATCCAAGAAAACCACAACTAGATATACACACAACGGGTGTAGATCTAGAAAATCGAGAGAGAGGGAGATGTAGATCTAGAGGAAAACACAAGGAACCCAAGAGGATAGACTTACCCGAGAGAAACCACCTTCAATCCACCAAGAAACCTCTTCAAAACGCTTCTAAAATGAGTGGGAGAAAACCTTAAACCCCTGAGAACCCAAAATCTTGAGTGAGGCTTGAGTGGGAGAGGGTTTGGAGAGGAATGAGGCAATCTCGAGTGAACCTGGGTTTTAAAATCCTATTTTTAAGTGGTCGCACGGTTTGCCCACACGGTTTGACAAACCATGCGCTAAACGTGTGCACGCTACTGCCTCGAGAGGAGGGGTCTGAACGGTTGCCTCACATAGTTTAAAAAACCATTTGCAGGCCATGTGAAGCCTACTGTCTCCCCCTGCACGGTTTTCCAGAGAACCCACACAGTTTCTCCTAACCATGCTCAAACCGTGCTTCCTAAGAAAAGCCTCCACACTTATCCAAAACCATTCCAAACTCTCCCAATATCTTCTCAACTCATCTCATGCACTTTAAACACATAACAAATCATAAAAAAATGCTACATACCTCAAAATGGGGGTGCTACAATTATTTTTATAAAATATCTACTTTTTTCCTGAAAAAAATTATTTTTTCATTTTTGGTTTTATACAAACAATCATGAAAAATACAAATGATTTTTTCAAAAGAACTCTTCTTTACTAAGTAAAATGGGTATTTCTCTCAATAATTCCTAGATGATTATATTAGAATATTTTTATCTATTTCAAAACCTATGTTTAATTTTATGATTTATTGATATTGATATCTTATGATACACCATATTTTATTAAATGTTTTATGATCAATTTGACTGTGGATGTGCTATATTGATACCATTCACCATAATACTCAGAATAGTTGGTGATTATTTTTACATATTAGGAAAAGTTATTTACATTTCGTATATATATGTGTGTGTTTTGTATGTTTAACCTCATTCATATTAGGAATTAATTGGAATTACTAATTTATGGGTGGGTCCTACTATAGTCCCCTAATGCATCAGTAGGTCTCATGAGACAAAATAGATATAGACTTGGTCGCGGCCTTTCCCATTTTTAGATATGGTTCTCGGTGAGGCCTTAATAATTTTTAGATGTCTTAGCCTAGTCCTTGATGGTATGTTTCAGATTTATAACATATTCATTCCCTTATAATGATATTAGTAATTGATTATCCATGTGAATATTTTACTATTATAATATCCATGGTTAATCTTATTTCTCATGTGATTATTTATATGGCATAGCTTCTATCCTTTCCATATCATGATAAATATTATGTTATAATGGCATGTTTTTTTTCAGTCATTCACCTTGCATCATTGTTTATATTATCTTATGTTGTATTATTTACCCTTACTAAGCATCTGAGATCACCCCTTTATTATCTTTTATTTTTTCCTCAGATATGAAGATGAATATTATGAATGAATTACAGGGTTAATATAAGAGTTTATGGATGTACCCAATAGAATTTATATATTTTATTTCCTTTCAAGTTGTAATATAAAGTTCATGTTTATATATGGATTCCAAAACTACTAAACCAATCAGTCCTTTGGGATTCAAGACATGTACCTATTAAAATATATTAATGTAAGGCACCGGATCTGAGCTACTAGGGTTGGGGTATTTACAGTTGGTATCATAGAAATTTTAGTAGAAACCTTAGAAACTATATTTATAAAACATACATTAGAGAACATAACCCTAAGATATAATTTGAGGATAATCATATAATAACATCCTATAATTTTGGTAAGTTGGAGATTATGTGGGTATTACTAGAAATACATCCCTTTTGGATACTACAAGTGGGTGTGGTTTTGCAATATACATTCCTAGGGGTAAAAACTCTGAAAATGTTATTGGTCCTGAATCGGGGTAACCTAGTACACAACAACGGGCCTTACCACACAACTTATTTGACACTACGGAGGGATATGCTTAGGATAATTCACATTTCCTTTACAAACAACTATAAAGGATTTAAAAGTAGATATGTCCCTAAAGAAACCATGTTTATGATTATGAGATTATATATACATAAAATTTAAATTTATTTTAAGTGTTTTACTAGTTTGAGATTAAAAATTATGATTCATAACCTAATTTAGTGTATGCCATTATTTAAAAATATCTCCTAGTGGAAGGAATGGAAATTGTATCAATGCACATATCCCATATAGGGATTTCCCTACTATACAAGATAATGATATTGGTACTGGAGATGTGAATGGTGCTGAGAAACTTATAACTATATTGGGATAGCTAACTCAGGTTATGAATAACAATGTTACCTGTGTGGAGTATCCTGATCCACAATATGGAGGAGCAATGTTAGACTACTTTATGCAACAATAGCCTCTATTGTTCAATGGGACTAGAAACCCATTTATAGTAAAGCAGTGGATAAGTTACCTAGAGAAGATATTTCTTGATTTGGGAATAAATGAAACGGAGAAGGATATCATGGTAGTGTATCGTCTCTCAGGATATGATGATCAATGGTAGTCATTGATTCAAAATACAAAGGATGGGAATAAATTAAAAATATGTAATGGATAGATTTTAAGTATATTTTCCTTGAAAAATATTTTCCTCATGAACCACGATCATATATGGAGAGGCAATTATTGAGATTGAAACAAAAAAAGATAAAAACATTGTAAAGAATGAATCCAACTTTACAAGGTTATCAAGGAAATATATATACTACATACATAATCCAAGGAGAAATATTGATAATTTATTTTATGGTTTAAAACCATTCTTCTAAAGGGAACTAGTCTCCCAAAATTTCTCATCATACAAAGATATAGTCTCATGTGCTATCAATACATACAAAAAATTCTCTAAGTATTATTATTTTAAGGGAAAACAAGAGAAGAAAAGTTTGGTGGAAGAAATAATGGATAAAGGGAAGAATAAAAAATGAAATTTTCCAACATGCGATACTTTTGGAAGGAAACACCCTCATGCCTGATTAAAAGGAAAAGAAGTTTGTTACAAGTGTGGTGAGAAAGTCCATCATGCTCAAGATTAAAAAGGAAAGAAATAAGTTACTAATTTTCAATGAAAAATTATAGGTGGATGGGATACTATTCAAATGATTGTCCTAAGCATCAAGGAAAATTTCCCAGAAAAGGCCAGGGGAGCAAGGCCAATCTTATGAAAACAAAACTAGTGAGCTTGAAGTTCCTAATGATGTGGTGTTATGTACTTTAATTGTTTCCTCAAACTTAGTCAATTCTTTATTTGATTCTCTATCATCGCATTCTTTTATATCTTCCCATTTTTTCAAGAAAATTAATCATTTCCCTTTTGATTTAATAAATATTTTTCAGTAAAAACTCCTAATGGAAGTATAATTGTAATAAAAATGTGTCATTTGTTCCCCTTTATGATACTTAAATGTGCTTTAGTTTCTGAACTTATCATCATACTTATGATTTACTTTGATATAATCCTTAGTATGGACCAGATTTCAAAATATGATGTAAAAATATATTGTAAAAAGAAGGAAATTATGATTAGTGAGGAAGATGTAGAATACCGTATCTTTATAGAAGAAACCTCATCATCTAAGTCATATATAGATCCACCTCCATTATCTATTCTACATACAATTCTTGGGGAGGAAGATAAAACATCATCTATGGACAAGGAAAGAAATATTCAAATTGAAGATGTACCGATTGTGCAAGAATATATTGATGTATTTCCAAAGTATTTACCAAGATAACCTTCAAAGAAGAAATTTTATATCTCTATTGATTTAATTCTTGGTGAAAGACCTATATCAAATACTCCTTATAGAATTGATACTATGGTATTTGTGTAGTTGAAGAAACAACTATAGGAATTGAGTGACAAGGGATTTATTAACCCTAGTGTTTCTCTATGGGGATACCCTACTCTTTTTGTTAAGAATAAAGATGGATCCATGAGTCTCTGCATTGATTATAGAGAAATAAATGTTATTACAATAAAGAAAAAGTATCACCTTCCTCTCATTGATGATTTATTTCATTAACTTCATGGAGTTCAATATTTTTTGAATATTGACTTTTGATCTGGATATCATCAATTGCATGTGAGGAAGGAAGATATTCTAAATACAGCATTTCAAAATAGGTATAGAAATTATGAGTTTATAGTAATTGCATTTGGACTGACTAATGAACCCTCTATTTTCATGGATCTAATGAACAGAGTTTTCAAGGAATATCTTGATGACTTTATTATGGTATTTATTGATGATATCTTGGTATACTCCAAAAGCTATAAGGAACATGAGAACCACTTATGGGTTATTCAAGAGTCTATTAGGATAAATGAGTTCTCTGGAAATTTTAGAAAGTGTGAATTCTAGCTTCAAACAGTTTCTTTTCTCAGTCGTATTGTCTCTAAGGATGTAATTTCAGTTGATCCTATAAAGATAAAAGTGATTCAGGAATGTACTACACCAATGAACATAATCAAGGTACATAGTTTATTGGTTTAGCATCTTATTATTAGTGTTTTGTTCAGAACGTTTCTCGATAAGACAACCCATTAACTAAGTTTACTCATAAAGGGGTTAAGTTAATTTGGACAAAGGAATTTGAAGAATGTTGTGAATAATTGAAGAAGAGATTAGTGATTGATCCGATCATGACTCTACTATTAGAAAATGTTTGATTTGTACTTTATAGTGTTGCATCAAAGATAATACTTGGTTATATCCTTGTGCAGAATGATAGAGTTATTTCCTATGCATCAAGGTAGTTAAAAACTCCTGAACAGAACAATCCCACTCATTATATTGAGTTAGCAACAGTATTCTTTACTCTGAAGATTTGGAGACACTATATTTATGGTAAAAGATGTGATACATATAAATATTAAAAGAGAATGAAATATAAATTCTCACATAAATATCTCAACACAAGGAAAAGAAGATGTCTTGAGCTACTCAAGGATTATGATTTTTCAATACACTACCACCCAAGGAAGGAGAATAAAGTATCATATGCATTGATCAAGAAGGATCATGAAGTTTTAAATAAAATGAGGATTGACAAGGATCCTATGTACATGGATATATCAAATATGGATATGGGAATTATCAAGGATGGTGAAACAACATTACTTTTTCAATTGGTTATTCAACCATATTTATTGGAAAGGATTAGAAGTTCTCAGGATAATGATGAGAATCTTCAAAATAAAATTAAAGTTATGAATGATGGGAAGTTGGAAGAATTCTTGTATGAAGTTGTAATTCTGAAATTTTGGAGGAGGCTATGTTTTCCCTATATACCCAAGATAATAAGTGATTTATTAGATGAAACTACTGGAAACTTTTCCTATACCCAAGGTTTGAAACTGTGGGCATAGCCCACAAAACCATGGGTATAGGCTATACCCACGGTTTCAAGGAACCATGGGCTACTAAGGCATCGGTATAGACCAAATCTATAACCATGATTTTAAATACATATACCCATGGTTTCCAAAACATGGGTATATGTGCATTCCACCATGTTATTGACCCTATACCCATGGTTTTAAAATCAAGGGTATCATTTTTAAAAAATTGGTGGTCTCATGTTTCGATCCCTGGACCACCTCTATACGGTTATGGTGCCTAAGTACTACACCATCATTGCTTATTAATATATAAAAATATAATTAATTATATATATTTATCTAACCCAAGGTAATAGGTGGAAAACCATGGGTATAGGTGTTCCTGTGATTTTTTTTGTCCTGTAATTTTTTTTTATTTTCTCTCCATAACGCGGGAAAGGTATACCCACAGTTTTTAAAAACTGTGGGTATAGGTCTTGAAAAAAAACCAATACCCGTGTTTTGGAAAAACTGTGGTTATAGGTCTCGAAAAAAAACCTATACCCATGGTTTCTTCAAAACTGTGGGTATAGGTATTGAAAAAAAACTTATACCCATGATTCTGCAAAAAAAAACCATGGGTATATGTTCCCATACTATCCCAATGCCCATGGTTTTGGAAAACTATGGGTATAGGGCCATTTTATAGTAGTGTTCTCATAGATCAAATTTCTTTATATACCCTAGTATCACTAAGTTGTATGTAGATTTGAGGGAAAATTTTTTGTGGGATAATATGAAGCGTGAAATTACTAATTACGTATCAAGATGTTTAGTCTTTCAATAGGTGAAGGTTTAAAGGCAACATCCTAGAGGTTTCATGAAACTTTTTCCTATTCCTACATGGAAATGGGATAACATTACTATGTATTTTTTCACTCCTTTACCAAGGAATCCAATAAATAATGATTCCATATGGGAAATTTTTGATAGACTTAAAAAATCTACACATTTCCTCACTATAAGGGAGGATTTTCCACTGGATCATCTTGCACGACTCTATATTAATTAAGTTGTAAGGATTTATAGAGAACCTATTTAAATTTTGTCAGACCATGATCCATGATTTACATCAAAAAATTTGAAAAGTATTCAGAAATATTTGGAAACTGAGCTTCATTTGAGTACTTCTTATCACCCTCAAACCGATGGGAAGTCTGAAAGGGCCATTCAAACATTAGAAGACATTTTGAGATCATTCTCACTTAACTTTAAAGGTATAAGGGATTAATATTTTCCTTTGGTAGAATTTTCTTACAATAATAGTTTCCATTCTAGTATTCAAAAGGCGCTATATGAAGCATTGTATGGAAAGATATGTCATACACCAACTTTTTTTGATGAATTTTGTGAAAGTAAGCTTATGGTCCCAGAGCTTGTGGAGGAAACAACAGAAAAGGAAAAGACTATTTGAACCCATATCAACGTAGATAAAAGTTGGTAAAAGAGATATGGTAATAATATAATGAAGGAATTAAAATTTTAAGTGGGAGATCATGTTTTCTTGAAAGTATCTCTATGGAAGGGTGTTATATGGTTTTTGGAATAAAGGGAAACTGAGCCCCAGGTACATTGGACCTTTTGAAATTCTGGAGAGAATTTGAGTTATAGCTTATCATTTAGAAATGTCACATATCCTTTCTCAAGTACACAATGTATTCCAAATATATTTTTTAAGAAAGTACAATTTAGACCCAATGCATGTCCTCACTTATGAAAGAATAGATTTGGATCCTCAATTATCTTACTGTGAAGAGCCTATCAGAATTCTGGACACTAAAGAAAAAGTGTTGAGGAATTGGACAACTTTACTGGTAAAGGTACTTTAGAAAAATCATAAAATTGAATCAACGACATGGGATTCTGAGGAACTTATGATGAAGAACTACCCAAATATTTTTATGAGGTTACATTTTGGAAATTTCAAGGATGAAATTTTTATAGGAGGGTAGAATGTAACGACTCGGAATTCTATCAATGAAATTTCATTTCTTATGATTATTTTATATAGTATAAATCACATAAAATCACTTAGATAACACAATACAAACTTTATAATGAAGAATGAATGAAATTAGAGGTATTTCTAGAAGTTAAGGAACCTATATCGATGAAGTAGTAACTTGACCTTAGGAATAGTAATATGACCCTTATGAATTGTAAATCAACCAAATGAATAGAAACCTCACCCATGAAATTATAAATAAATTTTATTCATATTATAAATTAAATTGTGATATAATTGTATCATAGTAAAAGTAAATAAATATTTTAAAATTTATTAATTAAGAGTTGGTATTTTTATAAGTCATAAATATTTAATTACAATTTTATAATTAATATAATTATTTAAAAGACAATTTATTTTCTTAAAATTTATTTATATATTAATATTTGTTTGTATTATGATTTTAAGATAATTATATGATACCTTAGTTAATTTTTCAAAGTGTTATAAAAGAAGTTATAATATTAAAATTGGTATTTTTCGAATAAATGATGATTTTAATTAAAAATTAAATATCTCATATTTAGGAAATTATTTTCATAAATTTAATTTAATTTTTTAATTCTAAATGTCAAAAAATGGTTAGAGTTAATTTTTGGTATTTTTCTAAAACACTTGATTTTTTTGGGAATAGTGAAATAAGGTAATTTACAGTATATATACATTATAAGAAAAATACACTATTAATTGATTCATGAATGATGTAAGAAACATAATCTAGAACATAAATTTATTTTTTTAATATATTTAATGATAATTCTCAAAATATTCATAGTTTTGATCCAAAATAATAAACAAATAAATAAAATATACAAAAAACACCCCTCTCCTCCACTATAAATACCACCCCTCATCACCTCTTCCCTAACACCATCCAAGCCTTGAGACTTGTATAAATTATTACTAATAATTTTCCTAAGTCCCTCCCCCATTTCTAGGAGCTCTTTTTCTATTAAAAATACCAAAACCAATCCCCTTAAGGAGGTTCTCAAGGAGGAGAATTCAAGAGGTAAAAATATTCTTTTATTTATTTTATTTTCTTTCAACTTATGTTATTTTCTTATCCTTCCCTCACCTACCCTGTCCAATGATAAATGATAACTCTAGTATCATTTATATACTCAATTATATCATGTTAACTTAATATCCATCATCAAACTCATTTCTCTCTCTCTCTTTTATTCTATAAAATAAAACATCACTCGCGATGTGTCAATTTACCAACATAATGGATGATGCATTTTCATTTTCCATTAACACCTTCAAGAATGGTCATAAAACCATAATTATGGTTAAAAATATTTTATTATGCATATTATAATTTATTTATTATTTTGGATCCTATATATATATATATGATATTAATTAATAATACAAAACTATTTCATAATGATTAAAAAACCGCCAAAATGATCTAGATGATTATCATTAAAGTTCTATCTAATGAATCATCCTCATATATATAAAAAAATATAATACCATTAAATCTTATGGATGTTCATTAATAGAATTTAATTTCAATTCTAGATAATTATACCCATTTTACATGAACTTCATTACTTATAAACAAGAAAATTGATCATGAAAACCAAGAAAACAAATGCTCCCAAACGATGAAATTAAACCCCATAACTCATTAATTAGGCCATAAATGAACTTAATAAAACTATCATGAATCAAATACATATATAAAAGGTAATTAATTAATTAATTAATTAATTAATTTTATTTTATTATCCAATACATTAAGGTCAAGTGCATAACACATTCAGATATAAGGTAAGGATTTCTTCCCGGACCTCCATTTTCATTTAGGTTTTTATCTATACCTATATTCACCAATGTAATTATTAATTTGTTTTATATAATTATTATAAATTCTTATTGTATGTTCCAAACTCATGAATTCTTATCATTTCATCTTTTTTTTGGAAAATACATGTTTTACAAGGTCCCCTTCTCAATTCTTCCCGATATACAATTCCGAATAAAGGGAACACATCGATTTCATACCCATTTTCAAGTATCATTGATAATATGTTTTAAGACACCATTATTTTCATAAAATCGCTAATTTTTTCATGAAAACTATATTTTTTTTATTTCTGGTTTTGTACAAACAATCATGACAAATACAAATGATTTTTTCAAAAGAACTCTTTATTGAAAAGTAAAACAGGTATTTCTCTCAAAAATTCCTCGATGATTATATTAGAGTATTTTTATCTATTTCAAAACCTATATTTAATTTTATGCTTTATTTACATTGTTATATTATGATATCCCATATTTTATTAATTGTTTTATGATCAATTTGACTATGGATGTGCTATCTTGGTTCCATTCACCATAATAATCAGAATGGTTGGTGATTATGTTTACAGATTTGGGAAAGTTATTTACATTTCATATGTATATGTTGTTTATATTTAACCCCATTCGTATGAGGAATGAATTGAACTTAATAAGTGACGTATTGTGACCAAGTCTATTCTTTTCTAGAAATAGAGTTTGGTTTGTGTTTTTTGTCAATCCACACTGGGTTGATCAAGAAGTTTGCAAGACAAGTGATCTTAAAGTACAGGATGACAATAGTGTTGAAGTTGGCCTCATTTACCAGTATTTTCCAAATATTTGGGGTTAAAAATCCATAGAAAGGGATAGAATCATGAAGGTTTATTTTCTAGAATCAACTCTTCATAAATATGGTAAATTCATGGATTTCGTGAAGACTAGGTTGTTTTTCAAAAAGATATGGAGAATCATAATCGGTGATGGTGTTCTATGAGATTATGATAATTGGAGAATCATGAGCACATGATGGTTTGATGGAATTCTTCGTGACAACATCAAATCTCAATGGAGCATTGCGAATGGAGGAGCGCTGTTAAGATGTTTATGAAAGATTCAAAAAATGTGTGGGAGTGGTGGAGCATCGTGAATGGATGAGCCTATAAATATAAGGCTACCCCACTTCATTTTTCATGAAATTATTCAAGAAAAATCCACAATTTCACTAATTTCATGAAGATAGGGGAGATCCATGAATCGGGATTTCTATGAAGGCTTGAGTATCGCAAAAAGACTAGTTTAGACTTGATTGATGCCAATGATTCTAAGTAAAGGGTGCTTTGTGATGATGGGGTATTCCACTTTAACACTTTGAGCTTCATGAAATCAGTTTGTTCTACGAAGGTGGAGTGCTTTGTGCAGGTAGTTAGCTTCATGAAGGAACTTCACAAAAGGCAGTTTTGAATATTAGTTTTTCAGTGAATAGGGCTTTCAAAGTGCATCAAATCAGGTCTACGGTGGAAGTAGAGTATCATTATAGATAGAGAAAAATACTTTAATACTAATCCATTTAATAAACTTTTAATTTGATAAGCTGATTTATACTTCTCTCAAAATAGTGATCTAGGGGGAGTCGACGGAAGTGTTTTGAGGGACAAAGTGTTTTGTCCCTAAAATATTGTAAAGGCAGTGTGCCTGGCATAGAGTAACTGTGTCTGAACTCTTGAATTCCAAAACTATTAAAGATTAATGTATTTTGGTATAACTGAAACACTGTCAACATATGATACTTATACTAACCCTTAGTGGTGAACCAAGTAAAATAGTTGTGTTGCCTTTCTGTATGTGAATTTTTGATTACTGATTGATTCCATAATATAAGATTAACAAGTTCCTACCAACATGAGAAGAAGATCTATCATATTAAAATAAAAATTTGAAACCCTAATTCACCCCTCCCCTCTCAGGGTGTTACAGGGTTCTACATGATGAGTGGGGTTTACTATATCCCCTTGATGCATCGGTAGGTCTCATGAGACAAAACAAATATGGAATTGTCTAACAAATTTTCCATTTTCAGATATGGTTTTGGTCGAGACATTAGTAATTTTCAGATGTCTTGTTCAAGGCCTTAACAGTATGTTTCAGATGTCCGGCATATGCATTCCCTCATAAAGATATAATTAATTGATTATCCATATGAATATTTTACTAGTATAATATCCATTATTAATATTATTTCTCATGTTATTATTTATATGACATTGTTTATTAAGATTTTATCCTTTCCATATCATGTTCAATATTATGTACTAATGGCATGTATTTTTCAGTCATTCATCATGCCTTATTGTTTATAATAGCTTCTATTGTATTAATTACCCTTACTGAGCATCTGAGATCATTCCTTCATTATCTTTTATTTTTTTCCCAGGATATGAAGATGAATATTATAAATGACTTTCAGGGTTAATCTAAGAGTTTATGGGTGTTTCCAATGGAATTTCAATATTATATTTCCTTTAAAGTTGCAATGTAAATTTCATTTATGTAATTTTTCTTCCAAAACTACTAAACAAATTGGTCCTTTGGAATTTGAGTCTTGTATATATGCTAATGTTTTAATATAAGGCACCGACTTTGGGATACTAGGGTCGGGGTATTTACATTATTGATTTACTAGATCCACTATAAATTAACCATAAATATATAAATTTTCATTTATTGACTAATATAGAAATTAAAAAAATAATTAATAAATGAAATTATGTGGTAAAACACAACAAGTAAATGCCGAATCATATTTTCCTTTTTACTTTGTTCCTTTCACTATCTAAATTTGTATTGACATGTTTTATTTATTTTATATATTCCAATTATTATTTTTTCGATTTATGGTGGGATAAATAATTCCCATAGGTAGTTATTGATGCCCAGGTGCTTTTCGCCATCTCATACTCATTTAGAATTCCCTTCTATCCTTGCCACGAGCTGACTCGAGTGTCCAATTTATAGATCACCTGGGTTGGTACATAAAATAATGAAATCAAGTTTACATTTCAATATTGTTCCATCAATCTTTGTCTCACCTAAAGAGAATGTTGTTAATCTATGAAAGGTGATGGTATCACTAAGGTTTTATTTATTTCAAACCCATATCACGTACCAAATGTAGTTCATATAAATGCGATGTTAATTTAAAAAGATAAGGTGATTGTTACTCAATAACACCACACACTAAGACTGTACATTGAAGTGTTAATAATATATGTTACACCCCAAACTTCCATGGTACACTCCTCTTTGAATAATAGAGCAGCGTGTGTTGTACGCAACCTCGAGTTCTAACACACCGTGACCAATAGAAGTAGCAGTTATGAATATTAATACCCACTTTGTGAAATTATATGAATTTTATATTTCAAAATGGATTTCATTTTTTGGATTTGGAATATCGAAATTAGCCTATGTTGAATTTTTGGTATTTTTCTGAGAACTTCCAATTTTTGATGAATAGTGAAAAATACTTAAAAACAACTTTTTTAATCAAAATAATTTATAGTGATAAATTATACAATTTAGTTGTTCTAAAGTTTAATTAGAATATATTTTTACCATTTTAACCAATGGTGGTCATTAGAATTAATTTTACTTTGAAATTGGACATGCACAATTGTCAATCTTTTGATTGATATTCTTTCTTAAAAACACGCTATTTGTTGTGATAGCGGGAATTAATTATTAAATTAATTAATTCAACTTATATGTTTTGAATTTTGTAAAATAGACCTCATTTTTGAATTAGTAATATCAAATATATCTTAGGGTTAATTTTTGGTGTTGTTCTGAAAAACTTCGATTTTTGATGAATAGTGAAACCACTAAGTGGTAGTTAAAAAAATTGATTTTTCGTTTAAATGAAATCTTACCACCATTGTGATTTGAATTTCCAAAATCCGACATACATCATTGTCATTAGGAAGTAAAATGTGGATCAATGGGATTAAAATAATTTTTGGTGAATAGTAACTTTTAAGTTCTATTAATCGTGATTAAAGGTAATTAGTGAACTTTATGGTAAAAATGATATTATAAAAATATGAAAATATCTTGAAAATTGTCCTACCCTTATTTTATGAGTCATGGCCTACCAAGACAATCTATGGGTAAACTTGGGGACCCCATGGAGCCACTTGGGTAAGAAAATGACATTAATAACTTTTTATTTAAAGTAAAAATAAAATTGTCACAAACATGTGTTGTTTTACTAAAAAAATTATTACATGGGGTTATATAAGTTAACATTTAGAATATAAATATTAATTGGAAATCTAAAAATATTTCCTAAATCATGGTATTTTTTTTATAATTTTTAGACATAAAATAAATTAAATTATTTATGACACCATGATGATGCAACGATTACCTCATTAATTAACGATTTAAATAAAATGAAAAGATAATGTAAAATCTAAGACTTACACTTGTCAAAAACCTATTGGATGGGTAGATTTCGAACCCTTATCACCTTATCCTCTAAATATATAATTTTTTGACCTTTGAAATCCGAAAATCACTTCATAATAATGTAACATTTCATTACTTTCCAAGAGTGCCCCTCCTCTCCTCTTATAAAAGGCCCCCACCTCTACCACCTTATTCACACCTTCAAGCCATTTGGCTCGGCCAAACTCTTCCCAAATTATCTCCCAACTTCCATATATTACTCCTAAAAGCCTCAATTTGGGTATAAGTCTTCCCAAGTAAGCCTTTGGCTCAAATCAAAAAGAGTTACCCGATTTTAAAGGTAATGTCTTCACTTGGGTTCTTTTGTTTTATTTTGCTTCTCCAACCCACTAAAATATTTTTATTCCTATATTTTGTAACAGAACCAGTATATTAAATATACTAGGATGTTTTTATGATAATTATTCGAGCTACACTTACACACACTTCCATCTAATGGTTAAATAACATATTGTTTCCGTGGATGGAGAATTACTGCCTCACGAAACGATGATTGTTCTATCTTATCCTACCACCTCTCATCGTGGCCATTATGATGGAAATATGTTTATTTATGATATATATTATATTTATTTCCTCTCTATTCTTCTGTATTTTACATTTAAAACATATCTTTATGCTTTTCATGTTGTGCAAATGCGATAATTTCATTTGAGGAAGTGTGGACTACCACCCCCTCAAAGGGATTTGAATCGTTAATGCCATATGTGGGATGTATAAAGGATGGAGTAAATGATATTATATATTATATTATACTGGAATTATAATATAAAATTATATCATTATTGTTTCATTCCATTAAATATGAAATAGAAATGAAAGTAGCGTTCATGCGTACGTACGGCTTACCGTCTCCATGAACGATGCATTTCATTTCTTACCTCTAAATGTTACGTAATATTATGAATGAATGTATATACTGGATATATATGATATATATGATATCTAAATCAGGAATATAATTCTGTAGATAATGGATATTCTACCACATAAACAACTTGTAATTATAAGAAGTTTTTTTTTGACTCAAGTACCAAAGATCGACAAAACGACCGTTATTAACTTAAATAATTAAATAATGTTCATAACATGGTAATAAGTGATATAAAAGGAATAATGAACTTGAAAAAGGTTCTTAATCAATTATAAATTAACTCTAGTTTATTAATCAGGAGGTTAAAGAACGATCGAGTCAAGTCGGACACGAGGTAAGGGAACTTCTTAACCTAATTTCTATTCTTTGGGTTAATCTCCTACTTTAAAATTATGTCATGATATTATTATGTCCTATCTTGTATTTTTACTTTATTTATGTGTACATATAGTGAATACACATAATATATTTATTTTATTTTAAAAAAATTATCTTTTTAAGGGACTTCTTCTCAATCTTCTTTCATTGAGGCATATTTTGTTTTATACACAACTTTCTTTTATATGGTGTATAAACACCTTTAACTTTTACGTTTATTAAAAAGGAATCTTTTTTATACAAAGAATTTTACTAAATGACAAAATGGAATGTTTTTTTGTCGTACGTATGCGGCGACAATGAATTTTCTACCGTTGTGACCATTATTTGAGTTTCGGCTTCCTCTACAAGCCATAACTTTTTTTTAAATGAAAAATAATTACAAAGTTTTAATTTTCTTTTATTTTGGTATTGAAAATGGTTTTGAAAGTGTTTTTTTATATCAATGTGTTTTATTGATATCTTGTGATTGAAATATGGAAATGTTGTGTTTCCTTTATGCATGTTTTATGTGATACGATTATGTTATAGATTATGATATGTTTAAACTTGTTCATATGAGGAATGAATTAGACTTAATAAGTGACGAGTGGAGCCTGCTATAGCTCCTCGATGCATCGGTAGGTCTCATGAGACAAACTAGTTTCTTGGTACGAGGCCCTGAAAAAATATTATTTGTATTATTGGAATGAGGCCTTGGCTACGTGGTTATGATAGTCTGGCATTTTTCATTCCATCATTATGAAAGTGGTTATTGATATTGCATGTGATTATTCGACTAGTAGAATATCCATGTGAGTAAGTAAATGGAATTATCTCATTTTAATTTTTCCATATTATGTTGAAGTTCATGATTAAAAGGCTTTTGTTTCATTTATAAAATTACTTAAATTTTTATGTTTATTTATAAATGCTTCCGCTATATTGTTATCCTTACTGAGCATCTGAGCTCACCCCTTTCAGTGTTTTAATTTTTCCAGGATGTGAAGAAGTATTTTATGAATGACCTGAAGGGATAGTCTGAAGGGGATATGAGTGTGGACTATGGAGACTATGTTATTGTAGTTTTTCACTTTGTAATGTAATGTAACATTTATGAATGTATCTAGTGTTTCCAAGGCTACTAAACTAATCGGTCTTTCGAGACTTGATCTTTTGTGATCAAGCCAATGTTACATAATAATGCACCGACTCTGGATAACTGTGGTCGGGGCGTTATAGTTGGTATCAGAGGCAGTTTAGTACTAACCTTGGAATCTAGATTTAGATAAAACTCTGATTAAAGCACATAGCCCTAAGATAGATTTTTAGGATTAGTATATAAGAACTTCCTAGAATTTTGGTATTATAGATATTTTTGTGAGTTTTCCGAGAAATACATCCTTGTCTGGATACGAGCAAGTAGAGGTGGCTCTGGCACAGATGTACCTAGGGGTAAAACCCGAAAACACCATTTTGAGCTAGACTCGAACGGGAACTGGTGTACGATAATGGGCATTGCTTCACTCTTGGTTACGACACTCTCGGGGGATATGCTTAGGATAATTCTTATTTTCTTTACAAACCATTATGAAGGGTTTATAAGTATATACTTCCTCAAAGAAAAAATTTTTATGATTATAGTTCAATTTATGTTAACTGTTTTACAAGTATGGAATTATGTATTTTGATTCAAAAACTAATCTAGTTTATTCCATTGTTTAGAAATGGTGCCTAGTGGGAGGAATGGAAACCGTATCAATGCACACACTCTAAGTAGGGATTTCCCTCCTGCTCAAGATAATTATAGTGGAGCTGGAGATACAACTGGTGCTGATCAACTTATCACCATACTGGGACAACTCACTCAGGTTATAAATAATAACATTACTCATATAGAGCACCCTGATCCGCAACCTGGAGGATCAATGTTAGACCGCTTCATGAGGCAACAACCGCCAACATTTAATGGGGGTAAAAATCCATTAGTAGCTGAGCAATGTATAAACTCCTTTAGAAAAATATTCCATGCCTTGGGGAGTAGTGAAAGGGAAAAAGTTTTCATGGCAGTTTACCGCCTCACTGGAGATGTCGATCAATGGTGGTCACTGATTCAAAATACAAAGGAAGATGAATAAGTGTCAATTATGGAATGGAGGGAGTTCAAAGATCTTTTCTTAGAAAAATACTTTCCTCATGACCATCGAGCAGATATGGAAAGGTAATTTCTGAGTCTGAGGCAGAAGGAGAATGAGAATGTCGCAAAGTATGAGGCTAACTTTACAAGGTTAGCGAGGCATGCTGCAGATTATATACGTAACCCAAGAAGTAAGATTGATCGTTTATTTGATGGGTTAAAACAATTTCTCCATCTAGCTTTAGTATCATAATATTTCTCAATATACGAAGATATAGTCTCATGTGCTATCAAGACAGAAAAGGAATTCTCTAAATCTTATGACAATAAAGTAAAGTAAGAGAAGAAGAGAACGGTGGAACAAGAGACAGATAAAGGGAAAAAGGGAAAGAAGGATTTTCCATTATGCGATAATTGTGGGAAGAATCACCCTGGTACTTGCCTAAAAGGAATGAGAGTTTGTTATAAATGTGGAGAAAAAAGGTCACTAGGCGCATGATTGCAAGGGAAAGAAAGAGGCTATCAATGTTGAATGCTATAATTGTAGAGAAATGGGGCATTATGCAAATGAATGTCCTAAGCGTCAGGGAAACTTAACTCAGAAAAGGCCAAGGGATCAAGGTCAATCTTATGTTGTTACTACAGTTGAAGTGGAATAATTAATGTATTGGTGCTTTTGGACTCAAGGA
The DNA here is from genome assembly GCA_963277665.1 of Viscum album. NCBI lineage: Eukaryota > Viridiplantae > Streptophyta > Magnoliopsida > Santalales > Viscaceae > Viscum > Viscum album. The sequence continues at coordinate 897,732,834 of OY728142.1, forward strand.
TTATATTCTGGTTATAAGAATAATGTGATATATATAAGTATTGTACTGCAGTACTTGTTTTTTTCATTAAGGTTTTAATATGATGAAGGTAATCATATTTTTTGTATGTAAAAATAAGAGAAAATTTACTTTTTTTGGGGAATCTGATGTTACAATTGATTTTGGAATTTAGAGACCTTTAGAGAAAGTCTGGACAGAGGTATTTTGGATAACTATAAAGGTTGGAATGGATTAAATTTAACTTTGGATAGTATTTTTTAAGGTCAAAACATTTCTGAAGATTATTTTTTTGGAATATTATAATACTATAGTTTTAGGAAAAGGATAACCTGTAGGTTGGGGGATAACCCGTCGCATCGGACAAAGCTGTAGGAATCGAACCCACAACCATAGTGCGACAGGCCTTTATTACCTACCACTAGCCTACAGGAAGTCCCTGGTTATTACAAAAAAGTTTTTTTAATCTAAATGATATGTGTTAATATTTGGAACCTTATACAATTATGATAAATAGAATATTTTTGAGTTCTATTACCTTTTGGAGTGAAAGATGGGTTTTTCGTAAAAATTTATTAAAGAATGAAAGTCTACATGAAAAGTAAGTATATTTCCTTACATTCTTAGTAAATCTCCTAAATAAATTCCTCAACTTTATGAAAGGTAACTTAAAACAAAAATGTTGTCGGTTAACTTTTCCAATTGGGGAATCAATGACTGTTTAACCAATCACAAGTTTGTGATTTTCTTGTAGTTAACTTTCTCCTAATCCTGTTTTATACAACTCTCCAGCAGACCTTGACGGTTTGTTTTTCCTCCATATCCATATTTTCATAGAATCCTAGTATGGGCTATCTTGGGTGACCTTTGTACTTCTATTTCTTTCTTTTAAAGTTATATTTTTATTAACCCTATTTCCAATGTGGGTTTTCCACAAAGGTATTTTCTATTTTCAACCTTTTATTTTCAAAGAAAAATTTTAAATTGCGAGGACATAATTTATTGAAGGAGGGGAGAATGTTACACCCCAAGCTTCCATGGTACGCTCCTCTTTGAATAATAGAGCAGCGTGTGTTGTACGCAACCTCGAGTTCTAACACACTACGACCAATAAAAGTAGCAGTTATGAATAGTAATACCCAATTTTTGAAATTATATAAATTTTATATTTCAAAATGGACTTCATTTTTGGATTTGGAATATCAAAATTAGCCTATGTTGAATTTTTGGTATTTTTCGGAGAACTTCTAATTTTTGATGAATAGTGAAAAATACTTAAAAACAACTTTTTTAACCAAAATAATTTATAGTGATAAATTATAAAATTTAGTGGTTCTAAAGTGTAATTAGAATATATTTTTACCATTTTATCCAATGGTGGTAATTATAATTAATTTCACTTTGAAATTGGACATAAACAATTGTCAATATTTTAATTGATATTCTTTCTAAAAAACACGCTATTTGTTGTGACAGTGGGAATTAATTATTAAATTAATTAATTCAACTTATATGTTTTGAATTTTTTAAAATAGACATCATTTTTGAATTAGGAATATCAAATATAGCTTAGGGTTAATTTTTTGTGTTGTTCTGAAAAACTTCGATTTTTGATGAATAGTGAAACCACTAAGTGGTAGTTAAAAAAACTGATCTTTCGTTTAAATGAAATTTTACCACCTCTGTGATTTGAATTTACAAAGTCCAACATACATCATTTTCATTAGGAAGTAAAATTTTTATCAATGGGATTAAAATAATTTTTGGTGAATAGTAACTTTTAAGTTCTATTAATCGCGATTAAAGGTAATTAGTGAAATTTAAGGTAAAAATGATATTATAAAAATATGAAAATATCTTGACACTTGTTCTACCCTTATTTTATGAGTCATGGCCGACCAAGACAATCCATGGGTCAACTTGGGGACCCCATGGAGCCACTTGGGTAAGAAAATGACATTAATAACTTTTTATTTAAAGTAAAAATAAAATTGTCACAAACATGTGTTGTTTTACTAAAACAATTATTACATGGGGTTATATAAGTTAACTTTTAGAATATAAATATTAATTGGAAAGATAAAAATATTTCCTACATCATGGTAATTTTTTTATAATTTTTAGACATTAAATAAATTAAATTATTTATGACACCGTGATGATGCAGCGATTACCTCATTAATTAACGATTTAAATAAAATGAAAAGATGATGTAAAATATAAGACTTAAACTTTTAAAAAACCTATTGGATGGGTATATTTAAAACCCTTATCACCTTATCCTCTAAATATATAATTTTGGGACCTTTGAAATCCCAAAAGCACTTCATAATAATGTAACACTTCATTACTTTCCAAGAGTGTCCCTCCTCTCCTCTTATAAAAGGCCCCCACCTCTACCACCTTATTCACACCTTCAAGCCATTTGTCTCGGACAAAATCTGCCCAAATTCTCTCCCGAATTCCCTATATTACTCCTAGAAGCCTCACTTTGGGCAGAAGCCTTCCCAAGTAAGCCTTTGGCTCAAATCAAAAAGAGTTACCCGATTTTAAAGGTAATGTCTTCACTTGGGTTCTTTTGTCTTATTTTGCTTCTCCAACCCCATAAACTCTATTTATTCCTATCTTTTGTAAAAAAAACCAGTATCTTAAATATAATAGTATGTTTTTATGATAATTATTCGAGCTACACTTACACACACCTCCGTCTAATGGTTAAAGAACATACAGTTTTCGTGGATGGAAAATTATTGCCTCACGAAACGATGATTGTTCTATCTTCTCCTACCACCTCTCATGGTGGCCATTATTATGGAACTATGTTTATTTATGATATATATTATATTTATTTCCTCTCTATGCTTCTTTATTTTACATTTAAAACATATCTTTATGCTTTGCATGTTGTGAAAATGCGATAATTTCATTTGAGGAAGTGTGGACTACCGCCCCCTCAAAGGGATTTGAATCGTTAATGCCATATGTGGGATGTATAAAGGATGGAGTAAATGATATTATATATTATATTATACTAGAATTATAATATAACATTATATCATTATGATTTCATTCCATTAAATATGAAATAGAAATGAAAGTAGCGTTCATGCGTACGTACGGCTTACCGTCTCCATGAACGATGCATTTCATTTCTTACCTCTAAATGTTACGTAATATTATGAATGAATGTATATAATGGATATATATGATATATATGATATCTAAATCAGGAATATAATTCTGGAGATAATAAATATTCTACCACATAAACAACTTGTAATTATAAGAAGTTTATTTTTGACTTAAGTACCAAAGATCGACAAAACGACCGTTATTAACTTAAATAATTACATAATGTTCATAACATGGTAATAAGTTATATAAAAGGAATAATGAACTTGAAAAAGGTTCTTAATCAATTATAAATTAAATCTAGTTTATTATTCAGGAGGTTAAATAACGATCGAGTCAAGTCGGACACGAGGTAAGGGAACTTCTTAACCAAATTTCTATTATTTGGGTTAATCTCCTACTTTCAAATTATGTCATGATATTATTATGTCCTATCTTGTATTTGTACTTTCTTTATGTGTAATTATAGTAAATACACATAATAGATTTATTTTATTTTAAAAAAATTATCTTTTTAAGGGACTTCGTCTCAATCTCCTTTAATTGAGGCATATTTTGTTTTATACACAACTTTCTTTTATACGGTGTATAAACCCCTTTGACTTTTACGTTTATTCAAAAAAAATATTTTTTATACAAAGCATTTTACTAAATGACAAAATGGAATGTTTTTTTCCGTACGTATGCAGCGACAACAACTTCTCCGCCGCTGTGACCATTATTTGAGTTTTGGCTTCCTCTACAAGCCATAACTTTTTTTAAAATGAAAAATAATTACAAAGTTTTAATTTTATTTTATTTTGGTATTGAAAATGGTTTTGAAAGTGTTTTTTTATATCAATGTGTTGTATTGATATCTTGTGATTGAAATGTAGAAATGTTATGTTTCCTTTATGCATGTTTTTTGTGATACGATTATGTTATGGATTATGATATGTTTAAACTTGTTCATATGAGGAATGTATTGGACTTAATAAGTGACGGGTGGAGCCCTCTATAGCTCCTCGATGCATCGGTAGGTCTCATGAGACAAACTAGTGTCTTGGCACGAGGCCTTGATAAAATATTATTTGTAGTCTTGGCATGAGGCCTTGGCTACGTGGTTATGATAGACTGGCATTATGCATTCCATCATTATGAAAGTGGTTATTGATATTGCATGTGATTATTCGACCAGTATAATATCCATGTGAGTAAGTAAATGGAATTATCTCATTTTAATTTTGCCATATTATGCTGAAGTTCATGATTAAAATACTTTTGTTTCCGTTATACAATGCCTTAAATGTTTATGTTTATTTATGAATGCTTCCGCTATATTGTTATCCTTACTGAGCATCTGATCTCACCCCTTTCAATGTTTTAATTTTTCCAGGATGTGAAGAATTATTTTATGAATGACCTGTAGGGATAGTCTGAAGGGGATATGAGTTTGGACTATGGAGACTATGTTATTTTAGTTTTTCACTTTATGATGTAGTGTAACATTTATGAATGTATCTAGTGTTTCCAAGGCTACTAAACTAATTGGTCTTTCGAGACTTGATCTTTTGTGATCATTCCAATGTTATGTAATAATGCACCGACTCTGGGTAACTAGGGTCGGGGCGTTACAATATATGTAGCTGAGAAGAAAGATAATTATTTATCTATGTTTCTTGGAAGAATAAAAATTTTCTTTTTATGATTTTATAATGCCACTAACCATGATACCATATTTTTTTGGTGTTGGGTTATTGTTTTGGGAAAGTGTTTAGAACATTTTTAATTATTTTTTCCAAATTTATTTTATTTAATACCCCAAGATTTCAAAAATAACTCTATGTTCGATAGTATATACAACATGAATCACTGAGCCTAAACAAACAATAAAATACTATTATTTAAATGTGACTATTATAACCTAGCCATTGATTCTTCATGTATGAATAATAATAAAGGTATTTTGAAAAATATTTCTATAAGATTTATATAATCCAAATATACTGGTTAATTCATAATAAATAAGTACTCAATTTTTAGTAAATTCATTTTATTCTTCAAATGTAACACCCCAATATTTCATAGTATGTTATCTCTTTAAAGTAATTCAATAGCTTGCGATACACGCAACACTGAGTTCAAGCGCATCACGACCTATAAAACTATTAGTTTAAAAAGTGTTTATGAATATTATTAACCAAATTTTTTATTTTATATATATCTTATATAATTTTAATATTCATATTTTGTATTTCATAGACATAATATAAGGACAAATTCAATTTTTCAGATAAAAGAAGTATTTTTTATAAATGCCTTTTTTCCACTTTTTAATGGAAAACCCTTTTTAAATCCAATATTCGACACTTTTATATATTCAATTTAATGAAATTAAATTATTATTTATAAGTGTGACATAAAAATTTAGTTTGTATAAATTTTTGGTACTTTTCTGATAACTTTCATATTTTGATGAATAGTGAAAAATACTAAATTTTAATTGAAAACAACTTTTTTAATCGAAATAATTTGTAGTGTTAAATTGTTCATTTGAGTGGTTTTAAAGTATAATTAGATTATATTTTTATCATTTAATATAATTTAGGTCATTATAAACAATTTCACATTTAAATTGGACATAAACACATGTCAATCTTTTGATAGTTTTTACTTCTTAAAAACTCGTTTTCTGGTTTTGACAACAAGAATTAATTTTAAATTAATTAACACAACTTCTATGTTATATATTTGGTAAAATAGAAATCATTTTTGAATTCCTAATATCAAAATTATCTTAAGGTGAATTTTTTTTATTTTTATGGAAACTTTCAATTTTTGATGAATAGTGAAAAACACCGCGTTATCGTTTAAAACCGACTTTTATTTAAATAATTAATATTTTTATTTAAATTTATTTTAAATTAAAAATACATGCATAATATCTATACTAGTTAAATTTAATTCATTTGATCCATTTTATAATAAGATTAGATATATAAAATTTTATTGAACTATTTAGTGCCTTTTACCCACCTTCTAGGCACATTTCCAAATTTGCATTAAACATAATTTTACCGCTTCTATGAATTGAATTTAAAAAATCCAACAAACATGGTTTACATCAGTAAGTAAAATGTGGTTCAATAGGATGAAAATAATTTTTGATGAATAGTAACATTTGTGTTTTATTTACCATGGTTAGAAGTAAATATGGTAATTAAAGGTAAAAATGATAATATAATTACCCTAACACATGTTCTAATTCTATTGGATAAGTTTTTTTAGACCAAAATTAACCTTAGGAATAAAATATTATCCTTTTTGATTCACTTTTATTAGATTAGAACATTTATTATTATTATATTTAAAGAAGAGTTAAAAGTGTTAAATTCATATTTTAATAACTAAACCATTTTTAATATAGGGTTATACATAAGATAAAATTGACTATAAATATTAATTATAAATATAAAAATATTTCCTACATCATGGTATTTTATTTATAATTTTTAGACATTAAATAAATAAATTTATTTATGACACAATGATGATGGAGTAATTACCTTATTAATGAAAGGTTAAAATAATTGATATTATAAATATATAAATAAATTTAAATTGAGACTTTTGATGAATTAAACGAATTTTTTAGGTTAATATGGCATGTTAGTATTGATTTAATTTATTTTTTTCAAAGTAATCAAGTTTTTTTACTTTCACAAAAACCAAATACTAAATAGTGTCAAAATTGACATAAATGAGTTTTTAAAACAAATAATTTATTATTAAATGATATAATATTTCTAAAAATATAAGTTTCTTCCAAATATCTTATATAATTATATAAATGTAATTAATTAACCACTTGAGGTTCTATTGGAATTTTATAGTAAGTTTATTAACCATGTAATATAAAAATACAAGAAGACATTCTAAAAGTTAAACTATTTAACTAAGAGTTAAATCTAAATGATAAGGTTAATATGGTGACCTAAACTTGTCTAAAACCTATTGGTTGAGATTATTTCAACCCATCCAAAACTTATCCTCAAAATAAATCCATTTGGATCCATCATAAACTGAAAATTATTTTATAATAAAATAATATTTCAAACTTTTCCAAAAGTGACCCTCACCTCTCTTATAAATGGGTACTTCGGCTTACCTCAAAATCACACCACCAAAGCCATTTGGATCAGCCAAAACCTACTTAAATATCTTCCCAAATATTCTCAATCTAACCTAGATGCCATATTTTGATCATAAATCCAACCTAAGCAGCCTTTTTGATCAAATCAAAAGGAAACACCCGAAGAAGAGGTTATAATTTCATCACCTCTTTCAAAGTTATTTTCTTCTTCCACTTCCTCTTTCTTTGTTGTTTCAATACCAAAATAATAAATCTAGTACCATATATATACTGTGATGTTATTATAAATATGGTACAACCATATTAATTATTCTATCTATCCTATGAATGACTAAATCACTATATGTGTGTACGTACGGCTTACCGTCTCCACGTCGTGGTGTAGTTTGTTATTCAACACTTCATTATTTGTATGGGTATAATAATGAGTATTATTGATTTAAATAATAAATATAACATATTAATTATTATTTATATATGATATACCATCCAATTACATATGATTTCACTATCAATAGAATGATATTGTCACTCGTGCGTACGTACGGATTACCGTCTCCACGAATGCGATGAGATTCATTCCCCATCGTAACCATTCAAGAATAATTTTTATTTTATGATTTAAAATAATATATAAGAATTTAATATCATAATGTATTTTAATCAAATACATCCTATCCATAACAAACATGACTTATATAACAAAACATATAAAGGAAAACGAATCATTTAACACCCGAAACAATGATACTACTGAAATATTATTAACAAAGAAATATTAGAAAATCATATATGATATCATATTTATGTATTTGGTTCTTTTATAATTTAATAACAATGATTTAACTATTATACAAGATGTTAACATACCCTCGACTAATGAAAAGTATAAGGTAAGGGTTAATTTTACAATCTCTTTATTATCTGAGGTTGTTTATACGGAAGCATCTACTGGGAATTCTTTATCATCCTCATTCGTGTTTCTTAAAAATGTATTTCAAAACATTTTTACTATTTCCTAGAATATGATTTAAAGTAATTTATACCCTTGTTTTACTTTTTATAAAATGTTTTGAAAGGAATCTTTCTGTCATTTTCCAAACAAGGTACTTTATGACCTTTTCGACAAATTAAGGTAAGAATTTTTTTTTAACTTATACGGCGGGTGCAGCTATTTTTCACTGTTATAACACCTTCGAAGCTTCCCTTATAAGATTATAAGAATATTTTCAAAATAAATGTTTTCTTTTATAATTATGTGACTTTTAAATGATTTCAAAATAGAAAGTGATATTTCTATCAAATAGTTTTGATTTCATCTATGTCAACATCCTTTGATGGATTTTACACTTGTTTAAAGTCGATTTATTATGATACAATATTCCATATTGTATTGAAGGTTTTGTGATATGTTTGACTGTGGATGTGTTATTTTTATACCATTCCTGGTTTATGGTTAAAGTATTAACATTTCGTATGCTAGTTTTAATATGAATGTTTGTGTTATATTTCAACCTTTTCATATGAGAAATGCATTGGACTTAGTAAGTGATGGGTGGAGCCCGCTATAGCTCCTCGATGCATCAGTAGGTCTCATGAGACAAACTACTGTCTTGGAACAAGGCCTTGACAAAATATTATTTTTATTCTTGGCACGAGGCCTTGACTATGTGGTTATGATGTCCGTCATTATGCATTCCATCATTATGAAATTATTTATTGATATTACATGTGATTATTCAACTAGAAGAATATCCATGTGAATAAGTAAATGGAATTATTTGATTTATATTTTCCATATTATGATGAAGTTTAAGTTTAAAAATCTTGTGTTTTAATCTTATACATTTCCTTAAATTTTTATGCTTATTTATGATAGTTTCCACTATATTGTTATCCTTACTGAGCATTTGAGCTCACCCCTTTCTTTTGTTTTCTTTTTTCCATGATGTGAAGAAGTATATTATGATTAACCTATAGGGATAGGACAAAGGATATGAGTTTTTTCAAAGGGGACACAATGTTGTTTTTTTATTTCATTATGTAATGTAAAACTTATTTATGTATCTAGTACTTCCAAGGCTATAAAACTAACCGTTCTTTTAAGACTTGATCTCTTGTGATCATGCCAATGTTATGGAATAATTCATTGACTCTAGGTAACTAGGGTCGGGGCGTTACACTTGGTATTAGAGGAAGTTTAGTTCAAATCTTAGAAACTAGAGTTAGATAAACTTTGATTAGATAACATTACCCTAAGATAGACTTTGAGGATTAGTATAAAAGAAATTCCTAAAATTTTGGTGATGTAGAGATTTTTTGAATTTTCCAAGAAATACATCCCTATCTGAATACGAGTAGGTAGAGGCAGCTTTGGCACAGATGTATCTATGGGTAAATCTTGAAAACACTTCTTTGAGCTAGACTCGAACAGGAATTGGTGCACAATAATGGGTCTTGCTGCACACTTGGTTACAACACTCCTAGGGGATATGCTTAGGATAATTCACATTTTATTTACAAGACATTATGAAGGATTTAGGAGTAAATACTTCCTCAACGAAAACATTTTTTTTGAATATGGATTATATGCATAAACTGTTCAATTTATGTTAGGTGTTTTACTAGTTTGGAATTATTTATTATGATTCATAAACTAACCTAGTGTTTGTCATCATTTAGAAATGGTTCCCATTAGAAGGAATAAGAACTCTAGAAATACGCATGATCCAAAGAGTAAAAATGATCATATTTTTCATGGTGTTAAGCCAACATTTAGAATGGAAATATTCTCCCATGTATCTGAATCATATGAAGAAATATTATCATGTATTAATAAGATAAGTAAAGAATTCTCTGATTCCTATGGATTTTAGGGGAAGAAAGAAAATAAGATGATGGAGAAAAAGATGGATAAAGGGTAGAAGGGAAATAAGGATTTTCCCACATGTGATAACTATGGAAAGAATCACCTTAGTAAATTCTTGAAGGGAATGGGAGTATGTTGTAAGTGTGGAGAAAAAGGACACCATGTTCATGATTTCAAGGGTAATAAAAAGGTTTCAAATGTACAATGCTTCATCTATAAGGATTTGGGACACTATGTGAATAAATATCCAAATCATTAGAGTATGACCTAAATGATGCTATTGGATAATAATCATGTTATGATACTACCGCATATGAAGAGGAATGACTAGTGTTTTTATATTTTTATTAAATAATTATGTCATTTGAGTGTTGTATCAACGATTTATTAGTTATATGAATTATGGAAATAAATAAGGATTGTATTGTAGTACTATTTCATTGAAGATTTGATATTATATGGTAATAAGAAAAGTGACTCAACAACAAGTTAAATTTTTTGGAAAATACATGGTTGAAGGAAAGATAAATCTTAATATGGTCTTGATACTGAGGTAGTGATTTTGGAATAAGATATGGTTGATTTGGATAAATTATATTGGATATTCTTAACTACCTTCGAACTGATTAATGGTTTTTTTATTCTTTCATTGTTGGTGTATTCAAAATTTTTGGATATAAGGAATATATCTAGTATTCTATAATGAATAAGGGAAAATGAATGTAATAAATAAGGTTTTATGGTAATTTAGGTTGTTACCATGTTTTAAGAGAATACATGATGAAGGTAATCACATGTTATTATGTGGAAAAAAGATATCTTCATTATGTTATGTTGACCTTCCTTATAAATTTTTGTACTATGAGCTTGGAAACAAGTATTTTGTATAAGTCTAAAGGTTGTAATGGATTAAGTTGGACATTGGATACTATGGTTTAAAGTTAAAACATTTCTTAAGATTAATTTTGGGTTTTTTATAAAAAGGACAACCCGAAGGTTGGGTGACAACCCGTCACGTTCGGCAAGGCCGCGAGACTTGAACCTGCAACCGAAGGGTGACAAGGGTGCATCACCTACCACTGGCCTACGTGATGTCCAGGTTTATATAATGTAGTTTTTTTAAATGATCTGATAGATGAATTGTACATTTATTTTTTTGAAACCCTGTATGATTAGGATAAATATAATATTTTTGAGTTCTATTATCTTTTGGAGTGAATGATGAGTTTGTGGTAGAAATTAGTTAAAGGATGTAACTCTACTTTTCAAGTATTTTTTTTCTTATTCTATGAAGAAATTAATTCTTAAATTTTAGGGAAAGGATCTTAAAACCAAAAATGTATTATCCTAAAACCTTATGTTTTGATGATATTTTAAGTCATCATAAATTTATGGCTTTGAGGCCCTCAATTTTCCATTTATTATTCACTTGATTGTTATTAATGACCTCAATCACTCCCTATAAATATTTAAATTTTTCTTCCAATTATGTGTCTTAAATTTACACCAATGTTCTTCTATTCGAAATCCTAATTTGATGATGACTTTTTTATTTCCCTTTCCCTCTTAATAAAACTAAATTTTATTAACCCTATTTTCGATGTGGGTTTTCCAAAAAGGTATTTTCTATTTTCAACATTTTATTTTTGAAGAAAAATTTCAAATTACGAGGACTCAATTTATTGAAGGAGGGGAGAATGTAACACCAAAATATTTCATAGTACGTTATCTCTTTAAAGTAATTCAATAGCGTGCGCTACACACAACACTGAGTTCAAGCGCACCACGACCTATCAAACTAGCTGTTTAAAAAGAGGTTATGAATAGTATTAACCAAAATTTTAATTTTATATATATCCTATATAATTTTAAAATTCATATTTTTTGTTTCTTAGACATAATATAAGGACAAATTTAATTTTTCAGATAAAAGAAGTATTTTTCAAAAATGCAGTTTTTTAGCCTTTTAATGGAAAACCATTTTTAAATCCAATATTTGACACTTTTATATATTAAATTTAATGAAATTAAATAATTATTTAGAATTGGTACATAAAAATTTAGCTTGGATAAATTTTTGGTACTTTTTTGATAACTTTCATATTTTGATTAATAGTGAAAAATACTAAATTTTAATTGAAAACAACTTTTTAATCGAAATAATTTATAGTGTTAAATTATTAATTTGAGTGGATTTAAAGTATAATTAGATTATATTTTTATTATTTAATATAATTTAGGTCATTTTAAGAAATTTCACATTTAAATTGGACATAAACACATGTCAATCGTTTGATAGTTTTTACTTCTTAAAAACACGATTTATGGTTTTGACAACAGGAATAAATTTTAAATTAATTAATGAAACTTATATGTTTTAAATTTGGTAAAATAGACATTATTTTTAATTCATAATATCAAAATTTTCTTTGGGTGAATTTTTGGTATTTTTCTGAAAACTTTCAATTTTTGATGAATAGTGAAAAACATCGTGTTACTGTTTAAAACTGAATTTTATTTAAATAATTATTAATTTTATTTAAATTTATTTTAAAGTCAAAATAGATAAATAATACCTATATTATTTCAATTTAATTCACTGAAGTCATTTTATAATAATATTAGATATATAAAATTTTATTGAACTATTTAACGCCTTTTACCCACCTTCTTGGCACATTTGCAAATTTACATAAAATGTAATTTTACCGCTTCTGTGAATTGAATTTTAATAATACAAGAGACATGTTTGACATAAGTAAATAAAATTTGGTTCAATAGGATGAAAATAATGTTTGGTGAATAGTAACTTTTGAATTTTATTTACTACGGTTAGAAGTAAATAGGGTAATTAAATATAAAAATGATATTATAATTACCATAACACATGTTCTAATTATATTGGATAAGTGTTTTTAGAACATAATAAACCTTATGAATAAAATATGATCCTTTTTTATCCACTTGTATTAGATTAGGACATTTATTATTATTTTATTTAAAGAAGAGTTAAAAGTATTAAATTCAAATTTTAATAACTAAACCATTTTTAATATAGGGTCATACATAAGATAAATTCAATTATAAATATTCATTAGAAATATAAAAATATTTCCTACATCATGGAATTTTATTTATAATTTTTAGACATTAAACAATTAAATCTATTTATGACACAATGATGATGTAACAATTACCTTATTAATGAAAGATTAAAATAATTGATATTATAAATATCCAAATAAATATAAGTTGAGACTTTTGATGAATTAAACTAATTTTATAGTTTAATATTACATGTTATTATTGATTTAATTTATTTTTTTCAAAGTAATCAAGTTTTTTTGACTTTCAAAAAAACGAAATACTAAACAATGTCAAAATTGACATAAATGAGTTTTTAAAACAAATACTATATTATTAAATGATATAATATTCTAAAAAATCTAAGGTTTGGATTAAGAACTTATATAATGATATATATGTCATTAATGAACCACTTTAGGTTCTCTTTTCATTTTATAGTAAGTTTATTAACCATGTGATATAAAAATACAACAAGACATTGTAAAAGTTAAACTATTTAACTAAAAGTTAAATCTAAAATATAAGGTTAATATGGTGACCTAAACTTGTCTAAAACCTATTGGTTAAGATTATTTAGACCCATAATCAACTTATCATCGAAATAAATCCATTTGGAGCCATTATAAACTGAATTTTTTTTTATAATAAAATAATATTTCAAGTTTTTCCAAAAGTGACCCTCACCTCTCTTATAAAAGGGTACTTCCCCTTATCTCAAAATCACACCCCAAAATCCATTTGGCTCAGAAAAAACCATACTCAAATATCTTTCCAACTACACTAAATTCAACCTTGAGGCCTTAATTTGATCATAAATCCAACCTAAGAATCTCTTTTGATCAAATCAAAAGGAAACACCTGAACAATAGATAATAATTTCATCACCACTTTCAATGTTCTTTTCTTATTCCACTTCCTATTTCTTTGTTGTTTAAATACCAAAATAATAACTCTAGTACCTTATATATACTTTGATGTTATTATAAATATGGTACAACCATATTCATTATTATATTCATCCTATGAATGACAAAGTCACTATACGTGTGTGTGTACGACTTACCGTCTCCACGTCGTGGTGTTGTTTGTTATTCAACACTTCATTATTTGGATGGGTATAGTAATGAGTATAATTTATGTAAATAATAAATATAACATTTTAATGATTTTTTATATATGATTTACCATCCAATTACATATTATTTCACCATCAATATAATGATATTGTCGCTCATGCGTACGTACGGATTACCGTTTCCACGAACGCGATGAGATTCATTCCTCATCGTAACCATTCAAAAATAATTTCCATTTCATGATTTAAAATAATTTTTAAGAACTTAATATCATTCTAGATATGAATCAAATACATCCTATCCATAACAAACACAACTTACGTAACAAAAAATATAAAGGAAAATGAATCAGTTAACACTGGAAACAATGATACTACTAAAATATTATTAACAAAAAAATATTAGAAGATCATATATGATATCATATTTATGTATGTTATTCTTTTATAATTCAACAAAAATGATTTAACTATTATACAAGATTTTAATGTACCCTAGACTAAGTAAAAGTACAAGGTAAGGGTTAATTTTATAATCTCTTTATTATCCGAGGTTGTTTATATGTAAGAATCTATTGGCAATTCTTTATCATCCTCATCTATGTTTCTTAAAAATGTATTTAAAAACATTTTTACTATTTCTTAGAATGTGTTTTAAAGTCCTTTATACCTTTGTTTTACTATTTATAAAAAAATTATAGGAATCTTTCTGTCGTTTTCCAAACAAGGTACTTTGTGACCTTTTTAACAAATTAAGGTAAGAATGTTTTTTTAACTTATACGGAAGGTGTGGATATTTTTCTCCATTATAACACCTTTGAAGCTTAACTTACAAGATTATAAGAATATTTTCAAAATAAATGTTTTCTTTTATAATTATGTGACTTTTAAATGATTTCAAAATATAAAGTGATATTTCTCTCAAATAGTTTTGATTTCATCTATGTCAACATTCATTGATGGATTTTATACTTGTTTGAAGTTAATTTATTATGATACAATATTCCATATTGTATTTAAGGTTTTTTGATATGTTTGACTATGGATGTGTTATTTTTATACCATTCATGGTTTATGGTTAAAGTATTAACATTTCGTATGCTAGTTTTAATACGAATGTTTATGTTATGTTTCAACCTTTTCATATAAGGAATGCATTGGAATTAGTATGTGATGGGTGGAGCCCACTATACCTCCTCGATGCATAGGTAGGTCTCATGAGACAAACTAGTTTCTTGGAACAAGGCCTTGAAAAAATCTTATTTGTAGTCTTGTCATGAGGCCTTGACTATTTGTTTATGATGTCGAACATTATTCATTCCCTCATTATGAAATTAGATATTGTTATTACATGTGATTATTAAACTATTAGAATATCCATGTGAATAAGTAAATGGAATTATTTGATTTATCTTTTCCATATTATGATAAAGTTTAAGTTTAAAAGTCTTTTGTTTTAGTCTTATACATTGCCTTAAATTTTTATGCTTATTTATGATAGTTTTTGCTATATTGTTATCCTTACAAAGAATCTGAGCTCACCTATTTCTTATGTCTTCTTTTTCTCAGGATGTGAATATGTATATTATGATTAACCTATAGGGATGGGCCAAAGGATATGAGTGTGTTCAAAGGGGATACAGTGTTGTTTTTTTATTTCATGATGTAATGTAAAACTTATATATGTATCTAGTACTTCCAATGCTACTAAACTAATCGGTATTTCAATACTTGATCTCTTGTGATCATTCCAATGTTAAGTAATAATACATAGACTCTGGGTAACTAGAGTCGGGGCGTTATATCAAAAATATGTTTTCTTTAAAAAATATTTTATTGATTTTTGTGCGTGGATAATATAATTAAAATTTTATATTTTTAAAAATAATTTTTTATATAAATGGATATCATTTTTTAAATCAATATATCTACATTATCATAGGGTTAATTTTTGGGATTTTTTTAGAAAAACTAATTTTTCAGTGAATTGTGAAAAATAGCGATTCTTGTAAAATTATCGTTTATTTTCATTAAAAAGTTACATTATACTTCGAATTTTATATATAAGTGACATGATTATTATTTAATTAGATATAATCTAATTGATTACAATGTAATAATCATTATACCATATTTTGGTATAAGTTCTTTTTTAGGCTTAAAGATGAGTTTTTTCTAAAAATTATTTTTCATTTTTTTTTGTTTTAATATTAAATTAATTTATACCACTTCTAAAAATATAATATTGAAAAATTAATTCCATATTTTGAATCATGTGGTCAAAATTTTGTAAATATGTCTCTTTTATTTTTTTCATTTTAAATAGTAAATGTACTAAATATTTGTCACTTCAGTAAGGGTAAATCAGGTATTTATGGTTAAAAATAATGTGATAATGCCTAAAATTTTCCATAAAACTTGTCTTTATTTTATTTTATAAGTGTTTTTAAACCTTTAATATTAATTATTCTAAAATTTTGAAATTTATTTCCACTTAACTTTGATGATAATATTTAATGTATTTTATGTTAAATAATATTTTATTAAATTATTTAAAAATCATAAAAAACCTTCAATAGAATAATTATGATAATAAATGGTATAAAATATCATAAAATTTACATTTAATATCCATTTGTTACCTTATAAGTAAAATTATAACCCATTAATATTGAAAAAGTCATTACCAAGGTTAAGGTTAAAATTGGTCAACCAAGGTGTTAAACCAAAAGTTAAGGTTTAAAATCATATCTAAACCTATAAAATTTTGATTGGATAATTATATTAAGAAAAAAAAATTACTTATATTTTAATCCATGTATTTTTTGAATCATTTTATATAACACCCCAAAAATTTACAATTCGATTTAATATAGAATGCCTGAAACACTGATTCTATACAAAACAACACTTTATTATAACCTAACCAATAAAAATAATTTTTCCACTTCTATATTTGAATTTTGAAAAATTGACATACACGGTTGTGTTTGATAAGATATTTAGAGCCTGATAAGACAAACTTAATTTTTGGTGAATAGTAATATACCCTTATGAATAGTAACATACCCTTATGTGTAGTAATGAATATTAAATTTTCCAAAAAATAGAAACTTAACCCATGAAAATATAAATACAATGTATACATCTTAAAAGTGAAAAAAAACAATCATAGTATAAGTATTGGTATTTTTGTATGTCATAAATATTTTAATTAAAAGTTTATGATTAATTTAATAATTTAAAATGGAAATGTTTTTTCATAAAATTTAATCATAAATTGTTACTTTATTGTCTTAGTGTAATAAGATAATTTTGTGGGACCTTGATTAATTTCTCAAGGTGTTATAAAATGATTTATAGTTTTAATTTTGTTTTTTTGGAATAAATTATGATTTTATTTAAAAATTAAATTAAAAATATTCAGAAAATTGTTTTCAAAAAATGGATTAAATTTTTGAATTATAAACATCAAAAAATGGTTTGGGTGAATTTTTGGGATTTTTCTAAAATACTTGAATATTTGTGAATAATTAAATACAGTTTTGAGTTTTCGGTATGTTTAATGACATCATAATGATGTAAAAATTAATATAAAATTATCATCAAATTTTTTACAGTAAAATATTCTGTGAGGTGTCCCAAGTGTCTAATACCATGGGTAAATACCATGGGCAAGCCCACGGTTTTTCAAAAACCACTAACGAGGTGTCCCTTTAAATTAATAAAAAAACTCCCTCTCATTTACTATAAATACCCACTCATTCTTTCATTTTCATTCATTACAAACTCATAATACTAGAATATTTGGTGGTTTTACCTCTATAATATCCCTCTTAAGTTGTCCTCAATCCTCCAAGGTCCCAACCTTCAAGTCATAGGAGTTACTCTACAAGGTAAGATAATTCTCAACTTCTCTTTTCCCATCCAAGTTCTCTTTTATGTGGTATGTATTTCAAGTTTTCATACCATGTTATTGTTTCCATATTATTCAGTCCCTATACTATTTTATGATTTTCTTATGAATGGGTGACCCATGACCCCTCTCTTTTTAATGTTTTCTAAAACCATGTTGCATAATTGTTATGCTGTAGAATTTTCTTCTCAAAATCTCTCTCTTTTTCAAGCACTTTTCTTATGTTATTATCTTTTAATTTAAATTGGTTTATGTCGGGATATGTCATTATATATCCTTCTTAATTTCCATGTTATTTATGAATTATGATATACTCTTTTTCTCTCATCAAAATATTTTATGAAATATTAAGTGACGTCGTTAGGGTACCGAATCTTTGTGAGGGATTTCTCAACTTTTCTTTTATTTCAAGTTCCTTTCTTTTCTTTTTCATCTCACCTTATCCAAATGATATGATAATTCTAGTACCTTAAATTAACTGTAATTTTATTATTCTAATGGAATATTTCTTCATCATCTCTCTTTTCCCCTCCTCTTATACTAAAAATGAAAATATCATCCGAGATGTGTTAATTTATCACATTCAAGGACGACGAGTTTTAATTTTATATTACTATATTCAAGATAGGTAATTAAACCTTTTTAATGGTTGAACCACATCATAATATATGTATTTTATCTTATTAAAAGTTCTATAATCCTTTTACACTCATAATAAAATAATAATAATACAAAACAAGTTCATTATGCACAAAACCGTCAAGTTAATCCAAGAGTTTATCATTAACGTTTATCTAATGAGTCAACATCATGGTATATAACCAAATTAATTATAAGATTATTTATATCTATTTAATTTAAATAATAATATATATCAACAATTCTGGATGTTTGATCACATTTCAAATGAACTTATATTCATGAATACTAGTAAACCGATCATGAAAACCAAGGAAGAAAATGCTTCCAAAACAATAAAATTGAACCTCTTAAACCCATCAAAAAGAGAAAAAAAATGAACCTAATAAGGTTATAATAAATAAATTAAAAAAATAATAGGTTCTTTAAAAATTAATTAATGAATTCAATTTGGTTATCCAGGACACTAAGATCAATTGAAGAACACCATCGGACTTAAGGTAAGGGGTTTCTTCATCTCACTTCCATTTTGTGATATATTATGTATTCACTACTACTAGTTGTATATGGTGTATTTATATTTCCCATTGATGTTTCAAATAATGAATCTATTTATTTTCATGATATTCAATATATCATTTAATGATTATTAATTTTGGGGCATAAGATTCAATTGATTACAAAGTTGTAAGTATTTTCTACCTAAACCTCCATTTTCATTCGGGTTTCTATTATTCTCTACTCAACTCAATAAAATTATTATTTATTAGGTTTTAATGTTCTATATATTTTTACCAATTATAATCCTTCTTTATTTTATCGGATGTTATGAAATTTAAAATAATATTTCAAAAATTCTTCTGAAATACAAGACCGATTCAAGGAACTTCTCGAATTCTTACCTATTTTGAAGTTCACTCTATAATATTTTTTAAGCAATATTTATATTTCTAAAATCACACATTTTAAATTGAAAAATAAATTTTGGTTCATTTCTTTTATTATGATAGAAAACATACATTTGTGCTTTAAAATCTCTTTAAATAATTCCTTTAACCACACTAAAATGTTTTATTTCTAAAGATTCTTTAAAAACTCTTTTTAAATGATTTCACCTAAATAAGACTTTATTTAAGCCTAAAATATAATTTCAATTAAATTCCATTTTATTTTATGGGATGTAATTTTTTACAATCTAATTTCATCATAAATAAATCTGATTTTAAAAAAGATCTCTTCTTTCCAAAGTAAAAAAGGATTTTTCTCATATCACTTTAACTTTTATGAGATAAATTCCTTATTCACCACTTATTTCATTATTGTGGTCTATGTACTGAAATTTGGTATATCATGTCATGAGTCTCGTTATTCTCATGATATTCTAAGGTATTATGATTTGAATGTTTTAAGGTGGTATAGGAAACTTTGGAATGTTTAAGGATTATTTCCTCAAGGATTTTTCAATGGACTCATTTAAAAGTATCCTTATCTATAGAATAATACTTCTTTGAATCTTGTACTTTATTGGGATTTATCTCCTATGATATAATCTACCATGTTTTATTGAATGGTTTATGATTACTTTGATAACTTTTGGATTAATAATTTAATTATTCAAATTGGTATGGGAAACTTTGAATAAAAGACTTACTAGACATATGAGGAATGTATTGGACTTATTATATGATGGTTGGGGCCTGCTATATCCCTTCAATTCATTAGTAGGTCTCATGAGACAAATTAGGTCATGAAACGAGGCCTTGAAAAAATTGTTATTTATGGTCTTGGCATGAGGCCTTGATGGTGTGGTTATGATGTCTAGCATATGCATTTACCTCATTATGAAAATAGTATTGATAGTTCTTGTGGTTATTAGACTAGTAGAATACCCATGATTATGTTATATTATGGAAAGATTTATTCAAATCTTATTCCTTTCATAATGTGTTCATGTTTATTTTTAATGTCATGTGTTTTAAGTTATTCACCATGCCTAATTTTTATGTTTATGTTATCTTCTGTTGTATTTATTACCCTTACTAAGAATTTGAGCTCACCCATTTCATTTGTTTACCTTTAACAGGTTATGAGGAGGAGACCATTTATTGAGTTCTCGTGGATGTAGTTTATTAGTTTTTGTTATGTATTGTATTTTGTTACCTTTCTCAATATAATATGGGTTACATGTATGTATCTAGTTTCTTTAAGACTACTAAACTGATCATTCCTTTGGTATTTGATTCCTTGTAATCATGCCAATGTATTAAAATAATGCACCGGCTCTGGGCTTCTAGGTTCAGGGTATTAAAGTTGGTATCAGAGAAATTTTATTAGCAAGCTTGGAAACTAGATTTAGAAAACTTAGATTAGGGAACAAACCCCTATAATAGTCTTTGAGGATAAACATATAAGAACATCATGGTATTTTGGTAAATAATAGCTTATGTGGATCTTTCTAGAAAATACATCCATGTCTGGATACTACAAGTGGACGTGGTTCTAGCACAGATGTACCTAGGAGTGAAAACTATAATAAAGAATTTCGGTCTTAACCTGAGGTATCCTGATACACGACAACGGGCCTTACTGCGCACCTGTTTTGACACTCCTGAGGGATATGCTTAGGATAATTCACATTTTCTTTACAAGTCATTAGGAAGGATCTATGCCCCTGAAGTAACCAAAGTATATGGTTCTCGGATTTACGATGCATAAATTTATGCTATGTGTTATACCATGTTTATAGTTATAGAGAGTTCATAATTTTATGAGATAATATATAATATGAAATTTGTTAGAAATAGTTCCTAGAAGAAGGAATGATAACTTCACCAATGCACATGATGCAAAGAGTAAGAGGGATCATATCTCTAATGGACTTAATCCATCATTTCAAAGGAATATTTTCTCCCAAGTATCCTCATCATACGAGGAAATAGTATCATGTGTTAACAAGAAATGTAAAGACTTATCTGATTCCCATGGATTTGAAGGGAATAAAAGGAAGAAGCGGATGTCTGAGAAAAAGATGGATAATATGAAGAAGGGAAATAAGGTTTTTCCCACATGTGATAACTGCAGAAATAATCATCCTGTAAAATGCTTGAATAGAATGAGAGTTTGTTATAAGTGTGGGGAAAAAGGACACCAATTTCGTGATTTCAAGGGTAAGAAAAATGTTTCTAATGTACAATGTTTCAACTGCAAGAAGATAGGACACTATGTGAATCAATTTCCTAAGTGCCAAATGAATATTCCCTAAATGATGTTATTGGATAATGATCAAGTTATGATACTTCTATAGATGAAGTTGAAGGTTTAATATGCCTGGTCAAGAATCATGCAATTTGAATATTTTGTCCTAAATTTATTGTTATAAGAATTATGAAAAATATGAGAATTGTACTGCAATACTTTTTCATTGAGGATTTGAAATAATAAGTTTAATGGTACCAAGAAAAGATATTCAGTGGAAGTTAACCTTTTTGGAAAACACATGATAGAGGGAAATACAATCCTTAATATATAGCTGATGTTGAGATAATGATGAAGAAATGATTGTTTCATATAAGTAATAACTACCTTGGAATGGATTATTGACTTGTCGAGAAGTGGTCTATGCTATCATTAATGGAGTTTGAAACATTTTTGGATATAAGGAATATATCCAATAGTATGTTTAAGGATTAATGCATGTTTCCAATAAGGTTTCATGGTAATTCTTGTTATTTCCATATTTCAAGAGGATACATGATGAAGTCATTCACATGTTTGGAATGTGAAAATTAAGATCTACTTCATTTTGATTAAGGTTTAATGATAATTTCATCATGTAAATTAAAAGAAATTCATTCTAAAGTGTTGAATCATTATATTTTGGAATTTTTAACCATTTAGAAATGGTTTAAGTGGATCTTTGTACGAGATTTTATCGGTTAATGTATTACTTCACCATATGGCGTAACCTATGCTAAGTGATGAAGTATAGATAGTATAAGGTGAAATAAAAGGATGAGTTTGTAAATATAAACGTATATTTATAATTTTATAGAGTGGAATAATTCCTCAACTCAAGGAAAAGATCCTTAAATAAAATGTTTTTCTGTTATCATAATATTTGATAATATCGATAAATTTTTTTACGGTAGTTTATAGTTTTGTAGTAATCAAATTTCATCTAAACATATTCTCTATCACGTTCCATCATAACTTCATAATTACATTTTTCTTCCATTTCTGGGTTTTTACTTCCCACTAATGTCACCCCATTTGAAATAATAATTTTTCTGGTGACCACCTCATTTACCTTAACCCCTTTTTAGGAGTACATTTTATTAACCCTATTTCCGATTTGGGTTTCCCACAAGGGAATTTTCAAGTATCAACTATTAACTTTCGAAGTTCAATTTCAAATTTCGAGGATGAAAATTTTGTAAGGAGAGAATAATAAAACACCCAAAAAAAATTACAATTAGATTTAATATAGAATTCATGAAACACTAATTCTCTACAAAACAACACTTTATTATAACCTATCCAATAAACATAATTTTTCCACTTCTATAATTTGAATTTTGAAAAATTGACATACACGGTTGCGTTCGGTAAGATATTTAGAGTTTGATAAGACAAAATTGATTTTTTAGGAATAGAAACATACCTTTATGAATAGTAACATACCCTTATGTATAGTAATGAATAGTAAATTGTCCAAAAAAATAGAAATTTCACCCATGAATGTATAAATAAAATTTAGAAATCTTAAAAGTGAAAAAACAATCATAGTATAAGTATTGGTATTTTTGTATGTCATAAATATTTTAAATAAAATTTTATGATTAATTTAATAATTTAAAATGGAAATGTGTTTTCATAAAATGTAATCATAAATTTTTACTTTATTTTCTTATGGTTATAAGATAATTTTGTGGGACCTTGATTAATTTCTCAAGGTGTTATAAAACGAGTTATAGTTTTAATGTTGTTTTTTTGGAATAAATTATGAATTTATTTAAAAATTAAATTAAAAATTATTATAAAATTATTTTAAATAAATGGGTTACATTTTTTAATTCTACACGTAAAAAATGGTTGGGGTGAATTTTTGGTATTTTTCTAAAATACTTGAATTTTTCGTGAATAGTTAAATATAGTTTTGAGTTTTCTCTATGTTTAATGAAATCATAATGATGTAATAATTAATATAAAATTCTGGTCTACTTTTTTACAGAAAAATATTTTTTAAGGTATCCCAAGTGGCTAATACCATGGGAAAAGACCATGGGCAAGCCCATGGTTTTCAAAAACCACTAATGAGGTGTCCCTTTAAATTAATAAAAAACCTCCCACTCATTTACTATAAATACCCACTAATTATTTAGTTTTCTTTCATTAAAAACTCATAATCCTAGAATATATGGTATTTTTACCTCCCTAATATTCCTCCCAAGGTTTCCTCAATCCCCCAAGGTCTCAACCTTCAAGTCTTAGGAGTTACTCTACAAGGTAAGAGAATTCTCAACTTCTCTTTTCCTATCCAAGTTCTCTTTTATGTGGTATGTATTTTAAGTTTTCATACCATGTTATTATTTCCATACTATTCTGTTAATATACTATTTTATGAGTCTTTTATGAATGTGTGACCCCTATCACCTCTATTTTTAATGTTTTCTAAAACCATGTTGCATAACCGTTATGCTGCAGAATTTTCGTCTCAAAAAACTCTCTCTTTTTCAAGCACTCTTCTTATGTTATTATCTTTTAATTTAAATTGGTTTATGTGGGGATATTTCACTACATATCCCCCTTAATTTATATATTATTTATTAATTATGAGATACCATTTTTCTATTCTCAAAATATTTTATGAAATATTAAGCGACGTCGTTAGGCTGCTGAATTTTCGTGAGGGGTTTCTCAACTTTTCTTTTATTTCAAGTTCCTTTCTTTTCTTTTTCGTATCCCCTCATAAAAATTATATGATAATTAAAATGCCTTACATGTACTGGAATTTTATTATTCTAATGGAATATTTCATCATCATTTCTTTTTTCCCCTCCTCTTATACTAAAAATGTAAATATCGTCTGAGATGTGTTAATTTATCACATTCAAGGACGACGAGTTTTCAATTTCTATTACTATCTTAAAGACTGGTCATTAAACCTTTTTAATGGTTGAACCATATCATAATATATTTATTTTATCTTATTCAATTTTCTTTAGTCCTTACACATTCATAATATAAAATAACAATACAAAACAAGTTCATTATGTACAAAACCCCCAAGTCAATCCAGGCGTTTATCATTAACTTTTATCTAATTATTCAACCTCATGGTATATAACCAAATTCGTTATAAGATCATTTATATATATTTAATTTAAATAATAATATATATTAACAATTCTGGATGTTTGAACACATTTCAAATGAACTTCTATTCATAAATACAAGTAAATTGATCATGAAAACCAAGGAAGAAAATGCTTCCAAAATAATAAAAGTGAACCTCTTAAACCAATAAAAAAGGAAATGAATGAAACTAATAAATTTATAATGAATAAATTAAATAAATAATAGATTATTTAAATATTAATTATTAATTTAATTTTGGTATCCAGGACACTAAGATCAAGCGAAGAACACCATCATACTTAAGGTAAGGGGTTTCTTCATCTCACTTCCATTTTTGGGAGATATTTTGTATTCAGTACTACTAGTTGTGTATAGTGTATGTATACTTACCATTGAAGTTAAAAATCATTAATCTATTTATTTTCATGATATTAAATGTATCATTTAATTATTATTAATTTTGGGGCCTAAGTTTCGATTGATTACAAATTTGTAAGTATTTTCTACTCGAACCTCCATTTTCATTCAGGTTTCTCTTATTCTCTACTCACCTCAATGAAATTATTATTTATTATGTGTGAATGTTCTATATATGTTTAACGACTATAATCCTTCTTTATTTTATGGGGTGTTATTCATTTTAAAATAATCTTTCAAAAATTCTTCTGAAATGCAAGACCGATTCAAGAAACTTCTAGAATTCTTACCTATTTTAAAGTTCACTATATAATTTGTTTTAAGTCAAATTTATCTTTCTAAAATCACACATTTTAAAGTGAAAAAAATATTTTGGTTCATTTCTTGTTTTATGATCTAAAACATGCCTTTGTGCTTTAAAATCTCTTTAAATAATTCCTCAAACCGCACTAAAATGTTTTATTTCTAAAGCTTCTTTAAAAAAAATTAAAATGATTACACCTCAATAATACTTTATTTAAGACTAAAATATAATTTCAATGAAATTACCTTTTATTTTATTGGATGCACATTTTTACAATGTGATTTCATGACAAATAAAACTAATTTTCCAAAAGATCTCTTCTTTCCAAAGTAAAAAAGGGTTTTTCTCATCTCACTTTAACTTTTATGAGATATATGCCTTATTCACCATTTATTTCATTATTGTGGTGTATGTGTTGACATCTATTGTATCATATCAAGAGTCTCATTATTCTCATGATATACTAAGGTATTGTGATTTGAATGTTTCAATATGGTATGGGATACTTTGGAATGTCTAAGGATTATTTCCTCAAGGATTTTTCAGTGGTCTCATTTAAAAGTATCCTCATATATGGAAGCATATTTTGTTGAATATTGTACTTCATTGAGGTTTATCTCCTATGATATCATCCACTATGTTTTATTGAATGGTTTATTATTAGTTTGATAACTTTTGTATTATGGATTTAATTATTCAAAGTGGTATGGGACACTTTGAATAAAAGACGCAATTTAATTATTCAAAGTGGTATGGGGAACTTTGAATAAAAGACTTACTAGACATATGAGAAATGCATTGAAATTATTATGTGATGTTTGGGACCCTCTATACCCCCTATATGTATCAGAAGGACTCATGAGATAAACTAGGTCATGATACGAGGTCTTGACAAAATTGTTATTTATGGTCTTGGCACAAGGCCTTGACGGTATGGTTATGATGTCTAGTATATGGATTTCCATAATTATGAAAATAGTATTGATAGTTCTTGTGGTTATTCAACTAGTATAATACTCATGATTATGTTCTATTATGGAAATATTTATTCAAATATTATTCCTACCATAATGTGTTCGAGTTTATTTTTAAAGGCATGTGTTTTAAGTTATTCACAATGCCTAATGTTTATGTTTATGTTATCTTCCATTGTATTTCTTACCCTAAATGAGAATTTGAGCTCAACCATTTCATTTGTTTACCTTCAATTGGTTATGAGGAGGAGACCATTTATTGAGTTCTTGTGGATGCAGTTTATTATTTTTTGTTATATATTGTATTTTTTTACCTTTCTCAATGTAATATGAGTTACATGTATGTATATAGTTTCTTCAAAACTACTAAACTGATCATTACTTTAGGATTTGATTCCTTGTAATCATACCAATGTATTAAAATAATTGAATGGCTCCAGGCTTCTGGGGTTAGGGTGTTACATTTTAAATAAGTTAGACACAAATTATATTATAATATTTCATGTATTTCCAAAAATGATAATAATGATATTTTATAATAATAAATATTTTATTAAGTGATTTAATAATCTTAAAAATATTATATATGGAAAATTGAATGGTATATGGTTTAAAATATCTACCATGTTCCATTTCTGACCCACATTTCCTTTTATAGTAACTTTCTTGACCCCTAAAGAGTAAAAAAACATTGATACTGTTGTAATTGTCAAAAGGGTTAACGGGGGTTAAAAAAATAAATAAGGGTAAAAACATCACCTAAAATTGTCCAAAGTTTATTTTATGAGATTATTTAGACTAATAATCATCATATATTATAATTATATCCATTTTTATCCATTTTTCCATGAAAATTAATTTATATTAATTTAATACTTTAAGAAAATCCAAGAATTTTCCTCCCCTCATTTATAAAGGGAACCCCTCTCCTCTCATATACACACTTCAAGAGATCTTTAGTTCAGAAAATAATCAACCAAATATCTCCCAAACTTCTCTACCCGTGTCCTAGATACCTTTTTTATTATAATTCCAATGTGTAGTGGGCTTAAGGTGTAAAGAAATAGATATTGTCTAAAGAAGAGGTATAGATTTTAACCAAACACTTTAGTTTTATTCCATATTATAACTCCTTGAAATATTTTTAAAATATTAATAAATAATAACACCAGTATATTCGATATAATTAGATGTTATCATGTTAATTTCCTAATCTATATTAATATCCTTCTTCCATCAAATAGAAAATGAATCCATTGTTCATGTGTACGTCGGACGATTGCCTCACAGACTAATGAAATTTGTTATCCATCACCGCATCTCACAGATTATTATAATGTTGGATTTAATTCATATATATGATATTAATGATATATTTATAATTATATAAAGATATTAAATAATTTATTTTCTCACCTTTCCATTTATTGAAAATGATAATATTGTTCATATGTACTTGTGGATTACCACCCCCACAAAGTGATGTGATTCGTTTTTCATCACTGCATCACATGAATGGTTTATATAAGTGTATTTAAAGAAATAATATGGTATTTTTGTTATAATTATCATTATTTAATGATATAATAATACTTACCTTCTTTCTATCATGATTATTGAAAAATGGAAATGTTACTCATGCATACGTACGACCTACCATCTCCATGATTACAACATAATTCATTTTTCATAACCATATTTAATGGATTTTTTAAAGTGTAATTAATGTATAAAAATGATAAATATTTCATTATTATTATTCTATAGATTATGTAACAATTACCCTTTGACTATGTTCAACACACTAAAGTCGTTTTGAAATTATGAACTGAATATCCTCAAAACACCCGACATTGAATTAACAGATTAAGTGATCAAATATGAAATTAAAATAAATTAAATAAATGGTTTAAGAATAAGTTTTTAGAACTATAAAATTTTATTAAGAAATTAAATAATCGATATAAATTTATTATACATGAGTTAAAGTACATACATGGAAAGATTGAACTCTAGCTAAGGGATTTCATCTCAATTTTACTTCATTGAGGCATATTTTAATGTTATAAACATAATTTATTTTATATGATATATATACTAAGATTTTAAATTTTAAATCATAAATACTTCATAATTCATGGTAATTTAAGTTTCAATTCAAATTATTTCATTCAAAGGTATTTTACTTGAAAGTTACCAAGTGGGAAGGGATTTCATAACACAATTTTCATTCATTGTGTTATACTTATAATTAATTGACTCTGTTATACCATTATTGTGCTTAAATTTATCTATAAGTTGTTTTATTATATATTTAAACTTGTTTTATTTGCATTTACATATGTACACATAATCAATTTATGGATTAATTATCACCTAAATGTTATGAGCTTTGTAAGGGTTTTAATTACCCCAATCACATTTTCTTGAGACATTTTTCCTGATGTGCACAATGATTTATTTGAATGGTGTATTTACTACCCAATGAATTAATTTTTTCATATTAATTTATATAATTTATGGTATTTATAGATCCATATCATATTCTTTATTTTAATGTCTTTTAATTTGAAAGTTACCAAAGTAGTAAATGCTTTATGTTACGATCTCATTTATTTTTAGGATTGTTTATGTTAAATGTTACTTTGAGTGAAATAACATGATATTATTTTCATAAAATACATATCTTTTATTCTTCTCTAGTTATGAATTTGGTTTACATTTTTATTTTCCAGATCCTCCCTTATTGATTAAAGAAACTTTAATAAAGTTATTTGTAAGTGATACTAATCTTGTATCTTCTTTTAGATCTAGAATATATCTCATCTATATCCATGTTTTATAAAATGTTTTCAAGAATATTATTTTATAAAAATAAATGGTTTTATAAAGTCCAATTTTACCTTATTTTAAAATGTTTTAAAATGAAATTTCTTAACGTTCTCCATATGAGTCTATTTTGACTCTCTTTACAAAATGCTTAAAAAATGTTTATTTTTAATGTTTACGACATGAATGAATTTTACCACTATCATATCCAATATTTTCTTTAAAGATTAATTTATAATTTTACATGGTTATTTTCAAACAAAATTATTTTCTCAATATTTTGTGAAATTTTTAAAGGTGCTAAAATAAAAGGGTATTTAACCCTGTTTTCGAAGACATATTTTAAATGTTCCTTTAAAGGTATTTTTATCTTTGTCAACATCATTTAATGATTCATATAATTCACTAGGGATATGATATTATGATACCATCCATATTATTTCTATGTATGGATTATGATGAATTTTTTAAAGATATTATCATGAAAACCCATTTCTTTTCCATGGGTTAACCAAGCTATAAAATAATGGTGATTATTTTCAAGGGTGTTATATTGAAAACTGAAAGATGTGTAAATGTTTTATTCATGATCAATACTTAAAAATTATTGATAATTAATGGGTTATACTGATACATATTATACATTGGGTGATCCCGATATAGATTATATGAAGGGTGAGCCCTATTATAGCTCTCCATTGCATTGAATAATGTTCATTGTCTTTAAAGGAAAGAATGAGGGAGTTAACTGGGGTGGTTTATTCTATAAATTTAATAGGGATCCAGTTATTTATGACATGAGTAAACACAAGTAATTAAGATAATTTTTTAATATACTAACATGTTTTCTTTATGCATGATATAGGTTTTTTAATGGTTCTTTTGATAAAGATTGGCATCACATGGATCATGATTATTTATTCTTATGACTCTTATCTTATGTTAAATAGTTATGACATGTTTCAAGATTAATTATCCGGTTATTTATGGGTTTGAGTTCTCTTATTTTATGCTCATCCGCTTTTATTATGTCATCATACCCTTATGCTCATATTATTCTCATTGATTTCATTCAATTGTTAATGCTTATTTTTACCCTTATTGAGCATTTGAGCTTGCCCTTCTTATGTTTCTATTTTCCTAGGTTATTAAGTATGATATTAAATGATTTGGGTCTATAAAGGTTTCATGTTTGGATAAATTTATGGGATGTATTGAATACTTAATATGGAATATGAAAATCTGGGTATAGTAGAAAAAATACTCACTTGGAGTCATGGGTACTATTTATGTAAGAGTTTTTTCTAATTCTCTAAAACTATAAATCAAAATATATTTAGGTTTATAAGTGATCTAATATTTCATTTTGATTTTATAAGTCTTTTATGGATGAAATTGGGTTATATTTATTGGTATCAAGTCCAGAAATGTAAATATTTTATTTTTAAGCATTGGATCTATGTGTGTGAGTTCAGAAATAATATAGTTGGTATCAAAATCAAGGTTTAGATAAATTTGTAGATTATGATGTTTTCATGTGTAATGAACCTAAGAGTTATCTATACCATCATGGGTTTATAAATTTATGGTTTATCATAAGTTCAAAGTAATAAACACCCCTTTTATGTTTTAATTAATTAGATTTTAATCTAATTAATGATATTTTGAGAGACTTTTTATTTGGTTGAAGTATATGTATCCATTGGGTTTAATGTGAAGGGTTATTTCAAAAGAATGTTATTACATTTTTGGAATGTAAGCTGAATGGTATGAGACAACCATTAAGGATAAAAAATTCTTTAATATTGAAGTTATTATGGTTAATTGGAATATAGGTTTATTTATTTTCATAATGATCTATGTTGAGCCTTTGGTTTTATTGTTTAATTTTGGAGTTAAATGTATTATTTCTTCATAGTGAGGATTATAAATTTTGGATATTATCTTACATTGTGCTAACCATTTCAGTTCTGGTTAATATCTAAATACAGGAGGAATAACTTTTTATCCTTTAGTGGACTATGTGATCAGTTTGAAGTTGATTTGAGTACTTCAGAAATAAATAAATAAAATCATATTGAATACTCATCATTTAGAGAATAAGTTGAGATTGTGGTGTAAATTGATTAAAGGAAAAAAATTATACTTGTCAAGTAAGTATATTTATTTATGTTATTATTCTATATGGTCAAGTAATTCCTCAACTCTAGGAAAAGGATCTTGAAAAAAAATTATCATATTACCTTCATTTTTGATGAATTTATGGTTGTTTTCATATCTCTTTGGTTTATGGTTTTGTGGTTGTTAACTTTCTCATGATCATTCACTTTCTTAGATCAATTATCTCTATCACTCTCCATCATTATTTGGACATTAATTTTCCTCTATGACTATATTTTCACTCCCCACTATTGTTCTCTTATTTGGAAACCTGGATACGTGTTATTCTAGATGATCGTCATATTTATTTTTCTCTCCTTTAAATAGAATGGTTTAAAACCCCTTTTTACAATGTGGGTTTTCAATAAAGGTATTTTCAAATATCAAACATTCGATTACTGATCTCAAGTTCAAATTTTAAGGATAAAATTTATTAAAGTGTGGGGAGATTTAATATCTCCCGATTTTAAAAAGAACACTATGTTCAATATTATACACAACATGCATAACTAAGCTTAAAAAAATAATGAAATATAATTATTTAAATGTGACCATTATACCCTATTCGTTAATTTGTTCAGTATGAATAGTAATAGCTATATTTTTTTTAAAAATTATGAATGTTTTATATAATTCAAATGTATTTATCAATTCATAATAAATAAGTTCTCAGTTTTTAGTAGTCATTTTACGCTTTAAAATGTGTTTTCTTCAAAAATGATTTTTATTGTTTTTATGCACAGATAATGTAATTAATTTTTTCCAATTTTTGAGATATTATTTTATAAAATGGATATAATTTTTAAAATCAGAATAATAAAATTATCTTATGGTGACATTTTTGGATTTTTTTTGAAACGATTGATTTTTCAGTGTGTAGTGAAAAATACTGATTCTTGTAAAATTGCCATTTCTCTTTCATTAAAAATTATTATTTCAATTTTAATTTGATATATAAGTAACATAATTATTATTTATTTAGATATTATATAATTAATTATATTTGAATCAGTATTATACTAGATTTAGGTATAAGTTCTTTTTAAGCTTAAAAATATATTTTTTCTAAAAATTGTTTTTCATTGTATTTTGAGTTTTAATATTAAATTATTTTTTTCCATTATGAATAGTAATTGTAGTAAATATTTATTATCTCTGTAAGGGTAAATTGGGTAATTAAGGTTAAAATAATGTGATAATACCTAAAAAACTCCATAAAACTTTTCTTTAATTTATTGGATAATATTTTTTCTACCTTTACTGTTCATCATTGAAAAATGTGGCAATTTATTTCCACTTACCTTTGAATATAAAATTTATATTATTTTAAGTAAATATAAAGACAAAAATTCCACTCTCTTACTTTTCATACCTATAAAAATTTGTGATAGGGATAAAAACAACCTATGTTCAGTTCTAAATGATAATTTTTAATATAAATGATTTTTTATCATGGTTATTAATTTTTAGTTTTTAGTGGTGAAATAATTATCTTAAATGTTTATACAATGTTGACTTAGTACTTGTGCAAACAATGGAGAAATCACATAAATGATTATAAAAACTCTAAAAGTAATTTGGTTTGGATGAGTTAAAGTGTCCCATGAATTTTATATAAAAATATAACATATTAGGAATTTTTGAAAGGTTTATATTTTAATTACTTTTCTATCATGTTGTTTTCAATGTCAAATTAAATGAATAGTGTCAAAATTACATTAATGATATTTTATGTTCAATAATATTTTATTAAATTATTTAAAAATTATAAAAATATTGTAAGAGGAAAATTAGGATGCTAAATGGTCAAAATTTCACTAATTTTCCATTTATGATCCAATTGTCACCTTATAAGTAAAATTATACCCCTTTAATATTGAAAAGTTCATTACTACGGTTAAGGTAAAAATTGGTTAACCAAGATCTTAAACCAAAATATAAGCTTTAAAATCATATCTAATCGTATACAATTTTAATTAGATGATTTAATTAAGACCATATCTTCTTTATCTTTGAATAAATTTAATTTTAGAACCATTTTACATGAGATAGTAACATATTATATTTTAATATTTCATGTGTTTTTAAAAATGAAAGTAACGATATTTTATAATAAAAAATATTTTATTAAATAATTTAAAATTCTTAAAAATATTATCTTTAGCCAAGTGAATTAGATATGGTAAAAAATATACACCATGTTCCATTTATGGACCACTTTTCCTTTTAAAATAACTTTCTTGACTCATAAACTTTAAAAAACATTAATATCATCATAATTATCAAAAGAGTTAATGGATGGTTAAAAAAAATATATAAGGGTGAAAACATCACCTAAAATTTTCTAAATTTTATTATATGAGAGGAATTAGACTCGTCTCCATCCTATATTTTAATTATATCAATTTATATCCATTTTTTCATGAAAATTAATCTATATTAATTTAATACTTTATGAAATTACAAGAATTCCCATCCCCTCATTTATAAAATGGAACCCCCTATCCTCTCCTATACACACTTAAAGAGAACTTTAGTTCAGCCAATCCATACCCTAATATCTCCCCAACTTCACTCATCATGTACTATAGGCCTTATTTTGATCATAATACCAACCTTAGAGGGATTAAGGTGTAAATCAAAGGATGTTGTCAAAAGAAGAAGTCTAGATTTTAACCGAAGGTTTTAGTTTTATTTATTATTCAAACTCCTTCAAATCGTATTCAAACATGATAAAATAATAGCAATAATATATTCCATATATTGATATGTTATCATGTTAACGACGTAACCTATATCTAATGGGATATGCACAGGGTATCTGTAAGAACCCGGTTCTTATTTTAGAGGTACGAGCTTCTTATTTTTCCTTTTCCTTAAATGTTTTGAGAAAATATGGAAAATGGGAAAATTCTAAATTTTGGAACTACACGTTGTGTACTTTATCCACATGCCGTGTACTTTTTCCCATGTTGGGATGAGTACACGGGGCGTGTAGCCATGCCGGCGACGAGGGGTGTAGGAACCGACTACATGCTGTGTAGTGGTACCTTACACACCGTGTAGTCAGTCGGCAGGCTTAAACAGTAAGGCGGTGGAGTCACTGCCAGCTGGGCGACAGTACATGCCGTGTACTCGAGAGTACATGTTGTGTACTCATGTCGACGGATGACAGTGTGTCGGTGCCGCCAAATGAATAGTTAAATGAAATAAGTACACGCCGTGTACTTAGAAGTACATGCCGTGTACTTTGTTTTTTCAGCTTAAAACAGGAAGTAGCCTTCTCTTTTGGCAGAGGAGACTCTTGAACCGTTTTGGAGCCAAAGGAAGAGGCCGTATCTTTGAAGATCCACCGGGAGTTCGTATGCAATCCGTTTCATCTTCGGACGATTTCGTTGGAACCGCACGGGTAAGCCCTCTCCTCTCCTGGTACCGTTCTTGCCAATTCTTCTCCTAACGTAAGTTATTTACATTTGTTTGGTTTTTGTTCTTCGTCGGATCTATGCTATTCTTGGGCATTTCTGGAGTCGGTGTTCGGGTATAATTCTCGTTGACGTATAAGGTAGGTGGCTTGGTGTTTAGTTTTCCAACTACTGTGTGTTTTGTGCATTTTTGTGCCACGAACCCATGTTGGGGTGTCGTGTGGCTAAGGTCGTTGCTATATTAATACCTAGAATTGATTAGTTATTTAATTGTGATAAAAATGATGGTTGGGATCATTGCTTGGATCTGGAACCACCCCCAGGGTGTGTTTCACTGTTTAGCTGTTTGGACAGGATACCCGAGGGTATGCCTTTAAAGTAGTAATTGTAGAATTGCCTTGAGAGGAATTGCTATTACTGCTTGTTTAACTGTTGGTCATGGCCCAGTTACCTATATTGCCTGAGGGAGTGACTATATTAGCCTAAGGGGATGACTATATTAGCCTGAGGGCGTGACTATATTAGCCTGAGGGTGTGACTGTATTAGCCCGAGGGTTGTCGTTATTCTGCTTGAGGGAAACCTTTCATATGCCTAAGGGCGAGAATTATGTTACAATGCCTGAGGGCGAGATTCTGTATAGCCTGAGGGCATGGTTCACTATATTAGCCTGAGGGCGAGATACTGGTTGGCCTGAGGGCGTGGTGTTGTTGAGCACAAAACGATACTAAATTTAATGGATTAAATGAATAATAAAATGGAAATTTAATTGTTAAGTTAGTTACTTTTTAGTACTGCTTACTTTATTGCATTTTACTATTTCACATTGTTGTTGCATGCTTACACGCAATTGGGCATGGGCCTTTGGTGGGTGCCTACTGAGATATATTTCTCACACCCTGTTTGGGTCACGCTTTTCGGCCCAAACAGTTTATGTTGCTGCAGGTGTAGATAGGGGCAAGAGTCCCTATACAGGTACTTGACTGTTACTGTGGAGTAGGAGGGCATGGGACCGAGCCTAGGCTTACGATGCCACTGCCAGTTGTTTTGCTTGTTTTGTTGTACTCTGTATTTTTTTGTACTGTATTGATTTATAACATGTTCTGGCTATTTTCTTAGAACTTGAAACATGTAGCATCATCACTTATATATTGTTGGTTATATCCACTGCTGTAGTTATTTCAGTTGTGTATGTTTACTACTTCCGCTATCATTGTATGTTTATTCTGTATTCCGCTGTGCTACACTTTGAAAAATGAGGGCATAGTTTCCCCACTATTAGACCTGGGCCCTCGCTGCTAGTCGGCAGCCTCTGGCGTTTGGGGAAATGTGCTTGAGGTCTTGTGGAGAACCGGGCTCGGGGCACCCGTTGCGTGGCACCCGGGTCTGGGACGTTACAAAGTGGTATCAGAGGGAGGTTTCTTTTCTTTGAATTACTATTTGGAGCCTTATTCAGGGATAGGACGGAACGGTACTTGGTAAAAAGTTGTGCTCGGACATAGCTAACCCGTGTATAGGGAAAAGCCAGTCTACCACGTATTTTGCATTATTTTGATTTTGCAATTTTAAGCTCGATATGTTTTCATCGTTGGGTGACGCACTTGGATTGTGTTGTTTATATTTTATTTGTGGGTTCTATTTAGTTGCAACCCGATGAGATGAGGGTATGTCGTCTCATGCATCATATAGGCACATGTTAGATATCACATGCCATGCATAGTTTCCATGCCATGTAGGTGCATTAAAATTTTCATGTTGTTTTGATAGTTGTTGTACTAATAAAGCATGTTGTTGTGATAGCTGCTTGAAAAATACTTTCCTTGTGATATGGTATGTTTGTTTGAGCTTGTTTATAGAATAGACGCCAAACTTTGGTTTTTGGGGAGTATGGTCCCCCATTGACCATAATTTGGTGGATCATTGACGGTTTTTTGGTTATAACATAGATAAGATGTCAAAATTTGATTCGTGGGGAGTATGGGCCCTCACGAATCGGAATTTGACACTTAGGTGTTGGTTTTTAGTATTTTTGGGTTCCGGGGAAGTTTCTGAGGCATACTGTCTGGAAAACCCAGAATACACGCCGTGTAGGACCTCATACACATCGTGTGTGTTCTTTTGTTCGGGAAGAAAAATGAACTTTTGAGTACACGCCGTGTACCCTGAGTACACGCTATGTAGTCTCTTCCTGTGTCACAAACCGTGTGGGCAGTGACACGGGGTAGGGAAAGGCTTGGGTAAAACACACCGTGTGCCGAATGGACACGTCGTGTAGTGTGACCTTGAGTCTGGCCGTGTAACTAACAACACGGTTCGGTGAACTCCTATACAGCACGCCATGTCAATGAGGAACACGCCGTGTAGTATGACCTGGGGACTCGGCCATGTAACTAACAACATGGGCCGGTGTCACCTCTCCCTAAACACATCATGTACCTGTGGGACACGCCGTGTATTCTTGTCCGAGGAAAGACCGTGTGCAGTTAGCCATGTGGCTGGGAAGCGGGATGGTGTACACGCCGTGTGCGGGTGTAACACACCGTGTGGAGTAAATCCGAGTAGTCGGCCATGTCACAGATGACACGGGCAGTTGGAAAATAACATCGTACATGCCATGTAGATATTATACACACCGTGTAGTTTTGTTGAACGGAAGCCATGTGGATTAGCTGTGTAGAAGGACCCGGGCAGGGGAAGGAAAGTCAAGTACACGCCGTGTAGTCAGTGTACACGCCATGTAGTCTTGTTTTTCCAATCTTGAATGCCTTCTTCCTCTTGTTTTCTTTGTGGTTCCTTCGCTTTTCGGTCTTAATAATCTTGAATTTGAGGCATGCTTTTGACCTTGTAGAGTCATGCTGCCTAGACGACCGCGAGTTGTTCACCAGGAGAGCGGCGATGATTATACTCCGAATATGGTGGGCTATGGGCTACCAGTTGATCCTCCAGCGGAGCCAGATGCGGTGCCAGATGCTATACCGGACACAGGCGCGGAGGCTCAGTTTCTTGAAGGCTTTATGCGGTTCATGTAGACCTTTCAGGGAGCACCGCAGGCTGCCACATCTATGGCCAAGCTGACACGTATCTTTCAGCAGCAGCATCCGCCTACATTTTTAGGGGATGGCGGAACACAGGCTGTGGAGTCTTGGTTGGGGTCGATGCAGACTATTTTCGAGCATCTTGAGACGCCTCCAGGGCCGAGGGTCAAGCTCACGACTTATATGTGGCGTGATTCCGCCAAGAGGTGGTGGGATGTTACCACCCAGTCAGAGCATCACAGGGACATGGCGTGGGAAGATTTTCAGGCAGTCTTCTATGACTACTTCTTTCCTGAGATGCTGAGGGTAGATAGAGCTCGAGAGTTCATGAATCTGTAGTAGGGCGCTATGTCAGTGATGGACTATTCTGCTCATTTTACAGAGCTTCAGCGCTTTTCACCCGTGCTGGTGGGTGACGAGACGTTGAGAGCCAGACGTTTTGAGGATGGTCTTTGGAATGACATCCAAGCACTGGTAAATGTTTTCAGGTTGCCTATTGTACACGCTATTGTAAACCAATCACTGATTTCAGAGAGGAACCTGTGGGAATCTAGTGGTGTGGGCCAGGGAGGTTCATCACCAGTTACTGGTACTATTTCTGCTAGCAAGAGGAAGAGACAGATGTACTTCTCTTAGGGCAGCAGTACCAGCCAGGAAGCTTCTTCAGGTGGCCCGATCAAGTGCTACCAGTGTGGCAGAGAGGGGCACAAGAGACCGCAGTGTCCACGAGACCCAGTGGAGAGCCGATCTTGCGGCAAGATGGGTTATTTGTAGCGCTTTTGTAGGGCTTTACCACCAGTGGCTAGTGAGAGGGGTTCTGTGCAGACTTCACGTGCGGGAGCAGGACCAGTGACTTCTTACCAGTCTGGGAACTGGAATACATCAGGGTGTGTAGGTAGAGATGGTGGTTGTGGTCATGGTATCCAGACACTAGGATTGCAGAGGCAGTAGGGTGGGACAGCTCAGGGTAACTAGGCTTTGTCGCAGGGCTGCGGCACTGGGCAGGCATATGCAGTGCAACAGACCTAGCAGGAGTAGGATCCCGGACCTTCTACAGTCAGAGGTAATATTCGAGTAGCTTATGTTTTATCTTCGGTACTTTTTGATACGGGTGTTATTCATAGTTTCATATCTGTACCCGTAGTGGAGAGCCTTGGGCTCGGTGTTTCTACTTATTCCGATATCTTGACGCTAGACACTCCTTTGGGGACTAGGGCGGTTGGTGTGCATCAGTGTAAGGAGTTCCCCCTTGAGGTTGGTGGGTGTCACTTCCTTTGGGACCTCTATGTCTTAGAGATGATGAACTATGATGGCATTATCGGGATGGACTGGTTGGTTCCCTTTCAATCCTTTGTAGACTGCTATCGTCACAGGGTGCGTTTCACGTCACGAGAGGGCAGATAGTTTCTATACAAGGGTGAATGGGATGTTCAGGCGAGTCGAGCTGGACCAGAGCATCATGGGCAAGGTGGAGTCACAGCCCAGATTGCGAGCTTATATCTGAATGACCAAGGGACTTGTTAGACGGATTTCCCTCCAGTTGTTGATCATTTCAGGGATGTATTTCCAGAGGACTTTTCATGTCTACCTCCGGTGTGTGAGGTGGATTTCTCTATTGAGCTATTGCCAGGAGCAGCACCGGTGTCCACTCCTCCTTATAGGATATCCACGCCTGAGTTGTAGGAGCTCAAGTGGCAGTTAGAGGAGTTGTAGGCAAAGGGCTTTATCTGAACCAGTACTTCTCCTTGGGGTTCTCCAGTCCTTTTTGAAAAGAAGGCGGACGATACCCTCAGACTTTGTGTGGATTATCAGAAGCTGAACCAGTTGACGGTTAAGAAACGATATCCCTTGCTGAGGATAGATGATCTGTTTGATCAGCTTCGTAGAGAACGAGTGTTCTCAAAGATTGAATTACGATTGGGATATCATCAGCTGCGTGTTAGACCATCTGATATACCTATCACAGCTTTCAAGAGTAGGTATGGTCTATATGAGTACATGGTTATGTTCTTCGGACTGACGAACGCACCAGCAGTTTTCATGGCTCTGATGAATCGTTTGTTCCATCCGTATCTTGATTCATTTGTGATAGTATTCGTGGACGACATCTTGTTGTACTC
The DNA here is from genome assembly GCA_963277665.1 of Viscum album. NCBI lineage: Eukaryota > Viridiplantae > Streptophyta > Magnoliopsida > Santalales > Viscaceae > Viscum > Viscum album. Next base: position 897,773,297 of record OY728142.1, read on the forward strand.
TAACACTCGACACGACCATGCCAACCATCTTGAGATCGTATTGATTATACTGAGAGAGCATCGGCTATATGCTAAGCTCTCAAAGTGCCACTTTTGGATGGACCAGATTCACTTCCTGGGTCATATCATCTCAGAGGCAGGAGTTGCAGTAGACCCAGAGAAGGTGAGAGCAGTAGTTTCCTAGGAGCATCCTAAGAACGTGTTTGAGATACGAAGTTTCTTAGGGATGGATGGTTACTAAAGGTGCTTCATACAGGACTTCTCCCTCTTAGAAACACCGTTTTCAGGTCTGACTAAGAAGGGTGTGAAGTTCGTTTGGTCGAAAGCTTGCGAGACAGCTTTTCAGGACCTGAAGGAAAGGCTGACATCAGCACCGATCCTGATACTCCCAGAGCAGGGGAAGAGCTATACAGTTTATTGTGATACATCAGGGATTGGTCTGGGAGCAGTTTTGATGCAGGGCGATCGATTCGTTGCATACGGGTCTCGGCAGTTGAGGCCACATGAGAGGAATTACCCGACGCATGATCTCGAGTTGGCTGCAGTTGTGCATGTGTTGCACTATTGGAGACACTATCTATTGGGAGAGAATTTTTTGGTTTTCACCAATCACAAAAGCCTCAAGTATATCTTTACTCAGCGTGACCTGAATCTGAGATAGAGAAGGTGGGTTGAGTACCTACAGTCCTTCGATTTTGAGCTTGCCTATACACCTGGTAAAGGTAATGCAGTAGCTGATGCACTGAGCAGGAAGACTCAGATATAGGTAGTGAGGGAGGCCAGTGGTGAGTGGCAGCTCATGGCTTTGTTCTCTGATATGCATCTAGAGGTGCACGACAGTTAGGGGCAGACTTATCTTTCCTCGTTAGCTGTGACTTCTACCCTTCTGGACAGAGTAAGGGTGAGGTAGCTATCGGATTCAGAAGGCCTAGTTCTATGGGAGTCGGTGGCAAGTGAGGACCCTCCTCCCGGTTGGATGATAGGCGATGATGAATTTTTTTGTTTCCATGGACGAGTATGGGTTCCAGGAGATATACGCGAGGAGCTGATGTGGGAGTTTCATGCTTCAGCTTGGGCAGTTCATCCCGGGGTTACCAAGATGTATCGTGACTTGAGGCGTCAGTACTGGTGGCCAGGTATGAAGAGAGAGATAGCTGGTTTTGTTACGAGATGTTCCACCTGTCAGCAGGTGAAGGCAGAGTATCAGAGACCAACTGGACTGTTACAGCAGTTACCCATTCCAGAGTGGAAATGGGATGATGTCATGATAGATTTCGTGACGGGATTGTTGAGGTCACCTCGAGGCAATGACGCCATGTGGGTTGTTGTGTACATACTCACGAAGGTGGCTCACTTCTTTCCGATCAAGGATACCTTCGGTTTGGATGAGCTCGGAAGGTTGTATATCTGAGAGATCGTACGTCTTCATGGGGTCCCTCGTTCTATCGTTTCAGATAGGGATGCACACTTTACGTCTCATTTCTGGCAGAGTTTTCAGAGGGCGTTGGGTACACAGGTGCTTCTGAGCACAGCATACCACCCTCAGACAGATGGCCAGTCAGAGCGGACGATACAGATGCTAGAGGACATGTTGCGTGCATGCGTCCTAAACTTTGGGGGCTCTTGGGAGAAGCATATACCCTTAGTCGAGTTTTCCTATAACAATAGTTTTCAGGCGACTATTGAGATGGAACCATACGAGGCTTTATATGGTAGGCCATGCTGATCACCTTTGTGCAGGTTAGAGGTAGGTGAGGCAGCTTTACTGGGGCCATAGCTCGTGCAGGAGACATATGAGCAGGTCCAGTTGATTCGGAAGCGGATGGCTACCGTGCAGTCTCGTCAGAAGTCTTATGCTGATCGCCGCAAACGACCTTTGGAGTTCATGGTCGGGGATCAGGTTTTCTTACGTGTTTCACCGAGGCTGGGACACAAGCGGGTCAGGAGACAGGGTAATCTTTCACCGAGGTATGTGGGGCCATTCGAGATTCTGGAGAGAGTCGGGTTGGTTGCCTATCGGTTGTAGTTACTGCAACGGTACCGAGCCATGCACGACGTCTTCCACGTGTCTCAGTTGCATCGCTACCTTTCATACCCATCTCACACCTTTCATCCAGAGGAGGTTTAGCTTCATCATGATGCGTCCTTTGACGAGCATCTGATCCGTATCGTTGATAGGATCACGAAGGTTCTCCAAGGCCGGTTAGTTCCTCTCGTACGGGTGTTATGGCAGCATGGCCGAGTGCAGGACAAGACCTGGGAGTGAGAGGCCGACGTACGTGCTCAGTGTCCAGAGCTGTTCTGAGCTTTATCTTCGCCACCCTTGGAAGGGCAATTCAGGGAAGAATTGCTATAAGGGGGGAAGTTTGTAAGAACCCGATTCTTATTTTAGAGGTACGGGCTTCTTCTTTTTCCTTTTCCTTAAGTGTTTTGAGAAAATATGGAAAATGGGAATATTATAAATTTTGGAACTACACGCCGTGTACTTTACCCACATGCCGTGTACTTTTGGCCATGTTGGGATGAGTACACAGGGCATGTAGCCATGCCGGCGACGAGGGGTGTAGGAACCGACTACATGCCATGTAGTGGTACCTTACACGCCGTGTAGCCAGTCAGCAGGCTTAAAAAATAAGGCGGTGGAGTTGCTGCCAGCTGGGTGATAGTACAGGCCGTGTACTCGAGATTACATGCTATGTACTCATGTAGACGGATGAACAGTGTGTCGGTGCCGCCAAATGAACAGTTAAATGAAATAAGTACACACCGTGTACTCAGAAGTACACGCCGTGTACTTTGTTTTTTCGGCTTAAAACAGGCAGTAGCCTCCTCTTTTGGCAGAGGAGACTCTTGAACCATTTTGGAGCCAAAGGAGGAGTCTGGATCTTTGAAGATCCACCGGGCATTTGTCTGCAATCAGTTTCGGCTTCGGACGATTTCGTTGGAACCGCACGGGTAAGCCCTCTCCTCTCCTGGTACCATTCTTAACAATTCTTCTCCTAACGTAAGTTATTTACATTTTTTTGGTTTGTGTTCTTCGTCATATCTACGCCATTTTTGGGCATTTCTGGAGTCGGCATTCAGGTATAACTCTCGTTGACGTATAAGGTAGGTGGCTTGGTGTTTAGTTTTCCAACTGCTGTGTGTTTTGTGCGTTTTTGTACCACAAACCTATGTTGGGGTGTCGTGTGGCTGAGGTCGTTGCTATATTAATACCTAGAATTGATTAGGTATTTAATTGTGATAAAAAATGCTGGTTGGGATCGTTGCTTGGATCCGAAACCACCCCCAGGGTGTGTTTCACTGTTTAGCCGTTTGGCCAGGATACCCGAGGGTATGCCTTTAAAGTAGTAATTGTAGAATTTCCTTGAGAGGAATTGATTGTTACTGCTTTTTTACCTATTGGTCATGGCCCAGTTACCTATATTGCATGAGGACGTGACTATATTAGCCTGAAGGCGTGACTATATTAGCCTGAGGGCGTGACTGTATTAGCCTGAGGGCGTGACTGTATTAGCCCGAGGGCTGTCGTTATTCCGCCTGAGGGCAACCTTTCATATGCCTGAGGGTGAGAATTCTGTTACAATACCTGAGGGAGAGATTCTGTATAGCCTAAGGGCATGGTTCACTATATTATCCTGAGGGTGAGATACTGGTTAGCCTGAGGGCGTGGTGTTTTTGAGCATAGAATGATACTAAATTTAATGGATTAAATGAATAATAAAATGGAAATTTAATTGTTAAGTTAGTTACTTTTTAGTACTGCTTACTTTATTTCATTTTACTATTGCACACTATTGTTGCATGCTTACACGCAGTTGGGCACGGACCTTTGGTGGGTGCCTACTGATATATATTTCTCACACCCTGTTTGGGTCATGCTTTTCGGCCCAAACAGTTTACGTTGCTGCAGGTGTAGATAGGGGCAAGAGTCCCTATACAGGTACTTGACTGTTGCTGTGGAGTAGGAGGGCATGGGACCGAGCCTAGGCTCGCGATGCCGCTGCCAGCTATTTTGCTTGTTTTGCTGTACTCTGTATTTTGTTGTACTGTATTGATGTATAACATGTTCTGGATGTTTTCTTAGAACTTGAAACATGTAGCATCATCACTTATATACTGTTGGTTATATCCACTGCTGTAGTTATTTCAGTTGTGTATGTTTACTACTTCCGTTGTTGTTGTATGTTTATTCTGTATTCCGTTGCGCTACATTTTGACAAATGAGGGCATAGTTTCCCCACTATCAGACCTGGGCCCTCGCTGCTAGTCGGCAGCCTCTGGCGTTTGGGTAAATGCGCTTGAGGTCTTGTGGCGAACCGGGCTCGGGGCACCCATTGCGTGGCACCCGGATCCGGGACGTTACAGTATCCTGATCTTCATGGAGTAGGGAGGTGTATAATGGATACAATTCTAGGCTAAGTGGTGGATGATGGTTTTGGATAGTGAAAGTAAGTAGTCAAACAACTTTATATAGAGTGTGACCTACTACTTAGACAACACACTCAAGGTAGGGATGTGATGGCCAATCAACACAACAACGCACTTGGGTTGAGGCACATAATTGGGGGTTTTATGATCTTGGATCACCAATATAAATTATATATTTTCAAGGCAAGAATACACAAGTGCGAGGGAATAAAGTAACGATCCTCAAAAATAAATAGAAAAAACTTACATAGTTTCACTAATGAAAACATTAAGGATGATAGAATTCCATGGGGTGTTTATTTATAGTCAAGGGGTGACACAAAAGTTTAAGGGTTTAATACCTTAAATTCATGAAGCATGTTCCTATCCTATCCCCTTAAAGTCAAAATTCTAAATTCTAACAATTACTTTTTAGAAAAGTAGCACATGTATTTCCACCCATATCCCACCATATTTGACTTTGAGTACCTAGCCCACTAGATTTGATTTTGGTGTCCAAATATTTCATTCTCAAATCTCCATGTGGGAAAGGCTTCAAAAATTCATAAAACCATGTTTTATAAGATTAAAACATCATGTTTGGGCTTGAATAAGTGAGATAATAGGCCCATTTTCTCTATCCATAAAAGGTTATATCCATTTGGCCTTTAATGAAGTGATATGGATGCCCAGTGTAGCATTCAACCTCTTTAATCTCCCTCACTTCATTGAGCCTTTCAAATCTAACTCCTCCACCTGGGAAATTAACTCGGTGCCTTCGACATAGTTCTCATCATCCTCCCCATATTTAAAAAGATTCATCCTTGAATCTTCATCCTATAGACCCAAAAAATGATAAAGTTCATAATCATTTAAAGTGGAACTTACACCATACTCACCTGGAAAATCTATCTTGTAAGAATTGTTTTCAATCTTCTTGAGCAGCTGGAAAGGTCCATATACTCATGGAATGAGTTTTGATTTCCATTTGTTGGGAAGTATCTCCATTTGAATATGAATCCAAACCAATTCACCGAGATCAAATAATAATTTCTTACAGACATTGTTTTCACAATCAATGTATTTTTGGGTCATTCACTTGATATTTTTCCTTGCCTTTTCATAGAGTTTCTTGATGAATTCTGAACACCCTTTCGCATCCATATTAGTTTATTACTACATAGGTAAATGGAATAGGTCAATAGGGGAAAGGGGGTAAATACATAAACAATTTCAAATGGATAATATTGAGTAGTTTAATGCTTTTCCATTTTATATGTGAATTACACATGTGGCAGACACTCCTCCCAATTATTGAGATTCTTCTTGACAATTGTCTATAAAAGGGATGATAGTGTCTGATTCACCACCTCTATTTTTCCATCGGGCTATGGATGAAAAGTAGTAGATAATAGAAATTTTATACCTAGTTTTATTCATTAGGTCTTCCAAAAGTAACTAAGGAATTTTTTGTCTCTATCCGATACAATCATCCTAGGCATTCCATGGAGTTTGACTACTTCCTAAAAGAAAAGCATTGCAATGTTAGTAGAATCATCTATTTTGTGATAAGGAATAAAATATGAAATTTTAGAAAACTAATCCACCATAATAAAAATGGAATCTATCCCCCTCATGGTCCTTGGTAACCCCACTATAAATTCCATTGATATATCCTCTCAAGGGGTGTTGGGGGTCAGGAGAGGAAGATATAATCCATGTAGATTCAGTTTAAATTTTTCTTTATGGTAGAAAATGCACTTTCCCACAATTTTTTTTTAACATCTCTAAACATCTTGGGATAATAAAAATTCTCACTAAGAAAACTTAAAGTTTTTGAAACACCAAAATGTCCCATTTACCCACCAAAATGTGACTCCTTTAGTAAAAGTAAATGGATATAGCCATTGGGAATACAAATCTTATCAATCTGGAATAAAAATCCATCATGTAAATAAAACTTTTCCCAACTCCAGGTATACAATGACCATAAGGTTCACAAAAATAACTATCGGTGACATATAAATTATTAATGTATTCAAAACCAATGATTTTAGAATCCATCAAGGATAAAAGATAATATCTATGTGAAAGTGAATCAATCATGGTATTTTCTTTACCCTTTTTATGCTTGATTTCATATGTAAATGATTTAATGAATTCCATCCATATAGAATATCTTCTATTTAGCTTATGTTGGCTCCTAAGGTATTTAAGAGCCTCATTATTAGAATGGAACACAAATTATTTTAGCCAAAGATAATAATGGAAAGTTTCTAATACTATAAACAATTCATACAAATCTTTATCATATGTATCATAGTTTAGAGTTGGTCCATTTAATTTCTCACTAAAATAAGAAATAGGATTACCTTCCTACATGAGTACACCACCAACACCAATTCCACTTGTATCACATTCAATTTCAAAGGTCTTACCAAAGTTTGGGAGTGCAAGTAGAGGGGTGTGGGTGAGTCTCTCCTTGAGATCATGAAAATACTTCCCTTGATACATCCCCCATTTTTAAGGAACGTTATTCTTTTTCAATTCATTCAATGGTGTTGTTATTTTTCTGAAGTTCTTCACAAATATCCTGTAAAAACCAACAAGCCCATGAAAACTTCTTACCATCTCAACAGAGGTGGGAGTCAGCCACTCCTGAATAGATTTTATCTTCTCAATATCTACCTAAAATATACCATCTCTTATAAAAAAATCCTAGGAAAACAATTTTATCAAGGAAATATTCTCACTTTTTAATGTTTTCAAATCAATTTTCCTTTCTTAACACCTCTAGGAATTTTCTTAAGTGATTTACATGTTCTTGAAAAGTATTTCTATACACCAAAATATCATAAAAGTAAACTACCACAAATTTTCCAATATATGCACTTAAGACATGATTAATTAACCACATAAATGTGTTAGGAACATTGGTGAGACCAAAGGGAATGACTGAACATTAATAAATTCCATGTTTTGTCTTAAATGTAGTTTTCCACTCATATCCTTCTTTCATTCCAATCTAATGGTAGCCACTTATTAAATCAACTTTTGAGAAAATAATAGATTCATTTAACTCATCTATAATATCATCTAACCTAGGGGTAGGATGAAAATACCTGACTGTGATGTGATTTATGGATCTTCAATTAATGCATATTCTCCATGTTCCATCCTTCTTGGGCACCAGTAGCACCAGTATGTCATAGGGACTAAGGATCTCTCTAATATAGCCCACATCCAAAAAAAATTGAACTTTCCTTTAAATTTATTTTTCTCCTTCGGGTTGGTGGGATATGAAAGGTGGTTTGGTAGTGATTCTTAGGGTATGAGGTCAATTTGATACTTAATACCAAAAATTGATGGAAAACCAGGTGGCACCTTTTCGGGAAACACATCATAAAATTCTTACAATAAAGACACAGAAATAAGTGTAAAAGGATATGTTAAGTCATTAGTGTTCAACATCACTTCTTTGTACATAAGTACTAAAAGGTTTTTTTAAGAAATCAAAGCTTCCATAACCTCACTCTTTTTTTCCAACATCACATTTTTCTGTCCTCTCAAATATTTTTTCCCTCTTGACTTTTATTTGCTCTCTATTTTTTTCTTCTCTCATCTTCTCCTTTTCCCTCATTATCTTATTTTTCATTTTCTCTCTTTTTTTTCTCATCACTCGTTTCTTTTTATTTTCTCTCAAAATGTGATCTTCCAAATTTTGTTTTTGGGACATGTGGCTGAGGGTTATAGGTTCCCCTTAGAGTACAAAAGAGTATCGGTTCAAGAACCCATCATGAGTAACATAGTGATAATACTTACATGGTCAGATCAATAATAAGTGGAACACCTTCATAGTAATAACATCGTATAATACCTCATACATGTATTTACTGATGTTGAATAATACCTTCACCTATTTGGTAACCTTTAACTCTCTACAATTATTCAACCACTGTAGCCAATATGGATATTGATACTTCAAAGTTGGAAGTCCCAACTTCTCCACCAACTCAGTGCTTGTTACATTGTTATGGTTTTATCCATTAATTATAACACTATATACCTTCCCATGGATCTTGCATCGTGTATGGAAAAGGTTCACTCATTGTTCCTTCTCTCGCATGGTCATTTTTACGCTTAGAACTCTCCCAATGAAATGAATCTCGCCTTCTTTTTCAAATTCTCCATTATCAATTTCAGGGGATTCCTCCTCTTTCTCCTCTGAGCTCTCTCCAATGGTCTCACATTATCCATGCTTGTTAATGGTCATGGTGCATCAATTTGGTCATTATATAGCAATGTAACCCCTTCCTTAAAATTTGAAACAATGAATATCCTGATTCCTTGTTTGGTTGGCCTCAAAAGTATGTTTCATAGGTGGAAGAATTACCTTGTCACTTTTCTGATCAACCACCACTTTTTCCTTTAATGGTTCTCTAATTTACTTCCTTTAATTTATCTATGGTTGAAAGGGGTAGTGGGTTTCCTCATGATTCTCTTTCTTTTGATTTGTTTCTTGGTCTTGGTGGCTTGGTGAATCATATCTTTTATTTCCACATGGTGGTACATCTCCACTTGATCAGTAATACCCCAATTGAGAACATGTAAAAAAAATGTCATGGTTTCCTCTAGATCCTCATCAATGTTTTCTCAAATCATGGAAATTTTCATCTCATTGTAGTAATATTCAACGCTCTTACTCCCTTGGGTGAGGTGTTGAAGTTTATTGTGGAGATCTTTATGGTAATGTAAGGGAACAAACCACTTCCACATGGAAAAGTTCATGTCGTCTCAAGTTCTAATGGGACATCCACTATATCTAGCCCTCTACTTTTTCATTTTATCCCACCAAATTAAATCATAATCATAAAATTCAAGGGAATAAATTTTACCTTTTTCTCCTCAGAATATTCATGGCATGAAAACACTTGCTCAATATGCATCTCCCACTCTAAGTATGCATCCAGATCACTTTTCCTTTGACATGAAGGGACCTTCACCTTAATCTCACCAAGTAGGTCATCATCATTTGGTCTCCTTTGGCCTCCTCTAGTTTGTTGGTACAACCTCCTCATTTGTGGTACATCCTTGAAATCAGCATCAAAGTTTTCAATATCCTCCTCTATGATATGGGGGTGATGTGGTGTCATAGTGTGTTTTGGGTTATCATGGATCGTCCTTGGTCTTGGTTGATTCTTCAAGTTTTCAATCCTCTCATGTAGCACCTCCAACTTCCTATCAAGAAGCTTCTCGAAATGGCTCACCAAAGCTTTCGTTTGGTGTGGCATAGCTTCTAGTGTAGAAGATTTAATTTTACTTCCTTTATTGCTAGTATGAGAAATTATCTTCACATGATCTTCTTCGATGATATGTTACACAAACACAAACACATGCGGGGAGAAACACACCCAATGATACACAGAAACACTCACACATGTAAACACACACACACACACATAAGATTTACACACTTATGAATGAAAGGTCAACACACTCACACACACAAGGATACACACTCACACGTGCAAGATATACACACTCACACACATAAGGATACACACTCATGAGTATTTTTTCTTATTTATCTACAATCTCAATACTCAATTCAAATCCCAATCTCTTATGAAATCTAATACCTTTTTGGGGGGCGATCATGTGCCACCAATACTTCCCAAATCAGGATTGTTTTGGTAGATGGTTTAACATAGCCTGTTTGAGTTGTAAAGGGGTTACAAAATGGTAGATATTGTAAAATAGGGAAGAAAGTATGGGTAAATGGTGGAAAATGGCGAATGGGTGTAATAAAGGGGTTTTGATTTGATACTAACTGATACGATGTGAAGTAAAAATATGGAGAAAGTGGAATATGGAAATGGAAAATTATAGTAATGTAAATCATAAAGAAGAAGTAATTGTATCTATTTTTTCTAGTGTTTTTGTTAAGTCTCCCCAAAAGATTTGTGATTAGTGTTTTAAAGCACAAGATAATGAATGGATAGTAAGCTGGGTTTTTTTTTAAACTCTCAAATAAAGGATGTTCTTAGTTTTGAAAATCACAAAATGATGAGGTGAGAGAATTTGATTTTTTTACTGGATATAAATCACATATAGAGAATTAAATATGAAAAGAAGATGGATTTAAAATTGGCTCAATGTAAAATATTTCAATCTTGCACAACATAGGTCAATTATGGATGTTTTCAAAGAAAGGGTTTTTTTTTGTTTTTTTAATGGGTGGATAATATGGAATGATAAAGAGGGTAATGCTTAAAAGTAATGTAAATGAAGGGATAGATGCCTACCATGTCAACCAGGGATCAGATACCAATTGATGCGAGATGCACAGGGTGGCTCGATCTTCACGGCGTAGGGTGAAAATGATAGATACAGTTCAGGGCTAAGTGGTGGATGATGGTTTTAGATAGTGTAAGCAAGTATTCAACCAATTCTATAAGAAGTGTTACCTACTAATTAGAAAACACACTCAAGGGAGGGATTTGATATCCAATCCACACAATAACACAGTTGGTTCAAGGCATGAAATTAGGGGATTTGTGATCTTGGATCACCAATATAACTTGAAAATTGAAAAGTAAAGAATACATAAGAGCAGGGGAATAAAGTAACAATCCTCACAATAGAGATAATAAACTTGTAAAGTTTCACTAATAAAAACTTGAATGAGAATTCAATGTCATAGGGTGCCTATTTATAGCCAAGGGGTGACACAAAAGGTCAAGGGTCTAATAACCTAAAGTTATAAAGATTATTCTTACCTTTTCTCCTTAAATTCAAAAAATTAATGTCTAACAATGACTTCTTGGAAAAGTAGAACATGTCTTTCCACCCATATCCCACCAGATTTGAATTTGAGTACTTAGCCCACCAGATTTAACTTTGGTGTCCAAAGATGTCGTTCTAGAATCTCTATGTGGGAAAGGCTTCCAAAATTTTTGCAACCATGTGGGTCAAGCTTAAAACATCATGTTTGGGATTGAATAAGTGATATAATAGGCCCATTTTCTCCATCCATGAAAGGTGAGATCCATTGGGCCTTTAATGAAGCGAGATGGGTGCCCTTGTAGCATCCAACCTATTTAATCTCCCTCACATCATCGGGCCTTACAAATCCAAATCCTCCACCTGGGAAATTGACTTAGTACCTTCGACATGGTTCTCATCGTATTCATCTTCTTCTTCCATCAAATGGAAAATGAATACATCGTTCATGTGTATGGAGGATTACCACTTCACGAAGCGATGTAATTCATTTTCCATCACAGTCTCTCATGACTGGTTATAATGATGAATTTAATGTAAATATATGATATTAATGACATAATCATCATTCTGTAAAGATAAGATAACATCTATTTTATTACCTTTCCATTTATTTAAAAATGATAATGTTGTTTGTGTGTATGTGTGGATTATCACCTCCATGAAGCAATGTGATTCATTTTTCATCACTACATCACATGACTAGTATATATAAATCTATTTAAAGAAATAATATGTTATTTATGATATAATGAACATTCTGGAAAAATAGAATAATACTTATCTTTTTTTCATCATGATCATTGAAAAATGGAAACATTACTCATGCGTACATATGACCTACCGTCTCTTGGATTGTAACATAATTAATTTTTCATAACCATCTTTAATGATTGGTTTTAAAAGTATAATTAATGTATGAAAATTTTAAATATTTCATGATTATTATTATTGAGATGATGTAATAATTACTCTTTTTCCTAGGTCAACACATTGAAGCCGTTTTAAAATTATGAACCGAACATCCTCAAAACACCCGATGTGGATTCAAGTGATTAAGTAATTAAATATGTCATTAAAATAAATGAAATAAATGGTTTAAGTATAAGGGATTAAACTAGGAAAAGGTTATAAAAAAAGTAAATAATTGATATAAGTTTATTATATATGAGCTAAATGACATACATGAAAAATCTAGACTCGTGGTAAAGGATTTCACCTCAATTTCACTTCATTGAAGCATGTTGTACTTTTATACACCTAATTACTTTTATATGGTGTATATACTTCCCTTTTAAATTTTATATCCTGAATCATACGTACTTCATGGTATTTTAATTTGCAATTCAAATTATTTCATCCAAGGGGATTTGACTTGAAAGTTACCAAGTGGTAAGGTATTTTTTAACTCACTTTCCATTTATTGGGTTATACTTCTACTTAATTGACTATGTTATGCCATGATTATGTGTGAATTGAACTCTAAATTGTTTTATTCTATATTTTTAATTTTTTATGTGTATTTACATATTTATACAAAATCACTTAATGAATTAATTATCACCTAAAAAGTTATGAGCTTTGCAAAAAAATTCTTTGTCTTGATCTCATTTTCTTGAGACATTTTTCATGTCGTGTACCAAGATTTATTTGAATGGTGTACTTACTGCCCCATGAATGAATTTTTACATATTACATCATGTAATTCATGGGATTTATAGAGCCATATCATATTCTTTCTTTCAATGACTTCTAATTTGAAAGTTACCAAAGAGGTAAAGGTTTTATGTTACAATCACATTTCTTTTCGGGATTGTTTATGTTAAAGGTTCCTTTGGGGAAAATCACATGCTCTTATTTTCTTTAGCCACATCTCTTTTCTTCACCTTTGGTTATGAATGTGGTTACATGTTAAGTTTTCATTTCCTCCCATATTGAATAAAAAAGCGTCAATAAAGTTGTTTGTAAGTGATACCAATAGTGTATCTTCTTTTAGATCAAGAATCTTTCTCTTCCAAATCCATGTTTTATAAAATATTTTCAAGAATGTTCTTTTCTAAACATAAATGATTTTTTAAATTTATCTTTTACCTTTTTAAAAGGTTTTAAAAGGAAATTTCTTAATGTTTTCCACATGGGCCGCTTTTGACTCTCTTTACAAATGTTTGAAAAGAATATTTATCATTAACATTTACAACATGAACGGATTTTCTCACCGTCATGACCACTATTTACTTTAAAGCTTATTTTAAAAGTTTCCAAGGTTATTTTCAAAGAAAAGGATATTCTCAATATTTTGTGAACTTTTTAAAGGTTCTAAAAGAAAGGATATTTTCCCCCGTTTTCAAAGAAATGTTTTAAATGTTCCTTTAAAGGTATTTTTATCTATGGAAAAATCTTTTAATGATTCTTCTACTACACCACGGTTATGATCATATGATACCATCCATCTTCTTTCTTCGGATGGCTTATGATGATTGTTTTAAAGAGATTATCATGAAAGCCTATTTCTTTTCCACGGGTTAACCAAGCTATAAAGGAATGATGGTTGTTTTCAAGGGTGTCATGTTGAAAAGTGCAAGCTTCTACATGTTTTATTCATGATCGATACTTGGACATTATTGATGATGAACAAGTGAGCCTGATACATCTTATACAATGGGTGAGCTAGATATAGCTTATACGACGGTTGAGCCCCATTATAGCTCTCCAATGCATTGGATAATGTTCCTTATCTTCAAAGGCAAGAATGAGAGAGTTAACCGGATCAGTTTCTCTTATGGATTTAACTGGGCTCCGGTTATTTCTAACATGAATGAACGTGGGTTATTGAGATAATGTTCCAAGATACTAACATGTTTTCTTTATGCTTACTATGAGTTTTTAATTGTTCCGTTGAACAATATTGACATCACATGGCTCATGATTATTGATTCTTATGACTCGTGTCTTATGTTAAAGCTTTATGTCGTGTTTTATGATTGGTGATCTAGGTATTGATGGGTATAAGTTCTCTTAGGTTATGCTCATGCACTTTGATTATGATATCATACCTTTATGCGCATATTATGTTTATTGATGACATTCAATTGTTCATGCTTATATTTACCCTCAGCGTTTGAGTTTACTCTTCTTATGTTTCCTTTTTCCCAGATTGTAAAGAATGGTGTTAAATGAATTGTGTCTAGAAAGGTTTCATGTGTGAAGAATTTTATGGCAATGTTGAAGACTTAATATAGAATATGAAAAGCTGGGTATAGTGGGAAAAAATACTTACCTAAAGTCATGGGTATTGTTTATGTAAGAGTTTATTCTAATTCTCTAAAACCTTAAACCTAAAAGATCCTTGAGTTTGTAAGTGATTCAATATTTCTTTTTGATGTTGTAAGTTTTAGATGGTTGAAATTGTGTCACATTTATCAGCATCAAAGTCAGAAATGTAAAGATTGTGTTTTTAAGCACCGGGTCTGATAGTGCGGGTCTCAGGCAATTATATCTGTGCTAAGTTGGATATGGGGAAGGATGTTCAACATCCCTTCTATTGGATTCTTCTTGCAGTATGTGAAGCCTTTAAGATGATGTTGGTTTTCTACTTATTCTGTTGAGGCTAGGTTGTTGTTTGCCTTGTGGTTCTTGAGGTTCAGGCTTTGTGTTGGTTTTTGTTTAAGTTTGTTGTTGTGACTGGGGTTTTGATGCGAGTGTTTTGCTAACTGAATATCAAAAAAATTAAATTTGAGAAATTTGATTTCATATTTGGAAATTGGATATCAAAATTAACTATGAGAGAGAGATGAAAAACTTAAGAATTATAAAATATAGTAAAAAATAATAAAATATGGCATATGATATAATATGATGGCTAAAACATCAAGTTCTAAAACCATTCTATTGTTTGCACAACTATCTAGCCATTATTAATCTCAAATTTTTAATTTTTATTGAGTTTGAAAGTCGGTTATTATTTGATTCGCATATCATGTTAATATCATGTTAATAAAATAGTATAAAATAATAAAATATGTTATATAATATAATATGATGGCGAAAAGATCACGTTCTAAAGCCATTCTATTATTAGCAGCGCTATATAGCCATTATTAATCTCAATTTTTTAATTTTTATTTAGTTTGAAAGTCAAGTTATTATTTGATCTACATATCATGTTAATATTTGTTCACATGTCTGATTTGTAAACAGTCAATATATCACTTATTTCTCTTCACACACATTCACAATTGTTTCAAGTTCTCTCTCTCCGAGTCTTAACTCACATTTTTATTCTCCAAAATAGAGAAATTTCAATGGGTTAGAGGTCCAATAATGGAAATTATGAAGCGAGAAAACAAGGTAAAGGTCTCCCTTCCATTCTCCTTTGATTATCTTTTAAGGTCTTTAAATTAGGTTTCTTTCAAAATAACGTTCCTTTCTTCCGTATAGTTTTTCTTTAATTTATTGAACAATTTTCAAGGTTTGGTTGTCTTAGATGTTCATTTGAATAGTTATTATGTTCTATGGTGCATCTATTGAGAAGACATTATGGGATTTCACCATGATTCAAAAATAGGCCTAGGAGAAAACCACTCGAGAGTGATGGCTCTATTGAGAAAGAAATTGAGTGTTACACAACTATACTAAAGAATAAGAAAAAAGGGGGCCTTGTACATCGGTCAAGACCGATATAGAAGATTGTTGAGTACAAAGTATTAGAACCACCATCACAATGCATATGAGACACAATAATTTATCTTTTAGGCATTGACTTAACCTCTATATGAACATATGGATGCCCCATACTTCCACATTAAAAGTTGAGACCCTATCGACATCTACATCAAAACCATAAAAATTTTATAAGCATTATTGTCACAAACATATACATGGTTGTGTAAAGGCCCAGGAGGACCTTGACAAGTAAACCCAGTAGAGATGTTATACAAGGGGGGTGGAGGCATGCCCATCAAGATTATTATCATACAACAGGCAGTGGGGTGGAGCAGGACGTAGAAGGGGAACCTGAACAGCCGCCGCCGCCGCCGCCCAACTCGCAGCTGTGGCTGGCTCTTTCTTCATCACAACCACCCAGCTTCAACAGGTGTGCCGGCGCCGCCGCCCCCAATCCCTCTGGACTTGTTGCCTCTGCTACTGCAGCCCCATTGTTTTCAGGGGGTGGCGGTTTCCCCCATCTTCCCCCCACCGCCATCAAGTGGTGAGGTGCTTGAGCGCCGCCATTGTCGCCGTGATTCAATGAACTGCTGGGTTTACTGTTGTGCAGCCGGTACTTCTGAAACACGTCAAATATACAGTACATTAAATCATCCATGGCTGTGTTCTTGCAGTACTGAAGTTTCTACAATGAACGGCAATGAGGAATGACAAATCAAGGGTCGAACCTGCAAATGGCTCTTGACCTCATCATTTGTAAGCCCATCAACCTTCATAAACTCCCTGATTTGCTTTGGCGTAGCAGCTGCAACAACGGAACAAATCAATTCTAAAATACAGCTTCTCAATGCAAACAAATCTATGGATCAACGGAACAAATCAATTCTAAAATACAGCTTCTCGCAGAAAACAAATCCATGGATGGCCGCAAAGCCAACCCACCTTGGGCACCGCCGAGCTGTTGAAGGGCGTTCAAGAATCGCCGGTGGAGTTCCGGCGACCAGCACCGCCTCGCCTTCCTCTGGGATGACATGGAATGCGCTTCCTTCTCCACCAATTCCCTCCTGCTACCGACGCTGCAGCTGCTGCTGCGAGCAACAGTCGCCACCGTCTCCGCCGAGGAACTCACCGCCGGCGGGTTCCGCCTCCCAGAAGCCGGCGCCGCTGTACTGTTATTGTTATTGTTATTACCCCGAACCCCGGCGGTGTCTCTCTCTCGCTGAAAGGGCTTAAAAGCGCCGCAATTCTTTCTACCATCCATTAGAATCGACGATTTTCCGGGAATATCCTGTTCATGGACAGGGATAGCAACAAATCAAACAGTATCAAAAAATTCGATTAGGAGGGGTTTTTTCTGCGACCCGGATAAATTTATTTACCCCCTTTTCTGCCTGTGGATCGCCTACTTGGGGATTCCATAGCTGAAGCCAGTCAGATTTATTGGTTGATCTGCCATTTTCATCATTTTCCTTATCTTCGTCATCCAAATCGGAGGAGGAGGACGTGAGGGGAGCCCTTTCTGTGGAAACGAAATTGAAAGGTTTCGCAGAGGATTCCGATTCGGATAGCTGATTCCTGCACGCATCAATGGCTGGAACACGCACACATCCAGCATTACACAACAGATTCCTCCATTCAACAACGATATCAAAAAACAAAAACAAAAACAAAAACGAAAATCATTCCTACCCCGGGTCACCAGCTCCAAACAGAGGGGTAGCTCCCGTGGGAACACCTGGATCTTCCGACGTTCTTCCTCCAAAGCGTCAACGTATTCCCGACGGCATCTCTGCAAATTCTCCCCAGAATCCATGTCAGTCTCCATTTGCACGGGCCCGGAATGAGGATCAAGATCTACCGGAAATAACTTCAAATCGTTAACTGATCTTCATGAAAACGGTGACGGGATCAAAAGACAAAACGAGGAAGATAACCCTGGAATCAAGTTGAAACGCAGGACTGGAATGGGATCCGAGAACGGGAATCAGAACGGGAATAAATTAGGGAATCAAGAAACAAAACGGCGAATATCCGAATTTGTGGTCTCATCTAACCTATATGGTGAGAGAGAGAGGGGGGCCCTGTGTGGGTCAGATCGCAGTCGGGTCGTCACATACAAGAATCTGCAATAGCAACCGATATTCTTAAATATTATATATTGAATTGAAAAAGACAAAAATGAAAATTATTTGTACCAGCCAAACTTTAAAAAAAGTACTAATTTATTCTAATCGGGTGAACCACGTTATCGTCGAGGTTCAACTTCCTTTTCCGCCACAGTTTATGAAGTAATGTTTTTTTTTTGTGTGGGGGGGGGGTGTTTTTGAGTGGTGGAGCTAGTGTACCTATTTATGTGGAGGTATTGACTTCCAATATCGAGTATTTCTCAGTATTTGTGTTTTGTATGATTTTATTTGTAGTGCATCTTTTTCTATTACATCAATGTATTATATGAATTAATGTTTTTCTAAGACAAATTATCATTTTCAATTAATTGAGGTTTATGTAATAATTTTTAGTTCATTTTTAATAAAAATTCTAGCGGAGAAATTCCACATAATGATTTGGTTTTGAGAGGACCCATGAAGCCACCAACCTGTATAACTCACCAAGTTATGTCTTTCATGATATAAATAAAACATATGTACAATACACAAAAATTGTACTTAGTTCACCCGCACTAGACTATTCCAATAAGTATAAAACCACAATGTATCAATATACCAGAATTCATTAAACATACTGTTTGGTGGTGGGTTTTGGTTGGGGAACTCCACGTCTCGGGTCACTCCCCTTTGAAAGGTTTAGGGATGACTCATCACCACCGGGTCACTCACTGCTCTAGTTTAGAAACCACCTTGGCAAGCAAACCTACACAAACAATGTCACTATTATAGTTGATAGACCGATTGTAGATTGGTGCTCCTTGATCTCTATGCTTCATCTTCATGGACTGGATACGAATTCACCAAAAAAGCGGTTTTACCTTTTCATGAGTCATCATGGAAACCCCACCTTTCTTCATTGACAAGATCTTTAATAAGGGTCAATGTCTTCTTCAATCTTCTTCTCTATTTTCCAGTAACTTCATCTGAAACGTCTCTCCTCTCCCCCCCACATATGATTGTCCTTTCTATTTAAATAAAGGTGTCGCTTCCCTTTTTACATCCATCGATGTTATGTAACGTCCCGACCCCAGTTACCCAGAATCGATGCATTATTACATAACACTGGTATGATCGCAAAAGATCAAGTCTCGAAGGACCGATTAGTTTAGTAGCCATGAAATCACTAGATACATTCATAAACTTTACATTACATTATAAAGTGAAAAACTACAACAACATCTTGTTTCCATAGACCACACTCATATCCCCATACTATCCTTGCAGGTCATTCATAAAATACTTTCTTCACATCCTGAAAAAAATAAAACATAGAAAGGGGTGAGTTCAGATGCTCAGTAAGGATAACAATATAGCGGAAACTTTCGTAAATAAACATAAACATTTAAGACAGTGTATAACTAAAATAAAAGCCTTTTAAACTTGAATTTTAGCATAATATGACAAAGATAAAATAAAATAATGTCATTTACTTATTCACATGGATATTCTACTAGTCGAATAATCACATCCAATATCAATAACCACTTTCATAATGATGAAATGCATAATGTTAAACTATCATAACCACATAGTCAAGACATTGTGCCAAGACTACAAATAAGATTTTGTCAAGGCTTTGTGCCAAGACACTAGTTTGTCTCATGAGACCTACCGATGCATCGAGGAGTTATAGCGGGTTCCACCCGTCATTTATTAAGTCTAATGCATTCCTCATATGAACAGGTTTAAACATAACATAAACATTCATATTAAAACTAGCATACGAAATGTTAATACTTTCTCCATAAACCATGAATGGTATAAAAATAACACTTCAACAATCAAACATATCACAAAACCTACAATACAATATGAAAGTTTTGCATCACAATAAATTAACTTCAAATAAGATTAAAATCCATCAAAGGATGTTGACATGGATGAAATCAAAACTATTTGAGAGAAATATCTATTTTTTTGAAATCATTTAAAAGTCACATAATTATAAAAGAAAACATTTACCTTGAAAATATTCTTATAAGCTTGTAAGGAAAGATTCAACGATTTTATAACGGTGGAAAATAGTCGCACCCGCCGTATAAGTTAAAAAAAGACATTCTTACCTTAATTTTGCTGAAAAGGTTAAAAATGACCTTGTTTGGAAAATGACCGAAAAATTCCTTTCAAACCATTTTATAAAAAGTCAAACAAGGGTATAAATGACTTTAACACATAGTCTAGTAAATAGTAAAAATGTTTTGGAATACATTTTTAAGAAACATGGATGTGGATGATAAAGAGGTCCCAGTAGATAATTACGTATAAACAACCTCGGATAATGAAGAGATTGTGAAATAAACCCCTACCTTGTACTTTTTCTTAGTCGAGGGTAGGTTAACCTCCAGTATAATGGTGAAATAATTATTATTAAATTATTCAATAATCATATACATTAATATGATATCATATATGATCTTTTAACATTGTTTTGTTAATAATATCTTAGTATTATCGTCGTTTCGGGTGTTAACTTACTCATTTTCTTTTATATGTTTTGTTACATAAGCCGTGTTTGTTATGGGTAGGTTGTATCTTATTCATATTCAGAATGATATCAAGTTATTAAATATTATTTTTAATCATCAAATGAAAATTATTCTTGAATGGATACGATGGAGAATGAATCTTATCGCGTTCGTGGAGACGGTAGTCCGTACGTACGCACGAGTGACAATATCATTCTTTTGATATTAAAATAGTATATAATTGAATGGTATATCATATATACAGAATCATTATCATGTTTTATTTATTATTTACATCAGTTATAACCATTATTATACCCATCCAAATGATGAAATGTTTGAATAACAAATTACACCACGATGTGGAGACGGTAAGCCGTACGTACGAACGTATGGTGACATGTCATTCAAAGGATGGATAAAATACTGAATATGGTTGTACAATATTTATAATAACATCACAGTATATAAAAGATACTGGAGTTATTATTTTAGAATGAAAATAACAAAGAAAGAAGAAGTGGAAGAAGAAATGAACTTGAAAGAGGGTGGTGAAAACATTACCTCTTCTTCGGGTTCTTCCTTTTGATTTGATCAAAAGGGATCCTTAGATTAACTTTATGATCAAACTAAGGCCTCTAGGTTGAATTGAGTGAAGTTGAGAGAATATTTGGGCAGAGGTTGGCCGAGCCAAAAGGCTTTGAAGGTGTGAATTAGAGAGAAGGGGGAGTGCCCTTTTATAAGAGGGATGAGGGGCACCTTAGGAAAAGCTAGAAATATTATTTTATAATAAATTCATATTCAGTTTCTAATGGCTCCAAAGTGGATTATTTAAAGGTTAACGTGGGTATAGGTTGAAAACCACTCAACCAATAGGTTTTAGACAGGTTTGGGTCACTATATTAACTTTATCTGTTTGATTTAACTCTTAGTTAAATAGTTTGACATTTACCATGTCTCTTTGTATTTTTATATTATATGATTAATAATATTACTATATACTTCCAAGAAACCCCAAGTGGTTCATTAATGATACAAATATCATTATATAAGTCTTTTTTCCGAACCTTATATTTTTAGGAATAGAATATCAATTAATAATATAATATTTGTTTTAAAAACTCTTTTATGTCAATTTTGACACTATTGGGTATTTTGTTTTTCATAAATTTATAACATCATTATTACTTCGAAAAAAAATTCTTATAACCAATCATAATATGTCACATTAACCTAGAAAATTATTGGAATTCATAAAAAGTCTCAAATTACATTTATTTGGATATTTATAATATCAATTATTTTAATATTTCATTAATTAGTTAATTACTGCATCACCATTATGTCATAAATATATTAAATTATTTAATTTCTAGAAATTATAAATAAAATACCATTATGTAGGAAATCTTTTTATCTTTCTAATGAATATTTACAATCAAATTTATCTTATGTATAACCCTATATTAAAAATGGTTTAGTTTTTAAACTTTGATTTTAGCTCTTTTAACTCTTCTTTAAATAAAATAATAATAAATGTCCTATTCTAATCCAAGTGGACCTAAATGGTAATATTTTATTCCTAAGGTTGTTTTTGGTCGAATTATACTTATCCAATAGAATTAGGACATGTGTTAGGGTAAAAATAATATCATTTTTACATTTAATTACCCTATTTACTTTTAACCGTGGTAAATAAAAGTAAAAAGTTACTATTCACCAAAAAATATTTTCATCTCATTGAACCACATTTTACTTACTGATATCAACCGTGTCTCTTGGATTTTTGAAATTCAATTTACAGAAGCTGTAAAATTAAGTTTTATGCAAATTTGCAAAATCTCCTAGGAGGTGGGTAAAATACGGTAAAAAAGTTCAATAAAATTTTTATATATCTAAAATTGTTATAAAATGGCTCCAATGAATTACATTGAACTTATATAGGTATTATGTATCTATTTTGACATAAAATAAATTTAAATAAAATAAATAATTATTTAAAAAAAAAGTCGGTTTTAACCAATAACTGAGTGTTTTTCACTATTCATCAAAATTGAAAGTTTTCAGAAAAATATCAAAAATTAACCCTAAGCTAATTTCGATATTCCGAATCCAAAAATGAAGTCTATTTTGGAAGATAAAATGTATAAAATTTCAAAGAGTGGGTATTACTATTCATAACAGCTAGTTGATTGGTTGTGGTGTTTGTTAGAACTCGAAGTTGCGTACAACGCACGCTGCTGTATTATTCAAAGGGAAATGTACCGTGGGAGCTTGGGGTGTTACATTCTCCCCCCATTTAAATAATTTCTTCCTCGAAATTTCTAGAATACTTCCGCATGAAAAGACTCGGGTGGTTCTTCATCATAAGTTCCTCGGGTTCCCACGTTGCCTCTTCCATCTTATGGTTTCTCCATAGAACTTTTACCTGACGAGTTGTCCGGTTTCTCAACACTTGTTCTCTGGTATCAAGAATCCTAATGGGCTCTTCGTAATAAGACAGATCAGGTTCCAGTTATAATTCCTCATATGTGAGTACATGCGTTGGGTCAGACATGTATTTTCTCAACAGTGATACGTGGAACACATCATGAACTTTGGAGAGACTTGGCGGCATTGCCAACCAGTAAGCTACAGCCCCAATTCGTTCTAGAATTTTGAAAGGTCCTATGTACCTGAGACTCAATTTACCCTTCTTACCGAAACGTATAACTCCCTTCCATGGAGATACCTTTAAAAAAACATGATCTCCTACCTAAAATTTCAAATCCTTCCTTCAGTTGTCAGCATAGCTCTTCTGCCTACTTTGGGCTGCTTTGATGTGGCTTTGGATTACCTTCACCTTTTCCATCATTTCCTCCACCAGTTCTGGGCCTACGAGTTTTCTTTCACCAACATCATCCCAACAGGTTGGTGTGCGACATCTCTTTCCGTATAATGCTTCATATGGTGCCATCTAAATACTTGAATGAAAGCTATTATTTTAGGAAAATTCTACCAGAGGTAAATATTGATCCCACATACCCTGAAAGTCAAGTGAGTAAGATCTCAACAAGTCTTCTAAGGTTTGAATAGTCCGTTCTGATTGTCCATCAGTTTGGGGGTGGTAGGAAGTACTCAAACGAAGTTCAGTATCCAGGGCTTTCTGAAGACTTTTCTAGAATCTTTAAGTAAAATGGGGATCACGATCAGAAACAATTGATAGAGGTACTCAATGAAGTCTCACAACTTCATTAATATATAGTCTTTCTAGACGTTCAAGTGGTATATCTTCTCTTATAGCTAGAAAATGTGATGACTTGGTAAGACGATCAACAATGACCCATATTGCATCGTTCCTTCTAGGAGTCTTTGGTAGCCCCATGACAAATTCCATCGTAATATTATCCCATTTCCAATCAGGTATGGGAAGAGGTTGCATGACTCCTCCAGGCTGTTGCCTTCCAGCTTTCACTTGTTGACAAACCGTACATCTTGACACAAAATCAGCAATTTCCCTCTTCATGTTGTCCCACCAAAAATGTTCCTTCAAATCTCTATACATTTTGGTGCTCCCAGGGTGTATAGAGAAATTAGAACTATGAGCATCATCCAAAAATTCTCTTTTTAGATCAGGTATATCGGGAATAAAAATTCTCTTCCCAAATCTCAAAATTCTATCTTCATACAAAAATTCACTCAATCTCCCATCATTCACAACTTTAATCTTCTTTTGAAACTCTTCATCACCGGTCTGAGAACTCTTTATCCTTTCTAGTAAAGATGGTTTGTCAACCATTTGAAAAAGTATTGATGTTTCCCCTTCCATGGTTATTCCCATATCCATCTTTACTAGATCCATGAAAACATGATCCCTTTCAACTCTCATCTGGTTCAAAACTCCATGATCCTTTCTACTCAAAGCATCTTCCACCTTATTTGCCTTCCCTAGATGGTAGTGTATCATGCAATCATAATCCTTGAGTAGTTCAAGCCATCGCCTTTGCCTCATATTGAGTTCTTTCTGTGAGAAAATATACTTCAAACTATTGTGATCGATATATATCTCACACTTCACCATAGAGATAGTGTCTCCATATCTTCAAAGAAAAGATTATAGCTGCTAACTCAAGATCATGAGTAGGATAATTTTGCTCATGAATTTTTAGCTATCGTGATGCATAGGAAATAACCCTATCATTCTGCATAAGGACACAACCAAGTACTTTCTTTGAAGCATCACTATAAATAACAAACCCATCATTCCCTGATGGTAGAGTCAAGATAGAAGCATTGACTAATATTCTCTTCAGTTATTTGAAACATTCTTCACACTCTTTTTTCCACACAAATTTAACCCCTTTATGTGTGAGCTTCGTTAATGGGTTAGCCAATCGGGAAAAATTTTGGACGAAACGCCGATAATAACCTTCTAAACCAATAAAACTGCGTACCTCAGTTAAACTCGTCGGTGCTGGCCATTCTTGGATTTCCTTGGTCTTAGAAGGATCAACATATATTCCATCCTTAGAGACAATATGGTCAAGAAAAGAAATCTCCTGAATCCAGAATTCACACTTGCTAAACTTCCCATATAATTCATGTCTTCTCAGAGTCTTCAGGATAATGCGCAAGTGATTTTCTTGATCTTCATAGATTTTGGAGTATACCAAGATATCATCAATAAATACCACTACAAAATCATCGAGATATTCCTTGAAAACTCTGTTCATTAGATCCATGAAGACAGAGGGTGCATTAGTCAATCCAAATGACATTACTGTAAACTCGTAATACCCGTACCTGGTTCGAAATGATGTCTTTGGAATGTCTTCCTTCTTCACACACAACTGATGGTATCCAGATCGAAGGCCAATCTTTGAAAAATATTGAGCTCCATGAAGTTGGTCAAATAAATCATCAATACGAGGTAGGGGATACTTGTTCTTTATTGTTATAACATTGATCTCCCTGTAGTCAATGCACAACCTCATAGATCCATCTTTCTTCTTAACAAAAAGAACAGGGGCTCCCCATGGAGAAACACTAGGATGAATAAATCCTTTATTACTCAATTCCTCTAGTTGTTTCTTTAGTTCCTCTAATTCCACAGTGTCCATTCTATAAGGGGTCTTCGATATGGGCCTTGATCTAGGAATTAAATCAATAGAAAACTCAATTTCTCGTTCTGGAGGATGTCCAGGTAAATCTTCTAGAAACACATCAACATATTTTTTCACAATAGGTACATCCTCTATTTGAACATTCCTTTCCTCACCCATAGTTATTTCATTCTCTTCCTCCCCAATAATTGAATTTAGTTGAGCTAATGGGGGCGGATCTAGATAAGAATTAGGTGGTGACGATTCTGCTCTAAAGATAAGGTGTTCATTATCATCGTCATAAAAAATAGTAACCTACTTCTTCTTACAATTAATTTTTCCATCATGGTCCGAAATCCAATCCATATCGAGGATTATATCAAATTCAATCATGGGTATGATGATGAGATCAGAAGACAAAGAACATTTATATGCCCTAATGGGAACTGATTCACAAAACTTTGTTGCAATGATACTTCCCTTAGGAGTTTTGACTGACAACTCCCTTGTTAAATCAAATTGAAAATATCTAATTTTCTTAGAAAACTGGGAAGATATGAAATAATGCGATGATACAGAATCAAATAAATCATTGGCTAAACTTGAGGAAACCATTAAATTACCTTCCACCACATCTTTTAGAGCTTCAACCTCAGCAGTAGTGATCGCATAAGCTTGGCCTTGATCCCTTGGCCTTTTATGAGGTAAGTTCCCCTAACGCTTAGGACATTCATTCACATAATGTTCAATCTCCCTGCAATTGTAGAATTGAACATCGGTAGCTTCCTTCTTCCCCTTGCAATCAAGATCTTGATGGCCTTTTTCACCACACTTGTAACAGACTCCTATTCCCTTCAAGCAAGTACCAAGGTGTTTCTTCCCACATTTACTATAAGATGGATATTAAAATTTTCCCTTCTTCCCCTTATTTTTATTTCTAGAGTGATCAACAGATCTCTTCTTCTCTTGCTTTTCTTTAAAGTCGTAAGACTTAGAGAATTCCTTTTCTGTCTTGACAGCACATGAGAAAATATCTTCATAAGATGAGAAGGATTGTGAGACTAATGCTCGATGGAGAAACAGTTTTAACCCATCAAAGAAACGATCAATCTTTCTTCTTGGGTAATAAATATAATCTACAACATGCCTTGATAACCTTGTAAAGTTAGACTCATACTTTATTACATTCTCATCCTCCTTTTGCCTTAGACTCAGAAATTGCCTTTCCATATCTGCTCGATGGTCATGAGGAAAGTATTTTTCTAAGAAAATTTCTTTAAACTACCTCCATTCCATACATGATACTTCATCATCTTCCTTTATTTTTTGAATCAATGAAAACCATTGATTAGCATCTCCAGTGAGGCGATAAACTGCCATGACAACTTTTTCCCTTTCACTACTCCCCAATGCCTAAAATATTTTCTCTAGGTAACTTATCTATTGCTCAGCTACCAATGGATTTGTATTCCCATTTAATATTGGTGGTTTTTGCCTCATGAAACTATCTAACATTGATCCTCTACGTTGTGGATCAGGGTTCTCCATACGAGTACGTTTATTTTTCATAAACTGAGTGAGTTGTCCCAGTATGGTGATAAGCTGATCAGCACCAATTGTATCACTAGCTCCACTATAATTATATTGAACAGGAGGGAAATCCCAACATGGATGACGTGCATTGATATGGTTTCCATTCCTTCCACTAGGCGCCATTTCTAAACAATGGCATAAACTAGATTAATCTATGAATGGAAATACATAAATCCCAACTCGTAAAACACTTAACATAAACTGAATAATTTATGGATATAATCCATAATCATAAAAATGTTTTCTTTGAGGAAGTATATACTCATAAACCCTTCAAAATGGTTTTTAAAGAAAATGAGAATTATCCTAAGCATATCCCCTAGGAGTGTCGTAACCAAGAGTGCAGCAATGCCCGTTGTCGTGCACCAGTTCCCATTCGAGTCTAGCTCAAAGCGGTGTTTTCAGGTTTTACCCCTAGGTACATCTATGCCAGAACCACCTCTACCTTCTCGTATCCAGATAGGGATGTATTGCTCGGAAAACTCACAAAATCTCTACAATACCAAAATTCAAGGAAATTCTTCTATACTAATCCTCAAATTATATCTTAGGGATATGTGCTCTAATTAGAGTTTATCTAAATCTAGCTCCCAAGGTTTTTTACTAAAATTCCTATGATAACAACTGTAATGCCCCGACCCCAGTTATCCAGAGTCAGTGCATTATTACATAACATTGGCATGATCACAAAAGATCAAGTCTCGAAGGACCGATTAGTTTAGTAGCCTTGGAATCAATGGACACATTCATAAAGTTTACATTACATCATAAAGTGAAAACTACAACAACATCTTATCTCCATAAACCACACCCATATCCTCATACTATCCCTACAGGTCATTCATAAAATACTTCTTCACATCCTGGAAAAAATAAAACATAGAAAGGGGTGAGCTCAGATGCTCAGTAAGGATAACAGTATAGCAGAAACTTTTGTAAATAAGCATAAACATTTAAGGCAGTGTATAACTAAAACAAAAGCCTTTTAAACTTGAACTTTAGCATAATATGGAAAAGATAAAACAAAATAATTCCATTTACTTATTCACATGGATATTCTACTAGTAAAATAATCACATCCAATATCAATAACCACTTTCATAATGATGGAATGCATAATGCCATACTATCATAACCACATAGTCAAGGCCTTGTGCCAAGACTACAAATAAGATTTTGTCAAGGCCTTGTGCCAAGACACTAGTTTGTCTCATGAGACCTACTGATGAATCGAGGAGCTATAGAGGGCTCCACCCGTCACTTATTAAGTCCAATGCATTCCTCATATGAACAGGTTTAAACATAACATAATCATTCGTATTAAAACTAGCATACGAAATGCCAATACTTTCTCTATAAACCATGAATGATATAAAAATAACACATCTAGAGTCAAACATATCAAAAAAAATTCAATACAATATGGAAGTTTTGTATCATAATAAATCAACTTCAAATAAGCTTAAAATTCATCAAAGAATGTTGACATAGATGAAATCAAAACTATTTGAGAGAAATATCTTTTTTTTGAAATCATTTAAAAGTCACATAATTATAAAAGAAAACATTTACCTTGAAAATATTCTTATAATATTTTAAGGGAAGTTTCGATGATTTTATAATGGTGGAAAATAGTCTCACCTACCGTATAAGTAAAAAAAGACATTTTTACCTTAATTTTGTCGAAAAGGTTAAAAAGGACCTTGTTTGGAAAACGACAGAAAGATTACTTTCAAACCATTTTATAAAAAGTCAAACAAGGGTATAAATGAATTTAACCCATAGTATAGTAAATAGTAAAAATGTTTTGGAATACATTTTTAAGAAACATGGATGTAGATGATAAAGAGGTCCCAGTAGATAATTACATATAAACAACCTCGGATAATGAAGAGATTGTGAAATAAACCCTTAACTTGTACTTTTCCTTGGTCGAGGGTAGGTTAAACTTCTGTATAATGGTGAAATAATTGTTATTAAATTATAAAATAATCATATAAATTAATATGATATCATATACGATCTTTTAACATTTCTTTGTTAATAATATCTTAGTATTATCGTCGTTTCGGGTGTTAACTTACTCATTTTCTTTTATATGTTTTGTTACATAAGTCGTGTTTTTTATGGGTAAGCTGTATCTTATTAATATCCATAATGATATCAAGTCCTTAAACATTATTTTTAATCATCAAATGAAAATTATTCTTGAATGGATACGATGGAGAATGAATCTCATCGCGTTTGTGGAGACGGTAGTCCGTACGTACGCACGAGCGACAATATCATTATTTTGATATTAAAATAGTATATAATTGAATGGTATATCATATATACAGAATCATTATCATGTTTTATTTATTATTTACATCAGTTATAATCATTATTATACCCATCCAAATGATGAAATGTTTGAATAACAAATTACACCACGACGTGGAGACGGTAAGCCGTACATACGCACGTATGGTGACATGTCATTCAAAGGTTGGATATAATACTGAATATGGTTGTACCATATTTATAATAACATCAAAGTATATAGAAGATAATGGATTTATTATTTTAGAATAGAAATAACAAAGAAATAAGAAGTGGAAGAAGAAAAGAACTTGAAAGAGGGTGGTGAAAACATTACCTCTTCTTCGGGTTCTTCCTTTTGATTTGATCAAAAGGGCTCCTTATGTTGTCTTTCTGATCAAAATAAGGAATCTAGGTTGAATTTAGGGAATTTTAGAGAATATTTTGGTTGGGTTTGGCTGAGACAAAAGGATTTTAAGGTGTGAATTAGAGAGAAGGGGGAGTGCCCTTTTATAAGAGGGGTGAGGGGCACCTTCGGAAAAGTTAGAAATATTATTTTATAATAAATTAATATTAGGTTTATAATGGCTCCAAAGTGGATTATTTAAATTTTAAGTTGAGTATAGGTCTAAAACCACTCAACCAATAGGTTTTAGACAGGTTTGGGTCACTATATTAACTTTATCTTTTTGATTTAACTCTTAGTTAAATAGTTTGACATTTACCATGTCTCTTTGTATTTTTATATTATATGGTTAATAAACTTACTATATACTTCCAAGAGACCACAAAGTGGTCAATTAATGATAAAAATATCATTATATAAGTCCTTTGGCCGAACCTTATATTTTTAGGAATAGAATATCAATTAATAATATAATATTTGTTTTAAAAACTCTTTTATGTCAATTTTGACACTATTGGGTATTTTGTTTTTCATAAATTCATAACAGCATTATTACTTCAAAAAAAAATTCATATAAACAATAATAATATATCATATTAACCTAGAAAATTATTTAAATTCATAAAAAGTCTAAAATTACATTTATTTGGATATTTATAATATCAATTATTTTAATATTTCATTAATTAGGTAATTACTGCATCACCATTGTGTCATAAATAAATTAAATTATTTAATTTCTAAAAATTATAAATAAAATACCATTATGTAGGAAATATTTTTATCTTTCTAATTAATATTTACTATTGAATTTATCTTATGTATAACCCTATATTAAAAATGGTTTAGTTTTTAAACTTTGATTTTAGCTCTTTTAACTTTTCTTTAAATAAAATAATAATAAATGTATTATTATAATTCAAGTGGACCTAAATGATAATATTTTATTCCTAAGGTTTTTTTGGTCGAATTATACTAATCCAATAGAATTAGGACATGTTTTAGGGTAAAAATAATATCATTTTTACCTTTAATTACCCTATTTACTTTTAACCGTGGTAAATAAAAGTAAAAAGTTACCATTCACCAAAATTATTTTCATCTCATTGAACCACATTTTACTTACTGATTTCAACCGTGTCTCTAAATTTTTTAAAATTCAATTCACAGAAGCGGTAAAATTAAGTTTTATGCAAATTTGCAAAATCTTTTAGGAGGTGGGTAAAATACGGTAAAAAAGTTCAATAAAATTTATATATATATATAAAATTATTATAAAATGACTCCAATGAATTACATTGAACTTATATAGGTATTATGTATCTATTTTGACATAAAATAAATTTAAATAAAATAAATAATTATTTAAATAAAAAGTCGGTTTTAACCAATAACTCAGTGTTTTTCACTATTCATCAAAAATTGAAAGTTTTCAGAAAAATAAAAAAATTCACCCTAAGATAATTTTGATATTCCGAATCCAAAAATTAAGTCCATTTTGAAAGATAAAATGTATAAAATTTCAAAAAGTGGGTATTACTATTCATAACGGCTAGTTGATTGGTTGTGGTGTTTGTTAGAACTCGAAGTTGTGTACAACACACGCTACTGTATTATTCAAAGGGAAACATACCATGGAAACTTGGGGTGTTACATATTGTGGGCAGTCATATAAAGTCTTCCAAAGGGATCGATTCAACTTCACGAAATTCACATCATATCTTCTTATTTCAAATTTTTAACCAAATTTGGAAATAACCAGACCACGACGTGATGCCATACATTTTATAGAGATATTCCCTAAATCCAATGGCTTTGTTTTTTCTGAGCCTTCGGCATGTTTAGGTGATTAGATGTGTATGGAAGAAGGTTGAATGAGTAAGAATGCTGTTGAGTTGAGATTTCAGCTAGAGGACCAACATTGCAGTGTGGATTGTCGGGTTGCGACATGGAGTTGACTGGGAGGGTGTTGTCCTTGTGGTGTAGAGCCAAAAAAACAGGTGTTTCAATGATTTTTCCTCTACGAAGACCCCTGTGACCTAGTATTGTGGGTTGCTCCATGTAGCTCGAGGTTGGGGTTCTTTTCTCTACCTTCATGAGGATTATTGTGGCGTAGGTTGTGCCATGGAGGCCCAAAGGTCAAGTCCTTATCTCTACCAATTTGGTTTCAGTTGTGGCGTGGAGCATTGGGTTGTGTCGCAACCTTGTCCCAGGTTTATAGGATCAAGGGGAGATACAATGGAAATTGCGTCATGGATTCCAATTAGAGGTTGGACTATGATCCATTATGGTGTAACCTCCTGTCCTGCGACGTTGCTTTGGTGGGAAACCTAGCTATTACGGCATGGTAAGGGGTGTTGCACTATGTGTCACTAGAGTCCATCCTTGATAAATTCTTAAGTGCCTTTGAAATATTATCATTTCCTCCCTTCTCCTTCAAACCTTAGGTGACTAAAGGATCTCTTCAATAATCTTTTGATACCCTTTTCTAGGCTTTAACCCCTAGCTTCTAAAGACCGATTCATGGGTGATCCAAGGTTATTATTCTTCTCTTATATTGGTTCCTCTCTCTATGGTTCTCACTTGTTATGATATGGTATCTTGGATTCCTTCAATTTTTGTGGGGTTTATTTTGATGGTTGATGATGGAATCATGGTGGGAAGATACCATTAGGGATTGCGGGTTCCTCACAGGTGAGGTGATTAGAGATCTGTGCTTATTCTTCCATTTTTTTCTTGAAAAATGTTTAAAGTCTTATATTGAGATAGATGATTCGTGACCTTTCTTTTGTTATGTGAAAGTGTGGGATTATCATGATTTATTTTCTTTGGGTAACGGTGGAATTCACAATAATGAAGATAATAATCAGAATTAAAAATGAATAGGAAGGGTGTATTTATCGCATGTGGTGATTCTATATTGATGATTCCCCTTGGAATTTTCTACATAGGGTGATATCTATCTATTATGATTATTATTGTTCCTTAGCATGATTGATATGTTTGAAATTGGTTAAATAATGTATAATTGGTAAATATGAAGTTAATAATGAATGATTCTTAAGAAATGAGTTATTATCCTTCCTGAAACATGTTAAACATGAAAGTATTTCACAAAGTATGTTTATAGTTGATTCTTCACTGTTGATAGTTATTGTATTTACGAGTTACTGTTGTGG
This sequence comes from Viscum album, assembly GCA_963277665.1. Taxonomy (NCBI): domain Eukaryota; kingdom Viridiplantae; phylum Streptophyta; class Magnoliopsida; order Santalales; family Viscaceae; genus Viscum; species Viscum album. Next base: position 897,806,345 of record OY728142.1, read on the forward strand.
AAACTTGATCATAATTAATCATTTAATTCAATATGGTAATGTAAAATGATAATTTTTGAAATTAAACATTTAGGGATGATGTGAACCCAACCTTGTTGTTATTCCATGTTTGTTGAGCTTGTTTTTTTGTTGTGATGACCATAGTTGTCCCCTGATTTTGTTACACTAAAAATATGTTTTTACTACCATGTTATTCCATAGGATTGTAGAGCCCTTTCTATGATTTAATATGAACCTAGTATGGTTAGGATATTTGGTGAGGGATGAGATAGTTTTTTTCATAGAAGTGGTTCAGTGTGGATGGTTCCCGGATAGATGACACATGTTCAAAAATGGGTTTCTTGTTGTTAGGTGGTTGTGTTAGAGATGATGATTGTTTGGTTGGCATAGAATCAGATATGGGATTTCCTATTTTTCTTAATATTTTCTATTTTGTTTCTTTTTTTCATGGTATTTTATTGTTATAATTCTCAAATTTCTATTGTAGTTAACGTAATGCACTGAAAGTGAATCTTTCTTATGGTAGCTTAAGTTGAGTCATAGAATACCTAGAAATTATAGAACGATAAATTAAACAATGAATGAATTCATGGGAATGGGTGTTGAAAATGGAATTAGTTAAATAAAAGGAAACCCTAGATTGGGTTGGAATGAATGCTTGAAGAGCATGGGTTTGAAATATGGAAATTGTAATGTTAAACCCAAAATCACTTTGTCTTTTGATTATATAAATTGATTAAACCAGAACAAATGATAGGGATAATTAATGATGGGTATATTTCTAAATTACTAAATGAATTGGTTCATACTAGACCTTATTTCATGTATTCTTGTATAAAATATAGCTTTTTAGACTTTAGCGGTGGCAGTCGGGTGTCATGTGAGATAATAACTATAGTTTGAGTCCAAGGATAGGTAGTTTCCCTTAGTTGGTTGTGTACTATATATATTCCATTTATTTTATGAATTCACATGCACCCCACCTAAGTTTTGTAGACAACCGACATTCAAACATTTTGGGTTCTAGGTGTTTTCCTCAACATCCATGTTGGTGAGGGAATAAATGACCAATTCCTCCCTCTTCCCCACTCTCCCTTCAGACATAGTATGATGTGCAGGCATATCCAAGATGTGATGGATTAAGGTATTAAGTATATTTCTGCACTGGTTGTGATGGATCTTAGTTTTACTATACATGTATGTGTGGGCTGTAGCGGCTTGAGGTTATAATATATACATGTATCCCATTTGTAGTAACTATGGTTACTATTAGTGTACTTGCATGATCTATAGTGGATTGAGGTATAATGCATGATACATGAGCTATAATTGATTCTAAGATTACTACTGTTTATGAGATGTGGTTGAGATATGTGTGTATGGGGTGTAGGATGAGATATGGTTGTGATATGGTTGCCAGAGGGGGGGATGACTTATGTCGGGAATGGGAGCAGAGGAAGTTTAACATTGGGGTGTGAGAGTGAAAAACTGGTGGGGAAGTGGATGTGAGGTACCTTTCAACTATACATCCTTTTTATATTATGTAACCCATTTCTACGCGTTACACGGTGAATGATCCATGATGTGAATGAGCTATAGTTTTACCTATTTTGGTAAAGAGTTGGTTTCATTTTTTTATCCACTAGGAATTAGTGTGTTTCTTTTGAATTTGCACAAGAGTTTTCAGGGAGGATCATACTGAGTATACTTTTATAATCACCCAATGTATATATTAACTATTTTTCAGGTCTGTAGGATCCGGTTGGTGATTGAATTGGGTGTTACTATCTCATGGATTTGTTTAAGAGCTGCTGAAGTTTCATAGTCACTGCCTAGGATTTGTTTTTTGTATTTTAAGTTGATCCACTTTGTATGAAATTACATATCTTACATTGAGATTTCTTATTTATTTATACTTTGGATTTTATTGGCGGATCTCATCTTATATCTTATCAAAAAAATTATATTGAGGGTAATTCCTCCCATTTTTTATGTATTATATACCCTCAATGCTAGACACTAACCCATGGCTTATTAGAGATAGGCTTTGGGGGTCATCCCTGTCTTCACTACTGGCCCAGGAGGGGTACCTGTAGAGTTGAGGTCATAACACTAAATCCTTTATATATATATATATGATATATATGGTATATATAAGTTATATCATATAGTACAATATAACTAGTCATTGAATATGAAATGTATGCAAAAAAGTAGTTTTGTTCATCCATTTAAGGTATATCGTACGATATGGAATGAGATTTCATGCCACTACCTTACCTAATCTAATTATATGATTGGGTGATATCATTTGGAGTGTTTTGAGTACAATAATATGGTATGATATACACATATATCATATGATAGATGTGACTGAACATTAGATGTTAATGTCTGAGTAAACTTCCACATTGGTTGTCATAAAACAGTCATTGCATGAGATGAAATAGATAAGATTTTGTTGCATTCATGAAAGTTTTTCATGAACTGGACAAGGCATTTACTTAAGAATTATAACGCATGAGTAAATGCATGAAATCTTGAGGTACATCCTCAAGGAATTTATAATGGGTTAATAACCATGAGATAGTGTGAGTAAATGCTTTCTCAAGACTTGTTTGAAACACCCCTACTCGTAGCTCTCTTCTCCTACCTCCTTTACACAACGAGTCTTTAGCATTCCATGGAGGGTGGAGGATCATACTCATACAACAATAAATTCACTTTCATCCCATGGATATCTCCAGAGGAGGGATGTCATTCAGATTCTTCTATGTGATATTCATCAAGCCCATACAATGATGGTTGAAGAAGGTGCAGTGTCCGAAATAGTGTCAAGTACAAAGTCTCTTCATTTAAAAATTGTGTATGATTTCATTTATTTGGAATGGTCGATCTTGGTTTTAGGTTTCTATATTTCTCATACTATGTTTAATAAAAGTTATTAAATCCCATGAAACCTAGCAGTTGTATTAGATATATCCATGACTTTTGAATTGTGAAATCATGTTGTAAATGAGGTTTTTGAAATTGTATTTCATGTCACATTCCCTATCATTAACTACATTAGATAATTTTGTTCTACCTGATTGATCTGAAACTTATGATATGTGAAATCATATACAGTGAATCAGTACAAATCTCCCATATTTTTATTAATTGTAGAACATGACTTTAGGTGAGTGTATTCGATGATAATGCTACACCGTGGTTTGAAAATAGATCATTTTATCTCTTTTATGATACCAATGAGGATTATAAAATATGATTCATATGTAAGGGTTATATTATTGATATGTAAGGGTTTTATTATCAATATGTATGATTTTTCCTTTGTCATAAAATAGAAAAACCTTATGTATCGCTAATTGCATTCGATGATAGGGCTATGAGTCATGAAATATGACTGATCTTTCTTAAAAGGTTTAACCATTGCTCATATCAATCATATTCTACTATACAACCTAAATAACTAAATATTATTAGAATAGAAATTTATTTCTTCTCAAATTTCAATTATGAATTGATTTATATGGTTTATAAAATGATTATAAATAATTATAAAATATATTTTAGGATATTTATTTATTTATAAAAGTGTTTATAGATTAATTAACTATAAAGTTTTTATAATTAATTAAGTAAATGTTTATTATGAATTTATTAATAAATATTCTATAATATTAAGTGTTAATATTAAAATACCTTTTCTAAATTGTATGTTATACCTTATGACTTAGAAATAAAGTGTTTTTTTGGAAAACATTAGGGTAATTTTTAAATTGTTTATACATTTTAAAAATATAAAAAAACATAAAGAAGTTTATATTTAATTATGAATAGTTCATAATTAATAAATTTAAATTGTTCAAATTAAAGGCCTTAGTTGGGATATTATTTAGACCATATCAAAAGGAGTTTTGATGATTGCTTTGATCAAGGATTAAATAATTATAAGTATGTGATATTTAGATCATATAAATAGTTTACATACTTGAAATTGAAATATAAAATGTTTATATTTCATGAAATATCATTTATTTAAAGTGAAACACTATATAAAGAATAATATAGAGGAGATCATATTATTAAATGAATATAAAGTGTTTATATTCAAGATTTTGGAATGTCAATAAGAAACAGGTAAATTATAAAGCGTTTATAATCAGCTTTAATTGATGAATTGTTCATAAATGTTTATCTCATGTTTAAATATATTATTGTTAATTTACTTAAAAGTTATTCCCATGTATTATTCATAATTCAAAAAATTTTATATTATGAATGTGTGTATACTTTAGTTTATTTTTTTAAACTACTTATACGTTATTATACCTATATTTAAAGAGTTACATGATAGGTATGATATATGTATTTAGTTTTCTTCTACATTGAAATAGATTAGTAATTAAAGTAATTATCTTGAATTTAGTTATTGAATATGGTTTATACATATTAGGTGTTAGTATTATGATTAACTAGAATCTCTCTTGAGTAAAGTAACCCTCAGAAGAGAGACTTTCGATCGTACTTCCACTGACCTGAATGCTTGTGCCTTGTTCTAAAAAGGCGGAGGTTTACTATATATGGATATACGATTACTTATGAGGGAATTTACAATTTTATATAATTATAAACCTTTACATTAAAATTTTGTGTACCTTATGCTTGAGATGTATTTATATGTGTGTAAATATGATTTTATTATATTTTTGGGTAAGTAACAAAAATGGTGAGTTTTGTAAAGAGTTATACATTAATAAGGTTTAAACATATTGATTTATTGGTGGGAATATGATTTCAAATTAAATAACTAGAATCATGCACATATAAAATTAATAAAATGATATAAGATGGTGATATTAAATCCTTATTATAATACTAAGTGTTACATTTCTCCCAAATAGTAATTCTCAAGACCTCGATTATTCAGGATGGGTGACCCTAACCATTAGGTGCCCATGGATTATCTTATGTGAGGAAATCATGTAATGTGGTAACCATAACTGTTAGGTGACTTGTTCTTGTAATTTTCTTTTGGTTACACATAGATGGAAACTATAAGGCCCCATCCTTAAACCTTACTTAATCTTGAGTTATTACAAGATTACACATTGAGGATCTTTTCAGGTTTAGAGTTTTAGAGAATTAGATCATGAAACTTGCATTACATTCCACATTTAAGCAAAGTAGTTACATAAAAGATAGTATTCATTCTTCCCATCAACAGAAACATATTTAAAATATAACACGTATTCTTTCTTGACACATCCTTGACACTATCATCACATCATGTACCTTTCCCTTGACCTGTGAAAAACATTTCAAAAACTTGGGATGAGCATAAAAAGCTCAGTAAGGGTTAAAAAAAACATGGAAAGGAAACATGAGTTCATATATACATAAGAATGAAATCATACTTTACCCATAAAACATAGGAACTTTAACATACCTCATCAAACCATGAATAAATCATAGAAAACATAAGACATAAAGGTAACTTGAGGCATTCATAACATTCTTACGTAGGGAGTAACCCTCTTGGTTACGTTTGGAATACCCATCACAGTATATTCCCTAAATCTCTTCGGAGAAACCTTAACGTTTCACTCCTTCGCGTTACCCAATGCATTGGAGAGCTATATCGGGCTCACCCGCCCTTAGTTTATCACAGAACCACCCGTTCTTCATAACAATGCCCAAGAACCATAACATAATCGTATCACATAAACATGAATAAAGGAAACATAACATTTCCACATTTCAATCACAATATAACATTTTAGGATATTGAAATAACGAATCCATTCAAAAAGAAACCATTTCCAAAACCATTTAAAACATTTAATAAAGAGATTTTTGAATCAAAGTGTCCCATACCACCTTGAAGCTTTTAACATTTTATACCATTAATATCCATATAAATAAATCCTTAAAACCATTTTGAAAACATGGATATTAATAAGAACAAATAATTAAAACATTTAAAACGATATTTTGGTTAAAGGGGTTTTACCAAAATTAGAGACACTTGAATACAATAATCGAGGAATAAAATTTAGTCAGAACTTTATAATATCATGAGAATAAAAGTATTCATGATATAATACTCCAAAGGACAGTATATACACCATATAAGAGTGAATTGGTGCATAACAACAATGAACCCTCAATAGAAATGTCAACTGTGATGAAATCCCTTATAAAGAAGGTATCCTTAAATTAAGGACAAATAAATCTCAAAAATATGTGTGAAAAATATATATAAACCCAATATAAGTGGATTTTAAGTGTAAAACAATAAAAGGTCATTCACACATATTCAATGGATGACATATTCAATGACTACAAGTTGAACCCAAAGAAATCGAAATTGGGTTAAAAAGTTCCCTTGACAGCCTAACGACATCACATCAAAATGAGTTGATGAGAGATAAAAAGTGTATCTCATCACTTGGACATAAAATTTACATCAATAAGGATGTATGAGAACATATCCCAACATAAAAATATGTAAATTAAAAGACCCAAAAAAAGAAGTCTTTTAAAAAAGAGGAGGGTGAAAGGTTCCCTTACCAACTTGGGTATCTTTCAAAACATACACCCCATGAAAGAAAGACAATAGGTCATTGATGTAAATACTCATAAAGGAAAGTATATTACACAAATAGTAGAATTATGGGCAGTACATACACCACTCAATGGAATTTGTGGCGAATGTAGCATAAATCTCACGGGAATAAAAGTGAGATGAAAAATCCCTTACGAAAACTCGGCAGCCTAACAGCGCCACATAAAACTTCCGAATATGGATTGATGAGATCAAATAGAGCATTCCATAATATTACAATAGAATTTACAGCAATTGTAATATAAAAGAAAATCCCCCAACATTGCAAGGAGGAGTTTAAAAGAAGTGACATAAAGGAGAGTACTTAAAAAGAAAGAGAGAGGTTAGATCTCTTACGAAAGTTCGGCAGCCTAACGACGCCACTCAAAACTTCCAAAATGGATTGATGAGAGAGAATAGGGTCTCTCATCACATGAACATAGTAAATGTAATATAAAAGAAAATCCCAATCATTAGAAATATGAGCTTAAAGTAAATGACATAAAAGAGTGTACTTAAAAAGAAAGAGAGTTGTAGGATCCCTTACCTCGGGTCCGACTTGACTCGATCGTTCTTTAATCTCCTGAATAATAAACTTGAGTTAATTTATAATTCCTTAAGAACCTTTTTCAATTTCATTATCCCTTTTATATCACTTATTACCATGTTATAAACAATATGTAATCATTAAGTTAATAATGATTGTTTTGTCGATATTTGGTTCTTAAGTCGAAAGTGGACTTCTTACAATTACATGTTGTTCGTGTGGAAAAATGTTTATTATATCCAGAATTGTATTAATTATTTAGATATCATATATTTCATATATATCCAGTACATTCATGCATTTATAACATTACATAATTATTTAGAGGTAAGAAATGAAATGCACCGTTCATGGAGACGGTAAGCCGTACGTACGCATGAACGCTACTTTCATTTCTATTTCGTATTTTATAGAATGGAATAATAATTATATAAGGGTATATTATAATTCTAGTATAATATCTTATATAATATCATAGTTCCATCCTTTATACGTCCCACATATGGTATTTAACGAATCAAATCACTTTGAGGGGGCGGTAGTCCGCACTTCCTTAAATGAAGATATCGCGTATACCCATAATGGAAGCCATAAAGGTAAGACAAAAATGAAAAATACAGAAGAATAAATAAAACATAAACATATTATATATCATATATAAAAATAGTGACATCATAATGGCCACCTTTGAAGGTGTTAAATGAGTATTGAACAATCATCGTTTTGGGAGGCAGAATTTCACCATCCACGGAAACCGTATGTTCTTTAACCATTTGATGTAGTTTTGTGAGAGTGTAGCTTGAATAAATCTTATAACAACATCCTAGTATATTTAAGATACTGGTGTTGTTACAAAATAAGTAAATAAAAAGAGTTTAGAGGGTTGGATAAGCAAAATAAAACAAATGAACAAGAGAGAATGAATTACCTTTAAAAGTGTAACTCCTTTTGATTTGAGCCTAAAGGATTCCTTTGAAAGGATTCTTCCCAAAGGAAATCCTCTAGGATGAGGAGAGGGCTGTGGAGAGAGTAAATGGGCAGGGGTTGGCCGATCCAAAGGCTTGAGGAGTGTGTGAAATGAGGTATAGGTGGGGGCCTTTTATAAGAGGAGAGGAGGGGCACTTTTGGAAAGTAATGAAATGTTACTTTATTTGAAAATGTGTTTCGGTTTTACAAGGTCCCACATTGATATAATTCGTGGATATGGTGATAAGGGTTCTAAATCCACTCATCCAATAAGTTTTGGACATGTGTAGTTCATAGATTTTACATTATCTTTCCATTTTATTTAAATCGTCAAATAATGATGTCATCGCTGCATCATTATTATGTCATAAATAATTTAATTTATTTAATGTCTAAAAATTATAAAAAAATACTATGATGTAGGAAATCTTTTTATCTTTCCAATGAATATTTATAATCAAAAATATGACTTGTATAACCCCTCTTAAAAATTGTTTTAGTAAAACATATCATGTTTGTGTCAATTTTACTTTTACATTAAATAAAATGTTATTTATGTCATTTACCAACCAAAGTGGATCCATGGGGTCACCAAGTTGACCCATGGCTTGTCTTGGTCATCCATGACACAACCAATTAGGGTAGGACATGTGTCAAGCTCATCTTATTCCATTAAATCATTATTTTTACCTTAAACTACACTAATTACCACTAATCGCGATTAAAAACTTAATAAGTTGCTATTCACCAAAAAATTATTTTAATCTCATTGAACCACATTTTACTTCTTAATGACAACCATATATGTCGGATTTTCAAAATTCAATACACATTAGTGGTAAACTTTCATTTAACTGAAAAATCAGTTTGCTTGATTACCACTTAGTGGTTTCACTATTCATCAAAAATTGAAGTTTTTCAGAAAAATCCCAAAAATTCACCCTAAGCTATATTTGATATTCCGAATTCAAAAATGAAGTCCTTTTTAAAAAATTCAAAACATATTAGTCACATTAATTAATTTATTAATTAATTCCTGCTGTCAGAGCAAATAGCGTGTTTTTATAAAACAATAAGTATCAAAAGATTGACACTAGTTTAAGTCTGATTTCAAAGTGAAATTAATTCCAACGACCACTATTGGATTTAATGGTAAAAATATATTCTAATTTCACTTTAAAACCAATTAAAAATATAATCTAATCATATAAATAAATTATATTAAAAAGAGGTTTTGAATTAAAATACAACATTTTACACTATTCATTAAAAAAAATGAACTTTATCGGAAATATACCAAAAAATTACACAAAGTAAATTTGGATGTCCCGATTCTTAAGAAGAGTTTTATTTGGTCCAAAAGAATGTTTAAGAGTGAACAAAACAATATTTAATGATGGTTCAACATCAAAAGGTGATAAGTGAACCTTTAGTGAAAACTAGGGCATATACGCCTAAAATTGAATTCTTTCCGTATTTTAAGCCTCTATCCTCTATTGGATAAATGTAAAAACATTTAAAAACATATATAATCATATTTTATTTATTTATATCCATTCCCGCTAATACAACAGCTACATGTTAACTACCATTTAAAATAATATTATTTTATTATTAGAGTGCAACGTAAGATTCCCAAGAAACTCGTTGTTGCGTGTTGGGTACGCCATCGAGCATAGAATCCCCTTTAAAGTCATATCAATATTTTATTCACAAATATGGATAAATATGAAAATGAAATATTCTTTATTTACCTGGGGTGTTACATCCTTCCCCCCTTTTGGGAATTTCGTCCTCGCAATTTTAAAATTGGGCTTGGAAACATCCTTGAAAGTCCCACATCGGAACAAAAGTCGGTAAAACAAACACTTTAAAATAAAGAAAGATAAGCACAGAGGTCACCCGAGTTAACCCATACTAGGATTCCAAGTATGAAAATATGGACATGGAGGAGAAAACATAGGTTCATGTTCTCATGGAGAGTGATAGAAAACATGTTTAGGAGAAAGTTAACCATGAGAAAATCACAAACTTGTGATGGGTTAAACGGTATTCGATTCCCCAGTAGGAAAAGTTAATAGACAACATTTTTGTTTTAAGATACTTTTTATTGAGGAATTTATTCATAAGGAAGCATAATAACTTATCATGTTGACTTTCAACTTTTACTAGATTCCTTAGTCAAACTCATATTTTTTTCCAAAAGACGAGTATTTAGGGAGACTTGTTCGCATTAAGAGTACTATAATCAACTTCTAGAGAATCATCTAATCCCCAAAACAGAACTATATACATCCCATGTATTTAGGCTTTAACCAAAACCAAAAAGGTTAGTACAAGATCAGATAATCCAGAAAAGGATAACCCCTTATAAAAAGAAAATCTATTCTTAATCTCCAAAATTTGTCCAACAAAACCCAAAGTTCAACAAGGACCATCCGATAAACAATTTGTCGATAAAATTCTTCAAAGTAATCCAATATAAGATCAAAACCCAAATATTTGATGGATTTAGTCACATAGTCTTCCAAGTTAAATCGTAACATTTATCTCCAAACAACATCAGTTGCTCCTAAAGTCTCACATTGAAAAGTAATTATCCTAATCACATATCCTCCAAAATCAACTTACTCTTAATTCATAAAATCATATAACTAAAAAGAATTAGTCAAACTAACCAGGGACTTCACGTAGTCCAGTGGTAGGTGATAAATACCAGTTGCACTTTGGTTGTGGGTTCGATTCCCGCAGCATTGTCCGACGCGATGGGTTGTCACACGGTCTGCGTGTTGTCCTTTTACAAAACTATACAATTCGTAAAACATTCCCCAAAATGAGATAAAATCTTCAAGAATAATCATAACATATTTTAACCTCAAGTTTATCTCATTCCTTTCATTTTCCATCATATCATAGAGTAACCCATAATTACCTAAAAATTAAGTATCATATAAACCCTAATGGTTACCTTAATAATTATTACCTGAATTTCCACATCGGGTTGGCCATCTCGTACATGATGCATTAGAGAACTCACCAAGGTTTAAGTGGTTGATCATGACTCCTTGATATTTGGTTTAGAACAACCACGAGTTTCCTCATTGAATCCTCCATTTTATCTAGTATCTTAATCAGAGAACCACCACAGTTTCCTTCAAACCTGTTGTCTCTTTGGTGCCTGCTAGATCCATCCATTCACTAAAAATAGAAATGTCAGTGTGAGTATATCAACAAAACCATCATGTACTAATGAGTAAGGTAAACACTAAGATGCACTTACTCATTCACTTTATCTAAAACTAGGACTCTTTCTGAAATCCTAACCATTATGGTAATGTCACTTATGCTTAAAGAATACCCTAACCTCTAAAGTTATCTAAACCGACCTTTGATACCAACTATAAGGCCCCAGCCTTAAACCTTACTTAATCTTGAGTTATTACAAGATTACACATTGAGGATCTTTTCAGGTTTAGAGTTTTAGAGAATTAGATCATGAAACTTGCATTACATTCCACATTTAAGCAAAGTAGTTACATAAAAGATAGTATTCATTCTTCCCATCAACAGAAACATATTTAAAATATAACACATATTCTTTCTTGACACATCCTTGACACTATCATCACATCATGTACCTTTCCCTTGACCTGTGAAAAACATTTCAAAAACTTGGGATGAGCATAAAAAGCTCAGTAAGGGTTAAAAAAAATATGGAAAGGAAACATGAGTTCATATATACATAAGAATGAAATCATACTTTACCCATAAAACATAGGCACTTTAACATACCTCATCAAACCATGAATAAATCATAGAAAACATAAGACATAAAGGTAACTTGAGGCATTCATAACATTCTTACGTAGGGAGTAACCCTCTTGGTTACGTTTGGAATACCCATCACAGTATATTCCCTAAATCTCTTCAGAGAAACCTTAACGTTTCACTCCTTCGCGTTACCCAATGCATTGGAGAGCTATATCGGGCTCACCCGCCCTTAGTTTATCACGGAACCAACCGTTCTTCATAACAATGCCCAAGAACCATAACATAATCGTATCACATAAACATGAATAAAGGAAACATAACATTTCCACATTTCAATCACAATATAACATTTTAGGATATTGAAATAACGAATCCATTCAAAAAGAAACCATTTCCAAAACCATTTAAAACATTTAATAAAGATATTTTTGAATCAAAGTGTCCCATAACACCTTGAAGCTTTTAACATTTTATACCATTAATATCCATATAAATAAATCCTTAAAACCATTTTGAAAACATGGATATTAATAAGAACAAATAATTAAAACATTTAAAACAATATTTTGGTTAAAGGGGTTTTACCAAAATTAGAGACACTTGAATACAATAATCGAGGAATAAAATTTAGTCAGAACTTTATAATATCATGAGAATAAAAGTATTCATGATATAATACTCCAAAGGACAGTATATACACCATATAAGAGTGAATTGGTGCATAACAACAATGAACCCTCAATAGAAATGTCAACTGTGATGAAATCCCTTATAAAGAAGGTATCCTTAAATTAAGGACAAATAAATCTCAAAAATATGTGTGACAAATATATATACACCCAATATAAGTGGATTTTAAGTGTAAAACAATAAAAGGTCATTCACACATATTCAATGGATGACATATTCAATGACTACAAGTTGAACCCAAAGAAATCGAAATTGGGTTAAAAAGTTCCCTTGACAGCCTAACGACATCACATCAAAATGAGTTGATGAGAGATAAAAAGTGTATCTCATCACTTGGAAATAAAATTTACATCAATAAGGATGTATGAGAACATATCCCAACATAAAAATATGTAAATTAAAATACCCAATAAAAGAAGTCTTTTAAAAAAGAGGAGGGTGAAAGGTTCCCTTACCGACTTGGGTATCTTTCAAAACATACACCCCATGAAAGAAAGACAATAGGTCATTGATGTAAATACTCATAAACGAAAGTATATTACACAAAGAGTAGAATTATGGGCAGTACATACACCACTCAATGGAATTTGTGGCGAATGTAGCATAAATCTCACGGGAATAAAAGTGAGATGAAAAATCCCTGACGAAAACTCGGCAGCCTAACGACGCCACATAAAACTTCAGAATATGGATTGATGAGATCAAATAAAGTATCCCATCATATTACAATAGAATTTATAGCAAGTGGAATATAAAAGAAAATCCCCCAACATTGCAAGGAGGAGTTTAAAATAAGTGACATAAAGGAGAGTACTTAAAAAGAAAGAGAGAGGTTAGATCTCTTACGAAAGTTTGGCAGCCTAACGGTGCCACTCAAAACTTCCAAAATGGATTGATGAGAGAGAATAGGGTCTATCATCACATGAACATAGTAAATGTAATATAAAAGAACATACCAATCATTAGAAATATGAGCTTAAAATAAATGACATAAAAGAGTGTACTTAAAAAGAAAGAGAGTTGTAGGATCCCTTACCTCGGGTCCGACTTGACTCGATCGTTCTTTAATCTCCTGAATAATAAACTTGAGTTAATTTCTACTTCCTTAAGAACCTTTTTCAATTTAATTATCCCTTTTATATCACTTATTACCATGTTATAAACAATATGTAATCATTAAGTTAATAATGATTGTTTTGTCGATATTTGGTTCTTAAGTCGAAAGTGGACTTCTTACAATTACATGTTGTTCGTGTGGCCAAATGTTTATTATATCCAGAATTTTATTAATTATTTAGATATCATATATTTCATATATATCCAGTACATTCATGCATTTATAACATTACATAATTATTTAGAGGTAAGAAATGAAATGCACCGTTCATGGAGACGGTAAGCCGTACGTACGCATGAACGCTACTTTCATTTCTATTTCGTATTTTATAGAATGGAATAATAATGATATAAGGGTATATTATAATTCCAGTATAATATCTTATATAATATCATAGTTCCATCCTTTATACGTCCCACATATGGTATTTAACGAATCAAATCACTTTGAGGGGGCGGTAGTCCGCACTTCCTTAAATGAAGATATCGCGTATACCCATAATGGAAGCCATAAAGGTAAGACAAAAATGAAAAATACAGAAGCATAAATAAAACATAAACATATTATATATCATATATAAAAATAGTGACATCATAATGGCCACCTTTGAAGGTGTTAAATGAGTATTGAACAATCATCGTTTCGGGAGGCAGAATTTCACCATCCACGGAAACCGTATGTTCTTTAACCATTTGATGTAGTTTTGTGAGAGTTTAGCTTGAATAAATCTTATAACAACATCCTAGTATATTGAAGATACTTGTGTTGTTACAAAAGAAGTAAATAAAAAGAGTTTAGAGGGTTGGAGAAGCAAAATAAAACAAATGAACAAGAGAGAATGAATTACCTTTAAAAGTGTAACTCCTTTTGATTTGAGCCTAAAGGCTTCCTTTGAAAAGATTATGCCCAAAGGGAATCCTCTAGGATGAGGATATGGATGTGGAGAGAGTAAATGGTCAGGGTGTGGCCGAGCCAAAGGCTTGAGGAGTGTGTGAAATGAGGTAGAGGTGGGGGCCTTTTATAAGAGGAGAGGAGGGGCACTTTTGGAAAGTAATGAAATATTACTTTATTTGAAAATGTGTTTCGGTTTTACAAGGTCCCACATTGATATAATTCGTGGATAAGGTGATAAGGGTTCGAAATCCACTCATAAAATAAATTTTGGACATGTGTAGTTCATAGATTTTACATTAGCTTTCCATTTTATTTAAATCGTCAAATAATGATGTCATCGCTGCATCATTATTAGTCATAAATAATTTAATTTATTTAATGTCTAAAAATTATAAAAAAATACTATGATGTAGGAAATCTTTTTGTATTTCCAATTAATATTTATAATAAAAAATATGACTTGTATAACCCCTCTTAAAAATTGTTTTAGTAAAAAATATCATGTTTGTGTCAATTTTACTTTTACATTAAATAAAATGTTATTTATGTCATTTCCCAACCAAAGTGGATCCATGGGGTCACCAAGTTGACCCATGGATTGTCTTGGTCGGCCATGACACAACCAATTAGGGTAGGACATGTGTCAAGCTCATCTTATTCCATTAAATCATTATTTTTACCTTAAACTACACTAATTACCACTAATCGCGATTAAAAACTTAATAAGTTGCTATTCACCAAAAAATTATTTTAATCTCATTGAACCAAATTTTACTTATTAATGACAACCATGTATGTCGGATTTTCAAAATTCAATACACATTAGTGGTAAACTTTCATTTAACTGAAAAATCAGTTTGCTTGATTACCACTTAGTGGTTTCACTATTCATCAAAAATTGAAGTTTTTCAGAAAAATCCCAAAAATTCACCCTAAGCTATATTTGATATTCCGAATTCAAAAATGAAGTCCTTTTTACAAAATTAAAAACATATTAGTCACATTAATTAATTTATTAATTAATTCCCGCTGTCAGAGCAAATAGCGTGTTTTTATAAAACAATAAGTATCAAAAGATTGACACTAGTTTAAGTCTGATTTCAAAGTGAAATTAATTCCAACAACCACTATTGGATTTAATGGTAAAAATATATTCTAATTTCACTTTAAAACCAATTCAAAATATAATCTAATCATATAAATAAATTATATTAAAAAGAGGTTTTGAATTAAAATACAACATTTTACACTATTCATTAAACAAAATGAACTTTATCGGAAAGATACCAAAAAATTACACAAAGTAAATTTGGATGTCCCGATTCTTAAGAAGAGTTTTATTTGGTCCAAAAGAATGTTTAAGAGTGAAAAAAACAATATTTAATGATGGTTCAACATCAAAAGGTGATAAGTGAACCTTTAGTGAAAACTAGGGCATATACGCCTAAAATTGAATTCTTTCCGTATTTTAAGCCTCTATCCTCTATTGGATAAATGTAAAAACATTTAAAAACATATATAATCATATTTTATTTATTTATATCCATTCCCGCCAATACAACGGCTACATGTTAACTACCATTTAAAATAATATTATTTTATTATTAGAGTGCAACGTTAGAATCCCAAGAAACTCGTTGTTGCGTGTTGGGTACGCCATCGAGCATAGCATCCCCTTTAAAGTCATATCAATATTTTATTCACAAATATGGATAAATATGAAAATGACATATTCTTTATTTACCTGGGGTGTTACAGAAACCCTAATCATTAGGATACCAAAGGAATCAAGTTGAGCGAATCCACATTATGGATTTGGGTAAAGAGTTATCCACTCATCTATCCAAGACTCATATGATATTATTGAAAATAATTGTTTACCAGATATTATCATGGATTATTTACATGATACCCAGTGTAAATCATGATGAAATATGGATCTTATCCCACTAATGGATATTATGAGTTCAAAATGGGTCATCATTTCAACAAGAGAACATTTAATAAAAGTTATTATTAAATGTTTGTAAAAAATGATACTCATATGAAAAAAGATTTTGTATTAGATAAATGGAATCATCACCATTGAACATAAATTTAAAATTAATCCTTAGAAAATGAAAAATTATTATAGGAATAATTTTAGAGTGGTAACTTAAGAAAATTTCTTAAGAATAATATATATTATATTTGTTAGAGAAATAATTTCATGAGTAACTATTGAAGTTGTTCAATAGGAAAATCTATATTCTTATAAGAAATATATAATGATTCACATAAGGTTTCAAAGTCATTAGATGAAAACTAACCTAAGTAATTTTAGTCTCTACTCAGATAATCGATATGATTGGGTATATAAATGACTTGGTGAGGATATAGGTTTCCTTAAGGCCATTTATGGATAAGGAATTCATCATGTTTTCATATATGGAAATATTCTTACAAAATGAATGATTTTAAGAAATTTTTATCTTATTATTTTCAAAGTGTTGGGGATAAATAAACTGGGCATATGATGTCTAGGTTCTGGTGTTGTATCGATAGTACCAGTGGGTAAAATTTCAAACTAGAAAAATAAAAATTAATTCAACGGTCCAACAATGTTTATTCTAGTAACCATTTAAGTTCATGAAAACCTAGAGTTATCAGGAAGGAGTAATGATTTTATAATAGGTATTTTTTCAGAACACCTAAAGGAGTTTTTGAAACTCCCTAGAATGTCCTTATAAGGTATTAGTGTTATAAAAATTACTAATTTGATTTTGAAGGGTGTGTGATACCAATTCTTTGTTATATATGTCTTTCAAATGTATATAAGTTAAAAATAAATGAAAAATTGATAGATCTTGAAGTTTTCATTCAAGTGATGAAGCAAAGATTAGTTACATAAAAGGTTTAAATGTAATAGAGTTTATCAATCTTAGATGGATCTAAGTAAATGATGTGTATATTTATCTCCTCTATTTTTTTATATTTTCATGAAAATAATTTTTTAGGTTAAGTGTAAACCCATAAAAATGAATCAAATAGGAAAAAACACTACAAAATATAAAAACAAAGATCAAATTTCAAATTTTCTAGTAGGAAAATGGGTCACCTAAGTATAAGAGTTGACGCCTCGAGCCCAAAGCCACCATTGTTTCTGACACAACTTTCCCAAATTCCACAACCTTCCCTAGTGAATTTTACAACATTGATATGACACTATCCACATTCTATAAATACCATAACTATAAAAATGATCTGATGAGCTAAAAAATATCACTAAAATGGAACAAATCCTGAACACAAAAAATTACCTTCATCACAACCACCAACAAAGTGGGAAACAACTACTGAAATACCATCGTAATTCAAATGAACCTCTATAAAAAGACCATCAGACAACATCATCAGTCAAAAATACCATCACTAAATAACACCTTAACCCGAAAAACACTTCCTCAATCTCATAAATTTCATAATAGAAACAAATCCCCATAACTTAAAGGAAAAGACATTGAGACCCATATCCAAGAATACCTCCATATCATCACCTTTGCTAGAGATAAACATACTTCAAGAACACCACCCGATAAAGATGTGGCGAACCCAATTGTTCCAGGAAGACCCTATGGAATATAGAGCCAACCACACACTAAAGAGCAGATGAAATTAAAATAAAGAAACACTCACAAGGACCACCATTAAACATTCCACCAATAAAACCCAAACCACCTCAAACTCAATTGAACCATTCCAAGGACTGGGTCTCACATAGTGGGTCTAGAATAAAGAGAAGTAGATGAAAAATATGCTTTTATCTATAAGAAATAATCATCTAGAGACAACCTATCGATGATAAACAAAAACCTAAAGTATTAGAGAAACCTAATTGATCACTTCCACTACCATAATCCCAAAACCAATGAAAAAACCATCAACCCTGACCAATATGGGGTCTAGAATGATGGTTCAAGAAATAAGGGAATACGTTGATGGAAAAAAAGCCTCAAAATTCTATGAAGTGACTATAAAAAAGAACATCAAATAAAAAATATGAGATAAATACCAAAAATGAGAAGAATTTAAGTTTTAGAAATATCAAAAGAGAAGGAATCCTGAGGGGAGAAAAAGAGAGAATATGTCTAGTTATCTCATTTCAATTATATGATAAAAATATTTTTTTTTCTTAAAAAATAGTTTCATGAATAATATTAGATGATACACATGATTTAGGATTCATCAGATTATATAACATTTTTTTAAAATGATACAAGGATAAAAATGTTTTATCAAGGATAAAGTGTTTATCTAGTTGTTTGTTAAAATATGATAGAAGGTGTTCCGATGTAATACCTCAATATTTTAGTTTATATTCCTTTAAAATAATACTATGTTCAATAGTGTGTACCACATGCAACACTTAGCTTGAACAGACCGTGAAATACTATAGAAACATTATTATTTAAATATGTTTATTATAACTCATCCATTTGATTAATAAGTATGAATACACTACAAAAAATGTCTTAGCGGTGGTTTATTAGTGGTAGTTCTAATAACCACCAAAAAATAAATTGTATTAAAAAAAATTATAATATATTGGCGGTTTTATATAACCACCAATATTTTTTTAACATTTAGTGGTGATTTTATTTAAACCTCTTAAAAACCCTAATTTTTACCCCCTCACTCTATCCCCTTAACCCCCATATCCCCCTCCTACTTCTGTTGGCAACCCACGACTCCAATCCCCCTACTCTCGATAGCGACCATCGTGACCCCGACACACCCTTGCTCATTATAGAGACCACCGTAACCCTGACCCCCTGATGGAGAGCATAGTGACCCTGACCCCCTATCAGTTATTTCCATGACTCTATGACCCTTTCTCCTTTACAACAACCGTTGTGACCCCGAACCCCCTTTTGCTGACTGTCATGACCCTGACCCCCTATCAGTGACCACCATGACCCCAACCCCCTGCTTCTTGCTGAAAATTTCCAAAACCCCAACCCCCATTCCAATGACTTTTGTTACCCCGAACCACCTTCTTGGATACTGTCATGACCCCGACCCCCCTGATAGTGACTTTTGTGACCCTGACCCCCATGATGAAAACTTCTGTGACCTCGAACCCCCGTGTCAGTGACCGTTGTGACCCTAAACCCCCTGCTAGTGACCATCGTGACCTCGACCCCCCTGCCATCTATTTATGTGACCCCAACCCCCCTGTCAGCAACCACCGTGACCCTGACCCATCCTGCCGACAACCTCTATGACCCCAACCCCCTTTCCAGTGAACACCGTGACCCCGAACCCCTGCTAATGACCTCCGTGAGCCCGAATCCCCCTACTCCTCGATGCCCCCAAAGTCCTCTCTTCCCATTTTTTGGTGATTGAGACACATGAAATCATTAAAGGTATGATTGATTGAATTTTTCTAAGGGTTTTAATTAAATTATATAATTTTTTATGTAATTGAGTGTTTTTTATTCTTTTAATGTTAGATTGAATCATTTTTATGTTGAATTTGAGTTATACTGAATCAAGACCCTACCCTGGTCAATGACGAAGTTGGGTGATGTTTAATTTGAATTATACTCATTTGATTAAACATTTACATCTTTATTTATGAATTCACAAGGAGAAGAGTGACAATCCAATACTTATGGATAAAAGTTGGATTAATTTACCTTGAAACACACCTTGGTATGCCAAGGGTTTGGAAGAATTTTTATATTATGTAATTTCAAACCGATCAGTGGATGGTAAAATAAAATTTTCATGTCCTAATTGTAAATTCAAGCGATTTTTGAATGAAAATGAAATATATGATCATTTGATATTGAAACAATTTTTTACTCAATATGTATGTTGGATTTGGCATGGTGAATCGAGTGTCATGGAAAGTCAAAATAATGGAAATACTATCGAAGAACCAAAAAGTGACCTGAAAGAGGAGAATTCAATTCGAAATTTGATAAATTATGAATTTGTATTTGTGGTATACAATGTAAAAGATTTTAATAGATCAATATAACCTTCAGTAGATATTGAGCAAGTTAATCTTGCTCAGAACTTCAGTGACCAACAAAATGAGTTTTATGAATTAGTTTAAGATTGTCAGTAAGAATTGTATGAAGGGTATGGAAAGTATTTGAAGTTGTATTTTATACTTATTTTGTATCATATCAAGTATATATATGGAATTACTAATAAAGAAATTTCCATGATTTTAGATTTTTTTCATGATGCATTTAGTGAAGCTAAGATCCCTACATTATTCTATGAGATGAAGACAGTCATCAAGAAAATTAGACTTGATTATTCAAAGATACAAGCATGCCCTAATGATTGCATACTTTAATGGGGAGAATAAGATGATAAAGAATAATGCATACGATTTCATACAAGTAAATGGAAGTCAATGAACAACATTGGGATTATAAATCAATGCAACCCCAATAAGAAATAGAATAAGAAAACTTTTCCAAAGGTATTGTGTTACTTTACTCAAAACCACACTTGAAAAGATTATTCATGTCATCTAATACTACATATGACATGAAGTGGAATATATAGGATTGTAAAAATAGTTTGATGATACATCCAAAAGATTCAATGTCATGTAAGATTTTTGATTCATCATATCCAATTTTTTCTTAGGATCCTATGAATGTAGGTTTGGGATTGTCTTATGATGGTTTTAACTCTTTTGGTACTTTAAGTACTAATTACAACATTTGGCTAGTTGTTTTGATCCCATATAACCTACCTCTATAGATGTGTATGAAGAAGACTTCTTTCATTATTTTGATGATTATTCTTGGAAAGAAAATGATTTTAAATGAAATTGATGTATACTTTCAACTTCTAATCAAAGAATTGAGAGAATTATGAGATGATGACATGGAAACATATGACTATTAAATGAGGAAACTATTAAAAATTCATGTTACTTTAATGTGTAAAATTAGTGACTTTCCTAGAATATGAAATTTTTCTGGTTGGAACACTCATATTGGTTTGGATTATCTAGTTTGTAATTTGATTTTGAACCTCAATGATTACCTCATAGTAGAAAATAGTGTCTTATATGTTATTATATATTTCTTGATGATTCTCATAAATTCAGGTTTAACAAGACATAATTCAATGGGGATATTGAATTGAGAAATCCACTGAATGTGTTATCTAGTTCAGGATTATTGAGGCAATTAATGAACTTCACTAAAGAATTTAAAAACTATAATCAGTTTAAAAAATCATGGAAAATGGCACGAGGTACAATATCTGAAGCAACTGGAACAAAATAAAATAAGAAAAATAGTATGTTTTTAAAACTTCCTTATTGGGAGTTTAATTTTATATGTCATAATCTTTACATAATGTATATTGAGAAGAATGTATGTGACAATGTAATCTTTACATTTCTTAATGAGAAAAGTAAATCAAAGGATCACCTTAATTATCATAAGGATTTTGAGTTAATGAATATAAAGCATGGTTTGTACGAAAATGATAATGGAAAGTATCCTTCAATCATTATTACAATATAAAATTATGATAAAGATGAATTCCTTCGAAATTTAAAGAATATAAAAGTGTTAGATGGACATTTAAGTAACATATAAAAGTGTGCTGACTTAAAACATCGAAATTTACATGGACTGAAAATTCATGACTCACATATTCTGATGGAGTAGTTGTTACCATTGGTATTCTGTAACATGTTACATAAAAAAGTAACTGCGGTTCTAGTTGATCTTTGCACCTTTTTTAGGGAGTTTTGTAGAAAAAATATAAACCCAACCGAGCTTCATAAACTTCAAGAAATAATTGTTTTGACACTTTTTCATTTAGAGATTTTATTTACCCCTTTATTATTCACACTCAAGATTCATTTTACTATTCATTTGGTTGAAGAATCTAAACCTAGTGGATTGGTACACTATTGATGGATGTATCCAATTAATAGGTACATTGATATTTGGTAACGAATCCTTCTTGGATGGGGATCTCTTCGAAGTGATCCATTCATGTAGAGGGGTGTTTCCTGGCATGGAGGGTTAAAAAAGGACACACTTGGGAACTCCCTTTTCCATGGAGAGAATAGGTACATTGATATTTTTTTTATTTTCATTGGTGAATTCAATTTTATCAAATCATTGTGTAATTTTTTTAATATGTTTCTTATTTTTTTCATCAGGTAATTAGGCCATTTGAAATCATATGTGAGGAATAAAGCTTAACTAGAAGGATTTATTGTTGAAGGTTACATATCTAAAGAATGCTTGTCCTTCAATTCTATATATTTTTATGGGATTAAGACTATGTTCAATAATGTTGGACATGTTGATGAAATTTTCACTAATTCTCATTCTAAAAACCATCCATCGGTATTTCCAACTATTAGATGACCAACTAGAAAGGAATAAAATTTTACACTGACTGAATTGGAGTTTCTATATGTATATAGATATGTGATACTCAATAGTTTTATTACAAATCCATTTATTAAAGAATTTAAATTAGAAACAAATAGGCGACTAAAGGGATGATCTCAAAATGAGTTGGAATTAACAAAATCTGTTAATAAGAAGATTGCTGAATCGTTTTCCCATCGTGTAAGTATATACTCATATTCATATTATTGATGTGTATTTATTTTATCTATGTTAAAAGTAAAACCTTATATCTTTTTATCTAGATAATTACAGTTTAAAATCAAGATGATATATCAAATGATTTTAAGTTTTTGGCTTGAGGTCCTCTAAGGAAGGCTAAGAGATTTTATGCCTACAATATTCATGGATTCAAGTTTTGTATAATTTATCATGAAGAATACTTGAAAACTTGAAATAGTTGAGTATTTACACTTTCATAGATGGGATACTATGGAAATATTAATGATATAATTTAATTAAACTATCATGTTTAGTTTTCAGTTGTCTTATTCAAATGAAATCGGGTCAACATTGATAGGGTTATAATGAAAGATTCATTACATTTTACTTATGTCAACTTCTCTTTCTTAATCCATACTGATGAGTGTATGAGCATGATCCATTTATCCTGGCTTCACAAGAGAAGATGGTTTATTATATGGATGATGAAATACATGAAGGTTAGAGTGTTTTTATACACTTAAAGTAGAGAAACTTATATGACATGGGAGATAAATATTAATTGGTACTTTGTGACAGTGAACCCCATCAATTAAAAAACATTGAACAATTTTTTATTGACAATATCAAAACAATATAACTTGCAATAGAGGGTGAAAATGAAGCACTCATCATAATGGAGGTTGATAACAATGAAGATAACAGAGATTGAAATAATTGAATATATAAATTTTTAATGAAAACATATTACAATTTCTCATTGATAAGTGTTTCATACATATTTACATTGTTCTAGTTTTTATTTTAAATTTTTATTTTTTTTCATTTTTTATACATTTAATATATCTGAACCATTTTAATTGCAGGAATGTCAAGAACAAAAAAATTCAAGATCCTAGTTGACCAATATCTCGGAGCACATCGCCACTACCATCAGCTTCAATGGATCCGAGTGATTCCATTGTACTCAAGACTATTAGCGAGCCAGCCATTTCCATAGATTTTGTTGGTATCCCACCATCCAATTCACCTACGATGATGGAGTAGTTAGTCACCCCTCCATCTAGGGGATATTAGAAAGTTACCATTACTGGAATGTATGTCATTATACAAAAAAACTATGTATTTTATTAATAGTTTAATGCATTTTTCAAACAGATAAATATAAAAATATAAGGGATATAAATATGAATACGTAATATGTATGAGATCTAAAGAAATTCAAGATTATCATTCTATTTTATGAGTTTGGGGTACCTACCGATGATGCTACCATAATCTATAATAATATTCTTAGGCATCTTGCTTGTAAGATGGTGAGATTTCCCATTAATTATAAATATTGGAGGCATATTCCTACACATTGAAAAAATTAGCTATTTTATACTCAATTAAAGGTAATATTAATTTAATATTCAATGACAACTAATTTAAAAGACATGTGTAAATTTTTTTTAATATACTTATAAAGTGTTATGTTTTTTATTTCTAGATGTTTTTTAATTTTGATGTCCCTGACTCTATTTCACACCCATGGACTCTAAAAAATTTGGACAAGAAATGGGGATTATTGCATGAGTTTAATAACACATCACTGATATCATGAAAGGTGTATTAGAAAGTACCTAAATGGATTTCTCATGAGAAATGAAAGTTGTTTGTCGATATTAATAGAGATGCATCTCATGAGGTAATTGTATATTTTACCATATCCTAATAACATAAACAAAAAAATTATAATTTTTATTAATGTTTCTGTTTTTTTGTAGGAATTATCTAAAAAACTACCATGAATTATGAGAAATAAGTTAATCCATATATCACTGGGTCTCATGGTTTTTTGATAAAAATAACAATTTTGGTTTGTGTTTTATTCATTCTTATTTATATCATTTTATTATAAGTTAAGGTTTTTTATAACTTGTTTATATTTTTTATAAAGGATAAAGAATTAATTCACTCCATTGGCTATACAGAGATGTGGTTTAAAGTGTATAGAATTCTCGATGATAGTTTTGTAAATGACCCTACCAAAGACGTTGGAGTAAGTACATTTCATTACTATTTCATGTTATTTAATTACTATAACAACAAATAACAAAAATTATATTATAAAAACAAACAAACATTAGACCCAACTAAATGGGCCCAACTATATGAATCAAATGATGCCAATTTTGTTTTGTTTGATACATTTATCCGATTCCAATTAATTACATTTAATAATTATTTGTTGTTATAATATATTTTTCAATATTATATTTTTATAGTAACAAAAATAACAATAAATAGTAATGAATGATTTATTAATTAGATAATATTATGAAGTTCATATACTTTAAAAAAACATTGTCAATATTTTTGTATTAATACGTTAAAATTCAAGAATTCTAGGATGCAAACCCTTCACAATCATCATCGGTTTCCCAGAACGATGTAGTTGCAATAATTTTAGGGAAAGAGCATCCCGAATGTGTACAGAGGATGAGTTTTGGACATACTCCATCAACTGTGTTTGGTAGGGCATCATAATTAGTTACTGTTACATCCAGTAGGGGTTTGATTAGTGCCATTGATTAGGATTCACAAAGAGAAATTTAAAGGTTGAAACAAAATGTGCAAGAACAAGACTCTTATAGAAAAACATAGGAGCAGTGGGGGTCGAAAATGAAAAATTATTGGGTTTCTATATTTTAGCAGATGACAGAAATAATGTAATGGCCCGGACCTCTCAGGTCCATTCCTTTACAGAAATCTGGTGTTTGAGGTGTTATGGGAGGTCAAAGTGACACATCCCCAACACATTTCAAAATTTCGAATTCTGTGAATAGTTCCATCGATGAACAATTGCATCAGTAGCCTTTTGTGAATAGTGCAATGGTAAACTTAGGTGAACAGTGCATCAGTAGCCTTAGGTGAATAGTGTCATCAGTAGCCTTATGTGAACAGTGCAATGGTAACCTTTTTTGAACAGTGTCATCGATAACCTTATGTGAACAGTTTCATTGGTAACCTTATGTGAATAGTGTAATGGTAACCTTCTATGAATAGTGTCATCGGTAACCTTATGTGAACAGTGCAACGGTAACCTTATGTGAACAATGTTTCTAGAATGGTGAGGTTCCACTAGTAACCTCTATTTCTTTTTCCAAATTTTGAGTTCATGAACAATATTTCCAGAACGGTGAGGTTCCATCAGTAACCTCTATTTCCTTTGCCAAATTTTGAGTTTGTGAACAGTGTTTCCAGAATGGTGAGGTTCCATCAGTAACCCCTATTTTTTTTCCAAATTTTGAGTTCGTGAATAGTGTTTCTAAAATGGTGAGGTTCCATCAGTAACCTCCATTTCCTTTTCCAAATTTTGAGTTTGTGAATAGTGTTTCCAGCTTCCTACAGTTTCACCCCTTTGACGTTTCCTTTGATGTAAAATGCATTTAAAGCCTCATTTTAAGGACTCTAAGGCCGATTCAATGGTCATAACTCTTATATTAATTTCTCCTAAGGCTTGGGATGTTTTTTTTACATGGTCAAACCATGTGGTTTAATGTGATCCTCTTTTTATGGAAAATCCAGCGTATCTTAAACCACTGCTTTGTTAAATCTTCTAAAGGGATGATATATCTTCCTCCCTTATTCCACCTTCTTGTTCCCTAGTATGATATGTTAGATCCTTTCCTTCTTCCCTTAGGAGCGGTGTGGTCAAACATTAATCCATGGATCAGTTCCCCTCTGTTTTTTGCGCAACCAAGCAGTATCAATAGATCTCTGATATAAGGTATGTTCTATCATCATTCTTTTGGGTTCATCCCTTTCTGTTTCCCCACACCCTTTTATGGAATTCTATCTCCTTGTTCCTAATGGACTCTTCTTGGGTGTTGACCAGTGTGGTGGTGTCTCTGCATCCTCAGGTGGATACAGTTGTCATGGGGGGAGGAGATCGTAACCCGTTGTGTGGCTCGTCAAGAACTGTTTGAGGTAAGGGATTTGTTGCTTCTCTTTTACTTTATGTGAAAATGTATAGATAGCATGTTTTATTCCACTAGATTACAATGGAATTGACATAATAAATAATTAAATCTGATAAATAAATTAATATCAATCGTATGTTATTTCCTCTTGTTTTGCTAGATAGTGTGATTTCTATGCTTGCTTTTTTTAGACTTTCGTTCTTGATGGGAATTAATAAAGAATGTAAAGCCATAATTAATTGATAATTATTTGGACAAAGATAAAGAGGCATGTAAATGAATCTGGTTCTTCTTGTTGTAATTTGATGTTAATCAAATTGGTACAGTAAGCATGTTTAATTGTTTGTGATAGCTTACTGGTTATGTTTCTCAAATTTGGAACCTATGAATATTAAATCGGTTAATCCAAGGTGGATTAAAGAAATGGTTGTTTGATAAAAGATAATTCCTTGTAGGGTTCCGAGTTACCCTCTTGCTTGTTTAAGGGTCAAGAGACCAATTGATATGATGTTTATTTTCATGTTGCTTGTGTTGTGATGTGAGCCTAGATGGCTGTTGTGATATGTGGTGGCATGGAGACCTACTGGTTGTGGTAGCAGTTGACACCTAGAGTGGCGAGATGCATCGATTCATGCATGTGGGTGTCGGGGAGGACACCAGGGATAATGAAATGAGTTGGATGTGAATGTTTGGATTCTTGCTTTTCTTATTGGTTTTGTATCTTCTTTACTTTCCCCACTACTCAAGGAAGCTGGTTTTTCTTACCCTTATTTCGAAAGGGGTGAAGAAACACGAGGTATGGCATGTGCTTTCTGTGTTTAGCTTCTCAAGGGAGTATGGGTCTATGCTCTTATTATAGGTAGAAAAGACTCAGCGAGTAGTTTATCTACTCACCGGGTTGAGCCCCTTGTGTTTAGTAGCATAGAATGTTTTTCTAGAATGCATGGGATTATGGAAAAGTAATACTGTAAATAAATAATTAAATAAATGATGTTAACCCATGGGTTTGGAAATTGCTGGGATGCAATGGTGAAGTTACAATTTAAAGGGACAGTGGACTTTGGGTGTGATGCTAATGAAATATAATGTGGAAATTGATAATGGTTAATAAGTGTTTAAAGAATTAATTAACGTAAAGTGCAACTGATAAAAAGGGAATGGAGTAATGTAATAAAGATCTTTAAATGGTTGTGTACTTATAGGATATCTAGTCTTAGAAGTGGAAGTTGGGAGTCCGAGAGATGTTAGTTGTAGTTGATTCCAAGATTAGGTTATTCCCATAGTGTGGTTGTGAGATATAATATATTCTGTACATTTTGTGTTTCTATACGCTACTCCACCCTGTCAGTTAGGGAAACTGACACCCCGGGGATTTTGAACCTTGTGTGTGTGTGTGGGGGGTGTTTTCCCCAACATTCTGGTGGGAGGGTGGATGGATGACTACCCCCTTTGGCCCCACTCTCTTCTCTTGGTAGTTACTTGTACTGGAAGGAAAAATGGTTAGTTTTCCCCATATATGTGTGTAGAGGGCTGTAATGGATTGTGGTTATTCAAAAACATATATTTTGGATATAGTTTCTTATGAACTACTATAGGTGTAACATGTATAGGCTATGATGGATTAAGGATCCTTACTCGGTGTATGGGCTATAATGGCTTGAGGTTTAATACCCGATGTATGATACACGTTATGCGAGCTGTGGTGGATCCCAGAAACTACGTGGTTACTTTGCTTGTGTAGACGTAGTGGTTTTGTTGCACGAGGTGAATGTTGTGGTGCTTCACCCAGGTGTCTGCGAGAAAGACTTTTTAGAGAGAGATGTTTAGGACGTGCGACGTTGGGGGAAAGCGTCAAACTAGTGGGGTAGTAGTAGTGGGGTTCCATTGATATTCTTTATTATATTATATAATATTGTATGCGTTACTTGGTGAGAGTATCCATGATAAGGCTGGGAACTTAGTATACCTATTTAGGTGACGAGTTAGTTTCACTTGTTGTTCACTGTGCTTTAACATGCTTTCTTTACTTTTTCATGAGAGGCTTCGGAGAGGATCCTACTAAGTATACTATTATACTCACCCTATGTATACATAAACTATTTTTTAGGTCAGTTGGAGCAGGTTGGAGATCAAGCTGGTTTCTACTAGCTTAGGGTTATAGAAGCTGTTCAGGCTTGTGGTTGCTACTGTTTTTACTTTCTTTTGGGTATTTTCAGTTTTTTCCCTTTCAGTTGTAGTAGGTTGCATGAAATTACATATTTTTACTTGAGGATTTCTTTTATATTTTAGTCTGAGTTGGATTTGGTTGGTGTTTATCTTATCTCTCTCTTCCGCATGTGTTCTTTTAGAGGGTAATGCCTCCCATCTGTGTGTTTACTATACCTTCAGTGCTAGTTGCCAACTCGAGGCCTACTAGAGGCGGGACTCAGGGGTCATTATCTCTCTTATCACATTTCCAGCCCAGGAGGGGTACACTTTGTGGGGAGGGGGTCATGACAGAGTGGTATCAAAGGCCTGGTTGAGGGATATGATGGAGTTTGGAGTTAGGCACAGGTGAGGTTGCATGGGTTGGTTAGGCAACAGTGTCAGCCAAGTTTAGCAAGTGATGTAAACACTGGAGACCATATGAGACATAGGAGTTTAGGGCCCCCTATGATCTGATGTACAAACCTTTAAGTTTACAATGGCTACTAAATGAGGTGATACTAGTTGCAAGGTAGAGACCTAGGAAAGGATCATGAATCATTATTCTTTGTGCTTATGTTTGAATGGGTAGACCTTGGGATAGGTTAACCTAAAATAAATAAAAGAAAACAATTAATTAATTAATGACAAGTCTTCCATATTCCAAGTTTAAGAGCTCTAACTACTTGATATTTTTCAGGTATGGCTCCAGGTCGACATCCTCATTAGGATCACATAGAAGATGTTCAACAGGCTGTGCCAGAAGATCGCCACCAAGTAGATGTTGATGATGATGACACTTGGAGGAGGACACTCTGAGAGTTTCAGCACCAGAGTCTGTAGAAGTATGATGGCTCCATTTCAGATGCAGTCATGGAAGACTGATTGGAGGAGGTTGAGATAGGCTTCAGTTCAATATGTGCTCAGAAGGAGCATTGGGTGTCCTTGGTTATGACTATGTTGCGTGGAGCAGTGAGGCAGTGGTGGTTCTTATTCCCAAGGGATTGCAAGGAGTCATCGATCTAATGGGAGGAGTTCCGAGAAAAGTTTAGAGTCGAGTTTCTTTCCTCGACCGTGAAGGTGTCTAGTTTCCAGGAGCTTCTTACCCTTCGATAGGGGAGTTCCAGTGTGAGAGAGTTCAGAATCCATTTAAGGAACCTTTTATGATATTCTTCGGACCTATTTCTAGATGAGGAGTCCATGTCAAGAAATTTCAAGGAGGCTTTGCATCCAGAGATCCAGTGCCAGGTCACCCCATTTATACAGAAGAAATATATCTTAAGGTGCTGGCAAGGGAAGAGGTCGTTGAGAGGACTTTGGCTAGAACCGAATCATCATGAGAGGGGAGTCGTCATGATTCCTCATGAAGTAGAGCTGTGGTCCAGGGTTTCTATTTTTCAGGGCATAAGAGTTTCTGTCCAACCGGGGGTAGGTCCCAGCCCTCCGCATCTTGTTTCTACAGAGGCAACGGATCTCAGGCCTATGCCAAGGGATCATGCGATTTTTTTTCTTATGGTGGTTGTGGTCATCGGTAGCGAGAGTGACCAACCTTTTAGAGTAGTCATCATGCACCAGGTTTTCCACTCCAAGTTCCTCTGTTGAGGTAGTTCCAGCCGAGGAATCAGCAACATGTTGCACCAGATTTAGATCAGTAGAGGGTAGATGGGGCAGGCAGAGGATAGCCCCATGATTCTCACCATCCTCAAAGAGTAGAGCACGACCATGGTGGTGGTCTTCATCAGGGTTAGAGAGGCTATGGAGGAGGTCGTAGTTAGTTTTATGCTTTAGCATTGCCAGCACTAGGCGAGCCAGATGTCGTTTGAGGTACCCTTTGATTATTTTCTACCATGGTGTATGCCTTGTTTGATTTAATAGCGACACACTCCTTCATATCACCTACCATTTTCCATGCTTTGGGACTTGAGGCAGAGAGGCTTCCAATTCCCTTGTCATTGACTACGCTAGTTTGAGGTCAAGATGACTTGTTTAAAGTATGTAGAGACTGTGAGCTAGTGTTGGGGAAACATTGCTCTTGGAGAGATTTACTATGTTTATGAATATAACCATATGATGTCATCCTCAACATGGATTGGTTGTATTTGGTGCAGGCTATCGTAGATTGATTCAGGAGTCAGGCTGTGTTCTTCGATGCGGATAGAGAGCCAGTGGTGTTCGTTGGTGAGTGAGACCCTCAGATGGGTCAGAGGCATGTTCTTTATTTATCACCCATGATCTATGATCAGATGCTGAGTTCTTTAGAGGTTCAGTAGTTGGCGTTTCCTAGGGTCATAGAAGAGTACCCTGATGTCTTTCCAGAAGAGGTTGTATCATTACCCCCTTGACGGGAGATCGAGTTTGGGATCGAGCTACAACCAGGAGAATCTCTTATCTCTGTCTCCATATAGGATGTACCCTTATGAGTTATGAGAGCTACATATATAGATTGATGGTCTGTTGCTGTGTGGTTTTGTTTGGTCTAGTGTGTCACCGTGGGGTGCACCAGTTTTGTTCGTGAAGAAGGCTGATGACAGTTTGCAGTTGTGTGTCGATTATCATCACGTAAACATAGTAACAATGAAGAATCGCTATCCTCTTATGTATATTGATGATTTATTCGATCATATAAAGGGTGAAATTTGGTTCTCAAAGATTGAATTACGGTCAGGATATCATCAGATGCGTGTGAAGGATGAGGATATCCCGAAGGATGCTTTTTGTTGTCGTCATGGGCATTATGAGTTCGTTGTAATGCTGTTCAGTGTGATGAATGCTCCGGCTGTGTTCATGGGATTGATGAATTCTGTGTTTCGTGAGTTCTTGGACAAGTTCATGGTGGTTTTCATCGACAACATCCTTGTGTACTCCACATCTGAGGAGGAGCATGCAGAGCATCTACACGCCATTTTGGGAGTTCTTTATCAACATTAGCTGTTTGAGAAGCTGTCAAAGTGTGAGTTTTGGGCTCGAGAAGTCAGTTTATAGGGGCATGTTGTGTCCTAGAAGGGAGTAGTTGTGGATCCATAGAAGGTAAAAGCAGTCGTGTCTTGGTCATCCCCTGAGACAGTGTTAGAGGTGCGAAGTTTCCTTGGTCTCGCAGGCTACTACAAGAGGTTTTTGTCAAATTTCTCTCATGTTGCGACTCCTCTAACAACTTTGACTAGGAAGGATCAGACGTTCATATGTACTGATCAGTGTCAGTCGGCTTTCAAGTATCTAAATGAGAATTTAGTAAGTTCTCCAGTTCTCTATCTTCCAGTTGAGGGAGTTTAGTTTGATGTTTTCTGTGATGCTTCACATCCAGGGTTAAGCTATGTTCTAATTGAGAAAAGATCAGTTGTTTCTTATGGGTCTTAGTAGTTGTGTCCTCATGAACGTAACTATTCCACCCATGATCTTGAGTTGGAAGCTATGGTGTTTTCCTTGAAGTTGTGGAGACATTACCTCATTGGAGATCACTTTGTGGTTTTCACCGATCATGAGAGACTGAGGTATGTTTTCTCCCAGCATGACTAGAACTTACGACAACGTCGGTGGATAGTGTTCTTACAGGAATACGACTTCAAAATATCGTATACACCTGGAAAGGGTAATGTTGTAGCTGATGTGCTGAGCGGGAAGTCACGTGGTGATATAGTGCGTGAATGTGGTGATTCCTGGAGAGCAATGGAAGAACTTTCAGCATTACATCTTGATATGAGAGAATTTGGGGGTAGAGGTTGTCTTTTTCAGATGACGGTACAGTCATCTCTGGTGTAGTAGGTGGAAGAGTCCTAGTTAGGGGATCTAGAGGTGGAGGTCTAGAGAGACCGAGTTATTTGTGGTGAGGCCTCTGATGGTTGGTCTGAGGATAAAAAAAACCAAGTGTTGTATCATGGAAGGATATTTGTTCCTTTTAAAATCCATGAGACGGTTCTCAGAGAGTTCCATATTTCTCCTTTGGCGGTGCATCCTGGCGTAACAAATATGTACCGAGCATTGAGGAGATAGTTTTTGTGTCCTGGGATAAAGCTTGCGGTTGCGGAGTTTGTGTCTTGATGTTTGGTTTTCCATAAGGTGAAGGCTGAAAAATGTGTTCCCAGTGGTTATCTCCAACCATTAGATATTCCTCAGTGGAAGTGGGAGGACATAACAATGGACTTTGTTACTGGTTTACCTCGATCTCCGAGAGGACATGATGCTATTTGGGTGGTAGTGGACCGTTTAATGAAATCATCCCACTTTATAGCAATCAAGGAGTCAATCTTAGTGGAAGTTTTATCGAGGCAGTATCTAGA
Organism: Viscum album; assembly: GCA_963277665.1. NCBI lineage: Eukaryota > Viridiplantae > Streptophyta > Magnoliopsida > Santalales > Viscaceae > Viscum > Viscum album. Next base: position 897,839,978 of record OY728142.1, read on the forward strand.
GAAGGTGGTGAGACTTCATGGAGTCCCAAGGATGATCATTTCTAATCGTGATCCTCATTTTACCTCTAGGGTGTAGAGAGGTATCCAGCATGCTTTTGCTTCTCAGCTATGCCTTAACACTGCTTTTCATCCTCAAACGGATGGTCAAACAGAGTGAACCATCCAAACTCTTAAAGACATGTTACGATCTTGTGTCCTAGATTTTGGAGGTTTTTGGATGAGGAACTTACCCTTGGTGGAGTTCACTTAAAATAATAGTTCTCACTCCATCATCGGTATGCCACCATTTGAAGCCTTGTATGTCTGGCCATGCCGTTCTCCATTATGTTGGACTGGGGTTGGAGAGTCACCAATTCTTAGACCAGAACTAGTGCAGAATACAACAGAGATGGTTCAGGTGATTCATGAGAGGATGAAGGTAGCACATGATCGTCTGAAATAATATGCCGATCAAAGGAGGAGACCCTTATAGTTCGATGTTGGGGATCACGTGTTTCTGAAGGTGACTCCCCATCGTTGGTAATGAAGGTTTGGTCGTGGGAGTAAGCTTTCTCCCCAGTTTTTTGGGACTTTAAAGGTGTTATCTCATGTTGGAGTTTTGGCATATCGAGTAGCACTTCCCCTCAAATGAGCCAGATACATGATGTTTTTCATGTATCACAGCTCCGTCGTTATCTTCATGATGACTCTCACATCATCGATTGTGGATAGATCGATGTTGATGGTGATGCGACCTTTGAGGAGTGACCTATGGAGATCCAAGACTGTAAATAGAAGGTGTTGCGTGGACATTCTATCCCCTTGGTTCGTGTCTTGTGGTGACATGGTAGCATGTAGGAGAGTACCTGGGAACTTGAGTCATAGATACATGCTCAGTACCCAGAGTTGTTTGATGTTTAATTCTTTTTATGTATTGATGTCCCCTTTGTGGTTATAAACTTTTTGTGTTTATGAGATGACTTTCTTTGGTTCTTCTTGTGGTGTGCTCTCTTTTGAGAGGTATCTTGATGGGTGGTTGTTCAGACCTCTTTTATATTTCCTTTAGGTTGGTTTTGAATTCTCGAGGATGAGAATGTTTCAAGAGGTATCTGATGTAATGTCCCAGACCTCTCAGGTCTATTCCTTTACTAAAATCTAGTGTTTGAGGTGTTACGGGAGGTCAAGGTGACATATCCCCAACACTTTTCCAAATTTCTAATTCTGTGAAAAGTTCCATCGGTGAAATGTTGCATCGGTAGCCTTCTGTGAACAGTGCAACGGTAACCTTAGGTGAATAGTGCATCAACAACCTTAGGTGAACAGTGTCATCAGTAGAATTATGTGAATAGTGCAATGGTAACCTTATGTGAATAGTTTCATCGATAACCTTATGTGAATAGTGACATCGGTAACCTTATGTGAACAGTGCAATGATAACCTTCTGTGAATAGTGCCATTGGTAACCTTATGTGAACAGTACAATGGTAACCTTCTGTGAATAGTGTTTCTAGAATGGTGAGGTTCCATCGAAAACCTCTATTTCCTTTGCCAAATTTTGAGTTCTTGAACAGTGTTTCCAGAACGGTGAGGTTCCATCGGTAACCTCTATTTTCTTTTCCAAATTTTGAGTTCGTGAACAATATTTCTAAAATGGTGGGGTTCCATCAGTAACCTCTATTTCCTTTTCCAAATTTTTAGTTCGTGAACAGTGTTTCCGGAATGGTGAGGTTCCATCGATAACCTCTATTTCCTTTACCAAATTTTGAGTTCGTGAACAGAGTTTCCAAAACGGTGAGGTTCCATCGGTAACCTCTATTTCCTTTTCCAAAATTTGAGTTCATGAACAGTGTTTCCAGCTTCCTATAGTTTCACCCCTTTGACATTTCCTTTGACGTAAAATGCATTTAAATCCTCATTTTAAGGACTCTAAGTATGATTCAAAGGTCATAACTCCTATATTAATTTCTCCTAAGGCTCAGGATATTTTTTTTACATGGTCAAACTGCGTGGTTTAATGCAAGCTTCTTTTAATGGAAAATACAACATATCTTAAACCACTACTCTGTTAAATCTTCTAAAGGGATGATATATCATTTTCCCTTATTCCACCTTCTTGTTCCCTAGTGCGAGATGCTCGATCCTTTCCTTATTCCCTTAAGAACGGTGTGATTGAACCTTAATACATGGATCAGTTCCCCTCTTTTTTTGGTGCAACTAAGCAATATCGATTGATCTCTGATATAATGTATGTTATATTGCCATTATTTTGGCTTCATCCCTTTCTATTTTCCCTCACCCTTTTATGGAATGCTATCTCCTTGTTCCTAATGGACTCTTCTTGGGTGTTGACCAGTGTGGTGGTGTCTTTGCATCCTCAGGTGAATATAGTTGTCACGGGGGGAGGATATCGTAACCCGTTGTGTGGCTCGTCAAGAACTGTTTGAGGTAGGGGATTCCTTGCTTCTCTTTTATTTTATGTGAAAATGTATAACTAGAATGTTTTATTCCACTGGATCACAATGGAATTGACATAATAAATATTTGAACCAGATAAATAAATTGATATAGATCGTATGTTATTTTCTCTTATTTTTCTAGATAGTGTGATTTATATGCTTTCTTTGTTTATCCTTTCATTCTTGATGGAAAATGGTAAATAATGTAAATACATAATTAATTGACAATTGTTTGGCTAAAGATAAAGAGGAATGTAAATGAATCCGGTTCTTCTTGTTGTAATTTGATGTTAATTAAATTGGTGTAGTAAGCATGTTTAATTATTTGTGATAGCTAACTGGTTAGGTTTCTCAAATTTGGAACCTACGAAGATTAAGTCAGTTAATCCAAGGTGGATTAAAGAACTAGTTGTTTGATAAAAGATAATTCCTTGTAGGGTTTGAGTTACCCTCTTGCTTGTTTAAAGGCCAAGAGCCCAATTGATATGATTTTTTTTCATGCTTCTTATGTTGTGATGTGAGCCTGGATGAATGTTGTGATATTTAGGGGCATGGAGGCCTACTGGTTGTGGCAGCAGTTGACACCTAGAGCGGTGAGATGCATTGGTTTATGCATGTGGGTGTTGGGGAGGACGCCTGGGATAATAAAATGATTTAGATGTGAATGTTTGGATTCTTTCTTTTCTTATTGGTTGTTTATCTTCTTTACTTTTCCCACTGCTCAAGGAAGTTGGTTTTTCTTACCCTTCTTCTGAAAGGGGTGAAGACATGCAGGGTATGACATGTGCTTTCCATGTTTAGCTTCTCAAGGGAGGATGGGTCTATGATTTTTCTATATGTAGAAAATACTCGACGGGTAGTTCATCTACTCACCGGGTTGATCCCCTTGTGTTTAGTAGCATATAATGTTTTTCTAGAATTCCTGGGATTATGGGAAAGTTATTCTATAAATAAATAATTGAATAAATTATGTTAACTCATGGGGTTGGAGCTTGCTAGGATGAAATGGTGAAGTTACAATTTAAAGGGACAGTGGAATTTGGGTGCGATGCTAATGAAATATAATATGGAAATTGATAACGGTTAATAAGTGTTTAAATAATTAATTAATGAAAAGTGCAACTGATAAAAAGAGAATGGATTAATGTAATAAATATCCTTAAATGAGTGTGTGCTTATAGGATACCTAGTCTTAGAAGTGGAAGCCGGGAGTCCGAGAGACATTAGATGTAGTTGAGTCTAAGACTAGTTTATGCCCATAGTGTGGTTGTGAGATATAGTATATTCTGTACTTTTTGTGTTTTTATACGCTACTCCAGCCTATCATTTAGGGAAATTGACACCCTGGGGATTTTGAGCCCTGGAGGGGTGTTTTTCCTAACATTCCAGTGGGAGGATGGATGGCTGACTACCCCATTTGTCCCTGCTCTCTTCTCTTGGTAGTTACTTGTGCTAGTAGGCACATCGGTTAGTTTTCCCCATATATGTGTGTAGAGGGATGTAATGGCTTGTAGTTATTCACACACATATATTTTGGATATAGTTTTCTATGGACTATTATAAGTGTAACGTGTATAGGATATGATGACTTGGGGATCCTTACTCGGTGTATGGGTTATAATGGCTTGAGGTTTAATAATTGACGTATGATACACATTATGCAAGCTATGGTGGATCCCAGAAATAACCTGGTTACTTTTCTTGTGTGGACATGGTTGTTTTTTTGCATGAGGTGCATGTTTTGGTGCTTCGCCCAGGTGTCTACGGGCAAGCATTTTTGGAGAGAGATGCTTAGGACGTGCGACGTTAGGCCAAAGCGGCAAAATAGTGGGGAAGTAGTAGCGGGGTACCCTTGATATTCTTTATTATATTATATAATCTTGTATGCATTACTTGGTGAGAGTATCCATGGTGAGGTTGGGAACTTAGTATACCTATTTAGGTGATGAGTTAGTTTTACATTTTGTTCACTGTACTCTAGCATGATTTCTTTACTTTTACACGAGAGGATTCAGGGAGGATCCTACTGAGTATACTGTTATACTCACCCTATGTATACATAAACTGTTTTTCAGGTCACTTGGAGAAGGTTGGAGATCAAGCTGGTTTCTACTAGCTTGGGGTTACATGAGCTGTTCAGGCTTGTGGTTGCTGCTGTTTTTACTTTCTTTTGTGTATTTTCAATTTTTCCCTTTCAATTGTAATAGGTTGCATGACATTACATATTTTTACTTGGGATTTATTTTATATTTCAATCTGAGTTGGATTTGGTTGGTGTCTATATTATCTCTCTCTTTTGTATGTGTTCTATTAGAGGGTAATGCCTCCCATCTGTGTGTTTACTATACCCTTGGTGCTAGTCGCCAACCCGGGACCTACTGGAGGTGGGACTCGGGGGTCATTATCTCCCTTCTCACATTTCCGGCCCAGGAGGGGTACACTTTTTGGGGAGGGGGTCATGACACATAATCTTTGAGGAAATTAACAGCCTTATAGATCATCCTACTGAGGAAAATTCTAAATTCCATAGATCATTCACACATTTTCAAAGAACACATACAACTTCCAAAAATGAAACTAAAATTAAACTTTTATATTAAAAAACCATACTTCAATTCATACCAACCCCATATTGTGACAGATTGATGTTTAATTGATTCTTATATATCAAAAATAAATTATATATCGTTATCTATAAGTTTGAAAACAATTTGAGATCGTTTACTCAGTTTTGACTCACTAAACAGTTTGTAAAGGTACCAAATCCTTTAAAAACATGTGTCAGGGGGCCAGAACTAGGAAAAAGATGTCATATTTCTATGAAATCAAAGGAAAATAAATATACATTTATTTTTAAATTTAGGAACTAACGGCACATCACTCTAAGTAATGGTTTTCCCAGGATTCTAGTAAACACATTTTTAGTGTTTTAAAACACTAAAATGTGCATGTAATGGTCCAAACCATATAAAATGATCTAATATTATCATGAAACTATAGTAAAAACAATTTTGAATTAGTTTTGACATGAACGCATAGAAAACATATCCATATGACTTTTTGTGTGGTCAGAATGACTTAGTAAATAGTTTTTAAAGGTACCAAAGCCTTTAAAAATATGTGTCGAAGGGTCAAAACCAGAAAAATGATGTCATATTTCCATGAAATAAGAGGAAAAAGACTTTGGATTGATTTTTGAAATATAGGAACTGAAGAAATGTCATTATGAGTAATAGTTTTCCTGGGATGCCTGTAAACATGTTTTTAGTGTTTTAAAACACTAAAATGTGCATGTAACGATACAAACTATAGAAAGCAACCTAAGAGTGACATGAAATAATAGCGAAACCACTGCTAAATTATTTTTGATGTTTATGTATAGAAAACATGTAAATCTAACTTGCGATGTGGTTGTAATTACTTAGTAAATAGTTTTTAAAGGTATCAAAGCCTTTAAAAATGTGTGCTGGGGGGGGGGGTAAAAACTAAGAAAATGATGTGATATTGTCATGAAATCATAGGAAAATGACTGTGGATTGATTTTTGAAATGTAAGAACTAACATAAGATCCTTATGAGTTATGTTTTTCCTAATATTCCAATAGTTTTTTACGCTTTAAAATAATAAAACATGCGTGCAATGGTCAAAACCTTAGAAAACGACCTCATATTGATGTGGAATCATTAGAAAACCATTTTTGAGATATTTTTAACATGTATGCATAGATGAAACATCAATAAAACATGTGGTGTGGTCAAAATGACTTGGTAAACAAATTTTAAAGGTATAAAAGCCTTTAAAAACGTGTGTTGGGGTTCAAAACTAAGAAAACAACATCACATTTCCATGAAATTAGAGGATAATGACCATAGATTTATTTTTGAAATATATAAACTAGAATCACATCATTCTGAGTAATTGTTTTCCTAGGATGACCATAAATGTGTTTTTAGTGTTTTAAAACACTAAAACATGCATGTAATGGTCAAAATCATAAAAAATGACCTCATATTGACATGAAATCATGGGAAAAAAACCATTGAGTTATTTTTATTTGTACGCACATAAAACATGTCAATATGACATGAGGTGTGGTCAAAATGACTCGGTAAATAGTTTTTAAAGGCACCAAAGCCTTTAAAAATGTGTGTCAGAGGGTCAAAACTAGGGAAACAACATCAGATTAACATGGAATCAAAGGATGGAGACTTTAGATTTATTCGTGAAGTGTAGGAATTGACAAAATGTCATTATGAGTGATTTGTTTCCCAATATTCCCACAAACATGTTTTTAGTGGTTTAAAACACTAAAATGTGCATGTAATGGTCCAAACCATAGATTGAGACCTCAAATTGACATGAAATCATGGGAAAACCTCCATTGAATTATTTTTGATGTGTACACATAGAAAACACATCAACGAGACTCACGATGTGGTTGTAATTACTCATTAAATAGTTTTTAATGGCATCAAAGCCTTTAAAAACATGTGTTGGGGGCTAAAAATAGGAAAATGATGTCAAATTTTCATGAAATATGAGGAAAAAAACCATGGATTGATTTTTGAATGTTGTAATTGAAAATAAATCATTATGAGTTAAAGTTTTCTTAGGATTATCATAAATGCATTTTTAGTGTTTTCAAACTCCAAAACATACACGTAGTGATCAAACCATAGAAAACTAACTTAGATTGATGTGAAATCATGGTAAAACCACTATTGAGATATTTTTTATGTGTAAGTATAGAAAACACATCAATCCAACATGCATTGTGGTCTAAATGACTTCATAAATAGTTTTTAAAGGAACCAAGACTTTAAAAAAGTGTTTCGGGGGGGGGGGGTAAAAACTAGGAAAACAACATTAGATTGCTATTAAATTATAATAAAATTACCATAGATTTATTTTTTAAATGTAGTAATTGAAATCACATCATTTTGAGTTATGGTTTTCCTAGGATGCCCGTAAATGCATTTTTAGTGTATTAAAATACAAAAAATGCATGTAACAGTCAAAACCATAGAAACTGACCTCATATTGAGGTAAAATCCTAGGAAAACCACTTTTGAGTTATTTTTGTTTTTTATGTATATACAACATGTTAATCTAACATGTGGTGTTGTCTGAGTAGCCTGATAAACTGTTTTTAATGGTATTAAAGCCTTTAAAAACATGTATTGGGGGTTCAAAACCATGGAAACGAAATTGGATTGCCATGAAATTAGAGTAAAATGAATATAGATTTTTTTTTAAAATGTAGGAACTAGCAGTACATCATTCTAAGTTACGGTTTTCCCAAGATACTTATAAACACATTTTTAGTGTTTTAAAACACTAAAATGTACATGTAATGGTCAAAACCATAGAAAAAGACATCATATTGATGTAAAATTATGGTAAAACCACAATTGAATTATTTTTTAGATGTAAGCATATAAAACACATCAATCTGACATGCAATGTGGTCGAAATGACTCAGTAAATAGTTTTTAAAGGTACCAAAGCCATTAAAAATGTGTGTTGGGGGGTTAAAACCAGGTAAATGATGTCATATTTCCATTAAATCATATGAAAATGATCATATATTGATCAATAAAATATAGGAACTAGAAGCACATCATTCTAAGTTATGGTTTCTTCATAATGCCTGTAAATACTTTTTTAGTGTTTTAAAACACTAAAGCGTGCGTGTAACAGTCAAAACCATAGAAAATGAACTCAAATTGATGTAAGATCATGGTAAAACCACCATTGATTTTTCTTTGATGTGTACGTATATACAACACACCAATATGATGTATGGTGTGGTCGGAATGACTCAGTAACAATTTTTAAAAATACTAAAGCCTTTAAACACACATTTCGGTGTCAAAACCAAAAAAATGATGTTAGATTGGCATGAAATCAGAGAAAAATGTATTTATATTTATTTTTAAAATGTAGTAACCAGTGAAACGTCTTTCCAAGTTATAATTTTCCTAGGATTCCTGTAAATACATTTTTAATGTTTTAAAACACTAAAACATATGTGTAATGGTCAAAACTATATAAAACGACCTCAAATTCACATGAAATCCTGGTAAAAAAACTTTTGACTTATTTTTTACATTTACACATAGACAACATGTCAATCTAAAATGAAGTGTGGTCAAAATGATTTGGTAAATAGTTTTTAAAGGTACAAATGCCTTTAAAAACATGTGTTGGGGGGTCAAAACTAGGAAAACGACATTGGATTGACATGAAATTAGAGTAAAAAAATTGTAGATTTATTTTTAAAATGTGGTAATATATGGCATGTCATTCCAAATTATGGTTTTCCCAGGATTCCCTTAAACACATTTTATTGTTTAAAACACATTAACATGCATGTAATGTTCAAAACCATAGAAGAAGACCTAAAATTTACATAAAATCTTGGGAAAACTATATTTGAGTTATTTTTTATGTGTAATCATAGAGAAAACATCAATTAAATTTTCAGTGTGGTTGTAATGGCTTAGTGAACAATTTTTAAAGGTACCACAACCTTTAAAAACACGCTTCGAGGGGTTTAAACTAGGAAAATGTTGTCTGATTTCCATGAAATCATATCATAATAACTATATATTTATTTTAGAAATTTTGGAACCGAAGGAACATCATTCTGAGTTATAATATTCTCAATATTCCCATAAACACATTTTTAGTGTTTCAAAACACTAAAACATGCTTGTAATGGAAAAAATTATAGGAAATGACCTCAGACTGATGATATAAAATCATGGTAAAACCACCATTGAGTTATTTATAAAATATAGGATATGATGTCATATCAAAGATTTTAAAATTTGTTTATTCAATAAAATTTAATCACACAACATGTTAATTTAAAAATTAATTAGAATTATATATACTTATCCCTGTTCTGTTTTAAGTGTTGAATCATATATTAAACAGGTAAGTTTATGTTTTCAAAGTGTTTTTAATTATGTATTATTTTTTTATGTTAAAATTTATTCTATTTTATTAAAAAAATAACAAATTTTATGTGCATCATTCTGAATATATTATGTGTATTTTCTCTTTCTCATTTCTTTTCTTAAATGTTACGATTTTTATTGTAGGTGAAAAATGTTGATAAGAGGGAGAAGGTTGACAGTTCTGATCCACAAAATTCTTCAGAAGTCATTCACGATGGTTCTTATTTTACATGGAATGTTTTAATTTTATTAATGATTCATCTATAATTCCAGATTATTATGTTTAGTTTTAATTTATGTCTTCTTGTTTATTATAGTTGATGAGATGATGTGGTTGGTTTTAGTTGATGAGATGATGCTGAGGTAGATGGATGAAACAGAGGTTGTGGGGTGGATGTATATTGGGTATGGGTTATTGTTAGATATATTTTATATGTATATATTGATGAATGAGGTATGGGTTGAATTAGGTTATCTGTTGACTGAGGTTATGGTGACTGAGGTTATGCTGACTAAGGTTATGATGATTATGGATGTATATATATATAAATATAGATGTATGATGTATGCTAATTTTATTATGCTTTTATGTTTTAGTAGATCACATGTTAGAGTTATATATATATATATTATTAAATATTTAAAAAAATTAAGTGAAATATTTAGCGGTGGTTTTTAAAAACCTCCATTAAATAAAATTTTGAAAATATTTATTAGTGGAGGTTTCTTTTAACCACCGCTAAATATAATTGCCACTAAATATATTAATGGTAGTTAGGTTCATATTATCTATTTTTGGGTTAATTTTTTTAAAAAATCCTCCAATAAATAAAATTGAAACCACCACAAAATAATCTAAAAATGAAACATAAAGAAACCAAATATAAAATAAAAAACCACCACTGAATGACTATCAACCGTGAAATACACGACGATTTTATTAACCACCACTAAACAGTTTAACGACCGTTTAAACTGCCACTTGTAGAAAAAAACCGCTGCTAATGCCTATTTTTTTAGTGATAGGGTAACCGAATTATAAAATATATGTGTAAAATATTTCATTAATACAAATTTATTGATTAATTACTAGTAAATAAAAACATAAATTTTAAATTAAATTCAGACAAGATTAAAGGTGATATTTTTTAGAAAACTGATTTATGTGTATAATATATTTATCACAAAAAATTAAGTTAATCACTATATATGAATGATTTTAATGAAATTTAAAGAAAATATTTTTAATAAAATAAATTAATATTTATCTAATGGTGGTTACTAGATAAATAATGAGTATAAATTTAGTTTATACTTCAAAAATAGATTTTATTCAAAAATGAGTTTTATTGCATTTTGTGTGTGAATATTTTGAATAATTTATGCCACTTTTAGAAATGGTATTTTATATAATGGAAATCATTTTTGAAATCATCATTTCAAAATAATCTTAAGATAATTTTTTTTTATTTTTTATAAATTATTGATTTTTATGTGAAATGTGAAAAATACTGATTTTGAAAGTATTGTCACTTTTATGACTTTATCATGATATAATAATTAATTGAAAGTTTATAACACTTTTTTATAGAATAAATATACATTAAAGAAGTAGTATAATTTATTTTAAAATATAATGTTGATATTAGACATCTATGTTTAACATTTTTTAAATTTTTGTAATATTTTTATTCAAATAAAAATTGTTTTGGTTTCTTTCTTTTAATCAAGTATTTATAAGTTTGTTTTTGTAACATATTTGATCAACTAACTTTGATTAGTATTTAGAATGGTTTTCCACATGACCTCAGGAACACCTTCCCCTTCTCCATTGGTTTCTGACTAGCAACGAGGGTCTAAAGAGGTACCATGGGGAAGCTATACCCCCTATATTAGAGTAAGAAACAATGATAAATAACCAAACATCATACACATCAGAGTATATAGAATAATAAACAAACTAAACATGTTATAATGAAATGAAATGTGATATACAACTTGAACGGTCAAACCCAAGATATAAAATACTAACACAGACCACCCACTGGGGTGATCATACATACAGGATAAATAAAATTTTAAAATACACATGGATCTGATCCATATTTAGGCCATACCATATCAATATCACCAAATATCATCCGATCTATCCCACTCGACCATGCTAATCCCTATCTTGAGCCTCAACCTTACCTATCCCTACAATAACCATGTGAAAGCTACTCAGGTACCCATGTGGAATAGTAGCTCGAGCAGGATGTGAGTATACAACTCAGTAGGAAACCACCAAAGTGGTCCTATAATAACCAATATATATTGTGATATGTTCATGTGACATGCTCAAAATAAATAATAATCACTAGAAAAAAAATAAATAAAAACCATTTTTGATCCATTGGACTATGACCTCGATCGACCACAACTACTTCAACCAGTATCAGGATGTCTCTGAGCATGTCGTGAGGACTATTCCAACCCATATAATAGACCAGAGTCTCCATGGTATAAAAATAAGTATCATAGAACTCCCTTATGAGAATTTTCTAAGCCTATGCATAAGCTTATAAGTATCAATGACCTGGGGAATGCTATTAAAAATCTCCATCCTAGTATACTTGATCAACCTTGACTTCATATCCATGGTATACCCACTGATAATATCACAAACCTCCCATATGACAGTTTTCTCAGTCAGGGAATAAGATCATAAATATCACACATATGGGAAATGCTCCTAGAAAGAACCATTCCAGTATACCAGATCATCCCTATCTCCACATCCATGGAAGCCCCACTAATAGTAACATAGACCTCCCATAATAGAGTTTTTTCATCCATGTATCACATAATAAATCACCACCCTTAGGTAATTTTCCATACAAAATAAAATATCACTCCTAGGGTAATTTTACATTTTATAATGAAACCCGCCGAGAAGGTGTATACCTTAACTAATAATAAATAATAGAAGGAATAAATTCTATCCAAAAGCCTAAACTTTCCATCATGCCCATATCTAAGCATACCCTATCACTATGGTCAACATCACTAGGGAACCCACTATGGCCCCTATGACTTATCATAGGTGAGGCACCATACTGGGGTCCTTTAGGCCATTATAGGGACAGAGTCACTCCATCAGGGGTCCTCGATATCAAGAAGGTCACTTGAAGCATAACCTGTCTCACAAGGGATGTCACACACCTAAAAAATATCATAAATAGAACATATCCACACAGGACACCTGGCACATTCCACATCGATATAAGGTCATAGGAGATTGATCAAGACCCATCTAAAGGTCAAAGGCCATCCTAGACCAGTTCACTCACTCAACACAAGCCCATTTTTCCGATGGTACAACTACCTAGGATAAATATACCTCCAGGGTTCTCACCCATCCTACTAATACCAACCATCCCAAGTCACACCACACCTCTACTAGGAGGTGGTCACATGAAACTACTTAAGGGCCAATCAATCATATCGGGCTCAGTCACACCACTCAAGGGGTATAAATATCACGAGGTATCATTATTTACTCCTTTAGGACTTCATCCATCAGTGTCTAAGGTAACCAATTGGTTATAAAGGCCCCACAATGTCCCTGATAACCTTGTGAACTCCACCCATCATCATTTCATTTAATTAAATTAGAAAATTAAATAATTACCAATTTAATAATTGATTTAATTTATTTAACAATTTATTTTACATAGATACCGATCTACCTAATATCGTGATAACACATTTCACAATACATATACTCAAATTCATAAACTATAGTTCATGTATGATGTACTACCTACCTTAACTTTAAAGCTTTCCACTTTTATTCTTAAGGCCTAGTAGCTCCGCCAAGGCCTATCGAGGTTCGTCCAAGATCACCCAAACCCATGACAATCACTCAGACTCCCACCACAAACCATAACAACCAAATTAATTAATTATAAAATTTATAATTAATTAATTAATCCAATTTAAACTCAGTATATTTGAATAACTCATTATACCTTTATCGCTTGCCAAAACTTCGAGCAATGGGGTGACAGGTACCCCTGACACACCCTGAAACCCAAGACGAGCCAAATACCAAACCTAAGGCACAAAAACAAAAATTAATTTAATTAAAATTTGTATAAATTACTTATAAAATTTAAAATGGTGACATAAATTTTCAAATCACTGATCATCCAGGCATAGATAGCATCTCGGAATGCCCTCATCACAAGAAAAAAGAAATCCCCCTCTCATTCGGCTGATTCCACCATGATTTAGTGGAATAAGAACCAACACCTTCAATGGGGGAACATAAAATTAAAATGAGAGGAGGATAATAGGATCATAGATTATTGGTGGGTGATACATAACTTGAATGGTTGTGAAAATTCCTCAAGAATAGCCAAGAGAAAAGAGGAACCAAGGGGGGAGAGGGATGGGTCGGTGCACACCTGTGTGCTAAGAAAGGAAGAAAGGATTGGGTTAACCATAAAAAACACAATGGGTAAATTTAGAAACATTTTCACTAAAAAATCCCACTGATTGGCCGGTGAGCTCCAACCATGGCACTAGGCCACTACATGGGCCACTGACTATCTGGTGGCTAGCCTGTGGCTTGTTGGTGGCTACAAACTATAACCAACCTATAGCCTTTCCACCATGGATAGACTATGATTCTTATTTAACACTCAATAAAACTTCATGATCCACCATTAAATTTCTAAAAACACTATTTTAGGTTTTCAAACCCTCATAATTCCATTTTGATCCCCAGTTCAAAATTCGTCCCATCCACTATTTCACAAATTCAAATTCCTCTTGAATTCTAAATGCCCATATAGATGCAAGGAATTATATTTTTTTATTTTAGATTGGTTTTAAAGTAAGATAATTCTTCTTTTAGTTAACTTAATTAAATTAATGATATATGAATCAACATTATACTTTATTTTGGTATAACATCATTTTATGCTTAAAAATGGAATTTTTCTAAAAATTATATTTGTTACAGTTTGAATACTTATATTAAAATTAATTCTTACCAATTATGGAAATTGAATATATTAAAATGTATTTTTTTTTGAATTAGGTGGTTAAAATTTGGTTATAATTTTAATTTCATTTTTGTTCATTATGAATAATAACCTTGGAGAAACTTCACCACCATGGTAATGGTTAAAATAGTTAACGAGGGGGTTAAAACTAAGAGGCATGGTTTAAAATATCATAAAAACTTGTTAAAATTTGATTTTATTAGTGTATTTCAACTCATACTCAAACTATATTCAAAATAGAACAATTTTGTGCCACTTTACTTTGACAAATACATATAATATATTTAAAAGTTTTAAGTATTTACAAGTGTGGCACTCCCCTCGCTTATTAAAGGGCACCTTATCTTCGCACTACTTCACACCATTTGAACCAAATAGATCTTAAAATCCATAACCAAATCCATTCCCAACTATCCTACCTACACCTTAGAGGTTATGGAATTATCAAAAGACTAATCCTAGAAGGTTTAAGGTTTAATCCAAAGAGAGATATCTGAGTAGGAGGTATAAGTCCAAACAGATCTATTTCAAGTTTATTTCTTCTTATACATCCTTAAAATATTTTATAACTACTAAAAAATAATTAAATCAATATATTCTTTATAATAAAATGTTATTATATTGATTAAAATAATCTTTTTATCAATTTTCTATCCTATGGGGAATGAAAAAATCCCCCACGTGTATGTGTGGACTACCACCTCCATGAAGTGATGTGTTTCATTTTTTATCACCACTTTACAGGACTGGTTCTAAAGATAAAATTAATGAATATATAAAATTTTCATTATATTATTATGATTATATAAATATAATATATTACCTAGCTTCTTACCCTTTCTATCTGTTGGAAAATTATAACATTGCTCATGCATACGTGTGGAATACCACCTCTAGGAAGCAATGTGATTTATTTATCATTACCGCATCACATGGTTGGTTGTAAGGATGAATATAATGAATAAATATAACATGTATTCTATAATTATGATTCTAGAAAAGTAAAATATTTTATACCTTATTTCTTTTCCATCCACTAGAAAAATTAAAATGTTGCTCGTGTGTATGTGTGGACTACCGCCTCCATGATACAACATATTTCATTTTTTACATACACATTCTATGGATAGTTATAAAAATGTTTTTAATGTATAAAAATAATATTTTTTTAATGATTAATTTTATGTAGATTATGTAACCTTGTTCCCTTTGACCATATTCAACCTATTGAATTCATTTTGGACTCATAAACCAAACATCCTCCAAATGAACAATATGAACTTAACCATTTTAATAACTAAAAAAACATAATAAAAAATGAAATAAATAGAATAATGATAAGGAATTAACATTAAAAAGTTCCTAAGAAATTTAAAAACTAATATTAGTTTATTAGTCATGAGGTTATACTTATAAAAGAAATGAGTTAGAACTCGATGTAAGTAAATTTATTTTTAAAATATTATTTTAAAATATTCCTTCTAATTCGTTTTATTCCATGAAAAGGTACTTTTAATTTTTTTAATATTGTTATTATTTATGCTTCAAATGTTTATAAAGGTCAAATTTTAATATTTTTTTTACTTTTTTATAGATGATTAAAAATGAATCTTTTCAACGTTTTCTGTATAAGTTTTTTTGAATTTTTAAAAAATTATTGAAGAATATTTTTTAACATATACGACTTGAACACCCTTTCTAACCATCATAGACATTATTTGTTATCATAATTCATCTATAAGTTAACATGGTTTTTCAAGGAAAAACCTATTCTTATTCTTATAGGGATTTTTAGTTTTAAAAAGTTTCTAAGGAAATATAAATGTATTCTCATTTGTATGAGATATCATAAAGTGTTATTACTTATTGAATGCCAATTCAAATGAGTTTTACGGTTAACGTGAAATCTACATGTGTTTTATTCATGATACGGTTCTTGGAAATTTTATATGAATAATGGGTTATCTCGATATAACTCTGATGGTGGGTGAGATCAATATAGCTCTCTAATGCATTGGGTAAAGTGATAGAGTTTATCAGAGATAGGTTACTCCTAAGAGATGTGAGAATTATCTGGTTAGGTGATTCCATTATAAGGGTTCTTATAAGGTTAAATGTAAGGATAACATCCCAAGTTACCTAGATGATCTTATTGTAATGTTTTTTTAATGGAAATATTTTTATTTCAAAATGTAAACAAATGACCTTATTTTTATAAGAACAGTTTATGATACCTTTAAAGGTGAAATGATTGTTTTTAAAGAAAAGTAATCATGAGTTTTCATTTTTTTCCAAAAAATCCTCATTATTATGATTTTTAATTTATGAATTATTATGAAATTTTTATGAAAAATATTGAGTAATTAAGTTATCTTCATGGATAAGTAATTGAATATTTGAGCTTAAAGTTTATTATAAAAAAAGGAAAACATTCTTATGGATTTTTTAGGTTTACCAATGGACTAGAAGGTTTATTTTATTTTATGTCCCTTATTGAGATTTTTTTGATCATCCCATGTTTACAAATATTTTTAATAGATATTAAGGATGAGTAGTTCTGGAAATAAAGTCATAGTTCCAGTTATGAGGGTTACCTTGAATGAAGAAAGTGCATATTTATAAAGAATATTTTTTTGTGGGAAAACTAGATAGTATGATAAAGTTTCCACTTTTTAATATAAATAATTTACTAATTCTCTAAAACTATAAACCAAACAAGATATTTAAGTTTTAAAAAATGAAATATATTCCATAAATCATGTAATTTATGGGATAATGATGTGCAAAATGTAATAGTTGGTATCATAAAAATGGTTTGGATAAATTTAGAGGTCAATATTTTGTTAAAATATTTGAAAAACTTTAAGGGTTAATAGATTGGTTTGGGATCATAGGTAATAATTCTTCTATAACCTTAAAAATTAGTATGTTAAGATGAATTAGGTTAATAAGTATAAGAGAACCAAACTTAAGATAACCTAGGTTGAACATATGGAAAATAAAAAGTGTCTTAAACTAAGGAAAGGGTATCTTAGAGTAATAAATTTAAAAGATAGAATAATCAAATTTATTTAGTTTTTCACTCGGATTTTCTTAAGAAATTATTTCTGATTGAATTATAAAATTATTTCATCAGTGTAAAAGTTATTTTTCAAGAAGGACGTGAGAAAGTAAAACACAAATATCCTTTATATTCTAGAGTATTACCTTGAAATAATAATTACAAAATCTTGATCATGTGAATTATAAACCTTATATAGTATTAAAATTACATTTAAAACACTTTATAATGTATTAAACTCCACTTTTTTTACTTCAATATCATAATGAAAATTGGGATAAATATGAATATGTTTAAAAAAAAACTCTCTCATCATACCTATTTTGAAAAATACCATAAGTGAATTTATCATGTTTTTACAATATATGAATTAGAAAAAGGATTTCCAAGCCTCTACTCTGATACAAAATAGGGTGACCTTTAGGTAGCTTATGTATTTTTCTTGTTATCTAATTTATTATTATTATTATAAACACCAACCCTTATTTGAAAAACTCAATTCAAACCACATTATAAAGTATTATAGGAAACAAGTTCAAGATGATGTATGAAATATATATATATTAAAAACATGGTATTGTTTAAAAATTTCAATCTTTGTTAATATCCATTTCAATAAATATGTAATAAATGTGCATGGTTAAAGGAAGCAGAGGAACTTATCAAGGTTTTGAGGAATTATGACAATATATAGACTCAACCATGTAGATCATGGATAATCAATCTTTAAAATTGGTATTGGAATGATAGGGGATATACATTTCAAAGGTATGAGTTATTTATGTTTAAAGTAGAAAACATTATTAGATTGAGATTAAATAATTTTATGATATCATTTATATTTTTGATTGTAGAAAGTAAGTATTAGGGAATAAGATGGAAAATCTTGGATCAAGGTTTTTGAAGAAAGGTAAATGATTGCATTATTTATATACATAGTTCCAAGAGTTATGATGTAGAGTTATCTTATATAAGGGTTGATAAGTTTAAGGATAGTTATAAGTTTAAATGTATAGATACCTTTTTTCAGGCTTTATGTTATTATTATTTCAAGGTGATTATTGATATTTTGAAGGGTGTTTATTGGATTTTAAAAGATTATTGAGGTATACATAACCATTAGGTTTAGCATGTAATTTAGTGTGGTGATTATTTGGGGAAGAATGATATTGTATTTTGGGGACATACATTTAAAGGCATAGATCTCTTTTTGGGTTAATACATTCTCAAATGTTGAGGTAATTATGGTTAATTGGGATAAAAGGGTTATTAAATTTTGAGAATAAAAGTTTTATCATATAGATAACCATGATATTGAAAATTTATTTGGTGACTAAGTGATTAAAATTATTTTTTAAGAAGTTCAATATTTTTTCAACATTATATGATCAGGGTAAAAAAATATTATTGGCTAATATGGGGTTTTATTTGAGGTATAAAGGTTGATTTAAATTTTAGAAGCATATTTGATTTTATTGCGACTTTATGGTGATTCATGTTATTTATGGAAAACTTAACAAATTTTAGAGATTACATGAATATGGAATATATATTTCTATTATGTGAATTTATGAGTGATTAATGTTGTTTGGAGATAAATGTTAAGTTGATCTTGGAATAATATATGATCAAATATTTATGATTTTTAGGTTTAAATTTTGGTCTAACATATTTTGAAGAGTTTTAATATTATTTATTTATGTAATGATTTAAGATTAAATTTGGGTGTTATTTTTGAGGATTTGAAGATTAATATAGTATTTCTTCATCTAAGGGTTTATTATTATTAGATATTATCTAAACTTTTTCTAACCACTTTTGGATTTGATTAATGGATAGAAACACGAGAAATAATTTTCATCCTTTTTTTGATCTTATGATCCATTATAAGTTTATTTTTTCACTTTAAGAATGAAAAATTCATCATGGTTATGAGATAAAAAGAGGTAAAAAACTGATCAAAACTCAAATGAAGGATTAAATTATGGAAATAAATCAAGTAAGTATATTTTATCTTATTTTTTATCTAGATGGTAAAATAATTCCTCAACTCAAGAAAGAAGAATATAAATATGTTTATTCTTATATAGAAAATATCACCCAGTTATCAAGGCATACATTTGGAAACCTATTCACAAGTATGACTCTTATAAGGATATATAAATTGTTTAAGAAATATTTAGTAAATTATATGTTTCCTAGTATTAACATAGACATTAAATTCATTTTTAAAAGGAAATGTTATTAATGCGGTTTCCTTAAAAACCATTTAAAAACACTAAAAGGTATTTCTTACCACTTCCATATTTTTTTACATTGCATATTAAATATCTTTTCCGCTGTTTTAACATTCCATTATTAAGGATCCTTTTAAATTAATGGTTTTTGAAGTTTTCTTCCATTCCTTGTAATTAATTTTTAATTTTTTTAAATCCTTTATTTATCGAACATGAGATAAAATTGAAAGGATGAAATTCCTTTACATGGGTAGGGGGTATAAGACCTTGTGATTTTATTTTATATTTCATTAAATGAATACTATGTTTGATAGCATGTAGCACACAAAACACCAGGATTAAATGAACCATGAAATACATTAGAAATATTATTATTTAAATATGAACATTATAACCTTGCTATTGGATTTCTGGGTATGAACATGATTAACCACATTATGAAATATATATAGAAGTGTTTTTCATAATAAAAATGTATTCATCAATGCATAGTGTTTCCAAAAAAAGTGTGTGCAATAATTGACGTTTGATTGTGGGTGATTGAGTGTGGTTGCACAATTTTTCATGTTTGGTTTACCATTTTTTCTTCATGGAAACACCCAATAGATCCCACATCCATAAAAAGTTATGGGAATGATTTCTAATGGCATACAATCATTGGGGATTTAAACCCAATGATTCTTAAGAACTAACATTGTTTGAGAGGATGTGATATCAGACTCATCACACCCTTTTAGGGGGAATTATTTCGTACTATGATACTCTCTTATAAATTTAAGATATGTTTGTGAATCCTTCCCAAATACCAACATGAGAATAATTACCCTAATAAAATGACCGGGTGTTGAATCCCTATACATGAGAATGAAACCATATGTATGTATTAGTGGTTATCCATATTTTTCCTGTTATTGCTTAATAATGAAATAATGGTTATATTTTGAAGTCATATAACTATTCACTCTAGAGTTTAATTCAGTCTAGAGAGGTGATCAGTGTTTTGGTATTGGACCTACAAGAGGCATCCTATATATCCAATGTGAAAAGAAATCAAAATATACATAGTTTATATAGGATCATTCCATCCAGTTTAACATCATATAGAAATGACGTATATGAGGGTATTTAAGAATTGGGTATGGAACTTAGGCTTTAAAAAGGTTCCCTATATATCCTATTTATAATAGGTTTTAGATTCCTCATAGTTCAGTTTAATCTTAACCTACTGATGGGTGATAAAAAATAATCAATTCTCATGATGATTATTCACCTAGAGTTTAGGATATATAGGGACTTATAAAAATATGGATGACCATGTTTAGAGGCATTTTTATCATCATGTTGACATGATTATATTGGATCTCTAATCCCATGTGAGTTTCACTCTACGTGAGAAACAAGAGATAATAGAATATCAAACATGTCGCAATAAATAAAAGATAAATTCATATGAGACTTAAACAATGATTTAACCTTGATATTTAAGTGGGGATTACACATTGAGGTTTCCCTATTTGGGAAATTTTTATTATTCTATTATCACAATAATTTCAAATCCCTAAGCTCATGTGAATCATGCTGGGTGTGACAAATAAGAGATAACAAGGGGTTGAACTCATTGTATATAGGTGCAAGACTTACACGTTGAAGTAGCCATGATGTTTGTGTGGGGATTACACATAGAGACTACTATGATTGTAGCATACCTGACACTAGTAGCTTGAAGATGGTTCCTTATTTAATATATTGGAATAATATACAAGAAATCACATCCTAAACGACCAAATATTTTAGTAGTATTGTAAAACTAGACACATACATGATTACACTTTAATACAAAATTTACAACATAATTTTTTTCAAAAATATCATTATTACATATAGAATATTCTTTCATATCTTTCATAGTACACTTAATGGATTTCTAATAAAGGAAAAAAATAAGGGTGAGCTCAAATTATCAGTAAGGGTTAAGTACAATAGAAGCAACCATGAATCAATGAGCATAATCAACATGGAAATATAAATAACTGAACTCACATTCCATTTAAATAATTTGACCAGAACAATAAATATATCAATGTAAATAAATAAAAACAAATTTAATTTAATCAATAACATTACTATCATTACTAGATAAGGAATAATCAATATAGTAATGTAAATAACTGAAAACAAATGTCATTTAATCAATAATCTGAGAATAAAATGAATACAAAGATAAAATCATATATAAAATATCATAGATAATAATAACTACATTGTTATTGAAGTAAAAACATAATTGTTGGACGTCATGTTTCCCAGACACATGATACCTCTACTGTCAAGTTCTATCCTCAAGACAGTTTAAAACTGATGGGTAGAAACCCATTTAACTAAGGCTAGCCAACTAATTTGTCCCACGAGGCTACCAATGCATCAAGGGGATATCTATAAATAGGCCCCAACCATTTACTTCATGTCTAAATCATTCCTAATATATTTAATAATAATAAAATTTATAAATAATGTTCCCTATCATTAAACATATGTATTAAATAATTAATACAGATTTATCAATATTTATCTAGATAAAAAAATGACATTCAATGTAGAACATCATATCTATAAATGATATATGGTTTAAAAAATAAACATATCCATGATAAATAATATTTATATTTAGGGGAAATTTAATGTTCAATGATAATAGGATAGTAAACATTTCATGAGAAAGTTATTGATTATAAAAATAAATCAAGGATGTGAATGTCAATATTATCATTGGTCAAAATAATCATAAACCATCTAGAGGAAGAATAAGGATTCTATCAATATAATATATCCCTAATAGAGTATATTTAAAATAAATTATTGTTTTCAATGATTAATATAAATACCATAAAAATAAATTTAAAAATATTCTTCAGGAAAATATCTATTTCAATTTGAAAATCACTTTTAAAAACATAAAACATTTTAAAAATACTTTTATTTGAAAATCAATTTTAAAAACTATGAATTTCCAAAATATTCAAGAAAAAATTTTCTTTAAAAATAACCTTGTAAACATGAAAGTTAATTTTCAAATAAATTTTGGTCATGATGATGGGTAATTCTATATATGATGTATATATTAAAAAGAACAATTCTTTTTCACTGTAAAAAGGTTTGAAAAGTTACTTGTTTGGAAAATGATAAGAATATTCCTTTAAAAAATATTATATAAAAATTAAAAATTGGTAAAAATGTGTTTAATAAATCATTTTTAAAAGGTTAAAAATATTTTTGAAATCATTTTTAGAAAACATGGTTTTGGAAGAAAATGTATTTTTCACCGAAGATAAAAATGGAGTTGGATTTTATTAAAAGTATTTTTCAATTATTTTAAGCACCAAAGAGTAGAAAAAATGGTATTATTACTTAAAAATATAATTAATAACTATAGGATAATAAAATAAAATTGTTTTATTATATAATGATCAAATAATTTCCTTCAAATTAAATTCAAGAATAAACCACCTTGATTAGAGTGAGATTGTGAAATAAACCCGTACAATGATCATAATGTTGAAGTGAGAATTAATAAATGAATAGATGATATGTATAAACTATAATCATATATAAAACAAGTTTAAATAAAAAATAGTAAAATAAAAAGTCATTACGCACATAATCTTAGCATGACATAATTAATGGAGTATAAGTTTAACCGAATGAATGAAAATTGAGTTAAGAAAACCCTTACCTTATGCTTCCTTTTGATTGAATGTGATTTAACCTCCTATATAGTTATTTTAAAAAGTTATTAACTTATAATAGAACTATATTAATGTTTATAATATCATACATGGACCCTTTATAACATCTTATCACCCGTTCATTATTATTCTTTCATTATTCCCATTATTTCAGGTGTTAATTTCCTTGTTTTCTCATTCGTTCTTTGTCATGAAAATTATGATTATTATGCATATTATATAGTCATATCATATAAATAATAATAATAATTAAATAATTATAATATTTTTACTTCAATTATACTTTTAAAACCAATCATGAAATATGGTTTTGAGAAATGAAGTACGTTATGATCATGGAGATGGTAGACCATATGTACGCATGAGTAACGTTTTCATTTTTCAATGATCATCATAAAAAGAAGGTAATTAATATTTTGTAATTATATAATGATAATAATATCATAAATACCATATTATTTCTTTTAAATATAATTATATATATCATCAGTGTGGTGTGGTGATGTAAAGAGAGTCGCATCGCTTCGTGAAGGCAATAGTCCACACATACACAAGAAACGTTATCATATTTCAGTGTAAGAAAGAAAATGATATATTATCTTTTAATAATGATAAATATGTCATGAATATAATACTTATTTAATTCAATCACATATATTAATTAACTTTAACCCTATCACATTACATGTAAAGAGTTAGTGAAATATGAATCACATCGCTTTGCGAGTCGATTGTTCGTTGTACATACGAGTGACGTTTTCATATCCCCTACGAAATGGGATATAAAAAGGTATATATGATATAATGACTCTAGAGTTATAATTATGTTATAAATATAATATATATACTTCATATGCATCATTATATCCAATCATTAGAGGTGGTAATGGAAAAACGAATGACATTGGTTCGCGAGGTGGTTGTCCGCCATACATACGAATGATGATTTCACAACCCATTTGATGGAAGTGGAGTTAGTTGTAGGTCAGGAAATTAACACAAAAAATATTAGTATATTTAATATATTTAATTTATTATATCATCATGTTTTAATAAAAATTTATGGATTTGGATGAATAAATAAAATAAAAACACTTTTTGATGAACGTTACCACTTCTCCGGGTATCCTCCTCAGGTTTGCACCGAAGCCTTACTAGGTGGATTTCTTACATTAATAAGGATTATAGGATTATAAGAGGGAATTATTTAATTTATTTTCTAATGTATTGGCTGAACCAAAAGGGGTTTAAGGTGTGAATAAGAGAGGATATAGGGTGGCCTTTTACAAGTGAGGTGAGTGGCACACTTGTAATTTTTGAAAAGATTCAATTACTCTCATATTTTTATCATGAAAAAAATGGTCTATTATTGAACCTATAAGATATAATTTTGAAATAGGTCTATCTAATGGGTGTTTTAAAAGTTTTTGGGTCATTTTTAAACCTTATCATTTTAGTTTAACCCCTGGTAAATCCATTTTTACCTTAATCGCGATAAATGATTTTTATTGTTTTTACTATTCATTTTGGTCAAAAATTAAGTTTTAACTTATTATAAATTAGAAATTATGATGATTAAAAATATGTAATTCATTTTTCTAAATTTAATTCACATAAGTGGGAATATTTAATTTAAAATTAACCCTGCAAACGTGACGAGAAAACATATTTTTAAAGAGAAAATATTCAAAAGTTTACAAAGTTTTTATATAAAAATTAAATATGAAAGTTATTAAAATATCATAAATTGATTGATATAAAATTTAACTAATTTTAATTTATAAAAAATAAAAAATTTAATTTAACATTATAAATTATTTAAACGAAAAGATAGTTTTCAATTAAAATTCATTATTCACTATTCATCAAAAAATGAAACATTTCAGATGAATAAAAAAAATTCACTTTAAGATAATTTTTATATTATAATTTAAAAAATTAAGTTCATTTTATCAAATAAATTTTATAAAATTGGTAAAAATTAATTTTAAATTATATGCACAAAGGATGACTAAACCGTCTTTTAGAAAAAATACAGTTTTTTCAGAAAACATTTCATTTTATTTTAAATGATTATTATTTTATTTATAATCAATAAATAACCATAATTTTAATAATTTATTTAGTAATATTCATACCCTATAATTTAATAGTTATTTTATAATAGTATACTATACTACAATTCATTTAGACTCAGGGTTGCGTGTTCTGAAAACCATCAAAGAGATTAAATTTAAAGAAATATATTTTGTGGGTTATTTAATCTTAGTGTTGAGTGTTTCATATGTTATCGAATACAATGTTATTATTTTATAATTTTGGGGTGTTACATTCTCCCCACTTTAAATAAATTGTGTCTTCATAATTTAAACTTGATATTGGTAATCAAGGGTTTTATATTTTAAAATTAATTTGTTAAAAACCCACATAGTAAAAAAATTTAATAAAAAATACACTTAATAAGAGATAAAGAGAAGTACCCAGGTCATATGGAATAAAAAATTACTAGGTTTCCAAGTATGATAACATTGGTGGAAAGTTAAGATATGTACATGTAAGAAAAGTGTAAAAAATTATAGTGAGTGATTGAGGTCATTGATCACAAGAAAGTGAACGATCAATGGAAAGTTAAGGGCCTAAAAACCATAAATTTATGATGATTTAAAAGACTATATGATTTATTAAATATGAATGTAATAGGATAATTTTTTTTCAATATCCTTTTATTAAATTTGAGGAATTATTTTACTGTCTAAGAATATAATGAAATATACTTACATTATACATTTATATTTCATAATCACAATTTCATACTTTGTTTGTGCTTAGATCAATTTCCAATACATCCCTTACACCAAGAAATGAATATCTAAAAATGAATATTTTATTCTCGAATCACTAAAATTTACTTTTAATGGTTTTCAAGATTAATAAAAGAGTGACAAGTCTTTTTTTCTATCTCTAACTATTTTCCAAAACTAATATGGTTAGAACAAGTTATCCAATATAATAAATTAATTTCTAAACCTCAAAATTAACACCGATAGTTCAACATTAATGCTTATTTTTCAAATTGTTTAACTAAAAACAATGACATATTAATAGAAACATCATGTAGGCTAGTGGTAGATGCTAAACTGTTATCATCATTCAGTCATGAGTTCAAGCCCCACAACCATGATAGATGCGAAAAGTTGTCACCCATCAAATATGTTGTCCTTTTTCAAAACTATATTAATATTATTCCTATAACATTCCCAAAAAAATATGATGGACATATTTGAGATGAAATTAATCACTGGATAACATTTTTACTAAGGTTTTAAATACAACCCTTTTTTCCCCAAAGTCTAATAATCTTATTTGGCTATTATTACAATGTCATTAATGATTATATTAACCCCAAAGGTTATCAATACCTCCAAACTCATGTCTATAAAATATAAAGAAATTATTACCCAAATAAAATTTTCACTAAAAAATATACTAAACCAATGGGCTGTATTGCTATAAATTTCTCCCTAAACATTTTTAATCTTGGTAGACTCTCATCACATATAACCTACAAAGGTAATTTAATACTTTGAACTTATGATCAATCATAAAATCATAAACCCATGGTGGTATCCATAACTCTTATCTTAATTAATACACATATGATTATAAAATTTAACACAATCCTTATATGTTTCATAATTCTTAACACCAAAATACCATTGATAAAAATACTTTTACAATTTAATTTTTAACTCCAAATAAAGAAAATACTTCATCCATTTTATTTACACATAGGTTTTTCCTTGGTATAAGGTTTAACATTTAGAAGAGGTAATTGAATTGGATAATTCCTATGTTCTCTAAATTTATTAAAACAAACTATAAATGGATCCTTAGGATGAAATTTATTTCCTTCTATCATACTCTTCATTTTTCCTCAGTAATTATTTGATTTATTCCCTTAATTTCTAGATATAAATCATTTTAACATCCCATTGATATACTTTACTGGGTGTCTCCATCACTTGATCTCTTGAATAACTCTTTCCATCTCTTCTTTGGTGAGTCTAGGAGTTGGTTAAGGTAATTTTTGTTAATCATGTTTCCAGAAAACTGATTAAAAATAGTCATAATATCTTTTACTCCAATCCTCATCCCATTTGGTTTCTCATATTCACCACATTTTCCTTCATATTCGATATTAATATGATTCCTTGTAGTTATATCCATTGACTAAAACCAAAAATCATACTGTGGTCAATAATAACCATTATGGGAAAACCATAGAATCATTTAGAAGATTTCTAAATCATGAGACATTATTTTAAATATAATAAAACTTAGGTTTAACTGAGGCTATTAATTATCATTATCTATTCAAATCCTTTATAATGGTTTGTAAAGAAAATGTGAATTATCCCAAGTCTATCCCTCAGGAGTGTCAAACTGGGTGAACAATAAGGCCCATTTTCATGCAATAGGTGATGATCGAGTGAAGCCCAATATACCCTTTTTGGAGTTATTACTCTTAGTAACATCTATGATAGAACCACATAAACTTTTATTATCCATAAATGGATTCATTTCAAGTAAAACCACTTAATCACTTCATTAACAAAACTTTATATTGTTCTATACACTGATCCTCAAATTATATCATAAATTTATGTTCCCTAATCAATGTTTTCGTTAATCTAGTTCCCAAATATTCTACTAAACTCACTCCTATACTAATTTTAGTTACCCCAACCCTAGGAGAAAAGAGCTGATTACTTATTTAATACATTGGAAGAAAATATAAGGAATCACATCCTGAAGTACTGGATAACTTAGTAGTATTGGTAAACTAGATACATACATGATTACATTTGAATAAAAAAATTACAACATAATTTTTTTTTCAAGAATACCATTATTACCTCTAGAATATTCTTGTACATATTTCATAGAAAACTTCATTGATTTCTATTAAAGTAAACAAAATAAGGGTGAACTCAAATTCCTAGTAAGGGTTGAGTACAATGGAAGAAATTATAAATCAATGAGTATAATCAACATGTAAAGGTAAATAACTGAAAGCACATGCCATTTAAGTAATTTGAATAGAAAACTCAATATGAAAAGGAAAATAACTAAAAACTCATTCAATTTAGTTAGTAACACGACTATCATAACTGGATAAGGCATAATCAATATAGAAATGTAAATAACTGATAACACATGTCATTTAATCAATAAACTAAGATTGAAATTAATCTAGAGATAATATCATAGAGAAAATATCATGGATAATAATAAATAAATTCTTAATTAAGGAAAATCTTAATCATTGGATGTCATGTTTCCCAAGCACATGATACCTATACTATAAGGATATATCCTTAGGATAGTTTAAAACTAAAGGGTAGAATATTATTTAACTAGGGATATCTAATTAATTCATTCCTCCAGACTATCGATGCATCAAAGATATATCTATAACTAGGACCCACCAATATATTTAATGTACAAATAATTCCTAATATATTAAATATTCAATAAAATTAATAAAAAATGTACCTTATCATAAAATATCCATATTATGTAAAGAATATAGATTTATCAATGTTTCCCCATATAAAAAAATGAATTTCAATGTAGAATACCGTATGTAGAAATTATAGGTAGATTAAATAATAAATATATCCATGATAAATAATATTAATATTTAGGGGAAATTTAATGTCCAATGATCATAGGAAAGTGAACATTTCAATGGAAAATTATTGCATACAAAAATGAATCAAGTGAATGTCAGTACTATCTTTGGTCAAAATGATCATAAACCATACAGAGGAAGAATAATGATGGTATCAATACAACATATTCCTAGTGGAGTGTATGTAAAACAAAGTTTTTTTCTCATTGAATAATATAAATATCATTAAAATATCTTTAAAAAAAAATTCATGAGGTAAATATCATTTTTATTTTGAAAATCACTTTTTAAAACATAAAACATTTTGATAATCCTTTTCATTGAAAATCTATTTTAAAAGATATGAATTTTCAAAATATTAGGGAAAAAGTTTCCTTTAAAAATAACATTATAAACTTTCAATGCAAGCTTCAATTTTTTTGGTCATAATGGTGGGTAATTCCTTGTATGACATATAAGTTATAAAGAACATTCCTTTAGCACAGTAAAATTGTTAGAAAAATTCCTTGTTCAGAAAATGACCAAAATATTCATTTCAAAAAAAATTTAAAAATTAAAAATAGGTAAAAATTTATTTAATAAATCATTTCAAAAAGGTTAAAAACATTTTTTAAAACATTTTTCTAAAACAAGGTTTAGGAAGAAAACAGATTTCTGACCGAAGAGAGAAATTAAGTTGGATTTTATTAAAAACATTTTCTCAATTATTTTAAGCAATAAAGCATGGAAAATGGAACTATTACTTGAAAATAAAATGAATAAATAGAGGATATACAAATAAAATGGTTTTATTAGACAATTATCAAATAATTTCTTTCAACTAAAATTTAAGAACAAACAATCTTGGTTAGAATGAAATTATAAAATAAACCCTTACAATGATCATAACATTGAAGTGAAAATTAATCAATGAATCAATTATGTGTATCAACTATAAGTACACATAAAATAATTGTAAATAAAATATATTATAATAAAAATTCATTACACACATAATCTTAGCATGACATAATCAATAGAGTAGAAGTTTAACCCAATGAATGGAAATTGAGTTAAGAAATCCCATATCTCACACTTCCTTTTAGTTGAATGTTATTTAACCTCATATAAAGTTGTTTTAAACCAGATATTAACTTAATACTAAAACCATATTAATATTTATAATATCATATATGGTCTTTTTACAATATCGTATCACCTATTCATTAATAATCTCTCATTATTCCCATTGTTTCAGGTGTTAATTGCCTTGTTTTCTCATTTGTGATTTGTCATGAAAGTTTAGATTCTTGTGAATAATATTTAGTTATATCATCTCCTAAATTATAATATTGACATAATTATCATATTTTTATATTAATTATAATTTAAAAAACAACCATAAAATACAGTTTTGAGAAATGAAGTATGTTACGATCATGGAGAAGGTAGGTCATACGTACACATGAGTAACGTTTCCATTTTTCAATGATCATCATAGAAAGAAGATAAGTATTTTTTTTATATAATAATAATAATATCATAAATATAATATTATTTCTTTAAATATACTTATATATATCATTTGTGTGATGTGGTGATGAAAAGAGAGTCACATCGCTTCGTGAAGGCAGTAGTCAACATACACACGAGCAACATTATCATATTTCAGTATAAGAAAGAAAATGATATATTATCTTTTAATAATTATAAATATTTCAAAAATATCATAATTTTTTCATGTATATCACATATATAAATTAAATTTATCTTTATCACCTTCCTTGTAATGTGTTTGTGAAAAATGAATCATATCGCTTTGTGAGGCGATAGTCCTCCGTGCCCACAATCGACGTTATCATATCCCCTACGGAATGGAATGTAAAAATTTATGTACAATATAATTAGTCTATAGGTATAATTATGTTATAATTATCATATATATAATTTATATTCATCATCATACCCAACCGAAAGAGGTGGTAATGGAAAAAAAGACAACAGTTCATGAGGTGGTAGTCTTTTATACACACAAACGATGATTTTGTAACCCATTTTATAGAAGTGGAGTTGGTTTTAGGTCATGAAGTTAAAATAAAAAACATATCAGTATGTGGAATATAATATGGTTATTATATCATCATGTTTTAATAATAATTGAAGGAGGAGGAGAAACAAATAAAATAAAAAAGCTCATTGAAGAATGTTACCTCTTCTTCAAGTATCCTCCTTAGGTTTACACCAAAATCCTTCCTAGGTATATTTATTACAAAAATAATAATTCTAGGATAAAATTAGGGAAGTTTTTAATTTATTTATCTAGGTATTATCTAAACCAAAAGGTTTTGAAGGTGTGAAGAAGAGATGAGAGGGGGTGTCCTTTTATAAGTCAGGTGACACACTTGTAATTTTTGAAAAGATTCAATTAAACCCACATTTTTATTATTAATCAAGGATAAAAAACAATACATTATAGAAACTATAATATATAAAGTATAAATATTTCTATCCAATATGTTTTGGATAAGTTGGTGGGTTATTTTTTACCCTGGTCTTTTTAGTTTGACCCCCCCGATAAATCTTTTTTTACCTTAATCACGGTAAATAATTTTTATTGTTTTCACCATTAATTTTGGTCAAAATTTATGTTGAGTTTATTATAAATTATTATGATTCAAAATAGGGAATATATTTTTCCAAATTCGATTCATATAATTAGTAAAATTTAATTTAAAATTAATCTCACAGGCACGATGAGAAAGCCAGTTTTCAAAGAGAAAATATTGAAAAGTTTAAAAAGTTTTTATATCTAAATTCAATATTAAAATTATTCCAATAAACTAAATTAAATTAATTTATATAAAATTGAACTAATTTTACTTTAAAACCAATTAAAAATATAATTTAACATTATAAATTATTTAAATGAAAAGGAAATTTTCTTTAAAATTCAGTATTTTTCACTATTCATGAAAAAATAAAATATTTTAGAAGACTCCCAAAAATTCACTCTATTATAAATTTTATATTATGATTTAAAAAATTAAGTTCATTTTATCATTTTTTTTCTAAAATTGGTAAAAATTAATTTTAAAATATGTGCGTAAAGCGTGACTAAACCATCTTTTTGAAAAAAATACATTTTTTAGAAAATATTTCTTTTTATTTTAAATTATTATTATTTTATTTATAATCAATAAATAAAAATAATTTTAATAATTTAGTTAGTAATATTCATAACCACCAATTTAATAACTAGGTTATAATGGTATACTATATTATGGTTTATTTAGACTTGGGGTTGTGTATTCCACAAGCTTTCAAAGAGATTAAATTTAAAGAAATATATTTTGTGGGTTATTTAAGCTCAATGTTTCATTTTTTATATAGTAAAAAATAAAATATTCTTATTTTATAATTTTGGGGTGTTATAATGATATTTTTAGGTATGATTACCAATATCATAGAGAATATGGTATCGATCTCAGGACTTAAGAAGGTGTCCATCATATCCTATTTGTAATTGGAATCAGAGTCCTAATAATTTAGTTAGGTTCCTAATCTACTGATGGATGAAGAGAAATGGTTGAATCATAGGAGGTGAGTCCCATGGACTAAAGTAGATGTAATTTTTAGGGACTTACACCAAGGTGGATTCCCATGTCATATATCATACCGTTTTCCTATAACAGAAAAGAGTGGGGAACATGAGAGGTCTGTTGAGCGTACTTAGATAGAATGGAGGTCCTTTTGAGGGAATAGATCATATAGGGTTGCATGGGTGCATAAGCTTAGTCCATTATGGATACTCCCTACATAAATGGGGAATGATCATCCAAAGACTCATGGTTGAAGGTTCCTATAGCTTGAGGGTACATATCCAAGTGTACTTGCTTGAAAAGGATGACACATCTAAGGGTGTCTATCTGATAAGGTTGACATGTATGAGAGTGTCCACCTAACATGTATAAGGATATTCATGTGAACCAGGATGAAATTTATGAATTTCATCACATGATCTTCTAGACATGTCTGAGGGCTGTCCTGTGATCTTCCCAACATGTCCAAGGGCCTTCACATTACCAGGAATACATTTCTAGAAGCTTCATATGAATCGAGATGACATGCCCAAAGGTTATCGTGTAATTTGGATGATATGTATGAGGATTGTCCCATGATTTTACCCACATTTCCAAAATACATTGTGTGATAAATGCACTGATCATGCGAATCACAAAATCCCTTTGCATGAAGAAAAATGTATCAAACTTGACATGAATATTTCATCATTTCAAGATTTCATTACATAAACACCTTGATATTTTTTTTGGAATTTTACTACTAAGAAATCATGTGATCTAGATGAAACACTGAAGTTCCTTTAAATTATTCGGCTGACATGACAGAGACCCTTCTCATGATCAACGAGTTGATCAGGTGAATCACATAAACCTATAACATAAACCCTTAAGTCACTCACTATAATTATCATGCGGAAGAATCTTACGATTTTGTGGTCCTTCATTCTAAAAGTTATTCTCTCACCTCTATGTGTGTGTTTCTTCATGTGTTAATGATAGCTTTTATAGGCCTCATCACCCCTGTATCAATACCACTTTTCAAAATGATTAAGTATCATATCTTGGACTGAGTTAGTGAAGGGAATATTCACATAATTTGATAATATATCATGCACTTATCATGATCCAACCCACATTTCATCAATGATGTCATCCTTTTGTCACATGATAAACAATGTCCCTGTGATAACTCCTTCATTACCAGTTTTCTTGAGCCCATGGTTTTTCAAAGGGATTCTCTATGATCAAACCTATATATCTGAGATCATTTATGAGATCAGGTCATTATTTCTAGAAGACTTCATGAGATCAGGCTATATGTTAGAGGGACTTCATGATATCTAGGATGGCATGTGAAAAGTATTTATTTGTGATCCAAGAATTGATCATGTGAATCATGTAATCCCTTCACTTGAAGGTCAATGTAACTCACTTTGAATAAGGATCCCATCATTTCCAAGTTTCTTTTTGCACAAACACCTCAATGATTTTGATAAATTTGTTCACTAATGTGTCACATGATTAGAAATGCTCAACTGAGGGTCTTTATATTATCTCTATGGATTTTCTAAGGGGATTTTTTTGATCAATGAACAAATCACATGGAGAACATATTCCATTAACATGATGTCCAAAGGGTTATGTGACTGCAAGTCATGATGAAGGTTACATGATTCATGTGATCCAAGAGATTGATCTCCATGTATCCTTGCTTCTCCCTTATTCCCCTTTGGGAAAATAATATTTATGATTTGGGAGTTTCTTCAACCCTAAATTTTCTGATTCTCATTTTACGAGCATAAAAAATTATCCCTCTCAGAGGTGAAATATAGAAGAAGGAATGAGGACTTGGTTCTGAGGGAGTAAATGGCCACTTAAGTCTCTTAGACCTCCATTGGTCATTATTCCAAGTATCTCTTAGTCTTTAGAAAGAATTTTGGTATTCCATGAGGTGGTTTATAAATAAGGGCACCAGGGCCCAGCCATTTCACCTTTGAATCAAACCTTCAGATCACTCGACACTTTATCTCTTCCATGTAAATTCTTCACAAGACCATTTCACATGACCACATCATAAGAACAGATCATGTGAGTCAATCACGTAATTTATATCACATAACCATTTTCTTTAGAAAACTCATGAAACCAATCCAATAACTAATCAATACAAAGTTTATTAAACCATGTTCCATGTCCATGGCCATGATGATTCTTTAGGTGATGTAATTGGGTTTTGAGTGGTGACATGATGATTTATGCGATTTTCATGATTGTGCAATGTTAAATCAATTGTGAGTATCAAAAAAGATCATATGATCATGATACATTACATGGTTTACATGACCGTGAGATCCAAAAATGATCACACACTCCATGTGATTCCATCTAATTCATGAATTTTCTACTCATTCAATGATTTTTAAGGTTCTAACTTTGTTTTAATTCATATTTTTTATGTCTTGTCCCATATGGATTCAAAATCATAGACTTCATCCCAAATGGAAACCTGGAGGGATATGATTATTGGAAATCACAATTATGATCCCTGGTATCAGGTATTATCAGAAAAAAAGGTTCTAAAGGGTATTATTTTAATCTATCTCTAGAATTATCCTCTATCACACATACTACCTTTATATGAATTTGGTATTCTGGACACTGTCATCATCCCTTCACCCAACCAAAATCTTCTGGTTTGCTGATTTTTATCTTCTTTTGAGTGTATCTAGGAAATTTTCTCTGAGCATAGCCAATTATTCGTGGCCCCATTATAGGGGTCTTCCCACACATAGAATCACTCTTCTTTGATCTTGAATATTTATGATCTTCCTCATCAGTTGATTTCCTAGATTTACTCAACTATACTTGTTTCCTCTTTGGATAATTTGAAAGGTGTCTAGAGTTTGAAATGGGATCTCTACCATGATGCCAATTTTTCTGATGAATGGTGATGACTATTTTGGGTTAGACAGATATGTATAGAATTTTTTGACCAACTTCACACCAACCACCTATACAAGGTTATGTGGATTTCTAGATTAATCATGCACTATGAACCTGAACTCCTTAGAGAGTTGATCAGTCATTGGTGTCCTAACACCAAATCTTTTCATTTGGCCCACGGGGAAGTAAGAATCATCCTAGGGAATATTTATCTTCTCGAGGGAATACTTCATCTTGGGGAGATGTATGATGAATTACTTCTTGTAATGGAAGTCTAGGATGGACCTAAACAGACCCCAACCTTGGAATAATATATTTTCACCATTGTGATGGAGAGGCTAAAGAAGGAGATGAACCTACGCTCAATAATTTCAGTCAAGGATTAGATCCACATCTCTTTTTATCAAATTGGGGCTTGACCAACTACCATACTTCATCCCTTCCATCCTTATCGACTAGTTTGGGAAAACATGGGATCTTATTGGTCCATTATAGAGGTCATAGAGTATGTTTCTTGGGGATATAAGGTGATACCGGAGGTATCTCCAAGTCTTTGGTTAGTAGGGGTTTTGACTATGTTTTTAAATGGATGTAGGATGTATGTCTTGGAATTTGGGTCAGCACATTAGTGATGAAAAATTAAATGGAAAAGGGTGGCCTCTCAACCTAGCTATTCCAACCCGTTCTCATATTTATCATCTTCTCAACTATATTCAACAAGGTAATACCCATTACCAGGTTAGCAGACCCTTCCAGTTTCTATTTGGATGGAAAGGTGGTCACATTGGGTGTTATCGGTAGTAAAATACCAATAAAATCCCGCATTACATATTCCTTCCTTGACTAATAAATGTTTTTTGGGTCAAGTAAAAACTATTATATGTTCATGTGTCTATAAACATGCTAATAAAACATAATGTGTTTATTTTTTCTCCATACCTCACACCATTCGGGCTGATCATTGATGACCCACGATAGTGGTTTCCTTGACAATAGGTCATACAAAATTTCATTTTAGGATGGGGTTCTTATATCATGTTTAGATTATCTAATCATCAACAATCCATATTCCACTTATATATTTACTGATTAGTTCTACTACACTCAACAAGTGTCTTATCTCCCTTTTGTTGGCGTGTGAGGGGAATGGCATCCTGGGATTATCCATCAATTATGGATGATGTTGGAACAAGAAGATACTAATTCCATGATTTCCTTACCACTTACCAATTATTCTTTTTATCTATCTCAACACTATGAAAAATCATATATGGGATTTTATTCATCTAGTGTACTAAGAAGACCAATTCAACAGGTAAATACACCCTATGCCTCACTAAACCCCTTATTCATGGCCCTGATAGAATTGGTTCAAGACTTAGTAATCCCTTCAGAAAAATTTTCTCATCACAACAGAGAGTCTTTTGATGATCAGGAAAATTTTTATTGGGAAACTTCCCCATCAATATAGATAGTGGATGACACGATAACTAGAGGAGGGTTAGAACATATCATTGGAAAGGGAGAGCAGTCTGTGCCACTCATTTTACTTCTTTATAAGCTAATTCGAGCATTCCTTAGATGGATTAGATACCTGATTATGTATTTACCATTATTCTGTATGCCGATTAACCATCATAAATGGTTGTCGAGAGTAGGATGACATGAAGAATTATTTGGTACTAAATTTGAACCTTAATTATTAATACTCACTTGGAGGAAATTTGTGTTCAAGGGTAGTGCCTCCACTAACTTTATGGTAACCTTGTAGTACGTATGATCAATTCTCAAAGATCATACAAAAACACACTATAAATCATCTTAGCATAACAACTATTTGATTATGAGATAGAGATATGCGACTTTGACAAAGAGAAATCCCCACTTCAATCTATAAGGGATGAATTTGAGGAATTAAATAAAAGAAGTTGTATGGCTACCCAATTTCATGATTATATGAGTGAATTGGCTATGAAGAAAGTTTAATATGAGGTTCCAATATCTTACGTGAAATATTATTTCTCAAAAGAATCCACTTTGTTGGATTCCACTAGAAAATTAGATTAGGAGTTATCCTCCTTGATTGAGGCTTTGTGTCCACTAGTGATGATAGAGTAAATAGAGTGGGAAATAATTAAATAATCAATTTATACCTCCCTCTAAACTCTAACTGACCTGGAGAACTCGGTAAACTAATTTTCACAATTATCTTATTGTATGTCCTCCACATAACCCTAGGAGAGACTCCAAATTAGGGATATTTTTCATTCCTTTGTAGGTTATTAATGAATGAATATTTTAAATTTTGTATATTGTTGTCAATATTTATCTCTATTCATGAAATAATAAGATTTATATCATACAAATCATTAGATACATAAAAAACCCATAATTATGTGAAATCCCCTCATCCAAACTCAAATGCTCAAATCATAATAGAACTCTCATGATAATTTCCCATGAACTATTAATGACACAAAAATCTTCATTAATGTATCAGAACCAGTACTTTTGAGATTGTGTGGTTCAGAAAGGATAATTTGGGTAAATATGATCTAGGGTGAGAGTAATCTAAATATTTACTAGGTCAATGGGCCTAGCAAGCATAGCTTGATTTTTATAGGTCCAAATAATGGTCTCTATAAGAATTATAAATTTTGTTTTTATTTTAACCCTAAATTTTTCCTAATCTATTAAAGGAAAGAATTAGTGGGAATAGAATCATATTTTTCTTAGGTTTACCTTTATGGATTTTTAGTTTGATTAGTTTTATTCCATTTATATTTCATAAGTGCCCAATTTTTCCAAGATCACACATGGTGCATGTCTAGTGACCAAATAATTGACTTTTTCCCAGGGTTCCCTTTGTGGGTTTTCAACCTGGTGAGTATTCTGTATCTTTTAATTAGATGTTTAAGGTCTTTTAAGTTAGATTAATCAGTTTATATAGTTTAGAGTCATCTATATTGGCCTTTTTTGTAGTAGTTTAGGGTTATCCAACTTAAAACTTATTTTTCAATAGTTTATGGGCTTCTTTCTCGGACCATCGATTGCTATAGTTTAGGGTCTTCTAGCTTAGACCTTTTATTAGTGTAGTTTTTGTTCTTATAGATCATAAATTCTATTACTATATTTTGGGGTATTCTAGATCTGAACTTATGTTGCTTTAGTTTAGGGTCATCTGGTTTGGACCCTTTGTTACTATAGTTTAGGGTCTTTTAGCTTGGACCTTTTGTTGCTTTATTTAAGGGTCTTCTAGCTCAGACCTTATATTATTGTAGTTTGGGTTCTTCTAGATTAGAACTTTTGTTTTTATAGTTTGTGTTCTTCTAGTTCATACCTTCTATTTCTATAGTTTAGGGTCTTCTAGCTTAAACCTTATATTGCTGTAGTTTAGGGTCTTCTAGCTTAGACTTCCTGTCACTTCATAAGATGAATCCATAGATGGTATATATTCATGAGGTGTTTTTACACCCTATATCTTGGTTGATATTATAAATAATTAATATTCACCAAGGGTTTTTACACCCTTTATTCTTACACAAGTTATGCATAATGAATATTCATGAAGGGATCTGACCCCTAGCATCCTTACTTCAATGGTTATTGGTAGATAGTGAAATACTGTTATGGATGTTAAATACAGATGGATAGTTGGATTAATGTCTATTTAAATCATGTCCCAAATTTTTTGAAATAAATGTGATGAGATAAGGTATACACACCAGGGATTATCAAAAAACACTCTAAGGTGACAAGTTCCACTACAATGCTTATAGGGCTCACGGGGATCAGAGATCATTTCTTATAAGGAAGAGTTGCCTCTAGTTAAAGGGTTAAGGGCCCTTATGCATGATACCATAATTCTTACATGCATGGTCAATCAAGAGGTTTCCTATAACTTTCCTATGGGTATGGAGGATTTATGAAGATTTAAACACTTGGACAGTGGAGAAGGATAATGGGAAAAGACTATCCAAGAAGGGTTCTGACATCCTTGGAGTAATTCAATTTTATATTCAAAATTCCTAGATCCTACATCACATGGTTTTGGGTCACATGATGGGGGATAACAAAAGATTCAAGAATAGAGTACCACATTCTTTATTTGAGAATGGGTTCAATATATGGTAACATAACATCAAGGATATAAAATCCAATTGAATATTCTAGTCATGGGGTTTGTAAATCATGATCTAGGAATATTTGAGTCAACTAAAAATGGAGGCTAATGGGTAAAGGTTGGCCATTAGTAATGGTGAAAACTAGCATCACATGTAGTCATGGAAATAGATCATGTATTTAAGTGGGACCACTCCCCCAGGACCAAAACATCTCTTAGGAACAATCTATTAGGCATTGTGTTATTCACTAGTGAATACTAATGGGGTCCCTTTAGATTAGTCAATCCCTATTACCAATATACTAATGAGAAGAGACAATAGAAATGACGCATGTTTATGATATTCCAGGAGAAGTGTGTCAAATCAAGGGATTGATGGGTCTCAACTCAGACTTTAAATACATGAAGGTGGTTTATGGAAAATTTAATATTTAATAAGATTTTGAGCACCCTAAAAGTTATATTGCTACATACTGAACAAATTATCACAATGATGGGATGTAATAAATAATTACCCTATATTTTTTCTATATCATAGGGGTCTAATGATAATGGATCATATTTTACTAGGTCCACTTGATGTTCCCTACAATCTTTATTGCTTTTTTACCAGTATTTTAGCGTCTTTGAATTTTGACCATTGGGGAATAAAGATTAAGTCCATAAAAACTTTACCATGGTTCACACAATTTAAGGTCATGATACATGGACCTAGTATTATCAGAGTGTTACAAAATAGTATAATTAGGATTCCCAAGGTCGAGATTACTCCAACACCCTTTTGAATAGAGGATGAAGGTGGTGTAAATCATGGCTCAAGGTTATCAGATCATGAGTGATTGTATGTGATAGTCATGTTTAGGATGAACGTGAATTGCATTATAGTGATGTGTTACAATAATATGTTGTTAAGGATCACAAGGATTATAAAGACTTTCAAGCAAGGTCAAAATACCTCTTATTGATGGGTATAATTCCCTTATAAAAATCCAACTCATTCATGGTCAACAGTGGGATCTTTTTTTATTTTCTGAGGGCTATGGAAGGTTTATGAAAACCTAAGATGCTCAAGACATGAAGTGTGATATATTGATCTAGGTTCTTATAAAGATGATGAGATCCCTCTAAATTTTTTTTGACCAAGGTTATTCTATTACATTCTTTTGATAAGGAGTGATGATGGATGATGGTCGTCATAGTTTAACATTGTACAATGAGATGCCTATGCCATGAATTTTAACGTCATGTGAAAATGACGTAATTATTGTGTAGTTTAATTTCACACAACCAATATGTCTTCCATGTAGTTTAAGATCATTCGGTAAGGATGTGGGAACTGAAGTGAAATTATACAATGCATTACTCGACACACACAACATCTATTGGGGGTGGTAAAGGAATAATTTTAATTTTTGTGGTTAGTACCCCTAGTTTTCCTTATTCATTATTTAAGTATATGAATCATGCTACAATCCTTTATTTCAAAGAGACCCCTCTGTGCAGATCTAGCTCACATGTGATAAAGGGGGGGAGGAAAATTTTATTTGATTTTAAAACTATGACCAGGTTTGAAGGATCCTGTGTATCACTTAATATCCATTAAAAATAGAAATCAAGCTATACATAGTTATATTTTTTCTTTCGATGTAGATTGAACTCATCTGTGGGGAGGGGAATTTTTTTAACCCATAAACAATATTTAGGAGGATTCTTTTTCATAGATCCATCCCACATAAAGTAAAGAAGATTTAATTTCTACCTTAGTGTAGAACCATCAGGGAAGTAAGGTTTTTATTCAAAGTTTAAAATACTTAGGTAGGATGGGACACATTTTCTTTTTAGAATTAATGGATGGGCTTGGTGATAGGTGGTCTAATCATCAATATATATCCTATAGGGATGTGAATCAATCCATATATAGTTCTGTAGAATTTAATGGTCTCCTTACATAGATCTAACTCATATTTAGGAGAGATGGTCATGTTCCCCTTGAAAGAGAAGTCAAATACTATTTCCCATATGCATGATCTCTAGATATTGGTGACACCGTCAATATGAATGTGATCTCATATTAGGATAGGATTTCACTGGTGGGGGAATATTTACATTCTTATGACTACACAAGTTTGACATCTTCCAATGTGGATCAAACACCAGGAAAGATTGTAATAGTGTAAAACCTATGGTTGGGTCCAGGATAATATACCTAGGCATCACTACATATCCTGAAAAATTTAGGAATAAATCCACATGTAATTATTATAAGATAAGGTTCCCTACATAGATCAGGATCATGTGCAAGGAAGAGGACATTATTGTTTTCAATATTATGGTTGGGCCTAGGTTTGAAGGATCATAGCTATCACTATCTATCCTGTGATAATAGGAATCAATCCACATATAGTTCTTATATTGAATACCCATATATATCCAACTCATATATAGATATAAGGCCTTTTTTATCTTCCCTTGGTGATCCTTGACATTATAGTCAACTTAAGGATCCTCTATGTAGATTGATATAATACATAGGAAAAGGGTGCCTCCATATAATATTTTTATATGGAGATGAAGAACTAATTCGTAACACATCTTTATGGATAGGATGGATAGGTCAGACTGCTCTAATCCATTTTAGGTCTTACAGGATGGACCATATATCATGTAGTTTAACATCGTGCGACCAAGATGTATTAGGGATGATTATTTATGGTTTTGAGACTTTGATCGATAGAACTGCCAGCAGGATTGGCTACCTCAATAAATCTATATCTTTATAGGAGGTTAACACCTTGAAATGAAAGGGTACAAGAATACAATTTCATAACCTTGCTTTGACAATGAGTATAATGAAAAAATGTGTAACATCAAGAGTTTCCAAAAATACTTGAATTTTTGGTTTATGGGAAGGGTAAACCATAACCCAAAAATATCTAATTCAATGGGAAGTGGAGAGAGGTAGGTATAAGATTACCCTTAGTAATGTAAGAATCCCATATTCCATATAGTCAGGATAATAGGAAATGGATTTAAGTGGCGCCTCTCTTATGGGACCAAAACATCCACTAGGAACAATCACTAAGGCATTGCATTATTCACTAGCGAATCCTAGTGAGGTCCCTTTGGATTAACCAATCCCAGTTACCAATTTTCTAGAGGGGAACCAAGATTATATGAGATCAAGGTCTATGGGGTTCCCAGAGAAGTGTATCAACTCCAAGAATTGGCTAGTATTAACCTAGATATCAAAGGTATGAAGTTGGTTCATAAAGAAAATAATATTCAAGAATGGTTTGAGTACCCTAAAAGCTACACCAATGTGTATTGAACACATTTTCAGGGAATAAGGACAAAACACACAATTCTTGAGTATAGAGTCATCAGGGGATGATCTATTTAGCATGAAGTTCTCATGTTGTGTAGTTTAGTGTCATGTGATAATTAATTCATTGTGTAGTTTAACATCATGAAACTAAGATGTGGTTACCTACCTAGAACACACCTTGACTGAACCCGTCAAAGTTGATTACTAGGTTATCTAAGCTCACACGAGTCATGATTGGTGTGATAAATAAGAGAAATTGGGTAGTCGATTGATTTGTGCGAGAGCGCATGATAGTGAATGTGTGGTGGTATTCACATTTCAATAAATTTAAGAATTCCCACACAATTTTTTTCTAATCAAGGAACATGGTTGGAAGTGATGAGAACTTGTGAAAGTTCTTAAATGAGAGATCTATCTATCACTATCTATCTTGTGATGACAGGAATACAACTATACATAGTTATTTTCAAGAAAAATCCCTACACAGGTCTGACCAATATATAGGGATGAGCATCATATATTTTTTTATTTCTTTTCACATTGTGTATTGGCCCTGAATTTTAGATCCAGGCATCACTATATATCTCATGGTAATAAGAATTAATACACATGCAGTTATTATATGTAAAATCTTATATACAGGACTAAACCATATATATGGGGGTTCCTTTTATATTGTGATTGGTCCCAATATTTTAGATCTGGGCATCACTACATACCCATGATGATAGGAATCAAGCCACACATAGTTCTGGTGAATGCTCCCTGCATAGGCCTATCCCATATACAGGGAGGGATATTTTTATCTCTATTTTATATTGTGAAAAGAACTAGGATTTTATATTTGGGTGTTACTACATATCCTATAGAAATAGGAATCAATAAAGATATAACTATTCAATTTAGAGTCTTGCTTCCAGGACTTGGGTACGAAGGCATAAACCACTGAGTCATTCTTGACCTCTATTGGGAATAGGGAAACAGGTAAAATAAATAATGTATTTTAATGCACATATCAAGGATGATAGTTTAATGATTGGTGGGATTAGAATCACAACATTATAAAAATAGCTTATGGAGTTAAGGGGGGAACTTTCCTATGGGACTAAAACATCCACTAGGCATAAGCTTTGAGGCATTGTATTATTCACCAGTGAATCTTAGAGGGGTGTCTTTAGTAACTAAAACATCCCCTAGGCATAATATCTGAGGCATTGTGTTATTCACTAGTGAATCCTAGAGGGATCCCTTTAGGAACTAAAACATACCCTAGGCACAATCACTTAGGCATTATGTTATTCACTAGAAAATCCTTGCAGGG
Source organism: Viscum album (assembly GCA_963277665.1). Classification (NCBI taxonomy): domain Eukaryota; kingdom Viridiplantae; phylum Streptophyta; class Magnoliopsida; order Santalales; family Viscaceae; genus Viscum; species Viscum album. The sequence goes on from OY728142.1 coordinate 897,884,440, forward strand.
TTTATTCAGGTCATCCTATCCCTATTACCAATATGCTGCAAGGTAGAACCAGAAGGATGTGGGATCAAGGTCCATAAAATTCTAAGATAATATACACTCAAGGAACCTGGTGATCTAGACATGAAAAGGGGGAATGAAGATCAGTTGGTGGAAATGAGGGTGTTTAAAGGGATTTAGAAACTCAAGGAAGTTGGGTCATAATTGAAGATACATACCTCAAAATGACATGGTATAAGAATTTAATGTTATAATCATTCTTTGATAATGGGTATGATCCACAAATGAGTAACATCAAGGGTATCTGAACCTACTTGAATAATTTTTTATGGGTAGTGTAAATAATTCCCCAATAATATCTAAGCCAATAGGAGGTGGAGACTAGTGGGTATAGGCCAACCATTAATAATGGAGAAATCCCATATCCCACACATTTAAGACAATAACTCCTAGATTTATGGGGGTACTCTCCTATGAGACCAATACATTCACTTGGAACATATCTAATGCGTTGTGTTATTCACTAGTGAATCCTATCTGGGTACCTTCAGATTATCTAGTCCATGTTACCAATTTGCTACAAAGGTACCAAGATTATGTGGGCTCAAGGTCCATGGGGTTCCAAGATAATTGTATCAACTTAAGGAATTGGATGGTATTAACTGAGATATGGAAGGTATGAAGTTGTTTCATAGATAATGTAATATTTAATAAGGGACCCTAAAGGATGCACCAATATATATTGATTTTTTTTTTACAGATAATGGATAATAAATAAAATTCTTGAATATACAATCGTTAGGGGGATGAAATTTTTAGCAAGAAGACCTCATGTCATGAATTTTAACATCATGTTACCATGACATTGTTGTTTAGTTTAACATCATGTGACTAGGATGTATTTTGTGTAGTTTAACATCATGCAGTAAGGATATGTTTTCCTATGTTTGAATAGAATAAACCTCAGCCGCATGTGTCACTGAAAATCTTCAAGTTCCCTAAGCTTACAAGAGTCATGATAGGCATGAGAAATAAGAGACAACTGGACATTTAATTAAGCTATGTGAGAGTCCATGATAGGGAATGTGTGGGAGTATTCACATTTTCATATGGGAAATAATCCCCATAAAAAATTGATTTTCATCATGGAAAATAGTTGGGAGTGATGATAAATCATGCATGGGATTGAAATGTGAGATCTATGCATCACTACGTATTCCATAGTATGGGAATCAGGCCACACATAGTTCTCATAAGAAAATCCCCAGGAGAGGTCCAACCCATATGTAAGGGAAGGGGTGTTTTTTTGTATTGTGTCTAAGCCTAGGATCTGAGATCCAAGCATCACCACATATCCAATGGTAATCAGAATCAAGACACATGTAATTCTCATTTCTAATCCTATATACAGATCTAACTCTCACATATTTATAGGGGAAATGATATCCTAGATTAAAGAAGATGGAATCCCTATAGGCGAGGTTTCACTATCTTAGACTTGAGGGGTTTCATAGTTTAATATCACGTGATTAGGAAATGATTCATGTAGTTTAACATCATATTGTAAGGATATATTTAATGTAGTTTAATTTCATGCGGTGAGGATGTGTTTCCCTATCTAGGAGGAGTATGTATTTCAACCACGCTAGTTAGGGCGACTCGTTAGGATCTCTAAGCTCAAACGAGTCATGGTCAACGTGATAAACAAGATACAAGTGGGTAATCATTGATCCATATGGGAGTGCATGATAGAGAATATATGCAGGGATGTTTACATTTTTGATTTGGACTAGAATCTTCATCTATATCTGACTATCATAGAGATACATGGTTAGGTTTGATGAAAACTCATGGCTGGGATTGAAATGGAAGATTCAGGAATCACTGCATATCCCATAGTACAGAAATCGAGACACGCATAGTTCTTATATATATTAAAATTTCCTATGTAAGTTTGACCCATATGAAGGGAGCGATAATTTTTTTCTTTTATATATTGCAGTTGGACCCAGGATTTGAGATCTTGGTATCACTACACATCCTCTGGTAACTTGAATCAAGACACACATAGTTCTCATTTCTAATCCCTTATGCAGATCTGAATCGGACATAGGGGTAGGGCACTTCATTTTTTCTTCTACATATATTAGACTCATGTATATTGAATCATTAATAAAGTGATTCCCCAAATTGTAAAAAAGATAAAAACTTTTATGAATGATTTTTTTGTTTAAAAATAAAGTAGGACCCATTTTACATCATGTAAGGTTGTTGGATAAAACCCAGTGTGAGATAGTATACCCCTTAAACCAAAAAGATCTCGTACATATCTATCTCATGCATAAGAAGAAGAGGTAGGCCCCACAAGGTGATCCCTTGTCATGCAATTTAATGTTGTGAAACTAAGAAACCTTCCATGTAGTTTAACATCATGAGATAAGGATGTATTCCATATAATTTAACATGATGTGGTAAGGACGCAGAGACATTTTTTTGTTTAATTTATTTCTTCTATGAATTTATTCTTATAGTGTCCATTATGAAAAGTAATTTTTAAGAAACCTTGCATTAATGGGGGGTGTAATGTTTTCCTCATCCATTATGTCAAATAAGTAATCCCCATTGGAATACAAATTATGTATGATGTAAGTTCCTTCCCACTCAGGTTATAGATTAGGAGGTTTATTCATTGGTATCATTGGGGTCCTGAGAACTAGTACCAATTCTCCTTAGATAAATGATTAGAGTAAAAACTTTTTTGTTGAAGTCCCATGAAATCTCATACTGATGGGATTTGAGGTTGTGCAGTGTGTGAATTATTTTCTCATCGAGTCATTCTAACTCATCTAGTCGCTTCTATGTCTTTTCATCATTTGTGAGTTGTCCATAGATAACCATCTAGAGTGAGGGAAACTTGAATTTTATGGGTAACACTATCTCAATTCCAAAAATTAGTGAATATAGGGTTGCTTGTGTGGAAGTGAAAGTGTTGGTATGGTGAGACCAGAAAGCATGTAGGATCCTGTCTAGACAAGAACTATTGTATTTTTATACCATTTTATGGATTATATTTTATAGAGTATTATTTATGTCCTTTATCTATCTATTTTCTACTATATGATAGCGAGATGAATGGTTGGAATCGATGTTATACTTCAGATAAAAATTCTTCAACTTAGAAGAATAGATGTTATTGTCATTGTATGTCAATATCATGAAAGGGACACCAAATTTGGTGATAATATTATAGAACAAAAAGTTGATGATACTCTTTTTCCCAACTTACATGAGGAGTATTTCCTCATCCCATTTGGTAAATAATTTAGTATCATTAAGGGTGTACTTAAACTACTTAGATATAGTTGGGGGATATGACCCCACAATATACATTACACATAAATAAAATGTCTAGGAATTATAGGGGATGATGGATGAAGTTTTCATGAATTCAATATGTGTTAAACTTCATGGTGATTTATATGAAGTCCTACATCATCATCTGCCTATAGTAACCAAGAATTCTAATTTGATGGGAGATCCTGGTTCCAGATTGGTGAGCACCGCATGATCCCTCATGGATTTCTTTCATGATGGTGAGAGTCTCTCCTTCAAAAATGAATCTAAAGATGAATCCATTAAATACTTGTTTATAAAGGGATTTCTACTCATTTGTCTCATCTCGGATGGTGAAGTTCATTTCTTGGCATCGAATATATTACCTTTTGGTTCAATCTGATCGGAGGGACCCATTTGAGAGGTATTATGGGATCTATCTATACATGGGTGGATATCAACTCACCATATTTTAGGGAAGCATTTTTTGATTAATTTCTTATATGTTGTAGATGATGACTAGTGAGACTACCCTTTGGTGTGTGATGCAGAAGACTACCTCATCCTGATCGGGATCGGCTAGGACTAAAGATGCCTTAGTTATTACATTGATATGAGAATTCTATGATTGAGGGATGTGATATAACATTGGTTTAAAAGGTAATTATTCTATTAATCCTCTCACGTAACCAATGAAAGGGACCAATTATTCCTTCTTGATGGAATATTCACCATTGATCTATTTGATCACTTACTCTAAGTCCCCTTTGACATTCACATAGGCAATCTATATTTACAGGCCTAGATCCAATTTTGTGGTAAGGACTTGGTATTATACCTTATTATTAGTTCAAAATTTAGATAGTGAGAAAGAATAGGAAACAATTTCCTTGTCTAGTGAAACAAATAAAATCTCTAGACCAAACCGGTTGAACTTCAGGTTTTCAATTTTATTTACTCTCAGAGTTTAGGAATCACCATCAATACATATCCCATGTATGGGGAGTATCATGGGTGTAGAAAAATTCTTCATCTAGAATTTTAGTTTACACTAGCATGGTTTTTATGGTAGGATGTTGCAAAAGGAAATCAGCCGGTGTTTTCCCTTTGATTTCTATTTGTGACACAAATTGAATGTCATACTATTCTAAAATAATTTCAAAATGTTCAAAATGCCTGGTTGATATAGGGAATCCATGAATATATTTGAGCAGGTCAATACGAGAAACCAAGTGTACTTATTGATGCTGCAAGTAGTGTTTTAACTTTTGTACTATGAAGATGAGTGTGATTCAATTTTTCTCACTATTAGAATATCGAGTCTCAATATATTGTATTGTTCATATGACATATGAGAGGCTATTTTCATTCTATGAATCATTTTTCTATGTGAGGAGAGTAATGAGAAATCGTTCCATAGCATCCAAGTATAATATAAGTGGATCCCCTTCTACATGTGGCAACAAGACCAATATATGAAAAAGGTACCACTTAAGGTTATTGAAAGATTCTTAGTTGTCCTCATCCCACTAGTTGGTTATTCCATTCTCTATTAACTTAGTGAATGGAAAATATTTTCTTTCCAAGTTAGATTTAAAATGTATGATATAAGAAAGGTACCCTTAGATCCCTCTTAATTCTTTAGTATTCTAAATAGGTGGAATTTTCCATGATTTCATTAATTTATTTTGTATCAACCTCAATACCAAAGTGTAACACTACAAAGCCAACTAATTTACCCAACAATACTTCAAAAGAACACTTCTGAGGGTTCATCTTCAAAATGATATATTGTATTTTTTTGAAGATTATTTAAAGATTAGTGAGGCGGTCACAACCCTATCGAGACCTAATCATGAGGTCATCAATTTATATATCCATGATTCATCCTAATAAGGGTTTAAATATATGATACATGGCATGTTTTCAAGTAGTTACAATGTTATTTAATGTGAAGGGTATGATCTAGTAGAAAAATATCCCTTGAGGCACTCTGAAGGTAGTAATTTCATCATCTTTGGGGGCCATATTGATCTGGTTATACCATGAATACCCTTATATAAAGGAAAGATCATAGAAGCCAATAGTTTCATCGATAAAAATTATTGTAATCCGTATCGAGAAATAATCCTTTAGGTAGTGTTGATAAAGGACTATGAAATCAATACATGCCCTAATTATCCCATTCTTTTTCTTAATGGGGACTATATTGGTAATCTATTTTAGGTACTAAACCTCTTAGAAAAATCTATCTTTGATTAATTTTTCAATTTCAAATTATAATTTTGTATCATGAGAGGTGTATCATCCTGGTAGGCTACATTATACTTAGATGGTCATCAGAAAATCATAGATGATGAGTATCCATATCGAGGTTCATCTAGAGAATCACTGTATAATTCCATGTAAATATATATCGATGTTTCTTTATAAATTAAATTTACATCTCCTTATCTTTGAGAGGCATGGAAGAACTAATTAGTATAGGCCATGGGTATTCTTTTGTTCCCAGATTTAACTTTCTGGTCTCATCAATGGTGGTGGAGACACCTTCCTCAAATGTGGGATAATAGTTTCTAAGTTCATCCTATTTCCATACTATCTTTTTGTCTGTGGAGGCATCTCTAGGCATGGTGTATGAAACAAGGGTACCTCTACCTTTATCCTTGTTAAAGGATGGGAGGCTACAATAAGAAGTGTTGATATCCTAAAACACCAAGGATTTTGTGGGGGCATCTTGGAGATTCTTTCCTTCCTTCCAGATTCCTCCAAGGGTAAGAGAGGTATGGGCATCCTATGTTACAAGGAATATCATGGGGTTATTTTTAATTTTTTCTAATGGAATTTGGTATTTTTTTGATTTTTATAGGTCATTAATCTCACTAATATTAGATGGACCCACTTTATTTGGAATGATCAATATCATATACACATGGTCCAATAATGTTTGTAGTTTATAACAGTTCTCTAGGATTTAGTACACTACCCTAATCAGGTATATGGGTAGCATATAATCACCAATGAACAAGATTCAAGGATTTTTAGGGGGGTTCTTAATCCATTGGGAGTTAAGAACTTCATGTCACCCTCTATCATTGTTTGTTTTCCTTCCCTCCTATAGAAAATTTCCTTGGCTTATATAGATTCTCAAAATTCAAAGGGGGGTTTTTATCACCATATAATATTATAACATTTCCATTAATAGGATATTTTAAACATCAGAGGAATGTTGATAGAAATTTCATGTGGCTATGAGGCCAAGGTCTTTATAGAAATACATTTTATACAACATATTTCTTGATAACCATGAACTCAACATTAGATGTGAGGTCCCCGAACTAATCCTTGAGTTTAAACTTCCCGAGGGGCCTTTAATCTCTTTTTTCATACCCTTGAATGGTTAGATTCATTAAATAAAAATCCTCCTTACCATATACCAATCATTGAAGGGTATTTATTGGGATAAGATTAATCCCAAAACCATTATCACACAATTCCCTTCATATTTCAACATCATCTAGGTTGTATGAAACATAAAGGGGGATAACATGACCCTATATATTTTATTCTAGATATTTATATATGAAAGAGATAAAAATATGAAATTTTATAGGAGTAGTTTCTACCTAGTAAATATTGGATGTGGTGACTTATGTCTTAAACTCTTGGGAACAACTAAGGGCCTTGATAAATGTCTCTCTATTATCTTTTGAAAGACAAAGATCATCCAATATTGAGATTTTGGTTGGGATATCTGCCAACAATTTTTTAATGTCATATTCATATGCCAAAGATTTTTACTTCCTAAGGTGGTGTTTCTTCTTATCATGTGACTTATGAGCTAAAGTGTTTTAGTTAGAAAATACTGGTTCTTGTTCAGGGACCAAGGGAGTATCTATTTCTAATGGTTTAGGTCACATTATCCCACCCCTTAGTTTGGACTGATCAAATAGTTGCAACCCCAACATTTAGTCATCTAAAATTATTTAGTTCAAATGATCACTAAAAGTATCTAAGGAATCCGCAATCTCCTATTGGTCTTGATGAAGTTCTCTCTCATGGGTCTCAATTTCATATATGGATTCTTCTTGGTTGTGACTAGAATATTTTGTTCAAATATGATCGTGCCATCCCCTGTACTATTGGATTATGTGACCTGAGATTTTATATCCCCAGTTAGGTACATTGAACTTGTATTTAGGATCATATTCATCATAAAATAAAGGTTTCTCTAATTGAATGAAATTTATAGAACCAAAAACAGTCTCTTCATCCGATGGGGATTACGTTTGGTGGGGTGGTTCCCGTTTTGCGGATGATAAAGAAAGAACATATGTAAGAGTCAGAGTCCATGTGAGAGTTGGATATGAATATTTATCTTATTAATTTTCTTGTATCTAATTATTACATCCAATTATGAGAGGAAAAATCAATGGCATCTTCCAAGGTTCTAGAATCATAACTGATTTGCAATGCTGCACTCTCAGGGTGGAATGAGCTCGATCAAATCTATTTCGAGTAATCCAATTATTAAATTTTCTTTCATGCCTAGATAAATATTATTACCATTCACCCTCTTATTCTAGTTGAGTGGTAGTTACATAGGTCACTTACATGAGGGATTTTATCAATATCACTTATACAGAATCAACCATGACTTGGAGGATGTATTTGAAGAAAAATCAATCTTAGATGATGTGACCCAATCTCCTATGAAATGGGTAATATCCAGGGTGGTCACTAAGGATGAACTAATTAGGTTTAAAAATATCCAATATATTTATGAGGTTTTTCTCCATAGATATGAGTAAATAACCAATAAACTATTCATTTCGTAATAAATACAATTTTTTCTTCAGTTACTTAAACCGAGGGTGGCCCTGATATCTATTTACCTCCATTCGAGGGTGATTTTTTTCTACTACCACTCAGTGGGAGGCACTAAGTAATTCCTGTCCTACATGGGTTCTTTAGAGGGCACAATTATTGGTTTTAGGGTGAAAAATTTAGTCTTTTATTTTCTATAATTTTCTATTGTGCTGCGGGTATGGGAAAATATTTAGCTTGAGTTTGCTGATGGAATTTTCTATGTGTTGTTCTATTTATACAAACTCATGGAATCTACTAGGGTATTTCATCAAGATTAAAGTTGTTTTCATTTCATCTTGAAATTTATCATCATAAAGCTCTATTAATTTCTCTTGTAAGAGTGGTATATAGAGTGATTATGTCAGACCCTTCCATCCATTGATAAAGTCAAAGGCCCTAAAATTTTCTTTTTATCTGAAATATTTTAGATTGATGATCATATTTTTCCTTATCATAAAGTTAAATTGATAAAGGAATTGAAGAATTAGGTCTTACCATTCCACAAAATACCCTTACAAAAGGTTACTGTACCAAATAAAGGCCAACCCAACCAAATTTTATGCAAAGCATCTTAGTTTTGTAGCCTCTTTTTGGTCTTGAGGGCCCATCATATGGACACATCAGGATACAATGTATAGGATATACTATTATAGGTCTCATGTTTCATTAATGGTTGATAAGATAGGGTTTTTAAAATTGTATGGTGGAAATGTGTTACCCACAAATTCATGGTATAACTTCCTTTCAGGATTTAGGGGGTACATCACCCCTCCATGGATTCCATTTGAGTAGTTAAGGACTCGATGGTGTTGAGGAGTTTTGGAGGTACCACTATATGGACCACAACTTGTGCATGGAGAGTAGTAATTACTTAACACATTTGTCTTTCTTTCCTATCCTATAGATTCTCAATCTATGTCAGGGCTAGATGATGACCCTAATAAGGAGGAGGATATCACTATAATGGAAGAAAGTTTTGATCATCCTTAACTTCCTCATTTATGCAAACCAATTTCCTAGACCTAGAGCTATCATTATTATCAAATTATTTCTTTTCAAGAAAATTATCTCTCTATTTATGGGTGGGTGGAGAGACATAGTATTTCATTTTAAGGTGATACTTGGAAGAACTATTTACCTTGAGTAATTTTTCATTGAGATATTTGAGGTTTTTTATCTTAATATTGTATTATTCTAGTCATTCTAATGTGGAGGAGATTTCATCCCATATAGATGGCGAGGAGGATATAGAAACACCTTTCCATTTATCCTTAGTAAAATTATACTAAGTAGGGAACAACTCATCATTCATAGGTGCCAAGTTATGACCCCTTATCCGATTCTACATATAACCTTAGTTTGTGCATCAAAATCAAATACCTCTCATGGTAAGGTTTTGATATTATTCCCATTTCCATTTACATATTAGTTTTCATCATTTTCCATATTTATGGTGATGATGTTCATTAAGGTGTACCGTGAGATAGTAGTCACACCTTCATTGACCAAATAATAGTACAACTTCATACTACTCATTTATCCCTTAAGAGTTCATGGGGGTCCTACACCTAACCCTTGGTCTTGTAGGGCCATCTTGGATTATAAACCGATGGGTTTTTATTTTCATTTCTAGAATTTACACCTATCATGACATGTGAATAGTGATATTTAGGGAGTTTTTGATCATGCTTTCCAAGTAGGACATAAATGAAAGGGGTGTATCTCATGGTGAGATGAATGACTAGATTTTTGGATATTAGTATTGACCTCGTAACCTGAAAAAGACCAATTTACTTTGATATAGTGATAAAAATTTCTATATATCTATGAGATGGGGTTGATTTGGGTCCATTTTTGGCACTCTTTGATCCTATTATTAAGTATCTGATGACTCTTGGGGTGGAAATTGAGATAAATAAGCCACTATACCTATGGAAAGTGGTTAGTTTAGAGCCTCCACTGATTTCATCAAGACCCCCATGGTGTTTTATGACCTTTGGAATAGAGGTGGTGGTAAAAATATCTCTATCCCTATGTGATGAGTTTGCTTCTGAAAGGATGCCATGGAGATATGTCTATTTGGTGTAATATCATTCATGTATGGAATGAGTGTAATGGATACTTGTGATGAGAGTCAATTACTATTGGGAGATGTCGGGTAGTCCATGGATTCAACTTCTACATTTTAGATGTTCTAAAATTTTGTTGAGAGGCCTATCTTAAGGGACTATTGATGGACCTCTCTCTTCATTCACAACATCTTTGTGATTTTAAAGTGGAGATTTGTTGGATTGATCAATTATCCTGCACATTACTTGGTCCCATGATCTCTCCTATGGATATGGAATTGTAGGATTCCACATTTGAGGAGTTTTTTCTATTTTGGGTATGGATTGAAGTGAAATACCCCAAAATCACCCCATCCTTAGATACATATGTATTAAAGGGATTCAGTGATTAATTAATTGAGAGTATCCATGCTATGGAGGAAAGCATTCTATAGGTTTTTGTTGTGCCTTTATGGTCTCAAGTATTGGGCTATAGAGATGGTGTCTAGATTTATATGACAATAGAGAATATTTATGGCTAAAAGGTTTCCATCATATCCCTAATAAGTAAGGTTTCTAGACTTTAATCACTAAAATGTTTCCCACATGTTCTGGTGAAAGTAAGGTACACACCCCACTTTTATCTCATTTTGGACTTCATAATCAGAAGTTGTTAGGGAAAAAACATAGTTGGGAGGTTGTTTATGGTGAGTTTCCTCCATATATCCATGTCATCCCCTTCTTCATCAAGGTTATATTCCTCTACCTAGTCATACCACAGGGGTCGCTTCTCTAGGTTTCTTACTGACTAAGGTGACATGTTGCTGGTAGTTGATGGGGAACTATATAAGGTTAACCCTTCTTTGAGAACCTCTCTATATGAAGGTGACTTGGAAAGGGATAATTTCCTTGTCAGGGTGATATATTACCATAAATAGGTTGTACACATAGAAAATTGGGTTAGAGTCCCTATAATTCATCTCTATACTAATGCAAGGAGGATTACCATGGTAGTTTTTCCTCCTATTTCAGATGAAGAGTCAGCAAACCCTTGAGGGTTTACAAATACACATTGTACATACTCTAGGATTATAGAATTGAGTAGAGTAGAAATGTGAGCCTCATCTCATGTCATTGTTAGAATATACAATTTTTTTTTGAGATTGAGGAGTATAATCCTATTGCATGGCAGTCACCAAATTATGTTGATGACCATTTGTTTCTATGAGAATGTGAGTCTGCTGCTAGAGTATGTTGGTGAGATTCTATATTTTATATAGGTATATGAGCATACCTATGGGTAGTTTCTAGAATATGCTGGTCAACCTTGGTTGAAGTGGGGGTATGCACCTGGTTCAAATATGCATTCCCCATAAGAATATGTTGATGAACCTATGGAGTGAGAGAAGGGATATGGTCCTCCTTCTATATAGCCTATGAAGGATTTTGGTGCATTATCTCATTAAAAGGAGTAGGAATGTGGGACTAGATCCTATAACCCACTAGAATATTTTGATTAGCGTCAATGGTAGGTATATGAGCCTTCCCTGAGGTGAGTTCCAAACTGTGCTGACATACCTCGATTGGAGTGTGAATTTGAGCCTGATCCTGGAGGGAATTTAGAATATACCACTATAATTCTTTGGTAGGAATGTGTTCCCACCCTGATGTGATTTCCAAAATAGGTTGATGAGCCTCATTTTTAATGAGGATATGATCCTAGCCCTGTGTCTCATCCTTTATTGAATTATTCCGATAATCCTCTCGGACGGGAGAAAGAATATATGATTTATATAGAGTATCTACTTTTTCATGCTAATCATGGTGAAAAATTTACATGGTGATTAGGATAGGAATATGTGTCTATCCCTATATTATTATTGGAATATGATAGAAAAGTTCCTCTAACACTTCCAGAATATAGTGGCATTTTAAAAAGGTGTATGTAGGTACATATTTATGCACGTTCTCGATCGCGGGTACATATCAAAAGATATTTTAAATTGAAGTTGGGATATATTCACACTCTTATCCTACTTTTCCCATATAATATTCCAATGGGATTCATGTGTGGGGGCATGGATGTGTGCCTCCCCCATGCTTGTTGATAATGTGTGTGGGTAGACTCGGTCTAGGTGAGCAGGGATATAATCCTTCTCACTAGATTCTATTGGGACATGAAGATGGTATTTATTATTGGAGGTAGAGATATATCCCCACTCATATTGGTACACAACTCTCCATTCCCTTCAAGATCTCCTTAGTTCCCAGGTATGAGTGTCTAGGGCGATGAACCGTCAGGTAGTGACCCAAGTAGGTGACTGAGGGGCATTAGCGGGATGTCGTTGGTAGTAAAAGTTGACAGGATATCTCCTTGGAAGATCCTAAATTGATATGGATCCGTGGTTAACTCATTGACCCAAATTTTGAAGGTAAGGGAGGTATTAATTATCACACTTTGCGGATAGACTTCTGAAGTAATTAATAGTGGTGATAATCATCATCGGTTTCACCACAACCTTCCCTGAGCAAGGTGGGATTCCGATATTTAGTGCCTGGTGGCCCTTGCATGAAACCTTGAGGGTTTGGATCATACCATGTTAGAGGTATTCCCTAACCATTGCATTTTACACTTGATGTTAAAGCCATCAGGTATGTGACATTGCTTCACAATCTGCAGGGTCGTTGTCGCAGTTGTGGATCTAGAACATTTTTTTGATTATACCATCACTATTACAAAATAGGCCTTTAATATCATGGGTCTTTATACATGCTATAAAAAAGTGTTGGTCTTTATCAGTGTTAGAAAAAAGCAATGATAAATTATACCTTTTATCAGTACTTTTTTTAGCGTTGATAAAGGGTACCCTTTATCAACGCTTTATTTTTAGCGCTCATAAAGGGATCTTTTATTAACATTTTATTAGTGTTGATATAGGTCTAAATAAAATGAAATAATTAAATAAATAAAAAACAAGTTTATTAAAAAAATATTAAAATTTTTATTTATTTATTTTTGTTGATAAAAATGAAGAAATTGATTATACTATACATAAATTATAAATACTAATAAATAGTAAATATTAAATATATAGATATATGAAAAATAAAAGTTAAATAAATAAAACGTAAAAACATATAAATTGAGAAAAATATTAAACATTTTATTAATTAGATAATTATTGATAATGTTAATAAATAGTATATATTAAATATATATATATATATATATGAATGTATATAAATATGATTTATATAATAAAAAATATTTATTATTTACATTAAATATTTATATATTTAGTGAATAATGGTTTATAAATAAAAATTAATATGAATTAAAAATACCGACTAATTGTATAGAGAAATGGACATAATTTAATATCATTTGATTTTTCAATTTAACATAGATCAAATGTGTGTTATATTGATTTCAAATATATGTAATTAATGCATTTTTATATACAACACAAACACACAAAACTTATCCATTTTTTCAATATTATTAATGTGTAATTATTTGTAATTTATTCAATTTCACTCATTTTTAACATGCATGCAATTAAGATTAAATATTCAATAATAATTTTAAAAATATATTTGTAAAAAAATATTTATAAAAAAATATATTTATAAATGTACATTCACTATATTTATATATTGATATATAATTATAATTATAAATAAATAAATATTATTTTTTAAAATGTATTTATATAATTATAAATAAATAACTATATATATTTAAATAATTATTAAATTTATAATAAATTTATTTAAATAATAAATATATTTACTATATTTTTATTTATATATATATTATATATATATATATATATATAATTATATATATATATATTGATATAAATATTATTTTTTAAAAATATTTATAAAATTATAAATAAAAAATTATATATTTAAATAATTATATAATAAATATATTTTAATAAATAATTATTTACTATATATATAGTTATTATATATATATATATATATTTACATTTTTTTTACTTATAATTATAATTATTAATCCTTTGTCAGCACTTAAATAATAAGCACTGATAAAAGGAATATTTATCAGCACTTTGTTAGCACTGATAAAGCTCTATCTTTATAAGTTCTAAAAAAGCACTGATAAAGATTCCTTTTACTAGTGATTATTACTTAAGTGTTGATAAAAGGTATATTTATCAGTGCTTTTTTGGAAGCATTGATAAAAGTGTTCTGATATTTTTAAAAAACCATAACCAGTCGCGAACCCTTCGTGATATCAGAAGCTTTCCACGGAAGCCACCCACTGTCGGTACTCCTCCTCGGTGAATCGAAGCTCGAATCAAGGCTCAAAAAAATCCATGGCTCAAATTCAACCCCCAAATTATTTAAGGGTCGAATGAATCTAAGGATCGAACGTAAGTCTTTCTTTATTTTCTCTTGGGTAACTCAGGGTGTAAAACATCAATGGTTCCACCTGTGGTGGAGGCTGTTTTTCAACTGTGAGTTGGTGAGTTATCTATTTTGAATATTTTTCCATGGAGATAATCCATTTTGATTCTTGTAATTTTTAGAGTGTGAAACACCTATACTGCGAGTCTTCCCAACTTCACCCCCAGGCCAAACGAGCATCTCCTTCCTTCTCAATTATAGCTGTGAATTAATGTAGGGGATTTGTGAGATATTATTTTATTTATGTGAAAGTGTGGATGAATCATGATTTATTTTCATTTAATAACTAGTGTAATTAACCGCATGGTAGAAGTCTAATCCCATTTTACATTGTCTATATAATTTTGTATGCATTAATTTATGTGATGTTGGTTGGTTATCCTATAAGACTATTTTTTGGAGTATTAAACTGACTAGTTATTTTCGTATTTATATAGTAGTGACTTTAGATGGGGAGTGATGTTTTATAGATATGTTAATTTTGAAATTACACTAATATTTCTAAGTTAAGTAAGGGTATTCCACTTAAAAAATGTGACCTCATAGGAGTTATTTCGTCTCGGTAGAGGCTAGTGTGTATGGGATAGATGTTGCAAGGGTTGGTGTGTTTCCCCCCTTGTTTGTGATATATCTTGTTGATGTGTATTATTGCTTTATTCCAAATTCTTTATAGACCTCCATAGAATATCAAGGATGTGTAAGTTTGTATTATATGGTCTCCCTATAATCCTTTAGATGGGTAGATATAACGTGACGAACTCCCTAGAATCCTTGGTATGGGTCGGTGTGGTGATATGATATCCTAATAATCTTGATATGTTTTCCAATATTTGATATACCATTAATATTAAATGTAATAATTCATTAGGTTATTACATAACTTGTTCTAAAAAATATAATAGAGGTTATCAAATTCTATATATTATAAATTATTTTTAGGTATTCATCATTTGGGGTCTATATGTATTGTTTCCACTCCTAAGAATCTCTGATTACCATCCATGTATATGAAATAACTCTTTATTTATTAAAATATTTTATCAATACATTTTTATATCTTCAAGTTTATTGAATGAGAGTTTACTATTCTTATTTATCATATTTGGGTTTCTTATTACTCCTTAATTTCCTATATTATATTTTCATTTGTTTAAGGTATTTAGAAAAGACTTTATGTGTGTTAAAAAACTATTATTATTTTATTTTTTTACTTGAGACTCACCCCTCATATCTTTTAGAGACAACTATCATTCTCATCAGTTTTATCTCCCAAATAGTTATTGAATTTTATTTGAGACTCATCCTCAATCTCTTTTATGTTGCGTGTACTACTCTAAGTAGTAGTCATCCCTGTTGGATCGATAGATACAATAGATATGATACTGATTGTAGTATCAAACTATGATGCAGATACTAAAATACAAGAGGGGGGGGGGGTGAATTGTATTCTTTTAAAAATTCCTTTGGAACTTTTAAAGATTATTATGTTTAACGCAGTTAAACAAGGTAATTCACAAAACTATAGTTCAACACACTTGCTTGAATCAGGAAATATGATTCCGAGAAAGTGAATCTGGAAAGATGGTTCTTGAAAATGAAACTTAATGCAAGTTTACAAAGATAAAGATTCTACCTTAAAGCATATAGAATCTTACTAAATCATAGTACAGTATAAGGAAGTATAAGATAATTATACTCTCCTCAGCAATACAAATGTAGCAGAAAACTTGTAACAAAACAAGTAGCAATAGTAAGTTTTTAACCCAAAGAAAAGGGTATCCAACAACCTTGTATAAAGGTCCCTTGATTTATACTTTCAAGAAAGTCTGTCTTACCCACACCAAGGTAAGCCCTCGATACGAAGATTGGAGTCTGTCTTGTTATCCCCGCAAGCCCTCAACTTCAAGGTAGTCGAAACCTCTGTCTTCCTCAGCAAGGAAGCCCTCAACTTCAAGGTAGTCAGCACCTCTGTCTTCCTATCCCCGGAATCCCTTGATTGTATACAACAATAATCGGAGTCGCACAAAGAAAAAATGAACAAGCAGTTCAGTACGCACAAAGATTTAAAGCCTCTCTCTCTAGAAATCACTTCAGAAGCATGTAATCTATAGATTGATCAACTTGTATTGAGCTCTTTCAAATGATATCCTATTTATAGGAATGACTTCAACGGTCAACTCCCTCCTCCAACGGTCATATTTTTCCTTGAATTTCAGAGGGACCTGTACACGTGTCACTCAAACAACAGTTAGTGAGTAACTAAAAGAACGACATTGTTTTATAACAAAAAAAGTGTAAGCGTAACTAAAATATGATATTCAAAATGTAAGGAAATATAAAAGTTCGGAGTCTAACCAAAATTGAATTCGGAGTCTATAATACAAGGATATTCAGATTCTTTTTTCTAGGAATTCAGAACCTGAATTCTATAGAATTCTGGAGTCTGAATTTCAAGGAAATTCAGAATTTGGATTCACAAGAATTCAGAACCTAAACTTACAAAGTTCAGAGTAAGAGTTCATGAGAATTCGGATTCAGAACTCATAAGAGTTTGGAGTATGAATTCAGAAAACTCGGAGTCAGAACTCCAAAAGTTTGTAACCAGAATTCTTATTCAGAATTTAGAGTCAAAACTCAGAAAGTTCATAACCAGAATTCGTATTCAGAATTCGGAGTTATAACTTAGAAAGTTCGTAACCAGAATTCGTAATTATAATTCGAAGTCAGAACTCAGAAAGTTTGTATCCAGAATTTGTAATTAGAATTCGGAGTCAGAACTCAGAAATTTCGTACCCAGAATTCTAAGAATTCAGATTCTAAAACAAAATGCTTCATATCTTAGGTATTTATAGGATTCTGAGGTTTTGATTTCGAATCGAATTTTATAGTTAGAAAAATTATGATATGAATAATGAAAACATGGTAAGGATAAATATCTTGGGGAAAGAAATTTTTCCTTATAGAAGTAAAACACAGGGTAAAACGAGATTTTCCTTGATATAAGGTGTTTGTTATTTTCAAAACAAGAAGTAATGATAAAGTCATAAGGAAACCTTATTGACTCAACAATCTCCCCCATACATGAAGGAATGGAAAATTCATAAGGAAAACCTTATTGACTCAATAATCCCATGGATGACTACTACTTAGAGCATTTCAAGCAATATATGTGCATGTCCATAGGAGATGGATGATGTGTGTCAAACAATAAAATGCAATGATAAATGTTTAGGAAATGAGATAATGAGCTTAGAAGTTGTATATAACTTTCACCTTTGAATTAATTTATAGGATAAAACCTACCATAGTGAATTAATTATTTTCTTAAATTCAATAATCATTTTTCTTCAAATCCTACTGATTTTTTTTGAAATAATAAAATGTTGGGTTTTACTTATTAGAATTGTCTATAACTGTCACCTTTGATAATAAATATCTTATGTGTATTTATTTATTTATTATAAAAAATTAATATTTTATAAACCCAATAAGATGGATATGAATTGAAAATGGATTCACTCTAATATTTTGATAAAAGAGTATGAATATGGAGTTAAAGAGTTTATTAATTTTTCAAGAGATCATGCATATAACCCTTCTCAAATCCTTTTTGTATGTTTATGTTGTTTTTATTCAAGAAACATTAGTCTGGAATAGTTGTAAGAACATTGGATTTTTCAAAGAATAGATCATAGCTATAAATTTTGGACTAAAAACCAGAAAAAATTGTATGCACACACCTATTGGGATAATACTATAGTTTATGTATCATTTGATATGAATATAAGTGTAAATGATGATGGAGATTGCATGGAATGAATGATAATGGAATTTAAAGATAACCTTTATGATTTTAAAAAGTTGTTTGAGAAGGTAAATAGCTTTGTTAAGAGACCATTTTATACATGTTGTACTAAATACACAACATTTTTAGCTATATTTATGTTATATAATTTGAAAGTTGGAAGTGGATAGAGTGGCCCCAGCTTTACAGAACAACTTAGTGTCACGAACCGGATTAGGTTGCCACTAATACTAGCACCAAATCCAGCCCATGATAAGTCATGAAGGGCGTTCCCTATCCCAATGGGCTGGCACAAGTTCCTAGGTATCATTTATCTTGGTTTGGGAATGATTTACCCAAATAAGTATACATAAAACATCAAAAACATTTGATAAACTGAATCTGAAAAATTCATACCAAACAAGGTTTATAAAAAAATCCAAAACTGAATACACAAGTTCAAAAGCAATGAAAAAGTTCCAAATAAACAAAGAAATAGTATCAAAATATCCCCAAGGACTTCACACGACAAGGGGTCATCACCCCCAAGCCGTCTCCACAACTCCGCCCCAAGGATGGGAACTAACACCCCGAACTGCCACCAACCAAAGAATTTCATTTACCTGAGTTAAGAATAATAAAGTCTACATACACCCAAGGGGTGTAATTAGGGTGTGATACTACGACCAATATGATACCACCCAATGATTCCAAAGTGCATGCAATACAAGGTGAAAAAGCAAGCAGTTTTAGTATGCAAAGAAAAGTAGTGAAAAATTCTAGGAAATGAAACTTTCATTTAAAAACATTTTTCAAGCTAAAACTTTTATAATGTTAACAAATTTAAATGTTCATCTTATCTACTATAATATAATTCCAAACAAACCCAAATACAAGGGAAAATACAAAAAATACAATGAGAAACAAAATCAGGAACACCCTTAGGCACTAAATAGTCTCTCGTATGAGCCTCAGCCTAGTTGGTGAAGACTCTTTAAATGCATCCATGAGACCCAGGTTCGAAACCAGGCAGAGGCATAATTTCTAGTACTATAGTAGCACTGTAGTAGTGCTATGCAGGTACTATAG
Organism: Viscum album; assembly: GCA_963277665.1. Taxonomy (NCBI): domain Eukaryota; kingdom Viridiplantae; phylum Streptophyta; class Magnoliopsida; order Santalales; family Viscaceae; genus Viscum; species Viscum album. The sequence continues at coordinate 897,904,000 of OY728142.1, forward strand.
CAGGTACTACGGCAGGTACTATTTAGTATTGTAGTAGTCAGAACTATTCACCTTGGGCCACCGGTTTGGGCTTGGAGTCCTTAAGACCTTAGGGCCACCCATGCCTTAAGGTCAGTAAGGATTTCAAGACACCTTTAAGTCCTTTGTGCCACCTTATGGTCTTCAGACCACATGATTAGAGCAGTTTCCCCAGACAGACTATACAAAAAAAGAGTATCCCCAGAAGAGGATTCAGAGCAAGTGAACTCACCAGAGTAGAACCAGATGGATTTAGAAGAATGAGAGGGTATGGATACGCCATTGGGACCAGAATGTGCTTGCATATGAAGCCGAGCCAGATGGTCATGTGATGGTGGAGAGCTACATCATGATACATATGCTGGGGAGGGGCAATTATTTTTATTTATAGTCTGGTTTAATTCCCTAAGACCTTCGGTTCATATAATTTCTTAAGCCTAAGGTCCATGTACTCTATCAGCCTATGGTCCTTGTAAGGGTTCCCCCTCATCCCTTGAAAGGGGGGATATCAAAAATCAATAAAAATGAAGGCCTTCGGGCTAGATAGTGTCGGGCCCCATGTAACTCATACCTCGGTGTAAAGTAACCATAGTAAAATCCATTATCATGAACGAGTAACAAGTAGGGAACATACCCATAACCTAGTGTTCCCCAATAATCATCCACATAGTTTAGTTATATTTGTCGTTATCTAAATTCTAAGTGAAATAGGGACAAAAAACCATCTGGTCTACTAGCCGTACTAGTACGTATCCGCCCCACCTAGGTACTTGGGCTTCCCCCTTTGTGCTTAAACAATTCCAGCATGCTACATAGATCCATTTTCATATAAAACATCACTAATGGTCACATACAATCAGTATAGTAGCTATACACATTTTAAACCACTCAAAACACAAAAAAAACACTTTGATTTTTAAATGAAACAATTTCTCAAAATCCCGTATTGTTTTGTACCCAAAAATCCTTGAAAACCACACTTTTTACACTATGTACACACTTTTATGTTACCAAAACAGAAAATTATGCCTAATACATTTCAATGAAACCAACAAATCAATTTTAGGTCAGCCCCATGTGAACCAAGAAATGATAACTTTGTAAAACCTCCACTTTCATGTAAACATGGAACTTAAAGTTCACATGTTCCACAAACACCATTAAAACCCATTTTTTCAGCAACAACCAAAGGGGATAAACATTAAAAACATGATTTTATGCCATATTATAGTTCAATAAAATCAATTAAGTATTTATAGGGTAGCCCAAATAAACCAATAAAACATTTCTATGAAAACCCCCCAATTTCACATAAAATTGGAATTAAAAATTCATTTGCAATACAAACACCACTAAAACTAATTTTTTCAGCAAAAATAAAATGATATAAACTTACAAATATGATAAATACAGCATGATAAGACACAAAGATTTCATAAACATGGAATCACCTACCAAATTAATGAAAACCCTTGAATCCTTTGTGTGAAAACTCAAACGCACCACCACTGCACCTCAAGGAAGGTAAGATAGATCTAAAACCATAATTTCATACCATTAAACACAAGATCAAACCCTAATTTCTAAACCCTACTTTCTAGACATTAGGAACTTCAATAATAAGGGAAGAAACCCTAAGCAAATGGGAGCAAGAAGTATGGAAACCCACTTACTTAAGGGATCTTGAATAAATCTCCCAAAATACACCACCATATAAATTTCAAAACAACCAAAAATTTAGTTGAGGTTATAACAAGTATTAGGAGGTCATGTAGGAACTATAATGAGGGAAAAATAGTGAGAAATGAAAGAGTTATGAAGGAAAGAAGTTACCTCTTTAAATCTGGATGATTTGATAAACCCTATGAAGGTATACCCTAATTAGAGATTCATAAGAGATATAAAGAGGGGGTAAAGTTAATTGGGGCTCGCCTAATGATGTTATATTCTTTTGGGAGGTTTAATCACTAAAAAAGAGTAAAAAATTAATAAGTTATTAAATAAAAAAAATTTATTTTTAAAACTGGAAATGGGATTCCGGGCAATCCCAATTACTTAAATAAAAACCCAAATACACCATGATTATGGATTCCTAAATGGTCCAAATTAATATGGTGGTGTTAATATGTCAGGGGAGGCCATGTATGAATTTTAATTGATGAAAAATGTTAAAAAATGAAGGAGTTATAAAGGAAACAATATTTATTTTTAAAATTGAAATTGGGCTCACGGTTTGGCCCAAATCATGAAAAATCACCCATTCTTCAAAAAATGCATGGAAAACCCCCTAAACAAAGCGATAATGGAAATTAAATTAAAAATAATTTTAAAATATGTCATGTATGTGAAAATTCTTACCACCATGAAAGACTTTCTACCCTGGAAAGTCAACCTAAAGCTTGATCAGAAAACAAGAATGGGTACTCTTCCTCAACCCATGACTTTTTCTCCTAGGTCTCATGTGTATCACTACCATGATGCCAAAGAACCCAAACTATAGTAATAGACTTACCTCAAAGAAACTTCTCTTGGGAGTCCACTATTTTCACTGGCCGCTCAAAGACTGACAAGTCAGGCTTTATCTCCAGTTCTTCCCAACTCAGCACATGGGACAGATCCAAGTTGTTTTTATTCAACTGGGAGACATGGAAGACATCATGGATGGATGTCAACTGAGAAAGTAAATTCAACATATATTCCACCTTGCTAATGTTCTCAGTGATCTCAAAAGGTATGACTTATTACAGTGTCATCTTTCCTTGCTTTCCCAATCGATGATGGCCCAGACAAGGGGCTACTTTCAAGAATACCTTATCACCCACAAAAAACTCTAAGTCTCAATGTCTCCAGTTAGAATATGATTTATGACAAATCTGAGCTATTAATAAGTTATTCCTAATAAACTTTACCTTCTCATAAGTCTCCTTCACAAGGCTCGACCCCAACAGTGAAATCTCACTTACCTCAGCCCCAACATAGGGGGTACCGACAAGGCTGACCATAGAGCACCTCAAAAGAAGCCATTAAAATAGAGTAATGGTAACTGTTATTATAATAAAACTCAACCAGTACCAAATGACTATCCCAAGAACCTTAAAATTCAAGGATACATGCAAAAATAATGTCCTCCAAAATTTGATTCGCCCGCTCTGTCTGACCATCCGTTTGAGGATGTTTTGCCATGATCATCTTAATCTGAGACCCCAAGACCTTCTGAAGGCCTTCCAAGAACTAAGAAGTGAAATAAGGGTCTCTATATAAGACAACTACTGATGGAACACCATGGAGTCTCACCACCTTCTGAAGATACAAACGACCCAATTCATCCACTTTAGATATATCTTTGATCAAAATGAAGTGGGATGATTTGGTCAGATGATCAATCAACACCAAAATGGAATTATTATACCAAGGTGTACAAAGAAATTCAACAATTAAGTCTATAGAAACCTTTTCCCACTTCCATGTAGGGATTGTTAATGGTTGGAGCAAACCAGAGGGCCTTTGATGCTTTACTTTCACCTGTTGGTATGCGTAGCATCTCGACACAAAGTATGCTATGTCCTGTTGCATACCTGGCCACCAAAACTGTATTCGAACATTATAAAACATCTTGGTGGCACCTAGATAGACAGCCCACTAAGACTGGTGGCTATCTTACATCTCCACATTTGACAGAGATAACGACACTATTGAACAGACCCTAAATCACAATATATCCTTAGAAGATGCCGACCAATCCGAGGAAGTATCTCAACCATTAAGAAACAACCTCGAACACTGAAAAATATCATCACTAGGATATTCCTACTAAATCAACTCCAATAGAGAAGGAGTCAACTGGATGCTCTCCAAGAACACACCTCCACTATGCTCCCTGGTCTCCAAATGCATCTGAGCAAAGAGTCCCATCAAAGCCCACTCATCACTAGACTTACTTAAAGCCTGCATTGGAACTCTTTTTCTCAAGGATTCAGCCCCCACATTATCCTTGCTTGGGGTATATAAAATGTCAAAGTCAAATCCCTGCAAGTACTCGATCCAACGACGCTGCCTCAAGTTGAGGTCCTTATGTGAGAAGATATCGACTAAGCTTTTATGATCAAATTAGACCACAAAATTCTTCCCAAAGAGGTAGTTATTCCAAGTCTTCAAAGCATGCATCACCACTACCAACTCCAAGTCATGGGTTGGGTAGTTATTTTCATGTGGTCAAAGTTGACAAGAGCTATACGCCACCACGTGATCACCCTACAGAAGCACACACCCAAGACCCATACATGAAGCATCAAAATAGACCACATACCCCTTTCCAGCCGCTGGAAAATCAGAATGGGGGAGGTAGTCAAACACCTCTTCAGCTCCTTAAACGATGCCTGAAATTCTGGGCCCCACAAAAACTTCACCTCTTTCCAAGTGAGCACGGTCATCGGTGAATCAAGTCAAGAGAAATCCTAAACAAACCGCCTGTAATAACCAGCCAGGCTAAGGAAACTTCTGATATCGAACACATTCTTCAGTTTCTACCATGACATGACTACACTGATCTTCTTAGGGTCTACTAAAACCCCCTTCTTAGAGATAACATGCACCATAAATTTCACTTCTCTGATCCAAAATGTGCACATTGACAAATTTTCATAGAGGAAGTGATCCCGCAAAGTTACCAAGACGATCCTCAAGTGATGTTTATGTTCCTCCTCAGAGCCAGAGTCCACTATAATGTCATCCAAAAACACCACAATTAAGGAATATAGGTACTGATGAAACAACCTATTCATGAGTGCCATAAAAACCGTTGGATCATTGGTCAATCCAAAGGGCATGACTAAATACTCAAAGTGGCCATACCTTCTTCGGAAGGCTGTCTTTGGTATATTAGCCTCTTTCACCCTGAGTTGATGGTATCCCAAACACAAGTCTATTTTTGAAAACCACTTTGTCTCCTTAAACTGATCAAACAAATCATCTATTATAGGCAAAGAGTATTTATTCTTAATTTTTACCTTATTCAGCTTCCGGTAGTCAATGAACAACCAGAGGGATCCGTCAGCCTTTTTTGCGAACAAAAAAAGAGTAGCCCAAAGAGAGATGCTCAGGAAAAAAAATCTTTTGGATTATAAGTTGAAAATATATATATTTAATTCCCTCAGGTCGGTAGGATCATGCGATATGAGGGAAGAGATATCAGCTGTGTTCTTGATGCCAGATCAATCGAAAAATCCACATCCCAATCAGGGGGAAAACCTTAAAAATCATCCAGGAATACCCACAGAAACTCATTCAATACATGAGGTTGTGAAACTTCAGGGGAAATACCATTATCCTCTAGTGAGAGTGATGATAATTGGAAGAAAATACTTCCCAACTCTGGGAGTGGAGGTCCTGCGCGACCCGACTGAGGATCCCATACTCCACGAAAAACCCGACAACTCCCATCAGGTGCTGTGAAACTCACTTGCCGCCTGTAGCAATCAATGTGTGTTTGGAAGTGTAATAGAAAATCCATTCCAAGTATTATGTCAAACAGTTCCATATCTATGACCAAAAGGTCCCACTCCATCATAACCCCTGACACGAAAAGCGCACACGAGGGACACCTAAGACCTTGCTCCTTCTTCTTTCCCAGCGGTATCACCAACTCCATTGCAAAAGACAAAATCTAGGTTGGTAAATTCAGTGTGTCCACAAAACGAGAAAAAATTAATGAAATAGAGGCACTAGTATCAAAAAGAGTAGTATCCATAGAAGTTGTGATCAAAACGGTACCTCGAACAGCCGACGGTCCCGCCTCTGATCCTGCTGGTGCCTGATCCACCACATGGATGTGTTCGATCTCTACATGAGGATGACTGCTGGTCTGTGGCTATGAAATAAACTAGATCTTCCTAAAATATGACCCAACACTACCACCATGACCTCCAAATTGGGATCCCCCAGTCCTCGATGGCTCAGACTGTGCTGGCACTCCTCTTGAAGCCGCTGACCCAGCCCCACTCAGAAGTGGACGTGCAACCTCACAGAAGCACTGAAAATGCCCTATACCTCCACAATGGTAGCAATGATTTAGAGGAATTGGGTATACTGGTTAGATGTTCCCCAAACTCCCACACTGGTGGCACATGACTGATCTCGCATTAGAAGCCGCACAGGAAAACTGCCTGGAAGAGTGGCCTAAACTGCCACCTCCTTTCTTCACCTTTTCCTCCCGCTTCCTTTTCTTCTCTGAGGAGTTTCCACTACCCACTATTAATATTGATCCAGAGAAACCATCCATTCCTTTATGATTAATCTTCACTATGCACTCCTGGTCAACGACCTCAACATAGGTCCTTAGCTTGAATAAGAACACCTAGGAGTATATCTCTGGTCGCAAGCCTTTCTCAAACCTATCGGCCTTTTATTTGTCATTGGAGATGATTTCAGGGGCATACAAAACCAAGTCAGTGAAACGGTTGGTGTACTCCATCACTGATAGATTCCCCTGAACAAGGTTCATGAACTCTCTGGACCTAGCATAAGCCAACACCTTAGGGAAGTGCTGTTCATTAAGGACAACCTTGAAATCTCCCCAGCGCATCTGCTCATTCATCCTAGTCTAAAGAACCGATTCCCACCACCTATATCTAGGAACCTCCAACAGAAATGAGGCACATTTCACCCTGAGATCCTCAGGTGTATTCAAGAACTCAAACATGCGCTCGATCTTTTTGATCCATTCTTCTACTTCCTGGGGTTCTATGCTGCCTCAGAAGGTGGGAGACTTATTTTTTAGGAACTCCTGGGCCTTGTCCTTTCTAGGACCAGTATAATACTCTATAACAGAAGCTAGAATAGGATATGGTCCCTATCCTAGATCTTGGGTAGCATAGACCACGACCTAGACTAGCCTCTGATCAATTGGTGTGGGAGAACTCTCTCCGGCTTTCTTTTATGGGTGCATGGGAGCTTTCCAAGGAGGTATGTTGCTACAAAATGAAACAGTAAAGAAAAAAACATTCAATACCACAATTATGAAAATTTTAATCAAATACATCAAATATAAACAATCTAAACACATTTCTTCAATAAAATAAACACATACTCCACCCCCACTTGATGTCCATGTGTGGTCTGCAGCCCACACGTCTCACCTAGAAGTGAAGTCAATCAGACAATTCCAATGTCCCCTGATGACTCAAGGTCTTCCATGAGAGGTGTGGTCCAGGAACCCTACTCGTGACCAAAACCTCAATACCCTACAATCCTAGCTCATATCTATCCCGACTCATCCCAAAAAATAGTAATATAATCCAAAAACATCCACCTTTCTTTGATACCATTCTGTCACAAACCAGATTTGGTCACCACTAATAATGGCACCCAATCCAGACCATGACAGGTCTTGAAGGGAATTACCTATCCCAATAGTATTTCACAAGTTCCTGAGAATCATTTATCTTGGTTTGTGAATGATTTACCTGAATATGTATATATAAAACATCAAAAACATTTGATAAACTAAATCTGAAAAATTTATAACAAACAAGGTTTATACAAAAATATAAAACTGAATACATAAGTTCAAAAGAAATACAAAAGGTCCAAATACACAATTAAATAGCATTAAAATATCCCAAAGGACTCCACATGACAAGGGATCATCACCCACAAGCTATCTCCACAACCCCGCCCCAAGGATGGGAACTAACACCCAAACCACCACCACCAAAAGAATTTCCTTTACCTGAGTCAATAATAATAAAGTCTAATTACACCCAAGGGGTGTAAGTAGGGTGTGAGACTAATCCCAATAGTATACCACCAAATGATTCCAAATTACATTCAATACAAGGTGAAAAATAAAGCCGTTTTAGTATGCAAATAAAAACAGTGACAAATTCCAAGAAATGCAACTTTCAATTGAAAACAGTTTTCAAGATAAAACTTTCAGAATGTTAACACATTTAAATGGTCATGTTATATAATATAATATAATTCCAAACACATCCAAATACAAGGTAAAATACTACAAATCCAATGAGCAACAAAATCGGGAACACCCCTTGGCACTAGATAGTCTCAGGCCCCATGTACCTCGTACCTCGGTGTAAAGTAACCATAGTAAAATCCATTCTCGTGCAAGATCCACTAGTAGGGAACATAAAAATAACCTATTGGTATCTAATCATCATAAATATAGTGTAGTTAGAGTTTTTTTATCCAAATTCTAAGTGAAACAGTGACAAAACCCATCCGGTCCACTAGCCGTACTAGTACATATCCTCCCCACCTATGTACTCGGGCTTCCCCATTTGTACTAAAACAATTCTAGCATGATACATAGATCCATTTTCATATAAAACACCACTACTGGTCACATAAAATTATTACATTAGATATAAACATTTTAAACCACTTAAAACACACAACAAAACACTTTGGTTTTTAAATGAAACAATTTCTCAAAATCCCGCATTGTTTTGCACCTAAAACTCCTTGAAAACCCCACTTTGTACACTATGCGCACAATTTTAAGTTACCAAAACAGAAAAGGATTCCCAATACATTTCAATGAAACAAAAAAAATAAATTTTAGGGAAGCTTTATGTTAACCAAGAAATGATAACTTTGTAAAACCTCTATTTTCACGCAAACATAACACTTAAAGTTCACATGTTCCACAAACACCATTAAAACCCAATTTTTCAGAATAAACAAAGGGTATAAACATTAAAAACATTATTATAAACCCTATTATAGTTTAATAAAATCAATTAAGTATTTATAGGATAACCCCAAATAAACTAATAAAACATTTCTATGACAAACCCCAAATTTCACATAAAATTGGCATTAAAAATTTATTTTCAATACAAAAACCACTAAAACTAATTTTTTCAGAAATAATAAAATGATATAAACATGAAAATATGATAAATACAGCATTCTAAGTCACAAATATTTCATGAACATGGAATAACCTCCCAAATTAATGAAAACCCTTGAATCCTTTGTGCGAAAACGCAAACGCACCACCGCCGCACCTCAAGGAAGGTAAAACAGACCTAAAACAAAAATTTCAGACCATGAAACACAAGATAAAACACTATTTTCAAAAGCCTACTTTCTGGACATTAGGAACTTGAAGAATTAGGGAAGAAACCCTAAGAAAATGGGAGTAAGAAGGATGAAAACCTACTTACTTGAGGGATCTTGAAGAAATCTCCCAAAATACACCAGTATCTGAATTTAAAAATAGCCAAAAAATTAGGTGAGCTTATAACAAGAATTAGGAGGCCATTTAGGAACTACCATGGGGAAAAAATAGTGAGAAATGAAAGAGTTATGAAAGAAAAAATTTACCTCTTCAAATCTGGACGATTTGATAAACCCTATGAAGGTATTCCCTAATTAGAGATGCACATGAGCTCCAAAGAGGGGGGAAAGGTAATGGGGGTGCGCCCAACGATGTTATATTTGAGTGTGATGTGGAATCACCAAAAAATAGTAAACAATTAATATGTTATTAAATAAACAAAAATTATTTTTAAAACTGGAAATGAGATTCTGGGGAGACCCAATTCCCTAAATAAAAACCCAAATCCACCAAGATTATGGATTCCTAAATGGTCCAAATTAATATATTGGTGTTAATATGTTAGGGGAGGCCAAGTAAGAATTGTAATGGATGAAAAATGTTGAAAAATTAAGGAGTTATAAAAAAAAATTTATTTTTAAATCTGGAATTAGGCTCACGGTTCGGCCCAAATCATGAAAACTCACCCATTCCTCAAAAAATTAATAGGAAACCCCCAAAAAAAGAAATAATGGAAATGAAATTAAAATACCTTTAAAATATTTCATGGATGTGACACTTGGTCTCCTGAATGATATGTTACCAAAATATAATGAACTGCCATTTCTTACATATGATTCTAAATGAATGTTACGTTCAATGGGAATGATCTCTAAAAAAATACATGCTTTTCTGAATGATTGCATATTATTTTTCAAGAACCATGAATCACTCATAAAATGAACTAAGTGTGGAAAAAATTGATACAAGAAAATTGAATCAAGTACTTCAAAATATGTATGGTACTTTCCCATCATTCCATGGTTTAGAAGACTATATGGATGTCAGGAAACTGCACGATAATTAACGTGGTATGTAGATATAATAATTAAATACGGGAACCTACATCATCCAGAAGATTCTCTTTAGTGGAAAAAAATTGATTACGAGTATCCTGCATTTAGAAATGATCTGAGAAACATTTATCTTGCATTATATACAAATGCAATAAATAATTTTTGTGTATAGAGTAGTACTCATAGTACATGACCTGTCATGTTGGTAAATTATAACTTACCACCATGGTTATACTTGAAGCACAAATACATTATGTTGTCTATGATTATATCAGGACCAAAGCAACCCAGTAATGATATTGATGACTATTTGGATCCATTGATCGAATATCTAAAATTGATGTGGGATACAAGTGTTACAATGTATGATGATCATAGCAGTGAAGAATTCACATTGAGGGCCATGTTGTATGGGAAAATAAATAAATTCCCCGCTTATAGAAATTTATCAGGATATTGAATTAAACGAATGTTGGGGTGTCCCATTTGTGAAAAAATGCACATACTCAGTTCAGTTGAAACATTCCTCAAAGACTATGTTTTTAGGACATAGAATTTTTTTACCTTGAAGACATAAATAACAATCCTAGACAATAACATTCAATAGGAATATCTAACACAGTACAACATCATCTCCAGTAATAGGCAATCAACTATACAATAAAGTAAAAGATATTGACACTTTTTTTAGTAAAATATTTTCAAAAAATCTTACAAAATTAGGTTAGAAGAAGAGATAAATTTCCTTTGAATTATTTTACTGAAATTGTTTGTATGTCAGAAATTTTATTGATGTCATGCATGTATAAAAAAATTTATTTGATAGTGTTATTAGAATGTTACTAAATTTTCCTGAAAAAATGAAACATGAAATCAAGGCTTGGTTGGACTTGATTGAAATGGGGATATGGTAAGAGTTGGCACCGGTAAAGGGTAAAAGGTACAATTTTCTTACTCCAATAGATTTCAATCTATCCAGATAAGAAAAAGTATAATTTTTTCCTTTCCCTTAATTGTGTAGAAGTTCCATAGGGGTACTCATAAAATATCAATAATTTCATTTCAATGACTAATTTGAAGTGATGAGGACTAAAATCATAATATTTTCATGTTTTGATGAAAAATTTGATGCATGTTGCTTTATATTTCATTATATTTCAAAATTTACAACATAAATTAACCATAATATGTTTATTTTTCAATTCCATATGTAGTAAATTTATAGACCCGAAAAAGTTCCCAACTATGAATAAGAAGGTTGAAGTCATATTATGAAAATTAGACACGTTCTTCCCACCATAATTATTTGATATAATGGTCCAAATGATGGTTTACTTGGTTAGAGAGGTTTAACTATGTAGTCATGTCCATTACATATGGAGTTACCCCATTGAACGATATATGAATATTTTGAAAGGGTATGTCAAGAATTGAATTTTGTGAGAAAGTTGTGTTGAATAATGATATATTATTGAATAAGATATTTAATTCTTTACCAATTACCCATTAGATATTAATATCACCGGTCTCCCAAAGTCTCATTACAACAAACACCTTATGGGTGAAGGGATTTCCAGAAGAGATGTTATAATTTTCTTGATAGAGCAGGAGAAATCAAACCTTTACATTTTACATAATAGTGAAGATATTGATTCATAAATTGAATCCAACAAATAAATTATTAGAGTTTTAAATCCATCAAAGGATTAAGGATGGATATCAAATACACATAATCAATAGTATATAGAATGGTTCTAAGATCAAATTTATAAGAAGTTATCTAAAAATCTGAATTCAATTTCTGAATGACTTCAATGGCTAGTTAGGGGACCAAATTAAAATGTTATATCCTATAATATTTTTGTAATCAATGGTTATATGTTCTATAAAAAATAACATGATGAATGTAGTATGATGAAAAATAGTGGTGTTACAATTGTGGTTGAAGTGATGCACATATCTGGTTCCAAATATAGAAATCCAATTTATGAAAATATTTCATATTTTGGCATTATCGAATAGATATACGGGTTGGATTATATAAAATACCAAGTGCATATTTTTTTCAAATGGGTTGAAAATATCAGTGTAATGAAATTTGATTAAATGAGGTTTGTGAAAGTGAATTTCAGTGTGGAAGGGGAAAAATTCGAGCTGTTCATAATGGAATCACAAGCAGTGAAAGTATTTTATGTCTTAGATACAACAAACAAGAATTGGACTATTATCCTACTGGATACTAAAACAAATGTCAGGTCAGATGAAAATTCAAACGAGTACGACCCTTTTACTGGGAGATCACATTCAGTTCATGCCATTCCCAATGTAGAAAATGACTTATACGTTAGAGGGGACTATAAATAAAGGATTTGGATTCTCGATAGAGGAACCAAATCCCTAAAACCTTTAAAAAAATAAAGAGAGTTCAATGAGAAGGTAAAAGTGTTTTTTAATATACTATGTTTTTCCTCATAATATTATATGTTGTATACTACATTAACATAAACTAAATTAAATGTTTTACTACTCATGAAGACAATGTATGCTTCACATAAGGATGTTACCAATCCCTCAAAAGAACAAACTATAATGAAGGAAACCATTTTAAAATATGTAAAGGTAATGTTACAATATAATTTCTCTATTGTATCGAACAATTATATAATGGAAATTTGATTTAATTTTCATTAATCCTTGTAGATATCGTGTATTTTAGAATATTTATATCTATATGTCATAAATTTGTAGGAATATCAATGACACTATCTCTGATCAATCACAATGGAAATATTGATATTTTAACGGTAATATTATTTTTCATAGAATTAATGTATTATTTCATATTTATGTTTAATTAATTTATTTTTAGTATTACTCACAGAATAATTGTTTTCTTATACAGGTGGATTTTTTTATTTCTTGTTGGGGTGGTCTGTCCAACTTTCATGCATTTACGAACAAAAACTTCCACATACTTCTTGTCCCTCAATTTGTTTTCACTCCTATTGTGTTTCATTTATCATTTCCTTCAAGTTACCTCTAATTCCTTTATAGGAAGAGAAATGATGCTATATCTTCTCAATCACAGAGGTAATATTGATTTTTTCATAGTAAAATCATTGTCCATAGAATTAATGTATTGTTTTATATTTATGTTTTATTTATTTATTTTATTATTACTCATATAAGAATTATTTTCTTATACAGGTCGATTATTTTATTTGAGTTGGGGTGGTTTGTTTGAAGCTTCTCATGCTCATGAGATATTGGATATAGAGTCTATAAATAAGATAATTGCAATAAGAAAATGTCTCAAGAATTCATACAAACATCATAAAAAGGTGAATACCTACTAATTTAATTATTCTTTTCATCATTTTATCTATTATTTGTAAGTTTTTTCCTTATCTTTTTTATCTATTATTTATTTTTTATGGATTTTTTGGAAATTCATATTGACTAAATGTTGTTAGCTCAAAAAAATTTCTTGTGGAAATATATAAGAATATAAGAATATCATATGGTCATTGTGGTGACTTATCATGATATAATGGGAACATGAGATTCTTCTACTCTTCTGTCTTTCAACAATGAGAAATGTTTTTCGGCTAAGAAAATCAATTCAATATACAGTGTTGGTAGTTTAACAAAAAAAGGCAATGAAAATCATTGTAACATTGGTAGTTAGGATTTTTTTGAGACTTTAAGATATGTATGAATCATACACAGATCAATTAAACACATGGTGTGACCAATACTACTCAAAGTGCTTCTTTTTATTAAAAATTGACATTAATTTTAGTAAAAAAGACAACTAACATACTCAAAACAGAGCAAAAAGAAATTATATTTTTAAATACATTATGAAAATGATGCATAAGTCATATGTGACATGTAGGAATCAGCCTTACCTTAGTATGATACATGATATACCCGATATGACTCAATGTGTCTGTTATCAGTTTAAAATCAATACTTAATTCAAAAAGAATCCCTCACTGAAAACTGATCAATGGCTCTCAAATTTTCTTGATAATTTTGGAAAATGATTCATAATCCATTTTTGATGTGTAGTAATTGGTCTCATGTCAAACAGATACATTATGTGATTATTATGAGTCAAAGGGTGTGTTTCCAATTTAAAATGACATTTTAGTAAAAAAGACAAGTAACATACTCAACACTAATAAAACAAATTCAGATTATTTTGATAATGTCACGACCCGTCCTCGAGGCCCGTGTTGTGACTACCCCAAGCCCGCCTTCCATAGGCCAGGGGCTGGCAACTAGCACCAAAGGCGTAAATCCTGATAAAAAGGAAGACATTGCCTTTATGAAAGTAAACAAACACAATAGAGTACACAACAGAAGAAAGCACTAAGTAAAACTGAGTACAAAAGTATGTGCTGAACAGTAAATGGGCCAGTATACAAACCCAACTGTAAAGTATAGTACAACTGAAAGACTAGTACTACAATAGTAAAGTAAAGAAACAACCAATGAGTCGTCCTCTGGTAATCCCACATGAACGGTGGGTACAGATGGTCTCCTCAGCACCTCCGGTCTCGCCCATCTGCTCCGTGTACGTTTCGTCAATTGGTCCACCTCTGGGTACCGTCCAGCTCCACAAGTCTCTACCTCGATCAGTGTTGTCCATCGTCTGCATCCAACACAATGTAGTGCAGGTATATCCCATGCAGGGGTGAGTATAACGATACTCAGTAGGGACCCCGAGACCCACAAGGTCTCACAATATCCACTAAGGATAAAAAAGAAGTAAGTTACAATACATGGTGAATCAATAAACCCTACTTAGGTATATGCCCATACATATACCTAAGTCTTCAATTTTGTACGACTCCAACTCTTGAGCCCAAGCACAACCCAGTCCACACAGGAAAGAATTCAATCACATCGATGATAATGATTGAAAGTCAAGACTCAGCTCACACAGGTATACATCTTCCGTAAAGTGATAAAGATGATCATATGTAGTCATTGATTCATCTAAGATGTCAGACCCACGTAGGATACTAGACCAGCTAAGCTGTCGGACCCACATAGAATACTAGAACAGCTACTCTGTCGGACCCACGTAGGATACTAGAACAAAAGTCAACTGTTGGACTCACTTAGGATATGATTACAATAGTCATCACTATCGAACCCATAGAGGATTACAGTACAGTTGTTGTCGTCGTCGAACCCACAGAGGATTCTAGTATGGTAGTCATCATCATCGAACCCATAGAGGATTCCAGTACGGTAGTCATCATCGTGGAACCCACAGAGGATTCCAGTATGGTAGTCGTTGCAATCGCAGCCAGCTCTAGGGTTCCCGCACACAGTACGCTCGATTCCGGGAGGGTCCTCTCCTCGAGCCAAGGGGTTCGATACATCAACTATCACGAAGTCTAGAGTTGATGAATCATGAGGTTTCTTCTCATCAAAAGGAACCTAGCACGATAGACGGTGCGTCAATCAGATGCCCGATATGAGAGATATTGGATTTTCCGTTTGAGGGGCCCGGTTGGAAATACGCTCATTCCAAACCCGACTATTTTCCAAAATTGTCCTAAACTCACTTAGAGTATTGCAAAAGGGCCACTTTTTCGTGAGGGTCCCAGTGCCAGAGACGACACGTCGATCGGACACACAGTCGTAAATTTATTCGCATTTAAGTGAAACGGGCCCGACCTGTTAAGCCCAGTGGGCTGGCGGGTCGGGTCATCCCGGTTCTGGTGGGTCCAACCCGATAGAGGGTTGAACTAGCCCGGTGAATTGCGCGGCCCAGCAGGCCGCGGCTCGGCCCGGCTAACCGAGCGGCTCGGCTCGGTTGGCCGAGCGGTCTGGGGGGGGGGGGGGGGGGGGGCGATTTGCTGAACCGGTGGCACCGAGCGGCGCCACCCTCCAATCCGGTCAGCCGAAGCCAGCAGGTCTTCCCGGCTTGAGCGGCCCGAGCGGGCCGCTCTCTTCCCGCGTGACACCTATGGGTGTCGTGCCTTCTCTAACCCGACCGGCCGACGAGCCGGCCGATTCGCCCGCCGAAGCAGCCCACGGTGCGCAGGCTGCAGTCCTCCACAGCGCGACACCCCTTGTGGAGCCGCGGTCTCCATATCCTGCTGGTTCTTCCGTATCACGGATGGCGTGCGGCCTACGCCTTGGATCGCCACCGCCTCCCGTTGCCGCCGCCATCGAAATAAAACAAGGAAACTATGGAGGGTCTCCGGGCCATGTTCGTTCAGTCCGCGCCCTCCGCGTTAGGAGGTATCAATTGGCCATAGACAATCATTCACATTCAAAACGAACAAAGGTATAATTTATTCGAATTAAATTATAAAAACACCCTACCTTGATTAATGTTCATTCATCGACGAGCCGTGGAAGATGAGTGTTGCGGTGGTCGGGTGTCGCGGATGACTGTGTTGTTCCGTAAACATTGGAGGAAGAGGGAGGTAAGTAGCGTTCCTTGTGGCATCGCCTCCTTCCTTGCCCCGGTTTATGTAACGGAGGAAGGTGATCATGTCCCTCACGTTCTTCGTTGGAGAGTTGGTGTTCTTCGTTGAAGAACGATGTTCTTCATCGGAAGAAGAACACTATTCTTCTCTTGAGCTCTCTGCAAAATCCTCCCAACACAACGAGTTCCAAAATAAAATAATAGTTAAGGCTATTATTTTATTCACACATGTAATTCAAAATTCAAACACATTAATTAATTAATTAGAATTTAATTCATTAATTAAAAGTGTTGGCCAATATTAAAGGGAGAGAGGGAGGTAAAGAGATCTCATTCATTAAGGTGGAGTTGTTAATTTAATCAGGGGTGGTTTAAGAGAGTTAAGGGGAGATGAAAGGTTCTGGGAATGTGTGGGTCCCACAACACTAAATCCTCTCATTAGAGGTTATGTGGGTGTGGGACCCACCTCCAACTACCCTTGGGAGGAAATAATTACCAGATATAAATAAAATTATGTTCCACAATTTTATTTATTTTATTCTAAAACCCCAAAAAATAATTTCTCCACCTGAGCAAACGCAACTGCGGTAAAGGTACCCTTAAGCGAATACCGGCACTTTGAGTCCATCGGTGTCCTCAGATTTCAATTTCGAGCACTGGTTTAAAAGATAGAAAAACCCATACATACATTTACTGAACGTACCTGAAAAAAACTTCATAAATTGATTTCGGGCACACCGAGCCTCAGAATCAAGTTCTGTCAGAAACCGCAGGCTCGTAAAATTCCAAAGTATTTAAGAAAAAAATTTCCTTGAAATTTATAGGCCTTTACATTACTCCCACCTCAGGGATTTACGTCCTCATAAATCTACAACACACACTAGGAAAACAAATGGGGGTATTGTACATGCATCTGAGCCTCCCGCTCCCACGTGATCTTCTGGAGGTTCCCGTGCAGCCAGCGAATTTGCACCATAGGAATCGACCATCCACGTATGACCCGCTCCTGTCGATCCTTGATCTACACCGGGACCTCCATGAATGTTGCCCCACCATCGATGTACAGCTCCCCGTGATCGATGATGTGGGATGGGTCGTGCACGTTTCTTCTCAGCTGAGATATGTGGAAGACGTCATACACCCGGTGCAACTGAGGTGGAAGGGCCAGGAGGTAAGCCACCTCGCCTACTCTATTGAGGACCTGGAAAGGTCTGATGAAATGCGAAGATAACTTGCCACCCCAGCCAAATCTCCGTATACCTCATCAAGGTGAGACCCGTAGGAAGATGTGGTCACCATCCTCGAACTATAGTGGTCTCCGTCTCCTATCAGTATAGGACTTATGCCTGCTCTGCGTAGTCTTCATCCACTCCTGGATGATCTTCACCTTCTTTGTCGTAGCCTAAACCATCTCTGGTCCTATAAGTGATGACTCCCCTGGGTCAGTCTAGCACAGAGGTGATCTGCAAGGTCGGCCGTACAGTGCCTCGTAAGGTGCCATCCCGATGGTGGAGTGGTAGCTATTGTTGTACGCAAACTCCACCATAGGTAGATGATCCTCCCAGCTGTGACTAAAGTCGAGAACACATGCACAAAGCATGTCCTCGAGAGTCTGAATGGTCCTCTCAGTCTGACCGTCCATCTGAGGATGGAAGGGGGTGCTTAGATGTAGCTGCATCCCAAAAGACTCCTGTAACCCCTTCCATAGCCGAGAAGTGAATTGAGCATCTCGATCGAAAACGATAGACGATGGCTCACCATGAAGCCGTACGATCTCCTGAATGTAGAGACGTCCCAAGCTCTCTACTGAGCCATGCTCTCTGATCGGTAGGAAGTGGGCCGACTTGGTGAGTCGGTTTACGATCACCCAGATAGAGTCGTGTCCTCTGGATGTACATGGAAGCTCCATCACAAAATACATAGATATCCCGTCCCACTTCCACTCTGGAACCTCTAAGGGATGAACTAAGCCCACTGGTACCTGGTGCTCCACCGTCACTTGCTGAAAAGTGAGGCATCATGAAACGAACTCTACTACAACCTTCTTCATACCCGGCCACCAGTGTTGTCGTCTGAAGTCTTGGTACATATTCGACACTCCTGGATGTACTGCTAGAGGGGAAGTATAAAACTCCCTCAGCACTTCCTGCTGCAGTGCAACTGGTACCATAGTATGTCCCCTGAAGAGTATGACGTGCTCCCCTCCTTCAGAAAATCCATCAGGCACCTGACCTGTGGATATCTGAGTACGCCGCGTCTCATAGTCAACGTCCCCACGTAGTGCCTCTCTGACTCGCTAAAGGAGTGGATGAGTGACTGTGAGTGACTATAGAAAGGCTGCTTCATCTCTATCCACAAAGGATATCTGCAATGTGGCTAGCTGCTCCGTCACCTCTCTTAGTAGCTGAATGCCTGATCTCCTGCTGAGAGCATTAGCTACAATGTTCCCCATCACTGGAGTATAAACTATCTCAAAGTCATAGTCTTGGAGGAACTCGATCCATCGCCGCTGTCTCAGGTTCGTTTCCTTCTGGGAGAAGATATACCTGAGACTATGGTGGTTAGAACAGACTGTAAAGCATTCGCCCATCAGATAGTGCTGCCACATCTTCAAGGCAAAGACCACTGCTACTAACTCCAGGTCATGGGTAGCATAGTTCTTCTCATTCTGTCTCAACTGCTATGAACCATACGCGATCACTGATCACTTCTGCATTAGGACACACCCGAGTCCGGTCCCTGATGCGTCACAGTAACTACGTACCCTATGCCCTCCTCCAGTAGCCTTAATATCGGCGCACTGGTCAACCTCTGCCTCAAGTCCTGAAAGCTTTGCTGACATCTATCTGACCACATGAAGGGTTTCCCCTTCTTTTTCAAGGATGAAAGTGGTGCTGCAACTCTGGAGAAGTCTAGCACAAATCTCCAATAGTACCCAACCAGACCCAGGAAACTCTGCACCTACATCACGCTCTTGGGTGGCTCCCAAGCAAGTACTGCCTTGATCTTCACTGGATCCACTGAAACTCCCACCTCTGAGATAACATGTCCCAGAAAGTGAACCTCCCGAATCCAGAACTGGCACTTAGAGAGCTTACCATAAAGCTGGTGCTCTGGGAGTGTATCCAGTACAACCCACAAGTGGTAGGCATGCTCCTCCTCCGTAGTCGAGTAAATAAGTATGTCGTTGATGAAGACTATGAAAAAATGACTGAGGTAAGGCTAGAAGATCCTCTTCATGAGAATCATGAACACTGCTGGTGCATTGGTTACGCCGAAAGGCATAACCAAGAACTCATAGTGGCCATACCGACACATGAAGTCCGTCTTCTGCACATCCTCATCTTGAACTCTGAGCTGGTGATAGCCTGACCTAAGGTATATCTTCGAGAACCATCATGCTCACTTGAGCTGATCAATGAGGTTGTCAATACTCGGGAGTGGGTACTTGTTCTTCACGATCACCTGATTCAGGTGACGGTAGTCTACACACAGTCGCAAGCTCCCATCCGCCTTCTTGGTGAACAAAATCGGAGAAGCTCAGGGTGAAACACTAGGTTAGATAAATACCTTCCCCTGCAAGTCCTCTAGCTGTACCTGCAGCTCACGAAGCTCGGTGGGAGCCATCCGATATGATGGAGTAGATATCAGTGTTTTCCCGGGGTATAGGTATATATAGAAGTATACCTCTCTATGAGGAGGTAGTCCTGGGATGTCGTCAGGAAAAATTTCTGCATACTGATTCACCACAACAGGAAAACTTGGATTCCACAAATCAACTGCTCCGAGGATGAGACTAGCCAACTAATGTGTGATCAGCTGCCCTCTCCTCTATGTAAGTCCATACTGTGCTGTAAAGGCACCCTTTTCACCGGTGAAGGTGAACCTGCTCCCATTCATACGGACACACCACACTTTGTGCCTAATACAGTCGATCTGAGCATGGACTATAGATAACCAGTCCATACCCAAGATGACATCATAAGGCCTTGATGCCGCTACAAGAAGATCCTAACCAAAGATCTCACCTCCTAGAGTAATCTCACACTGCCTAAAAAAGTGTGTAATCATCGATTCTACTCCCGTAGGAGTCTCTAGCTATAATGATCGAGCCAACAGCTCTGTCGGAATCTCCGAGCTCCGAACAAGGGGAGCGGCAATAAAATAATGACTCGCACCTATGACTATAAGCACTGTAGCAAGGGTGGAGTAGACATAGATAGTACCTCAAATCATCTCTGGTGCACCGTGGTCATAGGCCTCGACTGCCTAGAGCTGAGCCTGCCTCTGTTCACCAGCTCCCTGTGGTCAGGGTGGACCTCCTTGTGGGGGAGGTGGTAGATCCTCGAAACGTCATCCACCACCCGCTGCTCAGCCAGCTCCTCTACCTCATCTGTCTGCTCCCGGAGGACCACCATGATCGAACCTCTGCCTCTGCCTAGGAGGTCCCTCCACTGTCTACTACTCATCTGTATGGCAGGCCGGGTAGTCCCGAGCCATATGACCCTGCCCGCCGCATGCATAGAACTGCCTGCTCCTCGTATAGATGGCTCGATTCTGTGTGCCCCACACAACCAAACCTGTATCCTGTGGTTTCTCTCCTGATGGCCTGGTCCTCTTGGACCTCTACGTCAACTGTCTACTACCGTCTGTAGAAGACTCCACTATGTGTCTCCCTGCGGTGGGTCTCACTGCTGGTGTCAGATCAGCGAGAAATCTCTATACAAAAAGGGATCGCTCCAGCACTCCCGCCTGCGTCGAAATGCTGAGGGAGATCATCGAAGCTCTGATCTCATGTCTGAGTCCCTGCTCAAAGGTCCAGGACCTGAAGAATGGGTCCCGTACCATGTCCGTGGAGTAGCGTGAGAGGTCAGTGAACCTCACTGAGTACTGAGCTACTGTCATGCTGCCCTGTCGCAGATGAAGTAACTCCTGAATCTGCACTGCATGAAGGGTGTATGGGACAAACTCCAAGCGGAAGAGACTCTCAAAGTCCATCCAGAGTAAAGATGCCTCGTCATTCACCTAGAGAATTAGGATCCACCATCTACCTGCTACTGCGTGCAGGAGACTCGCGGCAAGGATCGCCATAAGATCGGCTGGTGTCCCTACCAGTCTGGAAACTCTAACGACAGCCTCCAGCCAGTCCTCAGTTGCCCACGGGTCTGTCTCTCCACGAAACCTGGGTGGACTCTTTTGCTGGAACTTGTGTAATGTACTCAGACAGCGTGCACTATCTACTGCTGGGGCTGGTGGTATCAGTGACCCAACGGGTAGTAGTACCGTTGGTGCCTCCGCTGTGATGGGGCCCTGCACCGAGGCCTCATCGCTCGGTGGGATTCCATCTCGTATGCGACTTAGAACCCTAGCTGGCTGACTTCATGTGGCCATCCAGAAAAGAAACAGGTGTGCCATGGTCAAAACAGTATACCTGGTGAGCTGACACAAAGTAATCACAAAGAAAACTTTTGAAACACACATGCAATTAGTGTTTTCATGCACTGAGTCGGAAATCAGAGTTCAGGGTCCTGGTGTATGGATATGTCAGCCACCATACCAACACTGGAATCCATGGACTGAAAACCACACTCAATAATCTTAACACTATTGATCCATAAAAAGAATGATCAGAGTCCTGAGTTCTGTGGTAGAACTGACTCCTCTGATACCAATTTGTCATGACCCATCCTCGGGGCCCGTGCCGTGACTACCCCAATCCCGCCTTCCATAGGCCAGGGGCTGGTGACTAGTAACAAAGGCGCAAATCCCGATAAACAGGGAAGGCATTACCTTTATGAAAGTAAAAAAACACAATAGAGTACGCAACAGAAGAAAGCACTAAGTAAAACTAAGTACAAAAGTATGTGCTGAAAAGTAAATTGGCCAGTATACAAACCCAACTGTAAAGTATAGTACAAATGAAAGACTAGTACTACAGCAGTAAAGTAAAGCAGAAACCACTGAGTTGTCCTCTAGGAATCCCACCTGAAGGGTGGGTACATATGGTCTCCTCAGCACCTCGGGTCCTGTCCGTCTGCTCCGTGTACATCTCATCAAGTGGTCCACATTCGAGTACCATCCGGCTCCACAAGTATCTACCTCAATCAGTGCTGTCCGTCGTCTGCATCCAACACAATATAGTGCGGGCATAGCCCGTGAAGGGGTGAGTATAACGATACTCAATAGGGACCCCGAGACCCGCAAGGTCTCACAACATCCAGTAAGGATAAACAAGAAGTAAGATACAATACATGGTGCATCAATCAACCATACTTAGGTATATGCCCATAAATATACCTAAGTCTTCAATTTAGTATGGCTCCAACTCTCGAGCCCAAGTACAACCCAGTCCACATAGGAAAGAAGTCAATCACATCGATGATAATGACTGAATGTCAAGACTCAGCTCACATAGGTATACATCTTCCGTAAAGTGATAAAGATGATCAGATGCAGTCACTGATTCATCTAAACTGTCAGACCCACATAGGATACTAGAACAGCTAAGATGTCGGACCCACGTAGGATACTAGACCAGCTACTCTGTTGGACCCACGTAGGATACTAGAAAAGAAGTCAAATACCGGACCCACTTAGGATATGAGTACAGTAGTCATCACTGTCGAACCCATGGAGGATTCCAGTACAGTTGTTATTGTCATCGAATCCACGGAGGATTCTAGTACAACAATCATCGTCGTCGAACCCATAGAGGATTCCAGTACGGTATTCATCGTCGTTGATCCCACAGAGGATTTCAGTACAGTAGTTGTTGTAGTCGCAATTAGCTCTAGGGTTCCTGCACACAGCACGCTCGATCCCGGGAGGGTCCGCTCCTTGAGCCAAGGGGGTCGATACATCAACTATCAAGAAGTCTAGAGTTTATGTATCGTGAAGTTCCGTCTCGTACCATGTCAATCGAACGTCTAGTCTGAGAGATATTTGATTTTCTGTTCTAGGGGCCCGGTTGTAAATACGCTCGTTCCAAACCCATCCATTTTCCAAAATCATCTAAAACCCATTTAGAGTATCACAAAAGGACTGCTTCATCGTGAGGGTCCCAGTGCCATAGATAGTGCATCGATCGGATGCACGGTCGTAAAGTTATTCGCATTTAAGTGAAATGGGCCCGGCCCGTTAAGCCTAGTGGGCTTGCGGGTTTGACCCGGTAGGGGGTCAGACCAGCCCGATGAATCGTGCGGCCCAGATGGTCGAGTAGCTTGGCCTGGATGGCTGAGAGGTCCTAGGGGGAGCGACCCCCCACTTTGTCGAACCGGCGGCGCCGAGTGGCGCCACCCTCCAATCCGGCTGGCCGAAGCCGGCCGGTATTCCCGGCTCGAGTGGCCCGAGCGGGCTACTCTCCTCCCACGCGGCACCTGCGGGTGCCGTGCCTTCTCCAACCCGGCCGGCCGACGAGATGACTAGTTCGCCCGCCGAAGCGGCCCGCGGTGCGCGGGCCGCGGTCCTCCATAGCGCGGCACCCCTTGTGGCGCTGCGGTCTCTATATCCGGCCGGCTACAATTGGCCAGTTCTTCCACAGAGCGATCGGCGCGCGGCCGCCTCCTTCGATCACCACTATCTCCTGTTTCCGCTTCCATCGAAATAAAACAAGGAAACAACCGAGGGTCACCGGGCCGTGTTTGTTCGGCCCGCGCCCTTCACATTAGGCGGTATCAATTGGCCATAGAAAATCATTCTCATTCAAAATTAACAAAGGTATAATTTATTCGAATTAAATTATACAAACACCCTACCTTGATTAAGGTTCGTTCTTCGACGAGCCGCGGAAGACAAGCGTTGCGTTGGTCGGGCGTCGCAGATGAAGGTGTTATTCCGTCAACGTTGGAGGAAGAGGGAGGTAGGTAGCGTTCCTTGTGGAATCGCCTCCTTCCTTGCCCGGGTTGATGTAGTGGAGGAAGGTGATCATGTCCCTCACATTCTTCATCGGAGATTCGGTGTTCTTCATTGAAGAATGGTGTTCTTCGTCAGAAGAAGAACACTATTCTTCTCTTGAGCTCTCCCCAAAATCCTCCCAACACAACGAGTGTCAAAATAAAATAATATCTAAGGCTATTATTTTATTCACACATGTAATTAAAAATTCAAACACTTTAATTAATTACATGGATTTCAATTCATTAATTAAAATAGTTGTCAAATATTAAAGGGAGAGAGGGAGGTAAAGCGATTTCATTCATCAAGGGGGAGTTGTCAATTTAATCAGGGGGGTGTTTAAGGGAGTTAAGGGGTGATGAAAGGTTTTGGGAATGTGTGGGTCCCACCAAACTAAATCCTCTCATGGGAGGTTATGTGGGTGTGGAACCCACCTCCAACTCCCCTTGGGAGGAAATAAATACCAGATATAAATAAAATTGCGTTGCACAATTTTATTTATTTTATTCTAAAACCCCAAAAATTAACTTCTCCACCCGAGCAAACACAACTGCGGTAAAGGACCCCTTAAGCGAATACCGGCACTGCGAGTCCATCAGTTTCCTCATATTTCAATTACAAGCACCAATTCAAAAGATAAGAAAACCCACACGTATGTTTACTAAACTTACCCGGACAAAACTTCAGAAATTGATTCCAGGCACACCAGGCCTCGGAATCAAGTACCGTCAGAAACCACAGACTCATAAAATTCCAAAGTATTTATGAAAAAATTTTCCTTGAAATCTCCAGGTCTTTACAGATACTTTATGAAAATTATCCACAAGTCATTTGAGAAATTTTTGAATTAGATTCACCTCAATCTGATGCATGATGTGACTGGTATGACTCCAAGTGTGTCTTTTTATTTAAAATTGACATAAATTTTAGTAAAATGGACAACTAACCTACTAAAAACTTAGAAAAAACATTCATATTATATTTATAATTTATTTCAATGATACTTAAGTAATTTTAGACATGTAGGAATTGAATTCACCTCAATCTAACGCACGATGTGGCCGGTATGACTCAAAGTGTCCGTTATCAGTTTAAAATCGACAATTTAATTCAAAAAGTGTCACTTAATGAAATTTAATAAAAAAATCTTGTATTTTCTTGATAATTTAGTAAAACTATTAATAAGTTATTATTGATGTGTAGGAATTAGTCTTACATAAAACTGATACTTGATGTGAATGGTATGAGTCAAAGTATATGTTTCGAGTTTAAAATGACATTTTAGTAAAAAAGACAAGTGACATACTCAAAATCAATAAAACACATTCATATTATTTTTATAATTTATAAAAAGAATCCATAATTTATTTTAGACATGTAGGAATGATTTTCACCTCAATTTGATGCATGATGTGACCAGTATTATTCAAAGTGTGTATTTTTATTTAAAATTGACATCAATTTTAGTAAAATGGGCATATGACCTATTAAAAACTGAGAAAACACATTAGTATTATTATGAAGATTTAGGTAAATGATCCTTAAGTCATTTTAGAT
This sequence comes from Viscum album, assembly GCA_963277665.1. Lineage (NCBI taxonomy): Eukaryota > Viridiplantae > Streptophyta > Magnoliopsida > Santalales > Viscaceae > Viscum > Viscum album. Next base: position 897,930,059 of record OY728142.1, read on the forward strand.
TTGAGGAATCATAATGACCTCAATCCTACACATGTTGTGACCGTTATAACTCAAAGTGTCCATTATAAGTTTAAAATTTATATTTTAGGTCAAAAAGTGTCACTCACTAAAAACCAATCAAATGTGATGATATTTTCTTGATAATTTAAGAAAACTATTAATAAGTCATTTTTATGTGTATTAATAATTCTGACATCAAACTAATACACGATGTGATCAGTATGAGTCAAAGTGCGTGTTTCCATTTTAAAATGACATTTTAGTAAAAAAGACAAGTGATATACTCAAAACCAATAAAACACAATCATATTTTTTTTGATACTTTATGAAAATGATTCATAATTTTTTTGATATGTGTAGGAATTTTCCTTACCTCAATACGATCCATGATGTGACTGGTATGACTCTAAGTGAATCTTTTTATTTAAAATCAACATCAATTTTAGTAAAATGGAAAAATTACCTACTCAAAACAAAGAAAACACATTTTTTTTGATACTTTACATAAACGATCCATAAGTAATTTTTGATGTGTTGGAATCAAACTCACCTCAATATGATGCATGATGTGATCGATATGACTCAAAGTGTCCGTTATCAGTTTAAAATTGACATTTTAGTTCAAAAGCTGTCACTCATTGAAAAATGATCAAACACACTCATATTTTCTTGATAATTTATGGAAAAAATTCATATGTCATTTTTGATGTGTAGGAATTGGTCTCATGTAAAACTGATACATTATGTGATTGTTTTGAGTCAAAGTGTGTGTTTTCAGTTTAAAATTACATTTTAGTAAAAAAGACAAGTGACATACTCAAAACCAAACAAAAAATTCAGATTGTTTTGATACTTTAGGAAAATTACCCATAATTAATTTTAGATGTGTAGGAATCTAAAAAACCTCAATTTGATGCATGGTGTGACCATTATGACTATATGTGCATCTTTTTATTTAAAATTAACATCAATTTTAGTAAAATGAAAAAATGACCTACTCAAAATGAATAAAAAACATTAGTATTGTTTTTATACTTTATATAAATGATATATAAGTAATTTTTTACATTTAGGAATCATCTTCACCTCAATATAAATAACAATGTGCCCGATATGACTCAAACCGTCCGTTATCACTTTAAAATTGACATTTTAGTTCAAAAAGTGCCACTCACTGAAAACCAATCAAATGCACTTGGATTTCCTTAATAATTTAGGAAAAATATTCATAATTAATTTGTGACATGTGTAAATTGGTCTCACATAAAAATGATACATGATGTGATCATTATGAGTCAAAGTGTGGGTTTTTGATTTAAAATGACATTTTAGTAAAAAATTAAAGTGATGTAATAAAAACCAATTAAATGTATTAATATTATTTTAATACTTTATGAAAATGATCTATAAGTTATTTGAGATGTGTAAGAATCAATTGAAGCTCAATATGATGCACAGTGTGATAGGCATGACTCCAAATTCTACTTTTTATAAAAAAATGATATCAATTTTTTTAAAATGGACAACTAACCTACTCAAAACAAAGAAAAAAATTCGTATTATTTTGATACTTTACGAAAATGATCCATAAGTCATTTTGACATATATTAATAATTATAAGCTCAATCTGATACACTATGTTACTGATATTAATAAAAGTGTCTGGTATTAGTTTATAATTGATATTTTAGTTCAAAAAGTTTCACTCACTAAAAACTGATCAAACACGCTCAAATTTTCTTAATAATTTTGGAAAATGATTCATAATTCATTTTGAATTATAGGAATATATATCACATCAAACTGATATACTATGTGATCGATATGATTCAAAGTGAGTGTTTCTAATTTAAAATGATATTTTAGTAAAAAATAAAAGTGACGTACTCAAAACAGATACGATGCATTCATATTGATTTGAAACTTTAGTAAAATGATCCATAAGTCATTTGAGACATGTATGAATCATAATCAACTAAATCTAATGTACGGATTGACCGGTATGACTCCAAGGGCATATTTTTATTTAAAATCAACATCAATTTTAGTAAAATGGACAATTGAACCACTCAAAACTGAGAAAACACATTCTTATTTTTTTGATAATTTAGGTAAATGATTCAAAAATAATTTTAGATGTGTAGGAATCAACTTCACCTTAATCCTAATAATGGTATTTTTGGTATGACTCCCAACATTCCTTTTTATTTAAAATTGATATCAATTTTAGAAAAATGGAAAACTAACCTATTTAAAACTGAGAAAATGTATTCAGATTATTTTGATACTTTACAGAAATGATGCATAAGTCATTTTTGACATGTAGGGATCAACAACACATAAATATGATACATGGTGTTCCCGATATGACTCAAAGTGTCTGTTATCTATTTAAAATCAACATTTAAATTCAAATGTGTCACTTACGCAACCAATAGAATGGACCCATGGGAATTTTTCTTATACTTATTCAATTAATTTTTATAGAGATAATTATTTTATATGAAAAATAAATTGTGTGAAGTGTAATAATCAACCAAAACTCAATATTATATATAGTGTTACTAGTATGAATGAAAGTTTAGTTTAAAATTAACACTTTCTGTTAATTTATTTCTTTATATTATTACTAACATAAGAATTTTTTTCTTATATAAGTGTGTTTTTTTCTCAATAAGGGGTGTTTTTTTGGAAATAGAATGATTCAGTTTTTGGATCAAAAGACAAAGTAACATTGATGTTTTTGAATGTATGTAATAATTTTTTATTATGTAATTGTATAAAACAATGTTTTAAATGTCTATAATATAGTGTTTTTTCTTGTATTTGTGTTGTAAATTTAATTTCATTTAAATTATGTATAGATAGTTGATTTTTTTTATATTTAGTGGTGTTTTTGGTGTTATGGTGTGTTGTTACAACACATTGCACTAGTGCTGCAGTGTGCTGTTACATCACACTGCAGTATGCCCCTTTATCGACACTTTTAAAAGATATGATAAATTCCCCCTTTATCAATGATTTTGAAAGTTATGATAAATGGGTCCTTTATCAGAGCTTTTAAAAAAACTGATAAAGGCACTCTTTATCAACACTAAATAACAACATTGATAAAGTGTTACTTTATGAGGGATAAAAAATTATTGATAAAGGGATATTTTATTAGTGTTTTTTTAGTGCTGATAAAGGACCCATTTATTAGTTATTTTTTGATCTAATAAAAGATAAGAGATTTTAAATCTTACTATGGTAGTCAGCGCTTCTCTAGCACTGATAAAGTCCATTTTTAGAACTATTAGAGGTTTATTTTGTAGTAGTGTATGGCTTCAAGTTTAGTTGAATTTTGTGAGTATGGTATCTATAATCACAAGGATAATAATAAACAAGGTAAACAATTAGTACAACATTACATGCCAGTCACATGCTTAATCATATATGTACATTGAATCTTTTTTTTATTTTCTTTGTTGTTTTTTCCATTTACTTACGTGGAATATACAGAGTGGACCACCCACAAGAAACTCAAGTATGTTTATTTATTTAAATATTCACATTGGGTTCACCATTTTTGTTTATGAAAAAGTAAATAAAGATGTTTGATTGTGGGTGATTGAGTGTGGTTTCACAATCAATCACATCAAGATCACAATTTTTTCTTCATGGAAATGCCCAATGATTCCCATATCTATAACAAGTTATGGGCCTGCTTTCCAAAGTTAGGATTTTATTGGGTTTTAAAACCCAATGATGCTCAGGAACTCAAATCAGTAGAGAGGATGATAGGTTAGTCTCATCAAACCCTTTTGGGGGGATTATTGCCTACTCTAGGACTCTTTTATAAATTTGAGATCTGTTCATGAATCCTACCCAAATCCTAATAAGGGCCTGGTTAACCTAAAAAAATGATTAGGTGTTGAAACCCTATACATGTGAGAGGCTGTTATATTAATGGAACCATCTGTACGTATCAAAGGATCTCTATCAATTTCCCATTATTGATTAACAACGAGGGAATGTTTGTGTTTTAAGCCATATGAGTAAGCACTCTAGAATTTTACTACTATCCAAGGATGTGATTGGTGTTTTGGGTTTGGAACTCTAAGAGGTGTCCAACGTTTCTTATGAGAATAAGAATAAAAAATGCATAGTTTATATTGGATCATGCCATGAATTTTAATGGAAGATGGAAAGGGCGTATATGAGAAAATATTGGTTATAGAGTTTGGACCTTATAATAAGGTTTTCTATATATCCTATTTATAACAAGAATCAAATTACTCATAGTTTAGTTAATTCCCAACCCACTGATGGGTGAGGAGAAATAATTGGTACTCATGAGAATTATTGTCCCAGAGTTTAGGAAAGCTTGAGAATTATGACAAGATGGGTTCCCATGTTTGGAGGTATTTGTGTCATACTGTTGACATGATCACCATGGATCTCTAATCCCATGTGAGTTATGCTTGATGTGAGAAACTAGAGATATAGTAATAATGAGCATGTCACAACAAATATAAGATGAATTCATAAAGGACATACACACTGATGTTTCCATTGTATTTGAGCAAGGACTACACACTTAGGTTACCCTAGTTAGGGGATTTTTATTATGCTAGTATAATGATCAACGAAAACACCTAATCACATTTCGCTCATGATCAGTAAGAGAAATAGTATATAGAAAGGGGTAAGAAACATTTACTATAGGTCTAAAAATTACATGTTGAAGTATCCCTGATGGTAATGTGGGGCCTATACACTAACGCTACCCTGATATTTGAGAGGTTTTATTTCCAATCTATAAGAGAATGTGGTATAGATCTCGGGCCTTAGGAAGACGTCCTATGTATCTTGTTCGTAATAGGATTCAAACTCATTTTAGTTCTGTTAGGTTTCTAATCCATTGATGGATGATGAGAAATAGTAGACCCATATGAGGTGGGTACTATGAGATAGAGTAAATGGAATATTTATGGAATTACACCAAGATGGATTCCCATGTAACATATCTATCCCTTGTCCTCTGATGGACACAGAGTGGAGATTATAAGAGGGTTTTTTGAGTATGATTGGATGTAATGGAGTTCTTTTTGAGGTCATATCTCATATAGGGTTTCATGGGTGAAGAAACCTAGTCCATTATAGATACTCCCTACATAAAAGGGGAATTATCAACTAAAGATGAATGATTGTGGGTTCACATTGCTCGAGGGTATTTATCCAATTATGCATTATTAGTAAGGATGAAATATATGTGGATGTATATCTCACATGGTTGAAATGTGTGAGGGTGTCCTATTGAAATATCTAAGGATCTTCACATGAAACTGGCAATCATATCTATAGGTTGTCACATGATCTTCCTGACATATCTAGGGGTTTTCATGTGATTTTCCCAACATATCCAAGGGCCTTCTTGTGATCAGGAAGACATGTATAAGGGATTCACATAAACCAGATTGACATGATCAAAGGTCATTGTGTGATCTAGCTAATATATCTAAGGGATTTCATGTAATCTTCCAAACATGTTCAAGGGTTATCATATGATCAATTAACTGATCAAGTAAAGTGTGTGAGACTTTTTCATGAAGAACACCATATCTGACTTTGCAAGAAGCTTTTGTTATTTTCAGCCTTCATCACATAAATGCCACGATTTTTGTTAGGTGTTTTCTTATTGACGAATCATGTGATCAAGATGAAACACTAAAGGCCCTTCGCATGATCCATATGATAAGCCAAAGTCCCTTTACATGATCAATGAGCTGATTACACTAAGTGAATAAACCTATTTCATAACCCTTTAAGTCATTAACCAGGCTTATCAGGTGGAAGACTCTTGAGATTACATGGTACTCTATTCTAAAAAGTTCACTCTCACATACATGTGTGTGTTTATTTGTTTGATAAGGGGGGATTTTATAGGATTTATAGTTCCTATATTTATGCCTCTTTTCACAGTGATTAGGTCTCATATCATGGCTTGATCTTGTGTAGGTAACATTTATATAAGCCAATAATATACCATGTGATTCACATGATCCTACTCACAAGTCATCAATGGAGTATTCCTTTTTTCATGTGATAAACAATGACCATGTGATCACTCCACCAATACTAGCTTTCTTGAACCCAAGTCTTGTCAAAGGGATTTCACATGATCAAACTGACATGTTCAAGAGCCTTCATGAGGTCATTCCGATATGTTTGGGAGCCTTATCAAGACCAGGACACATATTAGAGGGACTTCATGAGATCCAAGATGACATTTCAAAGGGTTTTTGTGTGATCCTTGAACTGATCATGTGAAGTGTGTGGTCATTTCTTGCGAAGATCAATGTTTCCCACTTTTCATAAGGATCCCAAAATTTCTAGATTTTATAGCATGAACACCTTGATGGTTGTCAGAAATTTGTCCACTAACATATCACACGATCAGAAAGACTCATCTAAGAGGATTCATGTGATCAGGAGGAATTTATTTAGGGTCTTCAGATGATCAGTGAACAAATAACATGGAACACATATTCCCCTTGCATGATGTCTAGAGGGTCATGTGACCGTGAGTCATGTTGAAGGTTACATGATTCACGTAATCCATGCAATTGATCCCTGTGTTACCATGATTCTTACTTATCCCCATTTGGGAAAATAATACTTGTGATTTGGGTGTTTCTTTGACTCTAAATTTTTCGATGCTCATTTAGTGGGCATCAACCCCTAGTAAATATGAACTCAAATTTTAAATATTATTATATATTATTAAAAGAGATATTTTTAGAAAACCGATCTATGCACACAATATATTTATCAAATTAAATTAATTTAATAACCATAGATGAATTATTTTAATGAAATATATACATCATATATTTAATAAAATAAATTAAAATTTATTTAACAGTGGTTACTAGATAAGTAATGAGTAAATATTTATTTTATACTTCAAAAATACATTTTCATAAAAAATAGGTTTTATTACATTTTTGTGTGTGAATATTATGATTAATTTCTACCAATTTTAGAAATGTTATTTGATAAAATGAAAATATTTTTTAAAATTTTCATGTCAAAATATTCTTATGATTTTTTTTGTATTTTTCAAAATTAATTGATTCTTAAGTGAATAGTAAAAAATACCATTTTTTAAAGTATTGCCACTTGTATAACATTATTATTATATAATAATGTTTTAAAATAATATTATTTTTTCATATAATAAATATATATAGAATAATTAATATAATTCATTTTGAAATATAACGTTGATCTTATAAATCTATGTTTAAATTTTTTAAAATTTAAGTAATATTTTTATTCAAATAAAAACTCTTTTGGTTCCTTTCTTTTAATCATGTATTTAATTTTTTTCTATTTTATATTGGTTTTAAAGTAAAATAAGTATTATTTGATTGAGCGTAATTCAATCAATATCATATGAATCGATATTATTCATTATTTTGGTATAAAATCATTTTTGAGCTTAAAAATGGAATTTTTCTAAAAAATATCTTCATTTTGGTTTGCATACTTATATTAAAATTAATTTTTACCACTTATGGAAATATAATATGGTAAAATGGATTTCATATTTAAAATTAAGAGGTAAAAATTTGGTAATAAGGTTCATTTTATTTTTGTTAACTATGGATAATAACCTTGGTAAATTTTTTTTACCATAGTAATGGTTTGAAGAGTTAATGAGGGTGTTAAAACTAAGTGATAAGGTTTAAAATATTATAAAAAAATGTTTAAATTTTATTGTACAAGTGCATTTAGACTCATACTCATATTATAGTTGAAACATTTTTTCCACTTTCATTTGAGAGAGATATATAATATATTTAAAATTTATAAGTATTTATATGAGTGACAAACCCCTCACTTATAAAATGACACCTTATCTCCTTAATTATTCACACATTTTTAAGCCACTTATCTCATCCAATACCTACCCAAATACCACTAAAACTATCCTCCCTATTTATTAGGTATCCTAGTCTTCTTAAAAGACCATCCCTATAATTCTTAATGTGTAAACCAAATAGAGATATCCAAGGAGAAGGTATAAATCCTAGCTGACCTATTTCAAGATTATTTATTCCTCTACCTACTTAAAATATGTTATAACCACTACATAATAATTATATCAATATATTATATATAATTAAATATTATTAGGTTTATTGAACAACTATTTTATATCTCTCTTCTATCCTATGGTAAATGAAAACATCATCTGCATGTATGTGTGGACTACCACCTCCACTAAGTGATATGTTTCATTTTCCATCACCACCTCATATATATGGTTATAAAGATATAATTAATTAATATATAATATTTTCACTACATTATTATAATTATATAAATATAATATATTACTTACCTTATTACCCTTTCCATCTGTTGGAAAATGAGAAAGTCTCTCATGTGTACATGTGGAATTCCACCTCCACGATGTAATTTGATTCATTTTTCATTACTCACACAAATGGTAGATAATAAGGATGTAAATAATTTATAAATATTAAATTTATAACATAATTATGATTTTATAAAATTAAAATATTATATAACTCGTTTCTTTTCTATCAATAGAAAAATGGAAACGTCTCTTGTGTGTACATGCAGACTACCACCTCTATGATACGACATATTTCATTTTTCACATCCATATTCCATGGTTGGTTATAAATTTTTTTAATTCATAAAAATAATATTTTCTTCATTATTAAGTCACTATAGACGATGAAACCATGATTCGTATGACTGTAGTTAACCTACCAAAGTCATTTTGGATGTATAAACCGCACGTCCTCAAAATGTTCAACATGAACTTAACCTTTTTAATATCTAAATAAATCATGGTAAAAACGAAATAAATAAAATTATTAAAAATTAATAAACATGAAAAATGGTTCTTAATAAATTAATAAACTTAATTAATTTTGTTACTTAGGAGGGTGGAATTATGTACAAAACAATTTTTGACTCGAGGTAAGAGTCTTTCTTTAAAAAATATAATTTTAAAGTTTTCCTCAAAAATATTTTTATTCCATGTATAGGTTATAATTAATGTTTTAAGACTTTTATTATTTATGATTAAAAGGTTTATAGAGTCCATTTTAACTATTTTTTACTTTATTAGTATTAAAAAGGAATGTTTTCAATGTTTTCAGTATGGGTTATTTTTTCCTTTTTACAAAAGTACAAAAAGAATATTTCATAATGTATATGGTTTGAAAATAACTTCCCATAGTTATAACCATTATTAATTATCAATATTCCTTTATAATATTTCATATTTTTTTAAGGAATATTCTATTCTTTCTCTTTTTTGAATTTTTAGTTTTTATTTTTTAAGGTAATGGAAATGTCTAATCTTTTATATAATATATATAAAAGTATTATTGACTTAAAATTTACTTTTTTATTATCAAAAAAACTTTTATGTAAAAATTTAGAAAGAAATAAGGTTCACTCAGGAGGAAAACACCATAGTATATCATAAAATAATTAAGAAATAACTTAATCCTATTGAAAATATTCTCCCAAAATAATTTATACGAGATAGAGGTTACCTGAGTTTTTGGATAGTCCTTTATAAGGTCTTAAAAGTGGTAATATGTATTATACCATGTTTTAGTATACTCTTATATGTTTATATTCCCTTCATATAATCATTTTTTCATTTTAAGATCTTTCTTTTGAATCTATGCTCGCTGCTCATAATTAATATCCACAAGTATTAGCCTTTCCACCATCCTGTCAACCACCTCTGGTGTGGCATTAACCAAAAGATGCTTCTGCACCATTTATTCCTTATAATTAATAATAATATCCAAAACTGTCCCATTTATTATATCCTCCACACTTGTATCTCATTTCTAACTAGTCAACACACCCTTGAGGGGGATTCATTTTCTCGCATTTCCTCACCATTATCAGGATCCACTGCATCATATTTACCCTACAAATGATCACTACCAACAAGCATGAAATCCATATTCTTTAGTCTATTTTTAAAAATAACTGGTCTCCATTAGATTTATAAGATATTAATATTCATTTCTCCCATTTTTTCTCCCCTTTAGTAAAAATGTAACTCCCCAAATTACAACTAGTATTCTGCCCCTTCTACTTCCTAGAGCAGTACAAGATCTTATTATGTTTTCCTCCTACAGTATCATCTAAAAAAACTAATAAACTCCTAATCATATTATTACCAAGATATAATATTCCTCTAAATGGTTTTATAAAACTGTGGTGAGACTCTCTGGTCTTGGGTGCACCCCTCAGTTTCCAAACCATCAAATCAATTACTAATTTTGATATTCGCCTAATTCTGCCTTTGTGTTGGCTTGCTGGCTTTAATAATTCGACCCACAAAATCAAATGGTGTAAGATTATATGATTATTACTTATCAATAACACCTAAAATTTTTCCCTCAACAATATCCTAAACCACCACCTCTTGATCAGGTTCACTTCCTGGTCATTGATCACATCACGATTCACTACTTTATTTCACCCTTACATCACTATTTTAAACTTGTTTTATATTTAAAATTATAAATATTATCTCAAATTGAAAATCCCATTTTATTAAATTATTAAATTTTTATCACTGTTAAAAAGGGAAATTATTCTGGTTTTGGTGATTTTGTTGTAGGAGAAGGTGATTGGGAGGGTCAGAGATGATCCAGAAAGAAAATGGGCTAGGCTGCATGGAAGCCCAAGGACATATGTCCACTGTTTTGAATATTTATAAAAATTAGTGACTCTAAATGGGATGATATTTTTCAGGACTCTATAAATTCATGATCTAAAACTTATATTAGGAAACCTAATCCCAATTCATCCATTGAGGGGTCCATCCAAACCAATCTGTCTAGGGGAAAAAATCTACATGAAGTCAAAAACGTGGTTATGTATTTCAGCCATATATTACGCTGTATTACTCAATTAGCCTCCAAATTTTACATGGAGACATTAAATATTCTATAATAAAACTTTTAAATTTTTTCAAATTCTATATAAGACCATTTATTAACCAATAACTAAGACAAAAGTGGTATCTATAAATCTGGGTGCCCAAAACCACTTCCCATTTTGGATATAAATCGTCACCTTGGGAACCTCATTTGTAAGTTCAACCAAGGAGTGTAGTGATGCCATTTTGGAGTTACATAGGAATAATCTTCTCACATTGAAGGTTCTTTATCTTCCTATACTCATAGTGGGAGCTCTTGAAGCAAGGATCCCTTCATCGAATTCTTCCTCTCCTTCTTATGTTGTAATATTTGTCTTTGTGTAATAAACTTCTTAGTTACTCTTTTATTTCTTCTGCTTTACTCTATTTTATCCACATATATTATTAATCAATCTTCCTCTTTTGTCTGGAAATTAATATTAGAAACTATGTTGGGTTCTACCTTTTCTAAACCTTTGTACATGCTAAACGTTTCTACGATAACTACACCACCCATGAAAGAGTAGTTCTTTTTAGTAATTGGTCTACCTTTCACCTTATTAATTTTTTTTTGAATAAATAAGCTAATATAATTCACTTAATATGATATATTAATTTATTTTTTAAATTAAATTAAACTAAGTAATCAATTGAACAATAAACACAAAATATTCGAGGTCGAGAATTGTGTGAATTGTGAGAGCACGATCTTAATCGGTAATACACGACCACATTGGATCAATTTGTAGAGTTAAAATATAATCCTAAACTAAATTAATCATAATTTATAGAGTGGATATGTTCCTTAATTTACCACTAACCATAAGATAACCTTATAACATCAATTAATGTGGGGTGCTGCGATTTCATGTTTCGAAGATAACTTAGGGTTTAATCCACTTCATCTTTGTGGTAAAGTTAATTCTCATAGGGTTCGGGGGTTAAAATATTAGAGGATAATAATTAAGTGGATATTAATTTAAACGATAATGCTTAATAAGTAAGTGAATAGGTATAGTTAGATCTAATATGCCTTCTAAGAATATTTTATTAAAAAAAAATCTTCTCGTTGTATTTTATTAATAAAATTTCATTCCAAAAAACAAAAACAAAAAAATATAATATTCTTCCAACATTATTATTATAGATTTATAATCCAAACCCCACATCCATTTAATTAGTGTTATTATTTCCTTTTGTGTTATTTTTAAAATACATTTAATATGTTGTTAAATTTACTTCCTCCTTTGAGAGACAACCTTGGTTAGCCACTATACTGCACCTAAGTACCCAAAAATCACACTTCATTTGAGAGTGCCCAAGACAGCGCCTTTGAGCCGCACAAACTCAACATGAGATGAGGGGTTTGGGCTTATTTATAAGGACTTATAAACTCAAACCACTTAAGACCCATGGATCAGAAGAATATTGCACATTCAGTTTGTGATCTACTAATTCATACTTCAAGAGATAAAAAATAACAGCAATATTTAGATCATTTAAATGCATCTCCTCATTATGAATGAGATTATCATAACCAACCCCATTAAAACCAACCTGATCAATTTCACAGAAATTGGTACCATCTTTCCCCATTAACAGTTTGATTCCCCCATATCTGACTCCCCAAGGAAAAGAAGAATATATGTCGCCCAAACATCTAAATGACAAGAAATAATCAACCTAATATTCAAATCCCACATCCTGTTTTCAACTAAAATACTCTCCAGTATTAATCCAAACCCACTCCACTGGTGGCCATGAAACATCAAATTCCACACATATAAGTGTATGGATAGGATGACTCATAAAGATAATTCTCTTATCAGATCATAGAAAAAATCCAACCAAATTTCCAATAGTACATAAAATTCATTTATTTTGAAATTTAATTGAGTAAAATGATGGATTTTACTAATGATAGGTTACTATTAAGAAATGTCGGAATTATCTAGTTAGGTAGTTCCATTAAAAGGGTTATTATAAAGTGTGAATGTAAGGATAATGTCTAAAGGTACCTATATGGTTGGATTTATATGTTAGTAAATAATTTTATTTTAAAAGGTAATAAAACGATCTTTTTTATAAGGAAATTTTATGACCTTTTTAAGGATGAAAGGATAATTTTTCATGGAATGTTTCTCATTTTTTTTCATGTTTTTTCAAGAAAATATCATGATTATAATTATATGTTTATTAATCCTTATGAATTTTTTATGAAAAATATTGATCAATTATTATTTCTTCATGGATAAGTAAATAAATATTTTATATCAATGTTTATTTTGAAAAGGTAAACTTTCTTATAGAATTTTCAAGTTTAACAATGGAATAGAGGGATTATTTTATTTTATATATCTTACTGAGATTTATTTATTCTTATAAAATGTTTATATATGTTTTTCATAGGGCTTAAGTATTATTTGGAATATTAATAAAGTCATATCACACTTATAGGTGTTACCTTAATGAAGAAAGTATGTCTTTATAAAGAACATGTTTTATGGGAAAAATGGATATTGTGTGGAAGTTTCCACATTTTAATGTAATGGAATTTATAATTTTATAAAACTAAAAACCTAAAAATGTATTATGTATGTAAGTGATGAAATATATTCCATAAATAAGGAAATTTATGGGATGGTTATGTGTGGAATTTAATATCCCTCATCCCATCATCAATACATTTTAAATAATAAAGTCTTCTTTTTAGATAAAAATACTCCAAACACATATAATACTATATATGATGGGGAAAAATAGTTTATTTGTTAAATATACCTAATAAAAGGAGATAAGTGTCATTTATTAACACAAAGGAGTTTGTGTGTCCTATAATGATGTTATAAAGAGAATATATTTTCTAGGAGGATAGTGGGAGTATGTTTGAACTTAGAGAAGTTTACAGTTAATATATAAAAGATTATTCCAATAAAAATTATATGTAAATATTACTAAATATAATAGTAGTGTTTAGGGTATGATAGTAAAGAAAAATTTAAATATTTATATTTAATTAATGTAACACCCTAGGTTTTAGGATCCATTATATTTCATTAAATTTTATGTCTATAAATCTGGAGAACGTTTTATTATTTTTTCAAAAGAATTAAAATTGATTTGGAAATAGATTATATAATATATAAATAAAACTAACAACACCTTATTAATTAATACTAAAAAATTACAAAAAAATTACACAAAACTAAGAATTAAAAACCTTGTATTATTACATACCATCATTGATTACACCCATTAAAACTGTATAAATTAAAATGGGATAACAAATAGAAAAGAATAATATATTTAAAACTAGGAGATCCATTGGATAAACTTAACCCTTGATAATCAAAATTAGTATAAATAAACTTATAATGTGAAATAAAATCATAAAATGAGATATAATGTTGTGAAATCTAAAATGAACAGTATAGTAATGAGAATTTTGATTTAAGTGGAAAGAATGGAATGAATTTATAAGAGGTGGTGAGGGTAATATAGTCATGAAGAAAGGGGTATATAATGTTTATAAATATGTTCATTTTATATACATGTATCTGATATGTATATTGGAGTTTTTTACTTTTAGAAAAAATTCAAAATAATATAATGCACAAATAATAAATAATATAACAAAAACATAATATTTTACTAAAAATATTTAATTATAATTTTTTATGAGTAACGTATTAATGAATAATATTAATTATTTAGAGAATTAAAATAATTGTTTTAATATTAAGGTAAGGATAAAATTATATTTAATGAATAATTAATTAATTTTAATGGTATTTGGTAATGATGATTGAATATAAAAATGATATTTTTCAAAGAATCACTGTGTATTTCTATATTTATAAAAGTAACTATTACCGTAGAATGATTTTATTGAAAATTATTGATAATTTATACAATAAAATTAATTTAAATTCATACTATAATTATTACTAGATAATTAATAAGAGTAAATTCATTTTATGATTTTAAAAATGCATTTTTCTTAATTTTTTTTATGTGATATGCACAATTATATTAATATTAAATTTTTTCAACTTTATAAATTGATTTTAATAAAATTATTTTCATATTTTTATTCATAATATAGACATTAATTAATATATTAATTTTTATTTTTAACATAAAAAATATTTTACCAAATTAAATATTAGTTACCAAGATAAAACAATTATTTTTTCAAATATTTTTTTAATAAAAATTTTGTAATTTTTTAAATAAATTAAATTGATCCCTTTCGATAACAATAATATTATTTTTAAACATGTAAAATAAATATTAACACTAATTTAATTTTTAATATATTGGAAATAAGAATAAAAAATACCTTAGGTATAAGAAGGCATTTTTCTATAAATACAAATTTTCAATATCTTATGTTTTAATTTAATAGTTATTTTTCTCATATTTAGAAATTTAATTAGATTAAATTTATTAAAATTTATAATTCCAAACATATTAATTTGGTAATCAGTTTCATCATATATTTTTAATAAAAAATAATTACCATTGTAAATATTTAGTCAAGGTTAATAAGGGTAACATGGGTGACTTAAAACCGATCATTTTTTTTATGTTTACATGAAAATTAAACCTTATAGAAGAAACTTGTTAGGTTTTAAAGTCATAAAAACATGTTTCACTAACATTTACTCACTTAACTCACCTAACACCCAAGTGATTCCATCTTTACCCCTTACCTAACTTCTTTTCTCATGATTTTTCCCTCTTTTTTCACCAATAAAAAAAGTTTATTTCCACCAACTTCAAGCCACACCCCTCATAAAAAATACATTGAAATACTTTCCATTCTACCACCCCTATATAACTATTCGAATTTTGGTTTCTATAGTTTAAAATAAATTGGTCTAAATGCTTCATTTTCAAGAAGCATTCTAAGAGAAGATTGAAGTCCTAAACATGAGTATTATCCACTCCCTAACTTATTTTCTCTATATTCCCTATCCAACCTCCTTAAAACATATTATAATCATACAAATATAATTAAATTGGTATAATTAGTATACTAAAATATTTTTATATTGATTGAACAATCATTATATGTCTTTTTTCTATCCATTCAAAAAATAAAAATTCTCCTCGTGTTATATACAAACCCCACCATGAACAACCTATTTCATTTTTGATCAACAACTTTCATGAATGGTTATAAAAAAATATTAAATGAAGGAATATTATATTTATGACATGATTAATAATCTATAAATATAAATTAATCATTAAATTAATAATATCATCAATAAGTGATCATCATAAATTTAATTGCCTAAAACGAGCTTACCAAAAGGGAAAACTATTTTATCATTGTAACTAATAGCTTATTATCACACTTTATTCATTAAAATTTTATAAATTATGATTTAAATTATTAATAATATATAAATAATATCATTATGCTTATGTAATTATGATATTATAAGAAAATCACTTTCATACTCCACCATTAGTTATAACATGTTCCTCTTTGGGTAGGTTTAACTAACTACCTAAACAATGGTATAAATTTTTATCATCGATGGTTGTGAAAACATAATTAATGGTATAATGTAATATTAAAATTTAAATAATATTTACCATATAGTTTTAATATTAATATACAAGTTATTATTAAGATACAACCATTTGTTAAAAATTATCGAACTAACCTCATTATCAATTTTAAATTCATGAATCGTAACTAAAAATATAATGAGATGGTATAAGAAATTTATAAATAATTATTTTAAATCTATTATATTACCTTATATAATCTAGTAATTATGAAATTGGTATCAAATAATTAGGATCAACATCAACATTACAAAGTGTGTGAGAAACAATCAAAATAACTAACATCCAATGATGAAAATAAATAATAGCCAACTAAAAAATGTGAAATAAATTATAATAATTGAATATTAGAAAATTAAATTGATATAAATATGGTTATTAAATAATTTATTAAAGTGACTATTTTTATTATATAGGAGGTTAATGTTCTTCAATGGAAGTCAAGAGTAAAGGTTAGGGATTTTTAAAATTCAAATTTCTTTCTGTTGAGTTATAATGATTCTTTTTAAGAATAATCCTTATAAGTTTGGTTAATTTAATCCTATAATTATATTATTTTTTATTTGAAATTTATTTTCTTTGAATTTAATATATTTTATCATGAACTTAATTACAAAGGATTATTAATTCAAATAGTTTGATATGTACAAGGGTTTTCATCTCAATTCCAATTCATTTAGTTATGTTTCATATTATGCACCTGATCAAATTTTATATAGTGTAATTAGTGAACCATTGGATTATATTATTATTATTAAAGTTTATATAATTTAATTTAAAAGTCTTTCCCTGAATCTCACATTCATATTATTTTTATTCAAATATTACCAAATTCATAAGGGGTTTTCTCATCTCAATTTTTTTTATTTGAGACATATTCTAGAGTCACCACTTATTTTTTGTGCATATTATTCCTAATATATGATTTTTATTATACCTTTCATTAAATTATAAGGATTTAAAAATATATCTCAAGTTCTATTTTCAAGGAATTTCGATCCAAATTTTACTAAAGCTGTAAGGGATTTTATTAACTCAAATCACATTTCACTGAGTTATAGTATTTATTATTTAAATTATTTCTTATATGATTGGTTTAATCCAAAATAATATTTTATTATATGGTAATTTATATTTATCTATATGTAAAATAATATTTTAATTATTTTTTTGGGTTAATTTTTTTCTCAAAAAAGTATAACGTTTCTAAGAATAATTTTTATCCAATTTAGTAAGCTGTTTTTCTTCTATATATTTATTATTTATTTCCACAATTATTTTACTTTATTATTTTGAAATAAAAATATATATTATCAATTGTGATATTTATATTTATCTTTACCTATTTTAAAAAATAATCTCTATCACTCTTTTTCACAATGTGTGTTTCATTAAAGGTATTTTAAATTATTATAGGTTTTTCCTTCCATGATCGTATGTTTATCTTCCACTACACATTTATTGTAAAAAAACATTAATCCTTTTTAAATGATACATTATTAATATTACTTTAAAAATCATTTAAGAATAATTTTTTCATGTGTACTTTTCAAAATAAACTTTTAAAAGTTACTTGTAACTTTATTTTTCAACAATATTAACTTTTTTTTATGAAAACTCTTTTTATCATTTTTATTTCATTTTAATATTTTTTATAAAGGTTCTATCTCAAATGGAGTTATGTTTCTTGAATCAAAATATAAATTCTTTATAAAATAATCCATTTTAGTGATTGATTTTTTGATATCAACCGATCTAATTCTTGAAGTTATTTCATGTGTTACCACTTGGAAATTTCCTAAAAACCATATTATTTACTTGGAATATTTATGTATTGACTGATTTCATATAGAACACATTTGTATGGATGATTAATATATGATTGGTGGGGTCTAATATCTCCATTTATTAAATTTTTTAATGTTTTACATTTCATGATATAATTATGGGAATTGATTATTAATGATTTCTCCACTATATAAATTAAGAAGTGATGTGTCCTACACTATATTATAGTAATTTTTAAGTGATGCCTTGTCCACTATGTTATGTGAATCATGAAGTGATGCCTACTCCACTTTGTTATGAGAATAATGAAGTGATCCCCACTCCAATATATTATGAGAATCAGGTAGTGATGTCTACTCTATTATGTTATCAGAATCAGGTAGTGATTTCTACTCCACTATGTTATGAGAAATAATAAGTGATTCTTTCGTCATAATATTTGTATTTATTATGCAAATATTTATGCCATATTTCCTCATTTTAAGTTTATGATATGATCCATGGATCAAGATTATTATCTCATGATTCCACACTCGTGTTCCATAGTATATATTTGATAAATTGATATTACATTTCATACTATTATAACTTATAGAAAAATCTTATTATTACATGTATTTTTTAATCAAATATTTCTCCCATGATAATGCTTTATCACATTCTTATGATCTTTCCTTTGATGTCATGTTGATACTTTTTTCCATTTATGAGAATTTGAGTTCACCCCTTTCTTATGTTTTACATTTAATAGTTTATGAACATTAGTATAACCTAGGAGTTTTTTAGAAGAGGGTATAATATGGTGAGATTATAATTAAATATTGAAAATTAAGTGAAATAAGATTTCTATGTAGCAAATTGGTAAAGAAAATAAACTTTTGGGTTCTTGGATTGTGTGATTATTTGTGAGTTGTAAAGTTTATATTTTTGGAAATATATATAAGTTTGGATTAAGTTGTCTCAGTTTGTATAAAAGCCATAAATTAAATATTATATTTATCATAAGATCAAAGAGTATTATTCTAGGTCTCCTCAGTTGGTATTAAAGTAGGTATTTTTTTTGGGATTTGGACTAGAGAACAATAGTGAAACCATAAGGATAAGTTTAAATATAGGAAAAAAATTGTACAATTTTTATAATGTATAGAGTGTGTAGCTTACTAGAAATAAAATAACTGTTTTTATATAAGGAAATAAATGCATTCTAAATCATATATTCTCTTAGGGGTAATAACTTGGAAAAATTAGGGTTGGGTATTAACTTGACTTTCACTTAGTGCATAATAAGTGGTCCTAACTGCACACTTATTTTGACACTCTTGGGGGATTTTTCTTGGTGATTAACATTCTCTTTACAAAGAATTATAATGGATTCATATATATTTAGGTTATAAAACCTAATAAGAAAATGACTATGGATAACATAGGTTAAATTGAATGAGTTATAGGTTAATATAATTAAATCATAGTTGAAATGAAAATATTATAGGTTGAAATGAAGGTGTCATAGAAGAATACATCTCAAGATTGATTTTTCATTTTCATATCATAATTTACTCCAATTTTATTGAATATTATCTTTTTAGTTTTAGTACTTGGTAGGAAATAGGATCATGAAAATGAATATGTGAAAGTTTTGTCTTTGGATGTTCCTATTATAAATAAGAATATGAGTTTTATAGTCTAAGCCATGATATTGAGTTTTAAATTATATATTGAGTAAAAACATAGAAAAATTCAATTAGTGAGAGATAATTAAAATTTTAGGGTTGAAATTTATTTAGGGGTGGGAGGAGTAACACCCCTAGTTTTAGGGCCTATTATGTTTCTTTTAAATTTTACGATTATAATTATAAATAATGTTTTTTTATTCTTTTAAATGAATTAAAATTGATTAGGAAATGAGTTATATAAGATATAAATCAAAATAACAAAATTTTATTCATTCATAATGAAATATTATAATAAAATTACATAAAACTTAGAATTACATACCCTGGATTATTACATACCCTGGATTATTACATATCATGGATGATTACATCCATTAAAATTACATAAATTAAAATGATCAAATAAATAGAAAAGAATAATATATTTAAAACTAGTATATCCCCTAGACAATCTTATCTATTAAGAATCACCATTAGTAGAACTAAACCTATAATGAGAAAGAACATCATGATAGGAGAAATCATGTTGTGAAATATTAAATGAACATTATAAGAATGAGAAGTGTGATTTAAGAGGTATGAATTGAATGAATTTATAAGAGGTAATGAGGATAATATAGATATTGAAAAATGGGTATATGGTCATTGGTAATATATTCATTGGATATACCTATATCAGATAGGTATACTGAATTTTTGTATTATTAGAAACAAATATAAAATAATAAAATGCACAAATAATAATGAATAAAATAATAAATAATATTTAAATAAAATATTAAATTATAAAAATATTATTATTCATTACATATTAAATAATGATATGATGTATTTATAAAATTAAAATAAATATTTTAATATAAAGGTAAGGATAAAATTATATGTCTAGAATATAAATAATTAATTTTAATGGTATTTGGTAATGATTATTGAATATAAAAATGATATTTTTCAAATAATTGTTGTGTATTTTTATCTTTATAAAATTAATAAATACTAAATATATTGATAATTTATAAAATAAATTAAAATAACATTCATCCAATAGTTATTATTGGACAAGTAATACAAATAAATTCATTTTATTATTAAAAATACATTTTCGTAAAATTATTTTAATGTAATATGATACTTATATTAAAATTAATTTTTATCAATTAAAAATATTGACTATAATAAAATAAATTTCATATTTTTAGTTAGAATATTCAAATTTTGAAATATAGTAATTTCTATTTTCAACATGAAAAATAATTTACCAAAGTAAATATTAGTTATCATGACAAAAGAGTTTATTTTTCAAATAATTATTTTCATAAACATTATGTAATTTGTTTAAATAAATTAAATTAATCTATTTTAATCACTCTAATATGATTTTTAGACATGTAAAAAAATATATTAACACTCATTTAATTTTTAATTGATAAGAAATAAAACTAAAAAAACGCTTAAGGTATAATAAGAATTGTTTCTATAAAAGCGATTTTTTATATCTTAAGTTTTAATTTATAAGTTATTTTTATCATATTTAAATATTTAATTAGATTAAATTTATTCAAAATTAGAAATCAGATCATTTAAATTAGGTGTGATGATTAATTTTATATTTTTAGTAAAAAATAATTACTATGGTAAATATTTAGTGAAGGATAATAGGGGTAAAAAAGGGTAACTTGAATATGATTAAATTTTTTCAAGTTTACATAAAACTTATACCTTATATAAGATTTTTTTAGGTTTTAAATTCATACACAAATGTCTCACCAACCATTCTTCACCCAAATCACCTAACTCCCTTATTATTCTTACTCCTTACAAAACGTTTGTTTCTAAAAATTTATCTCTCATTTTTCACCTATAAAGGGAAATCACTTCCACCCACATAAAACTACGCATATAATTCAAAATTACATTGAAAATACACCCATTTTACATTTTTTATCCCATAGTTACAATAGTGTGGACCAAGTTCTCAATTTTCAAGTAGTCTTCTATGAGAAGTTTCAAGTCCTCAATGTGAGTATTATCAACTCCCTAAATTCTCTTATATGTATTTATCATACACCATCCAAAAAAACTATTATTACCATACTAATATAATTAAATAAGTATATTTTGTATACTAAAATTTTATTTTATTGATGGAAAAATCATCATCTATCTTCCTGCCATGCATTTGAAAAATGAAAAAGTTGCTCATGGTATGTGCGGACTACCAACTCCATGAATGACCTATTTCATTTTTCATCACCACCTTTAAGAGACGGTTATAAAAAATGTATTTAATGAATAAATAATATATTTATTAATTTATTAATATTATATAAATATAAATTACTAATTCTATTAAAAATATCATTAATAAATGATCTTCGTAATTTTAACAACCTAAAACAAGCATACCAAGTGAGAAACCAATTTATTATTTGTTACTAAAAATTCCTTATCTTAACTTCCGTATAAAATTATTACAAATTTAGATTTATATTATTAATAAAATATAAATAATAATAATATTATTTTTTAATTATGATATTATAATAAAATTACTTTTATTCTCATCTGTTGGTTGTAGCATGTTCCTGTTTGGGTCGGTTTAAACTTCTATATGATTGATGCATTTTTTTATTATGGACTGTTATAAAAAATTAATTACTGTTATAACATGAAATTAGTATAAATATATATATTTCTATTTCAAGAGTAGTAATATTAATATTTAAGTTATTATTAAGACACCACCTTTTGTTCGTTAAAAATCACTAAAACAAGATCGTCACCAATTTCATCTTCATGAATCACAACTAAAAATATTAGGGAATAAAATTAGAAATTTATAAATCAATATGTTACATATATTCTAGTAACTTAGATAATATATAAATTATGAAATTGGTATTAAATAATGAGGGTTGACATCAATAATACAAAGCATGTGTGAAATAATCAAAATCACTAGTATCTGATGATTAAAATAAACAATAAAAAACTAATAATTCTATAATGAATTATTATAATTTAAGAGTAAAAAATGTAATTGATAATAATAAGGTTATGAAATAATTTATTATGGTGGTTATGATTATTATATAGGAGGATAAATATCTTTCCTGGAATTCAAGAGTAAAGGTAAGTGATTTCCATAACTCAAATTTCCTTCCAATGACTTATAATGATTTTTATCAAGATTCATCCTTCTATGTATGGTTAATTTTACCCTATTATTATATTATATGGTATTTATAATTTATTTTTATATGATTTAAAATTATTTACAATTAACTCCTTTTAGGGGATTATTACTTCAATGAGTATGATATCTCTAAGTGTTTTCATCTCAATTCCCCTTCATTTAGGCATGTTTTCATATTATACACGTAATATAATATAATTCAGTGTAAGTACTACCCCATTAGATTATATTGTTGTTATTAAAGTTTATTTTATGATATTTATAAATATTTTCATGAATCCCACTTTAATATTCTTTGGATTCAATTATTACTAAATTCTTAACGGGTTTTCCAGTCTCAATTTTATTTCATTAGAACATATGCCATATTCAGCACTTGTTTTATTTTCTATAGTTTATATATTACCTTTGTATTATCTTTATCATATCTATCATAAAATTAAATTGATTTAAAAATCAACAAAAATTTATCTTTTCAAATGATTTTGATTAAAATGTTAGTCATAAGATATTTTGTTAATGTATATATCCTTTCAGTTATAATGTTTCTTCTTGAACTTATTTTTTATATTCTTGGTTTATTCCACCCTAAGATTTATTATATGTTACTTTTTATTTCACTATGGGGAAAATTATTTTTTATTTAAAAGCTTCTTCCATTATGAATTTCATTTTCATAAAAGTATAACATTATCAAGAATAATTCTCATACTCTCAAATATTCCATTTTTCTATCAAATCCATATTTTTTATTTGTAGAATTTTTTTTCATTCTTAATTTCAAATACAAATATTTATTATGTCTTGTGATATTCATATTTATCTTTACCCATTTTATAAAATAACTCATTACTTTTTTTTATTATGTGTGTTTTAATAAAGGTAATTTAAAATATTAAATATTTTTTCTTCCATGATTGCATGTTTTATCTTCAACGCCAAATTGTATTTAGAAAACATTTATGACCTTTTAAAGGATTAATTAATGAGATTGCTTTTAAAAAATTTTTTGAAGAAGTTTTTCATGTCAACTTCTAATTTTTTTTAAGTGACCCATAATTTTTTTTGATAATGTTAAAAATGTTTTATGAAAATTCCTCTAATGATTTCTCATCCATTTTTCTATTTTTATCAAATGGTCTTATCTTAAATATATTTATGTTTCATGAATCATTATAGAACCCCCCAGTTTCAAGTAAGAAACCCTTTTGTATTTTTACATATATAAAGTGTTTAAGCAAAGTTTGGAATGTTTTTGGGGCTTTTATAATGGTGCATAGTTTGGGAAAATTTTGAAACACCTATAAGAAACCGTGCACAATAAGGCATGGGCTAAGGTGAAGGCGCACAGACTGGCAGATGGTTTGTCCAAACCGTGAGGCTACCTAGGATAAACCATGAAACTTAGGATAATGGTTTTTTTCATAGATGGTGCATGGTTTGTATAACTATTCAATCCAACCATGTAAATTCCTTCCTTAAGGCACTGGCTGGCGCACGGTTAGCACACAGTTTTCGTAATAGTGTGAATAACCATGTGTGATTAAAAAACTAGATCCACAAAAGAGGATCTAGGTCAAGATTAGCCTTTAACCCATATTTTTTTATCCAAACTGACCCTAAATTAGGATTTATTTTTCTAAAAGGATAATAAGGATTATCCCATATATCCAAAGGATATCCTAAGGCTTATATTAGCGCGTTGAAGCCAAATTCTAGTAGTAAGTCTTAATTCTTGGTAGTTTTACTTGGTTTTCCTTAGATCTAATTCTCCCTCTCTCTTAGTTTCTAAGATATACTTTCTATATGGATATATATAAGGTATTTTATGCCAAATATGATTATATTTTCATTTTTTTATGTTTATGGAAGAGATATAGGGAAGGTTTTTAGAGTTTTGACCCGGTTTTATGGACGTTTTTTTGTTTCGTTTATCATTTTACATAATTTATGGGGTAGGTGGATTCACTTTAAACTCATTTATTTAGAATATAAAGGATTGATTTCAAATTGGTTGTTTTAATTTATTTTTTTTGTGAAATTGGTGTGAAAATCTTGGTATAAACCCTATTTATTGATGGTTTTTACTTTTTGTAGAAATTTTGAAATTGTTGTAAAAAATTCTTTTTGGTTTGATTTTAAAATTATGATTTTAAAATTGGTTTCTTAGTTGGATTTATAAAAAACGTTTTATGGAATGGTTTTCCATAATTTTTTTCTTGTAATGGGTTCAAGACACATGGGTTTGGCATGGGTTTGGAATGTTTGTGTGGTGTGTGTTCATATGCATTAGGATGGATAAGGCCATGAAGTAACCCTATCAAATGGTTGGGATAGATATGGACATGTAGTACCCCCACCAAATTGGTTCACTAAGTGATGACTTAGTGAAATTATGACTCACCACTCACTATTATAAGGAGGTCTAGGTTTAATGCATAATTGGATGTTAGAATATGTAGAACAAAATGGGTTATTCCAAAATGGAACTTGTGAAATGGTTTTTAAGTATTTCTAATTGATTTCCATAGATCTTGATATTTTTGTGTAAAAACTACTTGGTTATGGAACTTGTTTATATTCTATTATTAACTATTTCAAAAATTGTTTTATATAAAAAGTTTGATATAAATGTTCTAAAATATTTTATCCTAGTGGCGTGAGTAGGAAAGTCATTTGGAAAACACCTATGAGTTTCATTACTGAACCCTTCTTTGAAACTTTGGTGATTTTGTAGATGTTGTTTATCGAGATATGGAAAAATATAAAGTATAAAACTTATCTTGTGATTATTAGTGATACTTGGGCTATTTTATAGAGTGAATCTTGGAACACGTTAGAGCTTTGGAGTTGTGGCTGTCTTTTAGTTTTGTTATTTTTTTTCTTCTATTGTGTATATTGTTGTTTTATAGTCTTTCACTATGGTATACTTTCGATTAGTTTTGATATAATTGAAATTTTTGAGTTGTATTTCATTTTTATCATGCATCATTTAGTTGTTTATTTGGTTATGTATTATTTTCTTGGTTGTTTTATTTTAAAATGGAAAATAACCCCCCACCTTTTAATGAAGCCCTTAGAATTTATTTCCATTCTTTGGCACCTTGGGGATGTCTCTTAAGGACAAGTAGCATCTTCCTTCTTTCTCAAGCCAATGATAAGAAAAGGGATGTTATAAGTGGTATCAGTTTGGTCGGTACAAATATCTATTCGAGACAAGTTGTATCAGCTTGGTCATTTCAAATATATTTATATAACAAGTAACCTTTAACTTGGTATTAGTTTTTGGTCTTGGAGTTGATAATTAATTATGTTTATTCTTGAGTTGAGATTATATAAAGGATTAGGATTTCTAGTAATTGAAATATAGAACATAAAAATACACACCTATCCTTTTTATGATGAACGTTTAGTTACTAGGAAGTTGGGTACATAAGTGTTTTAGGGACACTTATAGGATTTTTAATCTCATTGTTACCAGTTTATCTAATGAGACGAGCATGAAATGAATTACAGAAATGAATTTACACTAAGAGGGAATATTTAATTTTGTGTAATGATTTATGATTTTATTCAAAATTGTTTATTTTTGAAAAATGTTAATTTTTTTTTTCAAATGAGATTTTGAACAGATCATGGTTGTGGTATTTCAAAAATGGGTTGATTTTCAAAAGTAAGTGATATTTTTCAAAAACAATTGAATATGGAAAATATTAATTTTTGAAAGCATTATGGTGATAATTATGATGTGTTTGAATTTTAAATGTTAATCCTTCAGTTTCTAGAGAGTGAGACTTATAGTGTTTATTGTTTTTATATAAAATGGAAACTGATAGGAATTGTAGAAACCAACCGGAGGAAACATCTGAAAATGTGGACACACATAAGCCACAGGTGAACCAAAAGATGGTTCAGAGTATTATACAAGTATTTCATGCCATGGATAGTAGAAATAGTAGGGATGAGTCAAGTCAAGTGGATTATTCTGTTCAATTCTAGAAACATAACCCACCCATCTTTCAAGGTGAGTTTGATTCAGGAACGGTAGAGGTGTGGATGAATAGAATGAATCGTATCTTTGATTTCATTTGAATACCAACAGATCTGAAAGTCAAGATAGTGACATATATATTGGAAGATATTTCATGCCAGTGGCAGGATTTAGTTATCTAGGATAGATTATTCCAAGGCCTTTCTTGGGAGGATTTTGAATAATTGTTTAACAAATAATTCTATCCTCGTACGTTCAGAATTAAAAGAATGAAAAACTTATTCATCTTGAAGAAGGAAAATATTTTTTTTATGTATTATGTAGATAAATTCATGAATTTAGTGCACTTTTCACCGAAGGTTTCTACTAATGCATTCTTAAAGGCATTCATCTTTAAATCAGGGTTGAGGGTATAGATTCACTCGAATATTACTATTCTTCATATAATAGATTATAAAAAGATATTAAATAGGGAAATGGTATCTAAAAGAAACATCTTAGAATCCATGACAGGATGAATCATGTTAATACCTATAATAAATGGTGGTAAATCTAATGATGGGCGAAAGAAGAAGAGGGAAACCTATTTCTAAGGTGGGAGCATGAATCAAAATAAGACAGAAAGATCAGTAAACCTTCCTACATAACCCAAGTGTAAAGAGGGATGTTTCCAATGTGGTTTTATTCACCACATAAAGTTAGAGTGTATATAAAAACCTAGATCATTCCACAACTTTAATCATATGGGGAATCTTCAGTGCTATTTTCACAGTGCTCCAAGGTCGACTATTCGGGACACTTCTCAGGTGTCACAGGCATCATATGATTTGATAGTATGAGAGAAAATGAAAAATATTTGTTAGCAGAATATAGAGAGCCATGGTGATTCTAGGAATAATATGAATTCTCATAAAGGTAACTTTGAATAGGTAAATAAAAAACAAAGTGTATAAATTAAGTAATTTTAAATAGATGAGTAAATTATTGTGGATAATCAGTCTGGAAAATGTATGCTGCAAAGTATGATTCTTTTGAATTCTACCCTTATGAAATCTTTGTTTAATATAGGTTCATCCCATTACTATTCACCGAGGGGTCCTTTGGGCCAAAAAATGGGATTTCAAGCCTTGTATTCAGGCCACTTGGCCTTGGGCCTTTAGGATATTTAATGGGACTCCCTCTACCCAGTCTTAAGAGGTCTTTACTTTAAATAATAAATTGAGACTTCGAACCCAACCTTTAAAAAAAATAGAATGATGATATTTTTGTGTATAGGATGTTCTATAACCATTGATGGAGTTGAGATAAAATGGGATTTATCGATACTTGAGATGTATGTCTATGATATATTCTTGGGTATGGATTGGTTGACAATATAAAAGGATCACATCGACTATTATACTAGAAAGGCCAGTTTTACAACCAAAGATGGAGTTGAGAATCTCTTTTGAGGAGACAAGAGTGTAAAGGCAGGTGTAATAGGCTTGTTGTTACTAGAAGTTGGAACAATATTGTACTAGTTAGTGGTGTTGACTTTTTCATTTATGGAAATTTTTGATAATAACATTTTTCCAACAGTGCTTGATCATTTTCCAGAGGTTTTTCTCAAAAATTTATCAGGGTTTCCACCTATAAGATAAGTAGATATTATGAATGATCTCCTCCCAAGGACCGGTCTTATTTCCCTTATGTATTATTGAATGTAACCAATAAAATTAAGGGATTTAAAAGTGAAATTGGAGGATCTGGAAAGAAAAGGGTTCATTTGTTCGAGTACGTCTCCGTGGGCAACACCGATTTTGTTTGTCAAAAAGGCTATTGGAACTCCTCAGTTGTGTGTGGATTATTGTAAGCTTAACCAGGTCATGAAAAATAATAAGTATCCACTTCCACACATTCATGATCTATTTGGTAAATTTAGGGGATATCAATTGTTCTCTAAAATTAACTTATGACCAGAATATCACCAATTAAGGGTTCAAAAGGAGGATATTTCAAAAATATATTTCAAGAGTAGATATAGTCATTATGAATATGTAGTAATGCCTTTAGGTATTAGGAATATACCAATAGAATTTATGGAATTGATGAATCTTATATTTCAGAAATATATGGATTCTTTTATGGTGGTTTTTGTGGATGACATATTGGTGTATTCAAGGACTTAGGTTGAGCATTAACAATTCTTGGTGACAGTGTTGGGAATCTTAATGGATCATCAATTTTATGCCAAACTATCAAATTGTGATTTTTGGATATAAGAGGTACATTTACTTGTCCATGTAATCTATGGAAAATTTGATTCTATAGATCCAAAAAAGATATAAGCTGTTATCTATTAGCAACTACAAAAGAATATATTTGAGATACAGAGATTCCTTAGTCTAGCTAGTTATTACTGACACTTTTTTATTGATTTTTCATGACTATATTTTCTTATTAATGCTTTGAAAAAGAAAAATGTTCCATTCCAATGGGACAAGTTATTCTAGAAGTCTTTTCAAGTGCTTAAAGTTCACCTTACATCATCACTAATCTTGAGTTTTCTAGAATCAGGATAAGCCTACATGGTGTATTGTGATACTTTAGAATCCGGGTTGGGATGTGTTCTCATGTAGGGAGATCATGTTATTACTTATGAATCAAGAAAGTTATGGTTTCACGAGAAGAACTACTCAACACACAATTTAGAGTTAGCTAACGTATTTCACTCTCTGAAGACTTGACGTCATTATCTATTTGGTGAGAAATTTACTATATTTACAAATCATAAAATCTCAAAACATATTTTCTCATAATGGGATTTTGAACTTGAGAAAAAGAATATGGATAATATATCTAAAAATTCTTGACATTGACTTTATGTATACAATAGTAAAAGGAAATTTAGTATCTTATGTATGGAGCAGAAATTCATATGCTTATTTGGGAAAACAAGATTCTGATCAGTGGAAGTTGATGTCAGTGATAGTGGACATGAACTTGGAATGTGAAGTCTAAGGTGAAGTTTCAACCTTATTTCTAGTTTTTTTGTTCCTGATTTAGTAAATATGGTAAAATAGGTAAAGACACCTGATATATAATTTGTGTTGATGAGTTCAAAACTCAATGGAGGGGAGACTATTGAGGGAGGAATCTGGATGAGAGTTCAGTGTTATGGTTTAGAAATTAGATGGTTGTACCTATGGATTGTTAGGAAAAACTTATTCAGGCTTACCACCATTCAATATGGGTTATTCATCTTGGAATAAAAAATATGTATAATGTGTTGAAAGCATATTTTTGTGGGGTTGGTATGAAAATAATGGTGGATGAGTTTGTTTTGATATGCGTAACTTATTAGAAAGTTAAGGAATAACATCAATGACCAGTAGGTATGTTGGAGTCTTTACCTATTTCAATTTGGAAATGGGAGTAGATAGCTATGTATTTTTTCATAGTTCTCCCAAGAATTGTTCAGAAACACTATTCCATATGTGTGATAGTGGATTGACTAACAAATTTGGTTAATGTCATTCTTATTCATGAATCACATATGGTAGAGGACTTTTTAAAATATATATTTGAGAAGTGGTAAAGAGTAATGGCATACCAGTTTTGATAGTGTTAGACAAAGATCCGAGGTTTACATCTTGTTTCTAGAAACCCTTAAAAAAATCCCTTGGGAATCATTTGACAACGAGAACAACGTATCATCCTCATATGGACAGATAATCGAAATAGAAGATACAAATGTTGGAAGACTTGTTGAGGGCTTGTGTAATGGATTTTGGTGGCTTATGGGGAGATAATGTGACGATAGTAGAGTTCTCATATAACAACATTTATTAGGCCTTAATACATATGGATCATTTTGAAGCATTTTATGGGTTTCCTTGTCGTTCTACACTTTGTTGGGTGTAAATAGGTGAGACTTCATTAGTTGGTATGAGCCTTGTCCAAGAAACAACCAAGAAGATTTAGTTTATCAGAAAATGGATGGAGACAGATCAAATTTGTCATAAATCATATTAGGATCATCATCGATGGAAATTTTCATTCATGGTGAGTGATCATATGTTTTTGAGGATCTCTACATGGCTTGGACATCAGCATTTTTAGAATAAGTTTAAGTTATCTCCTTGATACATAGGCCCTTTTGAGATACTTGAGCGGGTTGGATAGGTGAAATATCAGTTGGAATTTCCACATTGGTTTAGTGCTATGTATAATGTGGTTCATTTATCTTAGTTAAAAAAAGTATTATCATGATCTCGAACATGTGATTCGATGGGATCATGTTGAACTAGAGTTTGATGCTTCGTTAGTATATATCCTGATGTAGATTATAGATAAGAAAGAGAAAGGATTTCATGGAAAAACATCAGTATAGTGTGGGTTTTGTGGAAACATGGTCAGATTCCGGAAGGGACTTGGGAATGCAAGAAGAAAATGGTTGAGAAATGGGTCAAATTCATTCAAGAAACTAGTGGTTTTTTACTTTCTAAGGACAGAAAGGCTAATGTTGGGGAAAATGTAGCACCCTTAGTTTCAAGTAAGCAACCCTTTATTATTTTCATTTAAAGTATATAATGTTTTTGGGTGAAGTTTAAAAGGGTTTGGATGAATTTTGGAATGTTTTTGTGGATTTTATAAGGGTTCATAGTTAGTTCATGGTTTAGGAAAACTATGAAACACCTATAGGAAATTGTGTACAATGAGGTAGGGGCTAAGGAGAAGGTGCACAGTTTGTCCAAACTATGTGGCCACCTATAAGAAACCGTGAAACTTTGGAAAGTGGGATTTTTAATTTATATCACATGGTTTGTATAACCGTGTGAGAAAAACATGAGAAGTACCCCTTGAGTGAGTGGTTGGAACATGATTATCACACAATTTTCTTAACCGTGCAGATAACCATACATGGTTAAAAAACTAGATCTACAAAAAGTAGTTCTATATTGGGATTATCCTTTAACCCATATTTCTCCCCCAAACTAACCCTAACATGGGATTTCTTCCTCAAGAATCCAAAGGAGTCTTCTCCCATGAATTCAGAGGAAATATTAAGGTTTCTCTTAGTGCGTTGAATTCATATTCTCACTATAAGTATTTGTTCTTTTTAGTTTTACTTGGTTTTCCTTAGATCTACTTCTCCCTCTCTATTAGTTTCTTAAATATACTTTAACTATGGATTGATATAAGGTATTTTATGACAAATATGATTATATTTGTTTTCTTTTATGTTAGGGGAAGATATATAATGTGGGTTTTTGGAGTTTCAACCTGGTTTTATATGCATTAGGATGGATAAGGGCGTGAAGTACCCCATAAAATGGTTCAGACAAATATGGGTGTGAAGTAACCCGGTAAAATTGGTTCACTAAGTGATGACTTAGTGAAAGGATGACTCACCACTCATGAGTATGGAGAGATATATGTTTCATGCATAATTTTATATTTGAATATGTGGAATGGAATGAGTTATGAAAAAATAGAACTCATGGAATGGTTTTTAGGTATTATTGGTTACTTTCCTTGGAACATGATATTGTTTTGTAAAGGATTCTTGGTTGTGGAACTTGCTTATATTCTGATATAAACTTTTTTAGAAATATTTTTATGTAAACTATTTTAGAAATTGTTTTATATAAACTATTTTCTATAAATTCACTAACATGTTTCATCCTTATGGTGTGAGTATGGAATTTATTTGGGGAAAACATACTGAGTTTCATTACTCACCCCTGCTTTGGAACATTGGTTCTTATTTATATGTGGTTTATCAAGATATGGACAAAGGTAATGTATCAAACTTCTCTAGTGGTGCTTAGTGATACTTGGGATATTTTTTGGAGTGATGCTTGGAGCACTTTAGATCTTTGGAGTTGTGGTTGTATTTGAGTTTTGTTGGTTTTTGTCTTCTAGTGTGTATTTGGTTGTTTTATAGTCTCTCGCTGTAGTACTCTTTTGAGTGGTTTTGATATAATTTAAATGTTTTAATTGTATTTCATTATTATCATTCAACATTTATTGGTTTATTTGTTTATGTATTGTTTGGTTGGTTTTTTTATTTTTAAAGTTAAAATAATCCCTCATTGATTAATGAAGCCCTTGGAATTTATCTCTAGCCTTTAGTGCTTTGGGGATGTATCTTAAGACCATGTAACATCCTCCTACCTTCTCAAGCCAATGATAAGAATAGGAATGTTACAATCACCATATAAATTCTTTTATGAAATAATCGTTCTGGGTGATAGAATTTTTAGTATCAATCAATCTAATTCTTGAAGTCATTTTATGCGAAACATTAACAAATGTCGCGAAATGGATTTTTATGGGTTATTTATGATATTATTGATTTCATGTGGTATACATATTTAAGGATTATTACTATATAATGGGTGGGTTTATATATCTCCCTCCATTTAACTGGTTAATGTTACACATCTCATGAGATAATTATAGGTATTGAGTATTGATACTTTCTCTACTATGGGAATCATGAAGTGATGGCTAGTTTATTATGTTATGAGAATTAAAAATTGATTCTTGGTAAAATATTGTATAGGAATTATGAAGTTATTCTTTCTCCTCAATGTTATGAGAATCACAAAGTGACACCTTCTTCACTATTTTATTAGTATTATATAGTGATTCCTACTCTACTGTATTATTGAAATATGGTAGTGATGCATACTCCATTATGTTTTAGAAAATAGGTAGTGATTCCTACTTCATAATGTTATAATTTTATTTGATTATTATTATGCCAAATTTATTTGTTATATACTTATGATATAATACTTGGATCATGATTATCATATCATGACTCCAAACTCTTATTCCATAGTATATGTTTGATTATTTGAGATTACATGTCTTTATATTATTCTATATAGAAAATACTTATTTTACATGCTCATTTTTATTCATATATTTCTCCCATGTACATGTATTTTCACATGATTATGATCTAAACCTTGATGAAATGCTTAAAAGTTTTTGTTTTAAAAAGTTATTGACCTTACCCATTTCTTACATTTTTCATTCCCTTAGTTATAGACATTAGTATAACCTAGTAGTTGTCTATAAGGGGATCCGATATATTGTGATTATAGAGAAATGTTCAAAATTATGTGAAATAATATTTATATGTAGAAATATTCAAATAAACTAAACTTTTGGGTTATAGGATTGTGTGATCATTTGTGAGATGTAATATTTATATTTTTAAAATATATGAATATTTGTCTTGAGTCATATCACTTGTTATAAAAGAAAGAAATTAAAGTATTTGTTTTAGCACTATATTTGAGAGTATGGATATGGAGAAACTTAGTTACTATAAAAAACTGAATGTAACATTATCCTAAAGATGTTTAGGATATGTTGGTAAGTGATAATATAAATAGTTATATTAGATATCAAAAAAATTCAATGGAAAAAATTGATATAAAGTGTTTAAAGGATTATGATTTTTTTCTTAGAAAAGTTCTAAGTAGATAATAGAAGTTATTAACATCATAACATTTGATGTTGTGGAGTTAAGGAATTTGAATATGTTCCAAAAGTTAAATATCAGGAATATGATTCCTAAATATCACTAGTATTCAGACTTTCTTTCTATATAAATATTACTCACTAAAGAGTTTAGTGGGTGAGTTTTATCAGATAGTCTCATAGCGATGTTTTGAAAAATACATATAGATTCAATGATTTAACAAAACCCTAGAAAGTGAAATAAATATAAGGCTAATTTGGAAGTCTATCAAATATTATTTGTTATAAATTTTTATATGTATGGTTTTATTAAGTATTCAAAAAAGTTTTAAGAATATAAAATGTATCATATGAAAGTAAATACCCACTTTATCATTCTTTCATATTGGTCTCATATATATGTATATAAATATTTATATACATTTCATTAATTTTAATGATAATTGACCTATTAAAGTATGAATTTGATTTATCCATAACTAATATTCATCATGGAGTTTTTTAGGTTATGATTAAATGTTGTGTTTAGTGTGAGTATGATTCTTGTATTGAGATATGAAATATTTTCACAAGGCATAAAAAATATTTTTTGTGCATCAGATAACCCAGTAAGTATGCCACATAGAGTTTCATAAAATTTTTATTCAGTATACTATAGGTGAAGGGATCATGTTTAGAGTCCCCACACCTTAGTATTATCTAATAATGGAGTGGTTTTGTATTATGATGATCCGTTTGCTAGTTATATATCAACTAAGATGGGATTTTTCCTATCATATGATGCGTATGAAATCTGGTCCCTCAATTAAGATAAACCAGGGAGTGTGTAACAAAATAAAGATATAAAATATGATGTGATTATCTGTTTGAGTTAGGGATATGTAATGTGCACATACATTGAGGTGATAATGTGATGTATACATCAATATAGTTATTCTATACTCGAAGAATAAAGAATGTAAGAGTTGTATTTATGGGATTGACATGTTCGGTGTCCAATGTTCAATCGATGTCTTGGATAAAGGGAATATATAAAAATGAAATGTAGTATGTGATTCAACTTGTGGACACATGTTTAGAGATACTTGTGTTTTATGGAGATCATTCCTGATCTGTTTATTTATTGAGTAACATTTATTCTTTTTTAAAGGTTACTATTTGATTATATTTATGGATTTAGTGGTTCATATTGTTGTCAACTCTACAAAGGTACATGGGGTCACACTTTGTGGATGAATGAATGATAATTTATTTTGAATTAAAGAGATACCCTAAATGTATTTTAGAGTTTATTTAAAAGAGTTTTTGATGGGTATTCATAGGGTATTTTATTTGAGGAAACTTGAAAATTACATAAACAAATACAACATCATGTTAGATGAATATTCATTACATATCATCACAATTAACATGATAACTATAAAGGTTATCTGTATTTATAAAATAAAATAACATGATCCATGAGGTAATAACATTAAAATAAGATCATTCCATAAAATAGTGGTATAAAGTGTGAAATAATCATAATCATATAAATCTGTTGTCAAGGCTACCAACCAAGACATTTATCACATGTTAGGATTGGGATAACCACCCGTGTACCTACTTTGGGATTTGGATAACTTCCAGTGTACCCTTTGATATCATAAAACATTAATATTTACCCAATTAATTAGAGGGTTATAATGGGCCCACCCATAACATAATCCATTCATATATATTCTATAGGATCATGAAAACATTTATCATTTCATCATAATGTAACCCATGGAAAATAAAATGATTTTCATCAACATTTTATCATAATAATCATAAAATATCTAGATAAAAAATAATGATCGTATCATTGGATCATATCTCTAGTAAGTAATTAGTAATATCAATGGAAGTTTTTATAGATAAAAAACTTTTAAAAGATTACTGGAATAATTTCTTGAAGAAAATACCCTTTTTATTTTGATGTCACTTATTTAAAATCATAGAATTTGAAAGATAATAAGGAGAAAATTTTATTTGAAAGAAACATTTAAACATATAAATTAATTTTCAAATCATTGAGTGTTCATGATGATAGGAAATTTCATTCATTTTTTACGTTAAAACAAAGACTCCTTTCACATTTTCGGTAAAAATTAAAAAACATATTATTTAGAAAATGAAAAGAATATTCCTCTTAATTTTTCATATAAAGTTAAATATGGGTAAAAATTATTTCATAACATTAGTGGATAATGGTAAAAAAACTCTTGAAAACATTTTAAAGAAAATACGCACATGAGAGAAAAATATTTTTGACTGAAGAGAACAAAAAGGATAGTTTTCCTTAAAAAATCCTTTTAAAATTTTGAGTACATAGAGAAAGAAAAAATAAAGGAAAAATTTTAATTTATATAAATAACTAAATGAAAATAAAATAAATAATATTTTTTAGATATAGATCATATAATTTCATTATAAAAATTTGAACCTTAAACAATCCTGATAAAAATGAGATTGTAACATAAAAACCTTACCACCTTAGTAACTTTTCATTCATAATCCCATGAAATAAATAAAATCAAATTAAACTTTAAATTACATGAGCATAATTATATTCATAATGTAATATAATAATGGGATAACAGATACACCACATGAAATAAAATTTGGGTATAATATAACATATGTCCAAAAGAAGACAATTTGAGATGATAAACCCTTACTACTTCATAACATTAGAATAAAATACATTTGGATGAAATAATTTCAATTGTAAAATTAAAATACCATGAATTAATAGGTATAAATGATATAATATGGAAAATTTTTAGTATATAAACCTCGTAAACATAAATATGTTCATAACATCAAACATGTCTCAATAAAACAATATTGAGACGAAGAACCCTTACCCTATGTATGACTTGATTCACAAGCACTCTAACATCCTGTATAATAAATATAGAATTACTATAATTATATAGAAGAAACATATAAATATTTATAATATCATATATAATTCACTTTTAACATTTCAACATCCATTTATTAATAAATAATTATTAAAATCGTTGTTTCTGAGTGTTAATTGTTTCGTTTTTCATGTAGGTTTTGGTCCGACAGTAATGGTCCTTCCATCTTGATCAGGGTTCCACCATCTCTAGAATGTTAATAATGATATAAATATCATATATATTCATAATATACATATTTATAACCATCCACAAAAGGTATATATAGAAAAATTAAATATACTATTCACAAAGATGGTGATCCGTACGTATGCATGAACAATATTTTCATTTTTTAACAAAAATAAGGAGAGAAAGATAAATAATATTTAATTATTAATAAATATATTTTAAATAATAAATATCGTATATATTCATTAAATAAATAATTATAAATACCCATGTTATGCGGTGATGAAAAATGAATCGTGTGATAGTCCACATGTATACATGAGCGATAATTTCATTTTCCATTTGATAGAAAAAACGAGATGAGTATGGTTTTAAAAATAACATTGTAACATATCATTATATAGGATATATTAATGTTATTAAATTTTAATGGTTAGGATATAATGGAATGATGTATAAGAATAAGTAAAATGAAAATCGTTGGTTAAGACAATTACCACCTCTTGAAGAACCTCATTTGGTTCTATTCTTAATGACCCTAGGGATGGTCTTTTAAAAAGAAAAAAAATCTAGAATATAGATAAGGAAGGTAATAAGAGGTTTTTTATAGTTTGGTTAGGATAATTGGCTCTATAAGTGTGATCAAGAGAGGAGAGGTGGTGTCCTTTTATAAGTAAGGGGAGCGGAACCCTTTGAATTACTTAAAGTACTAAATTAATATAAATTAATTTTTTTGTTCACGTAAAAATATTGATATATTTAAATATAAGATAGATATAAGTTTAAATTATCTCATAAAATAAAATTTAGATTTTTTAGGTGATTTTTTAACCCTTATCTCTTAGTTTTATCCTCCTGTTTTCCAAATTTAATGATTATCATAATAACAACATTTTTACACATTATGGGTCAATAAAGTTACAATAAAAATAAGATTTAACTATAAGTAGAAAATGTTTGATATATTATAACATATCCCATTCACATGGCTAGATATAATATTTTTAAGAATTGTAAATTATTTGATAAAATATAATTTAAATAAAATACAATTAAAGTCATTTTCAAAACTATTCACATAATTTAGCTTTAAAAAATATCAAAAAAATTATGTAATTGAAATATAAAATTTAAAAACATTACCAATACATTATATATATATTTTTAAATTTCAGGGGACACCATAAATAACCCAAAAAAATCTTACATTTATTTTTTTTAAAATAATTTACTTGCTTTTTCTACTGCCTCCACATCCACTGTGTCGTTGTTGCATAAGCATTTATGGTAATTATTTAATCACTAAAAATTAAAAATATTTTCCCATTATATTTTTTATTAATATTAAAAATAATATTTTATAACCCTTAATAAATTTCTTTTATAATTATCAAAAAATATTATAGATATTAAATGCATGATAATGTCATTTTATAATTTTTTATTACTTAAAATAATATAAATTTCTTTATCAAAGAAAAATGGCACAAAAATAAAATACATTTTAATTTTTTAATAGTTTTGTTAAATTAAACTCATTAAATGAGATATAGTTAAGAGTATGGATGATTTTTAAGCCTTATTTTTTAGTTTTAACATCGTTCTACCTATTTTACCCTTACCATGATGAAAACATTTTTACCAAGGTTAATATTCATTATGATAAAAAATAAAGTTGATATATCTAAAAAATTTTAATTTATGATTACAAATATGGAATAAATTTTATTAAATTAAATCCCTATAAGTGGTAGGAATTAATTTTAAAATAAACCTGCAAAATGCGATGAAAAAAATAATTTTTTCTTTAAACAATGCATTTTTAATTATAAAAATGTTTTTATACCATAATTAATCTTAATGATAATTAAAATGAAATTAATTAGATTATATTTAATAAAGTTAACTAATTAAATTTTAAAATAAATTCTAAATAAAATGGTATTTTTTAAATTCATGAATAGAAAAGACAATTTCTATAAAATATTTATTTTTTCTCTATCCATTGAAAAATTAATCGTTACAGAAAAATATAAATATTTTCACTTTAGATAATTTATATACGATGATTTCAAAAATTGTGTACTTTTTATGAAATATAATTTATAAAATTTTCTTATAAAAATTAATAGAAACCATTTTTGAAGAAAAATTATTTTTGAAGCATAAAATGACTTTACTAAAAATTGAGTTAATATTTACTAAGAATTAATAAATACATTTTTATTGAGTAGAAAAATTATAAATAAATTTCATAATTTGGTTAATCATATTCATACCTTACAATTCAATTACTAAGTAATAATAATCACATTTAAATGATAATATTTTCATATTATATTACAATTCTCTTAAATATTGGTGTTATATGTTAAGAAATAACTCTAGATTATTATTATTTTAAACTAAATTTTTAGGGTTTTACAATCTACCCCATTAAATAAACTTCATCTACTCAACTCTTTTGGTCATAAAAGGTTTAATATTTGAAAATAATTTTGTTTAAAACCCAAATTATGTAAAGAAATAATAAGAATTATATTGAAAAGGGGAAGTGAGAAAAATAATTGTTACTTGAAATAACATATACTAAAATTAATAGATAAGGAGAATATTATAGGAGAGTGAATATATATATAGAGAGATAAAATATAATATCCAAATAATAATATATAGTGACATTTAACATAGTTATGAGAAAGTAGATAACCACAAGAAAATAAATAAGTGAGGGGTGAAAACAACCATAAATTATTTTGAATGTCTATAAAAATAAAAACATTTTCATTTTTAATAACCTTTTCCCTAGAGTTAAGGAATTATTTTAACATGGAAGATGAAAATATATACTTACTTTATTTATTTAAATATATAATCTTAATTTCATCCGTTGGTTGTGAGTTTCAATTAGTTTCCACTGCTTTTTATCCCATATTCCAATGATAAATAAACATTATGAATTTTTCATGTATAAAACACTAAAATAAACTTAAATTTGATCATAATATATATAAAAGGATGAAAATATATTCCTCATATATCTATTCAGTTACTAAAATAAAAAATAGTTAGTACATGCTAAGATAAATAATATAAATAAAATATATTTTGAAATATTAATCTCATATATTTCAATAATAATACCCAAATACATACTTAATTATTTCCATTAATGAATAAATTAAAAAAATAATAAAAAAATCTTAACCAGTATTCAAAACCCAAAAAATTTTATTAATAGTAAAAAAAATTTCAAAAATAAACATAACTTTAAACCTTAAATAACATAAATTAAATGTTAATTTCATATACCAAACACATGAATAACTTGATCATATATTCTCTTAAAACAAGATAATAACCCAAATAACCATAAAAAATCAACGAGAAAATATATGGTTCAAAACATTAACGCTATACTTATTTTAAAAGTAAAATAATAGACAATCAAATATATTATATAAATCCAAAAATGAAATAAACTTTTTTAAATATAAAATAAATGACTTTGTCGTTAAATCACTAATCAATTCCATGGTCACCAATACTATACAGTTTACTTCATCAATATCAATATTTCTTCATCATAACTAAAAATTATTATCTCAACATCAAGAACATGTTAAGGGTTATCTATCCCTCAATCATGTGTTTTACAAAAATATCCCTTTAATACTAAATCAATTTTCTAAGTTATCAGTACCATTCAACATATGATTGAAAATCATTAATGAAAAACTACTATAGAAAAATCCTTAGAAGTTTCATGATTCTTATAACCAAAATATCTTTGATAAAACACTTCTATAACATAATTATAAAATCCCAAGACATAAAAACTTCAATATTTTCACTTCAATGATTGGCATAACATAGGCCTTCCTTGGGCTAGGAGGTAACCCGTGGATTAGGGAATTGACTTGGATAATGACCAAGTTCTCCACATATAAAACATTAAAGTATAAATGGTATATTAAGATAAGCATTATTTACCTATACCAAACTCTCCATTTTCCTGAGTAGTTACTTACTATATACCCTTATTTTACACAAATAAATTACCTTCTAATTCCTTTGAAACATTCCCTTATGTGCTTCTTTAGACATTTAGTACATAAAAGAAATTGAATACTTTTTTCTCTATGGTCTTTATCAAATGAACTTTCATAAAACTCCATTTTTTGTCTTGTTAGGTGTGTCAGGAAATT
Organism: Viscum album; assembly: GCA_963277665.1. NCBI lineage: Eukaryota > Viridiplantae > Streptophyta > Magnoliopsida > Santalales > Viscaceae > Viscum > Viscum album. Next base: position 897,972,083 of record OY728142.1, read on the forward strand.
CTCCCAAGTTGGGGTTTTTAGTTATATATTGATATAGATTTTTATAAAAAATCACAATCTTTTGAATTATAGCTCACAGATCATTTGGTTTCTCATGAGGACAATCATTGGATTGTCTCTCAAATCCATTTTTAACATGGTTAATTCTATTTCCATCAATTAAATTAAACAACAAATAATAGTATTAGCAAAAATAATCATAGTGTAAAATCAAATAATCATGAAAAATCATTCATAGGTTTCTTAAATAATAACACCTTATTTTCAATATATAACACATTATGTTTATCCTAGGCCATCCATGGTCATTATTTACTTAAATAATTCATAATAGTTCATAAAAAAGATATTAATTAACCCAAGAATATCACCCGAGAGTTATTTGCAAGATGTACAGTCTTAGGCCTACTCAACGTGTATTGGTGAAGATCGAGTTAATACTAAATCCACCAATTCAAATTTATTACCCATAGGTGTATCTATGTCAAAACTACATCCAAATTCTAGTTTCTAGACATGGATATATTTTCTAGGAAAACCACATTCCTTTCTTCACCATAACTTAGTATGTTCTCTTATACTTAGTTTTATTATAAGGGTTCTCACTAAAGTTTTCTCATCATAGTTTCTAAAAACAACAAAACCTTATCTAATACCAACTAAGGAAACCCAAACATCACATACATAAATATTACATCTTATCATATGAATGTACATTAAATATCATCATTATCTATACAAGTATCTGAAATTTTTAGTGTCTTTGAAAACTTGTATACATAAATAACCGATACATAAAAGATATACATCATCTCTTATTAAGTTCTTTATAATTTTCACCCTTATTTAACATATAATACTTAAAAAAGATTTCTTCATATCCAAGAGAAAACCAAACATAATAAAGGTTGAACTAAAATTTTTAGGAATGGTAAACTTGAAAAATATTAATCAATGTTAATTTTTAAGCGTGACATAAGAATAACGGTATATGAACATGATATTAACATTTAAAAATCATACCCAATAATTCATAGATTATAATCATGAGTCATGGTATGAAGCTTAAAATTTCATAAGATATGAATCATAAATAAATCAAAGAACATGTGCAAAGAGAAAATAACATTAATATAAGATAATATCATATAATATAGGAATAAATTTTTGAATAACAATAATAATATAAATATTATTTTAAGACTACCCACCAAGAAATTTATCACATGTTTGGATTAGGTTAATCACCCGTGTAATAGATTTGGGCTTGGGATAACCTCACATGTACCCTTTTTAGGCTTGGGATAACCTTTCATGTACCCTTTAAGTTCATAAAATATTAATATTTACCAAATTAATTTGAAGTCTATAACTCATCACATAATCCATTCCTATTTATTCCACAATATCATGAAAACATTTATCATCTCATCATAAATCAACCCATGGAAAAGAAAATGGGTTTCATCAATATTTTATAATCCTAATAATAAAATATCAAAATAAATAATAAAGATATTATCATTAGATAATATCTCTAGTATTCATAAGAAACACCAATGTATGTTTTCATAGATGAAAATACCTTTAAAATATTACTAGAACATTTCTTGGGGAAAATACCCTTTTGATTTTAAAATCACTTATTTAAAATCTATTTTTTTCAAATTATCAAGGAAAATAATTTATTTTAAAAGAAAAATAAAATATTATAGAGTAATATTCCAATAATTTAATGATCATGATGGTGGAAAATTTTCTTCATATCATGTACATTAAAATAAACATTTCCTTCACATTTTTGGTAAAATGTAAAAATTAACCCACTTTGAAAACAATAAGAAAATTTATTTTAATTTTCTTTATAGAAAATAAAATTTGGTTAAAATTAATTTATACCATAAATGGGTAAAGGTAAAAAAAATTATTTATTTTTTTAAATAAAATATGGACATGGATGAATAAGATTCCAACCAAAGAGAAAACAAGGTTGGTTTTCCTTAAAAACATTCTTTTTGAATTTTGAGTACTTAAATAGAGGAAAATGAAAGTAAAAATTATAATTTCTATAAATAAACATAGGAGAATAAAATTAATATTATTTTTTAGATATATATCATATAATTTCTTCATCATAAATTTAGTCATAAAAAATCATGATAAAAATGAGATTGTAATGTAAAACCCTTAACTCTTTGGTCACTTATGATTCATAACCCCCATGAAGGAAATAACTTCAAATGAAACATTAAATACCATTAAAATAAGGATATTATTGTAAGAAAATATAAAATGGGTAATATATACACCACATGAAATAAGATAGGTGTATACATAACATATGTTACAAAGAGTACAATTTAAGATAACAAACCCTTACCACTTGGTAACATTCGAATAAAATCCCACTATATAAAATTATTTGAATTGTATATTTAAATAACATGAATTAAGAAGGATACATTATATAAAATGTAAAATGGTAAATATATACACCTCAGAAACATAAATAGGTTAATAACATCTAACATGTCTCAACGTAGCAATATCGTGATAAAGAATCCCTACATTATGTTCGACTTGATTCGTAAGGGATATAACCTCCTATATATAAAATTTATATTTTAAATAATTATATAAAAAATACATATTCATTATTATAATATTATATATTATTCACTTATAAAATTTTAACACTCAATTATTAATAACTCATTATTACAATCATTGTTTCTCTGTGTTAACTATTTCATTTTTCAAGTAATTTTTGGTTTGGAAATTTCAATACTCAAATCTTGATGATGGTTAAATAATTTAAAAAATATTAACCATGATATAAATATCACACAGTCATAAAAATATATTTATAACCATCCATAAAATGTAGAGATAGAAAAATGAATTACAATGTTCATAGAGATGGTAGTCCGTACGTACACATGAATGATGTTTTAATTTTATAATAAAAAGAAGAAAAAGAATATAAATAATATTATATCATTAAATAATATTTATTAAAAAATAAAAAAAATATAATTATTAAACCCATTACTATAAACATCTATGCGAGTTGATGATGTAAAATGAATCGTTCACTTCGTGGAGGTTGTTGTCCACATGTATGCACGGGCGATACTTTCATTTACCATTTGATTGAAAAAGGATATAAATAAGGTTATTAAATTAAAATATTTAAATATTAGTATATGGTATATATTTATGTTATTATATTTTAATGGTTTGGGTATAATTGAAGGAGGTAAAATAATAAGTAAAATGAAAACCCCCGACTGAGATGATTACCTCCTATTTAAAGAATGTACTTTGGATCTCTTCTTAAGGACCATGGTGATAACCTTTTAAATACACCAGAACCTAAAGAATATATATAATTAATTTATTAATTGGGGTTTTCAAGATTTTTGTGAGATAAGTGGCTTAATATTTTTGAGGAAGAGAGGATAGATGGTGTCATTTTATAAGTGAGGGGAGGGGCACCCTTGGAATCACTTAAAGTATTAAATTAATATAAATTAATTTTAACGTTAAAGTGGTAAAAATTGATATATTTAAAATTTTGGATATAGATAAGTTTAAATAATTTCATCCAATAAAATTTAGATAATTTCACATGATGGTCTAACCATTATCACTTAGTTTTAATTCCTTGTTAACCATAATTAATGATCATCATGATAATAATATTTTTACACATTAAAGGTTAAGAAAGTAAAAATAAAAGTTAAAGTGACCCATAATTGGATTTTTTTTGATATTATACACCATATCCCATTAAATTATCCAAAGGCAATATTTTTATGTATTTTAAATTATTTAATAAGATATTATTTAACTAAAATACCATTAAAGTTATTTTTGAAACCATTCACATAATTGGAATATAAAAAATTTGAAGACAATAATTTAATTAAAATATAAATTTTAACACATTAATAATACATTATATTTAACTAAAAACTTTTTGGTATACCATAAAACACCCAAAAAAATATGAATTTAAAGGTTTTTAAAATTATTCACTTGATTTTTCTACTCCTTGCACAGATACTACGTTGACATTGCGTAAGAAATTAAGGTAATTATTTCATTAATAAAAATTAAAAATAAATTTATATCGTATTTTTTATTCAAAAAAATCATTTATAACCATTAATAACTTTTTTTATCCCTGTGATAAAATATCATAGATATTAAAAGTAATAAAGAGACATTTTATTATTTCTTTTTACTTAAAATAATATAAAAGTATTTATTGAAGAAAAATAGCACCATAATTCCATATTTTTTAATATTTGAAGAGGGTGTTCTAATTAAAACCATAAAATTAAATATATTTAAATTTATGGATGACTTTGGATCCCTAGTTCATATTTTTAACCATTTTATACCCATTTTAACCTTATCGTGGTGATTTTTTTACCAAGGTTAGTATTTAGTATGACAAAAAATAAAGTTGAACCATTTACCAAATTTGTACATACTAATTCAAATATGGATTAAATTGTTCCAAATTCAATTCCTATAAGTGGCATAAATTACCATTAAAATAAACTCTCAAAACATGATGAAAAACCATTTTGAAAAATGTATTTTTAAGTATATAAATGTTATTATACCAAAATTAAGCATAAGGTTGATTCAAAAATATTAATTGTATTTTTTTAAAAAACTAATAAAATTATAAAATAAATTCAAAATAAAGTTGTAATTTGAAAATACTTGAATTGATAAGTCAATTTTATATAAAGTCAGTATTTTTCCACTATACATTGAAAAATTAATTTTTTTTAAAAAAAAATCCCAAAATTTCATCTTAAGACAAATTTGATATGGTGATTTAAAAAATTATATGATTTTTATAAAATATAATTTCTAAATGTGTCTAAAATTAATTATAATATTTTCTCAAAAAATAAATAAAAATCATTTTTTAAGAATAAAATAACTTTACAACACATTGAGTGCTTACTTTATAAGAATTGATCGATAAATTTTTAATGAGTATGATAATTATACATTAATTTCCTAATGTGGTTACTCCTATTTATACCTATACATTAAACAGTGTCACACCTTAATGTTGCTTCTAGGTACTTACATTAATTTTTTTGACCATATTTCTTTTGCGTCTTATATCAGGTCATTTTGGGTGAATTTTGGAGATTTTTATAGTATTATAAGAATATTAATATTTGTAACATGGTTAGGGAAAACTGTGAAGGTCTACCTAGAAAACCTTTAACCTTATTATGGGGTTCCAAAGGAGGGATCATGGTTAGGCACATGGTTAGTAAAAACCATGAGACATTTTTCTCAAACTATAAAAAATGGGGTAGAGACTTTTCACATGATTAGTTCATTGTTTTCAAAACCATGTAGACAAATCATGCGAATTCTCTAGAAGCCCAGAAAGGGGTGCATGGTTTTCCAAAAAACGTGTCCAAATCATGTGAAATGAATTAAATTTTCTGAATTTTTATTTTAATACCTAAAAAACTTTAATTTTGGATCAGTATTCCTTCAAATAAATTGTATATCATCTTAGGAGACTCCATTTGGAGTTTTTTTAGATTACTGAACTCTTAGTGGTGGATTTCAATAAATATATGGATGCTAGATCTTATTTTTCAAATTCATGTGACTACTCTTTGTCATTATTAATTGATGTTATAGATCCAATCTTCTCACCATGAATGTAACCTTATATCAGGTCTATTGATACTAGATATATGGTTTGTTATATGATATAATTGGGTTTATTATATATCCTTTATGTATTTTTGTTTTTTCTATATTTTTGTTGATCATTGTGCATTCTTCAGGAATTACGATGGTAAGTGTTTTATATCTCCCAATGTTTTAGAAATGATCAATCAGATATTATTATTTAGTAATTATTAATTTAGGATCCATTATTTATTCTTAAGACCCTTGACTCATATTGTATCATTTTTTACTCATGGGAATTTATATTATGAGTTTTTCAAGGTAGGTGGTTTCATGAATCATCTTTATTTTACAAAACATGCTTACTTTCTCTTTTAATTTTGTTTCCAAAATAGATAGAATGCATGATTCATGGATTTATCATTGAAATGGTTTTTTAAAAATGGAATGATAATTTTTTGAGAAAATGTGTTGGTTTTGGTTGTGGTTTTGAAAATAGACTTTCCTCTTGGTTTAATTAAAAAAAATGATTTCAAATCATATTTTGTGTAATTTCAAAGATGAAATTACCTTTGTATGATTTTGATGTGGTAAACCTATATGTGATTGATGATATGGAAGAAAACTATCCTTAGGGATGTAATCTTTCTCCCAATATCCATTCTACTAGGGTAATGTGTGCACTGGAGTGCCTAATTTAAGGAAAGGATCCACTAAAAAGAGTGAAATATTACCCCATGGACCTATTATGATAGGTTAATGTGAACACCAAGTGGATTAATATTAAGTATTTTGTTATAAGGATCCTCGTTATCATAGATTCTTTTACACTCATGTGTATGTTTTTTTGTTGGTAACCTTTGAATAATAAGTTTGTAATGACTATGGAAATTCTTAAAAAAATGAGTTTTTAGTATGCTTTTATAAATTACAAAAGGTTCAATTTATCTATGTTTCATATTTAATTGCGTAAAACTACATCCAATTCCTTATCTTTTCTTAATTGAGAATAATAGATTTATTTTATGAAGTTTTCATATGAAATAGTAGGTTGGATCCTACTTAGATATTTTTCTTTCACATTACACACACATTTGGGTGCATGTAGATATTGTTTTTTTGATACAAGTAAGGGAAATTATTTTCAGGGCGATATTGGGTTTTTTCGTTTGTATGATATGGGAATATGGTGGTGAAATCATGTCACATGGGGTTGGGACTTAGCAATTTTTGAGTTCTTTGGGTTTTTTATGTTTCTCAATAGCTGTCTTTCATGAAGTTTGTATAATTCTATTGCTGTATTTATTTGGTATACCTAAATTATGATGTAGATGTTATCACATTTTTATAGTTTATTTATTTCTAAATTATCTCCATATGTTTTTTTGATGCCCAAAAACTTATCGCCAACCCATGGGGATCAGGAACACCACTCAAACCATATGAGGAGAAGTTCAAGTTACATATAGTTGGATTATCTAAGTTGATTCATGAAAAATTGGTATCAAAGATTAGTTTTATCCATTTTCCTTGTAGATATTAATTTTTGGACATATTTTTAGATATAATATATGAATTTGGGTACTTAAGGGGAATGTTGTGAGCAGGTTCCTAGACATCTCTCATCACGATGAGCCTTAATTTACTATAGGTTACTGGTAAATGTCTTTATTTGGATTTGGAGATTTTTAATCCTAATATTTTTTCCCTTGATAATTACATTTTATTTCTCTTAATCCAATCTTGAATTTATTCATTGATATCATATTCTTATGTCTATTTATCTAATTATGTGTAGTACCATGCCCTGAAAATACTTCCAATGCTTCCTCGAGAGTTTGCTACTAACAAACCATAGTAGGGAAACCATCCAATTGATTAGAATATGATTGAGGTGGTGGTTTACATGGTTAGATATCTGAAATATATTGTGCCACCTACCACTATGCAAGATATAGACGTGTAACCTTGAAGAGATGAGGATATGAATCAAGCCTAGGAATTTCATTTTCAGAAACCTCCATCTTTCCATAGGATGAAAGATCCTTAGGATGTGATGGATTGGTTGGTAAATATAAAGAGGATATTAAAATACCAAGATACTTCTATATCAGTCAATGTGAAGTGAAGTATATTTAATATTGAATTTCTGAGTAGCAGGTGGTGGGAATCTGTTTTATTTGATAATAAGCATGTGGTATTTGAGTGGAAAGATTTAACATCCATATTTATCAAAAAATTCTACCTAAAAAACTATTACCATGGTGAAATCCAAGCAGTTTCTCAAAATTGATAAAGGTAATCAATTGGTGATGGGGTATGATAATAATTTCATTGATATCTCCATGTTTTCTTTTGAGGTTGTGTCTATTGAGAAGATTAAGGATCAATAGTTTCGGACGGGTCTTTGAGTAGATAACCAGTCACAAGCATCTATGTCAAATATGAACACCTATTTTGAGGTGGTGGATAAAGAATTGATGGTTGATATTGACCATGCGGGTAAGTCAGGATTGAATGAGGTTTCATTTTTCTCTGGTGGTAGCTCAAACGGTTCTTACAAGGGAAAGAGTAAGAAGAGTGATTTTTGCAAGTGAAACAGTAGTAGTTATTCTCAGTGGTTTCTTCTTGCGCTATAATCAGTGGATAGTGGATTGATATGTTATTAATGTGGATGAAAATAACACACAAAACGATTTTGATCTATGCCTCTAATAGTTTTTAGATCGTGTGGGTGATGTGATCACTTATAACTGTTTTTAGGATTTATCTTCACCATACTTTGGTACAACCTCATCAACACCTATAATATCTATGTTGTAGACAAATTATTTATAGATTATAGGTCTCTGGACTTAGGAATTTGCAATAATGTTTTTATATATAGTTTAAGAGCTTATAATATAAGTTGTTGCAGGTTCTATGATTTTGAGATGTACCATTTCTATTGGTTCTTCCTTAGAAACTACTTTATTTTTTATAGGTGCCTCTCACTCCATTATTTCAAATAACATGTAGAATCTTCAAAAACTTTAAAGGAACTCATACCTTTTGTTATGGAATTTTAAACACATATAGGAAAGAAGATGGAGTAGGGGTTTCTTGTTCCCTCATGCTCACTATTTAGGTGCAACATAGATCTAGTTTGGGATTTCATTGTTCTTGAATCAGACCTCTTTAATGTGATTATTAATATGGATTGGTTGATCGATCACAGGGATTATATTTATTTTTATTATTTATGGTCATTCTTCACCACTTTCAATAAGATCTACCATGTGTTTCATGTATAATAGGATCCAAGGTCCAGTCAAGTAGGACTATCTCTTCCAAATCTTAACAATTTGCTGTTTTTTATGCACCCAATTCAGAATAGGAATATGTTTGTGGTAGTCATATTTCGGTAGTCAATGAGTTTATGGAAGTGTTTCTAAATGACTTATCAGGTTTTTCTCTATAGAAAAAGATGGATTTATTGATTGAATTGGTGCATAAAAATAAACCAATATCAATGTTGTCTTACCATATAGATCTAGCTGAATTTAAAGAGATGAAAAATCAGTTAGATGATTTTAGATCTGAGGGCCTGATATTTCTAAGTGTGTTACCTTGGGCAACCCATATACTTTTTATAAGAAAAAATCTTAAGAAATACATAAATTTTATATTTAGGAAAGAATTCATTTTATTTCATTTCTAAGGATATTTTAGGTTTATATTTTTATATTTATAACATCACCCTTACATAAATAAAATATTACATTAAAAAGTTTTCACTTTCAATCACTATCCATTTTTCCCACAATAAATCTTTGAAGACATAATAAGTTTTATTTTTATGATATATATTCAAAATTTTTATCCTGATCTCATCCTTGTATCTAATTATCCTTAAAAACATGTTCATTTTTTTAAAACATGGGATGATCACAAACAACTCAGTAGGGGACATATAAAAAGAAATAATGAAAGCTGTTAGTCTGTGAATACTCCTCAAAATTTTCCTTTTTAAAAATAAAATTAAAGAACAAAATAAATATTTTATTACCCAAAAAATCAACATCTCTACCAAAAAATTTTTATAAAATATTTCACAAGAAATATTAAAGGAAAAAATAAAAATCATAATGGTTTCTTTACAATCATGAAAAACTCATGATTTTTTAAAAAAGTTATAGATTTCACCCTAAGAAGTAGCATATACTTTCTTTTTAGCATAAGCTCAATATATTACCTTGTGAAATATTAATATTTATGAAAAAACCGTATAAATAATAGATAAATGATATATGTATATTGGAACATCATTTTTTTGTCACACTTAAAATCACCCTTACATTTAATCTTACAAATAACTAATTCATTAGAGAGATATATTGATCTCACATGTTCTTGGTTTATAGTGAAACCAACTGTACTTGGTTTATAATGGAACCAACCATACTTGTTTTATAACAGAACCACCAATCATCATAAATAATTTCAAAGAACCATAAATATTTTTAACAAATGAGATATTGTATAAAAATAATATTTTCACCCATAAGAAAAATATTTTCGGATATTGAAATATCCATTACATTGAAAAACTTTATTAAATAATTATAAAAAAGGGAAAGGGGGTTTTTATTTTATTTAAACATGAAAAGTTTTAAAGGAATCCAAAAATTAAATAGGGTTTAAGGAAATTTAAAAGACCATTGACATCATACACATTAAACCAACACATTCCTTTTTCCTTTTAGTCAACAAGTTATGTATAAAATATAAATAAAGATTCCTTTTGAAACAATTTTAAATAAATTGAAAAGTCATATAGAATTTAATTTATAATTATTTTTTGTTCCTATAAATAAATTCATCAAATAATTTTATGAATATGAACATGGAAGAAAAATATTTAGAAAATAAATAATTAAAATATTAAACATAATTTTTTAAAGTAAAGTGTACCTTAAGTCGAGTCCGAATCATCACATACATTACTTATATTATTGAATAATAAAATTATTTTAATTAATTTATTTATTAAGATCCATTTTCAGGTCTATTATAATATTTATTTTATTTATTACCTTTTTATATACATTTACTTAATCAATTAAGTTCATGTCATATGTTTTGATGATATTCAACTGATATGTACAAAATGAATTTGGTATTTTTATAATGATAAAAGATGTAATTATTAAACCATATAAATAATAATAATATTGAAATAATTATCATTTTTATACATTAATTATAGTTTTAAAACCAATGATGAAAGATGCATCTGAAAATTGAACTACATTACAATCATGAAGATGGTAGGTCGTACGTATGGATAAATAATGTTTCCATTTCTCAAAAATCATGATAGAAATAAGGTAAGTATTATTTTATATATACATAACAATTATTATATCATATTATTTATTTAAATATAAATATATATAACATTCATTTTATTTGGTCATGAAAAACGAATCACATCGCTTTGTAGAGGTAGTAATCCACACGTAAGCACGAATGATGTTATGATTTTTAAATGGATTGAAAGGAAATAATATAGATGTTGTATTATATTTATATAAAGACTAATATTTTATGAATATATTATATATACATTAAATAAATTATTATAACCTTCCATGAGAGGAGACGATGGAAAAAAATTACTTTAGTTCGTAAGACGGTAGTCCGCTATACAGATGAACGATATGTTTGTTTCCTATTTTATTAAAGAGGGGATGGATATAGGTTATTAAACTAATATAAAAAAATCTCATTATATTTAAGATTTTTGTGTCATTATTTCATCACATTTTACTTATATTCATAGGATGTAGAGTAAGAAATAAAACTAAAATATTTGATTAAAATCCATACATTTTCTAGGGAAAACTTCATTTGATTTGCACCTTAATCCCTATAAGGATAGTATTCTGATGAAAATAATAATTCTATAACATGTGTATGGATATTAAAAAGGGATTTGGGTAGGGATTTTCTAATATAGAGTCCCTAAATGGTGTAAGTATGTGATGAGAGGAGGTTTTCTTTTATAAGCGAGGGGAGGGACATTCTTGGAATTTCTCTAAAGATTAATATATATATATATATATATTTATCATAATAATTTTAAGTAGAACCAAGGAATTAAAAATTAGAATATAAGGTGGAATATTTTTGAAATAAACTCAACTAATCACATTTATACAAGTGTTTGATACATTTTAATCATCATCTCATAGTTAAACAACTTTAAACTCATTTTAACCATAACCGTGATAACATAACATTTCAATATGTTAATATAACGAAAAAATAAAAGAGTAATTATAAACATATTTTGAAATTATTATTATAAATTTTGAATCCAATTTATTAGGTCTAAATTATAAAGGTTTAAGAAATTACTTTTATTAAAAGAACACAAATTTCATGAAATATTGTTTTTTAGAAAATACCATATTAAAGCGTAAAAATCATTTTGTCTTGAAATAAAGTAATAAATTGGTTACTATGGTGATTTTGGTTAAATAATAAAAAATTGTGGTTTTAAAACTTTTTTATCAAGAAAAAACTGAAAGTAATATTCCAACCATTCCATTAAATTCAAAGACCAAAAAATAGTTTTTTATTTTAATAAAACACAACTTATCTTTATAAAAGTCAAGTCTGGGTTCCCAATTTCAAAATAATGTCTAAAAATAAATTAATCAAATCCTTAATAATAATTTTTGTACAGATAAATCATAATATTTTAGAAAGGAAATTTTTATGGTTATTTTAACATTTTCCCTATAGTTTTAATATTTTTTACCACCTTTTACACATTACCAATGTGATAAATTTTACCACTGTTACTTTTCATAATTACTAAAAAATAAACGGGTATTATTTAAAATTTTGGATCTAATTATTCCATATATTTAATCCATTTTTCAATATTAAATTTCTATATGCAGTGGAAATTAATATAAGATTAAAACACAGAATGTAATAAAAAATAGTTTTTAGAAAAATGTATTTTTAAGCCAAAAAAGAATTTATACAAAAATCCAGTATAATTCTAATTCAAATGTAATTAATTATATTATATATAATTAAATAATAATTATTTTATTTTAATATCAAATTAAAAGAATAATGGTAATTTTTAATGAAAATAAATCAGAGTTTTATAAAATTGGAGTTTTCACTATTCACTGAAAAATCAAACTTTTTAAAAACTTACCAAAATTTCACCCTAAGATAAATTTGATATAGTGATTTTAAATATTATACCATTTTAATAAAATAAAATATCTAAAAATTCCCAAAATTAATTATAATATTCACTCATAAAAACTAATAAAAACCATTTCGAAGAAAACATATTTTTAGATCATAAAATGTTACTGAAGAATTGAGTGGTTATTTTTGAAGAATTAATAAATAAATTTTCATTTATTAGTAATTATATATTTTTTTAATAATGTGGTTAATACTATTCACAACCACCAAATCAAAATCTAGGTTATGAATATAACATTTAAATATTAATATTTCTTAGTTCTTTTAAGCTCAGTATAGTGTGTTTTATATTCTATCAAACATAATATTATTTTTTAAAATATCATGGTTTTATATTCTCCCCCTATTTAATGAATTTCATCCCCAAAATTTAAACTTGATATTGGTAATAAAGTGTTTTAAATTTGAAAGTACATTTTAGAAAAACAACATCATAAAAAGGGTTAATAAAACTTCCTCTTGAAAAGGGGGAAATGGAAATACAAAGATTATATGGAATAAAACATAACTAATTTTCCAAATAGGAGAAAATTCATGGAAGATGAAAATATAGATATATTAGAAAATGTAATTTTGAAACAATTATGGAGAGTGATAGAGATAATTTATTTAAATAAAATTAATGATCATGTGAATGTTAATGACCAAAAAACCGTAAATCGCTGAGGTGTAAAAAAGACCACCGATTTATCAGAAATGAAGGTAATAGGATAATATTATAGTATCAAGATACTTTTCCTAGAGTTTAGGAATTTATTTATTGTAAAGACTATTAATATAAATAAATATATTTATTTGATTTTGTTCAAATTCATAAATGAAATTTTTATCCTTTGGTTGTGTGTTTCAACTAGTTTTCTCCTTTATCTCATATTTTACTTAAAATAATGAGTATTAATAATTAATGACCAAAGAACTATAATAAAATTTTATTTGATCAAGAGATCCAAAAAAGGATAACAAGTTATTCCTCATGTATTCATATGAAAACCAAAATCAAAATGGTAAGTACAATATAATATAATATTCAATAGGAAAAAACCTGTGTACATAAATATCCAAAAACTCTATATTAACACCCAATGTTCAACATAAATAATTTTTTAATTATATAACCTTAAAAATAATTAAAATATAACTGGATAAGATTGAAACCGAAATATTAGATTGATTTGATCACATATTATTCGTAGAAAAACTTAATATTTATCTCCAAACAATATTAGTCACTCATAATTCCATACACCCAAAAAGAAAAATATATTTCCTAATCATATAATCTCAAAAATATGTGAATCTTTCCCATAAATATCATGAATCACCATAAATCCAAAATAAAACCATATATACGTCTAAAAGATAATTTAATATTATTCCTAAAATAAAATACCATCATATCCAAAAGAATTTCCACTTACCTTTATCATATAATGCACCCAAAATAGTGAAATTATAAAAAAATAACATTAAACATATAATATCCAAATAAATTTTTAAACCCATGGTTTATAATTATCCATAATTACGTTAACATCAATTTTTATATTAACCCTAAATATATTTCAACTTATGTTCACAAAATATAAGATAATTCTTCCTCAAATAAAGTTTCATTAAAACAAAAGTTAATATTAAGGATTATATATACCTTATATATCATTCATGACATAATAAGTTTATCTAAGGTACCATTACCACATAAAACATCAAAAGTGTATTATTTATATTAAACTTATGAACAACCATAAATTGTCAACTAAATCAAAAATCTTGAATACCTATACGTAGAAACTTCAACTATTCAACATTATTCATAATAAATTAACCATAATTTTCCATATTATTCCTTAATAGTTTCTTATTATAATAAAAAATATGAATCATGTCCTAAGATATATACATATAAAAACATAAGACAAAATATAATACATATATTTTATCTATCATTCACAGTTTCTACATCTTTAACTACAATGGAATCAAACAATGTTAAAGCTTTATCATTATGGTCTTGTTGACCCACTTCTTCAACTTTCCCCCTAGTAATTCAATTATCATAATGACTATACTCCCCACATTTAAATAATTAAATTGATACCTTTGGAATAAATATATCATTCTTTATGGTGTTAACCAAGATTTTATTTTATTCCTAAGAAATTTATTTCTTTACAAATTACTTTACAATATATTTATTTAAATACATTTCTTGGTTTATTATTCCAATATTCTTGAAACATAGAACATTTAATCCTTTTAACTTAATGATCATTATATCACAAACTTCCATGTAACTCTATTTTTCTATTATTTGGTGTGTTAGAAAACTCACATAGCTTTATATTTGTTAGTCATAACTCATGGTAGATAGTTAAGAATAACCATAAGAGATTTCACTATAGATATCATTGCATTATATTTGTCATTCCTAGAACCACCATATTGTTCTTTACATCCATTGTTAATTTGGTTTCTTCTAGTTCCATCCATTTACTAAAATAAAAAAGTTTAGTGTGTGTTTATAAATAAAATCATAATAAACCGTCTTATATGGAGAATAAACACTATGTTATCCTTAACCATTTCATTCTATATTAAAATCTTTCTATTTATGAAAAATTACTATAATTTTCCCTAACATACAAACCCTTATGGTTATAGAGTACTTGTAACTTATGCCCATGTGACATCCTAAACTCAAAAGATATCTAAACCCTTCTCTAATATCAACTATAAGGAACCTTCTTTAAAAAATACATAAATTTAATATTTAGGTAAGAATTAATTTTCTTGAATTATTAACGATCTTTTAGTTCCAGAGTTTTATAGATTTATGCCATCAACTTTTCTTAAAAATTATTAAATCATAAAGTTGAGCCTTGCACTCAGTATCCATTTTTCCAACAATAAAAACAAAATTTAAGACATAATAAGTTTTATTTTCAGAAAATATCTTTACAATTTTTATATTGAACTCATACTTTTCCCTATTCATCCTTAAAACCCCATGAATAACATTTTTAGAATATGGGATAAGTATAAAATTCACAATTAGGTAAATATCAAATGAAAAAAACATGTGAGTCTATGAATAATCATAAAATTTACCTTTTCAGAATAAAACTTGAGAAAAAATACACATTTTCTTATAAAATAAATCAACTTATCTCTAAAAATATTTTCATAAAACATTTCATAATAAATATTAAAGGAAAAAATAAAACTCAAAGAGATTTATTTTTCAAACATGAAAAACTCATGATAAAATTTTCAAAAATTTATTCATTTTACCCTTAATTAGTAACATATAATTTAATTTAAACTTAATATTAATATATTTCCTTGTGAAAGCAAAGTATTTATATAAAAACCTATATGAATCACATATAAATCATGTATAAATCTTTGGACATCATTTTTATATCACTCTTACTAATACCCACTGTAATGGAGAGATATATCAGGATCACCCATTCTTAGTTTGTAATAAAACCACCCATAGTTATATTATTAAACAATAACACATCATTTGTTTATAATGGAACCAAAGATAATTATAAATAATTTCCATGAACTATACGTAGTAATAAAATATGAAATCATGTGTAAAAATATTCTTTACACCTAATGAAAAACATTGGCATATATAGAAATATCTATCCCTTTTTTTTTTGAAAATAATCAGAATAAATGGAAAGATATTTTTTATTTTAATAAAAAATGAAATATTTTAAAAGAATCCTCACATTAAATAACTATTATGGTGGGGATAATAACTGTGTAGGTTATATCCATTAAAATAGAACATTCCTTTTTCATTTTTCGTCAAAATGTTCCACATAAAATAGGTAAAAATATTCTTTTTAATAAACTTATAAATAATGTCAAAAGTTACATAAAACTTACTTTATAATAATTTTATGTCCATATAAATGTATCCATAAAATAATTTTAAGAATATGGAAATGGAATAAAATGATTTAGAAAATAAATCATCAAAACATTAAAAATAAGGTTTTTAAGTAAAGTGTCCCTTACCATGAGTCTGAATCATCCCAAATGTTCCTTATCATACAAAATAATAAATTATGTGAATTATTTAATTACTAAATAACCTTTTTCAGATTTATTATTTTTTACTTTATTTATTACCATGGTATAAAAATTACTTTATCAATTAAGTTCACATTGAATGTTTGGATGATATTCTGATTATATGTCCAAATTGAATTTAGTAGTTTGAATATGTTAAAAGAGATAATTTTTATACCATATAAATAATAATAATTATATAATAATAATTATTTTATAAATTAATTATACTTTTAAAACAAATGATGAAATATGGTCATGAAAAATGATCTACATTACAATCATGGAGATGGTAGGCCGTGCATATGCATGAGTAACATTTCCATTTTCAAAGATCATGATGGAAAGAAGGTAATTATTATTTTATATTTCTATAATGAATATTATATCATAAATATAATATAATTTCTTTAAATACACTTATATATATGATCCATGTGATGTGGTTTTGAAAAATGAATCACATTGCTTCATGGTGGTGGTAATCCACACATACGCAAGAATGACATTATCATTTTTAATTGGATGGAAAGGTACAATAATAGATGATATAATATATTTATTTAATGATTAATTTTTAATTAATATCATATATATATAAATTAAATCAATATTTATAACTATCTATGAGATGGGGTGATGGAAAAGAAATTACATCAGTTTGAAAGGTGGCAATCCTCCATACAAATGAATTACGGTTTCATTTCCCATTTGATATAAGGGGTGATGGATATAGTTAAAGAAATTAAAATAACAATATATAAGTATATTTAAGATATTTTTGATATTATTTCACCATGTTTGAATAATAATTTTAGGAGTTAGAAGAAGAAATAGAACTAAAACTTTTGGTTAAAATCCATTCCTCTTCTTCAAACAACTTTTTTTTCTCTACACCTTAAGCCCCCTAGGGTTGGTATTATTCCAAATATAATACATATATAACAATGGGATGGATTTTAGGATGATATTTTTTTAGGTATTGTCTAATATATATTGATAAAAGGGTTTTATAAAGAGAGAAGAGGAGGTGCCCTTTTATAGGTTGGGATTGAGGTATTATGGGAATTTCACAAAAGATTGAATGATATATATATATATATATATATATTAATCATGTAAATTGGAACAAAAAACACCCCAAATTATAATATAACGATTTATAGGGTCTAAATTAACTCAACCTATAAAACTTATATAAATTATGGACATATTTTAATCCTATTTCCATGTTAAACCGCTTAAAACTCATTTTAACAATAACCATGATAACTTAATTTTTTTATCATGATAAAATAATTATTTGATCAAAAAATAAAAGTGTCCATGTAATTGTTTTAATTGATGATTCAAAATCTTGAATCTATCTTATCATTTCCAAATTCTAAATGTGGAGGAAATTATTTTATTATAAGAACACAAAATGCATGAAAATGTGTTTTTATGAAAATACCCAATTAAAGTATAAAAATCATTTTACCTTGAAATCAAGTGATAAAATTGTTTCCAAAATTTATTTATTAAAATTAATAAACAATTTATTTTTTTTATACTTTTTAATAAATAAAAAACCAAATTTAAAATTTTAACCATTCCATTAAGTGCAAAGACCCAAAAATAGTTTTTTCTTTGAATATAATATATCTTATCTTTATAATTGTCAAGCTTGGGTCCCCAATTTCAAAGATATTTTTAAATAATTATTTAATTAATTAAGAACACCCATGGTATAAAACCACATATACAATAGAAAAATTTAAAATGTTATGTTTTTTTAATATTTTACCCTATAGTTTCAACCTTATTTACCTCATTTACCCTTTACCGATGCGATAAATTTGACCACCGTAACTATTTATAATGCCTAAAAAAGGGAAATAATTACCAAATTTTGAAATAATGATTAAAAATATTTATTCCATGTTTTAATATTAAATTTATATAAGTTTAATAAATAAATTTTAGATTAAAATGCAAAACGCCACCAAAAATATTTTCTAGAAAAATGCATTTTTAAGCCTAAAAAAGAACTTATAAAAAAATTAGGAATAATTATGATTCAAATATAGTTGATTATATTATATATAATCAAGTAATAATTATTTTAATTTAATAAAAAATTAAAATCCTAATGGTATTTGTTAATGAAAATGAATCACAATTTTACAAAAAATCAACATTTTGCACTATTCACTGAAAAATCTATATTTTTCAAAAAATACCAAAATTTCACCATAATATAAATTTGATATGATGAATTAAAAAATAATATAATTTTAATTAAATAAAATTTATAAATTTTCCATAAATTAATTTCAATATTCTCAAAAAAAGTAATAAAAACATTTTGGAAGAAAATATTTTTTTAAAGCATAAAATGACTTTACTGAAAAATTGATTTTTTATTTACTATGAATTAATTAATATTTTTTTGAGTAGGAACCTTATTTATATTTCATAGATAATAATATTCAAACATAAAAAATTAATTACTAGTTCATAACTATAACATTTAAATATTAACATTTTATGTTTCGTTTAAGCTTGGTGTTGCATGTTGTATATATTGTAGAATATATTATTCATTTTAAAAGTATCAGAGTGTTACATTATCCCAAAAATTTAATAAAGTATATCCTCAAAATTTGTACTTGAGTTTGGTAATCATGTTTTTGTAATTTGAAAATACCTTTATTGAAAACCTACAATGTAAAAAGGGTTAACAAAACATCTTATTGAAAAGATGGAAAGAGAAATATGAAGGTTATCTGGAATATTATATATCTAAGTTTCCAAATAGGAGAACATTAGTGGGAAGTAAAAATATGGACATATAGACAAAATTAATCTCTAAATAATATTCAAGTGTGGTAGAGATCTTTGATAATAGAAAAGTGAATGATCATGTGAAAGTTAATGGCCAAAAAACCATAAATAGATGAGGTCTGAAAAATACCATAGATTTTTTTGAATAAAATTAATAGGATATTTTTTTTGAATATAATTTTCCAAGATTTTCATAATTCCTTTACCATCTAGACAAATAACATAGAGAAATGTACTTACTTTAATTTCTTCAAATCCATAAACACAAATTTCATTTTTTGGTTACTTGTTTCAGTAATTTTCCACCTTTATCTTATTTTTACTCCAAATGATGAGTATGAATATTTAATTCCCAAAGATATATAATTAACTTCTAACCAATCAAAATATAAAAAAAGGATAAAAATTTATTCCTTCCATCTTTAGACAAAAGAAAATCAAAATGGTCAGTACAATATAAGATAATATTCAATAGGTATAAAACTTTATACTTAAATCTCAAAAATTTCAATATTAACACCCAATGATCAAATTAAATTATTTATTAAATATATGACATAAAAAATACTTAAAATATACCTAGATAAGATTGAAAACTAAAGATTAAAATGATTTTATTACATATTATTCAAGAAAAATATAAAATTTATCTCTAAACAATATTAGTCACTCATAATGTTATATACCCAAAAATAAAAAAATATATCCTAATAATTTGATATCCAAAATATGATAATGTTTTAAATAAATATCTTGAATCTCCATAAAGAAAAAATAAAAACATATATGCTTCCAAAAGATAATTCAGCCTTTATCCATAAAATAAAATCCCATCATATCCAAAAGTATTTCCATTTACCTTAACCGTATAATGTTACCAAAATAACGAACTTATTCAAAAATAATATTAATCACAGTCAACAAATATCTTTTAATAACCATGTTTCCTAATTATCTATAATTACATCAACATGAAAGATCATATTAACCTGAAAGGTTATTAATATCTTTCAACTTATGTCTAAAAAATATATGATCATTCTTCCTCAAATAACCTTTTATTAAAACACAAGTTAATATTAAGTGTCACATATACCTTATAAATACTTTAAGACTCAATTAATATCTCTAAGGAACCCTCATAACATAAAATTTCAAGATTATTAATGATTTTGTACTTATGATCAACTATAAATTTAAAACTGTATCATTACTCTTGAATCCTTATATATAGTCACCTCAATGATTAAACATTATTCATAATCAGTTTACCATGATTTTACCTGTTATTCCTTAATACTTCCTACAAAAAAATTTGAATCATTTTCTAGGATTCCTAAATATCAAAACATAATTAAAAATATAATCCATACCTTTTATATGTTATTTTCAGTTTCCACATCTTCAACTATAATGGTATAATAAATTACTAAACCTTTATCTTCATGGTATTGGAAATACACTTCCTGAAATTTCCCCTTAAGACATTGATTTTCATAATAACCATACTTCACACATTTAAGAATTAAATTGATACCTTTGGAAGAATTTTATCATTATTTATAGTTTTAATAAAACTCTTCATTTTTCCCTGGAAGTTTATTAGTTTCTTCCCTCATTTACCAGATAAAAGAAATCTTCTATTTATTTTAATAAATTTACCTGGTTGATTCATCTCATTTTATTAACACATATAACAATTAATATTTTCAAATTTATGATATTTATCTCCTCTACTTAAATAGAAACCAATTTTTCTCTTATTTGGTGTGTTAATAATCTCACATAGGTTAATGATGTTAAAGATAACTTGTGATATTTTGTTAATAATATACATAAGATATTTCACTATAGATCACATTCTATTTGGTTTCTTATTTTAAAAACCAAGAAATTATTCTTCAAATTCATTTATAATTTGGTCCCTGGTGGTTGGAACCATTTACTAAAATAAAAAAGGTTAGTGTGAGTATATCAAAAATTTTATAATAAAATATATTATTTGGAGGATGAAAAATGTGATATATTTAACCATGTCATCCCCTATTCAACTCTTTCTATTTATCCAAAATAACTACAATTCTTGTAAACATGCTAACCCTTAAAGTTTTAGAGGACATTAAACTAATTCAAAAATAACACCCTTACCTCTAAATATATTTAAACCACACTCAAATAGAAACTATAAGAACCCTAAATTAAACAATACCAAAATTTTATCTTTTGGAAATAATTAATTTTCTTTATATACGAAATATCATTTAAGTTTATAGTTTTATAGAGTTAGTTCAACACCC
Organism: Viscum album; assembly: GCA_963277665.1. Lineage (NCBI taxonomy): Eukaryota > Viridiplantae > Streptophyta > Magnoliopsida > Santalales > Viscaceae > Viscum > Viscum album. Next base: position 897,994,267 of record OY728142.1, read on the forward strand.
TTTAAAAAAATATATATTACATTATAAAGTGGACACTTCCACTCACTATCCATCTTTCTAAAAATACAAATAATTTATGACGTAACAAGTTTTTTTAATGAAAAATCGTCATAATTTTCATCTTAGCATCATGATTAACCCTAATAATCCTTAAACCCCTATTAAAATCATTTTAAAACATGTAATGAGTAAAAAATTATCAATAAGGGATATATAAAAAGAAAGAAAAAACTTGTTAGTATATGAATACTTATAGAAATTTACCCTTTTCAAAATAATATTTGAGATAAAAAAAATTTATTTACCAATAAATCAACTTCTCTACCCAAATCATTTAATAAAACATTTAATAATAAATCGCAATGTCAAAATAATAATCATAAAGGTTTATTTTCAATCATGAAACACTCATTATTTTTTTCAAAAAGTTATACATATCACCCTTTACAAGTTTAAAATTATTTCCTTTAAAAATAATCTCAATATATTACTTTGTGAAATCACAATATTTCTGTAAAAAACCATAGTAATCATAGATAAATCATGTAAGTAACCTGGGACATCATTTTCATATCACTATTACAATCACTCTTAATATAATAAATGCATTGGAGATCTATATTGGGATCACATGTTCTTGGTTTATAATATAACAACCCATGAGTGGTTTATAATGAAACCACCCAGCCTTAGTTTATAAAAATACTAAAATTCATTATAAATAATTCCCAAAAACCATACATAATAATAACACATGTAATATTATGTAAAAAAATTATTTTCACCTATAATAAAACATTTCCTGATATTGAAATATACATTCCATTAAAAACACTTTTAGAAATACCTATAACAAATGAAAATTGGGGTTTTTATTTGAATAAAAATTCATGTAATATTTATGAAATAAGGAAAACCATTGATGTTTTATATGTTAAAATAGCGCATTCCTTCTTCCTTTTTTTTCAAAACGTTCTGTATAAAATACATAAAAAGATTCATTTTAAAAACATTTAAAAGAAAGTAAAAAGTGACACAATATTTCATTTATAATATTTTATATATATATAAATACATCCATAAAATAATTTTAATGATCTGTACATGGAATAAAAACATTTATATAATAAATCTTTAAAATAATAAAAACAAAGTGTTTAAAGTAAAGTATCCCATATATCTAGTTCAACTCATCATATATGTTTGTTATATTCCTGAATATTAATATTATGATAATTATTTATTTTAATAAGAAACTTTTTCAGGTTTATTATTCACTTGAATTTATTTGTTACCAAATTATATTCAATTATTTAATCAATTAAGTTAATATTTGATGTTTTGATGATATTCAGCTCATATGTCCGAAATAAATTTGGTAGTGTGACTACGGTAAAAGTGGTCATTGTTACACCATATACAGAATAAAAATAATAAAATAATTATAATTTTTATGCATTAATTATACTTTTAAAACCAACTATCAAATATGGTCATTAAAAATGAACTATGCTACTTTCATAGAGATGGTAGGACCTTCATATGCATGAGTAACATTTCTATTTTTTAATGATCATGATGGAAATAAGGTAAGTATTATTTTATCTTTCTATAAAAATTATTATATCATAAATATCATATTATATCTTTAAATACACTTATAACATCCATGTGATTTGATCATGAAATATGAATCACATCACATTGTAGAGGTGGTAATCCACACGTACGCAAGAACAATGTTAACATTATTTAATGGATGAAAAGGTAAGAAAATATATGAAATATTATTTTTAAATAATGATAAATATTTCATTAATATCATATATATACATTAAATCCATCATTATGACCAACTGTGAGAGTTGGTGATGGAAAATTAATTAGATTGGTTCACGAGGTAGTAGTATACTTTACACAAGAATGACAATTTCATTATCCATTTGATAAAAGATGAGATAAATATAGGTTATAAAATTAATATAAAAACATCTAATTATATTTAAGATACTATTTTTATTAATTCAAAATGTTTTTATAATATTTTAAGCTGATATAAGAATAAATAAAATAAAACATTCAGTTAAAATCTATAACTCTTCTTTGGAAAACATTACTTTCATTATACCTTAATACCTATAAGGTTGATATTATGAGAAAAATATAACCTATAGAACATGAAGAAGGATATTAATAAGGGATTTGGGCAGGTATTTTCTAGGATAGAGTGCTCAAATGGTATGCGTAATAGAGGATAAGGGATTCACTTTTATAAGTGAGGGGGGAGGCATTTTTGGAAAATCTCAAAAGATTAAATAATACATATATCATAGTCATGTAATGTGGAACCAAGGCACCCGGAATTTAAATATAAAGTGTGATAGTGTCTAAATAAACTCAACTAATCACTTTTAGACAATATTTGGATATGTTTCATTCCTTATCTTCAAGTTAAATCACTTTAAACTCATTTTAACATTAACCATGATAGCTCAATTTTTCATCATGATAACTTAATTATATGAAAAAAAAAAATAAAAGTGACCTTATATATATTTTTAAATTAGTATTAAAATTTTTTAATCTATTTTATCATGTTTAAATTATAATGTTATAAGAAATTAATTTTATTATAAGAACATATAATGTAGTGAAAAGAATTCTTAGGAAAATAATGGATTAAAGTGCAAAAATTGTCTTACCTTGAAATAAAGTAATATTTATTTCAAATATTTTTTTGATTAAATAATAATAAAATTATTTTTGGATTTTTCATAATTACAAAACCAAATGAAATCCTCCAACCATTCCATTAAATAAAAAGAACTAGAAATATTGTTTTGTTTGAATAAAATATAACTTATCTTTATAAAAGTAAAGACTGGGTTAAAAATTTAAAAATAATGTTTGAAAATAAATTATATAAATCTATAATATTTTTTTTAAAACCTCTCATAAAATATGATAAAATAATTTTTTTGATTTAGTTTAATGTTTTACCCTATAGTTTTAACATTGTTACCCCATTTTACCCTTTATTGATGTGATAAATTTTACCATGATTGTTATTAATAATGCCTAAAAATGGAACTATTTACCAAATTTAGAACTCTGGATTACAAATATTATATCAATTTTTCAATATTCAATTTCTATAATTGGATTAAATTAATTTAATGTGAAAAGAAAAAATGAAACAAAAACAGTTTTTTAGAAAAAAACATTTTAAGACTAAAAAGATCTTATATAAAAATTAGGTATAATGATGATAAAATGTAATTAATTAGATAAAAATATAATCATAATGTTAATTTTCAATAAAAATAAACGATAGTTTTATAAATATTGGTATTTTTGCTGTTTACTGAAAAATCTATATTTTCAAGAAAATTTCTATGATTTCACCCTATGATAAATTTGATATGATGATTTCAAAAATGAAATAATTTTAATAAAATAAAATTTCTAAAATTTACATAAATTAATTATAAATTTCACTCACAAAAAGAAATAAAAAACATTTTTGAGGAAAATGTATTTTTGAAGCATAAATTGACTTTACTAAAACATTAAGTTCTTATTTAATAAGAATTAATATTTTTTTTAAGTATGCACTTTATATAAATTTTATAATGTTGTTAATTCTATCAACACCTACCAATTTAAGAGATAGGTCTTAACTATAGAATTTAAATATTAATATTTCATAGTTAGTTTAATATCGGTTTTGTGTGTTGTATATGTCATCGAACATAGTTTTGTTTTTAAAAATCTCAGGGTGTTACATTTTTTTATCACGAATAAAAATGTAAATATATACTTATACATCAATTATTAGAAGGTCAATCGAGTAAAAATGAATAAAAAATATTCTTTTCCTTGCATTGATGATTTTTTGGCTAGTTGAAGGGTGAAAGTTGTTTTATAAAACTAATCCTTGGTTTAGTTATCACCAACCCAGGATTAAGGAGTTAGATATTCCAAATAATTCCTTTAGGAGTATTTATGGACACTTTATGTACCATGTGATTCCATTTTTTCTATCTAACACTACTGCTATCTTCATAGAATTGATGAAATGAAACTCCACCTATTATCATAACACTTTTGTCATAGTGTTTTTGGATGAAATGTTAGTGTACTCTAAGACAGAATATGACCATGTATGTCACTTAAGGAATGTTTTAGAAATTTTGATAGATCACTATATTTATGAAAAATTATCTGAGTGCTAATTTTTGATCCTAGAATTTAAGTTATTAGAAAACATGATCTGAGAACATGGTATTGATTCTGGAAAAGCGACAACTGTAATGTCATGGAAAAAATTACAGAATATTTTCAAGATACATATATTTTTATGTTTGGAATGTCATTTTCAATGGGATTATAAATGATTTATTAAAGCTCACATCTTCTTTGACCACTCACACTTTAAGGGTGGTGAAGTTATTATTGTATTTGAAGTTCTAGGAGTCCATCGATGAGTTAAATTAATGTTTGATATCAACACCAATTATGAATTTCTCAAAGGACGAACAAGGCGATATAGTTTTATATGATGGTTTTAGATCCGGTTTGTGATATTTCTTTATGAAATTACATCATATAGTGGCTTATGGATCATGTAAAATTATACCTAATGTGATAAATTATCCCACACATGATTTGGGTAGTAGTTGTGAATTCTTTTAAAAGTTGGCATAATTATCTTTGTAAGGAAAGGTTTACCATTTCTCAAACCATAAAATAATGGGGGTACATATTTTTACAAAAAATATTTGAACTTTAAATAGAAATTTTGGGTTGAATAACTATAGTTTTTAGATTTCAAAATTGACTACACTATAGGAAAGGGTAATGTTTTTGCTTAAAATCTCAATAGTAATTTATATTGTTAGACTATGAAAGAATCAAAGGATGAATAGAACTTGAGGATAATTTTTTCTCAGATATACTTAAGAGTCAAGGATGTTAAGTCTGGTAATGTTATAGAAAATTTTTATGTTAAATACTATCTCTTTGAGATGATTCTTTAGGATAAAAATAAATATGAAGAGTTATAGAGTATAACGGATTCCTTATATGGTGGGGATACCACAAATGAGTGGTCTCTCACTTATGTGGGTGTTCTTTGCTTTAGGATCCAATATGTTGTCCCTTTATCTTTGAGAAAGGATATTTTGTGATATTGTCATCATTATTTGTGGGGCATCCACCCGAGAACAAAAAATACGTTTTAATACATGAAGAGTTAGTTTTAGAGGCTAGTTTTAGAATATGACACAACCTATTTTTTTCTCAATGTTATATTTTCCAATAGATTAAGGTTAAGAACCATAATCCTTATAGTTTTCTTTATCCTCTTTCTATGCCAACATATAAGTAGAATGAAATATCTATGTATTTAAATTTTGGTTTACCTCAAACTTAATGAGGTAATAATTCCATTTGGGTGGTGATATATCAGCTGAATAAATTGGATCGTTTCATACTAATCCATTACACCACTAATGTAGAGGACCTGGGAACATTTCATGTGTAAGATATGTTAAGTCTATATGGAATACCTATGTCCATTGTCTTAAATAGGGACCTTTAATTTACATATTAGTTTTGGAAGGTCCGTATGAGGTAATGGGAACTTAGGTTAAGTTGACCATAACATACCATCCTCATAAGGATGGGAAGACTGAAAGGGATAACTAGATTCTAAAAGCTATACTCTGTGCCTATGTCTTGGAATTCATTGGTTCTTGAGATATCTATTTGGGGATCATTAAATTTATTATAATAATTGATACTTTTCATCCATTATAATGGAAACCTTAAATGTTTTTTATATCCATCCATACAAATCCTCTATATATTGGTTTGACATTAGAGAAGCATCCTTAGTCGGACCAAGTTTGGTTTAGAAGACAATAAAAAATATCCAGTTGTTTTATGAATTTTTGGATATGACTTAGAGCAAGTACAAATATTATATGGATCGATAATATTGACCTTTTGAGTTTTTTGTTAGTGATCAAGTATTAATGAAAGTATTAACATGGTTGGGTCACCAATGTTTCAGAAATCAAGGGAAGATTGATTCTATGTATGTGGGAGTATTTGAGATCATTGAATGGATTGGAAAGATAGTTTATTGCCTATATTTACCACCTCATTTGTCTTCAATCCACAACATTTTCCTTGTGTCTCAACTTAAAATTTATTAGCCAGACCCATCCCATGTTTTGAATTGGGAAACCTCAACATAGATCTTGATATTTTTATTACCAAACAACCACTTTGGCTTATTGATCCTCAAGTTAAGGTTCTACATGGGAATTTTATACCTTTAGTTTATGTGTGTTGGTATCAAGGTTTGGATTTTCATGAAACTTGGTAATGGGAGTCCTTAATGAGGGATTAGTGAAATCTTCTATTTGGAGGCCAACCTTCTTATACTAATCTTTCTAGTGGAATAAATTTATATGGTGGGGATAATTTTCACATGACACTATTTATTTTTGATACTTACATTCCTTTATTTTGACCGTATTTCATTTGGTTCATCTCTCTGGTCAATTTGGGTGACTTTTAGAGGGTTTTAAATTTTTTTTGGCATATACATGGCTAGTTCATGGTTAGGTAAACCCATGTGGGCTGGTCCAAGAAACCATGCACCTTTTATGGGTTTCTAGAGGAGAGTGAACAATTATTGAAAACCTTGATGAATTCTCATCAAATTGAGCAAACTAGGGAATATTAATTTATATGGTTTGTGATACTGTGCATCCAATCCATATAGATTATCAATAATCTCAAAAAGGGGAAAATGGTTGGCATGTAGTATCGTAAATTGGGTGTTCAAACCATGAAATGTGAATTAATTTTTCTAAAATTTTATTTTAAGACTGGGAACCCTTCCATTTGGAATCATTATTCCTTTGGATAACTTATATATTAACCTAGGAAACTCTACGTGGTGATTTTAGAGATTCTTTATCTCTAACTAGTGGGTTTTGATGGATCTCTGGGTATTGTATCTAGTTTTTCAATAGTATGTTCCAATTACTTGTCATTTTTATTAGACTTTTATACTATATATTCTCTCCTTGAATGAAACCTTATGTTAGGGATGTTTATAGTGACCTACGCTTATATATATATATATATTATTAATATATAAAAATTCATTACATAAAATTATAATACATTCCCAAATCATACAGTTCTAGTGAATTTGGAAACTTGGATACATAAACAACTAATTCATAATTAAACCACATCATCACCCACTTAGTTCCTAAAAAACCGCACCCTTATTAGAAATATCATACATAACACCTTTATTCATAACTTGTGGAATGGAAACATAAAAAAGGGTGAGATATGATGCTCAGTAAGGGTACGAAAAGGAGATATAAATTATCACATAATCATAACATGAGCATAAGGGTATGAGAACATAATAATAACATTTTAAAACCATACCCTACATTTCATATACCATAAACTTTATTCCTAGAAAAAATATTGGTAGAAAAGACATGAATCCTTAATTAATCAATGAACATGATCCATAAGAACATAACATTTGAATAAGATATATATTTGTTCTATAAAAACAACCATAGAAAATATTTTCTTTAGTAGTCCAGGCTTATTTCCAAGGCTATCCAAATGGATTGGGTTAAATCCCCAAACCATCATAGTTGTCGAGGTTCACTTCCATGACTATTATAGTTGAAAAATTCCCTTATTAAACTAAGTTCACTCCCCATTGCATCCCTATTCATATAATGAGATATTAATCATTACCCAATTCATTGGAGGTAGATATAGGTCCCACCCATCCTAGGTCATAACATGATCACCATCCTTAGTAATAATGTAACCACCAACCTTGGTTATAACATAACCACTGTATTTAATAGTAACTATAAATATGTGTTCCACAATATCATAAAAAATTCAATATATCAGAATACATGAAAAGAAATGATATTAATAAACATTTTATTACATCATAATAAATTTAAAGAAATGGGTTTTATAAACATTTCACCATTTCATCATAGCATAACCCATGGAAAAAATAATGAGTTTCAAAAACATATTATCATCATAAAAATAAACCATCTAGATAAAGAACAAAGATGGTATCTTTGGAACATATCCCCCATAAATATTAAGAAACATCAAAGGATGTCATCATATATGGGAAATTATTTTGAAGTATCACTTGTGAAATTTCATAAGTAAAATAAAATTTTCACTTTTAAAATCACCATTTTAAAACTAAAAGTTCAATTTATTTTATGAAAATCTATTTATTTGAATATAAAATTTGAAACATATAAAAAAAGTTTTAAAGAATTGAGTGTTTATGACTATTTAAAACAATGTTCATTTCATACAAATTAAAAAAATATTCCTTTTACATTTTTGGAAATATTAAAAATAATAAATTTATAATATGAAAAGAAGATTCATTTAAAACCATTTTTTAAAAATTTCAAATGTGTGTAAAAATGACTTTAAAAAATATTTTCAGAAGACTGAAGAAGTCCCCTAAAAGGAATATTGAGTTGTTATAGAATCTATATAAACATTACCTTATGGTAGCTAAGAAAGTCTCCATATGAATTATTGAAAGAGGTTAAGAAATTTTTCTTAACCAAGTTATGAAAATTCCTTATGAAGGTTAGGGAATTTCCCTTATATTCATTAAGAAAGATTCTTTATGAATTCATACAATGGAAATATGTTCTTAATGTTTATATAATCATGAATATTTTCATGATACAAGATTGTATCTAAAGTAGGACATCAAAGTTACCAGACATAGATGACCATATTGAGGTGATTAGATTATGATTCTACAATTACGTCAAGTGGATAGAGATATAAGGACAAAAAATAGATGATGTTACCAGAATGATTTTTGTATGAATACTAGAATTTATAAAGTTATAATTTTTTTTCAAAGTGATGTATGTATAATAGTTATGAAATAAATATATTTTTAGAGAATTTAAAATTTTAACAACCGTACAAAGTGAAAACTGTAGTACTAGATGGACTAGGGAGATCGAGGGTATTGGATAAAGATCACTGGATAGATGTTATTAGATAAACTAGGGTCGTTTTTATTAGTTTGAATTTTTTAAAAATACAAAGTGCGAAGATGTAAAAAATAGTGAGAATACTGATGTTCGATCAAAAATATTATGTTTAAGTAGAAATACTAGATGAAGTAGGTAAATTTTTACCAAATAAAGGGAGATAGCCTGAAAAGTATTTTTTGATAGAAATAATTTGAAGTTGAAATAAATTTATCACATAAATAATGGCTAGAGTGCACCTAAAATACACCACTATAGTGACTGTATTGACAATTTGTATGATGATGATTATGAAAAGGCTTTGTTACAACCTAAAGAAATTTAGTTGTTAAAACGTATAGAGAAGTACACTGTTGTTTAGCAGTGACCAAATCGATACCATTTTTTAAAGATCCATTGGAACAAGTTTTAATGATATAAATTTTTTCCCTATAATATAAGTAATGTTCTTATAGATCTTTACAAAGATCATCAGTATAATAGGTGAAATGATCAGATAGAGTTCCATGAAGAAATCGTATTAAGATTTACAAAGTCATCAGATAGATAAATATGAAGGTTATTCTAGAAGAGAAATTTGTATAAAGAGTTATAAGAAGATTGATTTTATCATATAAATAATTCAAAAATTCAAAAAAAATCTGTAGAGTATAAATTGAATCGATCAAATAAGAAATTTATTAAAAAATACACAATTATGAGATTTGTAGATTAGGATGATTGGTTGAAGATCCATCGAATAGAAATAAATTTAACATATCAATGAAATTTCATCATATGGATGATGATTTCAAGGTGAGATAAAATGGGTTTTTTGTATTCATTCCTATATGATGTTTGAGGTGACTAAGGGTGACCGGATGAAGATATTCTAACCCATCAAATAGACATAACTAGATGAACATATGAAGTCCATCAGATAGAGAAATGAAAATAAGTTCATAGGTTAAAGATTTATGATTTTTTTGGGTAGAGGAGGAATATGAGGAGTATAAGTTGAAAAATATATAATTTACTTGAACTAAAATAACTGGTCAAATCAGATTGTGGAATGGTGATTTACTGGACACAGAAACATCAAATGCCCTAGAAAGAAGAATAATCACCGAATGATGTATTTATTATAAAATTCATCAGAAAAACATATTCTAGAAAGATAAATAAAAAGATTTAAAATAGTTCTTAAAGTCATTAACTTGATGTTTCTTATAATATATTTCAAAGTGTGTTATCTAGCAGTGATAAGAAAGTTTGGATAATTTTCTTAATGCTGAGGTTAAAGAAGTTTGAAGAAGGTTAAAGATGTTAGAGTTTTCACAAAGCTTCAAGAATAATATATAATAGTTGAGATGTGTCCAATGAAGTTAATATTAGTGAGATTTTTGAAATTAAAATTTTATTTTATTAGGAAAATATATTTTAGTTCCCATATATTCCTAAGAAGAGCACTTATATAAAGGGGTGAAACAATATAAGAAAAAGTTAAGAAAGTGAAACTATTCATATGCGTGAGTAAAGAAAAGTGTTGAAGATTTCAGAGTAGTATGAGGTTACAAATAAGGAAATACTTGGTTTAAGAAGAGAAACCACAATTATGTCGCAAAAATAAGTGTACTAGCCAGAGGTTCTGATTAGAGGTATCAAAAAATGATTTTCTGGTTGTAGGTACAATAAAAATAGTTTTATTGGATATTGGTACAAATAACATATGATTTGATTAAAGTTATAATAGATGGAGGTTGAGGCACAAGTCATTGAGTTGTAGAATTAAAAGGTGACTAAGAGGAGGATTATTAGATAAGAGGTGAGTTGTATCAGATAAGCCACAGTAGATAAAGGAAAATGTTCACGAGATGGAATACACTAGATAGAGTCATCAGAAAAAAATTTATAGAAGAATATTTAGTGAGTTTCTTAGATGTTTATCATATATTGGATAAAAACATCATAAAAGTTTTAAACTAATGAGATTTAGTATAATCATACTTATCAAATAATAAATGGACTCTAATAGAAGTTTCTTTAAGTAAAAAATCATATTAGAAAATAGTTAGAGTTTTTTAGAAAATAACTCATCTACGGGATGCAGTATAAATTTCCCTCACATGTAATTTATAAAAATATTATTAATGGAATACCCATAAACCTATGAAATTCACCAAGGTAAGGATATATGTTCACAAACTGAGGCCAAAACATGTAAAAATAATTGTGTTATATTTTCCTTATAACATCTGCATAGCATAAGGGTAAAATAGTGAGGAAGAGTTTCTAAAGATCCCTAAAAATTAACTGATAATATAGGTTTTATCAAATTAAATTAATAAATAGTTTAATATTAATATGATTGGTAAAAAAATTCACCAATGATTCAACCCTCCTCTTAGGGTGACTGAAAAATCCACTCGGGGCTCTCAATTTTATAATGTCAGCTTATGAAGTACATGGTGCGACCCTACTAAGATATTTTTCTCACACCCTGCATACACATTTGGGTGTATGTAGATCTTGTTTTATTTGATGAATGTAAGGGAAAGGTTCCACATGGAGGTAATAAGTTTTTTCATTAGCAGTGTGTGGGATTATGGTGGTGAAAACATGTCATATAAAGGTTGTACTTAATAGTTTTGAGTTCTTTCATTGTTTTATTTTTCATTTCACTTATTTTACCTGATGTTTATATATTTCATCTGATCTATTTGTTTATAATTTCAATATTTTTATTTACGTTGAACCACCTTTTTATAGTTTCTTTATAGGTAAATCATTCCCATATTGTTTTTCTTGATTCCTAGGTGCTTATTGCTAGCCCGTGGGGTTGAGAACGTCCTTCGATCTATGTCAGGACTCATTCAAGTTTTGAATAATTGGGTAATATAGGTTGGTTCATATCAAATGATTTGGCTATAATAGTCACATTTAAATAATATTTTTTTTATATTATATTTAAATTATATTAAAGATTAGTGTTTCATGTTAAGTAATCTATCAACCAAATTATTCTTTTAAATTGATGTTTGGGGTGTTATATTATAGGATGTGATACATGGTGAAGTTGATGATATATTTCAAAAAGTTTTTTGTAAGACATTGAAAAAGAGTTTTTGATATGGTTTAATAGGTCATTATATATGATTCTATATAATATTAAATATATTGTAAGTCTTTTAGGCTTTAGTGAAAGTGGGGGATTCAAGGAGATATACCCTAAAGCCTTTATATATATAAAATATTATATAGTATGATATAACCAATAATTTAATACAACATGAATGTAATAGAGGTTTTTTTCATACATTTAGGGTATATCATATTATATAATAATATATGTCATATGGGATGGAATGAGATTTCATTCCACTTCTTTATCCATTTATATTATATAATTGGGTGATATCATATCGATTGTTTTGATTAGAATCATAAGGAATGATATAAACATACATCCTACAATATATATGGAGGTAAGAAATTATGTGTTAACATTTGAGTGGACTTCCATGTGGGATATCATTAAAGAGTTATTTCTTAAGATGAAATAGATGGGAGTTTGTTGATTTTTTAAGGGTTTTATAAAATGGATGTTTAATTTAATCATGTGCTATAACACATGAGTGAATTCATGAAATCTCAAGAATCTTCATTAAGGGATATATAAAGCCTCATTCAACATGATATGGTGTGTGTGAAATATTGATCAATACTTGGATAGAAATCCCCTAATCGTATCTATCTTTTACAATCTACTTCACACCATGAGAAACTAGCATTCCTTGGAGGGTGAAGGATTATTATCATTCGATAAGAGAATTAATTTCAACTGATGAATACCTATAAATGTTAAATGAATTTTTGTTTTACCTCTTGTTGACATTCATCAATTCCATATGTTGATGGTTGAAGAAGGTATATTGAAAAAAATGGTGTAAGGTACATAGTTTCTTCATTAAATATTTATGCATGATTTTATTTATCTAGAATGGTTGATATTGGTTTTGGGTCACTATATTTATTTTACTATTTTTAATAAGATTTTATAGATTTTAGGAATCCAAACAACATTATGATGTGAAATCAGTAACCTTTTAATTTCACAGTTCACACCCTGAAAATCATTTTTAATGAAAAATTCAAGATTATCCTTTGACTAGTAAACCATAACATGAATATTCTCATCCCAACATGGTCACATAGACTGTAAGAACATTAAATCCTATATTCCAAGTCTCTGTGGTTTGATATTCCTCTGTAGAATATGGACATTAAAATGGGTAGAACTAATAAAATCCTCCCGACACTCTTTATAGTGTGTCCATTCTACTTACAATGTGACTTATTATCCTTCGTCCAGCAAGAAAGTATAAAACCATAAATAATATGTAAAATAATGCTTATAAACTCATAATATTATATGTATATAGGGAAATCCCTTCCATTTTTATTTTACCATTTACATTACTTTTATATATTGGTCTTGGTTACCTTTATATATCTCTTTGAGTGTTTAGAAATTTACTTCATTTCATCCCAATGGCCTAATTATTATTATATAAATCATTAGTTACCTTTATGTATCACTGTCATGATTTATGACTTTGCTGCATTTAATCTTATTGGCCTGATTACTTTTACATATCCCTATGATGATTTAGAACTTTTCAACAATTCACCATAATTTCTTGGATACTTTTACCTATAGTTATAGTTACCATTAAATATACAAGGATGTCTCCAAGACTTTTCAAAATTCCTTTAAACTATATGTTTTGTAATATTGTTTAAAAGCATATTCCAGAATCATTTATTTTGATGAATCATAACACAATCCTTTATTTATTATGTTAACTTATGATGTTGTTATATTTTTGTGTTATGTAGACTTGAATTGAAATTTTTCTAAGTTCTAATTTAGAGATATTTTGATTCCAAATACTATAATTTATTAGAGCAATGTAATGGTGCACTAAGTGGATTCATCCGATGATAGATACTTAAGCCTAATTCCATAGAAGACGAAGTGTTTCATTTAGTGAAGTTTCAACTATACTAGAATATATCATAATTCAGAAAAAATAATTTGTTATGGTGTTAGCTATAAATTTTACCATGAAAATTGAGGTTTTTATGATAGAGAAAGTTATAATGATTAAATGGGAATTGATGTAGTCATTTTGAAGTATAATTATTTTGATTCTGTGAGAAATTTTGATTGTAATATTTATTTTAGTGGGGTTTTTTCTTAAGAGACACCTTTGTGTGATGTATTATTATAAATATATAATCTTATATTTTATTTTTTCTTTTTCTAATCCTTCATGATAAAAGAGTTTTTGGGCTTAGAACCTATCATGCTTCTGATCATGTTGATTGACAAGCTCCCAGTGCTAGAATCTATTTCCACTAAAATTTGTATTTGATGAATTCTTGGTGCTTGGAATTTCTACTGGTCCTCTGGTGATAGAGGTGATTAGGGTTAAATAATATTCATACCTTCCTATAGGTATTCAGAATAAGAATATCTAGGTTTTGTTCTTGATATATTTTAATATGTCTATAGTTGAAAAAATTCCAATACTAAATTTTCTGGCTATAGTCACTTTTCAAAACCTTGTCTTTAGGTTAAAAAATCATGACTATAAATTAGAGTCTTGGTTTTTTGAACTATGGATGGACTATCAAATAGAATATCTCTATATTCATGATTTTATTGGAACCATAACTATAGAATAACCTTTTATTATTATTATTTTAAAAATTTCACTATAGAGGAATATAATTATGGTTAATGAAACCATAAATATAGCCCATGAGCTCCCACATGGATCCAAATAAATCCACATAAAGGAACTTGTAGATATAAAATATCAATGTGAATACCCTATTAACATGGTTGCAGGAATGTGGTAACAGGATGAAGAAAACCGCAGTTGGATTTGAACCCCGAGTCATCCTTCTACAAACACAAAGACTTTACCACTCCCATAACACATCACCTATAAACATATATATATATATATATATAACTTTTTAATATAAAAATAAGTTTGTTAAAAATAATTTAAAAATATTTTATTATTATTATGAAATTAATTATTGATAATAATAGTAATTCCCCACCACCATATAGTAATGAATTTGGATAACCATAGCAATGGGTTGCTGAATCAATACTCTTTTAATAGTTAGAAATGAATGTGGATATACAGGGACCTATAAACATAGTTATAACCCAACCGTGGTTATAGGTGCTTCCCATTCCCATCCTGTACCCTTCTTTTAGGAAATAATTTTCTCATGGTGGCTTCAAAACCCCTATAGTCATGGTTTAACAAAACCATAAATATAGACTACTATATTATTATAATTTAATAAAACCATAACAATTTTTTTTCTTAATAATTCAGAAAACATTGAAAATAGTTATGTGGCTATATGGTGATATTCTAGTAGTGTTCCATTTTATAATTGGGATACCTTAGATTAAGTTATAAATCCTCTTTATTCTTTGGATTAATTGTATATGACTTTTTTATAATAATATCCTTTTATTGGTTTATGGATTATTATCTAGAACTCTATATATTTATATTAAATTCCCATTTTTATTAATTTATACTTATTTATATATTTTATTATATTACATTTTATTTATAATATTAATAATTTCCTCTATGTGAGTAATGATTTCAATTTTAAACTATGATATATTATAAATCAAAAAATATAATTTTTGATCAAATTGTGTTTTTAAGTAGGATAAAAATTGTAAATCAATTTTTTGACTAAAATTCAACCCCCCAATTTTAGTGTTTTTATACTTTTATATCTAGAAAAAATTTGGCATTAGATCTACCTCTTTATTTTTTTTAAAAAATATCATAGTTTTATTACACTAACATGTGAAAGAGAGTATTTTATTTTTTATATTGTTGGATTTATAATCGAAACCACTAAGAACCTGAATCTTAGTTTGAATATCAATATTTTTGAGGGTATACTATAAATATTGGTATGATAGGATGGAAAATTTTATTATCAACACTATTGTAGAGAATTATCTTACAATGAAAGAAAATTATAGTATTCAAAATAAAGTGAATAGTAAATTTACTCAGGATGAGAAACATGAATATTAGACTAATTAAAAAGTTATAAATACTTTTATTTTGTTGATGAAATTAAGTATTTATCCATTTAATAGAAATGGGATAAATCTATAGATTACTTACCTTTCAACTTATAAAGTTATTAAGAAATGAATATCGATAGTTTGAGATGATAATTATTCTTACCACTTTCTACGTGGTGAAACAGTGGTGAAAATACAACAATATTTTGTTACAATTGTTACTATATTAAAATATTTGTGAGATAAAGAAATTAAAGATGAGAAAATTATAGAAAAATAGATATTATTATCTAGTTTATTGAAAATTAAAATCTACTTTCTAAAAGATTCACTAAACACTAAAATTCCAATAGATTTAAATACATTTAATAGAATTTAGGTAGGATCAATGAAAAGTGATCATAATTTCCATTTCTAATTTCACTATCACTTGACATAAAAAAACAACTTGTGAAAAGGGAGAGTTGATATTATTGTTAAACCTTTATATAAAAATTTATATTTTTCATAAGATTCAGAAGAAGTTTAGTAAATATTATCAATAAAACTTATGAAACCATCATCACAAGAATAAGAAAATCCATTAGGATCAGAATGTATCTTATAGGAAGATTATTTAATTATTATACTTAAATGTACTAAGATTTATTTCTAATTTTTATTTTTCTATGATTATTTCTAAAGTTTAAGACATGTTTTTTGTGTTCATGATATTTCAGTTAGGAACAAGTTCACCCCAATGAAATTTGATGAAATGTGGAAAGATTATATCAACCGTGAGACTTACTTTAATCAAATATTAAATCTTGGGGAAGAATCATTATAAAATAAATAAATAATAATAATTCTAGTTTCATTCCTTTTTTTCATTATTTTATTTATTTTATTGATAATTCCAAGGGGGATTTTGACAAACACTTCTTCTGATTTTTTTTATTTTATTTTGAATAAATAGAAATATTTTTTATCATAACCCAACAGTGTATAAGAACTCAATGGGGAGCGATGTATATTTTAGAATATTAATTTTTGATAAAAATTTATAAAGGAATGTAATTTCATAATGTTTTATTATTGGATTTACTTTTTAATTTTTTTACCATGATTTTTCAAGGTTTTGATTATCAAAAAGGGAGAGATTTTTGAAGAAGATTTTTTAAAAGAATCTCAAAGAAACATTTTTCTTAATGAATAAAAATAAAATACATTATTTCTTGTTGTAATTTGTGGTGTTTCTAAGTGTTTGTGTTACACCTAAAAACTATTGATTATCCAAAGTTTTTAGCTGTTGAGATTTTTTATCTGTCTACCAAAACTTAGTGGAATGCTGTAATGGCATGCTGAGTGAATTCATCAGATGATAGGAAATGAAGCCTAATTTAATCATAAGATGGTGTGTTTCATCTAATGTAGTTAAAAATATATACAAAGATATTGTAATTTGACT
Organism: Viscum album; assembly: GCA_963277665.1. Lineage (NCBI taxonomy): Eukaryota > Viridiplantae > Streptophyta > Magnoliopsida > Santalales > Viscaceae > Viscum > Viscum album. The sequence goes on from OY728142.1 coordinate 898,011,959, forward strand.
ATTATAGTTTTTTGCATCATCAACTAAAAATTAGACTAAGATATTTAAGGTAAAAAAGATAGATAAAGTTTCAAAGATTCACTAAGCTTACTTGTAATTGTTTTGATTTTTTTATCATCTATATTATTCGAGAACATAAAATTAAATAATTTATTTTAGTGAGTATTATCTAAGATATATTACTGTCTTATGTATTGTTGTAAATATATTAACTTCCCTTGTAATTATTGTTTGTATAATATTCAATTTTTAAGGAGATTCTAGGATTGGAACCTATGATGTTTTCAACCATACTGATCGATGAGATTTTGGTGTTAGAAGATGTTTCTTCCAAAGTTTATTTTCATTAAATCCCTAGTTACTATACTTAATGTTAACCTTATTATTGATTAGGAGATCATGGTTATAGTTTTTTGATACCTTTAGATAGGTTTATAGTCATGGAATCTCTGAGTTTTAAAGTTGATACCTTCTGAAATTTCTATAGTTTAGGAAGTTCTGGTTGGTAATGGGGATACATTGTACCAGGTTATAGATTATAATTATGATTTATATTAATAGTTTGGGATTTCCTTTCAGGTTTTTTGGACTATTATCTCGATCTATATGCATTGATTCTTCTTTTACTAGTTTTCATTAATTTATATTTTCTTATTACTTTTATTGGAAAACATTTAATTTCAAATCATTATAATTTCCTCTATGATAGTACTGATTATAATTTAAAACTTTGATTTAATATGATTAATTAAAATTTATAATTTTTTATCAACTTTTGTTTTGAGTGATATTAAAATTATAATACATGTTTGAGACAAAAATTCACCCACCCTATTATTGTAATACCATACATGAATATTTGTGACAATACTACCTTTATGAATTATGCTTAAATAATTTTACATATCACCTCAGTAATTTATAGTACCTTTAGAAATCAGCCTGGATTGTTTTTGAATATGGGATTTTTCAATTAAGCTTCCCTTATGTATTCCCATGAAATTTTTTAATTTACTACAATTCACTCTTCTTTTAAGGTAGTTATTTTGTATTTAGGGTAAATGTATTACCTTTTACATTTAACATAAAACTTTACTTAGGATGTGATGATTGCGATCATGGTTTAACTTGTGATGATGGCTTCCAAAACATGCTTCATAAAATATTCACTCAAATGTATCACTTAACCTTCTATAGGATATTAAATATCATAGTGATGATTCTCTAGTAATTTTCCAAATTTCATATCTTGATCTTCTTGAAAACATCCAATTTAAAGATAACTTCTATAATTCCATTTCCAAAATAACTGTCATCCATTCAATTTACTTCAAATATAGGGTTCTATATTCTTTCATGATATCTTTTAGATCAATTGATTATTCAACAACTTTAAAAATTCTAATTACTCAACTTAAAAAACAACTATCCTTAATAACTTTTAAAGTAATACTTTTTAACTAAATTTATCTCTTTGGAAATAAATATAGAATAACTCATCACAACTTATAAATAAAATTTATTTCATCTTCTATACTAACTTTTGGAACATAATATTATTTATCTAGACTAACTTCCAGAGAAAATATACTTACAAAATAGTTATAAGAATTATTTAAATTGATTTCCAACATCTAAAACACCGAAATAAATATGTTTTTTTAGTAAATCCAACACCAAAGAACAAAATATATTGACATAAAATCTAGCACCAACACCAATATTCAATTGTATGTTAACAATATTCCCTTTTGGATTTGTTGGAAACACTATTTTGAATCCACAACTCTTTCACATTATAATGATTATTTTTACTCTCCCTTATAAATATTGGTATTTTTTTGGATTCATGATGATTATTTCTCCCCCTTTAACATCAAATATAAAGAAAAAATATCAACCAAACAAAAAAAGGTATAATTTTTGAAAAAAATCACCTTAAAAGATTGGGGCCTTACCATGAAGCTTAAATATTACACTCCCTTTATATTCTTGATGTCTAAAAATAGAATCTCTAATACTTTGATATATTTTATAATGTTATTGGGTTTAATAATTGATACCATTTTTTTAGATACCACTTTTTAGGATGCTTAAAAAAATTATACCACTTGTTAATTATTTCATGAGTGACTAACAATTTTTAATACCACTACTTGCATGGAAATATTATCCTCCATTTTAGATAAGCATAGGTTAATAATTAATATATCTTCTATTCCATTGTTCAAATATTCATTGAATCAAATTTATAGAGAATAGGCTCCCCTTTTTCAATAAATTTCAAGGATTTTATAATTTCCCGCTTAATATTTAGATGTTCAACATAAATTGATTTTTGAATTTTAATCTCAAGAAGATATTCCAACTGCGAATGCATTATCAAAATTTTTTAGTGATCTCTCATACCATTACTAAATGAACCAATAAAAAACCTATAAGTTTACAGATTCATAATTTTTTGTAGAAACAAGAGAAGAAGTTAATAATACCACTGTTGTATATTACACTTCACCTAATTCCATAAATTACAAGCATTCACAATTTTAACCTTGTACTGAGGAAATTCCCCTATGATCTCAAACATATTTTAAAAAAACCATTAGTGAATAAATAATTAATAAAAAATCATGTAATTAATACAAAATTTCTTCATTAAATATCACCTCTTGACACTAATTTAATTCCAATTTTTTAAACAATATTTCTTCTTTTCATTCACTAAGTGTCTTTCCTTAGTTAACGGTGATACCAAATTTCATATTATCATATCAAAACTCCCCTTAAATTCATTAGATTAATTATCTAATATAGAATATATATTCATCATGAGAATCATCTATCTATGATAACATTTTATATCATGAAAACAATAAAATAATCTCATATGTCATACCACTTGTTCGATCCACACAAATAAGTCATAAATGTTTTTCATTGTCACTTCTCCATTTGATTGTTGTGTTACATATTAATGAGATAATAAAAGTGGATAATATTTTCTCTAGGTACCAATAATTAAATTGAATCTTTATACCAATTTTAATTGTTCCGATGCCTCTTATTTCACTAATTCACTTGTAATTCCATGTTCTGTTAGATACCACTTGTACTACCCCAACCTAAATTGTAACTTTAGAATATTACACAATATAAAATTCATTTTTAAACAAAAAATCCCCATGGATCTTATATTCCAAAAAACCCATAACAATTCAACAATATTTATGGAAGTTAAATATATGATAATAAGGGAACTTCCATGTTTCTAAAGTTGAGGAAGATGATGAGTTATAATAGACCATTATGTTTCCTTTATACTTCAATTTGGAATCCATATTGAGATCTAAAAGATTTTTTATAGTATCTAAATTCTTACCATTTTCCATAGGATTATTATTTTTTATAGACCAATGTACACAATTTTTTTCCTTGGGTACTCTTTCTAACATGGATTTATTGACAAATCATTATGTATACATTTATTTTCCAAACCATTTTATTTCATTGTTTATCCCCATAATAATAAAGGGGTTTCTTAAAAAATACCTTGACATAGGATATTTATTTTACATGATGCCTAGAAGTATGTGAACTTATTTCTCTTTTAGATATATTTTTCTTGAATTTATAATATTATTTTCATTGACTGATAGATTTTTAATTCCTCTTCAAACAACCTTCATAATAGTGATCCTATTCAACTAACCCATGAAATATTTTTCTTAACAGAATATTTTTTTTACTAAATTCAATTTGGTTTTATCCATTATTTCCTCATAAATTTATACTAATATATCCTCTAGGGACTTGGTTAGTATGGTATTAATTATTAAAATATAATCCATACCTTAATTAATATATTTGGTAAATCAAAATTTCAAAATTCATATCCAATTCACAATAAGTGTAACACCCCGAGCTTTCATGATACGCTTCTCTTTCAATAATGGAATAGCTTGCATTGTACGCAAGTTTGAGATTCTAACACACCGCAACCAATCAAAGTAGCAGTTATGAATAGTAATACCCACTTTTTGAAATTATATAAATTTTATATTTCAAAATTAACTTCATTTTTGTATTCGTAATATCGAAATTATCCTAAGTTTAATTTTTTGTAATTTTCTAAGAACTTTCATTTTTTATGAATAGTGAAAAATACTTAAATTTTTTTTATTGAAATTAATTTATAGTGATAAATTATACTATTGAGTGGTTTTAAATTATAATTAGAATATATTTTTACCATTTTATCCAATGGTGTTCATTAGAATTTATTTCACATAGAAATTGGACATAAATAATTGTCAATCTTTTGATATATATTGTTTCTTAAAAACATGCTATTTGTTGTGACAGCGGAAATTAGTTATAAAATTAATTAATGCAACTTATATGTTTGGAATTTGGTAAAATAGAAATCATTTTTGAATTCGGAATATCAATTATAGCTTAGGGTGAAATTTTGGCATTATTCTGAAAAACTTCAATTTTTGATGAATAGTGAAACCACTAAGTGGTAGTTAAAAAACCGATTTTTCGTTTAAATGAAACATTACCACTTCTGTGATTTGATTTTAAAAAATCCTACATACATGGTTGTCATTAGGAAGTAAAATGTGGTTCAATGGGGTTAAAATAATTTTTTTGGTGAATAGTAAATTTTAAGTTTAATTAATCGCGATTAAAGGTAATTAGTGAAATTTAAGGTAAAAATGATATTATAAAAATATGAAAATACCTTTACACTTGTCCTAACCCTATTGTATGAGTCATGGCCGACCAAGAAAATCCATGGGTCAACTTGGGGACCCCATGGAGCCACTTTGGTAGGAAAATGACATTAAAAACTTTTTATTTAATGTTAAAATAAAAATGTCACAAACATGAGTTGTTTTACTAAAACAATTTTTAAATGGGGTTATACAAGTAATATTTTTGACTATAAATATTCATTAGAAATTTAAAAATATTTCCTACATCATGATAATTTTTTTATAATTTTTAGACGTTAAATAAATTAAATAATTTATGACACCATGATGATGCATCAATTACCTCATTAATTAATGATTTAAATAAAATAAAAAGATAATGTAAACTCTAAGACATACACTTGTCAAAAACCTATTTTATGAGTATATTTCGAACCCTTATCACCTTATACTCGAAATATATAACTTTGGAACCTTTAAAATCCGAAACTCATTATATAATAAAGTGACATTTCATGACTTTCCAAGAGTGCCCCTCCTCTCCTCTTATAAAAGGCCCACACCACTACCACCTTATTCACACTTTAAATCCATTTGGCTCGGCCAAAATCTGCCCAAATACTCTCCAAACTTCCCTCCCTTACTCCTAGAAGCCTCACTTTGGGCAGAAGTCTTCCCAAGGAAGCCTTTGGCTCAAATCAAAAAGAGTTACCCGATTTTAAGGTAATGTATTCCCTAATGTTGTTTTATTTTATTTTGCTTCTCCAACCACATAAAATCTTTTTATTATTTTCTTTTTTAACAACAATAGTATCTTAAATATACTAGGATGTTTTTATAATAAGGATTTGAGCTACACTTACACACACCTACATCTAATGGTAAAAGAACATACTGTTTATGTGGATGGAGAATTTCTGTCTGACGAAACAATGATTGTTCAAAACTCATATAACACCTTCAAAGGTGGACATTAATATGTCACTATATTTATATATGATATATGATATGTTTATGTTTTCCTTAATCTTCTGTATTTTTCTTTTATGGCATACCTTTATGGTTTCCATTATGGGTAAACGTGATATTTTCATTTTAGGAAGTGCGGACTACCACCCCCTCAAAGTGATTTGAATCGTTAATGCCATATGTGGGATGTATAAAGGATGGAGTAAATGGTATTATATATTATATTATACTGGAATTATATTATACCTTTATATAATTATAACTTCATTCCATTAAATACAAAATAGAAATGAAAGTAGCGTTCATGCGTACGTACGACTTACCGTCTCCATGAACGGTGCATTTCATTTCTTACCTCTAAATGTTATGTAATATTATAAATGAATTTATATACTGGATATATATATGATGTATATGATATCTACATCATGAATATAATTATGGATATAATTTATATTTTACCACATGAACAACTTGTAATTTTAAGAAGTTTATTTTTGACTCAAGTACCAAAGATCGACAAAACGACCGTTATTAACATAAATAATTACATAATGTTCATAACATGGTAATAAGTGATATAAAAGGAATAATAAAATTGAAAAAGGTTCTTAAGCAATTATAAATTAACTCTAGTTTATTATTCAGGAGATCAAAGAATGGTCGAGTGAATTCGGACACGAGGTAAGGGAACTTCCTAACCCAATTTCCATTCTTTGGGTTAATCTCCTACTTTCAAATTATGTCATGATATTATTATGTAATATTTTGTATTTGTACTTTATTTATGTGTACTTATAGTGAATACAAATAATATATCTACTTTATTTAAAAAAAATAATCTTTGTAAGGGAACTTCCTAACCCAATTTCCATTCTTTGGGTTAATCTCTTACTTTCAAATTACGTCATGATATTATTATATACTATCTTGTATTTGTACTTTATTTATGTATACTTACAGTGAATACACATAATAGATCTACTTTATTTAAAAAAAATGATCTTTTTAAGGGAACTTCTTAACCCAATTTCTATTCTTTGGGTTAATCTCTTATTTTCAAATTATTTCATGATATTCTTATGTCCTATCTTGTATTTATACTTTCTTTATGTGTACATATAGTGAATACACATAATAGATCTATTTTATTTAAAAATGATCTTTGTAAGGGACTTCGTCTCAATCTCCTTTCATTGATGCATATTTTGTTTTATACACAACTTTATTTTATAAGGTGTATAAACCCCTTTGACTTTTACTTTTATTCAAAAGGAATCTTTTTATACAAAGCGTTTTTACTAAACGATAAAAGGAATGGTTTGTCTTACGTATGTGGTGACAACGAATTCTCTGCCGCCGTGACCATTATTTGAGTTTCATCTTCCTCTAAAAGCCATAACTTTTTTTAAATGATTTCAAATAGAGAGAGATATTTCTCTCAAATATATGAAAATACAGTGAAAATGTAAACGTATTTAATGCAAGCTTAAAAATGTTTTCAGAAAACCTGACTCTCAAGTGTGGTAGACAGGAAGGGATTGGGCGTGGAACCATCATGGCCTGTAATTAGTCGAGCAGTCTCAGAATTAGTTATTTTGTTTTCAGAAGCTTGCATAATGTTTTCAGAAAAACACTGGAGTATATTTGAGCAATTTTAAAAGTAAGTATCTTCTAAAAAAATTGCATCGGCAGGTCTCATGATACAAACTAGTGTCTTGGCATGAGGCCTTGACAAAATCTTATTTGTAGTCTTGGAACGAGGCCTTGGATACGTGGTTATAATAGTCTGGCATTATGCCTTCCATCATTATTAAAGTGGTTATTGATATTGCATGTGATTATTCGACCAGTAGAATATCCATGTGAATAAGTAAATGGCATTATCTAATTTTACTTTTTCCATATTATGTTGAACTTAATGTTTAAAAGGCTTTTGTTTTAGTTATACATTGCCTTAAATGTTAATGTTTATTTATGAAAGCTTTCGAAATATTTTTATCCTTATTGAGCATCTGAGCTCACCCCTTTCAATGTTTTATTTTTCCCAGGATGCGAAGAAATATTTTAGGACTGACCTACAGGGATAGTCTGAAGGGGATAGAAGTGTGGACTATGGAGACTATGTTATTATGATTTTTCACTTTATGATGTAATGTAACATTTATGAATGTATCTAGTGTTTCTAGGGATACTAAACTAAATGGTCTTTTGAGACTTGATCTTTTGTGATCATGCCAATGTTACGAAGTAATGCACTGACTCTGGGTAACTGGGGTCGAGGCGTTACAGTTGGTATCAGAGGCACATTAGTACTAACCTTGGAAGCTAGATTTAGATAAACTCTGATTAGAGCACATAGCCCAAAGATAGACTTTGAGGATTAGTATAGGAGAACTCTCTAGAATTTTGTTGTTGTAGAGATTTTGTGAGTTTTCTGAGCAATAAATCCCTGTCTGGATACGAGCAGGTAGAGGTGGCTCTGGCGCAGATGTACCTAGGGGTAAAACCCAAAAACACCGCTTTGAGATAGACTCGAACGGGAAATGGTTCATGACAACGGGCCTTGCTTCACTCTTGGTCACGACACTCCTGGGGGATATTCTTAGGATAATTATCATTTTCTTTACAAACCATTATGAAGGGTTTATGAGTATATACTTCCTCGAAGAAAATATTTCTTTTTATGATTATGGATTATATACATAAATAGTTTAATTTATGTTAAGTGTTTTAAAAGTATGAAATTATGTATTTTGATTCATAAACTAATCTAGTCTATGACATTGTTTAGAAATGGCGTCTAGTGGAAGGAATGGAAATTGTATCAATACACGCACTCCATGTAGGGATTTCTCTCCTGCTTATGATAATTATAATGGAGCTGGTGATACAACTGGTGGTGATCCGCTTATCACCATACTGGGACAACTCACTTAGGTTATGAATAATAACCTTACTCGTATGGAGCACCCTGATCCGCAACGTGGAGGTTAAATGTTCGACCGCTTCATGAGGCAACAACTGCCAACATTTAATGGGGGTACAAATCCATTATTATCTGAGCAATGGGTAAACTCCTTAGAGAAAATATTCCATGCCTTGGGGAGTAGCGAAAGGGAGAAGGTTGTCATGGAAGTTTACTGCCTCACTAGAGATGCTGATCAATGGTGGTCGTTGATTCAAAAAACAAAGGAAGATGAAGAAGTATCAAGTATGGAATGGAGGGATTTTAAGGAAATTTTCTTAGAAAAATACTTTCCACATGACCATCGAGAAGATATGAAAAGGAAATTTCTGAGTCTGAGGCAGAAGGAGGATGAGAATGTCGCAAAGTATGAGGCCAACTTTATAAGGTTAGAAAGACATGCTGCAGATTATATACGTAACCCAAGAAGTAATATTGATCGTTTCTTTGATGGGTTAAAACCATTTCTACGTCGAGTATTAGTCTCACAAACCTTCTCATCGTACGAAGATATTGTCTCATGTGCTATCAAGACAGAAAAGGAATTCTCTAAGTCTTATGAAAACAATGTAAAGCAAGAGAAGAAGAGAATGGTGGAACAAGAGACAGATAAAGATAAAAAGGGAAAGAAGGATTTTCCATTATGCGATAATTGTGGGAAGAATCACCTAGGTACTTGCCTAAAAGGAATGAGAGTTTGTTATAAATATGGAGAAAAAGGTCACCAGGCTCGTGATTACAAGGGAAAGAAAGAGGCTATCAAGGTTGAATGCTACAATTATAGGGAAATGGGGCATTATGTAAATGAATGTCCTAAGCGTCAGCAAAACTTACCTCATAAAAGGCCAAGGGATCAAGGACAATCTTATGCTGTTACTACAGTTGAAGTGGAATAACTAATGTATTGGTGCTTTTGGACTCAAGGATTATATTCTGGTTATAAGGATAATGTGATATATATATAAAGATTTTATAGTAGTACTTGTTGTTTTCATTAAGGATTTAATATGATTAAGGTAATCATATTTTTAGTATGTGACAATAAGAGAAACTTTACCTTGTTTGGGGAATCTGATGTTACAATTGATTTTGGAATTTAGAGACCTTTTACAAAAAGTCTGGACAAAGGTTTTTTGGATAACAATAAAGGTTGGAATGGATTAAGTTGAACTTTGGATAGTATTTTTTAAGGTTAAAACACTTATGAAGATTATTTTTGGGATATTATAATACTATAGTTTTAGAAAGAGGACAACCAACAGGTTGGGGGATAACCCGTCGCGTCGGACAAAGCTGTAGGAATCGAACCCACAACCATAGTGCGACAAGCCTTTATTACCTACCACTAGCCTACAGGAAGTCCCTGGTTATTACAAAATAGTTTTCCAAATCTAAATGGTACGTGTTAATATTTTGAACCTTGTACGATTAGGATAAATATAATATTTTTGAGTTCTATTATTTTTTTGAGTAAAATATGAGTTTGTGGTAGAAATTAGTTGAAGGTTGAAACTCTACTTGTCAAGAATAAATATATATATACCTATCTCTTATTCTATGAATAAATTAATTCTTAAACTTTAGTAAAGGGATATTAAAACAAAAATGTGTTATCCTAATACCTTATGTCTTGTTGAACTGATAATATTTTAAATCAACATAGATTGAAGGCTTTGAGGCCCTCAATTTTACACTTTTTTGTGATTGATGACCTCAATAACTCCCTACAAATATTTACGTTTTTCCTCCAATTATATGTATCTAATTTCCACCAATGTTCTCCTTATCGAGATCATAATTTGGTGGTCACTTTTTCATTTCCCTTTCCCTCTTATTAAGTCTAAATTTTATTAACCTTATTTCTGATGTGGGTTTTCCACAAAGGTATTTTCTATTTTCAACCTTTTATTTTCAAAGAAAATTTTCAAATTGCGAGGATGCAATTTATTGAAGGAGGGGAGAATGTAACACCCCGAGTTTTCACGATACGCTTCTCTTTCAATAATGCAATAGCTTGCATTGTACGCAAGTTTGAGATTCTAACACACCGCGACCAATCAAAGTTACAGTTATGAATAGTAATACCCACTTTTTGAAATTATATAAATTTTTTATTTCAAAATGGACTTCATTTTTGTATTCGGAATATCGAAATTATCCTAAGTTGAATTTTTTGTAATTTTCTGAGAACTTCCATTTTTTATGAATAGTGAAAAATACTTAAAGTTTTTTTAATCAAAATAATTTATAATGATAAATTATACTATTGAGTGGTTTTAAAGTATAATTAGAATATATTTTTACCATTTTATCCAATGGTGTTCATTAGAATTAATTTTACTTTGAAATTGGACATAAACAATTGTCAATCTTTTGATATATATTGTTTCTTAAAAACACGCTATTTGTTGTGACATCGAGAATTAGTTATAAAATTAATTAACGAAACTTATATGTTTGGAATTTGGTAAAATAGACATCATTTTTGAATTTGGAATATCAATTATATCTTAGGGTGAAATTTTGGCATTATTCTGAAAAACTTCAATTTTTGATGAATAGTGAAACCACTAAGTGGTAGTTAAAAAACTGATTTTTCGTTTAAATGAAACATTACCACTTCTGTGATTTGATTTTCAAAAATCCAACATACATGGTTGTCATTAGGAAGTAAAATGTTGTTCAATGGGATTAAAATAATTTTTTGGTGAATAGTAACTTTTATGTTTAATTAATCACAATTAAAGGTAATTAGTGAAATTTAAGGTAAAAATGATATTATAAAAATATGAAAATACCTTTACACTTTTTCTACCCCTATTGGATGAGTCATTTCCGACCAATACAATCCATGGGTCAACTTGGGGACCCCATGAAGCCACTTTGGTAGGAAAATGACATTAAAAACTTTTTATTTAATGTTAAAATAAAAATGTCACAAACATGAGTTATTTTACTAAAACAATTTTTAAATGGGGTTATACAAGTCATATTTTTGACTATAAATATTCATTATAAATATAATAATATTTCCTACATCATGGTAATTTTTTTATAATTTTTAGTCATTAAATAAATTAAATTATTTATGACACCATGATGATGCAACGATTACCTCATTAATTAAAGATTTAAATAAAATGAAAAGATAATGTAAAATCTAAGACTTACACTTGTCAAAAACCTATTGTATGAGTATATTTTGAACCCTTATCACCTTATACTCGAAATATATAAGTGTGGGACCTTTAAAATCCGAAACTCATTATATAATAAAGTGACATTTCCTGACTTTCTAAGAGTGCCCCTCCTCTCCTCTTATAAAAGGCCCCCACCACTACCACCTTATTCACACTTTCAAGCCATTTGGCTCAGAAAAACTCTGACCAAATACTCTCCCAACTTCCCTCCCTTACTCCTAGAAGCCTCACTTTGGGCAGAATTCTTCCCAAGGAAGCCTTTGGCTCAAATAAAAAAGAATTACCCGATTTTAAGGTAATGTCTTCCCTAATGTTGTTTTGTTTTATTTTGCTTCTCCAACCCCCTAAACTCTTTTTATTATTTTATTTTGTAAAAAAACCAGTATCTTAAATATACTATGATGTTGTTATAAGAAGGATTCAAGCTACACTTACAAACACCTACATATAATGGTTAAAGAACATACTGTTTATGTGGATGGCGAATTTCTGCCTCACGAAACGATGATTGTTCAACACTCATATAACACCTTCAACGGTGGACATTAAGATGTAACTATATTTATATATGATATATAATATGTTTATGTTTTCCTTAAGCTTCTGTATTTTTCATTTATGGCATACCTTTATGGTTTCTATTATGGGTAATCACAATATTTTCATTTTAGGAAGTGCGGACTACTGCCCCCTCAAAGTGATTTGAATCGTTAATGAAATATGTGGGATGTATAAAGGATGGAGTAAATGGTATTATAAATTATATTATACTAGAATTATATTATACCTTTATATAATTATAACTTCATTCTATTAAAGATGAAATAGAAATGAAAGTAGCGTTCATGCGTACGTACGGCTTACCGTCTCCATGAACAGTGCATTTCATTTCTTACCTCTAAATGTTATGTAATATTATAAATGAATTTATATACTGGATATATATATTATGTATATGATATCTACATCATGAATATAATTATGGATATAATGGATATTTCACCACATGAACAACTTGTAATTTTAAGAAGTTTATTTTTGACTCAAGTACCAAAGATCGCCAAAACGACCGTTATTAGCATAAATAATTACATAATGTTAATAACATGGTAATAAGTGATATAAAAGTAATAATAAACTTGAAAAAGGTTCTTAAGCAATTATAAATTAACTCTATTTTATTATTCAGGAGATCAAAGAACAGTCGAGTGAATTCGGACACAAGGTAAGGGATCTTCCTATCCCAATTTCCATTCTTTGGGTTAATCTACTACTTTCAAATTACGTCATGATATTATTATGTCCTATCTTGTATTTGTACTTTATTTATGTGTACTTACAGTGAATACACATAATAGATCTACTTTATTTAAAAAAAATGATCTTTGTAAGGGAACTTCCCAACCCAATTTCCATTCTTTGGGTTAATCTCCTACTTTCAAATTACATCATGATATTATTATGTCCTATCTTGTATTTTTACTTTATTTATGTGTACTTACAGTGAATACACATAATAGATCTACTTTATTTAAAAAAATGATCTTTTTAAGGGAACTTCTTAACCCAATTACTATTCTTTGGGTTAATATCTTATTTTCAAATTATGTCATGATATTATTATGCCCTATCTTGTATTTATACTTTCTTTATGTGTACATATAGTGAATACACATAATAGATCTATTTTATTTAAAAATGATCTTTTTAAGGGACTTCATCTCAATCTCCTTTCATTGAGGCATATTTTGTTTTATACACAACTTTATTTTATAAGGTGTATAAACCCCTTTGACTTTTACTTTTATTCAAAAGGAATCTTTTTAGACAAAGCATTTTTATTAAACGACAAAAGGAATGGTTTGTCTTACGTATGCGGCGACAATGAATTCTCCGCCACCATGACCATTATTTGAGTTTCATCTTCCTCTACAAGCCATAAATGTTTTTAAATGATTTCAAATAGAGAGAGATATTTCTCTCAAATATATGAAAATATAGTGCAAATGTATACGTATTTAATACAAGCTTAAAAATGTTTTCAGAAAACCTGACTCTCGAGTGTGGTAGACAGGAAGGGATTGTGCGTGGACCCATCATGGCCTGTAATTAGTCAAGCAATCTCAGAATTAGTTATTTTGTTTTCAGAAGCTTGCATAATGTTTTTAGAAAAACACTGGAGTATATTTGAGAAATTTTAAAAGTAAGTATCTTCTAAAAAAATTACATCGGCAGGTCTCATGAGACAAACTAGTGTCTTGGCACGAGGCCTTGACAAAATCTTATTTGTAGTCTTGGCACGAGGCCTTGGCTACGTGGTTATGATAGTCTGGCATTATGCATTCCATCATTATGAAAGTGGTTATTGATATTGCATGTGATTTTCGACTAGTAGAATATCCTTGTGAATAATTAAATGGCATTATCTCATTTTACTTTTGCCATATTATGTTGAACTTGAAGCTTAAAAGGATTTTGTTTTAGTTATACATTTCCTTAAATGTTAATGTTTATTTACGATAGCTTCCGCAATATTGTTATCCTTACTAAGAATCTGAGCTCACCCCTTTCAATGTTTTATTTTTCCCAGGATGCGAAGAAATATTTTATGACTGACCTACAGGGATAGTCTGAAGGGGATAAAAGTGTGGACTATGGAGACTATGTTAATATGATTTTTCACTTTATGATGTAATGTAACATTTATGAATGTATCTAGTGTTTCCAAGGCTACTAAACTAAACGTTATTTCGAGACTTGATCTTTTGTGATCATGCCAATGTTACGAAGTAATGCACCGACTCTGGGTAACTGGGGTCGGGGTATTAAAATAATAAATATATTCTAATGCTTCATAAAAAAACTTGGAAATATTATCATGCATTCCATAATAAAAGTACATGTCTTAATTCTTCTTTTACAACTCATCCTTATATTTTTACTTCTTATAGGGACCCTCTTGAGTATGTTTCCATTACCTCTACCATTTTTTTCTTTTCTTGATAATTACCATAGTTTCACTCATCACATGATTCAAAGTGGTTACAATATAGAAAAATATGGATTTATCCTAGAAAACAACCATTATGATTTAAAAATTATTTCATGGTTATCCTCTGATAAGGCCTACTTTATCCTCACATCACTATCAATTTACAAAGGTTAACCAAACACAAATTTTAAAGCTTAATTTATAATATTATTACCTTTGGAATTTGATTATTCAATTTGATTCATATCCATGATCACTTCCCATTCAATTTCTATATCTTTTTTCTTCTTACGTAAAGCTAAGAATAAATGTATCCCTTGAGCATCTTCCCTTCAGAAATTTTATCCTCCAACACATCAGAAAGTTTATCCAGCATATTCGTATGCTATTTCATCTTGGTATTTATTTGATAAATAGAATCTTTAAGGATTATGGTATCATGATTTATCCTTTTTATCTCCTTGAAAAATTCTACAATGTATGTTACAAGTTCATCCTTCTTGACCTTATAGTTTTTAACTTATTTTATGTCAAGTATTTTATCTTTAAAACCATCTTTAAGATTCTTCCCTTTTGAAGAAACATCCTTCAATTCCATGGTATGGTAGTCATTACTTTCTCTTAGATTATAAAGTTCTTAATAAATTCATTTTTTAGGTTTTTTAATCATTGAAACTCAATTTTTAGTACTCTAACACGGGTCTCTTGAGATTCACTCTACTTGCTTAATTTTATGTTTTTTTTATAACCACTAATCTAGATCTATTGATAAGCTCATAACTCCAACCTTTAGACTTACTGATATGTCATCATCTTTAGTGTAAAGGATATCACTTGGGATTTCAGGCTCCTCAATTAATCCAAAAATATCATTAAATGAACTAATTGATTCAAAATTAGAATCATTTGTACCATTATTTTGAAAGATACTATAATTTTACACCTAAATCACACTTTTTCTAAAAATCATACCATTATATAGGATTCCATTGGAGTCCTGCTTCTTCTTTAAATTATTTCACATTTCCATGTTAGAAAAATAATGTAAGAGAATAATAAAATTTAACAATAAGAACCAATAATATCAATTCATAACAAAAAAACAACAAAATGAATTTATTCTATAATATTATTTTTTTGACCCATAAAATTTTTTGGTGAGAGATAACCTAAGAGAGGGTTGAGGTGAATTAGGGCATAAAACTCATTCCAATAGAAACAACTTATCGATCAATATTTCCCTACCCTAACTGATATTGACCTCATTATTAGTTATATCACATTAAATTTCTTATCTTAATGATTATTTCACCTATCCAAACCATTACCAGTTATAATAAATTATTTATTAACCTAAAATTAACAACTTATGTCTTATATAATCTAAATAAATCATGCACACAAGTCAAAAGAATTTTACTTAGTTCACCCATATTGGGATAATCTAAGGAGAATATGATGATAATGTGCCGATTTACTTGAATACTAAAAATTCACTTTTTGGTGGAGGGTTTAGAACAAGTAACTTCAAGCCTAGGTTCACTCCCATTTATAAGGTTTAAGGATATCTTACTTCATTTAAAGTGTTAATTCCTTCATTAATCTCATTTTATTATAGAAAGGAAACCACCTTTGAATGAAATCAAAAAAAAATTCTATTATTATTGACGGACTGATTATACATTGGAACTCCTTGATCTCCACATTGCTATATTATAGACTGATTATGAATATTGAAAGAATAAACATATCATTTTTCCTTGAGTCATAATGAAAATACCACATTTATTTCTCAGAATGATATTTAATGAGTGTCAATTCCATCTTTAATCTTCTTATTTTTTGTCTAGTCCCAAAATATGGAATGCCTCTCTTTTTGAATTCCCCCTTTTATAATTATTATTTTTTCTAACTAAATAAATATATCTCTACCCTCTTACATCCAGAACTAATATGCTCAATTATTGTGTCAGAACTAATATGGTAAATTATTGTGTAAAGTGTTTCAAAAGGGTGAGTGAAATCCCCCCAACATCATGTCATATATTATTATTTCATACTTTTAAACAAATATAGAAATAAACAAATCACAACATTATTGCATACATTTTTGTGTTTAATCAACAACCTCTGAATTTGATGTCTCAGACCTCATTATAAAGTATGTCAAAGAAACAAATTTAGGATTATCCTCTGAATAGTATACCATGATGCAACTATTCTCATCATGACATGGTCACCTAGACTCCAAGAATATAAACTCTTTTATATCAAGTCTCTACTGCATGATCTTACTCCACAACATGAATTCATTCAAATATTAAAAACCAATGAATTTTAAAAAACACTCCTCACTTCATGGCCAATATTTTTATGGTGTTACTTCTTCTCCTTCTCTTAGAGGCAATATATAAAACTTATATATGATGAATAATCTTACATATGATCTCATATGATATATGTATATAGGGAACTATATACCTTTTCTATTTTCCCATATGGAATACTTTTACATATCATCTTGGGTTAACTTTATATATCACCATGAGTGTTAAATTTAATTTCCACATTTTAGATCACTACCCTGGTTACTTTTACATATTTATGGGTTACCATAGTGTGTCATTATGAATCTTTTTTTTTTATGAATTTCAATTTATTATCTTGGTTATTTTTATATTTCCCAGTGAATCTCTAGCACTTTTCCACATTTCAAAATATCTTTCTATTTACCTATATGTATGGGTTTGGTTACATTTACATATGTTTTGAGGCCTCCATAAATTTTACAAATTCCATGAAACTGACTTTATGCATTATGCCAAATTAGTTTTACATATCATGTTAACAATTTAGAGTACCTTTATATATAATCCTAGATAACATTTATATATAGTATTTTATAATAATATACCCTTACTTATTCTAGAAATAATATTCCATTTACCACATTTCACTATTCTTACAAGGTTACTCTTATTTATATTGGGTGAATGTGTTAACTATTCCAATTATCTTCAAACTTCACTGATGCTGTGTGTTTATGCTCAATATGTGACTTGTGATACTAAGTTCTAGAAATTTTTTCATAAAATATTCTCTCAAATATATTATCTTACCTCTTAGAGGATATTATGTATCATTGTAAATATTTTAAATTACTTTTCAAATTATCAAACCCGTATTAAATTTTCAAATTAAACTTCAAATAAAATTTCATGACTTGACTACCAAAATTCCATGACTAGAATAACTTTTGGACTTTCACTTTACTTATAGAACAGCTCAATATCCCATTTAAATATAACTTATTGATAAAATGATTATTGTAAAACTTCTAGACTTATAATTACTCATCATCCTTAAAAACCATCCATTAACCGCATCTAACATTATATTTATAGAAAAAATTCATCTCTTCTTCTAGAATGACTTCTAGAAAAACTATTCATAACGACTAGACCATGTTTAGTTTATCTTCCATAATAACTTTTGGAACACAAATTTATAATTCTAGAATAATTTTTAGAGCAATTATATTTATAGGGAAACATCTAGACTCCTTTTATTTTATTTCAAAAAATTCTAAAACTAACAAAAACATGTGTTAATAGTTATTCGAACACCAACAAACACCATTTTTGAAAAAATAAAACAGTAATATCAATAATCTATTGGATGCTA
The DNA here is from genome assembly GCA_963277665.1 of Viscum album. Classification (NCBI taxonomy): domain Eukaryota; kingdom Viridiplantae; phylum Streptophyta; class Magnoliopsida; order Santalales; family Viscaceae; genus Viscum; species Viscum album. The sequence continues at coordinate 898,030,490 of OY728142.1, forward strand.
AGATTAAGAGACTATAACTCTTTCCTTCTATTTTTTCTTTATAAAAAATTATTATTTTCTATTTTTATAGGGGTAGAGTTATAATATAATATATATTAATCAATTATTCATTGTTTTATTGATTATATTTCGTAAAATTTCACTTTGTTTTTAGTATATAATTTCATATGATTGATTTTGGAAGGTGAAAATATGAGTTTTGGTAGAAATAGAGTGATAGATTTATAATTTAGTTTCTAAATGGTTACATTTTAAAGGATTTAATAGAGGTTATTTCAAACATTTTGGGGATTTTATTAGTTTTCTAAGAGGCATGATCTTCCAAGGTGATGATTCTTTATCATATTCTAGAAGGCAATTTTATTTTGAAGAGTGAAACTTTATCATTTCATAGAAGTTTAGTTTTTATAGAGGAGAACTACTGACTATTGTCTTCTAAAGAGTGATATTTCATTTTCATGTGTAAATTTTTTTACATATATATTTTTAATTGATGTTTAGTGAGTGTTCAATTTATCTAGAGTGTCTTATAGATTGTGGAGTTTTAGTTAGAGTCTTGCAGATAAAAAAATCATAATGATGAAAATTTCAATATGGGGTTTTCTTAGGTTGTTCCCTTTATCATTAATTATATTTCATTAATATGAGGTTTTTTTAATTTCTTTTATTTTCATAGTTTAAATATATATTATTGATAGATTTTTTATATGGTTTATGAAGAATATTTATTCTTAGATAGTATGTATGGTAGTTGGTGTTTAAAAAGGTGTCATGAAAATAATGGGATATAATGTCTTGGTTATGATTTTTTATAGGACTATTTATTAACTTTCTATATTTCTTTTCTGGAAGGTCCCTTGGTATTTTAATTCTAAAGGGAAAATTATATCTATTTATAAAGGGTTTGAAACCTTTATTTTTTAATCCATGTTCTCATTTGTAGAAATGTTAAATCTAATAGAAATGTTACAATAGTTAGTTTCATTATGGGTGGTTTTGGTGGATGTTTTTGTATGAGGGACTTCTAAAAGAGTGGTTTTAATATCTTGATTTTAGTAGGTAGGGTGTGTTACACCTTATTATGGATGTTTTTACGGCAATGTAATGGTGTATATTTGTTTATAGTGAAGTAATGCTCATTGATATGTTGATGTGATGTGTTCTTCGTAAGTATTTTGTTAATTATAGGTGGTGGGTAGGTTTTTTATATTATTGTAATTTCTCAAGATCCATTAAGGTTCATTTTAAAAGGATGTTTGAGATGATATATTGAGAACTTTTTTTTAATCCTTATAGAAAGTCCAAAGATGAGAGAATATTATATGGTGTTTGGAGATGATGGTGATATCCTTGATGATTAATATGGTGTATGGGTTTTAAATAAAATATTATATGTTTTAATATTTAGATTTATGGAGTCATTATAATACAATACATGAACACTAGCCAATTTAGCATATGGATGGAACCCAATATCCAAGTAGTAGGTGGATTGTTAGATAATTTACTTAGTAGACCCTCCCAACTACAGTTTTTGGGGATATGATTGATGTGCTCATAGATGGGTTAGATTGGATATATATTGATATGGTGTAAGGGTATATGGGTTGAGGAATTTCCATTCAATTTTTATACATATGGTGAAAATAATCAATGGGAGTTGGTTTGGGGGGGCCTTCCTAACATTGGATTGTGGTAGGATGTGTTATATATATATATATATCCTATGATTTTAGTGAGAGTGCTTATGGTGATATATGATGTAACTCTAGTTAATATAGACATTACTTTGAAACTATAAAAAAATTTATATTTTATATTTTTAATCTATATATATATATATATATATATTAGTCACATTAGTATTGTTAGTGATCTTGATGAGTAACTATTGACTATTTTTATACCCACCACAACTATTTAAATATTTATATATTTTGTGAGTGATTTAATAGTGACATAAGGTATATTTAACATGATTAGTATGATATATTACAATATTTTAAGATTTATTTGAGTTTACTAGGGTCTTATTTTGATTTTTTTGTGTTATGTTTTAATGTTGTTTTTGCACTATTAGATTGTCTTTTCACTTTGATGTATTTTATGAAATTCATGTATGATTACTTTTGTAATGAATTTAATTAATTAATAATGTTCTATTATTTATATTATGGATTTTTATATTATTTCCATCTCATTATTTTTTAGGATAATACCTCCCATTTTTCTATTACTATAACCTCAATGATAGTATTCAATCCCTGTATTATTGAAGAAAACAATGGGGTATGAATATCAGTTGCATCACCAACCCATGTAGAGGTATCTAAGGTGTTGGGTCATAGTAGAGTGGTTCTAAATACTAGTATAGGATGTTGTTTTGTGTAGGAACATGTGAGGTTTACATTGTGTAGTAAGGACATAGTATACTTGAACCTTATTTGTGATTTAGTCTAGGGAAACTGAATATGAACATAAAGGGCCTTTGTGATTCTATAAAAGGAATCAAGTTATCAACTAATAATTACTATAAGAGATGTGTTTTATATAGCATATTATTATAGTTTCTGGATATTAATCATATAGTTACATCCATTTCATGATTATAGTGTGTTCCTAGTCTTGAAAAAAGATTCACATGAGGAAAATTGAGGGATATATAATATATATTCATCTAGATTTTATATCTACGAGATACGCTTGATCAAATTACATGTTGATCTATAATTATATCACTATTTCATTATTCAAGATTTATATAAGATAAGGAATAATAAAAACCTATAGTTATTAATTAGAGGATCAAGTTAGTAGACAAACCAATTGAGGAGGATTAGAATGAAAAGCTCCATCATTTTTTAGAAATAAGGATTGTTTAGGTTTAATGGGCATTCCTCTAGAATAATGAAAAAATATTGGTTAAAAGATGTTTATATTGAACTTGAGTTAGTTAAGATATCAAATAAAAGTTTTATATCTTTGGATATTAGTTTTCTGTCATAAAGGAAGCAAACCTATAGGAGAAAAGGTTTTTGGGGAGTTTTTGATACATACATGATCTCATAAACCCAATATCAAGACTATTTATGGAGATAGTTACCACCTATACAATTGATATATATGTGTTAAAAGTAATTTTTGACTTTTAATCAAGAATTATATAGTGTATGGGAGTTCTTTTCAAGATTCCCAAGCTCAATGAAATATTATCCTTATATAGTAGCTAAAAAATAGCTGAAGTCCCATTATTTCAATAGAAAAATTCATCTATAGATTAAAATTCATAAAAGTGACATGTAATATAATTCCTATATAGAGTTTATCATGGTGGAAGGTTTTATAGGATATTCATTCTTGAATGTTATCTCATTTAGAGGCGATCCAATGAATAAGGGATAGGAGAGTAACCAGTAGTCTACGTTTTCATTCTTCTAGGTGATAATGATTTCTTCAAGATATTAGGGACCACCAATCAATTTCACACCGGCCCTCAAGAACTTTTAGTTCTTGTAATTTTTTTGGTACTAAGGGTTTAGTCTTCTTCTAATGTGGTGGAAGTGAATATCATCAATTATAGTGACCATATTACCTTAGTGATTGGTGGAGGTAGGAGTTCGATATGACTATGGATACTCCTCGCTATAAGTTTCTATGGAATCATTCATTATAGTTTTTATAATAACCATTTCCTTAGAGTAAACTATTTTAGCCTCAACAAAAATAGTAGTATCAACCCCTATTTCCTTTTTAATACAGTTTTTAATAACATGATCATTGAATAAGGGTCAATATCCATATATTATAGGGAATAACTAAAAATTGTAAATAGATCATTAAAAAAATAGTGATTGGATAAAACTACAATAATCATAGAAAACAAAGAGCATAACCTTGGAATAAAGTTAAAAAACCATGAATAGAATGTTATTTGAAAATTTAAACTCATAATACGAATAAATTTGGTAATCAAGAATTAATTGTGGAAAAATATGATTATGTGGTCTCATCTAGACTATATAGAAAGAGACATAAATAGAGGACAATGGTGGGTCTAATATAAATCAATTCATCATATTAAATAAATAGTAATAACAATATATATTCTTCAATATTATATGTTTTATTTTAAAAAATTAAAAAAATTATTTTTATATTAAGGGTTTTCCTAAAACAACTAATAAATTTTAAACAATACAAATTTATACAAATTATAATCACTCAAAATCCCTCATTTGTTTTCAAAATACAATTATGATTTTTTAAATACATAATTATTAATAAATCAAAATTATTTCATATAAAAATATAATTGTCTTGGATTGTATGTTTATAATAATAAAAAATAAAAAATGATATGCCTCAACATATCTGAACTCTGTCTAAGTCTATAATATGATAGTGTAACCCCAAACCTAATTTCATTGTATTAGAAGTTGATGGAAAAAATACAGAATAATAATTAGCTTAATTATCAACCCTGAATCATGATTTATCACAATACAAATATTGATTAAAGAACTAGAAAGATAGAGACTAATAAATCAATAAAAGAAATATATTATAGTTTAATTTAAAATATAAGTATACTAATAACCATTAATTAAATATCTATGGGGTAACCCATGTCACATCTTCTAGTTGATAATATTTTTCATAGATATAAAAAAGGGATTATATAAATCATTAATTTTTTTTCTATATTTAAATAATGAAGACTTGCATCCATCAAATAATTATATATATACACATGGGAATAATATCTGTATTTCTATTGAAATGATGAGCATAAAATATTATAAAGTATTTATGATACAAATCAGGCCAATTATACTAGTGATGTGCAAGTCCATATAAGAAAAAAATTATGTGGCCAATTTTAATAGACATTTCAATGTGTAAAATATTGAAAAAAACTTTATAAATCTAAATGTCACATTTTTTAACATGACTCATTTAGAATAAAATTAATTAAAATATCAAGAGAATAAAAATATACCCACTATTAATGTCAAAACTTCACTACATTGGCGTAATAATATAAATTGGTGATAAGAAATGACTTATAACTTCTAACAGTACCCATGGGTTATAAAAATTACCAAGAACACTTGTTGGTAGGATTTATCCAACTTTCTATGACCTCTTAAAACCTTTTTATTTAAAGATAATGATAAAATTAAATAGCTTAAAATTTGAATAAAGTAAGAAATAAACCATATATAACACCTCTTGGTTAGATATCCTATTTATAGGATACTTTGATTCTCTAAGGAGTGGATAACTCAAACATGCCTCAAATTTTTGATACATAACAACCATTTATAAAAAATATTGTCATAAATAATTTTCAAATAAAATATGAGTATATGAAATTTAAATATTCATTGCGATGTGTTAAAAATCTCATAAATATCAAATTATGATATCCAGAGAACCATTTAATATATTTAGATGGAAATATCAATATATAAGTATATTATATCTATTATCACACACATATCAATTAATATGATATACTTATATAAATTTGAATAATAGACACAAGATAATAATATTGCTCAAGTTGATATGCCTGTATAACTCCTAGTGATAGAAAAATATCAGTTATATCATTATAAGAATATATAGTTATAAAAGCATATTGAAGCATGTTATGTAGTACTTTAGGGCATACAATATAATTTAATCTTACAATTGAACTATTACACTTAACCTTTAAGTGTTTTTAGGGATATATTAATTCCCATAAGAAACAGAATAAAAATAAAGGATCTGAAAATAAGATTTACTATTAGAGGAATCAATAAAATGAAATTAAAAATATTAAAACAATTGTACCTCATAGCCTATTCGAAATATTTTTCAGCATTGATTTTGATTTAGTCCCCTCTGTAGAAATCAATGAGTTCTTACCTAAAAAGGTTTCCACTGTCCATTGGAATCATTGAATGCTTCAGTAAGACCCCTTCACTTTTAAATGTGTTCTATCACCTATCCATCAAAGGAAAATTAAAAGAAAATATTTGTGATAGATTTGAATTTGAGAATAATTTTCAGTGTACTTAAATGTGGTCCACAAAATCAAATAGATAGAACTATTCATTGAATAAGGTGCCTGTTATATCTATGATGTTTCATATAAAACTAAATCATTGGATATACAATTGTAAATATTATAATACGCACCTCATTAATTAAGAGTATTTTTAAACATACTTTTTGTATTTACTTAATCCACACAGTATTATATGATGTGTTAAAAGTTGAATTAATTTGATAATCATAGTAGAAAAGTTGATTGAATGATATCCCATATCATTCTAATATGATATCAATGATATGGTTTTTTAAACCACGGGGACAAACAAACTACACCTATGTGACCCTAACCATTTTATTATTTATTATTTAGTGCATATTTATAACAATCCCTACTTACACAAAATCCACATAGACTTTATACAAAATATTTATTACTCTTTATGTATTCATCCAAACTCTTTTGGTCATGGTAATCATATAAAATCTCTAAAATTAAAAAAACACATTTAACCAAATTTAATCCTTATTATAGAGCCTACTATATGACCTTATGGGTATTTGTAACTATTTTCACTCACTTTTTACAAGGATTAGAGTATTAAATTATATGGTAGGTATTTTAAGTGGAAGGATCTTGTGTTATTCACAAATACCACACTTATCCTTCCACACCAAGTCTCCACACTCTAGTCTCATTACATGACGGTTATAACACCCTTGAATTCATTTCTTAGACTCTAGAACTTAGAAATTCCTACATTAAGTGTATAACATGATCTTCTTCCACACTTTCCCTCCAACGCCTTTGCCTATTTTTAGAAATCCCTAGAAATCCTGACTACTTTGTCCAACCCCTTTACATAAGGTGATCACACTATTAAGGTGTGAGGGGAAGTTATGTGCAACTAACCCATTATCAATACACCCTACCTTCATTTTTATTATAAATAGACACCATCCCTCTTATTTAGATAGAAAAAGGGGGAATATAGATATAGATTATTCATATCACTTCTACTCGTACACAAGCCACTACCTTTTCTTCAGGTAACTACCAAAGTCAAAAACATAATAGAAATAATGGGAATTTTGGGTAACTATTCTATTCAAATATTTTAATTTTAAAACTTCATGAAATACCACTCCCCATATGATTTTTTAGGTCCATGGAAAAGGAACCACATCTTAGAAGATCTATACTCAGGTTCCACAAGCCTAACCAATCCCAGGGAAACATAATAGGGTGCCACTCACCTAATCCATCTATAATGGAGTACCACTCACATAGGCCATCTATATCAGGGTAAGAATTTACTTAACTTCTATATTTAGGAACCAATTTAACCAAGTCCCATATTAGGGTGCCACAATACTCCAATACCATACAAAGGAACCACTTAAATCAGGCCCCATACTAGGGTTCCATATCACCCAAGTCTCATACTATGTTTACACTTTTCCCACTTCCTACATTAGGGAACCATTTTCTCAGATCCTTTACTAGGATGTCATTTTAATAGTTATTGTAATATAATTATCATGGATGAAAAATAGGCACCCCATTTACTTAGGTCATTTAATTGGGATAAATAAATATCTCAAATGACCTTACTGAAACACTTTATCCCATATCAACCTATTATTGAGTTGCATCTACTTAGTAATCCTTCACTTCCTCCTTAAAGGAATGTCTAGGTTATACATGAGAGAGGGGAACCATTAAATCATGTATTCCTTTGATAATTGGGGTTGAACATACCATGATAAAAACTAATCAATTTTTCTCCCTAGCTGATTAAAACCAAAGGGTTTTATCAATATTTCACTCCCCTGATAAAAATGGTTCCTATCATTTGGTAACCGGTAAAACCCATGGATCTGGATGCTCAACGCAGCTACCCCAAACTGATTTCCATAACTTATAATCACTCATTCAAATCCCATAAATCCAATAAATGAGATATATATGGGACTCCTACTCATTCTAATACCCTATCCCACCTTCACCTAAGTCACATTCTTGGTCAATCCAAAATGGTCCTCTGATCCAGTGTAGGTCCCAATCCATCCTCACTAAGTCATATCACCAATGAGTCTGATCATCCTTACTTTTATTATTAACAATATGTGAGATATTTATTTTTATATATTGGAATCCAAATCGACGTAATAATATAACCTACCTTCACCTCAACCATCTACCATATTTATCAAAAAAGGGTCACACATATGTAAGTCCTACCCAAACAATTTTTATGTTCCTTTCCCCAAGTTATTCCAGCTACATGAATTTAAATTTAATATAATATAGCCCATTATTTATGATGTTAAAATACTTAGAATATGTCCCAGTTGTATGAACTTAAACTTAAGAAATCATGATCCTAGTTACATAACCTGAAAAGGTGTATCATCAGTCTTGAATATACATCCTTAAAATGAAGTTCATTTGGTCATGATTGTATGAACTTAAAAGGCAATTACATAATCTTTATCACACAACCTTAAAAGGAATTCCATGACCCATTAATATGAATGAAACTACATGGGTTATGAATCCATTCATATGGTACATATGCATCCACTCTCATAGTCCTGATCCCTACTCCACAATACCTGCTACCTCCCTAGATGGTGAAAATTTTCATAGTTCCCACCAATGTGGATGTAAAACATAATATAATCAAATACTATATAGGAATATAGACAACCTTTTGTACATATAAATTTTCACATCAATTCATGGTAACAATAAACTTCTCACACATCAAAGGTAACTTTTATTGTTACTAGAAAAAATTTCACAAATATATATTAAATCTATAAACGAGTCCTATAATAGTCGATAAAATCCCTTAAGGGATGAAATGATATCCCATCATCTTAACCAACATGTGATCAAAAGTGTTAATAGAATGTCTCAGTAACCACCTACCTTTGGAAAGAAAGTTTTCATCGACTAAAAATATACAAGTGGAGAACACATTAGAAACACAATGGTGAAACCAATAGGAAATCCTTTACCCATGAAAGATATAGATTGAATATCAAATATTAATTGAGATACTGTAGTAATAAATTCATTGTTTGCAGATGTTTTTCCTTAATTTTTTATAGACACATCCAAACCGTATCACTGCATACACCTTCACATTCCATGATCTCTAGAGAAGTAGGTAGAAACTATAGGATAACTCAAACTACTACACCGTACGAAATGATTCCCTATAAATATTCCTTAACTTTGATGAAGTCCATAGAAATTGATATCATACATATGATATCTACAACCTCATACCTCAAAATCTAATTAGTGAACACCTTAGTATGAGAGTATCAACTCAACGAATCTATCTCGACTGTCGAGGTGACTCATAAAAGTCTCCAGGAGTTGAATCTCCAAAGGCTATCCTAATAGCAATAGGAAATTGAGAAGAACCTAGAATCTAATTCACATCCAATATCTTTGAGATTTTTTCTCCAGAGTGTAGAATTTCATACGTCCCTTCCATATAATGGTGGAGAAGGAAATCGACTGCATCCCTACTATTTTTTAGGAGATACTCAGGAGGGATCCTTCTATACACAATTTTCACCAGTGAATCATAGACTCAACTCCTTAGGAATATGATGAAGATATCACATTAAAAATACCATCCAAAACTATCTAGATCAGGAAACCTTGGATGAGGTATCATTAACAGTTGATGGTGATAAAATCTTAGAAGTAGGATTATATCCATGTTACTATCAATACCCAAGAAGTTCACTGGTATGTTACATTGAAAAATGAAGAGCTTCCTAAGAGGGATCCCAATCAAGAATATTGTTATCCAGACTTTGCGACTATGATTTTAATCAATATTATGACCCCATTTTCCTAGTCAAGAACATTAAAATGATTAATAAATAGGTGAAATAAAAACCCAGGAGTAGAAATCTGACCATGGAGATATTATATCCCTTGAGTGTCATCATAACATTTAGACAGTGGGTTAAGGATCCATTGGTTATTCTTCAAATACAGAAGGAAATTATGGCTATGAAGGTCCTCCTTATAACATCATATACAATAAATTTATAATTCCTACAAAGATTATATGTTGTGAAATTTTACAATTAATCACCATATCCAATATCTATGTAAGTCATATCTAGAACAATTATTATGCAGGTCCTCTCCATGGTTCTATAATATATAGATTTAAAGGTCTTTCCTAGAGAATATTCCATAAAGGTCCTCCCCACAACACTATATACAATAAATTTGGAGTTCCTTCCCACGAAACCAAAAATATCATCTATGAAGGTCCTACTCACTATTGAAAGAAAAATTTAATCAACTATATAGGTCCTTACTATGGTCATAAGAAACATAGGTATGGAGTTCCTATCTTGAAAAAGCACTGTAGAGTCCCCCCATGAAAATATGAATATTTTTCATGATGCTCCTCCTTAGGATGATAGTTGTGGTGGTTCCCCCACAAAATATATAGTTGAATCAATAAGGTGGTCATACTATTTAAAAATAATTAATAAATGGTAACAACATAGGTCCTCCATGTCAAAACTAATCTGATAACTCTGAAGGTTATCCCTATAGAACATGTTATAGCTTCCATTTTTTAATAAATAAAAGCAAATATTTGAACATCCTACCTATTGAATCTAATCCAAAACCCTAAAGGTGATCCCTAGGGTATATGTTGTAGATACTCTTTTTATAATAAAAAATACCCATTTTAAGTTCCACCATATAATGGAAATAAACAAATCAGAAACCATGGAGGCCCTCCCTTTGGAAACTAATTTAACAAACATGGATTCCCTCCTTAGGAGTGGCGTCATAAGAATCACCTTGACATTATCTTACACTTCATGATTCATCTTCCTTATTATGTGTGAATTTGATAAAATCCTTTAGGTAATCCCTCAAGATCACCTTATAAAAACTGATTTCAGAGGAGTATCTAGGTGAGTGAGAAATATTTCACAAGGGTTTCAATTCAAATAAATAATCTAAAAAAAATATCAAGGAGTATTGTGATCTATTACATAATATATATTCATGTGATGAAAAATCCCCCTACCACTCAGACATGGATGATAGTTTCATTCCCACTGTATGATTTTTGTCATTGAATGTTGTTGTTGTTATCCCCAAAAGATAACACATATCATGATAGTGACTTAAATGAATGTGATGATGAAGAATACATTAAAATGTGGTTTTCACTGAAATACATGAAGGTGAATGTCAGCAGAATCACAGGTGGAATCATTACTTGGGATCTTCTATTAACATATTGTTACTACATACTCGGAGAGATTAGACTAAAGAAAAAGGGAATGGTGTGGCTATATCCATAGACCAACCACTTTCCAAAGAAGTTTTTCCTCTCTCTGATGAGGAAAATATTCATCAATATGAAATTGAGAAGGAAAAGCTGAGGTGAATTAACATGGAATCACTCAGAGAAAATATACCAACTGATCAAGACTCCTAGTATATGGGAAATATATCTCCGCTTATGAAATCCCCTTATCAAGTTGGAATTTCTCAAAAAGAGAGTGTATAATCCGTTCATTTGACTAATCCAAGTTCTAGAAAAATAATCTTTTTGACCCTGATGTCATGGACTACTAATAATTTCATTCAATGGGGAAACAATGACCACTATTTCAAGATAGTTACCCCATGCTAACTAAATATGGTTATTAGAATTAAGAAAATGTTAGATGAACCTATTAGTAGTTTTCCACTACCTCCACTCAACCCTTGTCTTAGGAAACAATCCTACAAGACTCTTTAACTAAATTTATTCCATTATGACTCAAATAGAATCTATAGTTGGGTGATGTGAACCAGTGAATTTGGGGTGGACACCAACCTCAAAGAGGGTTGAATTGAATCATCCTACAATTATTTTTTGAATCCCACATTCTTCATATTTAATAGGATAAGAAAAAAAGATCATAATTTCACGCACTTCATGTATCAATATATACCCTTAATGGAATCTCCCATGAAATAAGAGGATAAAAAGATTAGGTTCTTCATACAAACTCTAAAATGACTAGGATTTACCTAGTATAGTAATATATTATCTAGACTAATCAATAATTTAAAATATCTTCAATGATAGTTCCTATATCAGTTCATATCTATGATGACGAAGAAGGTGGTCTCTGAGCTCTCAAATTACAAAAAAATATGAAAATAAGAGTGTCTTAGACTTCATCCTAGGTAGAAATGTTTAAGCTATTCAGTAAATATAAAGCTTCCCTAAGAGCAGATATTGGAGATACGGATAGAAAATAACTATAATTTTTTGGAAACACCACTCATTTCCATGAAGTATTCTAGTGGTTTCTAAGAGTTTGTATCCACAATACAATGATTGAAGGATGAAATTAAAAATTATAAATCCAAGTACAGGTCGAAACCATCAACATAAAGGATGAAACATGGTATATAAGATGTTTAAACCATTATTCTCAAACTAGAACCGATGAAAGATACAACCCCAAGACCACTCAATATTATGTGGTGCTTAATTATAAGCAACAATGGAAGAAATAATTAACTTTTTAATATGGGAATGAGGATAAAAATTTCACAAAATTTGAAGAATATAATAATATATTTTATTACTTTTTAGGGAACATGTTTTAGAGTTTTCATCACTTCCTTGGGGAAGAGGTTGGTTAAACTATTATAGATTACAATACCTAATAAAGAATGCTTGAATGAATACCCCAATTACTCCCCTTCCACAAAATACTAGGGAATAACATCCAATAATTCTCCATCATTAAATATATAATCAAAATTATGATTGAATCTATGTAGGTAAAATTGGTTAAACCACCAATGAAAGTGACCTATGAATTTTCTACCCTCATTGAAAGAGAAGGTGAGTGGTAGGAAGTCCTAGACATATGTGCACAAACATTTTATAGATTGATGTCTAGTAAATTGATTTGTTGGGATGGTCATAAATGAATAAAACATTCGTGATCCAAATTATCTCCATGATACCAAGGAAAACAACTCCATCATCACAACCTTACATGAGTCAACACAACCACCACCAGTGAAAAAAGGAAAATGAATAATATCAATTTATAGTACCCAATATGATCCATAATCTTTTGGATTTCTTAATTATATCACTAGGAGGATAGACACTACCCCACTAAATATAACCTCCATCTAATGAGTAGTCACAATATGGGTCTATCAATTCTATATATTAGGCATATCCCTTAACTGATTAGAAGGGTTAATATGTACTCATGATCAACATAAATAATTAGTGAAGAGGATATAAAGGTTGGGTAATATGAAATCATAGTGGAAAATTATGGTCTGGTATTGTTTTTGATGAAGCCATGTATGAAACTAAAAAATTAGAGAAATGAACTCCAATGATCCTAATAGGTACATCAGTATAATACTTTTAACCCAATTATATTGGATGGTTGACTAATAGATAGATAATTATCTAGTGTGATTTAAAACTTGTGATTGATAGTTCATTATAACCTATAGTTGTAAAATCCATCCCCCAATTCCACTCAAGGAAAAGATTCATCGATGTAGATGGATTTAGACCCTAAGCCTCAAATTGGGGAGTAAACATTTAACAGAAATCATAGACCCTTAATCTAAAATTTTGACATTTTGAAGCACATCACTATTGTTTCAACCATTCTATAAATCCTTGATTCCCTCTATATTTCAAAAAATATTAGGTAATCCATTATTGTGTCTCTTTTAATCCCTAAAGATTTCAATATTAAAGTTAATACCAATGAGGAATATCATACTAGGACTAGATTGGTTGAATTCCATATAGTCATTTCTTCGACTAAACAAGACCATGAAGATTATATACTTGATCATATTATTCCCTTGTACATATTTGAATATATCAATGATATCTACTCCCATGAATCCTTGGTTGATAATGGTTATGGAATAAACCTCATCCTGACATGATCCCTTTGAAATATCGACTATAGTAAATCTATCTTTTCTCCCTCTAACCTAAAAAATTCAAGTGAATGAAAAGAGTTAATAGCGGACCCTTAGTAGGATCAAATTGAAGACTAAGTTAAAATACATAAATTCAAAATTTAAATTCATAGTGGTACCTCAGGATAAAGATTTCAAGAAATTATTAGGAACACTATGGATTTATATGCGTGAAATAGTTCCTTTATAATATTACTAATATATGAAATACATTATTAATGGGAATTTTAGGGTGGTTTACGTTGATAATTTTCCTTATGAGTCCTATAAATCTCAATACATAGATATAAGACACTATAAAAGAGATTAGAACACACAGATGGTGAATAACGCCACTCAAATTACTGCCCCAATTGCATAGAAATCAACCCAATAAATCCATGGACTTAATGTTTTAGAAGACATCATAACTGGGGTGTGAATCATCATAGTGACATGAATTTCTTTCCTAGAATTACCACTTTCCAAAAGTGGGTAGCCTCTGCCACCATGGTTGGTGATGTTGGCTCCTTGATCAAAATGGGATGATGGAATTTTTATTCATCCTTCCATGAATTCCTCCATGGAGATCATCACCTAGTCCAGTTCTACCTCATGGATTAGATTCAGGTTCGTGAAACTCACTCCTAGTGTTATCTTAAGGTGGATGTTGGTTAATTACAATTCTTCCGTCTCAATAGGCTAGCAACCATTGGTCAGAGTAGATGGTGATGTCAAGAATGTATGGGAATCTATGGATGTTTGGCGCGATGTGCACCTATAAATTATTCTTATTTTGAAGTTAGATGCATCTCTTGTGTGAGACATCTTTGGAGTATAACCCAACTCATATCATATTAATCCATAGGTGGTCGACACATAATGAATAATTTTTATGAGTCTTCTTTACCTCAGGTATACCATGTTTATTGTATGCAGTAGGGATTATGGATTTGTTCACAAGTATAATTTCTTGTGGAGGTGGATGGGTAAAATGTTTAATGTCATATTGGGACTGGTTATAAATAGGTTTGACACCTTTTGGGGACAATTTGGGTGGTTGACTGTGTCCCTAGGGGGGAAATATATCAAACTCTGATGTTTTCAGTATTGAACCACAGGGAGGCATCCTATATACCCTATTTAAGAGATAGGGATCAAAACCCACATAGTTCTACATCATAATTTTAGTTTATGGGACATAACCGATCGATCTATTTTAACATCATATGATAATGATATTAGTGATGTGAATGGAGAGTCTATGGGGAATGTTGTAGGGATTACGTGTGGAAGCATCCCGATGGAAAAGGATCATCCCTTGGGGAGATGGTGTGGGGTTTACACATGGAAGCTATATAGACGCCAGTAGGTGCATCAATATTGTGAATGAGGCTTATGCATGGGAGAGGAGAGTCTATAAGGAATGTTTTGGGGATTAAATGTGGACGCATCCCAATGGAAAATGATCATTCCTTGGGGAGTTTGTGTGGGGCTTACTCATGGATTCTACATAGATGCACGCCAGTAGGAGCATCAAGAGTGTGAATGAGGCTTATGCATGGGAGATTCCCATGTGGATAAGGGTATCATCTCATGTATATCACATAAGGTATCACATGATTGTTTAATGAGGAATATTGTTCTTATGACATAGGGTATCCCAAGTTTGATGCATAAGGTAAGGTTATATTTTAACAATATTTGAAAGGATGTGGTGTGATGGTCTTATGTATTGATATTCCCATACTTTCTTCATCAAGTTGAGTGAAGAGGGAATCCTATGTTCCTTGAATATGGTAAGTTTAAAGTTTACCTTCATGTGAAAGGATGTGGTGTGTGGGGATTATGCATTGATCATTCCATCCTTTCTTCCTCATGTTATGCCAAGAGGGCATCCCATGTTCCAAGTATAAGGTAAGGTTGTTGTTTAACATCATGTTAAAGGACATGGTGTACATGGATTATACATTGAGATGACCATACTTTCTTCCTCATATTTGGTTAGGAGGGAATCTTGACCTGCCCATGTGTTGAGGAATATGATTGGGGATTACACCTAATGGGGAAACCCATGGGGGCTATTTGGGAGCAGTGGGGATACATGTGAAAATTTCACTATAGGGTTTCCCGTTCATCTTCCTCATGTAGGATAATGAGGGGACCTCAACTTGATGATGGGTTTGAGGATATGATATGGGATTACATATGAGATAGATTCCCATAGTGGATGTCTAGTGGTCATCTCTTGACCATTATATGAGGCATGTCAATACAAAAAATTCTAATTAGCATCATTTTTTCATTGAAGATGTTTTAAAATATCACTAATTGATTTACTGATGTTTATAAAAAATATCACTAAATGAGGTGTCAGTAATTTAGAAAAGTTTTTAAATATCAATAATTTAGTTATTTTTATAAACATCACCAATTTGTGATGCTTATAAAAATTTCCATTTAGAGATTTTTTTAAACGTCTCTATTTAGTGACTTCTTATTTAGAAATTCTTCTAAAAAGGATTGGTAAATAAATGTCTCTATTTAGAGACACATCATTTATCAATGTTTCTAAGAATGATCAGTAAATAAATTTTGTTAAAATAGTGATTCTTATAAAAATAATTAAATTAGAAATTTTTAAAAACATTTATATTTAGAGATACTTCATTTACTAACGTTTTTTAGAAATGTCGGTAAATAAAAGACTATTTACCGACGTTTTAAAAAAACATCAGAATTTTTTTCACAATTTTTTTCTAATATTTTCATGAGCTCATATTCTATTATTTTTAAAAAACATTATTATTATTTTTTTATTTTTTATTTTTCTGTATTTGTTTGATATTAGATTTTTTAGAATAAAAAATATAAACCACTCCATGCTGCCTTACCCCACTCACCCCTCTATTTCCTTAACCCACCTATAAACTTATCACCCCTCTCATACACCACCTCACTCTGCCATTGTAATATCCTATATTTTTAAAGGAAACACTATGTTTAATAGCATGCAAGATACACCACATCGAACTTAAGCAATCAACTAAATTTTTATAATTTAAATATGACCGTTATAAATTAGCCATTAAATTGGGAAGTATGAATATGAATAATTTATTTTAAAATCAATATATATATTGTAATCAATAAAAATATTTTGTTAAATGATCCTAAAATAAAAACATAATTTTTAGTAAATTCATTTTAATATTAGGAAATCTGTTTTCTTCAAAAATGATTTTTATTTATTTTTATGAATTAATTTTATAATTGATTTCTTAAAGTTTTAGAAAATGTATTTTATAAAATTAATCTAATTTTTGAAATCATAATATCAAAATTAGTGTGTGGTGAAATATTTAGAATTTTCTGAAAAAATTAAATTTTTGGTGAATAGTAAAAAATATTGTTTTTTATGAAATACAATATATTTTGTGATATCATAAAGACATAATTATGTTATAAATATCTATTAAAATTATATAATGAATAAATTATGATATTATTATACATATATTATTCAAAAATAATTCATAACATGTAAATTATAATTTATTTTATAATAAATATGAAAATCATTTTTAGTGCTAAAGTAGTGCCTACACAACATTGAAAATATCGAATTTGGTTTTTTATAGATAATAATTAAAAGAAAAAAGGTATTTTAATTATTTTTTATTAAATATTATCTATAAGCAATTATTTTTGATAATATTTTAAAGTTTTTTAGTTATATAACAAGAATCTTACACAAATGTTTGTTTAACGCAAGTGTAAGGCAAGAAAAGTCAAATTAACAAATTAAACAAGTTTTCTTGATATGAATGTGAATAAATTTACATAATTAATGAATAAAAATGACTATATTGAGATTAATTTATTTATTATTATGATAGTAATTTATTTTTAATTTTTATATAAGAAATAATTTCTCTTAATCCTTATGCAATACTGACACAGTGCTTGTGAAAGAAAAAGAAAAATCATTAAAAGGATTTTAATTAAAATTATAAGAACCATTAAATGACTCAAAAATTTTCCCAACTCTTTTTGGATGAGTAAATTTCGAACATAATAATCCACGGGTCTAATTTAGGACTTTTTTGATCTAATTGGTTGACATTAATTCCCTTATAGTATTATATTTAAAATAAATTCAAACTGTTCACACAATGGTTTTTAATCAGTACAAAATTTTTAATATATGGTTTTCTAGAAGAGATGTTCGAACATAAATAATATTTTAAATTATAATATATATATATATATTCATCATGGTAATTTATTTTTAATTTTTAGGAATTAAATAATTACCTTAAATGTTTTCACAATAATGATGAAATAATTATTTAATTAATTGATAAATTAATAATATTATTTTAATTAAAATGATAATAACTATTAAATTACCCAAAAAAATTGTCTAAATTTGATTGTATAAGAATTTTTTTTCCATAATAATTAAGTGTTCATATTTATTACCATTTATCTCTATTAAGAAGTGGCTGTGACCTTTATTGTATTTTATTTAACTAAATTTCAAACATGTCATTCTCATGTTTTCAATAAGTATAAGATCTATAATATGGTGTTATATTAAAGATATGTTTGAATATAAATATTATTTGGAATAAAATATTTATCTATGTAATATTAATTTATTTTTAATTTTTACAGAGGAAATAATTACCTTAAATAATTACACAATAATGATGAAGTAATTATTCAAATAATAGGAAAGTAAAATTAATTATATTAGAAATATTAAAAGTAATATAATTTAAATTAATTAAGGTGATAAATTAATTTTATAGGTTAATATGACATATTAGGGACGTATCAAAAGTATTTTCTGAAATATATCTTATTATCTTGACATTATTAATGTCAAAGTAATAAATAGTGTCAAAATTATCAATAATGATATTTTAGAAATATAATATTTTTTTAAAGTATTTAAAAATAACAAAATATAAATAATTACAATGGGGATAAGTTATAATCTAAAATTTCATACCTTATTCATTTATATTACATTTGTAAGTATTTTTCCCTAGGATGGTCATAATATATTTTAATATTTTGATAAATTCCTAAAGTTACCCTCACCTCAATTATAAAAGGGAACCTCTTATTATCAATCTTGCACACTTCGAATCCATTTTGGTTTGAAAAATATCTACTCAAATCCTTCTTAGAATCACTCCCCTCATTATAGAGGCCTTAGTTTAGGCATAAAACCATCCTTGGTGGTCTTAAGTTGTAAAAAGAAGGACTTTTTCAGAAGAAAAGGAATATAGAGAACGCACATGACCAATCAGACTCAAGGTAAGATACTCTTTTACTAAAAACCATTATTTTAAATGTTTTAATGATTTATTTTCTAAAGCATTGTTTTTAATGTCCATTTTTAAAATTATTTATATATATATGGATATGAATGTTTTAAAATGTAATTTTTTTATTTTCTCTCAAATTATTTGAAAAAGGAATCCTTTATGTTTTTATGTAAAGTAGTTTATTTTAAAAAACACCTCCTATAACTTTTTAAAAAGCTCAAAAGAAATGTTTTTTTAATATTTTTGTCATTAATGATATTTCTTGCTTTTATGATGATTTAATTATTTAATGTTTCCTTTATAAAATTTCACAGTTATTTTAAAAGTAAATTGATAACTTATTATGTTCCCGATTTTTATATTTTAAAAGTTATTTCTACAATAAAAGGGTATTTTGATATCCAAAATTATTTTAATCCAGGGTTTAAAAGAGTTTTCAAGGGTTTTATTCATGATTTTTTCCTTGTAAATTATATAATATGGATTTTCTTAGAAATAATTATGTGATACGATTATAGCTTATATAATGTGTGAAACTAGATAATGATCCAATACATTGGGTAATGATTTTTTCCTTTATAGAATTATATTATAAGTTAACCAATTGGTTATTTCAAATTGTAAGGTTTTTTTATAAGGGTTATATAGGGGTTCTATTATGATGATGTCCCAAGGCTTTAACATAAATTTTATGTTCTTTCTAATGAGTTTACATGGAAATCATTATATTTCAAAAAGGTAAGATATTTATATTTTTGAAATGATTATTCCCTTTTTAGGGTAAAAAGGTATGTTTTTATGAAAAATTTTTATGTGTTTTCGTTGAACTAATTATTTCCTTTATTTTCTATCCATTTCTAATATTTTTTGTGCTCATTCCATGTTTTAAAATTATTTTCACAGGGTTTATGGAAGATTTGGGACAAGGATAAGATCAATAAGAAATTTTAAATATTTTCCATAATGAAAAACCTTTCTTTTATTTTAATTAATTTTTAATAGGAAAAAAGGATACTATGTATAAGTGTATACTAATAATTTTTGGGTTTAATTTTTAAGAGTTAATCCTAATTTTCTAAAAATATAAACCTAAAATATATTTGGGAATATAAAAAAGTGAATTATAGTTCAAAAACACTAGAATATGTAATGATTAAGACTAAGTCCTTATAACTGGTATTAGAGTAGGTTTTAGATAAATTTTGATATTATTATGTCTTATTAAGAGTTATAAATAAAATTATAGATTTATAATTTTAAGGTTGATCATAAAATCAATGTCTCAGGAACCCATTTTTAGGATTTATGTTATAAAATTTCAAGGTGACTAATGGTATATATGGAGACATTTATTTTTTGAGGTAATTATTGGTTATTACATTTTGATATGTAAAATTAAATGTATGAGATAAAATTTGTGGTCAAAACATTAATTTAATGCTAAATATATTAAGGTTATTTTTTAGGATGTTTCTCAAATTTCTAGGAATGTTATAAGAATTTTCATATTAAGAAAATTACAACTCGCAAGTTGGGTGACAACCCATCATGTCCGAAAAGACCGTGAGAATTGAACCCACAACTGAAGGGAGACAAGGGTGTAGTGACAACCATTGACCTATGTGATTTCTTAGTTAGTATAAAATAGTTTTTCTTTATTTAAACTATATGATGGATTAAAAATAAATTTTATTTTGGGAACATATTTTTTATTGAATAGATAACCATGAGATTTCAAAGTGATTTGGTGATTATGTGATTAATGTTATTTTGGAATATGTTCACTATTTTGGGGACCCTATCTTATTTAGGTAAACATATTACTATGAGATGTTATTTGAATTATAATGGTTGATTTATATCCCAAAAGAAAATATGGTTTTATTGTGAAGATATGGTGATTCGGGTTACTTGTATAAATGATTAACATATCTTGGAAGTATAACCTTATTATTTTTTGGGTTTTAATCTTATTCTATAATATTTTGGAGGAATTTAAAGGGTAATTATTTTTTGAATGATCCATGTTGAACTTTGGGAATTACTATTTCATTTTTGAGATTAAAGTAGTTTTTTCATAATATAAAGGACTATTATTTTTTAGATAGTTATATTATATTGTACTAACATTTTTTGTTTTGGTTAGTTTCTAAATGTATTAGGAATATATAGTTATAGTTTTATGGATTTTATGATCCATAGAAGTTGATTATAATGATCCAGGAATGAAAAATCCATACTCATCATTTGAAGAAAAATGATGAGTTGTGGTGTAAATTATTATTTTTAAGTGAGTAAATTTCCACATTTTCTTAGACTAGGAAGTAAATCTATGTTAAAATAAGAACCTTTATCCATCTAATTTTCTTACCTATAAATCAATGACCTTCTAACCCATCACATATTTATGGTTTTGTGATGGTTAACTTTATGATGATCATTTTATTTATCACTTCACATCATAATTTCATAGTTAGAATTCCCTTCCATGTCCATATTTCTATTTTCCACTAATTGTTTTCTAATCGGAATCCAAGTTTGGTGGTAACCTTTTTTTTTTCATTTCTCAATTTTAAGAAGATATTTTATTGACCTTTTTTTGATGCGGGATTTCAATAAAGGTATTTTGAAAATTCAAAACATGGTTACCAAGCCTGAATTCAAAATTGAGAGGTAGAAATTTCCAAAGGTTGGGGGAGAATAAAAAATTATGAGTTTTTTTAATGGAAACACTATACTATATAACATACAAGATACATCACATAGAGCTTAAATGAACAACTGAATATTATTATTTAAAAGTGACTATTATAAATTAGCCTTTAAATTTGTGGGTATGAATAAGAATAATATATTTATGAAATAAATATATCGATAATTCTCAATATAAATATATTGGTAAATGATCATAAAATATTAACATAATTTTTAGTAAAGTTATTTTAATCTTCAAAAATACGCTTTCTTCAAAAATGATTTTTATTGTTTTTATGAATAAATATTATAATTAATTTATGTATGTTTTAGAAAATTTATTTGATAAAATTAATTTATTTTTTAAAATCAAAATATAAAAATTAGTCTATGGTGAAACTTTGAAAATTTTCTAAAAAAGTTATTTTTTCGATGAGTAGTAAAAAATATAGTTATTTATAAAATATGATATCTTTTTGGATATCTTTAAGAAATAATTATGATATAAAAATTTATTAAAAATAAGGAATGGATAAATTATGATAATATTTTATTAATATTTTAGAAAAATAATTCATAACATTTAAATTATAATTTATTTTATGATAAATATGAAAATCATTTTCAGTGTCGATGCGGTGCCTATGCGACATTAGAAAAGTAAAATTTGGTGCCTTATAGATAATAATTGAGATCCAAAAAGTATTTTAAATTTTTTTATTAAATAATATGTATTAATGAAAATTTTGAATGATAGAGTTGAATTTTAGAGTTATATAATAGAAATATTTTACAAATGATTGTGCAATGCTTGCGCAAGGCATGGAAAGTCAAATTAACAAATTAAATTAATTTTCATGACATAGATATGAATAAATATACATAATTAATGAATAAAAATGATTATATTGATCCAAATTAATTTATTTTTATCATAGTAATTTATTTTTTATTTTCATATAATAAATAATTCCCTTTAATTCTTATGCAATACTAACGTAGTGCTTGTGTAGGTGAAAGAAAAATTAGTAAAATGATTTTAATTAAAATTATAATACCCATTAAATGATCAAAAAATTTGAATAACATTAATAGATGAGTAATTTTAGAACATAATCATCCATGGTTCAAATTTAGGGTTTTTTGGATCTTCTTGGTTGACATTAAGTCCCTTATAGTATTGTATTTAAAAGAAAGTCAAACTATTCATACTATAGTTTTTATTAGTATAAAATCTTTAATGTATGGTTTTCTAGATGATATGTTTGAACATAAATAGTATTTTGATAATATATATATATATATATTCTTCATGGTAATATATCTCTAATTTTAAGGAAATAAATAATTACCTTAAAGGCTTTCACAAAAACGACACAATAATTATTTAATTAATGAAAAAATCAATAAAATAATTTTAGTTAAACTGAAAAGAACCACTAAATTACACAAACACTTGAATTAATTTTATTTAATGAGTAATTTTTTTCAATAATCATTCAAGGTTCGTATTTATGACCATTGTTTTTCCATTAGGAAGTTTTTATGACCCTTATAGTATTTTATTTAATTAAAAGTCAAACATTTTGTACTCATGTTTTCAATAAGTATAATATTTCTAATATGGTTTCATATGGAAGATATGTTCAAATATATATAGTATCTGAAAAGATAAAATTTCTATATTCTTTATAGTAATTTATTTTTAAATTTTAGTGAAGAAATAATTAACTTAAATAATTACAAAATGATGATGATGTAATTATTCAATTAATGGAGAAGTCAAGTTAAATATATTAAAAATATTAAAGGCAATATAATTTGAATTAATTAAGCTGACCCATGAATTTATTATATGAATATGACATATTAGGGATGTATTAAAAGTCTTGTTTTGAATATATCTTATTATCCAAATATTATTAATGTCAAATTAATAAATAGTGTCAAAATTGACAATAATGACATTTTATGAATATAATATTTTATTAAATTATTTAACAATCAAAAAAATAATATATAATTACAATGAGGATAACATATGGTTGGAAATTTCATCCCCTATTCATTTAAAGGCCATTTTTAAGTTCTTGTCTTTAGAATAGTCTTAATATATTTTAATATTTTAAGAAATTTATAAAGTGTCTCTCACCTCAATTATAAAAGTAAACCTCTTATTCTCAATCTATAACACTTAAAAACCATTTTAGTTTAGCCAAGATCTACTCAAATGATTTATTATAATACCTCACCTCATTCAAGAGGCCTTATTTTAGGCAGAACACCATTTTTAGAGGTCTTAATGTGTTAAGCAAAGGATTTTTTCCAAAGAAGATGAAGATAACGAATGTACATGACGAATCAGACTCATGATAAGTGACTCTTTAACTAAAAAACATAATTTTAAATGTTTTAAGGATTTATTTTCTAAATATTTCAATCTCTAGTCCATTATTTTAAATTAATTATTATATATATGGATATTAATGTTTTAAAATGGACAGTTTATAATTTCTCTCAAATGTTTTGAAAAAGGAATCTTTTATGGTTTTATGTAAAGGAATTTATTTTAACATTCCTCTTTTAAAGATCCTATTTCAGATATTTTTACAAAGGTAAAAAATATATTTTTAACAAATATGACATGAATGAAATTTCCCACTTTCATGAATTAATGTTTACTTTATAAAATTTCATAGCACTTTTGAAAGAAAATTGTTTCCTTATTATGTGTGTGATTTTAATATTTTAAAAGATATTGCTATTATAAAAGGGTATTTTGATATCTGAAAGTGTTTTACTCAAGGGTTTAAAATTTTTTTCCAGGGTTTTATTCATAATTTGGTCATTGAACATTATAAAATATGGGTACACCTAGATAGCGTTGGGTGAACCCATTTTATCTTATATGATGGGTGCGCCTAGATAGTGCTCCAATGCATTGGATAATGATTTTGTTCTCCAGATAATTGTATTGGATGTTGGTCGTATGGTTATTCCAAATTGTAAGGGTTTTTATAAGGGTTCTGTAAGGGCCCTATGATGATGATTTCCTAAGGTACCAACATGACTTTTATATGCTTTATAATGAGTTGAAATAGAAATCATTTGATTTTAAAAAGGTAAGATAATTATCTTCTTGAAAATATTAATCCCTTTTCAGGGTAAAAGTATGTTTTTATGAAATTTTTTTTATAGTATTTCACTATACTAATGGTTTAATTTCTTTTATATCACTTAATGATCATTTTTGTTATCATCCCATGTTTAAAAATGTTTTTTCATAGGGATTAAGGAGGTGTTGGGAAAAGGATGAGATAAATTGAAAATTGCAAACATTTTTCATAAAGAGAAACCGTGTTTTATAGAAAAAATGGATACTAAGTATAGGTGTACACTTGTAATGTATGGATTTACTTTGTTAGGGTTTGGAATAATTTTCTAAAAAACCAAACCTAAAAGATATTTTGTAATATAGGAAAGTGAATTCTAGTTCAAAAAACAATAGAATATGTAATGATTAAGGTTGAGTCCTTATAACCGCACCCCTCTAGTACTCAAAGTACACACGTATGCCCATCTCAATAGAGAGGATCACCCCTACAGTACTGCAGGCACACAATCACGACCAGAATAATAGATATGATCACCCACTCACCCCTCCAGTACTGCAGGAACACACAAATTCCCAGCCTAGTAGAAGAGATAACCCGCTCACCTCCCCATCCCTCATCCCGTACCTCACCCAACTCACCCCTCCCGTATGCCACCTCACTCTGCCTCATCCCTCTCGAGTATTGTGAGCACACATGGTCACCTATCCTAGCAGATAGGATAATAACGTACACCCCTCCAGTACCCCGTAGGATGGATTCCTCACCACCAGTACCAGGGGAACACACGCTGAAAATCAACTTTCCTTGGGAATCGAAGGTAGAACCAATTTCCTCCAACTCAAACTCCAAACTAACTCCCCTATACAAGTCACATGTATGTTAATATATTATTTTTTTATTTATATATATAAATATACTTCCATATCTAAAATTTTAAGATATTATATATAAATATTAATATACATATATTATATATATATATGTGTGTGTTTGAATTATATATATATGTTTATATTTTATATTTTATGTATATATATATTATATTATATTATATTTATATATGTTTATAATATTATATATATATATATGTTTATATTTTACATATATGATAATATATTATATTATATATATATGTTTATATTATATATATATGTGTGTGTGTGTGTGTGTTTATACTATATAAATATATATGTTTATATTTTATGGTTATATGTATATATGTATATATTTAATATTTTTTATTTTATAGATATAAGTGTTTAGATTTTGTATATATATATATTATATATATATATAAACATATAAATATATATTTTAATAATAAAAGTTTTTTATATATGTTTATATATATTTTTATATTATATATATATATTATGTTTATATTAATATATATATATATATGTTTATTTATGTGTGTGTATGAATATATATGTGTATGTGTAAATATATATATAATTATATATATATATATATATAGATTTTAGTATTTAAAATATTAATATATATATATATATATATATTTGTGAACATATAATAATATATATATATATATATATGTTTATATTTTACACATATGTCCATATATTAAATTAAATTAAATATATATATATATTATGTTTATATATATTTAATATTTTATGTTTATTTATATGTTTATATTATATATATATATATGTTTATATTATATATATATGTTTATATATATATATGTATATATATATATAACACCCCAACATTTTATGGTATGTTTCTCTTAAGTAATTTCAATTCATTAGATAACCTATATTGCATAAAGCACTGAGTCTCTTTGAAACAACACTTGGCTATTTATAGGATATAGTCATAACCTAGCCATCAAACTTAAATTTTCCACTTCTGTGTTTTAAATTTCAAAAAACGGACATACACAGTTGTGATCAGGATGATATTTGGAGTCTGATAGAATCAAATTAATTTTATATGAATAGTAACTTACCCTTTTGAATAGTAACTTACCCATATGAATAGAAAGATAACCTTATTAACAGTAATATGACCCTTATGAATGACAACCTTACCCATGAAAGTATAAATAAAATTTAGACACCTTAAAAATGAAGATGAATATTTTAAGTGTGGGTATTTTTCGATTAAATGGTGATTTTAATTAAAAATTAAATTACACATATTTAGAAAATTATTTTTGAAAAGTGGAGTTCATTTTTAGATTCCACTCCTTGGAAAATGGTTAGGGTAAATTTTTGATATTTTACTGAAATACTTGAATTTTTTGTGAATAGTAAAATACATTAATTTACCGTATCAATACATTATAATTTAAATCGACTATTCCTAACATCATGAGTGATGTAAGAACCCAAATATCAAAATATTATGCACTTATTAATGTTTTATGTCATGTAATCATCACTATTTCTTTTCTTAGAGAAAAATAATAAACTAATGATTAAAATATTAAGAAACCCCCCTCCCCTCAACTATATAAACAAATACTCACCCCCTCTTCCTCTCACAATACTCAAGTTTTGATCCCTACCTACGTTCTTCAAAATAGACTTCCCAAGCCCTCCTCTCATGTTTAATACCTTCTAGTCTCACCAAAATTCCAAAAAAGGCCTTAAGGAGATTCTCATGGAGGAGTACTCAAGAGGTGAACCTCTCTTCCATTTTCATTCAACTTCTTTTAGAAGTTCCATTCTTTTGTCGCTCTATCATCACCTCCCCTCATCAAAATTCTATGATTATTCTTGTACCTTAAATTAACTTAAATTTTGTTATTATAATGAAATATTTCATCATCATCTCCCTTTTCCCCCTCCTCTTATACTAAAAATGAAAACACTATCTGAGATGTGTTAATTTATCACATTCAAGGAAAATGAGTTTTAAATTTCTATTAATATATTCAAGACTAGTTCTGAAACCTTTATAATTATTGAACCAAATAAGAATATATGTATTTTATCTTATTTAATGTTCTGTAATCCTTGTACACTCATCATATAAAATAATAATATGAAACAAGCTCGTTATGCACAAAACCACCAAGTTAATCAAATCATTTATCATTAACTTTTATCTAATGAGTCATCCTCATGGTATATAAAAAAATCATTATAAGATCATTTATATATATTTAATTTAACTAATAATATATATTAACAATTTTTTATGTTTAACCACATTTCAAACAAACATCCATTCATGAATAGAAGTAAACCGATCATGAAAACCAAGGAAGAAAATGCTTCCAAAACAATAAAATTGGACCTATTAAACCCATCAAGAAGGCCATGAATGAACCTAATAAGGTTAAAATAAATAAATTAAAAGTATACAAGGTTCTGGAATTATTAATTAATGAAGCTAAATTTTATTATTTAGCTCATTAAGATCAAACGAAGAACACATTCGGGCATAAGTTAAGGGGTTTCTCATCTCACTTTTATTTCCATGAGATTTCCATTGTTTGCCACCTATTTCTAGTATGTGGTTTATTTTTTCTGAAATTTGATATATAATATCTTGATTCTTTTAATATTCGTGGTATTTTGTGACTCACTTGATGAATATTAATTCGATTGATTACAATATTGTAACAGATATAGTTTCGGTTTTCATTTCATTGTGATTTACTTAGTCTTGTGCACCTAATCATTCTTATGTTGTGTACCTATGGTAGCTTTGAGATAATTTTTCATTTGAAATTATAATTCTATTAAATATCCATTTTTATCTATCATGGATATGATTATTTCCATATTCTGTATACCATTTCACATACGGGGTTTATTTTGAATGTTATTTTAACTATGGAAATATTGTTGAATCCGTATCCTCTACTCAAAATGGATATCATGAAGGAATATTTTTTTTTTGTATTAAATATTTTTCTAAATAATTATTTAAACCTTAAGTGATATGTGTGGCCCACTATATCCCCTCGATGCATCGAGAGGTCTCTTGAGAAAAATCTGTTGGCGACAAAGCCTTTGAGTTTGTTTCCAAAACAGAATCAGATAGGTATCTACCCATAAACTTAAACCATTTTGGAGGTATGGTGGTATCATGTGCTATATACATGATGTCAAATTAATAAGCATTCTATTTTTTCATTTTTAGTAATTATTATCCACGATGTTTTCTCTATGACAAAATCTATGGATGCAGTATCATTCTTTATTTATTAATGATGCATGTTTTTCATTTATTCACCATTCTATATTGACAATGCCAATTTGATTATGATTCAATTATTATTGATTCATGATTATTCTATTTTTAACCCTTATAGATCATTTGAGCTGAACCCTTTCATTTGTTTACTTTCAAAAGGTTATGAAAAGAAGACCATTTATTGAATTCTCGTGGAAGCAATTTATTAGTTTTTGTTATGTATTGTATTTTTTTAGCAATTTATTAGTTTTTGTTATGTATTGTATTTTTTTACCTTTCCTATTGTAATATGAGTTAAATGTTTGTATCTAGTTTCTTCAATACCACTAAACTGATCGTTACTTCAATATTTCATTCATTGTAATCATTCCAATGTAATAAGTATTACACCGACTCTGCGTTTCTAGGGTCGGGGCATTATAGTTGGTATCATAGGAAGTTTAGTAGAAATCATGGAAACTAAATTTATGAAACATAGTTTATATGAAATAACCTTAAGTTATACTTTGTGGATAATTATAGAAGAATATTCTATAATTTTGGTAAAGTAGAGATTATGTGGGTATTCCTAGAAAATATATCCTTTTCTGGATACTACAAGTAGATGTGGTTCTAGCATAAAAGTACCTAAGAGTAACAACTCCAAAAAGGAGTTTTGGGCTTGACCCGAGGTATCCTGGTACATGAAAATGAGACTTACTGCAAACCTAGTTTGACACTCCCAGGGGATATGATTAGGATAATTCACATTTTCTTTACAAACTATTATGAAGGCTTTAAAAGTAAATAGAAACAATGTTTATGATAATGAGATTAGTCGTGCATATATTTTCAGATTTTGTTAAGTGTTTTCTACTTATAAATTATGAATTATGACCTAATTTAGTGTGTTCCATTGTTTAGTGATGGTTCCTAATGGAAGAAGGATAATCAATACCCATAGACAAAGTAGGTATTTCCTCACTAAGAAAGTCAACAGAGTATATGTTGGAGAATATTAGATCATGACCATATTGAGAAAACTTACCCAGGCTGTGATAAATAGATCTTCTACACCTGTACTAAATCATTTCATACAATAGAAGCCCCCATATTTTAGAAGGACTACTAATCCAATGGTAGCTGAGTAGTGGATCAAGTCCCTTGAAAAGATATTTCTGGAATTAAGATGCAATAAAATTGAAAAGGTAGTACTGGCAGTATATTTCCTCAAGGGTGATGCTGATCAATGGTGGTCCTTGATCCAAAATACTGCGAAGGAAGAGAAAATAAAAGATATGGAGTGTAAAAATTTTATGGAAATATTCATCGACCAATACTTCCCTCATGAACAACAAATTGAAATGAAGAGGAAATTCCTTAGCCTAAAGAAAAGGGAATAAGAGAGTGTTATGTATTATGAGTTTACCTACACAAGATTATCCAGGTATGCTCTAGATTATGTATGTGATTCAGAAGACAAGATTGATCATTTATTTGAAGATATTAAGCCAAGTCTTCAAAGGGAACTGGCTTCTCAAACATTTTCATCATATGATGAAATTGTGTTAAGTTCCATAAAAATAGAGAATTATTTTTCTAAATAAAATTTGTTAAAGGGAAATAAAGATAATAAGATTAATTCTAATAACCAAGGAAAATGTGAATTGAAATGAATAATAAGGGAATGAAGAAATTTCCATTTTGTGAGAACTGTGGAAATAATCATCTTGGGAAATGCTTGAAAGGCATGTCAGTTTTCTGTAAGTGTGTAGAAAAGAGTCATCGATCTAGTGAATTAAATGGGAAGAGATAATTAAATGATATTCAATGCTACAGTTATAGGGATATGGGACACTATGAACATGAGTTTCCTAAATGCCAAGGAAACTTGCCTTAGGAAAGGCCACGAGATCAAGGGAAAGATTATACGATTACAACTGCAGAGGTTGAAGTTCCTAATGACGTGGTGGAAGGTACATTAATTATTTCCTAAAACTAATCCAATGTTTTATTTTATTATGGATCATCACATTCATTTATATCTTCCCCATTTCCATGAAAATTAGACATGTACAATTTGATTTAATAAAGGATTTTTCAGTCAAAACTTTTAGGGGGATGTATCCTTACAAAAAAGATGTGTCAATCATTCCCCCTCATGACACATAAACATGATTTAGTTTCTAACCTTATCGTCATACCAATTATTGAATTAGATATAATTATTGGTTAGAATTGGCTATCAAATTATAATACGAAGATCTATTACAAGAAGAAGGAAGTTACATTTTTTTAGAATGGTTTAGAATCCCTTATCTTTAGAGAAGAAACATCACCATTTGATTTTTATCTAGATCTACCCCTAGTATCTCTACTGAATACAATTATTAGAGATGAGGAGAAAAAAATATCTATAGGTGAGGAAATAAATCTTTAAATTGAATATGTACCTATTGTGTAAGAATACATTTATGTATTTCTAAAAGATTTACCAGGACATCCTTCAGAGTGGGAAGTTGAGTTCTCTATTGATCTAATTCCTAGTGCAAGACCTATATCAATGAATCCCTATAGAATGGCCACTGTGGAATTAGTGGATCTAAACAAACAACTAGAGTAATTGAGTGACAAAGAATTTATTTTACCTACTGTTTCTCCATGGGGAGCCCCTGTCCTCTTCATTAAGAAGAAAGATGGATCCATGAGGCTATGCATTGATTATAGGGAAATAAATGCTATTTCAATAAATAAAAAAGTATCCTATGCCACACATTGATGATTTATTCGATCAAATTCATGGAGCCTAATATTTTTTGAAGATTGAACTTTGATTTGGATATCATCATCTATGTGTGAGGAAAGAAGATATTCCAAAGAAAACATTTTGAACCAGGTATGGGCATTACGAGTTTACAACAATACCTTTTACACTTACTAATGCACCCTCTGTTTTAATGGATCTAATGGAAAGATTTTTTAGGAATATCTTGATAATTGTTTTGTAGTATTTATTTATGATATCATGGTATACTACAAAATCTAAAAATACCATAATAATAACTTGAGGATTATTCTAAAAACTCTTAGAAGAAATGAATTATATGGAATGTTTACAAAGTATGAATTTTGGCTTCAATAAATTTCTTTTCTTGGCCATATTGTCTCTAAATATGGAATATTAGTTGATCCTATGAAAAGAAAGAAAATAAAATAACGGAACACGCCAATGAATACAACCAAGGTACATAGTTTTATTGTCTTAGTAGGTTACTATCGACATTTCATTCAGAATTTCACCTGACTAGTTTACCTACTAACCAAGATCACACGTAAATGGGTTAAGTTTGTATGGATGGAAGAATGTACAAAATGTATTGAATAATTTAAAAAAATGATTGGTCAATGCTCTAATTTTTATTCTTCCATATGGAAATGATATATTTGTGTTATACAATGATACATCAAATAATGGACTGGGTTTTATCTTCATGCAATATGATAAAATTATTGCTTATGCATCAAGGAATTTGAAGACTCATGAGAAAAAATATCCAACTCATGATCTTGAGTTAGCATCCAAAATCGTTTCTCTAAAAATATTGAGACATTATCTCTATGGTGAAAGATGTGAGATATATACAGATCACAATAGTTTGGAATACATTTTTCCACAAAAAGAACTCAACATGAGGCAAAGAAGATGGATCTAGTTACTCAAAGATTATGATTGTTTAATACACTACCATCCAAGAAAGGAAAATAAGGTGGTAGATTCATTAAGAAGAAAAGATCATGGGCTTATGACCCAAATGAGATTAATAGAGATCCTATATTCATGTATCTACTATAGATGAATATGGGAATTGTTATAGAAGGGAAAAATCTTTCCTCTTTCAAATTATTGCTAAACCATCTTTACCCGAGAAGATAAAAATCTCTCAATCCGATGATGATAATCTACTAAAGAAAATTAAAGCTATTAAGGATGGAAGATTGGCAGACTTTGTATATGTGGATAGAGTTCTAAAATTTGGGAAGAGGTTGTGTGTTCCATCAGTACCTGATCTAAAAATGGAACTATTAAATGATGCTCATAGTTCAAATTTCTCTATAAACCATAATAACACTAATATGTATACATATATGAAGGAACATTTTTGGTGGGATAACATGAAGAGAAAAATTGTTGACTATGTGTCAAGGTGTCTAGTTTTTCAATAAGTGAAGGCTGAGAGACAATATTCTAGAGGGTTCATGAAACCTCTACGTATTCTTATGTGTAAGTGCGATGAAATAATGATGGAATTTTTCACAGGACTACCAAGGACACCTAAAAGGAATGATGAAATATGGGTAATTTTTGATCATCTCACAAAATTGGCACATTAATTTACTATAATAGAGGATTTAACACTTGATCCCCTGATGATAATTTATATTAATGAATTTTTAAGACTTCATGGTGAACCTCTATCGATTGTATCTGATTAATATCCCAATTTATATCAAAATTCTAGAAAATTATATAGAAGTATTTGGATACTGAGCTTCATATGAGTACTGCTTATCACCCCCAAACCGATAGACAGTCTGAAAAGACAATTCAAATACTGGAAGACATGTTGAGATCAGGATCTATTGACTTTCAAGATATGTTTGATTAATACTTGCCTTTGGTGAATTTTTCCTTTGATAATAGTTTTCATTCTAGCCTTCAAATGGCTCCTTTTGAAGCATTATATGGTAAGAGTTGTCGAACTCCAAATTATTGGGATGAGGTTGGCGAGAGGAAACTTATATACCCAAAACTTATCAAAGATACAAATACAAATTTAAAAAAAATTCCGGCCCATATTAAAGCATCACAAAGAAGGAGAAAGAGTTATGCTGAAAAATAGAAAAAGGATTTGGAATTTCAAGTTAGAGATCATGTCTTTATTAATGTATCTCTTTGAAAGGGTGTCTTAAAAATTGGTAAGAAAGGGAAACTGAGCCCTCGGTACATTGGACCATTTGAAATTATTGAAAGAATTGGAGCTGTAACTTACCATTTAGCAATGCCACCAAGTCTATCAAAAGTTCACAATGTGTTCCACGTGTTGTTATTAAAGAAATACATTCCAAACACAACGCATGTATTCACCTATGAATAAATAGAGCTGGAACCTGATTTGTCATACTATGAAGAGCCTATCGAGATTCTTGACACTAGAGAGAAAGTATTAAGAAATCAGACAACTCATATGGTAAAGGTTATTTGGAGAAACCATAATATGGAGGAAGAAACATGGGAACCTAAGGATGTTATGAAGAAAAACCACCCACATCTTTTTAAATAGCTTTAATTTCAAGGATGTAATTTCCAAACGTGGTAAGAATATAACACCCCAAACATTTTATGGCATGTTCCTATTAAATAATTTTAATTCATTAGATAGCCTATATTGCATGAAGCACTGAGTCTCTTTGAAACAACACTTGGTTATTTATAGGCTATAGTCATAACCTACCCATTAAATTTAAATTTTCTACTTTTGTGTTTTAAATTTTGAAAAACAGACATACACGGTTGCGATTAGGGTGATATTTGGAGTCTGATAGAATCAACTCATTTTTAGTGAATAGTAACTTACCCTTATGAATAGTAACTTAACCTTATGAATAGTAACAACCCTTATGAATAGTAATATAACCCTTATGAATGGTAACCATACCCACAAAAGTATAAATAAAATCTAGTCACCTTAATAATGAAAATGATTATTTTAAGTGTTGGTAATTTTTGATTAAATGAAGATTTTAATTAAAAACTAAATTTCAAATATTTAGAAAATTAGTTTTGAAAAATTGAGTTTATTTTTGGATTCTACACTTCGAAAAATAGTTAGTGTGAATTTTTGATATTTTTCAAAAATACTTGAATTTTTTCATGAATAGTAAAATACATTAATTTACCGTATAAATATATTATAATTTAAATATACTATTCCTAACATTATGAGTGATGTAAGAACCCAAATATCGAAATCACATTCACTTATTACTATTTTATATCATGGAATCCTCACTATTTTTTGTATTAGAGAAAATAATAAACTAATGACTAAAATATTAAGAAAATCCTCCTCCCCTCCACTATATAAACCGCCCCTCACCCCATCTTCCTCTCACACCACTAAAGCTTTTATCCTTGACTATGTTATTCCAAATACACTTACCAAGCCCTCCCCCCACCTCCAAGAACTTATCATCTCATGAAATGACAAAAAACAAAGGCCTTAAAGAGATTCACAAGGAGGAGTACTCAAGAGGTGAACCTCTCTTTCTTTTTCTTTCAACTTCTTTTATAAGTTCCATTATTTTTTTCTCTCTCCTAAAATTCCCTAATCCAAATTCGATGATAATTCTAGTACCTTACATGAACTGGAATTTTATTATACTAATGGAATATTTCATCAACATCTCTCTTTTCCCCGTCATCTTATACAAAAAATGAAAACACCGTCTAAGATGTGTTAATTTATCACATTCAAGGATGACGAGTTTTCAATTTCTATTGCTATATTAAATACTTGTCATGAGACCTTTATAATGGTTGAAAGAGATCATAATATTTGTATTTTATCTTGTATAATTTTCTGTAATCCTTACACACTCATTATATAAAATAATAATACAAAACAAGTTCATTATGCACAAAACTGCCAAATTAATCCAAGAGTTTATCATTAACTTTTATATAATGATTCATACTCATGGTATATAAAAAAATAATTATAAGATCATTTATATCTATTTAATTTTACTAATAATATATGTTAACAATTTTGTATGTTTAACCACATTTCAAATGAACTTCCATTCATGAATACAAGTAAACCAATCATGAAAACCGAAGTAGAAAATGCTTCTAAAACAATAAAATTGAACCTCTTAAACCCATAAAAAATTCCATGAATGAACCTAATAAGGTTAAAATAAATAAATTAAAATTATATTAGGTTCTAGAATTATTAATTAATGAATCTAATTTTTATTATTCAGGTCATTAAGATTAGAGGAAGAACACATTCGGGCATATGGTAAGGGGTTTCTCATCCCACTTTTATTTCCGTGAGATTTCCATTATTCTATACCTATTTATTGTATGTGGTGTAATTTTATTGCCATTTGATACATAATATCATGATTCTATTTGTATTGATGGTATTCAGTGATTTAATTGATGAATATTAACTCGATTGATTATAATGTTGTAGCAGACATTGTTTTAGTTTCCATTTCATTGTGATCTACTTGGTATTGTGAAACTAATCATTCTTATGTGGTGTACCTTCTGCCCATTTGAAATAATTTTTCATTTGAAATTATAATTCTATTAAATATCCATTTTCATGTATAATGGATATGATTATTTCTTTAGGGCGTATACCATTTCTCATACGGTGTTTATTTTTAATGCTACTTTATCTATGAAAATATTGATGAATCTGTATCCTCTACTCAATACAGATATTTAGAAGGAATATTGTTCTTGTATTAAATCATTGTATCAACAATTATTTGGACTTTTAGTGAAAGGTGGGGCCCACTATATCCCCTTAATGAATCAAAAGGTCTCACGAGACAAATCAGTTGGTGACAAACCCTTTGAGTTTGTTTCCAAAATAGAATCAGATGGGTATCTACCTGTTGACTTAAACCATTTCAACGATATAGTAATATTATGTGCCAGATATTGACACACAATTAATAATAATTCTCTTTATTCATTTTCCATTATTTCTATCCATGAGGTTTTCATAATGAAAAAATCTATGGATGCAGTCTCATTCTTAGTTTATTAATGGCATGTGTTTTTCATTTATTCACCATGACATATGGACAACACAAATTTGATTATGATTCAATTATTTTTGATTCATGATTCTTCTATTTGTAACCCTTACAATGTGTTTGAGATCACCCCTTTATTTTTTTACTTTCAACATGTTATGAAGAGGAGACCATTTATTGAGTTCTCATGGATGAATTTTTTTATGTATTGTTTTTTGTTACCTTTCCTATTATAATATGAGTTACATATATGTATCTAGTTTCTTCAATACTACTAAACTGATCATTCTTTCGGTATTTCATTCCTTGTAATCATGCCAATGTAATAAGTAATGCACTAGCTCTGTGTTTGTGTAAATATATATATGTATTTATACATATATATATATATATATATATATGTATATTTATTTATATATATAATTATCCATGATTTAAAATAATGGTAAAAATGTCAGTAAAATAGTCACATTTTCTTAAAAACGTGACTGAATTTAAAATACTAAATTGTATTATATTATATTAATATATATAAATACATTTTAGTAGTTAAAATTTAATAATAATAATATATATATATATATATATATATTAATATACATATATAGATATATTAATATATATATGTTTATATTTTATATTTTACATTTTTATATATTTATAGATTTTTATATTATATATATATGTTATATATTATATATGTGATTATATTTTAAAAATATGTTTATATTTTATATTATATATATGTTTATATTATATATATATATATTAGTTTATATTATATATATATGTATGTTTATAATATATATATATATACATGTTTATATTTTTTGTTTATATATATATGTTTATATGTTATATTTTATAGATATATATGTTTATATTTTATGTTTTTATATATATGTGTGTGTTTATAATTTATATTTTTATAGATGTTTATATTATATATATATGATTATACTATATATACATATATTATATGTTTATATTGATATATATATATATATATGTGTGTGTGTGTGTGTGTGTGTGTATAAATATATATTTTTACGTATATATAATTATAATTATAAATAAATATATAATTCGCCATGATTTAAAACACTCATAAAATGTCACTAAAATAACCATGTTTTGTTAGAAACAAGACTAACTTCAAAATATATATGTATATTTATATATAAATATATATGTATATATATATGTGCATGTGTGTGTTAATATATATATATATATATATATATGTTTATATATATGTGTGTTTGTGTTTATATATATATATATATATATCTAAATATTTTTACATCGATTCAGAAAAATGGGATATATAAATATATATATTTTTAGCGATGTTTCGTAAATAACCTCGGTAATTTAATGATGTTTCCTAAAAAATATCTCCAAATTAGTGGTGTTTCCGGAAAACGTCGCTAAATTCATGATATTTCCTTAAAGGCATGGCTAAATTAGAGACATATCTTTTAAAATGTGGCTCAATTAGCGACGTTTCATGAAAAAATTCCACTAAAAATGTCCCTAAATTATAATTTTTTTTGTGGTGTCTTAGCTTTCGACATTAGTAATCTCATTATTTTCATAGAAGACCTCATATGTTTGTAATATATGTTATTATATAGTTTATTTTCATGTAGGGAGGACTAATAGGTCAAATATTCCGATAAATGGATGGTGTGAGACGTATGCAAGAGAATCCCTTTCTAGTTCAACCTAGAATAGGAGTCAATTGATGGGATTTAGGGACTTTCTTGAGGAGTATTTCAGCTCAATATACTCAGGGAATCTAAGAGAATAATTTGAACTCATGACATGAGAATACGACCAAGAGGATTAGGTCTAATAAATGTATTTTAGGGAGTGTAGAGGAGTATCACTACTCATGGTATTAAGTATAGTGTACATTGGGGTTTTATAGGGAGAAACCCAAAATGTCTTCGACTTAACCCGAAAATCTCATGGTGCAGCCTACACGGTATGGACAAGTTGGAATGAAGGTTTGTGTTTCATGAAATATATGGGATTTATAAAGGTTCTGAACATTCATTAAAGCATTCTTAGTTAAATGAGGGATCCAAACTGATATGGAAAAAACTGTTTCACGAAATATTGGATTTTCATGAAAATTTGAGTTTCGAAAGGCATGGGGATCTTATGAGAACAATTTTCATCATGGAGAGAAGTTTCATGAAACATCCTCAAACACTAACCCATATAAGGAAGAGATCACATGAGAGAATTTTTGAAATATTATCCATGGGGAAATGAGTTACAAAAACTCACAAAACTCTTTTGAGTTTGACAAATTGAGAGTACAATGTTGTAGCTTGATATATCTTCCCCTAGATGATGATATATGGAGGGTATTTATAGGATCAACAAAGGAAATGTGACTGGTTTTTAGAAATATGGTAACTTTAGTTAACCTTTTTTAGATTTATGAATAAACAATATTCTGATAACCAGAGTTACATGATGTGAAGGTTACTTTCAAAGCTCTATGTGGTCGGGGAATTCCATGAACTAAAGTTCTGTGAACTAGACTTATGTAGTGAAAAGGTTACCTCCTCAAGATTTGTGCGGAATGGGAATTCTGATAACTTGTATTCTAAAAACCTTAATTAAACTCTATGAATGTTTCCATCACTCATGAATGTTTTAGTTTTGTGGCCAAAGTTTCACAAAATTTTATACTTTGTTCTAAAATCTCCATTACTGGCTGTTTTCAGAAATTTGACTTCAAAAGTCCATAAATTATGATATGTAAGTATTTTTGGGCTCCATTAATAGTCAAATTGAATCATCAGAAACAAACTATGATCTTGGATAAAAGTTTTCATATATTTTTTCATAATTGGATGCATTTGTTTTATTCCAACGGTGAACATGGTAAAGATGTCTTATTTCCCATCAACTAAATTTTGGTGAAAAATAAATAACTAGGTGAAGAATAGATCATATTGATTGATAACATAAACCGTAAAATCACATTCCTATAATATGGCTCTAAATAATATTCTTCTATTAAGTGGTCACCACCAATAGAGGAAAAGTACTCTACATAGTCTATGTGGATTAATCTTTCCCCCTAAACACCTTCACTCAAGTGCAAGTATGATCGATTTTTAGAAAACATAGAGAAGGATATTTGATCAACTAAAAAATAATCCTAAATGAATATCATGATATTTAGGCACATTTTCTTATATTCTTATGTATTTGTTTCATTAGACAATATTAGCCATTCTAATGAGGATTTGATCTTAATGGAAGACACATTTCCCTCATATCATTTCTTGGATATTCAGGGTTCCAATCTATATTCTTCTCCCAATATAAGATAATAGGAGAATAAATAAGTCAAAGATGATCTTATAATATTTTATAAATGTATATTAACTATTTTTTATGAACTCAGACAATTGAATCAAGGTATTGAGGATGTTCTATGGACTATTCTAATTCGTGTGTTGACGAATCTTGAAGGATAGGATAAATAAGTCACTTTCCTTAGAAAAAAATAATATTAATTTTTATGGAATTATAAATAATTCTTTATGGGATCCATAGGCAGATACCCATGACTTGGGTATACCAGAAGAACACCATGGCTATAAAAAATAAATAAGTAGAATGTATTTGACCCATTATTTTAATATAGAAGATAAGGTTGATATAATGATCAGGGAAAATTTCATTTGGGAAGTTCAATACCCAATGTATCTCACCAACATTATCCTTATCAAGAAAAGAATAAAAAATTAAGGTTTTACATTGATTCCAAATTCCTAAAGGATGATTTCCTAGTTTGGATCATCGAAGTACTGATCGATGAAACAATAGGATTCAAAGACCTCTCCTTTATGGATGGGTATTCTAGCTATAACTAGATCTGAATGGATCCCAAAGATGAGAAGAATAAGAACTTTAGGGAACCCCAAGGGTTATGCTATTACCAAGTTATTCCATTTGGGCGGAAAAATGTTATCATGATGTACTAATGTTCCATTAACCATATTTTCAAATCCATTTCGAGGAAAATAATAGAGTGTTACACAGATGATCTGGTGTTAAAAAATCAACAAAACCTTGATCATGTTGCTGATATCGAGGTAGATTTTAAAAAATCAAGGAAACACATATCGAAGATGAACCCCTAAAAATATGATTTCTGGTAACATTAGTGTAATTTCTTAGCTTTGTGGTGTAGTATCATGGATTCAATGTTTACATAAAAAAATTAAAAGTGAAAACTAATATTCCTCCTCCTCAGAACCTCAAACAATTGAGTGAATTTGAAGGATATCCCTTTTATATTTGGAACTTCATATCCAATCTCATCAAAAAAAACTTTTTCTTTACAAAGTTAATGACGAATGGGGACACTTATCCATGGGATGCATATTTTCAAAAAGACTTCATTGATCTTAAACAACAACTTCTGAACTCACCAATATTTCTTCTTTACATGGAAGTAAATACTCTCATACTCTATATAGAAACCTTACAGTGATTTCTTGGAATCCCCATGATTATAATAATGATACATATAAGGATACTAGTCTATATTATATAAAAAAACAATGTTATATGATGCTAAATAATATTCTAAGATTTATAATAACTCCTTACATTGATTTAAAATGTGAAACTACTAAGAAACTATTTAAAGAACCATGAGGTCCAACTTGTGTATTATATTGATATATTAAGTTATATACATAATCACCTAGAAATAACTAGGAATTTATTATGGTGAGTAGTCATTCTGTAGTAGTTTGATATCTTGGAAGGAAATCAAATTTAAAGAGTTATCATATTTCTTTACAACATACCTTATCCCCAAGATGTTGCTATTAAATATGGAAATCCATGATGAAGAATTTTTCACCATACATGAAATCCCCCCTAACATGGGATATGTACTTTGATGGTGCCTCTAGGATCCAAAAAGGCAGAGGCTTAGAAAATATGATGCACAATAATGTCATATTGGGTATTGTATTCACTTATCTACTAAAATAGATTATTACATATCACTTCTTATTGTATGAAGGGTGCATTTACAACGAGGAAAAATACCGTGCCCTCATTGTAGGATTGGAACTATCCATACAAATACCAGTAACCTGATTAAATATTATAGGTGATTTAAATATGTTTATCAATTAGATTAATGGTGACTATGCCATTAAAAAAGAAGAGATGATTACCTTGATTAATTATGTGTGGGGTTTAATGGTTGAATTCCCCTCAAAACCAGCACTATCTCACATCATGTATTCATAGAATGTCTAAGTTGATTCACTAGAAAATGAAACTACAAAATTAGATTATCAAAAACATTAGAATATGGTCTTTCAAACTACACATCATAGGGTGGTCTTTCCATTTATCAGTAGTGATAAAAAGTAAATAAATGAAATTAATACCACTTCAAGTCAATGAAAGCCTTTATCCTCTCTAATTTATGACATGATTAGATTTTTTTCTATAATAGAAAACCTCTAAAGTAGGTTCCACACATAAGATCATCCAAAAA
Source organism: Viscum album (assembly GCA_963277665.1). NCBI lineage: Eukaryota > Viridiplantae > Streptophyta > Magnoliopsida > Santalales > Viscaceae > Viscum > Viscum album. The sequence goes on from OY728142.1 coordinate 898,073,258, forward strand.
GGAATAGATTCATTTATTATGATAGCTATAATTCCGATAAGTCTCTCTATGAAAGTGGCTTTGATGGAGTCATATATTAGTGTATCAAAAGAGAAAAAACCCTTACTATTATCCAAGAAATCCATGTTCGCGCTGGTTTCACTGACCAATTAGGAACCAAGATATTTTATAAAATTAGGAAAATTAGATACTTCTAGATATCAATGATGCAAGACTACATGGAATTCATTATGAAATTCCATGATTGTCAGATATAGGCCGATTTCATCTATCATCCCCCATAATTGTTTCTCACCACCAAATAATCTTTCCCATTCTCCATATGGGGGGTATTTTTCATGTGTTCATACCCTCTATCCAAAACCATAATGTTTAATTTCATCCATACATTGATAAAATGTTTTTCTAAATAGGCCAAAGTAGTGCCCCTAAAAGAAGTTGAAATGAAAGTTGACATCAATTTTGTAAATTATATTATCATTACTAGATTTAGTGTCCCTCATGAAATATTAATATACAAAAGAAACAATTGTTTTTCTTCATAATTAACATGTATTTTTTAGTTTGGTGATGTCTAGTACAATCATTTATCCCACTACCATTTAGAGAAAAACAGATAGATAGAATCCTTAAACAAAAAACTATCCAGTATACATTATAAAATAATCTAAAAATACAAGAATACTTTTCTATATAAACTTATCTATTTTTTTGGAATTATCTCACCATGAATTGTACCACTATATGGAAAAACCCAAATTATCCTGTATACAAGATAAAAAATCCTCTTGACTTAAGTTTAGTTTTTATAATTTCATATTTCTATCTAAGATCAACTACCTATAGATATAAAATCATAGATATAACTTGATAAATTAGAGAAAGATAATGATAAAATGTTACAAATAATAAAAAACCAAAAGATTCATCAAAATAAAGTCACACGATCATTCAATAAGAAAGTTTATCTCTTATTATTAATCCAAGGAGAACTAGTGTTGCTTTTGGGAATTCCAATGATACATGGGAAGAAACCCTTTAATATGGAGTTGAAGAAGGAAGGACCTTATGTCATATATAAGGCCTAATATAATAGATATCACTCTAAAATTATAATGGATGGAGAGTGTATCATGCCTTGCACTAATGAAAGTATTCTCAATAAATAACTTTCATGGATTCATGATGATTTCAAAAAGTTCTAGCTACACGAGTTTAAACTATATAACATAAAGTCTTTTTATGGATTAATTTAAACTATATTGAAATGGTCCTCATCATATAACCTTAAAGTGAAAGACATAATGGTCCTAGTTATAAAACTTTAAATTATAATAAAATAATTCTACATCACATGAAGATAAATTACATGATATATTATATGCCTTTCAAGACCTTAAATAGTCAAAGTGGTTCATTCTATGTGGTTTAATTCCCTTATGTATGAGCTAGATCTACATAAGAGTTGCCAATGTATGGGTTCCCTTAATTCACTTCTGGTTTCCTTAATTGGACCCGCACTAGAAAAAACAATATCTTACTTGAGAACTTTGAGTGGATTTATTCTTTTTACCATATGATATGTAGTGATGCACTGGATTTTGACCTCGGGTTGAGCTAAAAATCCCATTATATATAATCATAGTGCTTAATATTTTACTAATTCACATTAGGTTTTAAAAAAATATCCTCGAATCAAAATGAATTCACCTCACTTTACACTATACATGGGCCATATCTATGTCGATTCCATATTCCCAAAACTGTGCAATTCTTGATTATAATTATTTTTGGATATATAGAAACATCGAAAAAACTTATCTCAGATTTATATATAAGATTTACCTTTGTTAAACCCCCACACCATCTTGGTGTCCATGAAATCATATATATAATAACACAACACAAAGGAAAATCCATTTTATTTTGTGTATGAGTCATATCTATAAAAAACCCTCCATATAATGGTCCTTATCATGTGAACTTAAATTGTATGAAATATATTTATATGTTTTAGGAAATTAAACTACAAAATATATGGTTCACCCCACAAACCCCTAATCTTCATGGAGTGGTCCCTTTTAAATGACTTAATTTCCTTATATGAGAGATAGATCTATGTAAGAGTACTTAACAAATGATTCCTTTTATATAAACTAAGGTTAGGATAGAATGCTCCCTACTTTGAAAACTTATGTCATAGTGTTTGAGAATTCATCATTAATTTCAGGTTATCTACATTACCCATACATTGTGACACTATATAACGAGACCCATATTTATTATCATGGGTATAAATATAGAGATTACTTATGGTTCTAACCTTACACTAGAATAAAATTAGCCCTCTTAAGAACTATGTGTGGATTGATTCTAATTTTCACAGGATACTTAGTGTATCCTAGATCTCTTATCCCTATCCCAACTAGAAATAACATTCCAAATTATCCCCAAGTGATTATAACCTTTCTAATTTACTCAATAAGGAATCCATATATTTATTCCATCCCCTCTTATACATGAGCCAGATATGTGAAGAGATCCATCTAGATCTATATATGGCTTGATTTTTATTATCACATGATACATAATGATGCACATAATTCTAATAATAGGTCCAGATAGAATATATTATTCTCACATAATCTTTCACTTCATAATAGTGTATGAGTTCTCCTCATTCAAGCAGATTCTTCCCCTAATGAACCAAGACTAGTATGGAAGTATTTTATTTTTCTCAAGTGCATGAGTCAAGTCTTTATAGAGAAACTATATAATAACTATACATATATTGATTATTTTTATTTCATGATATTTAGTGTAGTATAGATTACCTATATTTATAAAAATCATATATTGAATCAATTTAAAACCTCTCTCCCAATGTATAGTTTTCTTATTTATGGTGGGTTTTTTCTATATGATACTCTATGATAGGATGTCATATCTTTGAGGAGAATTACTTATGGATTGATTCCTATAATTTTAGGTTATATAGTGATGTTTGAATCATATATCTCAAAGCTATAAAAATATCATCATCCACTTACACTCCCTCTCAATGACCCATAATATCCAAATATTAGTTAGTTTTTGACTATAGTGTTCCAATCACTTTTGAATACCCTCTTACCACATACAAAAATTTATAAGATATGTATTTAAATAACCATTAAAATTTCAAGGATAATAGTAATGAGTGTATCTGATTTAAGAAGGGCACCCCTACTTGGTAATGATATATGTGTTGTATATTCATCCTACTGACAAGAGTCATAATTTCTTCTAAAGGAGAAGGTCTTTTAAACCTATTGTCATTGAAAATATTATCGTGTAATTCATCATTAAAATTTTCTTAGTGATCATCATCAACATGCATGTTCCATTTCACAACTTCAAAAATGAGATACCTAAGGTTATGACTTATATCATTTAAATTCCTTGGTCAAAGGTGTTAGTTTATTTTTAGCTCTTGATCCCCATTTGGATTATCACATCACACCCATGATCATAGTCCATGAACTAACACCTTAAACTAAATGAACCATTTTGGCCTAAAGTTTCTTGTATTGGCATTGATAACTCATTTGTGTTGGTTTAATTTTACCCTTAGTTCTATATGTGAAACCTATAAGACCTTAAAAATTAGATTTATTGGTTTTATGATTATGACCTTAAACTGGGTGCACCTCCCCTCAAGGTTTTTTATAATAGTATTATGATCTCTATTTATATCAATTTTACCTCTCCCTTATTATTAGGTATACTTACCAATATTATTTTAAAAATTATTTGAACTTAAACACCAACAAACTTGGGTCTAAGAACTATTGTGTAAAACTTTATGCACTCATCTTTGAGATTGACTATACCAGCAGGGGGATCTCAATCCATATAATGTTTACCTTTTCCCTACCCTATAGGCTATCTCACCCATAATTCAAAGATATATATCTTTAATATTTATCCCTATATTATGATAAAACCCATTTACCTTAAAAACTATCCTTATTGGTGTTTCTTTCATGGCAATAATCTGTAAAAGGGAAGATACATGGTAATTTCTAGTTTGAAAACCGAAAAAAAGAATTCTTATGAAACATAGTGTCTTTTATCACTCGGATTAACCCTTTAATATCCTAGGAAAAATATTGAGTTTTAAAAAAAGAAATTACACAAATATTTATAGGTTGAAAACCTAAAAAGTTGACCTAAGAAAAATCAGTGTTCCTATCCATTAATCCTTTCCCATTAATGACTTAGGAAAAAATTAGGGGAAAGATAAAAGACACAAATCATATAGATACCACCATTCATCCTTAGAAAAAAGTGATGTTATGATCTCTAGGTCCATTAAACTATGAAAAATTTAGACAAAAATTTTATTCCTCACATATATTGGTCTAAATGGCATATAAAAAATTCATGAAGGTGAAATTTTAGGGTACTTGATATGTTTTTGGGAACTTAAATACTCATTCAAAATCCCCCTAAATGATTTTTATTCTACAGATTCATTAAACTCCCTTATAATTTGGATGGACCAACCTTGGCTTATAATGATGGTAAATGTGGCACATATAAGACCCACCTATATTAATATGAGAGTAAAATTTTAGAAATAATTCAATCAAAGGGATGAACTTTGGCTCATGGTGATGATAAATATGACACATATCTGAACCACCTATATTCATCTTCGCAAATAAGTTTAAGAGGAAATAAAAATTTCCCATGATTTGTATCATGAAATTTCCCTAAGTTATAGTGATATTATATGACAAAAAATATCCATCCCACCTATATCTGTTTGAGGGTATATATCTAAAAGATAATGGATTGACTCATACATATCATCATTGAATCAACTATTTGAAAGTTATAATTTTCCAGATCCATTCCCATATAGTTTTTAAGTGGATTCAGTTATTATTATATTATTGTTTTTAAGTTTAATATACTATAATGAATTCATAGGTGAGATAATACAGTATATAGAAAATTGATAATGGTTTAAATAACTTTTTTTCACTTATTAAATAAAAAAAGAAGAAGAATATCCACAATCTAGAGTCACTCTTTACATTAATAAAAAAAGATATGAAAAAGGATTGTAATTACTATTTAAACTTCACTAAGTATTGAATTTGATCAATCAATCGTCTAGATTTATTGATGTTTCATTGAGGTTAGGTCATCTCCACAACATCATCTTCTTAAGTAGTGTGTAGTCTATATACTTTGGAAGCAACATCCACTGCTAAATTTTAGTATCTACAAGGACCATTTGTTATTCTATTAGTCTTCCTTATTCTACACTCTATTATTGATAGATACATATTACTATATTTTTCTCTTTATCATCCAAATTTTGTTTCTCAAACACCTTCTCCACATAACAAAATATTTCTTGAAGTGATGCAGCTATGATACCATTAGAATGTACTAAATATTTTTATAGAGAGATGTGAAATTGTGAAGTATTGTTATGATCCAATCACTGAATGAGTTATTTCCTAGTTTCATGATTGTTATGGTAATAGAAACCACTATATACTTGGATCATGAACATATGGTTAAGCCTATTTAATTTCTTACTTAGTGATGTTCCCGATTTTTGTATACCTTTTCATTCATTTTATTGAGTATAAAAACATGTTTTCACTGAATATAAACTGATTTGTGGATAAAATGATTTATTTCAGTGTTATTTTTGATATTTCTAAAGATTATAGTCAAATACAAAAATCCCGAGAGACTAGAAAAAAAGTTCAAATATACATGACAAGTACTTTCTAAACACACGTTGTGTACCCTTGCCTAGACACAATTCGACTAGCCGAGTACACACCCATGTAGCCGGCCAGAGAGAACACGCCATGTATTAGCACTATACAGGACATGTATTCCATTCCAAAAGAGGATGGTGGCTTAAATAAAATTTACACACCATGTGGGGTGGAACTATATTCCATGTACCTCACCAACTGACCATCTACATGTTGAAATTCAATGGGGAAACTCGGTGGATCACCTATCTGTGAAGAAACCAAATATGAACATGTTGACCCAAGTACACAACATGTACATTAGGGTACATGCCTTTTAGTTTTATTTTATATAAATAATAGATCATCCCTCCATGTTCTAGGTTGGATAATCTAGGGGTAGGTGTTGCCACTATGTTGGTCGATCTCCCTCAGATCCAAATTTTTGTTTTTATATTTCTATTTTCATTTCAATTTTAGTGTAATTATCATTTCTCGTTGTTCCTCACATATCCATGGTAGGGATTATGTTTTTCTCAATCCTTAAACTGTGACCACAGTCATAAGAGGGAAGTGTTATTGTGTTTGGGTTATAATATAATTTTGGTTTATTGTGATTTAAATTCCAAACTATTGATTTTATTATGAATTATGTTTTATGATTCCTTTAAAAAATTGAATTCCATGTTAATTGTTGTTGTTTTATTAGACCAAGAACAACACCAATGGTGAGTTATAAAAGGGTTAAAATGGGTGAATCCATGACCATTGAGTGATCCTGTTTCCACTTTCTTTTGGGTAAAGAACTTTAATGGGTTTAAGTAATTAATCACTAGACCAAGGGATTAATCTTTTAATAACATAATTATTTGTTGTCAGACCAAGAAAAAACAATTTAATTGAATCCCAATGGTAATTTTTTTCATTAATATTTTTAATACAGAATAATTACCATTATAATGAACCCTAATTAAATTGTAACCCTGACATACTTTTTTCTATTTGTTCTATAACTTTATTTTATTCTCATTTAATTCTAAGAAATATTATCACATAGTAATCTATTCTCTTTAATAATCTGTTTCATTTGGATAATCAAATTAAACTCACCAACTTGCATTGATCCCATTTCTTTTTTATTTTACTTGTGGGATAAACCTTGACAGCCGCTAACTACTTAGTTAACCAGTTTAGAAGGGAATGAAAAAATATTTCCAATTTATTGTACCTCGTGATGGGAGCGGGTAAAATTTTGGCGTCGTTTTGAGGGAGGATAGAAAATAGCAGCGTGAGTCTGGGTTAAGGTTGGTTTACCTAGAATTTTTATTTATATTTTTTTGATTCTTTTCATGGGACCATTTACCCCACTTTCTTATGGATTATTATCTAATTAGAAAATGGTAAAATCTTCATGGAGAGAATTTTTATTCACATGATCCTGCACCATTTTACTCCTACCCAGAAGAGTATTATACAAACATGGATGATAAGTTCCTATATAAGGAAAACCAATGCATATTATTCACCCAACCCATATCTTATTATCTTATAGAACTATATTTGGGTTATAATGACAGGTTATTATCATTGATGGAGTCATTTACCACACATTAGTTGGACCAAAAAAAGATTTAGCTGACTAGGAAATATGATAGAGTACCTCTCCAAGATAATTTCAAATTTGGATACTCCAATTGAGTTTGTGGCTGGGTTTTCTGATTCCTGTTCAACTGAGGATATATATTATGATATGGGTCCCACCTTTCCTTCATTATAAATTTTAGAAAATAATTTTCAAAACTATAACTCTGAATATGGGGGAACATCACATCATCTTAATAATGATTTTTATTTCACTTTTATTTCTAACTCCTCATTCGATCACTCACCTAATCTATATGAGTACTTCAATTATTTTTAGGTGTTTAGCATTGCGAAGCTGGAAATTCATGAGGTGAAGGTCGTACCTAATCACACTAAGGAAAAAAACACCTTCTTCATCTACTAGCCATGGAGTAGGGCTACTGCTGGCTTCTCCCAGACCACCTGAAGGTCAAGAATATTGGTTACCAGAAGAGGGAATCAAACACATGTGGTGGTTTTTGCAGTGAAAAACACATCCACCTTCAGATGACGAGTAAGAACATTCACTCAGGTTGAGAAAAATACCTAAAATAAAATAACTTGCTTAGATACAACCCAATTACTATTATTTTTCCTTCTAATCTATTTTTAATAAACATATGGTGTGTTCTTCTTCTACACATTTTGTGTATAACTTGTTATTTCTGGAAACTATTTTAATAATAGTAAAATGTTTCTACATGCCGTGTGTACCTTCTTACACTGTGTGTACTTTTTTTAGTATATATTATGGTACACTTTTTTTTATTAAATATTAATTAAATTAATAAACAGGGATGAGGCCTATGTCAATGAAAATGTGGCTTGAGTGTATCTGAGCCGTCACCAGTTCGAATCGCTCCACACTTTCCTTTGGTATGTGGTTCATTTTTTGGAACCCATGTTTTGGTTAAAAAATATATAATATGTTTTCAAAATAAAATAAAACCATTTAAAAATAAAAGAAAACCCATGGTGGGGATGAATTGGTTAGTGGGTTCATAGATCCAGATCCAAAAGACCTGGGTTCAAGTACTCCCAACCAGTTTAGTTCCATCAATTTCGTGCTAATAAAACCACACATCATGTATCTCAATAAGTGTCATGTGTTTAATGTTTTTAAAATAACTTAAAACATTAAAAAAAAGAAATCACTCAAGGGTGATGTAGGCTGATTGGAATAGTCATATCTTAGGGTTCAAAAGACATGGGTTCAAATCAGCTAATCTGTACATTTAATCCCATTATTTCACTAATTAAAACCACATTCCATGCATTATATTTTCCGCAGGTAGTAACTCACCTATACTTTAAATATTAAAAGTTAATAAAACTTTCGAGTAGTAAAACCTTTACTCCAGTGGTTAAGGGCGTACATTTGGATTTTCCAGTCACCGGTTTGAATCGTGCCTTGAGCACCAGACCAAAGGTTGTAGTTATACTTTTAAAATTATTGAAAACACAACAAGTATTTCATTGATAAACTACATGTATTAGTTTATTTTGTTTTTAAATATGTTTATATTTATATTTTTATATAATTATAAATTCAAATAATAATTAATATTTAGTTTATTATAATTTTTCTTTAATAATAATGATTTAATTTTTTTGGAAAAATTCAAGAGGGGCCAAAATTTATTCATTATACTTATTGATGGTTTTCAAACCCATTTTGACAAGGTAAAATCATGATGATGATAAAATTTGAGAGAATTTCCGGGGATTGATTTTCATTGATATTTTTTATTGAATATCATGCTTTGGTATTTAAGAATTCAACCTTCTTTTTCAAACCAATAAGATTATTTTTCACATCATTATCTACCTATATTTTGCCTCAGAATCATTATAAACTTATTTAAGGACCTCATGTTTTTTATTTAATCTATAAGTGGAGAATTCTAATACTTTCAAGACTATGTATAGAGTTCATATACTTAATATTGGTAATAACTTTTATTAAATGATCTTGAGTGATGAGTGTGTTATTTTATGGTGAGGTAAATAATCAAGTGGCATGTTTATTTATGAAAAGTGGAACAATGTGAATAAAAGAGGATGAAAATATTTAATTTAATTATAAACGAGGCATGATTATAATATCTATGTAATTGAATTATATTTTGTGGCTTTTAGAATCTTTTGATATAGATAAAGTATTTATAAGTATAATTAACTGAATTCTTCTCTTTTTAGAGTATGGATTCTATTGATTATATGTTGATATTTTTCTGGAGGAAAAAAATGACTAATTGTGGGGGAGTCTGATGTATGCAATTTTTGTGTACCTTTTCATTCATTTATATTTAGTATAAAAACATGTTTTCATCCTATATATTCTATTTTGTAGAAAAATTGTTTATTATAGTGTTCTAGCTGATCTTTAAGGAGATTACAGTCAAATACACAAATTGGGAGAGACCAGGAAAAAGTTCACATATACACAATGTGTACTTTTTAAACACAGGTCATGTACCCTTTCCCAAACATGGTTCGGCCTGCCGAGTACACGCCCATGTAGCCATCCAGAGAGAAAAAATTTTGTATTAAAACTCTAAACTCCATGTATTCCCTTCCAGAAGTAGTTGGTGGCTTAAATTAAATCTCCATTCCATATGGGGTGGTACTACACACAGAGTACCTCACCAAATGACCTCTAACACATTGAAATTCAAAAGGGTGTCTCAGTAGATCACATATCGGTAAAGAAACCAAAGAAGAACTAGTTGAATCAATACAGAACATATAATTAATGGTATATTCTATGTAGTCTTAATTTATTTAAATAATAGGGAATACCTTTGTGTTCGATGTTGGGTAATCTAGGGGAGGTACTTCCTCTCTATCAAATGATCTCCCTCATAACAAATTTATTGTTTTTCTATTTATATTTTCATTTATGTTGTGGTGTAATTTCCCTTTACCCTTATTCCTCTCATATACATGGTAGGTATGGAGTTCTTTCTCAATCCTCACACCATGAACATGGTTATAATAGGGCAGTGTTCTTATGTTGGGGTTGCAATAAGGTTCTGGTTTGTTATGATTTAAATTCCAATGTGTTAATTCTATTATGAAAAATGTTTTATAATTCCTTCAAAAATTGAATTATATTTTACATATTGGTTTTGTATTATAACAAGAACAACATGAATTGAAACTTCTAAAGGATTTACAATAGGTAAATCCATGACCATTGGGTGATCCCTTTACTGCTTGCTTTGGGGTGAAGAACTTTAAAGGGTTTTATGTAATTAATCACCAAACCAAGGAATTAATATTTTAATCACAAAATTGTTTGCTGTTGTACTAATAAACAAAAATTTAATTGAATCCCCATGGTAATTATTTTTTATTAATATTTTTAATATTAATGAATGAATGTTACATTGAACCCTAATTGAATTGGAACCCTGAGACACTATTTTCTATTTATTCTGTCACTTTATTCTATTCTCATTAAATTTTCTAAAATAGTTTTAATTATTAATTAGTTCCCTTCAATAATATTTTTCATCTGGATAATCATCTTAAACTATCCAACTTATGATGATCCCATTTATTTTCTAATTTCCCAATGGAATCGACCCCGACTGCCTCTAACTACCAAGTTAATCATATTAGAAGTGAACAAACAAATATTTCAAATTTTCAGCACCTCGCAATGGGAGAGGTTCACATAGACCCTACATAGAATATTTTTAGATTAGTTTCAAGATTTCATTTGATACATGATTCTATGAAGTTCATTAGAATTGATGGAATAATAGTCTAATTCAAAGTCACTCATAGGGAATGAAATATATTCTGGGACTGGTTCTCTCAAAGGGGTTATATTTTTTTCACCCCCATCATTTGGAAATGTGAGAATTACCTCGTATTCTATAATGACATGATTGGTTGATGGATATTTACCCCTACCATGATGTTCACCTTATTAATTTGTGGTAAAAGGGTATTTTATGAGACAAACATTCCATGATGATTCTAGGATCCATTTTGTATGGGTCAAATGGGCACTCCTCACCAACTCTTGGGTCACTGGATATTATACTTGAAGAGGAAAAATGGTTCTAATATCTCATCAGTGGACCAAAATAGTGATATTTTCTGTAGAAAAAGTTATATATACTTGGATTCCTAATAAACATGAAATACAGAAAGTTAAATAGTAAAGAATGAGAAAAAAATTATGTATTTATAGTTTTTTATTAAAGTGTTTAAACTTATCCAAAGATTATTGTATGTATTTAGTTGATATAAAATGATCCATTTTGTTTATGGTATTTAGAATCATAATGATCCCTATCAGGAGGTAAAAACCAAGCATGGTGATATAAAATGAGGTAATTGTGATCAATAATTATAAAAAAAAACATCTACCCTTTAACTATAAAAAAATATCTTGAAAGACACTATCAATATCCCCTGTATTAGAGATAGAAATGTTTCATATGTATAAGGAAGGAGTACATATTGATATTCCATTTGGTTATATTCTGGGATAGACTCATAAAGAGACCTCTTATAAAAAAGATATTCTATAACCAAATAAGTGTGATACAAGTATCTGGATGAGGTGACAATGTTGAGGGTTAGATACCATACTCCTCCATTAGTAATAATACAATTCACTAATATTTCAGCACTATACCAACAATTGATTAGTCATAGAGGGATATCCAGATCCACTTATGGGTGATTTGGTCATAGAATTTGGAAGGTATAAAGTGGTTCCTACCCCATAACCACTAGCATAATTGTATGATCAAAATATAACTCCCATTATTTTGGCATGGATGACCCCACTACACTTTCTTTTTGGGGGCCACCCATAATTTACCTAGGATACCTTTTAGATACCTATGTCATCTCCACCCTTTGTAAAGAGAAATAATGTTTTCTGTATCATAAATCACTTAAAATTATAGACAATAACTTCAAAGAATCATTTCATTCCATCATTGAGAGTGAGTAGATAACCCCACTCCTCAATAACAGATAGATAGATTTTACCATTAGTTGTGCCTTGATCTACTATATCCTACACCCCCTTTGTAACAAGAATCCTATTTTCTATCAGATGTATTAATATGTCTAACTCACATAGATGATGATTATCCCTTTTAAGATTAGTTTTGAATTAAAAATATTGAGGTTCAATTCAGTAGTTGAGTTATGGAATATTGGAACCACATTAAAGGGATTTCCATATTCCCATGACATCATCAGAAAAGGGCCACCTCCATAAAAAATGAATTTCTTTATTATATAGTTATTATAAAGAGATATTAAGACCATTTATTTTCAATTTGTTCCCGATCTATAATTTTCAATCATGACGCCACACCACTAAATATGGATGTATTTCCTCAACTATGTCTCATGGAGTAATGTCACATTGATTCTGGGCTTTCAAGGGGGTTGTGAGTAGGGTTGATTTAGTTGCATAGGTGCCTCATTGGTTATGTCCTTCCAAAAAGACATGATAATATCCATCTTACCTTTCTTGAGGGATAAAGAAGAAAAACCTTTGAAAAGCCGATTGTAAGCATCCAATGAGGTATGATGACATATAGGGATGATAATACCTTAGTTTCAAGCTGAAAAATATATTCTATGATCGGAATATGATCTCACCCTAAGTGGTCTCCTAATAAATCCTCACCTATAGCTATCATGTGACTATTATGTGATTCTACCTTTTGAAATCTATTAAAATTAATACTACTTTTTTATGTATGTACCAAAATTGATGTGAAAATATGTATAGTGTATAATCCTTGAAGATGATGTCACAATCCATTCGATCCAATAAGATTAAGTATCTCATAAATTTTTTATATTATTATACTTTATATTAGCTACAACTAACATTTATAATTATTTTGGCGGTTGGATCACCATATGGAAGAAACTTAATCTTTGAGTGCATCATCAAGGTAATTAGGTCCTTGTCGCCCTTTAATGAAAATATATCGATACTAAAAAAGATTTGGATAATGGTATGAATTTTCATGTCAGGTTTTTTACTTTTCCATAGAGCTCATACATATGGAAATTTACCACTATCCAACCCCAAAACACATAAAATAGTCCTGATATTCCTTAAAAAGACTTTTAATTATATATATATATATAATATAATGGTAGATCTTTGCTAGAACTAGTAATTTCAAGCCAATATACATCCCTTCTACCAACCCAACCACCATCATAAAAGTAATCAACTTTATACATGGGTGTGATGCATGAACTGAGAGTATATATCCAATAATCCACATGATAAGAAAGACAGTAAGGAAAATATGAAGGGATATATATAGGTTTATACTATAGATACACTGCTTTTAGTAACCTTATTCCAACTTAAGATAATATATGGTTGGGACTCCATAAATGGACAATGAGTGGAACCCCATTGGGTATTTTTGAGATCGAACCATATCCACAGGGGAACAATAAATTATTCATACATCTATTAATATTAATGTCTATCCATGGATGGGGATCCTTACCCATAATATTTATAGATTTACTTAGTAATTTTAGATCCAACAGGGGATCCTTAGGTAGCATTCGAGGGAAGAAACTCATTATACACGACCTTGATGATCGGTTCCCTAGAAACCTATACATACCACAAGTTTATTACCACTTCTACATTCATTAATTATAATATGTTCTTTTTATGAATTAAAATATAATAACAATTGATAAATATGGTTAATCTCCTTGTCTAAATATTTCCATAATAACCATACAACCTCATAGATCATGGATCCCTTTAGTAGATTTTCAAACCTAACATACATTCATTAGACCCCATATTCCTATATATATTTGAGTTTGAAACCAACTTCAGGGCATAGGTCTCAATCCTCATTCCATCCTTGAAGTTATTTAGTAGCTTATTAGAGAAATATATATGCATAAAAATGTGTTGGGGACTCTGATATATATATGTATGATTGTTTGAAGAATCTTTAAAATGAAATAACTTATAATTAAGGATGGTATCCCTCTCATTAATATATGATCCTATTGATGATTTGTTGTATTTTTCCGAAAATACCACTCTATGAACCAAGAGTCCAGTAGGTTGTCATATGGACTTGGGATATTGACATTTTTCAAGAATCTATGACTCTATAACAAGGAAATCATATTATGGAAACTTATGATGGTATAACCACAAGACTTTTGAAAGATTCAAAAAATATTTCCAACATTATTTGGCTTTATGTTATTTAATTTTTTAGATATATTATTCAATGTTGTAAGTGGATTATTTTTTCAAAACAATGTTCAAAAGATAGGCCATTTTCTATGAAAAAAATAAAAATGATGCTTAGTGGATAGATAATGGATGAATATAGAATTATATCTAGAGTAAAAATGAATTGATAATGAAGACCACCAGGTGAAAATTTGGTAAAGGTTATTTTTTTCCTAGGTTTCTTCACCTGTGTTACTTCACTCGGGTCACTTCACTATGATTTCATCATCTCGGTAGCCTACGTATGTGTGAGAATAATGGTGTTGTGATATTATTATCCATAACAAGCTAGGATAATTCATATAAATATCCCCATTCTATAACATGAATTTATTAGCACACTAATACCTAAGTAATAAAAAATTAAGTAAAAAAACTGATCTGTAGTAAAACACACAATGTGGGAAAAAAATTAGAGTAAAAATTTCAAGATTCACCTAGGTCATGTGATTAGGGAAGACGAATTAGTTCCCTATTTATATAAGCAGAGTTTACCCCTATTCCCATCTACTAACAAGAATCGTTCACTCATTGCATGACTTCGATACCCTTATCTCCAACCTGAGCATGTGTTCCCTTCTTCCATGCCACAAAAAAAAACTAGAGTTATATTTTCCTTTGAATTTGATCCATGTGAAAATGGAATACAATTATGATTATTGATTTTTAGTACTCACTTTTACCAAGGATTATCGTATTCATTTGTATAATGGGTATTTTTAGTTGGAGTATCCTATGAAATAACCAACCCCATATTTTCATTTCACTTAGTGCCTAGGTATCCATGCTCTCATTACATTAATCAATGGGAATTACACACCTGGATCCTACATTTGGCCTATAGTTCTTATGCATTATTATTTGAGGGGTATAAAATTCCCATCTTTCACACTTGGCCTCCAACACTCATGAATCATTTTTTTGAATCCTTAGTATAACTGAATTCTATACCCATGAATTTTATTTGGAGTGATCACCCTACTAGGGTATTCCGGGCAATATGGGTAGTTAACCTATTAGATATATAACCTACATTAATTTTTCCAATAATATACACTATCCATCCTATTTAGAAAAAAAATATGAAAAGAGATCCATACGATTCAAATAACTTTGTACCACACCCAATCCTCCCCTTTTCCTTAAGTTACCCCTAAGTAAAAAATAAGGATAATAATGGGAATTTTGGGAAACTACATCATTTAATGATTTTAATATTAAAACTTCATAAAAGACCACTACCTTATGATCATTTAGGACTAGGGTAAATGACCCCCATCCTAGAAGAACCATACATGGTATCGATGAACCCATCCCATCATAGAGAGCCATACTAGGGTTCCACTTACCTAAGACATCCATACTAGGGAACCACCAACCCATGCCATCCATACTAGGGTGCTACTTCACCAAGGACCCATATTAGAGAGACACATTACCTAATCCCATAACATGGTTCCACATTACCCATGTCCCATTCTATGATGTTGTTTCATCCATGTATCAAACTAAGGAACCATATTTCCTAAGTCCTATACTTGGGCTCCACTTCCCCTAGGTCCAACACTAGATCACTAATTCAGACATGGCATTTATTGAGACAATATTTTCCAGTTTCATGGTATCTAGTAAGCATAGAGTCTAACTAGTCTCACCATTATCTTAGTTACTTTAACATAGATAAATAAATTCTCCAAAGGACCCTAATGAAACTCTTCAACTTGGATCAACATTCTATTGAGTTTCATCCACTCGACCCTCCTCCATGACCTCTTGAAATGAATGACTTGGTAATGAATTCTCAAGTGCCCCTTAGATTATGTATTCCTTTTATAATAAGGATAAAATATCCCATGTGAAAACTTCCTTGGGTATTTATACCTTATTTATAATACCCTTATAGCTTTAAAAATAATTTATTCCATTGATAATTATGGTCACTATCATTAAGTTACTCATGAAACCTCCCTTGGCTCATGATACACATCCAGGATACCCCAAACCGGTTTATATATTTTTAAGTATCCATTCATGTTCCCTTAATCTAATAAATGATTCATATATATATTTGGTACTCCAACTCAATGTACTCCCCTAACCTACTATCACTTGAGTCATATGCGAGGTTGAACCAGAATGGGCCTTAAATCTAGCGTAGGTCCCAACCCATACTCATTGGGTAATATCACATGTGATTCTATTTTTCCTTCCACATCTAGATACCATGGAAAATATTTTGATGTTCATATTTTTGCCTCCAACTTAGTGTAATTCCCCAATATACATTCACTTGAGTTATGTACCTTGTTGAACTAGAAAAGGATACTAATGCGTAAGTCCAACAAAAACCATACCTAAGTTTTTCCCCATATTTGTCCTAGTTGAATGGATTTAAACTATATAGAATATGTTTTATTCAACATGTTGTTAAACTTCTCAGAATATGTTTTATTCATACGTCCTTAAACTATTATATATCTTGGTCCTATTTCTACAACTTCAAAAGGCGCATTATTGGTCCTTGATGTATGAAATTAAAAGGTACACCATTTGGTCATAGATGGATAACCTTAAATGTTAATCCCCAATCTTGGATAAATATATTTTTATTTATTTTTGAGTTTTATATATTTCTCTCTCCTACCTGTCATTTTTTTAATGAAAATTTAGTGTTTTTGGGCCTGCAAAGAATATCATATAGTTAAGGTGCATGGTTTTACTAACTGTATGGTAATCATGCGACAACCTCTACAATTTATCAGACCCATCACACAGAAAAAACACTATTTCCCAAAACATGAAACATGAATTTTTGGGTTTCCATAGAATGGCTAGTATAGTTTACACAATTTACAAATAGTTTGGCCAATCATGTGACAAAACCATGCACAATATCTAAGGGTTCAAAATTTTGACTTTTTATTTTTACCTAAATTTATTTAACCCCTACTGGGGGGGTTCCATTTTAATTCTCATCCTCACTATCATCCTCACCCACTATCGATTCTTATTAGGGGCTTCCATCAACATGCCTCATCTCCTTTCTCTCCATACTCTTGGATGATTTCTTCCTAGATTCTTAGTGTGAACATTTCAGGTTGGCATTTATACTCCTCCTCCCCCTTCTTTCTCTCTTTATCTTTTGGTTTTTTCTTCCCCAATGGTGTGCATGATAAAGGTGAACCCAAACATAATTTTAATGTTTGATTTAGTTTATTATTTTCCAATAAAGTTCACATGGATCGATATGAGGCCTATCCTTGAGACGTTCATTGAAGGCGATGAATTTCTCTCCGTTTAATGTAGTTTAACCCATGTGTAAACATTTAAATATAAAGTATGATTGATGTAGTGTTTTAATGATTGTTTTTATTATATTATGTGGTAAATATAATATGGATTTTTTTGATTCTTGTAATTTATTTTTTTTCTAATTTAAAAACAATTTCCCTAAGTTTCCATTAGGGGTTTTTTTTATTAAAACATTTTTTCAAGATTTCTTTAAAGTGAAATAATTATAAGTGCTTAATTGGTTTTCCATATGATTTTTATCAAGTGAATTAAAAATTACCAATGATGTTTTAGACTTTCAACTATATTTCTATAATGTCCTAATGGAATGTTTTTGTTTCCTAAAAATCCTAAAAGTGATTTCTAATCTTCTATGTTCCTTTTAAAAAAATGAGGCCCGATTGGTACTTTGAGGTATTTTCTTGGAAATTAAAACACCTATTAAGGTATTACCCTTGTTCATGGAACCTAAATATGCGAAA
Organism: Viscum album; assembly: GCA_963277665.1. Lineage (NCBI taxonomy): Eukaryota > Viridiplantae > Streptophyta > Magnoliopsida > Santalales > Viscaceae > Viscum > Viscum album. The sequence goes on from OY728142.1 coordinate 898,091,704, forward strand.
TTTGATGTGTTCCTAAAAAGGGGGATTTTGTATTGATTATGTGTTTTGAAAAGGAAAGAGGGGATGTACTTAAAAGCGATTTTTGGAGGTGATAAAGTGAATGGTTAGTTTTAGTACAAAGTATATGATATATATGGACATGATCATTAGATAAAAAATCACCTACATTTTTACATAAGGGGAAAACTTGGGTAGTTAGGAGGGACCTATAGGGACACATTCTACACTAGTTTAGTATTATGATATGACTAGTGTCCTTGAGATTACTTGTCTGTTTATGGGATATACCCCTTAGTTGAACTGATTAGGGTGATGCCAAGTGTTGGGGTGATATGATTATTGGAATCTAGTGCTGGTTGATATTTTTTGTAATTATGAAAATATATTTTTCCTTGACCATATTGAATAGCTATGAGGTTACCATGACAACTATTTTACATGTATTCTGCATTCAATTGTTTTTGATAGTTTTATAAAATTGTTTCCCCTATTATGATTTAATATTTAAACTCTCAATGAATAACATGTTTCTTTTTATAAATAGTTTACTAGAAAGTCAATCCATCCTTAATTATTTTTGAAAATGAAAATGGAAGATAGTTCTTTTGATGTTTTCGATTGATACTTGTTATGAAGGAAAATGAGACCCATATTTTTATTTATCTATATTTTCAAACTAGTGAGAAATGGTTTTATCCTTGAAGGTAAAGCATAGGTTGTGGTTTCTCTCTTGCTATCCCAACGAAAAATATTAATACTCATTAATACTTTATCATTTTAGTTTCATGTTTAGTTTATTTTTTGATCACTTAGGAGAAAGTGTGTTTTGAGGTTGGTGGAAACTCTTGAGGTTATGTGGAGCCATGTTTAGTTATTTTACTTTTATTTAAACTTCAATTATTTTTATTATTTATTCAGTTATTATATATTTATCAGTTTTTCATGGGATATATAATTCTCAATTGACTTATCATTGTTTCTTGACACTATTTTTATGCATGGGGGGATCGGGAAGGCCTCCCGAGCATTGTCGTAGACCGGTATGGGTGCCAGGTTTAATGTTTATGTAGGTTGGTACATGAAAAAATGGTATCCAAATAGTTTGAGACCTTGTTATTTGGGGTTGTACGATAGTGTGGAGGTATGATTTTTATAATTCAAGTGGTCAATCATATGTAAGTTCTTGAGACTGACATATTCATAAGGACAGTAGTAGGTGTTCTAGGATAATTGTGTATAAAGATCCTAGCCTTTTACATATCACATTACATGATTTTAAGCATAATTATACATCAGAGTACCAGTTAAGGATCGTAAATTCTAGTGTCTTGGAAGACTAGGTACATAAACAAACATTATAAAAACAAATTTTCTTTTAAACTCTATAATGGGATCCTATATCTTATTGTTCTCATACATCTGTATAGGATAACCAAAGGATGACATGAACAAAGGGATGAGCTAAAATCCTAGTAAGGGAATAACCAAAAGAACAAAGCTTTAGCACATGTGATAAAAGGCATGACATGATGATATAAAAAAGGCATGTAACATATGGAATCATAAAATATAAACATGGAATCATATAAAAATGGAGTCAAAGTAATGTGGAATAAACATAAAAAATGAATATAGTATGAGTCAAGGCTAACCGTCAAGACTATTTCCCATAGTAGCACCAGCCAATGCCCGCCAAGACCGTTGCACATAGTAGCACAATCTAAGGATAACTGCCAAGACCATTGCACATAATGTCTCATAAGACTCAAATTTACCCATTTAATTGGAGACCTATCAAGGTGAACCGATATTAAATTTTCATGAATATGTTTCCCATATAAATAATCATACATAATCAATCTTATATAAACAAAAGGGTTACCCATGGAAAGAATTGGTTACCACAATCATGTCATAAAGTATAACCAATAGATGTATCATAAAAGTGTCCATGATAGAAAGGAATTAGAAGATTAATGAAAGTTTATAAGGTAATATAGGCATATATAATGGTAAGTGATGTCAAAAATAAGTGACAACTTGTAATAAATTCATTTGAGAAATTTTAGCATTAAAAATTTTTTGTGTGGTTTTAAGGAAAATACTATAGAGATTTTAAAATAGAAAAGGGAAAAATATTTTATATAAAAACAGAAGTAAACCAATAAGGTTTTAATAATAAATGACTGATTTTATAAAGAAAATTATTTCTTAAAACATAGGATAAAGCAAACTTAAAATCCGGTAAGAATTCGAGAAGTTCCCTTAAAACAAGTTTGCTTATTAGGAAGTATTAAGGAGGGAATCACATAAAAACATGTATAAAATCAAAAGATATTGATGAAAGGGTATCAATAAATGAATTGGGTACATGTAAAAATAATTTTTAATATGAACATAAAAAGATAAGATAACTTCATTTTGTTAATAAGAAAGATGAGGCAACCCGAAGGAGTAAAGGAAGCTTGGGTAGAATTCCATATGGATTATCGACATGGTATCGGGTGTACCTAAGAAGGATTATTGAGAAAGAAAAGGGGTTTATAATCCCTTATATATCATGAGGGAAGTATGTGGGAGGTGAAAAATTATACCACATCATTAGGTATTACACATAAAATGGCATAACATAGAGGACATTCTTGAATAAAAGTGATATATATGAGACCCCTTACCTTAAGTCCAATGGTATTATCCCATTGAAATTAATGACCTGAATAATAAAATTAGGTTCATTAATTAATAATTTAATAACATATATTACATGTAAATTATTTATTATAACTTTTTTGAGTTCATTCATAACCTTTTCAATTGGTTATGAGGTTCAATTTAATTGTTCAGGTCCATTTGTCTCATGTTCGGTTTACTTATATGCATGAATAGATAAACATGTATGATAAGATTGGTTTTATAGAATTGAAGTTATATTATATTAGTGAACATACATAATATTACATGTTTGTAAATTTAATTTGGTTACTTGTATTGAAGGTGAATCATTATATAAAACATTGATGTTAAATGATTGGATTAATTTTGTGATTTTGTTTATAACTAACTTGTTTTGTATTATTATTTTACATTAAGTGTAAAAAAGGATCACATAGAAAAAAATAATATAAAATACATATTCAATAGTAAATTTCAACTATAAAAATGGTTTGACGACAATAATTTATGATAGTAATATAAATTGATAATCTGTTGTCCTTGAATGTGCTAAATTAACACATCTCAAACAATGTTTTCATTGATTTCAATTAAAAGGTGGGGAAAGGAGATATTATAATGAATTATCCCATTATAATAACAAAATTATTTTATATGTATGTTATTGGTGTTTTAATACCATTTGGATGAGTATATGTTAGGAAATAAAAGAGAACAAAGGACCTTAAAAATGAAAGATAAGAAAAGAAAAATTTTACCTCTTGAATAAAACTTCCTTAAAATCCTCTTAAGGGGAGATGATTTGGGATTTTCAAGAGACTAAGGGATGTTGTACATGGGGGAGAATCTTGAGGAAAATTTTTGGTTGAATATAGGCAATGCACAGGGCTTGAGAGGAGTGAAGAGAAGAGATAAGGAGGGGTGGTATTTAAAGTGGAGGAGATGAGAGTTTTCATTATATTATAATCATTAGTTTATTATATTTCCATAAGATAAGAAATATTTCTGATTACATGACAAAGAATAGTAATAAGTGAATGTGAGTTCTAGATTTGGGTTCTTATATCAGTTAAGATGTCAGGGATTGTGGATTTAAATTATAATGTATTTATATAGTAAATTAATGTATTTTACTATTCACAAAAATTCAAGTATTTCAGAAAAATCTCAAAAAGTCACCCTAACCATTTTTCGATATGTAGAATCCAAAAATGAAATATATTTTTCAAAAATAATTTTTTAAATATGATTAATTTATTTTCTAATTAAAATCACAATTTACTCGAAAAACAACACTTTTAAAACATTTATATTCTTATTCCCAGATATAGGTATATCGTAATTACACATGAATATTATTTATATAATATCCTAAGAAAGGTTACTATTCATTAGGGTATGACACAATTAATAAGGTTAACATTACTATTCATAAGTGTGTGTTACTATTCATCAAATATTAAGTTGGTCATATTAGACTCCAAATAACTTACTGATCGCAACCGTGTGTGTCAGATTTTCAAAATTCAAATAACAGAAGTGAAAATATTATGTTTAAAGGTCACATAATAGTTATTAGTTCGTTATGTTGTGATTTCATGTGATTATATGACATAATTTTAAGAAGGAAATTTCCATTGAAAATTTTGGGTTGTTACATTATCCCCCCTTATGAAATTTCACCCTCAAAATTTTATTTTACATTATAATCCATAAACAGGTGTGGGTACTTTTCATTCATTTCCTCCTCTAGTTACCATGTTGACTTTTAGTACTTGTGGTTCCACCATAGTACTTTGACCTGCTGAGTAGTCTTTTTATGTAGAATATTATCTCTATGATCCAAGATCTTCACTAGATGATTCTCATAAGAAAGACCATTTTCAATCTATACCACCTATGAAGAGAGTACATGTGAAGGATCTAGTATGTAATTCCTTAATAATGATACATGGAAGACATCATGTAATTTGGACATGGTAGGAGGAAGTGCCAGTTATTAGGCTACAACCTAACACGGTCAAGAATCTCAAAGGGGTCAATGTACCTGGGGATTAGCTTTTATTTCTTCTCAAACCTCATGAACTTCTTCTATGGATATATGCATAGAAATACTATGTCTCCAACTTTAAACTCAAGAACCTGGTGAAGATTGTCTGCATAACTCTTCTGTTGACTTTGGGCTGCCTTAATGTGCTGCTGAATGGAATCCACCTTCTCTACCATTTATTCAACCATTTCAGGTCCTTAGAGATTATGGTCACCAACTTTATCCCAACATTCCGATTTTATACACATTTTCCCATAAAGGGTTTTGTATGGTACCATTCGGATACTCAAGTAGAAACTATTATTGTAGGAGAATTCAACAAGTGGAAGATGTTGGTCCCAACTTCCTTTGAAGTCCATTGAACATGATATCAACATATCTTCTAGTTTCTGAATAGTCCACTTATATTGGCCATCTATTTGAATATGATAGGCCATACTAATGTTCCCTTAAGTGCTCAGAGCATGTTAGAGACTTTTACCGAACTTCAAGGTGAATCTTAGATCACGATAAGATACAATAGAGAGTGGTACTCCATGCATCCATACCAAATCTTTGATATATATCTGTGCAAGCTGATCCAATGAGAAGTCCTCTAGAATCACGATAAAGTGAGCTGTCTTTATAAGATGATCCACAATGACCCATATTGCATTATTTCCTCTAGATTTCCTTGAAACTCTGGTGACAATGTCCAAGGTGATGTTCTCCCACTTTCATATTGGTATGGGTAGTGGTTGCATCATCCCCTTATACTTTTGTCTTTCAACCTTCACTTGTTGACATACTTGGCACTTTGATGTATATTCAGCAATATTATTTTTTATATTGTCTCACCAAAAGTTCTTTCAGAGATCTCGATACATCTTTGTTTTCCTGGGTGAATAGAGAAGGTTGAGATATGTGAATCATTAAAAAGTTCCTTCTTTATATCTAGATCAGATGGTACACATAATCATGACCCAAATCATAAAAATCCTTCCTCATCAATCATGAACTCAGAGGATTTCCTATTTTTAACATCTTCAACCCTTTTTATAATTTCCACATATTTTCCTTGAGCATCCTTTATTTTCTCCATGAGGGATGGTTGAGCAATCATTTGAGAAAGGATTGATAATATTCCTCCCTTAATGATCCCCATGCCCATCCTCCTCAAATCTAAGAAGATCAGATTCTTTTCAATTCTCATCATTGATAAATATGCAGGATCCTTTCTACTTAGAGAATCTACCACCTTATTCACCTTACCAGGATGGTAGTGGATTAAAAAGTCATAATCCTTGATGATTTCAAACCATTTTCATTGCAGCATATTAATCTATTTTTGTGTGAATATATATTTGAGACTCTTGTGGTCAGTATATATCTCAAAATTCTCCCCATAAAGATAATGCTGCCATATTTTTAAGGTAAAAATCACAACCGCCAAATCCAGATCATGCGTGGGGTAGTTTCGCTCATAGATTTTCAGCATCCTTGAGGTTTAGGTTATAATTTTATCATTTTTTATCATCACACAATCTAAGATCTTCTTTGAAGCACCACTGTACACCATAAAGAGTTCTCCACTTATAAGGAGTGTGAGTACTAGCTTAGTGATTAGCCTTTTTTTAACTCTTTAAAAAAGTATTCACATTCTTGAGTCTAGAAAAACTTTACTCTTTTCCATGTCAACTTGGTAATTGGGTTTGAAAATCATGAAAAATTCTTCACAAATCATTGGTAATACTCAGATAGACCCAGAAAGATGTGGATCACCATTAAAAATGTTGTCCTGGGTCACTCTTCAATTTCCTTTGTCTTGGAAGGGTCCACAGATATCCATTTTCTAGTGGTAACATTCCCCAAGAATGATACTACCTCTATCTAGAACTCACATTTACTATACTTTTCATACAACTTCTCCCTTCACAAAGTCTTTATCACAGTATTCAAATGATATTTTTGTTCCTCCTTGCTCTTGGAGTATATCAGAATATCATCCATAAAGAATACCAAAATTTTGTCGAGGTAATCTCTATAGAATATATTCATTAAATACATGAAAATTTCTAGAGCATTAGTGAGTCATAAAGGAATCACTATGAACTCATAGTGTTCATACCACATTCGAAAGGTAGTTTTGGGAATATCTTCATTCCTCACCTTTAATTGGTGATATCCTGACCGAAAGACCACCTTAGAGAAGAACTGGCCCCACAAAGCTGATCAAACAAGTCATCTATCCATGGTAGGAGATAATTGTTCTTTATATTGATTTTATTTAGCTCACAATAATAATTGTAGAGGAACATTTATCCATCCTTTTTCTTGACAAAGAGGACCGGTGCACCCCATGGTGAAGCACTAAGTCATATAAAACCCTTCTCTAGATTCTCTTGTGACTATTTCTTCAGCTCTTCCAGCTCTATGATGGCCATTCTATAAGGTGTATTTAATATAGGTAGATATCCAGGAATAAGTTCAATTAATAACTCAACCTATCGGTCAAGAGGAAGACCAAACATCTCTTTAGGGAATACATCAGTGTAATCCCTCACAATGGGCATGTTTTCAAGCCTGATTCTCCCCTTTGTACCAATAATTTAAGATAGACATTATTTCTAATAGATTATTAATATCCACACTTGAGACAATGATTCTAATGGAGATTAATCTTCTTCCTTACACTTGTAAAGAAGTGGAGGATGCTTAGGGATGTGAAGAGTGATCTCCCATTCCTAACATTTGATGTTGGATTTGTATAAAGATAGCCAATCCATGCCCAAGATAGCTTCAAACTCCACTAAAAGAAGTATGATGAGATTTGATGGGAGGTTCAGTCCACAAACGTTAACTAGGAAGGAGTTATAAACCATGGATGCAATAATTTCCCCATTCACTATTCTAATAGATAAATTATCCTCTAAATTTTAAGGTGGTTCTTGAATAGTTCTACTAAACTTACAAGATATGAAATAATGTGTAGAACTAGAATCAAATAGTTAGTTCTCCATTCCTGAATGAATAACTAGTGTACCTGTCACCACATCATTTTCCATCTCCACTTCAAGAGTAGTGATAGTATAGTCTTTTCCTTGTTGCCTTGGAGGTTTTTGTTGATTTCCTCCAAAATCCGTTTCTTTAGAGAAATTTTTCGCATAATACCCATGATACTTGCAGTTGTAACACTGCACTACATGATGAGTGTTGATATGAACCTTCCTTTATTCATCCAAATTAGTGAGAATCTTCATTTTACTTCTGAAGTTCTTGGACATATGTCCCATTATTCTGCATTTGAATCAATTCTTAGTTCCCTTTAGACAGTTCATATGATTCTTCTTCCCACAAATTTTACAAGTGGTATATTCAGGCTTCTTTCTATAATGGTTTTTTTGAACCACCCCGATTATTCTATATTTTCTGATTCTTTTTCATTAGGGCCACAAGACCACTGAGAGTCTCTAATATTCATTTCAACAATGAGGGCACAACATAAAATCTACTCATAACTGTAGAAGTCTCAAATCGCCAATGATTTTCATAGACTTGGATTTAGTCTACTAAAGAAGTGATCCGCCTTGCTTTTAGTGTTAATGACAATGCTTTTGGGACCATATTGTGTATGAATATTGTATTTGTTGTCAACAGTTTTCAATGCTGGTCAAAATGAAAAAGGATACGAAGAAGGCCTCCAAAGTTAATGGAGATTATATAAAGTGAGGATTCATGGAGAATTGTTATGAAATTATACCATTGAATTTCATTCTTGGGAAATTCTCTATGAAGAAAATTCAGACAATTGATGCATTGATCCTCAGTTCAAAGAACTTGTGTCAAAGGTGACACATTTTTTACAACAATAAAGAATGGTAAGGTATCATCCATCTGGGGATGATTGCAGAAGAAAGAGAATTTGAAGAAGACCATGCAACTCTTCATGATTGCATGAGAACCATGCAAGAACTTAAATGAAGAATAGAATCATATGATTTACATGATTTGTAGAATTATAGTTGAAGAAGAAGAGAGAGTGTGTAAGGGCTTGGATTTATAAGAAGGTCATGTATTACACATTACCTTGAAATCAGATGATTGTTGAACTGTTCTTAAAGTTCCCAATACATGTATCAAAGGGGATACACTGTCTGTAACATTGAAAGTATTTGAAGAAGCTTCAAGACTCCACTTTTGGATGAAGAGAGATGATTAGAGTTATTTGAAATTAACACTCCAAAAGGAACTGAGGATTCAAAGTAAAGATGAAGAAGTACTTTGGAATTCACATTCCAAAGAGAATGGACATTAAAACCAGATGATGCTTTGCTGATTTGTATTTCACAAATATCATAAGTTTGGAGAACTTGTGATGCAAGAATTATGAAGGATATGGAGTAAAGAAGTGATTTTTGAAAAGTAAATAATGTGGCCTGAATGTCAAGAGTGGCACGTAATTATTGGCATGAAAGTGTAAGTGGCGCACAAGTCATATTTTAAGATCATCCTATCAAAATATGACAAAGGGAATAAAGCGGTGCGCAAGTCAACAATTGGCGTGAAAGTCATAAACTAACACACAAGTCTAATGGGCATGCAAGTATTGGCACGCAAGTATTGGCGTGCAAGTGTAAGTGGCGCGCAAGTCATATTTTAAGATCATCACATCAAAATATGACAAAGGAAATAATGTGGCACGCAAGTTAAAGATTGGCGCACAAGTCAAAAGGGAACGCACAAGTATAAGAACCGCGCAAGTGTGGAGCGCAAGTCTAAGTGGTGGGAAAGTGTATGTTGCATGCAAATCATATTCCAACATCATCATATCAAAATATGAAAAAGGAAAGAAAATGCGGCGCTAGTGAAGGAAGGGCACGCAAGTGCTGGAGCAGCGCGCAAGTGTAGGCACGCAAGTCACCAAAATGCCTATAAATTGACGACTAGCCTCATCAATTTTCCACGCTCAACACTTAAGAGAAAATTCAAGATATGATCATGCAATTAGTAGAAGGTGATCTGATTATGGAAGTAGCAGAGGGTGGCGTGCAAGATGAAGTGGCGTGCAAGCTGAGGGCTATTTATAAGGCACGCAAGTAGTGTTCCGCATAGGTTTTTCCATGAAATTTTTGACGTGCATGTTTTGGCGCGCAAGTCTTGTCGCGCAAGTTTCCATAGGTTTGCAAGTAGGAAGGTGCTTTCAATAAGTATCCTGTATAGAAGCCAAAGGTGTCGTGCAAGTTTTGAGCTGTACACAATAGTGGTGCGCAAGAAGTTATTGGCGCACAAGTAGGTGGCCCGAAAGTAGGTGGTGCACAAGAAGGTGGCGTGCATGTTGAGAGGCATGCAAGTAGGGAGTTGCGCAAGTAGAGTGGCGTGCAAGTAAGGATTGGCGCACAAGCTGTGAGTTATTCTAGAATCTCTTACCTATATCTGTTCAACTGAGATGATGCTAAGTTGATCTAGATTTTATTATTTTTACAATCACAAAGAGAACTTGTGATTATGGAAAGAATAAGAAGAAGAAGAGCTCAGTGCAGATAGTTTTTCATTGAAAGAGAACTTGTGAAGAAGAGTAGGTTTCAGTGCATCTAGTTTTGCATTGAAGAAGCAGAAGAAGAAGAAGAGTGTGCAGCTTACAGGTTTTCTACCTAGAAAGAAGATAAGAAGAATAAAAACAGAGTATGCCCAATTGAAGCCTACAATTATTTAGGGTAGTTTAATTTAGATGATGCCATGTGAACCGATCTTCACTACCTAAATAATCACATTGGTATATGGATTCTAGCCAAGAAGAGAGAATAAGTTTTAGTGCAGTTAGTTGTTGCACTAAGAAGAAGAAAGAAGAAGTCTAGTGCAGTTAGTGTTGCTCTATAGAAGAAGATAAAGAAATAAAGAAGAATTGATTGCCTACTACTTTTCAAGTAATCAAGTGAAGAGTAATAAATAAGACCAAGATCAGAACCTACCTTTTGAAGAAGGATGAAGACTGTCTCCGTAGGCAGTATAAAGAACCATTTAGAGGCTGCAAGTTGGGCTAGGTCATCACCAGTCCAGGGAAGAGGATTGTTTTCCACCCCCCTCTAAAGTTTAGGGACTCACACTGGCTAGAGGATTGTTTTCCTAGACACTCCACTGTAATTGCATATCACATAATAGTGGAGAATCCATGCACTAGTCATATCCAAGCATGGAAAGGACGCAGCTACTCTTACTGAGTGGTGAACCTTTTAAAAATATCATGTGCATATTTTTACTGCTTTCTATTATTGCATGCGATGGGAAAAATAGAATAAGAGAATCAAGATCCTAAGAGGTCAAGAGGTAAAGAGATAAAAGTTGGAATTGGTTTAAAAATTCCCCAAACCTAATTCACCCCCCTATCAGTGTTAGTTATATCCTAAACTGGTCCTCTCAATTGGTATTAGAGGGAGGTTCACCTCTGTTGGATTCTCTATATTGATGCTATTATATTTTGAAGACTTGAGTTCCTTTCCTGAGTCAATAATGATGAGCAATGTTGGTGAAGATTTAGTTACCTATGATCAGAAGGATTTATCTACCAAGACCATGATGAACATGAAAAATAAAGAGAAGAGAAAGTTAAAGAATATTTCCCTCTTTTCTAAAGAAGAGGAAGTATCGGGTTCTCCATATCTGGATGAAATTGAAGACACAACAGACATGGAAAGTAATGAGAAGGTGGATCAAGTACCCACCAAGAATATGAGAAACCTTCCAACCTCAACTAATCAAGAGGTATGTGTTAGTACATTTAGAAATTATTCACATGATGAAGATGCTAACACAAGTGGTGAGGATCAATCTACAACATCTCAAGAAATATTAGTTGATAGATTAAGAATGATTCTGCATGGTATTCCTGAAGAAATTACATCCCTGGTTTGTGGAGTATTTCAGTGCATGTAGGAAAATATCACTCACCTGGAAGATGAAACTGATGTTTTGGAGGAAGGATTACAAGAAAAAATTGATTAATGTCTAAAGATCTCCAGACAAGTTGGAGCCTTTGAATCAATAAATAGGGGATTTGAAGAATGTTCTTCAATGTGGGTCAAATATGTTTAAGAAAAGGAGGGATTCAACAAGACTCTAGAAGAGAATATCCATGCACTTGAAGATGAGATGAAAAGGGGCAATGAAGTGAAGAAGTTACATTTGGAAGATAACTCCAAGAAGATCAATGAACTTAACTCTTTGTTACAAAACAAAGTAAATATGCATGAAGATGAAGTTGAAGGATTGAATAAGGCTTGTAAAGATAATATGACTATGATTGAAGAACAAAAGGTCATCCTCAATATGAGATGTCTATAATTGGAAGTTGAGTTGAACAATCTTGAGAAGACACATATTAAGTATCCACAAAAGAAGGAAACAGTTGCTGCTCGTACTAAATGCTCAATGGAGGATTCTTCTATCAAAATACCTCCAACATGTGATAAGAAGATCATGTCTTAACTCATTGATCTATCAAGAGTAGCTGAGAAATAAAAGGTATCATCCACACCGACTTGTACTAAGTTTTTTAAAATAGTTTTTACAAAAAGTACGAGTTGGAAGAAAAATTATAAACAAGTATGGATAAGGAAAAGTGAGAAGAAACCTACAACCATGGATATAGTGGATAGGGGAAAGATTGTGTAAGATAGCTCCCCATAGAAAGCACAACATACAAGAAGAAGATTCAGAAACCTTATAAAGAAGATGGAAAGAAGTCAAGGTTTGTTGGTCAATGCTGGTGCTGTAATAAATTTGGGCATTGTGCATTAGATTGTTGGTACAACCCATTAAATTTAAAAGCACAGAGAAAGCTTATCTCAAGGGGAGAAATCCAGAGAATAAGAAGCAACATCCACAGATCCAGAAGCATCAGTATACTGCAAACAGATTTGGAATGTTAGATAACATCTGTGATGTATGCAATAGGAGTGGTCACATGAATGGAACATGTTTATTTCAAAAGGTACCCAAAGATGATAAGAAAATAAGATCATAAGAGCTAGATAAGAAATAAAAAGAATCCTTGGGAAGTAGTCAGAAGAATGTTGGAAAATCAAACACTCCCAAGAAGTCTCTAAGGAAGAAAGTTGAGAAGACCTTGGATTCTAAATCCAAGAAGTTGAAGAGTGGTGCATCCAAAAGAACTAATAATAGGGATTCCACTCAAAAGATTCCATTTAAAATATCCAATCTTGATTCCTTAGTACCTAATTATATTTTGGTGGTTTGACCAGAAGATTTGGAAATAATGAGAAATGTAGAAGATGCACAGGCTAAGACTTGTGCTAAAAGAAAAAAGATGACTCTACATAAAGAACAAGAAGTTCTGTGTGTGAGGTGAAACAAGGCTGGTCATACTCTCAGAATGTGCTTTGAATTTATTCCATTAAAACAAGAATTCATAAAGAAGATGAAAGTTACATCGGGAGATTCCAGTTCTTGGAAAAATCTTGGAGAAAGAAGATTCACACACAAAGAGATTGAAGAAGTATTGAGATCCACACAGCCACATTCAAAATTAAAGATAAAATGTAAAAGTGTGAGTAGTGGAGAAAATGGAGCATCTTGGTTGAGAAAATCATCTCAGCCTTACAACTCACATTGAAGAAGCATGGAGGATACACATTATTCCATTAAATATTTGTGAATTTTATTTGTTCTTTAAATACAGGGAATTGAATGTGATGAAAGATCTCAGGGGGAGAACCTGAGATTCTGTGATGAGAAGAGTTCTCTTTAGAGGGAGACACATGAAGAAGCTTCCAGAGTCATTATATCAATAAGTATAAACTTCAGTTGGTACTAAATTCAATTACTCTGAAGATTGTCTAAAGATCATGTCATTGGAAATGGTATGTTATTTCTTAATCTATCATACTTGGTTACTCAAAATAAAGATCATTCTACAAAGGAGGAGTAACAAAGATAATCAATGACATAAGAAAAGTGAAAGTGACCCAAGGCCACTTATCCTGCCAATTTCACTTGAATGTTTTTGATATGTTTGTTGAAGTGAGTGCAGAAAATTCAGGATTGATTATTTCCTATCACATTAAATATCTTTGTTCTGGAATGAAAGTGGAAAACCCTTGAAGACAAGTGTAAGAGATCTCATCTCACGAGGTATCAATATCAGTGGATAATGGACAACTTTGTTTTCTAAATCAAATCTTCTTGTTTTTTACACCGAGTATTGCTCAAGTAGACTTAGAGTGAAATGATTTATGACACATTTCTTATGTATGGAATGATATCCTCTCTACCATGAACTTTGTATTTCTTGTCAATAAGGGGGAGAGAAATGAAATTAAAGTCCAGGGGAAAGAAATAAGTAAAGGGGATAGAGAAGATTCCCATTTTCACATTGACACATTCAATTGAGGAGACTTTAACATATTGATAACAAAATACAAAGTGGGATATTGTTGGGACCACATTGTGTATGCAGATTGTATTTGTGGTCAACAATTGTCAATACTGATCAAAATGAATAAGGATACGAAGAAGGCCTCCAAAGTTAATGGAGATTGTATGAAGTGAGGATGCCTGAAGAATTGTTATGAAATTATATCATTGAATGTCATACTTGGGAAATTCTCTATGAAGAAAATTCAGACAATTGATGCACTGATCTTTATTTCAAAGAACTTGTGTCAAAGGAGACACATTGTTTACAACAATGAATAATGGTAAGGTATCATCTATCTGAGGATGATTACAGATGAAAGATAATTTGAAGAAGACCATGCAACTCTTCATTATTGCATGAGAACCATGCAAGAACTTACATAAAGAATAGAATAATATGATTTGCCTGATTTGTAGAATTATGGTTGAAGAAGAATAGGGAGTATGGAAGGGCTTGGATTTCTAAGAAGGTCATTAATTACACATTTCCTTGAAATTAGATGATTGTTGCACTGTTCTTATTGTTCCCAATACATGTATCAAAGGTGATACATTGTCTGTAACATTGAAGGTATTTGAAGAAGCTTTAAGCCTCCACTTTTGGTTGAAGATAGATGATTAGAGTTCTTTGGAATTAACACTCCAAAAGGAAACGAGGATTCAAAGTGAAGATGAAGAAGTACTTTGGAATTCATATTCCAAAGAGAATGGGAATTAAAACCAAACGATGCTTTGCTGATTTGTATTTCACAAATATCATAAGTTTGGAGAACTTGTGATGAAAGCCTTATGAAGGATAGGGAGAGGAAAGAAGTGATTTTAAAAAAGTAAATAAAGTGGCACGCAAGTCAAGAGGGGATTGTAAGTATTAGCGTGAAAGTGTAAGTGGCGCGCAAGTCATATTTGAAGATCATCCTATCAAAATATGACAAAGGGATTAAAGTGGTGCAAAAGTAAACAATTGGTGCACAATTTATAAACTGACGCGCAAGTCTAATGGGCGTGCAAGTATAGGAACGCAAGTGTAAGTGGCATGAAAGTCATATTTCAAGATCATCACATCAAAATATGATGAAGGAAATAATGTGGCGTGCAAGTTAAATATTGGAGTTCAAGTCAATGGGGGGCATGCAAATATAAGAACCGCGCAAGTGTGGCGTGCAAGTATAAGTGGCGTGCAAGTGTAGGTTGTGCGCAAGTCATATTCTAACATCATCATATCAAAATATGACAATGGAAAGAAAGTTTCATGCTAGTGAAGGAAGGGCGCACAAGTTCTAGAGTGGCGCGCAAGTGTAGGCACGCAAGTCACCAAAATGCCTATAAATAGATGACTAGCCTCCTCACTTTTCCATGCTCAACACTTAATGGAAAATTCGAGCTCTGATCGCGCAAGTAGTAGAAGGTGATTTGATCACACAAGTAGCAGAGGGTGGCACGCAAACTGAAGTGGCGTGCATGCTGAGGGTTATTTATAAGGTCCGCAAGTAGGGTTCCACACAAGTTTTTCCGTGCAAGTTTTTCCGCACAGGTTTTGGAATGCAAGTCTTGTTGTGAAAGTTTCCAGAGGTGTAAAAGAAGGGAGGTGCTTTCAAGAAGTATCCTGTGTAGAAGCCAAAGGTGTTGCAAAAGTTCTGAGCTGTGCACAATAGTGGCACGCGAGTAGGTGGTGCGCAAGCTGGTGGCTCACAAGCTGAGAGGCGCGCAAGATGATAGGTGTGCAATCAGAGAGGCACACAAGCAGGGTGGAGTGCATGTAAGGATTGGAGCGCAAGCTGTGAGTTGTTCTAGAAGCTCTTACCTGCTTCTGTTCAACTGAGATGATGCTAAGTTGATCTATAATTCATTGTTTTTACAATAACAAAGAGAACTTGTGATTCTAGAAAGAAGAAGAATAAGAAGAGCTCGGTGTAGATAGTTTTTCACTGAAAGAGAACATGTGAAGAAGAGTAGGTTTCAGTGCAGCTGGTTTTGCATTGAAGAAGCAGAAGAAGAAGAAGAATGTGCAGCTTACAGGTTTTCTGCATAGAAGGAAGAGAAGAAGAAGAAGAACAAAGTATGCCCAATTGAAGCCTACAATTATTTAGGGCAGTTGGATTCAGATGATGCCGTGTGAATTGATATTTACTGTCTAAATAATCACATTGGTATATGTGATTCTAGCCAAGAAGAGAGAGGAAGTTTTAGTGCAGTTGGTTGTTTCACTAAGAAGAAGAAAGAAGAAGTATAGTATAGTTAGTGTTGCTCTAGAGAAGAAGAGAAAGAAAAAAAGAAGAATTTCTTACCTACTTCTTTGCTAGAAATCAAGTGAAGAGCACTAAAGAAGACCAAGAGCAGAACCTACCTTTTGAAGAAGGAATAAGACTGTCTCTGTAGGCAGTATAAAGAAACAGCTAGAGGCTGCAAGTTAGGCTGGGTCATCACCAGTCCAGGGAAGAGGATTGTTTCCCACCCCCCTCTAAAGTTTAGGGACTCACACTGGCTAGAGCATTGTTTTCCTAGCCACTCCACTATAATTGCATATCAAATAATAGTAGAGAATCCATGCACTGGTCATATACAGGCATGGAAAGGACGTAGATACTCTTATTGAGTGGTGAACTTTGTAAAAATATCATGTGCACATTTTTACTGCTTTTTATTATTGCATGCGACAGGGAAAATAGAATAAGAAAATCAAGATCCTAACAGGTCAAGAGGTAAAGGGAGAAAAGTGGGAATTGGTTTAAAAAGTCCCTAAAACTAATTCACCCCCTCCCAGTGTTAGGAATATCCCAAACTGGTCCTCTCAAAATCCATAGGCATACCTTGAAATCCTTGAAAATTTTGCTTCATATGCCCCTATTGAATCATCTTTATTCTGCTTGAGTTTGAGGAACTCTCTTTCTATCTTGAGATAGATGGTTCAGGGAAAACATTGATTTAACAACATTCTATTGAATTCCTCCAAGTCCATGGAATTGATTTCCTTTTGGGACTTTGTATTCTTGATTAGTGTCTACCACCGATCATATTCCCCATCAAAATAATAAACCACCAGTACAACATTATCTTCTTCCGAGCACTGGAGGATGGAGAATATCTTTTCAATGGATTTATTCCACTGTTCCACAAGGAGGGGATCAAAAGATCCACTAAACATGGGGGGCCTTTATGTATGAAGGATTATATGGAAAATCTCTCTTTCCTTGGATGAGGAGGGTGTTCTATATGATTCAAGTTATTATTCATAACTTGATCTAGCTGAGCAAGTACCGTAATGAAGTTTTGAGCACCCATTCCCATCATATCAGTCATATCATTAGATAAATATTCACATTTCCTATCACATTGGTTGTTGGAACATGTTCTTTTATTTCCCTCGATTAACTAAGAAAAATAACGTACAAATAGAGGGATTGACTACTTAGCTATTGAGCATAAAAAGGAAACTTGGAACATATAAGGACAAACTTGTAAAGGAGAAGTATATCCTAACTTTTGATTCCTTATGGTTCAATATCTGTTATACTTGATATATTTTTTAACGTATATTATTATGGGGTTTTTTTCATTCCTTTAATAATGGTTTGTACCAAGCTTATGAATATACCAAAGAATATCCCCTGAAAGTGTCAAACCAATAGTGAATCAAGGCCCGTTGTCGTGTATCAGGATACTCTGGGTCAGGCCTAAAACTCATTTTTGGAGATTCGACTCCTAGGTAGATCTGTTCCAGAGCCACCTTTACCTGTTTGTATCTAGATAAGGATGTATTTTCTTGATAAACCACTTACTCTCTACTTACCAAAATTTACAGATGTTTTCTTATACTTAGTCTCATCCTTAAGGTTCTCACTAAGGTGATCAATTCATAATATCCAAAAATAACTAGACCATCCTATGATACCAACTATATAAACCCTATCCTTTTACATAAAACAATACATTATTTTAAGAATAATTATACATTATATTACAAGCCAAGGATCATAAAGCCTACTATGTTAGAAGACTAGGTACATAAACAATCATTATAAAAAAACTTTTTTATTTAAACTCTATAATGAGATCCTATCTTCCATTATGATCATACATATGTATAGGATAAACTGGGGATAACATGAAAAAAGGAATGATCTAGAATCCCAGTAAGGGAATAACCGTAAGAAAAAAATCATTATCACATGGGATAGAAGTCATGACATGATGATATAAAAAAGGCATGTAACATATAAAATCATAACATATAAACATGGAGTAATAGTAATGTGGAAGAAAAATAAAACATGAATTTATTATGAGTCATGGACAACCTCCAAGACTTTTTCCAATAGTAGTACGAGTCAAGGCTAACTTCCAATATCGTTGCACATAGTAGAAAAAGCCAAGGCTAACTACCAAGACAATCACACATAACGTCTCATGAGACTCAACTTTACCCAATGAATTGGAGAATTATTTGGATGAACATATCTTAACTTTTCATGAATATGTTTTCCACATATAAAATCATACATAATAAATTTTACATAAATATAAGGGTTACCCATCGAAAGAATTGGGCACCACAATCATGCAATAAAGAATAACCAATGGGCGTATCATAAAAGTGTCCATGAAATAAAGGAATTAGAACATACATTGACGTTAATAAGGTAAAATTGGAATATATCATGGTAGGTGATGTCAATCAGAAGTAAAAACCTTTAAGAAATGTATTTGAGAAATTTTATCATTAAAAACATTTTTGCGCGGTTTTAAGGAAAATGCTATAGAGATTTTAAAATAGAAAAGGGAAAAATATTTTATATAAAAACAAAAGTGAACCAATATGGATTTAATAATAAAATAAAGATTTTTTTAGATAGTTTTGTCTTAAAATAGAGGATAGAGTTCACTTGAAATCGGGTAAGAATTCAGGATGTTCCCTTAAAACAAGTTTACTTATTGGGAAGTATTGAGGAGGGAATCACTTATTAACATGTAATACCTGAAAGAGAATGATGAAAGGGTCTCTATAAATTAATTATATATATATATATATAACATTTAGAATATGAACATAAAAATAAAATAACTTCATTTTGGTAATAAGAAATATGAGGCAAAACGGAAGAGTAAAGGAGGTTCAGGTAGAATTCCTTATAGATTATCGGCATGGTATCAGATGTACCTAAAAAGGATTATTCAGAGAGAAAATGGGTTTATAATCACTTATAAATCATAAGGGACATATGTGGGAGGTGATAAATCATACCCCATCATCAGGGATTACATATAAAAGGGCATAAAATAGAGGACATTCTTGAATAAATGTGAAATAGAGAGGATCCCTTGCTTTAAGTCTGATGGAGTTTTCCCCTTGATATTAATGAATTTAATAATAAAATTAGGTTCATTAATTAATAATTGTAGAACATATATTAAATGTAAATTATTTAGTATAACCTTTTTGAGTTCATTCATTACCTTTTTGATCGGTTATGAGGTTCTATTTCATTGTTCATGTCCATTTGTTTCATGTTCGGTTTACTTATATACATGAAAAGATAAACATGTATGATGAGAGTGGTTCTACAAAATTGAAGTTATATGAAATTATTGAACATACATAAGATTACATGTTTTTAAATTTAATTTGGTTACTTTGAGTGAAGGTGAACCACTATATAAAACATTAATGTTAAATGCTTGGATTAACATAGTGATTTTGTTCATAATTAACTTTTTTGGCATTATTATTTTACATAAAGTGTAAGAAATTATTTACGAACAAAAAATAAGATAAAATTAAAAATTAATATTATGGTTCAACAATAAAAATGGTTTCATGACTATAATTGACGATAATAATAGAAATTGATAACTCGTTGTCCTTAAATGTGCTAAATTAACACATCAAAAACGGTGCTTTCATTTCTTTCAAATTAATGGTGGGGAAAATAAAGATGATAATTAATTATCCCATTAGCATAAAAAAATTATAGTATATGTATGTTAATGTAGTTTTCATACCATTTGGATGAGTAGATGTTAGTAAAGAAAATAGAACAAAGGATCTTAAAAATGAAAGAAAAGAAAAGAGGAATTTTACCTCTTGAATCAACCTTCCTTGAGAGACTCTTAAGGGGATAAGATTTGGTCTTTTGAAGAGCTTGAGGAAATATTTGGGAAGAATATAGGAAAGTTATAAGGATTGAGAGGAATGAAGAGAATAGGTAAAGAGGGTGGTATTTACTGTGAAGGAGAGGAGATTATTTATAATATTACAATAATCAATTTATTATGTTTCCACAAGACAAACAATAGTGATGATTCAATGACCAAGAATATTAATAAGTGCATGAGAGTTTGAGATTTGGGTGCTTACATCAGTTACAATGTAATGCTCCATCCCTAGTTACCTAGAGTTAGTGCATTATTACATAACATTAGTATGATCACAAGAGATCAAGTCCCAAAAGACTGATCAGTTTAGTAGCCTTGGAAGAAGTAGATACATACATAAGTTTTACATTACATTATGAAATAAAAAAAGCAACATTGTGTCTCCTTTGAATACAATAATATCCCTTAGCCTATCCCTACAGGTCAGTCACAATATACTACTTCGTATCCTGGGAAAAATAAAACATAAGAAAGGGAATAAGGATAACAATATAGCAGGAAATATCATAAATAAGCATAAATAGTTAAGGAAAAGTATAAGACTAAAAAACAAGCCATTGAAACATAAACTTCAGCATAATTTAGCAATGATAAATAAAATAATTCCATTTAATTATTCACATGGATATTCTACTAGTTGAATAATCACATATAATATCAATAGCTAATCTCATAATGATGGAATAAATAATGCCAGACATCATAAACACATAGTAAAGGCCTCGTGCCAAGACTATAAATAAAAATATTTTCAAGGCCTTGTTCCAAGACACTAGTTTGTCTCATGAGACATATCAATGAATCAAGGGGCTATAATGGGCCCCACCGATCACTTACTATGTCCAATTCATTACTCATATGAAAAGGGTGAAACATAACATTAACATTCATATTAAACAAACATACTAAATGTTAATACTTTAACCATAAACCATGAATGAAATAAAAAAACACAGCCATAGTAAAACATATCATAAAATAATCAATACAATATAGAGTATTCTATCATAATAAATCAACTTCATTTAGACACAAAATCCAACAATAAATGTGGACATAGATGAAATCAATACAAAATCCTTTGGATAGAAATATCTCTTTCTACTTTGAAATCATTTAAAAGTTACATAATTATAAAAGAAAACATTTATTTTGAAAATATTAATATAATATTTTAAGGAAATATTAGAAGGTGTTATAATGGTGGAAAATAACCGCATCCACCATATAAGTTAAAAAAACATTCTTACCTTATTTTTTTCGAAAAGGTCATAAATTACCTTGTTTGGAAAACAACGAAAAGATTATTTTAATTTTTTTTATAAAAAGTCAAAAAAGAGTATAAATGACTTTATCCCATAGTCTATAAAATATTAAAAAATGTTTTGTAATACATTTTTAAGAAATACAGATGTGTATTATAAATAAGTCCTAGTTGATACTTTTGTATAAACAACCTCAGATAATAAAGAGATTGTAAAATTAACACTTAACTTGTAATTTTATTTATTCAAGGGTACGTTAATATCCTGTATAATAGTTAATTTTTTTTATTAAATTATACAAGAACCACATACATAAATATGATATCATATATTATCCTCTAATATTTCATTGTTAATAATATTTCAATAGTATGGTTGTTTCAGGTGTTAGCTGATTCATTTTCATTTATATGTTTTGTTACATAAGTCATGCTTGTTATGGATAGGATGTATTTGATTCATATATAGAAAGATATTAACTTCTTAAAAATTATTTTTTTAATCATCAAAAGAAAATTATTCTTGAATGGTTATGATAGGGAATGAAATCTCATCGCGTTGTGGAGACGGTAAGCCATTTGTATGCCCGAGCGACAATATCATTCTATTAATGGTGAAATAATTTTTAATTGGATTGTATATTACATATAAATAATCATTAACATGTTATATTTATTATTTACATAAATTATACTCATTATTATACCCATCCAAATAACGAAGTGTTGAATAACAAACTACACCACGACATGGATACGGTAAGCCGTACATACGCACGTATGGTGAATTTGTCATTCATAGGATGGATAGAATAATGAATATAGTTGTAACATATTTATAATAACATAAAATTATGTATAATTTACTGGAGTTATTATTTTGGTATCAAAACAACAAATAAAGAGGAAGTGGAAGAAGAAAAGAACTTTGAAAGAGGTGATGAAATAATTACCTCTTCTTTGGGTACTTCCTTTTGATTTGAACAAAAGGGATCCTTATGTTGGAATTATGATCAAAGTAAGGCCTAAATGATAAATTAAGTGTAGTTTAGAGGATATTTGGGTAGGTTTGACCGAGAAAAATGTCTTTGGGGGTGTGAATTTAAGAGAAGGAGAAGTACCCTTTTATAAGAGAGGTGAGAGACATTTTATGAAAAGCTTGAAATATTATTTTATTATAAAATTATTTTTGGTTTATAATCACTCGAAATGGATTTATTTTGAGTATAAGGTAGGTATGGGTCTAAATACTCTCAACCAATAGGTTTTAGACAAGGTTAGGTCACCATATTAACCTTATTTTTTAGATTTAACTCTTAGTCAAATAGTTTAACTTTTAGCATGTATTCCTGTATTTTTATACTACCTAGTTAATATAGTTAATATAAAATTCCAAGAGAACATACAAATGTTAATTAATGACATATATAAAATTATCTAAGTCCTTCATCTGAATATTAGATTTTTAGGAATATTATATCATTTTATAAAATAGAATTTGTTTTAAAAACTCATTTATTTCAATTTTGACACTATTTATTATTTGGTTTTTTTGAAAGTCATAACAACTTGATTACTTAGAAAACAATACATTGAATCAACCCTAACATATCATGTTATCCTATATAATTTTTGTATGGCATCAAACATTTCAATTTACATTTATTTTAATATATATAACATCAATTATTTTAATATTTCATTAATAGGGTAATTACTACATTATTATTGTGTCATATATAAGTTTATTTATTTAATGTCTAAAAATTATAAATAAAATACCATGATGTAGGAAATATTTTTATATTTATAATGAATATTTATAGTCAAATTTATCTTATGTATAACTCTATATTAAAAATGGTTTAGTTAATAAAATTTGAATTTAACACGTTTAACACTTCTTTAAATAAAATATAATAAATGTCCTAACTAACCCAAATAGATCAAAAAGGATCTTATTTTTGTCCTAAGGTTTATTTTTGTTGAAATAAACTTATCCAACAGAATTAGGACATGGGTTGGGGTAATTATAATATTATTTTTACCTTTAATTACCCTATTTACTTTTTACCGTGGTAAATAAAACTCAAAAGTTACTATTCAAAAAAAAATTATTTTTATCCTATTGAACCAAAATTTACATACTAATGAAAATCGTGTCTATTGGATTTTTGAAATTCAATTCTCAGAAGCGGTAAAATTATATTTTATGTAAATTTTCAAATGTTCCTAGAAGGTGGGTAAAAGACGTTAAAAAGTTCAATAAAATTTTATATATCTAATATTATTATAAAATGAATCTAGTGGATTAAATAGAACTAATATAGGTATTATGTATCCATTTTTTACTTTAAAATAAATTTAAATTAAAAAATAATTATTTAAATAAAAAGTCAATTTTAAACAATAACACATTGTTTCTAACTATTCATCAAAAATTGAATGTTTTCAAAAAAATACCAAAGATTCACCCTAATATAATCTTGATATTTGAAATCCAAAAATTCAGTCCATTTTGAAAAATAAAATTTATAAAATTTCAAAAAGTCGGTATTACTATTCATAACTGCTTTTTAAACGACTAGTTTGATTGGTCTGGTGTGATAGAACTCGAAGCTGCGTACAACGCAAACTATTGTATTATTTAAAAAGAAACAAACTATGGAATATTTCGGCATTACATATGATGTCAGGAATAACGCATTTAAATTATAATGTATTTATACGGAAAATTAATGTATTTTACTATTCACAAATTCAAATTTTTCAAAAAAACCCCAAAAATTTACCCTAACCATTTTTTGACGTATATAATCCTAAAATAAAATTCATTTTTCAAGAATAATTTTATAAATATGATTAATTTAATTTTTTATTAAAATCACTATTTACTTGAAAAACAACAATTTTAAAACATTAATTTTCTTATTCCAAGATATAGGTATACCATAATTCCACTCGAATCTTATTTATATACTATCATAGGTAAGGTTACTATTCATTAGGGTATTTAACTATTCATAAAGGAAACATTACTATTCATAAGGGTATGTTACTATTCATCAAAAATTAAGTTGGTCATATTGGACTCCAATTAACTTACTGATCGCAACCATGTATTTTATATTTTTGAAATTCAAATCACAAAAGTAAAAAAACTAATGTTTGAAGATCACATAACACTTATTAGTTCATTATGTTGTAATTTTATGTGATTATATAAAATAATTTTAAGAAGGAAAATTCCATTGAAAATTTTGGGATGTTACATTGTGTCTTGAATCTAAGTTTGGTTGTTGGATGTTTTTTTAGGCTTTGGTCCTTTTTGAGTGTTATTTGTGGTGTTGAGAATTTATTGGATATTTTGAGAAGCTAAAATGTTTGAAGTGTATTTTTGGAGGGATTCAAAGGGTGAACTATTACTGTGAATGGTCTTGAAAACTATGCATAGACTATGTAGCCACCTATGTTAACCTCGAATGAGCTTCACATAGTTGGCACATTTTTTGCCAAACCATGTGGTGAAACTATAAAAAGTAAATTCTCCTTTCATATTTTTGGATTTTTTTTATTTGAGTGTTGCATTTTTTTCATTTATTCTTTCTATTGGTTTATGTTGATTTTGGGTGTTTCTTTTGGATTTTTAAATGATGTTTGGGCTTATCCAAGTTTTATTTTCTATATAAATACTTTGTGCTATTTAAAAATGATATAAAAACTATTAATGATTTTTAAAAGGTTGCAAAATGTTTAATGTAAAGTGAATTTGGGTTTTATAATTTTTTTTATAATGTCAAAAAATGTGTTTAAAATTTGTTAGGTTATCTTAAAGAAATACACAAAAATTGGATCCCATATTTTTTTACCCTTGGTATTCCTTATGAATGGTCATATATATATATGTGTGTATGTGTGTGTGTGTGTGTTGTAAGTACAAGGATATACATATTTGTGGGTATGAATGTAAGTGTTAACTGATATATATATATATATCTCTGTGTGTGTGTGTTAAGTTTCATATAATACCAATATTGAACATATAATTCCATAAGTTTATTTTTTTCCTTAAAAAGAGTTTTTTAAAAGGGAGTTTTTATTTTTTTTATGAGAGAGTATTATTTTAGGTTTCCTTTTTGTGTTTTGGGACTTTATCTTTGATGTTTTTGGTTTTTTTATGTTGGGAGTGCTATTGAGATGATGTTTTGAGTTTGGTTTATTGATTAGTGTTTGGTATGTGGATTTTTAATTTTTAGTATGTTTTGATTCTATTTTGTGCTTCTTATTTTTAGAGAACACCCCACTATGCTCTAAGGAATCATTAATAAGATCTTTTGTGGGATCTTCCACTACATGATATTTTATTGATCAGGTCTTCTCCTAGTTGTTAGTTCATCAATTTCAAATATGAAACCTAGTGGTTCTCATCTAACGACTTAATATCATGAATTTTTACAAATGTTCTAAGATTTGAATCCTTCTCGTTTCTTTAGAAAAATGGAATAGGGAAAAGTTGAGGCATGGTTGAAAATTGTTGAGGAGATATTAATTTTTCATGACCTTCCTGATTCTTTTAATCTCATTTTATCCATATTCATGCTAGAAGGCTTGAGTTGGAAATATAGGACTTTTATTATCCCGACCAAAATTAAAAAAGACCACTCATGGGAATAGTTTAAAGATTTTTTATCTAATAATAATTCTCTAAATCTCCAAGGATTCCAATGATTTTGTAATTATATAGTCTTCGACAAGGCGATTCAATTTTGTAGGATTATTCTAAGTGTTTGATTTTGTTGGTGTCATATATTCTATATATATATTCATATATCAATCCTTGAAGTCTCAATACTTTTGAAGTGGAATATAACAAGAACTTATTATAGTATTTTATTCATTCAAACTCAAAACATATGAAGATGTGGTGAGACATTCCATTTAGGCCAAAGATGGATTTACTGGAGAATAAAAAGTAGTTTATGTATCACCTATCTCTTAGAGTGGTGGCAATAGATTCCCTAAATAGAAATGGAATAAATTATTATATGGTCTATCGAGAAGTGGTATAAAAAGGAAAATGTGTTTCCTCTCACTATATTCATAAGAGATAAAATACTTAGTGTGCCATCAGTGTGGGAAGTTAGTGAATAATAATCCATCATTCCAAGAAGAACCAAAGACATGTCGTACCTATGGTAATTTGGTCCACCTACAAAATTCTATAGGGGTGGTTCTAAGAATGGATTTGGATCTAGATCAAGTCCCTTGTTGAATATTCTAGATCAATTGTATAAACATGGAATTGATGACATATCTATTAAAATCCTCTCTTATAGTATATGTTTTCAGTTTGGATGTTTTGTTTTTTGTGTTACAATTTGTTTGGTAATAAGTAATGATGATGTGGATCTTTTAGGAATTATTTTTTTTGAAGAAATTGTCTTTTGAGAAAAATTGAATCTTTTTTTTGTAGAGTGGAAATTATTTCTGTTCCATGTATTATTTGTTATATCTTTTTGTATTTTTAGGACTCATGAGTTTTTATCTAGGATAATTTTCATTTGACCATTTTCATAATATTGTTTGGATGCCAACATTGAATATGTTTGTGGGGAATCAGGTCTTCTTTCCCCCATATTCATCTTTTTGGGAATTTTGAATTCTAATCGATGGGGAAGATTCATTGTTCCCACCCCACCTAACCCTAGTCATATTAGTTTTGTTTTCCCTGACCTTGGGTCATGTGACAGATTCTCATGAAGATCTTGAATATACTAGGATGAGTTTCTCTAGTAATTTATTTATTAGGGGATGAGGTGTTCCTTATTTTGATTTGTGTTTATAGATGTAGGTTTCTCTCTCTTCTTTCATACTTCATTAGATGATTGGAGTTATTTGTTCTCTCTAGTTATCTTCTTAGATATTTGGTTTTACAAATTATTATTATTATTATTTATTTTTACTCTTATTTGATTTTTGAGTTTTGATTTTGGAATGTAAATCGAGTTCTATTTCTTCAGTCTTTTGGTATGGGTGTCTCATTTTTACAATTAGATTAGCCTTGATTTTTTCATGATCAACCAAATATATTTGGAATTTCTAGGGGAATAAATTTTCATGGTGGGTTGAATTTTCACACCCCAACCGTAGATAGCTCTATTATTTTGTTTATATTTTTGTGATAAATTTATTTATATATCTTTCTAGGTAGGTTTTCAATAAGAAAATTAGAGTTTTGGATCATAGAGAGCATGTCGCATAATTATGGCTCACCATTTTCTTAATCGTACGCAATCACGCAGTAGCCTTTTTAATTTATTAGAGCTAGTGCATGGATTTAGAATAGTTCCCCTATCCTTACTCCATGAACATACACGGTTCTCTAGAACTCCAATATCTAGGTGCACAATTGGGATACGATTTGGCCAAATGCATGGTCAAACCATGTGTAGTGTCTAGGGGTTCAAAATATGAAAATTACTATTATTATATTA
This sequence comes from Viscum album, assembly GCA_963277665.1. Lineage (NCBI taxonomy): Eukaryota > Viridiplantae > Streptophyta > Magnoliopsida > Santalales > Viscaceae > Viscum > Viscum album. Next base: position 898,119,746 of record OY728142.1, read on the forward strand.
ATTAATTTAACCCTTAAATGGGGTTCCAATTTTAATTATCACCCTCAACTTCACCCTTAGTAGTGATCGATTCCTAAGTGAGGATCCCAAACACACAGCTCACCACCTTCTTCTCCCATATTTAGTTGATTTATTCTTTGATTCTTGGTAAGATCATCAGAGGTTGGAATTTCTCATACTCCTCTTTATTACTCTCCTTTTTCTTTTAGTTTCTTTTACTCCCTCAGAAGAAATGTGAACAAGGAGAAACTTAACTCTATTTGTTTTTTTTTCAATTCTTGGTCCCTAGGGTTATTGATGATCTATTTGAGGCCTGTTCTTGTGGAATTCATCGAAGGTGACAGATTCCACTCTTTTTATGGTAGTTTACACTATGTATAAGTCTTTAAATTAAAAAATATGATTTATTGAGAGTTTTAATTGATTTATTCATTATATAAAACTGTAATTATATTGTGAAAAATGGTTCTGATTCTTGTACTTATTTTTTATCTTCTTTTCCATATTTTACCCATGCTTTGATCATGGGTTTTTTATTAATTTTTTTTCCAAGATTTATTTAAACTTTCAAGCATAATAAGTGATTGATTGGTTTTATAAATGATTTATATCATGTTAATTGGAAGTTAACAAGGATATTTTTGTCTTTTGACTGACTTTCCCTAAAGGCCTAATGTAATGTTTTTTATTCCTATTTTTTTAAATATATTTATAATCTTTTAGCATACTAAACATTACATATAAATATCGGGTACCCTCTTTGTATATATTCATGTATGGTCATGTGAACTTTTTCATGGGGATAAGGAGTATTTAAATATATATTAAAGTTTATATGTGTGTAAGTACAAAGGGTGAATTATAACTTGAAAATATATGTATTGTAAAATGTTATTCAAATGATCAATGTTCCTTTTAAAATAATGAGGTTTGGTTTGTACATTGATGTGTTTCTTTGGAAATTAAAACCCCTATTAAGGCATGACCATTATGTGAGTAACTTGATTTTGTAACATGTGATGTGTTCCTCATAAGGGGTCCTATGTATTGGTTATGTATTGTGAAAGGAAATGAAGGGATATGATTAAAAGAGAGTTCAGAGGTGATAAAGTGAATGGTTTGTTTTGGTTCCATGTATATGTTATGTATGGAAATTATAGTATGAGAAGAACTCACCTCCATTTGTAAGTAATGGGAAGCCTTGTGTATATATAAGGGATCTCTAGAGATACCTGATGTAGTAGTTTAGTGTTATGCTATGGAAGTGGACCTAATAGGAGTTCTTTTTTGTGTATTGGTTGTGCCCCTCAGTTGAACTAGTGAGGGTGATGAAGAGTGTTAGGGACGATTGATTTTGGGTATCTTTAAATAGTGGATATTTCTTATAATGATATTGATATATTTTTCCTAGACCATACTGATCATCTCCTAGGATCCCATGAAAATTGTTTTACAAGTATTTTAGTTTCTCTTTTTTTGTGACACTTCTACAAAAAAGTTTCCACTTTTATGATTTCCAATATAAAATCTCTCTGAATCAAATGTTTCTTCTTATAAATTATTTATTAGAAAGTATCATCTTCAATAATTTTTATAAAGTTCAAATAGAAAATGTTTATTCTCATGTATTGGCTTCATACTTGTTTAGAATAGATAAAAAAACCATATTTTTATCTATCTATATTTTCAAAATAGAAAGAATTACTTTTCCTTTTAAAGTTAAAACCAAGGGTGTGGTTTCTCTCTTTGAATCCCTATTGAGTATCTTAGTGATCATGCCTACTTTTTCATTTCAATTCTAGGTTTATTTTATCTTTTGGTTTCTCATATGAAGATTTTTTTGAGGTTGGTGGTGACTCTTGAGGTCACATAGAGGTATGGTTAGTTGTTTTTTATTTATTTCCATTACAAGTTTTCCTTTATTTATTATTTCATTATTTATTTGTTAGTTTTTTTCATGGGGTAAATCATTCCTAATTGAGTTTTTCTTGATTTATGATACAAGTTGATAGCTTGGGAGGATCATGAATTCCTCTCGGGCCTTGTCTTAGGCCGACATGGGTGCCCGATTTGGGTTCAACCCAGGTTGGTTCATGACATTAAAAGGCATTACAATGGTCCTTATCAAAATAAATTAATTGGTGTGACATGACTCATTAAGTTTCATCAAAATAAGTGGGTTCTAATTCAATTCATTGGGATATGTAGGAATCAAATATCATAGGTTTGATCCCAAATACACAACACATAATACCTACTTCGATGGTGATAAATTTTAGAGTGCCCAATGGTGTGAATTTAAACCATAACATAATTAACCACCTAATGGGATGATAGAGAAACACAAACACATATGGATGTTCATATCTATGCATAATAAAAATTTATTTCTTATAGGACCAAGATAACTTGAATTTTCACCGATAATGATTTTGAAAATACATCTTAAATCTGTAAGAGAGTCCCTGAAAGGCAATAAGACCCCTTAAGAGATAATCCGACCTCCCATCCTCTAAACAAACCTGTGATCCAAAGTGTCATTGGTATGTCCCGATGAATTATTACCATTGGAAACAAGGTCTGTAAAAATTCAAAATACATGGTCATAGTGTAAAACAAAAATAGTATTATTTAAAACATATATAAATTCTTTAATTCATAATTATAATTATATAGAAACCTCTGGGAAAATATCATTTCTACTAAAGTTACAATTGGATTTGGCATGATCATGATCTGACACACTCATATCTATATATTAAAATTTCTACCATAAGATATATCTATATAAATTGCATAAAAACTTATATAATCCCATAATCTAAGTAATATATTGACCACTAGACATGGATCACATTAATAGAGTATATTCCAAAAAATACTTCCATAGATATCCGAAATAGAATGAACAGATTAAATAAATATATGACATGTCATTCATATAAAAATATTTGAGCACATCACATTTTGTTAAACAATGAATGAAAATATATTTACTTTGTTTAATGTTTTCAAGGGCCCATATGTCATAATATTCATACAAGAAAAAAATCCAATCTTTGTTAAACTCAACCAATAAAGTGATCAATAACACACCCCCAACACCCTAATTATATCACCGTAAAGGATGAAATTAGAAAGTTATTAAATTATAAAATATAACATGGTTAATTTATTTTCAATCTTAGGAAATGAGGATTTGTATTACGAATATATCCCTAAGTGTATTAATGAACACATGAAATTCAATGTGATATGCTTTCATAGGTTAGTTCAAAGAATAGGTCTCCAATTATTATCTCATGACACTACAATTTATCATATATATGATTCTACTCAAGATAATCATTACATATCATCTCAACCCATAATAATCCATAATTATCATTGATTAGGGATAACTCTAAGTCACACTTTGAAGGGGTTTTATCCTTCCAATACCAGGTAATATATGCAACACAAATAAATGAAAGATAGTTAAATAATTCATTTATTTTAAAACCATGACACATTTACATTAACAATAACCATTACATGAAGTCTCATGTATCTAATACCAAGATATTTTACATGATCCTCATTATTATACTTCATTGATTATTTTTTCAATAGATTTCCTATATTCACTACTGTAGCTTCCAAGTAGTTTTTTTAAATTTCTCCTCTTATTGATTTATCACATAAAAAAATTATTTTCAAAGGATATGTTTGTTACTTTTGATTTATTGACCTTCTCTCGATCAATGGCTATAGTTTTATCACAGGGAAGCTTGATTTCTTTAAAAAATATAAAGAACCACCCCAAGTTCAGTTATTAGCTTATTTATCCAAATAAGTTCTTTCATAGAATTTAATTCGTTGATGTAATATACCATTTTTTTTTCTAGACCACCATGATGGATTATTTTAAACTCTTCCAAATTATATTTCCACTACTAAGGAAAAACAAAAAACTAAGTTGATATCTCATATCATCCTTATCATTTTAAAAACTAAAATTAGTGTAACAAATTATAATGAGATATTTATAATCTTTAAATATTATTCTTATGTACTTAATTATATTATTTATAGAAATATTGTAGTGCTCACTAGGTTTGTATTGGTATCTACTTTTTATTCTTAAAACATAATAGAAATTGGGTTTATTAAAAAAACATGATATATATGATATAACCTATCGATTATGTGTAAGGAATTTTATCCATATTTCTTATTTTGTACCCCTTTAAAGGAAATTATGACTTTTTAAGACTTATAACACAAAAAATGATAAATTCCTATTATTTTAGTTCTTATTTCCAAATATATTTATCATATTACCAATATATGTTTCCTAACTTATTCCTAAAAATATCATCAATAAATCCCTATAAATTTTCCAACATATAATTTAAGTTTATTCACCAATTTCTTTCATCATTAAGCACTTCTTAACCATGTATTTATAGAATGAAAATTTGGGACATTATTTTTGATAATTTGTATTTCATCAACAAACAACACCATACATATCCCATAACTCCAATTAAACCACTTGTATACAAAATAATAATCAACAATCTTGGAGAAATAAAACTATTTGATTACAAAATAAAAATTAATATTATCACACTGAGAAGATTTATTCATGATATAAATGAACTATTGTAATTTAAAACTATAGAAAAATTGTTATTTTAATCAAAACTAAGGAACCCTTGAAATTGTTATGGGTGTATTTAATTTATTTTCAACCATCTGTGATAATAATTGTATTTTCTTTATAAATTTTATGTTTATTTTAATGATTTAGAGTAGAGTTGAGAAACCTGGAGATAGGTTATATAAATTCTACAAGTTTCAGGTTATTAAATAATTTCAAAAAAGATTCTATACATAAGAGTCACCTTGAATTTTCAATTTTCACCTAAAATAAATTATAAAATTAACTCTAAAGAATATGTAAGAATTTCTTGGACATTAATGGCTAGAAATTGGAAAAGTATTATTCATAAATTTCATATATCAAGGTGAGTTTCCCAATATATAAAGATTATGATAGTTAATGTGCAATGTTACTTAGAGAAAAATTGAGAAATTGGTAAACTAACTAGTTGCACAATAATTTATAAGAGTGAATCCAAAATTTTAGTGTGTCAATAAGTGATAATTTAGTGTACATAAGGTTTACCTAAATGTGTCAAGAGATACATAAGGTTCCTTAAGGAAATATATAAGGGTTATTAAGACTATTTTATGTGATATGTAAAGGTTGTCTGTTAATATTTTGTGAAACTATGAGTTGTCTAGAAATAAAAAAAATGTTGTGCTATAGTTTAAATTATAATAATCTTAATAATTTTAATATCCATGTTTTTAACTATTAATATTTAATATTATAATTGAAGAATAAGGTCGTTATGTGACGAGTATTTCCATAACATAAAGAGAAGGATCACACCATAAGGGTATCTTTATATTCTCATATATATAAAAATTAATGAGAAAGAAGATTTATTGGAATTAATAAATAAAGGATATGTCAATATTTAAGGAAATAATTGAAAAATAATTTCTAGTTTTCAAATATTATGTATTGAAACTAGTTATATATAGAGAATTTATGAAGAGATATTTTGACCAATTTTAAATAGGGTATAAGGCTGTCATAATTTAAGGGGGATTTTCTATATTCAAATAATAATAATAATTTTCATGTGATTGTATGAATAAAATAAATAAAAATAATAAAATAAAAAAATATATTAAGAAGTATCCAATGTTTTATCTCACTACGTATTTCATGTACAAATGAATGAGAAAAAAAGTGAGACCGAAGAGTACTTGTAGTCATTTTTCATCAACTATGTTAAGGTGAATGAATATTGATACTGATCATCTGATGGAATAATATTGATGTGGAAATTGAAAATGTGTTATTTCATAGTCTCATGTAGATCATGATCATTTTAAAATATTATGAAGAGGTATGAAATAAATGCAGTGCTGGTAATCATATTACAGTAGTCAAAGAACTTGTGATGATAAGGAAGATATTAAATTATGATTTTAAGCATCCAAGAAAACATTGAAGATTTTTAATTTAAAAAATGGATGTAATTACATTATAAAATGGTGGGAACCAGTATAAAGATATTTTGAGAGACAACTACTATCATATGAGTCAAGGATGTATTCAACCCTTAGTCACCTTATTATGTGTCAAGGATGTATCCTAAACTTATCCTTTTAACACCAAATTGGTCATGGTTTTATTCTACCCTTATATTAAAATAAAAGTACGTCAGAGATAAATTTTTTGACTTAGACTCAACCATAAAAAAATAATGATTAGTCACCCACATTGGGAGTTAACCTTGTAAAAAATTCTTTGTTCCTTGCATTTATTTCATTCCATTTTGTTTTAGGTGAGTTTTAAATTTAAAGAGAGTGTATTGAAACTTTAACCTGTCATAGAGGTTGATTTTAAATAATAAATTTTAAAAATATTATACTAATTTATCCCTCCTTTATCAGTGATACATCAAAATTTACATGGTATTTTCATGCGATACCAATGTTAATATAGGTTTCCAATAAATGATCACATATTTTTTTGAGGAATTTTGGAGAATCAAAATTCTATCAATGGTAGAGTTATTACCTTATTTTATGGAAACAGTTTTCATGGTTTTAATAATAGGATGATCCATTATGTTCTTTCACAAGGCCTATATGTTTGTGATGTTGTTATAGTGGGTTTTTGTAACACCCCAAGATTTTATGGTATGTCCCTTTTAAACTTAACATCTTTGATATATTATGTTTCATGAAATAATGATCTTAAATGAACTATGATATACTAATAAATATTAACATAACCATTAGAATAGTGATGTGACCATTAGGAATAGTGATCTATCCATTATATTAATATCCACTCAAATTATATTAAAAATATAGTTTTGGTTTATTGTATAAGAAAATATGATATATTTATATCATGGAATAAGTAAATAACTGTTTAAAAAATGATAAATTAAGTGTTAGTATTTTTGAGAAGCGTGGATTTTTATTTAAAATTTTATATTTAATATAATTAATTAAAAAAGAATTTATCCTAATAAAATAGATTAATAAATTATTATTTTTTATTATAATTATAAATTAATTTTATGAGACCTAATTAATTTTTCAAAGTGTCGTAAAATCAGTTATAATATTAAAAATGACATTTTTCAAATAAATGATGATTTTATTTTAAAAAGTAAATTTATCATATTTAGAAAAATATTTTCATAAAATGGTGTCTACTAATGAAATCTAAATATAGAAAAATGGTTAGAGTAATTTTTTTTTGGATTATTTGAAATATAGTTGATTTTTTGGTGAATAGTGAAATTATGTAATTTTTGGTATTTAACATTATAAGTAAATTAATTAATTATTGAGTCATGGATGATGTAGGTATAAGGTAAGAACTCCTTAGTTTAAAAAAAATTATTTATTTACTATATTTAGTCACAAGAATCAATACCGTTGACAGTCTTGAGCCAAAATAATTAACTAATGAATTAAATAATAATAAAAAACTCTTTCCTTTCACTATAAATACCACTCCTCACCACCCCTTTTCATCACGCCTTATCAGATTTGGATATTTCTTAAATTATAATCATTTAATCACCCAAAATTCTTCCCCTCATTATGGTCTTTTTGGTATCACCAAAAGACCAATCCTAAGTGCCTTAAAGATGTTCTCAACGAGACACTTTACAAGAGGTAAAATAATCTTTCATTTTATTATAATTTATTTCAATTTATTTTATTTTCTTATCCTATCTAAACAAGAATGGAAACTAAATTATATTATATGTAAGAAATTGAATTTTCACTCATGTAAGGATCCTTTAACCTTTAGTCTATTTTATACTTTGAACCTAATATGGATTCCCAGTGGGTTAGAAAAGGTATTGGGGATGTTTTGGGAAAGTTCAAATCCCGAAACCCATCTTTTTGGGAAAACTGGACAGGTCACATAGTTGGTGCACATTTTGCCTAATTGTGCAGATTGTGTTCTTCCAGACAGAGCTACCTTGCTTGGTTGGCGCATGGATGTGTAGCCTAACCATGAAAAGTTCCTTTTTTCCTAGGTAACTGTGCAGACAAACTATGCATAATCCATTTTCTAGATAAAATGTAAAAATTTATCTTAATGATCTAATTATCCCCTACTTCCTACCTAATCTGAGAACCAGTGAGAAAAACCAATTTCTATCTCAATTTGGTCCTCTTTAAAGATCTGAAGTAGGAATCAATAGACATCCTTCATCCGGAATCTGATCGAGCTTTCGTTCCTCATGTTGGATGTGCAATGGTAAGTACTTGAGTCATCTTGATCCGTTCTACTTCTCTTTCTATCTCGACAGAGTTATGAGGGTATGAGCATTTTTCTCATTTTCTTAGATTTACTCTGATCCGAACCAAATCAAGGGCCAATACCATAAAAGGAGAGTCATACAAGCCTAAGGTGGGTGGTCTATAACTCATCCTTCATGTTTATTGATTTTGGATTTTTTGTGGGGGGCCCACCGACTTCATCAAATGTTGTTATTTGAATTTATATGTCATGCTTATAATCATTAAAACTATATCATTATTGTCTTTCCATATATGTGCTTAAATGTTTTTGGTTATTCCCACAAATACATTCATCCCATGTAGGATTTTATTCTATAATTGTCTTTTTAGTTTTTTTGACATGTTTGAGTCACCGTCTAGGTCTACCTTGGCCTGAACTTCCTAAGACTAAGCATTTCTATACCAAATGGATTTTTTGTAATGAGAAATAAATAATGAAAAATTACATGTGTGATCACCACTTAACACGCCTAATGTAAGTGCTTAAAATTGATAATTAAATGCGAATGATTAATTGGTTTCATATCTATAGCACCCCTTACCACATTAATGGAAGTAACAGAATGAACCTTGTATATGAAATTTTCCTTAAATGGACTAAATGGTTGCATTCTACTTGTCCTTGTAACACTAATTAAAGGAAAGGCTTGTACCAAATGAATTGATAAAAATGTTGCATGCTACTTGACCTTATCACACTAATTAAAGGAAAGGCTTGAACCAATGGAGATATTACATGACTTCATAATTAAATAGGAATAGCCTAAATCAAGCTTTCCTTGGATTCTGATGAGAGAATGCCATGAGAACTTTGGAACCACATTCCAATTCAAAGATACAACTTTCTTAGGTTGAAGACCACATAGATCCTAATCCTTTTCTATTATTTGATTTCTGGTATGACATCATAGGATCCTTTCATTATCATTACAAGATGCATTGGATACACTCCTTGGATCCAATATTGAAAATTATTTTTAATGGTTAAAGACCATCAAACCCTATCTCTACTTAGCCTTATTTTACATTGGACGATCACCTTGTACTCAGTAGGCACCTCATTGTGGAATTCCTTAGACTATGCTCCTTGGATTACACTCTTACCCCATGCCAGGCTATACTTACTACTGAGTTGGTGACCCTTGAGGTCAACATTCCCTTGGTTTTTAACTTCCAACTTCAATATTAAATATCATTATAGGTTTCCATATTATAACTTGTAACCTTCACTATGGTTAATATGTGACTTATTTATAAACTGGTAAAAACCAAATAATGAATTGTTGACATGATCAGACACCAGCTGAGGGCTGAATCTGGTACTTTGGTATTTAGTTACATTATACTATATCACTTTATATATGCATTAATTCACACTATTACATTTTCATTACACATGATTAATGTTATAGACCTCATTGGTGGTCTCCAACTAAGATTTATCTCGCACCCTCTCAAATCACCATTTGGTACCCAGAGTAGATTACATGGTTGCAGGTGTTGAAAAAGGGAAGCATACAACTTCAAACACTTGGTTGCTTGTTTTTTAGTATGGAGCTTGATATTAGGTGATCAACATGGATCTCAAGATGCTTAGGATAATATTTTTATTTTTTTATACTTTGTGAAACCTGTTATGCCTGCGATCTTGTATCCATGTTTTTCAGTCTTCTAGTGACATGACATATCATCAATTGTTGTTACTATTGTCTCTATTCTTCCTCTATACCTTTTATTTACTTATATTTATTCTTCTATTTACATATGTTTACATTCAATTGTTGTGATAAACTTTGGTTTGAGGGAATAGTATCCCCATAGACACACCCTAGTCCCTCATTGCTACTCAACAAATTTTGGCATTTGGGGAGATGTGCTTGAAGCCATGTGGCCCATCGGGTTCAGGGCACCTTTTGAGTGGCATCCGAGTCCGGGACGTCACAAAGTGGTATCAAAGGAGTTATTTTCTTGAATTAATATTTGGAGACAATATATTTGATATTAGGTACACTTGGGACTTGGTCATAATCCCTGCTTGGGCATCACAAACCCATGTTCAAGGTAAAATCCAAGTTACCCAAAATTTGATTATTGTTCGGATTTTTCCTATTACTGTTGATATTATTTCACTGTTGGGTGATGCACATGTTGTGTGGTGTTGTTTATAATTACTATATTTGAGTATTTTCTTTCATCCATTACCTGATAATACGAGGGATAAGATCATTGTTATATACATCATTATAGGCTCTTATAGTTCACATGTGATGCATATTTCTATGCCATATAGATGCATTTCACAATTTTCATTACTTAATATGCCTGTGAATGTTGAGTGATGCTGTGATAGTTAGCTTATATTTTTAATATTCTTTGTTGTGATTGAGTGATTGTATCTTTCAATTCATGAGGTGTGTGGGCCCTCATGGTTTGGGATGAATAATTTACCATGTTGAGCCATTATGCTATAAATAAATGGGTGTCTTCTTCATTGATGAGGTGTATGGGCACTGACTCAATGGGAATGGATATCCATTATAAAGTGGAACATGAATTAAAATATGAAATTGTTTTTCCATTATTATCCTAAATTATGATGTTTATGAAAGGTAAATGACATCACCTGAAAATTAAATATAAAATGAAATGAAACTTATACTTTATCATTTATCGATACCTATCCATCTAAGAGGGTAGATGGGTTAGTATTACTTGGTAGTGAGTTTTCATATGTTAGACTTCAACTAGTGATTATATCTTTCTGCTTCAGCTTGTTCTGAGGTGTGTTCTTAGAAATTGTAGACCAATGCCGCCACAAAGTCCTCATATCGTACACCAGGAAGCTGGAGACGACCATACTCTAGATGTGGTGGGACTAGAGATTTCAGTCTTACCTCTAGGAGTGACACTCGAGGAACCACCTTCTATACTAGATCTGGGAACTGATGCCCATGTTTGTGATAGTTTCATACATCTGAGGCATTCCATGCATGGTGCTCCACGACTGGCACCTATGATAGCTAATCCGACTCATGAGTTCCAGAAGCAGCATCATCTGACCTTTTCAGGGGATGGTGGTCTGTGGGATACTGAGTCTTGGATAGAATCCACACTATCTATCTTTTAGAATATGGAAACTCCTCAAGAGTGGAGAGTCAAGATTTTGACATACATGCTTCGGTATTCTTCCAAGAATTGGTGGGATGTGATTACCCATGCTAGTCATCATCAGGACTTGTTATGATCTGATTTCTAGACAACCTTCAATGATCAGTTCTTTCTTTATACATTGAGAGATGGAAGATCCAGAGAGTTCATGAATCTTGAACATGGTTATATATCAGTTATGAAGTATATAACACATTTCATATAGTTTCAGCACTTTTTAACGCTTCTACCTGGTGACGAGCTTATGCATGCTAGATGATTTGAGGATGGGTTATATTATGCCATCTATAGGCATGTCATTGTTTTTTTCTTGCCTACATTTTTTGACATAGTCAATTTGGATCTTATCACTGAATGTAACCTGAGGGATGAAAATAGTTTTGGGCATAGAGGACTAGTGCTGCATAAGGATAACAGTTCTTTTGGTGGAAGGAAGAATTCTCTCAAAGTTTCTCATCAGACTAATGAAAACTAGAGTATCCGTTTCGATAGCTCTAAAGTACATCATCAGTTTACATGATAGGGGAATTCTAATACTTAGTGTGATAGAGACCTACTGGAGTGCTAGGCATGTGGTCATATAGGGCATCTCCAATATTTCTATTGGGCCTTTCCATTAGCATCAAATGGAAAATGTTCTAAACTATCTCCATTTTTAAGAGTCGGTTCTTTTACGCCATGTCAGACAGGGTGTTTGAATAGAACCGGTAGGTTTGACTGAGGAGGAGGTCTTGGCTATGATATCCAGACCCCTGATCACCAGCAACACCAATAGAAAAGTTATGATCATGGTAGTCCTTCTGTTTCACATGGGTCTGGATTAGGTTAGTTGCATGCACTATATCCAATACCTGAGGATTAGGTTGCGATACTATCTATAGTACAAGGTACTATTCTAGTGGCCTCTAATATAGTATATTCTTTATTTGATATAGGTTATTTGAACTCTTTTATCTCCGTATCTATCATATAAAGTCTCAGACATGATATACAATATTATTATGGTGTAATGACCCTAGATATGCCACTAGGGGTACAAATAGAGGGAAGATGCCAGTGTAGGGATTGTTCCTTTGAGGTAGGTAATTACCATTTCTTATGGAACCTATTCAATCTTGAGATTACATGCTTCGATTTCATTCTTGGAATGGACTGGTTGGTCCACTATCATGCATTTGTAGACTTCTATCACCATAGAGAATTGTTTACATCACCAAAGGAAGTAGTTATCTATAAAAGGGTGAGTGGAATGTACATGATGGTAGAATGGAACCAGAACATCATGGGCTAGGAAGAGTGACTGACCATATTGTAAATTTATCCATGGAGTATCAGGTTTATGTCAAGTTTATTTCCCTCCAATAGTGGATCATTTCATGGATGTATTTCCAAACAATTTTTTTGGTTTACCTCATTAAATATAGGTAGAGTTTATAATCAAGATTATTACAGGAATAACTCTAGTGTCCATTCCTCCATGCATGATGGAACCTACAGAGCTTTAGGATCTCAAGTGATAGTTATAGGACTAGAGGCCAAAGGTTTTATATATCATGATATATCCTCTTGGGGTTCACCCATGATTTTGGCCAATAAAGTGGATGTTACCTTATATCTATGCGTGTATTATAGAAATTTGAAACAAATTACAGTAAATAATTGGTATCCACTAACTCAAATAGATGATCTCTTCAACCATCTTTTAGGAGCAAAGGTCTTCTCCAAGATCGACCTGAGATCAGGTTATCATCAGGTACATATCATTCCATCAGACATTCCTCCTGAAACTTTACATAGTAGGTATGGTCTGTATGAGTATGTTTCAATGCCGTTCGGTCTTATGAATGCACCCACAATTTTTATGGCTTTGATGAATAGGATTTTCCACCCTTATTTGGACTCTTTTTTATGGTATTTTTGTACGACATCTTGGTGTATTCAAACACTCATATAGACCATGACAAACATCATGATATTATTCTAAGTACACTAAGAGATCATAATATTTATGAAATGACTTTTAAATGACACTTCTAAATCAACAAAGTCCACTTATTAGGTTATATTATCTTAGAATCAGCTGTATCTTTTGACCCAAAGAAGTTTAGTCCTATAGTTTCTTGGGAGAATCCCAAGAACATATTTGATATCAAGAGTGTCCTGGGGCTTACTGGATATTACAGGAATTTCATAAAAGTCTTATCATTTCTTTCTTCACCTCTTAATGGTCTTACAAATAATGGTGTCAAGTTCATGTTGTTATAATCATGTGAGAAATCCTTTCAAGAGCTAAAAGGGAGGCTTGTTTCGACACCTATTCTAATTCTTCCCGAACCGAGTATAGGTTATATTGTATTCTGTTATACATCAGTCATTGTCCTAGGAGTAGTACTAATGCAGGAATATAGAGTAGATGCATATAGATCTCTATGGTTAAAGCCTCATGAGAGAAGTTACCTAACACATGACCTTGAGATAATAACAGTTGTCCATGCCTTACTTTGCTGGAGACATTATCTATTGGGTGAGCTATTTTTAGTGTAAATAGACCACAAGATCCTAAAATATATCTTTTCTCAACGTGAATTTAATTTAAAACAGTGAAGATGGGTCAAATATCTAAAATCCTTTGATTTTGAGCTTGCCTATATGCCTGGGAAGGGAAATGTGGTTGCAGATGCATTGAGTAGGAAAACCCAGGAATAGGGAGTATGAGAATCTAATGATGAATGGAAGTTAATGGCCCTTTTTTCGGAGATGAGTTTGGAGTTTCATGATAGTCTTGAGTAGTATTTTCTCTCATCTTTAATAGTTACCTCTTCCCTCCATGAGAAGACGAAGAGTAAACACTTTTAATACATTGAATGCTTTGTTCATTGTGAGATTATATTAGGAGATAACCCACCTCTAGATTGGTCTATAGACAGAGACGACATCCTATGTATTCATGGAAATGTCTGGGTTCATATAGAAATGAGAAATAAGTTTATTTAAGAGTTCCTTGAATCTTAGTGGGCAGTACATCCAGAAATATTGAAGTTGTATTGTGATATTTGATGCCAACACTGGTAGACTGGAATGAAATTTCATATAGAAAGCTTTTTCCCTAGGGTTTGCACCTCTCAGCAGGTGAAGGTGGAGCACTAGAGACCTGTAGGCTTGTTACAAAATATTTGAGTCTCATAATGGAAATGAAAAGATGTTTCTATGGATTTCGTATTTAGATTACCTAGGTCACCGAGGTGTAGCAATTATATATGGGTCATCATTGACCGACTAACGAAATCATCCCACTTTATTCCTATTTGGGATGATTTATTAGTTGGTGAGTTGGGAAGACTATATTTTCAGGAGATCATATGACTACACTGGTTCCCTCATACTATCATTTTCGATAGGGATTCTCATTTCACGTCACAATTTTCGTAGGGATTGTAGAATCCTATGAGAAGACAAGTGCTTCTAAGCACAACTTTTCACCCTAAGACCGATGGATAATCAAAATGAACAATATAGGTTCTAGAGGATGTTATCTAAGCATGTGTCCTTAATTTTGGAAGTTCTTGGAAAAATCATATCCTTCCTATCAAGTTCTCTTATGATAAAAGCCTTTAGGGGACAATTAATATGGCTCCTTTTGAGGTATTATATGGTAGGCTATTTCGTTCACCCTTGTAATGGCTAGAGGTTGGTGAGGCAACCCTACTTCGTCCTTGTCTTGTAAAATAGACATTAGATCAAGTTCAGTAATCAGAAATTGTATGATTACTGTTCAGTCCAGACCGAAATCCTATTCTGATCATCATTAATGACCTCTTGAGTTCAAGGTTAGGGATCGTGTTTTCCTTTAGGTTTCACATAGGCTAGGGAATAGATGGTTGCGAAAGAAAATAAAAATTTCTCCTCATTATGTAGGGCATTTTGAAATTCTATAGAGTGTTGGGTCAGTAGCCTATCAGTTTCTATTACCTTAGAGGAACCATGCCATGCATGAAATTTTTCATGTTTCACAGATTCGGTGGTATCATTCCAATTATTCTAATTTCTTTGATCTTAAAAAAGTTGAGTTAGATGCTGATCATACCTTTGAGAAGCACCCAGTACACATCGTTGACCATAGAACGAAGGCTCTTAGAGGCCATTCTATCTCTCTAGTATATGTTCTATGCCAGCGTGGCTGAGTACAAGGAAATACTTGGGAGAGGTAAGCCAACATACATGCCCAATGGCCAGAGTTTTTCTCAGACAATGATTCTCCACCATTTTAAGCTGAACTTGGGGACGAGTTATTTTAAGGGGGAAGACTATAAGAACCTAGTTTTTTCACTTAGGTAAGAATACTTGAACATTTTGTCTAATTAATTTACTTTGGAAAAAATATTGATTTCTGATGAGTTAGAAAATTTCTCAGGGGTGTTCGGGGAATGATCGGAGCCCGAAACCCATATTTTTGGGAAAACTGGACAAGTCTCACAGTTGGCACACAATTTTCCTAACCGTGTGATTTTTATTTTTCTGGACAGATCCACCTCACATGGTTGGTACATGACCGTGCAACCTTAATGTGCAAAGTTACCTTCTTACTAGGTAACTATGTATGGTTTGCACATGGTTTTTGAAACTGTGCAAACAAACTGTGCACAATAATTTTTTCTAGGTAAAATGTCAAATTTTACCTTAATGATCTAATTATCCACCTCCTTCCTCCCTAATCTGAGAACTAGTGATATTAACCTATTTATCTCTCAGTTTTGGGATCTTTGAAGATCTAAGGAAGGAATCAAGAGATCTCATTCATATGGTATCCGATCGAGATTTCTTTTATCACTTTGGATGCTCAATGGTAAGTACTTGAGTCCTCTTGAGCTGTTATCCTTCTCCTTTTCTCTCGACCGAGTTATCGGGGTGTGAGAAATTTTCTCCTTTTCCAATATGTACTATGATTAAATCCAAATCAAGGGCCAATATGAGAGGAGGAAATTCATAAAACCCTAATATGGGTTGTCTATGACTCATCCCTCATGTTCGTTGATTTTGGATTTGTCATGTGGGGACCACCAATTTAATCGGATTCCGTTATTTGAATTTATATGTCATCTTTATAATAATTAGAACCGTATAGTTATGATATTTCTATATATGTGATTAATTTTTTTTTGGATTTAGGATGTTATGACATAATTTTTGTTTTAGTGTTTTGACATGTTTGATTCACAGTTCAGGTGTTCCTTGGATTCAAATTCCTAATGGTAATCATTTCTATATTAAATGACATATTTGTAATGAGAAAAGCATAATAGAATGTAAAGTGTGTTCCCACCACTTGACCCACCCAAGGTAAGTGCTTCAAATTTATAATTAAATGTGAATGATTAATTGGTTTCATATCCGTAGAACCCCTTACCACATTAATGGAAGGTAGCAGAATGAATCTTGAATATGGAATATTATTTAAATGGATTAAATGGTTGCATGCTACTTTTCCTAATCACACTAATGAAATAAAAGGCTTTAAACAAATGACTTGATAAAAAGGTTTCATGCTACTTAACCTTATCACACTAATGAAAGGAAAGGTGTGAACTGAAGGAGATATTACATGACTTCATAATTAAATAGAAATGTCCTGACTCATGATCACCTAGGATTTTTACCAGAGAATGCCATGAGCCCTCGAGAACCCCATTTTGATTCAAGGATACATATTTCTTTGATTGAAACCCACATAGACCCCAATACTTGTATATTCTTGGATACCTAACATGACATCATATAATCCTTCCATTATCATTACCATATTCCCTGTATACACTCCTTGGATACAACATTGATAAGTAGTTTCCATGGTTAAAGCCCATCAGGCCTTGTCAATACATAGCCCCGTTTTAACATAGACGTTCACCTTGTACTCAGTAGGTGCCTCCTTGTATAATTACTTGGACAATTCTCCTTAGATTACACTCTTACCCTATTACAAACTATAGTTATTACTGAGTTGACGAACCTTGAGGTCTACATCGACTTGGTTACTACCTTGTAAATTCACTATTAAATATCATTAGAGGTGTCCTTGTTATAACATAGAACCTTCACTATGGTTAAAATGTGACTTATTTATATACTGGTAATAACCAAATAATTAATTTTTGACATGTTCAGACACCATTCGACAGCTGAAGTAGGTACTTGGGTATTTAGTTACATTGTACTGGTATAATTTATATATGCATGCCTTCACTCTGTTATATTTCCATTACAGGGATTGGATTTTATAGACACCATTGGTGGCGACCCACTGAAATTTATCTCACTCCCTCTCCAGGCTCTGTTTGGTACCTGGAGTAGATTAAATGGATGCAGGTGTTGATAAAGGGAATAATACAACTTCAAACACTGGATTGCTTACAGTTTAATATGGATCTTGATAGTAAGTGACTAAGCCAGAGATCGAGATTATAGGGATAATATTTTGATTCCTTTATACTTTGTGGAACATGTTATGCCTACTTTCTTGTACACATGTTTTCCAATATTCGACTAACATGACATATAATTAGTTGTTTAATGATATTCCAGTTTTTTCCGTCATAGTTTTTGTTGCCTCTATTGTTCCATTGTAGCTTATATTTACTTATATTTATTTCTCTATTTACCTATTTTTTCATTCATCTACTATTATAATATTTGGTAATGAAGGCATTTTCTCACATGGACACACGCTATACCCTCGCTTCTTGTCGGCAACCTATGGCGTTTGGGGAGATACGCTTGAGGCCATGTGGCCCACCAGGCTCGGGGCACCCATTGAGTGGAATCTGAGTCCAGGATATCAAATTATATATAATGTAATTTTATTATATTAATGGAATATCCATCATCAAACCACTTTTACTTGTCCTTTTATTCGAAAAATGAAAACATCATCTGTGATGTGTTGATTTACCACCATCATGGATGATGCATTTTAATTTTCTATTTCCACCTTCAAGGATGGTCATAAACACTTTATGATGGTTAAAAATAATTTTAAAATCTATATTAAAACTTTTTTAGTGTTTTGGAACCAATTTATATACATACTATTAATTAATAAAACAAAACTAGTGCGTGATGATTGAAAAAACAGAAAAATAGTCTTAATGGTTATCATTCATGTTTTATCTAATGAATCATCCTAATATCTGAAAAAAAGATATATAATACCATTTAATATTATATAATTTAATTAAAAACATATAATTTCAATTTTGGATGACTATTCTCATTTTTCATGATCTTTTATACATGTATACAAGTGAAGAAATCATGAAAACCAAGGAAACAAACACCCCCAAATGATGAAATTGAATACTATAACTCATCAAAAAGTACACGAATGAACTTAATAAAAATATTATAAATCAAATATATGATAAATGGGTTCTTAATTAAATTATTAATGAATCTAATTTCATTATCTAGGATATTAAGGTCAGGTGCAGAATGATTTCATATATAAGGCAAGGGTTTCTTCACAAACCCTAATTTTCCTCTCCGTTTTGATTTCTCTATATTAGAACCAATTTAATTATTAATTATTTTATTTAATTCATATAAATTATCTTTATATATTCTAAAATTATGTATCCAGACCAATTAATACTTATCTTATGGGTAAATACATGTTTTATATGGTTCCAATCTCAATTCTTTCTAATAACCAAGCCCAGCTAAATGAAACTTTTCAATTACTTACCCATTTTCATGTACAATAAATAATCTATGTAAAGTAACCAATATTTTTCTAGAATAAATATTTTTATCATGAAAATATATCTTAGTTATTTTCTAGTTTTATGAAAACAATTATGAATTTTTTCACTTTAAAGACTCTTCTATATTTCCCCTTAAATCAAACTAAAGTGGCTCATTTCAAATGTTTCTTAAACACTCCTTTTACAAGTTTTCACTTCATTTAGACATAAATTATCACGATATTTTCATATTTTCCCATATAAATTTCAATTTATTATTTAATTTTATTCTTTTGTGGACTCTTTTATGATATGTCAATTTGTTATGCCTTATGACATGATTACAGTTCCCATTTCTTTCTATAGGTAACCCTTATGTTAATTTCTTGTGATTAATTGAGGTTTATATCACGTGATATAATCTACCATATTTTATTTAATTTTTTATGATCATATTTAATAGGTATGTACTATCATGATACCATTCACCATATTACTTTGGATAGTTTATGATTATATTTACTGATTGGGGAAATTATTTACATTTAATGTGATAGTTTCAATATGAATGTATATTTTGATTATGTTCTAACCATTTCATATGAAGAATTAATTGGACATAGTAAGTGTAATTTGGGGATCAATATAGCCCCTTGAGGCATAAATAGGTCTCATGAGATGAACTGTGCCTGGTTTTCACCTAGCTCTAACCCATTTACGTCAAATTATTGGTTGAAGCCTTGGTGGTATGTTTATGATATCCTTTATTATGAATTCCATAATTATGAGATTAGTTATTGATAATACATGTGATTATTCAACTAATAAAATGTACATTTTTTAGTATATTTATCATGTGATTACTTTTATAGAGTGATTTAATTATATTTTATTCATGCCATATTATGCTCAACATTATGTTTTAATGATATATATTTTTTGTTATTAAACTTGAATTTTTTTATATTTATTTATTATAAATTTAATTATATTTATTACCCTTACTGAGCATATGATATCACCCATTTATTTTGTTTAATATTTCCCCTGGATTCCAAGTTGTATAATATATTTGACATACGCGGATAATCTAGAATAATAGGTAAGTTTCCAATGGAGTTTCTATATTGTATTTCATATCAAGTGGTAATGTAACATTTATGTTTTTATTTGGTCTTCCAAAGATACTAAAAAAATTAGTACTTCGAGATGAAGCTTCCTTATTTATTATGCTAATGTAATAAAGTAAGACACTAGCTCTGAGATATCAGGGTTGGGGTATTTGTAGTTGGAATCATAAGAAGTTTAGAAGAAATTTTGAAAACTATATTTAAGAAAACATAGATTTGGGAAATATTAACCTATAATTGGCTTTGTTAATATTACTAAAGTAACCAATCTTATGATTCATAGATTATCTGTGTAGAAATTTTCAATTTATGTTATGTGTTTGAATAGTTTTAGATTATATATTATGTTTCTTTAAAATTATGATTTAATATAGTGTATTCCATTGTTTATAAATATCTTATAGTGTGAGGAATATAAACTATATCAATGCACGTAAACCATGTAGGGACTTCCCTCTTATGCAATATAATGATGCTAGATCAAGAATTGTAGTTGGAGATGAACAAATTATAAATATACTAGTACAACTAACTTAGGTTATGAGAAATAACCTTACATACATGGAGCATGATGATACACAATGTGGTGTTGGAATGTTAAAGATCTTCATGCAAAAACAACCTCCATCATTCAATGGGGATAGAAACCCATTTGTAGCCTAGAAATAGATAAGTTACTTAGAGAAGGTATTTATAACTTTGTGAAGTAATGAAAGGGATAATGTTGTTGTGTTAGTTTATTTTCTCTCAATAGATGAAGATCAATGGTGGTTGTTAATTCAAAACACAAAAGAGGAAGAAGAAATTGAAAATCTAGAATGGAATGATTTTAAGGAAATCTTCATTGAGAAATATTTTACACGATAAAAATTAGAAGATATGGAGAGAAAATTATTGATTCTGATATAAAAGGAAGAAGAAAAAGTTTCTATGTATGAAACATACTTTACATGGTTAGTGAGGCACACTGTAGACTTTGTACGTAATCTAAAGAGTAATATTGACCATTTCTTTGATGTGATTAAACCAATACTTCAAAGGGAACTAGTCTCCAAAACAGTATCATCATGTTAGGATATAATATAATATGTGATCAATATAGAGAAATAATTATATATGTCTTATTAATTCCACTACGGGAAAAATGGATAATAGCGATGGGTTATTTGTGACGGGAATTATTCCCGTCGCAAATACCTTACAAAAAGGCTTATTTGCGACGAGAAACTATTCCCGTCGCAAATAAGCTGTTATTTGCGATGAGTTTCTTTTCCCCGTCGCAAATGGTTTGGCGCGAAATGCGCGCCAAACCGCGCGAAATGCGAGCCAAACCGCGCGAAATTTATTTTCGACGGGGTTCTAACCCCATTGCAAATAACCGGCGGCGGTTAACGACTATTTGCGACAGGTTTCTTTGAACCGTCGTAAATGGTTTGGCGTGAAATGCGCGCGAAATCGCCCAAAGTTTATTTGCGACGGGACCCGTCGCAAATAACCGTTTTAATGCCGCCCATAATTAAATGCAGCCGAGGTTATTTACGACGGGTCCCGTCGGAAATAAGACCCATGCAATTAATCTAACCTATAAATACTGCCAACCGTTACAGTTTTTTCACTATGAACTTCTTACGGCGATCAGTTGTAATTTTTTTTCCCGACTTCGAGGAGTCAGTTGGTGGTGTCCTACAACTGCAGCGGCTCGACATTGACATCAAGTTTAAGGTTTTTATCTGCATTTTTAATTTAATATTTATTTTATTTATTTATTTTAAATTTTTATAATTTTTTTTCTGATTCCTAATTAGAAATAATTATGAATAACTATTAATAATTAACAGTAACTAGAGACAATTAAACATTAATTAATTTAAAATAGTTAGCTGAAATTACAATTAATTAGTAGTAATTATGAAAAATTAAAATTAATTTGGATTAATTATTAATAATTAGAAATAATTAACATTAATTAGTAATAATTAATAATAATTACCAATAATTACCAATAATTACCAATAATTAGTAATAATTAACAATAATTACCAATAATTAGTAATAATTAGTAATAACTATCAATATTTACTAATATTTACCAATAATTGTCAATAATTGTCAATATTTGTCAATAATTCCCAATAATTACCAATATTTACCAATAATTGCCAATAATTGTCAATATTTTCCAATAATTAGGAATAATTACCAATAATTAGGAATAATTACCATTAATTAGGAATAATTACCAATAATTAGGAATAATTACCAATAATTAGTAATAATTATCACTAATCAGTAATAATTACCAATAATTACCAATAATTTCCAATAATTATGAATAATTACCAATAATTAACAATAATTAGTAATAATTACCAATAATTAGTAATAATTACCAATAATTAGTAATAATTACCAATAATTAACAATAATTACCAATAATTAACAATAATTACCCATAATTAACAATAATTACAAATAATTAGGAATAATTACCAATAATTAGGAATAATTAGTAATAATTAATAATAATTACCAATAATTAGTAATAATTATCAATAATTACCAATAATTAGTAATAATTAACAATAATTACTAATAATTAGTAATAATTACCAATAATTACCAATATTTACCAATATTTATGAATATTTACCAATAATTACCAATATTTACCCATAATTATGAATAATTACCAATAATTAAGAATAATTACCAATAATTAGGAATAATTACCAATAATTAGGAATAATTACCCATAATTAGGAATAATAACATTATTACATTATTAGTATATTTTATTATTAATATTAAAATAATATAATTTTCTATATGTATATATAATAGTATGGATATCGATGATGTTGAGGAGGAATATGAAGATGACATTGACATATATGAAGATGATGATGAAGATGAACACTGATAGAATTACATGGTAGTTATATATAATCATAACTAATATATATGTATATATAATAGTAATTATCAATTATTTGCTAACAACATTAACATTTTCTGTTTCAGATGGACGATGACGCATTTCGTGAGTTGACGAATGCTGACCTGTCTTTCGATGCGGATGAGTTGCTGGAAGATGACCCTCAGCCTACAGGCGCTTCAAGGAGTACACGGAGGGGATGCGGTCTTGCACGATTGATGATTCCTGACCCCGTCACCAAGCGACGCCCACGTCTTGGGTTTGATCCACGCACACAGAGGTGTGATAACCTATGTGATAACCTGTGGATTTGACTAAGATTTCATTAATACATTGACATAATAAATGTTTATTATTTTTATAGTTTTCCGCATATAGCAATCAGACAGGGTAGCGCTATTTTGCGCAACTATTTCTCTCAGCCTTGGACCACATGAGAGCAGATTCCCATTGATGTGCAACATGCCATGTTCGGCCATTGGTTGGTACATACATAAATAAATAATTTTTATTTTGAAAATTATTTCATTTCTAACTTGATATTTTGATTTATTTGTAGGGTTTATGGTATCCGATCGAGGATACCATGCGCGGCGCCATCCACGATGCATGGGAGGTGGTCATACGTGATCGCTTTCGTCAGTTTTTGCACAACTTGAGGAGAGCGGCCATGAAAAAAGCAGGAGTATCCGTTTTTGATGACTCCTGTAGAGCGCACCGACCACAGTACATTTCATCCCACGTATGGGATGGATTATGTGCGCACTGGTTGAGTGATTCCTTTTAGAGGAGATCATCGGTGGGGAGGCAGAATCAGGGGAGACATGAGGTGACTCATCGAGTTGGGAGTCATACTTTCAGTACTCATAGACAGCATCTGGTACATACATTATTTATAAATATTTTATATAACTATAAATATTAACAGTTTATTTTTTATTCTTATAGACTGTCGAGCACCCCGATATTACGGAGTACGACGTATATCAGAGGATGTATAGTGATCCTGCTACTGGGGAGCTCAGAGGTGATCGTCAGCGTCACATCGTGGTTCGTAATATTTGTTTTCAAGTTTAAAAATTAACTGCATATAATATATTCACAATTTTAATTTTAAATTGCAACTACATGAGTCATATGAGGCTGTAGCGTCACAGACCCAGCCTGAGAGTCAGGCCGAGTCATCAGATTATACCAGTGGCCGTCAGTTTGATGAGGTGGCATGGATGCAAGCCACCCAGTATGCCTTCGAAAAGGGGTTGTTGGTATCAGCTCTCGACTGACTCCCAGAGATTATTATGGCAGTGCTGCGATGTCGGCGTCTAGCTCGAGAGGAGCTCGTGCATCTTCTTCTGCTACACAGTATGAGGATCAGTTGCGATCTCAAACTGCACTGATAGAGAGTCTCCGACAGGAGCAAGAAAAGATGCGTCAGCAGCAACAGCAGTATGAGGAGGTGCGTCGACGCCAACAGCAGCTGTACAAGGAGCAGATGAGTCGGTGGCAGCAGTAGCAGCAGGAGCAGATGAAGTACATGCACCGACTCACTCGTGCTTTAGGGATGAAGTTTCCTCGACCAGTATCTGCAGATCCCCACCTCCCCCCTCCTTCAGATTACAGTTTGTTTTTATGTTATAAAGTTTGTTAAATCAAAATATGAATTTTTTTCTATTCGTAGTTTATGTCTCATTATAAAATATAAATAATATTATATTTTGAAATAACAATATTAATATGAATAATAATATTATTTATATTTTATAATATTAAATTATATATATATATTAAAATTTTATAATATTATAATTTAATTATATTTTTTTGTAATATTTAAATTATTTTAATATTTGAATGTATTATAATTTTATTATTATTATATTAATTAAAATAACTTATTAATATTGTTTTTATTTATGAATTATAATTATAATATTATTATATTAATTAAAATCATTTATTAATATTTTATTATTTTTTATTTTTGAATTATAATTCTATTATAATTATATTAATTAAAATATTTTTTATTAATAATTTATTATTTTTATATGTGAATTATAATTCTATTATTATATTAATTAAAATCATTTATAAATATTTTTTTTATTTTTTTATTTTTGAATTATAATTGGATTATTATTATATTAATTTAAATAATTTATTAATAATTTTTTTTTTATTTTTTTAGATTATTTGCGACGGGATACTATGCCCTTCACAAATAGTATTATTATTATATTAATTAAAATAATTTAGTAATATTTTTTTATTTGTTTTAAAAAATTATTTGCGACGGGCCCGTCACAATTACTATTTGCGACGGGCCCGTCGCAAATAGTATTTGCCACGAGCCATCACAAATAAGTTTTAAAAAGTTTCTTTAAATATAACGACTAATATTTGCGACGGGAATATTTCCCGTCACAAATAATACTTTTAGTGATGGGCCCGTTGTAAATAATTGTTGTTGCGACGCTGTTTTCCGCAACGGGCTATATGCGACGGACCCCCATCGCAAAAGCACATTAGCGACGAGATCCCGACGCAAATGGCCCGTCGCAAATGTCCTTATTTCCAGTAGTGTTCTAAATAAAGAATAGAAGAAGAAGATGATATAGAAAATAATATGTAATGGAATGAAGTAAAAAATGAATTTCCCACATATGATAATTGTAGAAGGAATCACTATGGTAATTTCATGTAGGGAATAATAGTTTTATAAAAGTGTAGAGAGAATTTACACCATGATCATTATTATAGATGAAATAAACAATATGTTCAATGATTCATCTATAAGGATAATGAATGTCTGAAGAGTAAAGGGAATATATCTCAAAAGAAGCAAATGGATCAAACCCAATCTTATGTTGTTACTAAAGTTGAAGTGTAATAATTAATTTATTTATGTTTTTGGATTCAAAGATTATGTTATAAAAGTATATTTATGTTTTTATAATCAAGAGAAATTTAAGGATTGTACTGCAGCACTTATTCTTTAAGGAATTGGAAGAATGTGAGGAATAAAACCTATAATCAAGATAAGTGTTCCTATTTTAAGTCAATCTTTTTGAAAACATATGAATTGAAAATGATAATACTAAATATGTGATCGATTTTGAGATAATAATAATTATATTTTAATGGTATAGTATTGGTGACAATAAAGGTGGTTAGTGATTTGATGGTTTATATATTGATGGAATTATTATATGTTCTGATTTGAGGAATATATTAACTAACAAGATATTTTACTCTTAGATGCATGCATGTTTCATAATGGTTTACAATAGATTAAGGTATTAATATATTTTTTATATAAAAAGAAGAGATACATTATTTTGTGAAATCATATATTAGGTTATTTTTTAAAATTTAGTGACCTTCCTTTTAAATTGTTGGTCTTTGAATTTGGACAAACATATTTTTGATGAGTATTAAATTTAACTACTTATGGAATTAATTAAGGGTATTATTGATTAATATTAAAGTATGTTTTTTTATTTGATAACCTATTCTAACCATTTTGGTTTTTGTAAGTATTTAGAGGACTAAGGAATGACTTTAGGACTTTATGATTCATTAAAAGTGATTTAGGCATAAAAATTATCTTGAATATACATATCTAGATTTATGAAGTGTAGTGAAGATAAGTCAAAGCTAAACCAAATTTTGAGATTATATTGGGACATGGAAAGAAATCAAGTAATTTTATTTTCTCATGTGCCTATTTGAATAGTAAGGAAAATGATTTTGGAACAAAAATGATATCCATTTACTTTTCTCACTAAGAAAATAATGGTATTTTAACTAATCACAAATTTAAGGTTTTGTAAGGGTATAATTTCTAATGAACATGTTCCCTAACACTATCCATCAGAACTTTATAGTTATATTTCATTTTCATCCCCATGTTTTCACTTGACACTAAATTTTACTATAGGAAAACTATGTTTTTGTGACCATCACATTGTCCTTTCCATCCATTTAAGAGGAAGTTTTATTAACCCCATTGACAATATAGGTTTTCAATAAAGGAATTTTAAAATGAAAAATCTATGATTACCAATCAAAATTTGAATTTTAGTCAATGCAATTTATTGAATCAGGGGAGAATGTAACACCATAAGATTTTATGATATGTTTATTGTAAATTTAACATCTTAGATATCTTATGTTTTACGAGATACCGATCTTAATCAAACTATGGTATACTAATAAATATTAACATAACAATTTGAATAGTGATTTGACTATAAAGAATAGTAATCTAGCCATTAGAATAATAAACTCACCTATTAAATTATAGATATTATCTTAGTATCTCATAAATGAAAATATGAAATATCTATATCAAACAATAGGTAAATAATTTTTTTTAAAATAATGAATTAAGTGTTGGTATTTTGGAGAAGCATAAATGTTTATTTACTATTTTAGGATTAATATAATGATTTAATATATAATTTATACTCATAAAATAGATTCATAAATTAATATTCTTTTTCATGATAATTATAAGATAATTTTATGAGAACATAATTATTTTTTCAATGCGTCGTAAAATTGGTTATAATATTAAAGTTAGTATTTTTTGAGTAAATGAAGATTTTATTTTAAAAACAAATTTATCATATTTATAAAATTATTTTCATAAAATTAATTCCATTTTTTAAATACACATTTAGAAAAAAATTTAGGGTGAATTTTGGGGATTTTTCTAAAATAGTTGATTTTTGGGTGAATAGTGAAATACAGTAATTTACAGTATTTAACATTATAAGTAAATTATTGTATTATTGAATAATAGATGATGTAGGAATTAGGTAAGAAGTCATTAGTTCAAACTCACATAATTTTTTTACTATATTTAGTTATAAAAATCAATACTATTCGTAGTCTTGGACCAAAATAATATACTAATGAATACAATAACAAAAAAACAACCCTCTCATCCACTATAAATACAACCTCTTCTCCTCACACCTTCTATGATTTGAAGATAGATTATATTCTACGTAATTAATATCCAAAACCTCCTCTACATATTATGGATTTTTTTATGTCACTAAAATACAAATCCCAAGTTCCTTAAAGAGTTTCTCAAGGAGATGCTATACAAGAGGTAAAATCCACTTTCATTTTTTTTAATTTATCTTATTTTATTATCCTATAATTATATTCTATATTAAAAATTGAATGATAAATCCATTATCTTATATATAATATAATTTTATTATGTTAATGTAATAACCATCATCAAACCCCTTCTCCTCTCCCTTTTATTCAAAAAAATGAAAACATCACCCATGATGTGTTGATTTAACACCATCACAAATGATGCATTTTCATTTTCCATTACCACCTTCAATACTAGTAATAAAACCACTATAATGGTTAAAAAATGATTGAAAATTTATATTAAAACTTATTTAGTGTTCTGTAACCAGTATATATACATGATATTAATTAATAAAAAAACTAGTGTGTGATGATCGAAAAAACACCAAAATAATCTAAACGGTTAATATTAATGTTTATCTAATGAATCATACTAATTTATTGAAAAAATTTTATATAATATATTTTAATATACTTTATGTTCATTAATAACAAATAATTTCAATTCTAGATAACTATTACAATTTTACATGATCTTTCATACATGTATACAAGTGAACCAATCATGAAAACCAAGGAAACAAACACTCCCACATGATGAAATTTAATATTATAGAATAATATAAATGAACTCAATAAAATTATAATAAATAAAATAAATTTTCAATAAGTTCTTAATTATATTACTAATGAATCTAATTTCATTATTGAGTACATTAAGCACAAGTTCATAACACTTTCAGATATAAGGTTTGTGTTTCTTCCTGAATCCCAATTTGTTTCCTTTGGGTTATTATTTATCTATCTTAATCACCATGTAATTATTAATTATTATTTATTTAGTTATTAAAAATTCTATGTATATGTTTCAAAATTATGTATCTATACTAATTCATCCTTCTTTTATTGGAAAATGCATGTACTATAAGGCTCCATTCTCAATTCCTCTTAATAACAAGCCTCATTAAAGGGAACTTCCCAATTTATTACTAATTTTAATTTACACTCCATAATATGTTTTAAGTAGACAATGTTTTTCTATAATCACTATTTTTATCATGAAAAAAAATATTTGTTTATTTCTAGTTTTATGCAAAAAATTATTCCTTTGTCCTATTTAAAGACTCTTTTATATTTTCCTTTAAAATGCATTAAAGTGGATCATTTATAAAGTTTCTTAAATACTATTTTTACATTTTTTCACTTACGTTAAACATTAATTACCAAGAAATATACATATTTCTCTTATTAATGTCCATATATAGTTTAAATCCATTCTTTCAAGGGCAATTTTATGATACACCGATTTGTTATGCCTTATGTCATGATTACGATACCCATTTCTTTATATGGATAAACCTTATATTATTTTATTATGATTAATTGATGTTGATATCTTATGATACCATATAAGATATTTTATTGAATGGTTTGGGATCTTTTTGATCGGGGATGTAATATCTTGATACCATTCACTATATTACACTATATAGTTTATGATTATATTTACAGATTTGGGAAAATATTTAAATTTCATATAATCATTTCAATATGAATGTATATGTTCATTTTGATTTAACTATTTCTTGTAAGGACTAAATTTGACTTATTATCTGTCGGTTGGGGCCTTCTATATCCCCTCAATTCCCTAGTAGGTCTCATGATACAAAGTTGACTGGGTTTTGGCTAAGGCCTTACCTATTTATGTAAGCTTTTTACCCGAGGCATTGATAGTATGTTAAGATGTAAAAAACTATGCATTTAATCATTATGAAATCAGTTATTGATAATACATTTGATTATTTGACTAGTAGAATATCCATGGCTAAGTATCTTTCTCATGTGATTATTTATATGGCGTTATTTAATCAGCTTTTATTCCTACCATATTATTCTCAAGATAATGTTTTAATGACTTGTATTTTTAGTTACTCACCTTTACATACTATTTATGTTTATTTATTATAGATTCCACTGTATTACTTACCCTTATTGAGAATAAAAGATCACCCTTTTTTTATGTTTTATTTTTCCCAAGGATTCCAAGATGTATAATATATTTTACCTATAGGGATTATCTAGGAGAATATGGTTGTTTCAAAATAAGGTTTTATATTGTATTTTGTATTAAGTAGTAATGTAACATTTAAATTTTTATCTGGTTTTCAAGAGATACATAACTATTAAGTCCTTCGGGATGCGACCTTCTTGTGTTTTATAAAATGGTAATAAATTAAGGAACCATCTCTGAGCTACTATGGTTGGGGTATTTGTAGTTGTAATTAGAGGATGTTTAGTATAAACTTTGGGAACTAGATTTATAAAAATATAGATTAGAGAAATATAACCCTGTAACTGAATTTGAGCATATTCCTATTGTATCTGAAGTACCTTTGTGATAAATTTTTTTAACAATGTTTTTTGTATTTTTTAACAACTAATTTTTTTAGATAAAAATGTTTTTATTATCCAGGAAGAATGAAGTTGATGATTTTGAAAGAAAAAAGTTTCTCAAGAATGTAGTTTTTGAATGTAGAATTTTTGTTGTTGGTAAAGTGTTTTGAAAGAGGATGTTGATAAATATTGAGAATTTATCAGTTAAAAAGTTTTCAAACTTTCTAAAAAAAATCAGACAATCCTTTGCTGATCAATAATTTCTCACAAATCATGAAAACATTCATGATAAAATATTTTAAAGAAATGGTGGAGATTTTTGAAGAAATCAGAATCACTAAAAATAAGAAAAAGAAGGATCCAATTTTTGTTGAGAAAATCAGAACCAAGATTCTCAATTAATTGGAACAAGTTTTCTAAGAAAATCATAACCATTTTTCTGAGAAAAATTGGAACCAATATTATTAGAAAATCAAAACCAGTTTTCTATGAAAATTGGAACTAGTTTTCTAAAAAGAATCAAAACCAAGATTTTGAGAAAATTATAACAAGTCTAGTTTTTTAAGAAAAATTGAGATAAATATTATGAGAAAATCAGAACTAGTTTTTGAAGAAAAATTAGAACCAAGATTATTCAAAAATCAGAATGAAAATTCTAAAAAAATAAGAATGAAAATTCTGAAAAAATTAGAACCAAAATTCTATATAAATAAAAAAACATTATACATAAATTGGAACCAACATTCAGTAGAAATCAAAACTAACATTATGGAAAAATCAGAACCAAGATCTAGTATTATCATACTAAGAAAGATATGAAGAGTTGAAGAAGTCAAACTTGAATTTCAACTTTGCATAAATCTTGAAGAAATTTACAGAGGTTTGAAGAATTAAAATATTGAAGATTAAATGAGAAATATTTTCAATGATTTTGAGATTTGAGAAAGCAGAAAATTTTTCATGTTTCCCAACTTTTTTTCCAAGTTTCTTATAATTATTTTCTTAGATCAGTTGTTTATTTGTAACTTCTATATATGTTGAAAAGACAGAGCATTGATAAATTTAAAGTGAAAATTTCCCACCAGATTGAAGAATATTTGTAATGAGTTTTTGAGTAGAGAAAAATTGGAACCATAATTACTATACTGAGAAGATCGGACATAGTGAAATTGGACTAAGGATTTGAAATGAACATTTTGTGGAGTAGATTCAACAAAGTTTTTATTCTTTTTTTTGGATAATTTTTTTTATAATAAAACATTTTAAACTAATGGGAGTCAGTATAATATTTATTATCAAGATATCAGAGGTGTCTAATGAGATTTTACACAAGTTTTATTCCCTTATTTATAATAGTGTATTTTTATAGACCCACAAAAGCGGCTATGGTAAAGATGTAGTTTCTCACACTGAGGTCAAACCTTGTAAATATTTTGTACTTTTTTTTCTTTCCTAACTTTTCATGAATAAGAATTTACTAAAGGTTGATAAGGGTATAAATCTTAACAGGATTTATGGGTTAAGTTTCTTGAAGTTTGAAACTTATAAAAAGTTAACAACTTATTCAACCCCCTTCTTAATTATTATTCGATCCTCGAAACATTAGTAAAAAATATTAGTGTACATAATTCATATCAGTATTTCCCTCTTATGCATGATAATGATTCTAGATCTGGAACTGTAGATGGAGACAAAAAACTTATAAATATACTAGGACAACTAACTATTGTTATGAGAAATAACCTTACCTGTATGGAGTATCCTGATCCAAAATGTAGTTTAAAAATATTAGAGCGCTTCATGCGATAAGAACCACCATCATTCACTAGGAATACATTCCCATTTATAGCTAAGAAATGGAGAAGTTCCTTACAGAGGATATTTGTTACATTGGGAAGAAATTAAAGTGAGAAAGTTATCATGATTGTTAATCATCTATTGAGAGATATAGATTAATGGTGGTCGATAATTCAAAACACAAAGGAGGTGGAAGAAA
Organism: Viscum album; assembly: GCA_963277665.1. Lineage (NCBI taxonomy): Eukaryota > Viridiplantae > Streptophyta > Magnoliopsida > Santalales > Viscaceae > Viscum > Viscum album. The sequence goes on from OY728142.1 coordinate 898,152,623, forward strand.
TTAACAATATATAATGGAAGTATTCTATAGAAATTATATTAGAAATGCATTTTTTAGAGAAAAATGAACATATATAGAGAAAAAATTATTGAGTCTGAGACACAAGGAAGAAGAAAATGTTTCTATTTATGAAGATAATTTTACAAGGTTAGCTATGAACACTTTATACAAGGTATGTAATCCAAAGAGTATGATTGAAGATTTATTTGATGGGATTATACCAATCCTTCAAAGGGAACAAGTCTCTGAGACATTCCCATCATATGATGATATAGTATCACATTATACCATGAATGTGAAATAATTCACTATATTCTTCAACTTTGAAAGGAAGTAAGAGAAAAAGAGGATGACAAAGAAAATAATGTTTAATGGGAATAAGGTAAGGAAGGATTTCCCCACATGTGATAATTGTCGATGGAAACACCTTGGTACTTTCTTGAAGGGAATTTTATTTTTCTACAAGTGTAGATGGATTTGTCACCAAGATCATGGTTGCAATGGAAAGAAAGAATCCATCCAATGCTTCAACTGTAAGGAGTTGGGGCACTACAAAAATGAATTTCCCAAGAATAAAGGGAATATAAACTCAAAAATGAAAATAGATCAAGGCCAAGCTTATGATCAAACTATTATTGAAGTGAAATAATTAAAGTATTTTTGTTTTTGAATTCATGAATTATGTTGTAAAAGTATATTTCTGTTATAAGAATCATGAGATATATAAGTATCGTACTATATTACTTCTACTCTAATGAATTAGAAGCATGTGATGAATAACACCAGTAATCAAGAGAAGTGATTCTATTGTAAGATAATATTCTTGAAAATATATGACCAAGGATCAATTACCCTAAATATGTTCTTGATTTTAAGATAATAATGAGTAGATGTTTATGGTATAGTATTGGTAACCATGAATGCAGTTAGTGATTTTATGGCTTTTGTTTTTATGGAATTAATAGATTTTCGGATTTAAGGAATATATTCAACAACCTAAGATTTTACATTTGGAAGTATAAATGTTTCATAAAGGTTTAAATGTGATTAAGGTATTCGTATATTTGGTATGTGACAATAAGAGCTACATTATTTGAGGAAATATTATTTGAAGTTGTTTTTTGGAAATTTATGGACCTTTTATCTAAATTTATGGTCTTTGAATTTAGATATACATATTTTGGATGAGACTTATGGATAACTACTTAAATAATGTATTAAGGGTATTATTGATTAAGAATAAAGTATGATTTACCATATTGGATAACATGTGCTCACCATTTTGGTTTCAGTAAGTATTTAGAGGACTGAGGAATGACTTCAGGACCATATGATTCATTAAAAGTGGTTCAAGAATAAAAATTTGTCTTAAATATATGTATCTATATTTAAAAAATGAAGTGGATATAGATATAAGGAAAAACAAATGATGTGATTACTCTTATGATATGGAATGAAATCATGTAAGTTTATTTTCTCAAGTGACTATCTATATAGTAAAATAATTCCTCAACTCTTGGAAAATTATTTTGGAACAAAAATGTTATACATTTACTTTTCTTACTATGAAATCAATGGTCTTTTAACTGATCATAGATTTATGATTTTGTTGGGGTAGAATTTATAATAAACATATTACAAAATACTCTCTATCTGAACATTATAGTTAGATTTATTTTCCATGCCCATGTTTTCACTTCCCACTAATGTTCTCCTATAGGGAAACCTAGTTTTGTGTTAACCATCACATTTTAATTACCCTCAATTTATAATGAAGTTTTATTAACCCTATTGACGATGTGGGTTTTCCACAAGTGTATTTTAAAATAACAAATCCATGATTTCCAATCCGATGTTTAAATAACGAGGATGCAATTTATTGAATGAGGGGAGAATTTAACACAACGAGATTTTATGGTATTCCTCTTTTAAATTTAACATCTTCAATATCTTATGTTTCATGAAACACCGATTTTAAATTAACCATTCTATACTAATAAATATTAACATAACTCTTAGAATAATGATGTGACCAATATGAATAATAATATAGCTATAAAAATAATATTCTCATATATTAAAGGATAAATGAAATATAGGTATCTGATATATGAATATATGATATGTTTATATCATGGAATAAGAAAATAAATGTTTAAAAAATTATAAATTAAGTGTTGATATTTTTGAGAATCATAAATTTATATTTACAATTTTATAATTAATATAATGATTTAAAAGAGAATTTATACTCATAAAATTGATTCATAAATTAATATTTTGTTTCATTATAATTATAAATAATTTTATGAGACTATAATTAACTTTTTAATGTTTCATAAAATAAGTTGCAATATTAATTTTTTTTTAATAAATGATGATTTTATTTAAAAATTAAAAATTAAATATTTAAAAAATAATTTTCAAAAAATGGAGTTTTTTTAACTCTACCCATCAAAATATGGTTAGGTTTATTTTTTTTGGGATTTTTCCAAAATATTTGTTTTTTGGGTGAATAGTAAAATAAATTAATTTGCGGTATTTAACATTATATGTAAATAAATGAATGATTGAGTCATGTATGATGTTGAAATGAGGTAAACACTAATTATTTCAAAAAAACATGCTCTATTTACTATATTTAGTCACACGAATCAATATTATTTATTTTCTTGAGAAAAAATAATAAACTAATAAATTAAATACTAAACAAAACTCCCCTCTCCAACACTATAAATACTACCCCTCATCACCCCTTCTCCCCATGCATTATAATATTTTTAGCTTTCTTATATTATACTTAATTACTCAACAAAACCTCTTCCACATGTTCTAATCTTTCTGGTCTCCCCAAATGACCAATCCCAAGTGCCCTAAGAAGGTTCTCAAGGAGTTGCTATAAAAGAGGTAAAATCCTTTTTCATTTTATTTGAATTTAATTCATTTTATTATCCTATACTTACATTCTCTTTCAGAGAATGAATTATAAATCTAGTATATTATATATACTATAATTTTATAATGTTAATGGAATATCCACCAACAAACTCTTTCACTTCTCCCTTTTATTCAAAAAATGAAAACATTGTCTATGATGTGTTGATTTACCACCATCATAGATGATGCATTTTCATTTTCTATTATCACCTTCCAGGATGGTCATAAAACCATAATAATGATTAAAAAATATTTAAAAATTTCTATTACAAATTATTTATTTTTCTGGAACTTGTATATATACATAATATTAATTAATTAAACAAAACTAGTGCGGGATGTTTGATGAAACACCGAAATAATATAAATGGTTATTATTAGTGTTTTATCTAATGAATCATCCTTATATAGAGAAAAAATCCTTAATAAAACTATTAATTCTTCTATAAGTTCATTATTAACATTCAATTTCAATTCTGTATAACTATCAATTTTACATGATCTTTCATTCATGTATACATGTGAACCAATCAAGAAATCCAAGGAAACATACACTCCCGAATGATGAAATTTTATCTTATTACTCATCAAAATTTAATAAGTGAAATTAATAAAAATAAAATAAATAAAATAAATGTTTAATTGGTTCTAAATTAAATTAATAATGAATCTAATTTCATTATCCAGGACATTAATCACAAGTGAAGAATACTTTCAGACATAAGGAAAGGGTTTCTTCCCGAACCCCCATTTTCCCTTCAAATTATACATTCTCTATATTTAACCCAATGTAATTATTAATTATGTTTATGCACTTATTCTAAATTTTGTGCATATATTCCACAATTATTTATCCAAACCAATTCATTCTTCTTTTGTGGTAAAATACATGTTCAATAAGGTTACATTCTCAATTTCTCATAATAGGTAATCCCAATTAAAGGGAACTTCCCAATTTATTGCCCATTTTTAAGTACACCATATAATCTATTTTAAGTGATTTTTTTATAAAATCAATTTTTTATCAAGAAAAAATATCTTAGTTCATTTTGGGTTTTGTGAAAACAATTTTCCCTTTTTCAGCACTAAAAACTCTTTTATATTTTCCCTTAAACCACACTAAAGTGTCTAATTTCTAAAGATTATTAAAGAAACATTTTACTTGATTTCATTTTATTTGGACAGAAATAATCATGATATATGTCTATTTTTACTTACTAATTTTTATGTTTTATTTAAATCCATTCTTTTATAGACACCTTTATGACACACAGATTTGTTATCCCTTATGACATGATTACGATACCCATTTCTTTCCATGGATAACCATTATGTTAATTTCTTATGACTAATTGAGTTTAATATATTATGATACCATATAACATATTTTATTAAATGATATATAATATTTTTTACTAAGGATGTACAATTTTGATACCATTCACTATATTACTCTAGATAGTTTATGTGTATGTTTATTGATTGGGGAAATTATTTATATTTCATATGCTAGTTGCAATATGAATGTATATTTTGATTATGTTTCAACCCTTTCATATGAGTAATTTATTGTGATTTTTAAGTGTCGTTCAGGGCCCACTATATCCCCTTGATGAATTAGTAGGTCTCATGAGACAAGATGGACTGTGTTTTTCTCGAGGATATACCCATTTATGTATAATTCTGGTCCGAGGAACTGATGATATGTTTATGATTTATCAAATAATGAATTACCTCATTATGAGATTAGTTATTGATAATCCATGTGATTATTTGACTAGTAGAATAAACTTTATAAAGTATCTTTCTCATGTGATTATTTATGTAGAGTTATTTAATCATCTTTTATTCCTACTATATTATGCACAAGATTATGTTTTAACGGCATGTATTTTTAGTTATTCACCTTGACTTTTTTTTCTTATTTATGATAGTTTATTTTGAATTTATTATCCTTAATGAGAATCTATGATCACCCATTTATTATGTTTTATTTTCCCCCAGGATTCCAAGATGTATAATATGTTTGACATGTAGGGATAATATAAGAGAATAGAGATGTTTCCAAAAGAGTTTTTATGTTTTATTTCATATAAAGTTGTAATGTAACATTTATGTTCCTATCGGGTTTTCTAAATCTTCTAAATTGTTCAGTCCTTCAAGATGTAAATTTATTGTTTATTATTCCAATTTAATAAAGTAAGGCACCAGATCTAGGCTAATGGGTTTGGGGTATTTACATCTTTTATTAGATAAATTTTAATAGAAACTATGGAATATAGATTTAGAAAAACTTATATTTTGGAAATATGAAACAATAATTGGCTTTGAGAATATTCTTAAAGTAACAAAGATTATTATTTAGAGATTAGTGCCCCCTAAAATTTCAATTTATGTTAAGCATTTCAACAGTTTAGATTATACATTATGTTTCATAATGTTATAATCTAATCTAGTGTATTAAATTATTTAGCAATGGAACCTGATGGAAGGAATAGAAACCGTATCAAAGCACATAATCCATGTAGTAGTGTCCCTCTTATGAAAGATAATGATGATGAAGTTAGAACTATAACTAGAGTTGAAGAAATTATAACTATACTTAGATAAAAAACTTAGGTTATTGGTTATAAACTTACCCGCATGGTGCATCGTGATCCACAACGTGGAGTAACAATGTTAGGCCACATCATGCAACAACATCCTCTATCATTCTGTTGAACTAAAAACCCATTTGTTGTTGAGAAATAGATAATTTTCTTAGAGAAGATATTTCTCACTTTGGTAAGTATCAAAAGAGAGAAATTTATCATAGAATTTTATCATCCCTTGGGATATTTTAATCAATGGTTGTCATTAATTTAAAATAAAAAATAGGAGAAATAAATTAAAAATATGTAATGAAAGGATTCTATGAAAATTTTCTTTGAAAAATATTTTCCTAGAAAAAAATATGTAGATATGGGGAGATAATTCTTTAGTCTGAGAAAAAATGAAGAATAAAATATTTCAATGTATGATGTTAACTTTACAAGGTTAGCCTCAAATACATTATAGTACCTACGTAATCCAAAGAGTAAGATTGGCCATTTCTTTAATGGGATTAAACTAATATTTTAAAGGAAAATAATCTCCTAAACATTATCATAATATGAGGATATAATATCATGTTCTATCAAGAGAGAGAAAACATTATCTATATTCTATGCATTAGAGTGGAAGGAAGAGAAGAAGACGATGACAATGAAAAAGATGTATAAAGGGAATAAGGGAAGGAATGATTTTATCAAATGTGATAATTGTAGAAGAAAACAAATTGGTACTTGCATGAATGGAATGAGAGATTTCTATATGTTTGGGGAGAAGGGCCACCTAGCTCATTATTGTAAATGAAAAAAATAATTCATCTAATGATTCAACTATAAGAAGATGGGGCACTATATAAATGAATGTTCCAAGCTTCAGGGGAATATATCTTACAAGAAGAAAAGGTATTAAGGCCAATTTTATGTTGTTTCTATAGTCAAAGTAGAATAATTAAAGTATTTTGTGTTTTGGATTCATGAATTATGTTGTAAAAGTGTATTCCTGTAAAAATAATCATGATATATATAAGTATTGTATTGTAGTACTTCTTCTTAAATGAATTGGAAGCATGTGATAAATAAGACAAGTAGTCAAGAAAAGTGGTTCTATTTTATGTTGATATTCATGTTAACATATGACTTGAGAAATATAACTCTAAACATGTTCTAGATGTTGAGATAATAATAAATAGATGTTTATAGTATGTGACCATGAAGGCGGTTAGTTATTTTATGGTTTGAGTTATGATGAAATTATTAGATGTTTAGATTTAAGGAATATATTCAACAACTTGATATTTTAATCTTGGTAGCACACTTGTTTCATAAAGGTTTAAAGTATATTAAGGTGTTAATATATTTGTTATGTGACAATAAGAGATACATTATTTGGGTAAATCTTATTCTAAGTTGATTTTTGAAATTTAGTGACCTTCCTTCTAAATTTTTGGTATTTGAATTTGTACAGAAATATTTTGGATGAGTCTTAAGGATAATTAATTATAAAATGGATTAAGAATATTATTGATTAAGATTAATGTGTGATTTATCATATTGAATAACCTGTTCTAACCATTTCAGTTTCATTAAGTATTCAAAGGACTAAAGAACGACTTGAGGACATTATGATTCATTAAAAGTTCTTTAAAAATAAGTTTTTTTCTTGAATATCCATCTACAGATTTAATAAATAATGTAGATATAGATCTAAGCATTAGAAAATTATGAGATTATGCTTATGATATGGAACAAAATTGATTATGTTTATTTTCTCAAGATACTATCTTTATAGTAAAAAAATCAATTAAATATTTGAAAATTTGTTTGCAACAAAAATGTTATCCATTTAATTTTCTTAATAAGTAATCAATGGTCTTATAAATGATCATAAATTTGTGGTTATGTGAGGGTAGAAATTATAATAACCATGTTCCCTAACACTCTCTATTAAAACATGATAGTTATATTTATTTATTATGCCCATATTGTCACTTAATAAATTTTTTCCTATCAAGAAACCTAGTTTTTTAGTGACCATCATATTGTCATTTCCCTCCATTTAAGTGGAACCATTATTAACTATGTTAATGATGCGGAATTTTAACAAGGGTATTTTAAAAATACAACTCTATGATTGTCAATAATAAGTTTAAATTGGAAGGACACAGTTTACTAAAGGAGGGGAGAATGTAACACCCTAATATTTTGTGGTATGTATCTTTTGAATTTAACATCTTGGATATCTTATGCTTCATGAAACACCGAACTTAAATGAACCATGATTTACTAATAAATTTTAACATAACCATGGGAATAGTTATGTAACCATTAGGAAGAGTAATATATTAATTTGAATAAATAACTCACCTATAAAAGTATAGATAAAATTTAGTTATCTCATAAATTAAAATATGATATATTTATATAATGTAATAAGTAAATAAACGTTTTAAAAATGATAAATTAAGTGTTGGTATTTTTGAGAAGCGTAAATGTTTATTTACACTTTTATTATTAATATAATGATTAAAAGAAGAATTATCCACATAAAATTGATTCATAAATTAATATTTTTTATTATATTTATAGGATAATTTAATAAAACCAAAATTAATTTTTAAAGTGTCGTAAAATCCGCTATAATATTAAAATTGATATTTTTTTAATAAATGATGTATTTTATTTAAAAATTAAATTTATCATATTTATATTTTTTCCCCTAAAATGGAGTCCATTTTTATATTCTACCTCTCAAAAAATGGTAAGGGTGAATTTTTGTGTTTTTTCTAAAATAGTAGAATTTTGGTGAACTGTGAATTGTAGTAGTTTACGGTATTCAACAATATAAGTAAATAAAAACATTATTGAGTCATGGATGATGTAGGGATGAGGTTGGAACTCATTATTTCAAACACAAATTCTCTAGTTACTATATTTAGTCACAATAATCAATAATATTGATAGTCTTGAGCCAAAATAATAAACTAATGGGTAAAATAATAAGAAAAACACCCCTCTCCTATATAGTAAACACCACACCTTACCACCCCTTATCCTGTCACCTTATAAGATTTAGAAATTTCTTATATTATACACAATAACTCTCCCAAAAATCTTCCACACTTTATAGTCTTTCTGGTCTCACAAAAAAACCAATCCCATGTTCCTTAGGGAGGTTTTCAAGGAGACAATATACAAGAGGTAAAATCCTCTTTCATTTCCTTTTTAATTTCATTTATTTTCTTTCCCTATACTTACCTAATATATCCAAAAATTAATTATAACTAAATTATATTATATATATAATAATGTTATAATTTTAATGGAATATCTATCATCAAACCCCCTCTTCTCTCAATTTTATTCTAAAAATTAAAATATCATATTTGATGTGACAACTTACCTCCATCGTAGATGATGTATTTTCATTTTACATTAATTCCTTTTTGACTAGTCATAAAACCATTATAATAGTTAAAATATATTTTAAAATGAATATTAAAACTTATTTTGTGTCATGGAACTAGTATATATACATAATATTAATTAATAAAACAAAACTTTTGTGTGATGATTGAAAAAATTCTAAAAATAATCTAAACATTTTTCATTTACATTTTATATAACAAATCATCAAATTTTCTAGAAAAAATAAAATATAATAACATTTAATATTTATTAAGTCCATTAATAACATATATTTTTCATTCTATATTTGTTTTCCCATTTTACATGATCTTTCATACATGTAGACTAGTGAACTAATCATTAAAACCAAGGAAACAAACACTACCGAACGATGCGATTGAATCCTAAAACTCCAAAAAAGGCCATAAATGAACTTAATAAAATTATAATAAATAAAATGAATGTTTAATAGGTTTTGAATTTAATTATTAAAGAATTTAATTTCATTATATATAAAATTAAGCATAAGTGCAAAATGCATTCAGACATAAGGTAAGGTTTTCTTTCTGAACCCCCATTTTTTCCTTCAGGTTATGCTTCCTCTCTCTTTACCCAATGTAATTTTTAATTATTATTTATATAAATAATTTAAATTATGTTTATATGTTTCAAAATTATGTATTAGATCCAATTCATCCTTCTTTGATGATGAAATACATGTTTTATAGGGTTCTATTTTCAATTTCTCTTAATAAGAAAGCTCGATTAAAGGGAAATTTTCAATTTATTACCCATTTTTAATTACACACCATAATATTATTTAAGTGACAAATATTTTTATAAAATAATTCTTTTTATCATGAAAAAAAAATCTTATTTAATTTTTGGTTTTAAGAAAACAATTATTCCCTTTTCAAATTAAAGACTTTTATATTTTCACTTAAACCCCACTGAAGTGAATCATTTCTAAAGTTTATTAAACACACTTTTAACATTTTTTCACTTCATATAGATATAAATTATCCTGATATATTTATAGTTTCCCTTATGAATGTCAATGTATTATTTAAATCCATTTTTCATGGACACCATTTTGATACGCCAATATTTTATGCCTTATGGCATGATTATAATACCCATTTCTTTTAATGGGTTACCCTTATGTAAATCTCATATTCTTAATTGAGTTTGATCTATTATGATCCCATATACCATATTTTATTTAATTATTTATAATATTTTTGACTGGGGATGTACTATCTTGATAACATTCTCCATATTAGTCTGGATAGTTTATAATTATGTTTACTAATTGAGGAAATTATTGACATTTCATATAATAGTTTCAATATGAATGTATATTTTGATTATTATTCAACCATTTTATATAAGGAATGTATTGGACTTAGTAAGCGGTGGGTCGGGCCCTTTATATCCCTTCTATATATCAGTTGGTCTCATGAGACAAACTTGACCGAGTTTTGGATGAGGCCTTATTCATTTATGTAGACTTCTTGGATGAGGACTTGATGATATGTTTATGATGTACCGTATTATGAATTCACTCATTATGTGATTATTTATTGATAATCCATGTGATCATTGAACTATTATAATATCCATGGTAAGTATATTTCTTATTTTATTATTATTATGGTGTTATTTAATAAGCTTTTATTCATGAAAAATTATGCTCATGATTATGTTTTAATGGAATTATTTTTTATTTATTAACCTTACCGTACTGTTTATGTTTATTTATGACATCTTAATCTGCATTACTTACCCATATTTTTCATCTAATATCACCCCTTTCTTATGTTTTTTCCCAAGTATTGCAAGATTTATAATATGTTTGACACGCATGGATAATCTTGGAGAATAGGTATATTTCCAAAAAAGTTTATATGTTGTATTCAATCTCAAGTTTTAATGTAACATTAATGTTTTTATCTGCTCTTCCGAAGATACTAAATTATTCAATTCTTTGGGATAAAACTTCCTTATTTATTATGCAAATATAATAATGTAAGGAACCAACTACATGTAACTTGGGTTGGCGTATTTACAATATTACCCCACTTGAGAGGGATTCTTCCATGATTTTCTTATAAGAGTAGTTTAGTGGTTTATGGAAATGAAAATAATTAAATTTTTATGGCCTTACCTAAAAATTTTTATACAAAGGATATCGGACTTAAAACTCCCACAAAGATATTAGAAAAGCTTGAAAACATTTTCGTAGGGTATGCCAAAGTGAAAAAATCCAAACTAAAAATATGAAGTGAAGCATTATATGATTTTAAAATAGATAGTGATGAGAATATAAGAAAATAATTTACAAGGTTGAATGATAAATTTAGTAATATCAAAAGTTTTAGAGACACTCTTAAATACTTAACCATCACTAATTAACTAATGAATTTTTTTATGTTTAATATTTGGAATACAAGGATGAACCATATCATGATGAGTTACATAATACACTTCTTAACTATTACATGAGAAAAGAAAATATATTTAAGAAGGCAGTCATGGTGGATATTTTATTAAAGTATATGAACAAGAAAAAAATAAACGGAGATAAATATGAGCACGCTAGTGTATATGAAAATGATGAATAAAGTGATGAAAAGTGTTAGAGGACCATGGGTCTTATCTTAAATAAAATCAAACAAATAAATTTTTATTAAAAATGGAAACTACTATTGAAATGATTTTAGTGTTTTAAAATTAGACACTTTTCTATTAAATATACATAGATGAACATTTATGAGTATGATGACGCTTTAAAGAAAAAAAGTTACATAAAGATGAGATGGTTTTGATTCTCTAAGAATGATAGGGAACTAGATGAAGTTATGAAAAAATTCAACAGAAAGAAAAGAAGAAGCATTATTAGGAAAGAATAGGAAGTATAATACACAATAAATAGTCAATATATAGATAAATTTCCAATAATGTTTTGAATATTTATGGATCATTTTAAAAATCATAAAGAATTATCAAGTAATAGTGAAGTAGGTGAATAAAACTATAATGAAATAATGTTAAAATATGATATTGATGCATGAATTTACTAAAACACCTAATATAATAAGTAAATAAATTATCTAAATAAATAGGTTTAGAATATTAAGGAAGTTTAATATGAATTAAATAACAACTAGAATTAAAACATTGAGGAAATACAAATTTTCAAAGTGAGAAATGCTAAGAAAGATAAAATGATAAAAGATTTTAAAGGTTAATTTGATATAAATAAAATGGATTTGAACAAGACACAATCAATGTGTATTTATAATGAAAATAACCTAGTAAAAAAATTATAGATTACTATAATAATGATGTGGAAGTAAAAGGGGATTCATTAAAAACTTGTGAGAATTGTTTCACATAACCTCAAGTATTATTTTCCCCTGTGAATCATAAAAATGTTACATCTATTTTGGATAAAAATGTTGGATATAAAGTCAAATATTGGAAATATTTAACTAAGTAAAATAATGAGAAGGAAACTAATATATACTGTTTTTTGTGGTGATTTAAGAAGAGAGAGTTACCCAATTAAAGGGAAAAATGATTTTTGGAATGCACCTAGATAGCAAGAAGATTTTTATATATAGAGTTATCACTGTTATAGAAGATAAAGTTTTAAAGGGAACTACTATTTATATGGAGTAATGGGACATAGAGATTATTTTTTCTATTAAAATATTTCATTATAATGAAGTTATAAAAGACATTAATTGAGATGTATCCATCGAATTACAATGAGTAATAATTCTAAGAAGAAGAAAAATGTGAACAAAAAATTATCAATATTTCCTACTCAAAATAGGTTTGATTTCTTGGGTGAAAGTTTCAGAATATGTAACCAAAAATTTCATTATGTTTAATGGTGTTTGAAAACACTTATAGGATAAGATGTGTAGAACAATAGTGATTAGAAGGTTTGAGGAAGAGATACAGCTAAAAGCCACTTATTTTTAATATGGATCTTAAAGAAATAAAGGAAAGTAAGAAATGAGAACTTGATAGTGGATGATAATATCATATGATAATAGATAGAAAAGTATTAAATAACATTAAATTACTATAAAATGGAATAAATACTTTTGATAATTAATGTTGTTTAATAATGAGAGGAATTGGTTCAACTGATATTGAAGCTCACAAACTAGAATCTAAAAATCTTTTTTATTAATGTTATTAAACAAAACTTATTGAGTGTAATATAAATGAGTGATTATGGGAATTAATTTATTTTTTTAAAAAACTCTTATCTCATGTTTCTCACAAAAAATAGAATAATTATCACTATTTATGAATGAGCTAGTGGTAACTTATTCTAAATTGGAGATCATGATAATTATTTTTATTTAAGTTGAAAATAGGATAATAAAATTTGGAATAATATAATTAAACACATTTTCTTTTTATTTTGAGAAACATTTCAATGGTAGATGTGGTAAAAGGATTTCCTAAACTCAATAGAGAAAGGTAAGATGATTTTGAAACATGTTAAAAGGGGAAAATGGTATAAAGGTGTTACAAAATTGTAGATATTTAGTCTACTAAGACACCCGGGCCAATATATTAAGATTTATATTAGACAACGAGACATTAAACTGATATATGTGATATATACTTCATCAAATTTTTTAATGAATTAAAATAATTAATATTACTATTTTAATCAAGAATAAGTCAGAGGCTTTGGAGATGTTTGACATTTTTAGAAGGGATTTTGAGAAAGATTTGAGAGTTTGTATCAAGAAGCTAAGAACAGATAATGGAAAGGAGTGAACTAAAAATTCATTTTAATAATATATTATTGAGAATAAGATCAATCTAAAGTATAATTCTCAATAAAAAATTCAATAAAATAAAGTTTTGTAGAGATAAAATAGAAGCTTGGGTGAGAAGGGAAGAATGAAACTTAACGAATTCAAGATCTTAAAGTTTTTATGCAGAGAAGCTATGAGTATGATTGTGAAAATTCATAATAGAATTTTTTTAGACCTAAATAAAACCGAAATTTTTATGAAATTTAGTATAAAAACAATATTACAATGAATTAATTTATTGTTTTCGGAATTCTAGGCTATGGATAGATAAAAATTTAGATCTTGGGAAATTTGATTAAATGGTTGAGGAAAGTGTTTTCATGGGTTATTTACCAAATTGAAGTGGCTATAAGGTCTGGAATAAGGTACTTAAAATGATATTATGACATTATAGTGCAATTATTATTGATAATTAAAACAATTTTGGGGATCCAAATAAATAATATTATGAAAATATAGAAGTTGAAAACATGAATATTTATAGAAAAGTGGGTGAAGAAAAAATTGGAAATGAACTAGATCAAAATGAAGATGATTTAGATAATACTAGTTATAACTATAGTTCTTATTGAGAAGAGATTTTTAAGACTCAAATGTTTAAGAGTCATGGATAACTAGTAAATATAATTGTACATAATAATACACTAGTTAAAACTATAAAAAGGATGAGAATTGACAACCAAACAACAGTTTATTTCTCAAATTTAATCCACAATTTTTTGAGGATTATATGTACAAATAATGGATAGATTCAATGAATAATGACTTAAAATTACACTTGGGATTTTTTTTGTGACTAAAAGGAAAAAATTTCATTAGAAACAAGTTCTTTTTAAAGAACAAGCTCAATGAAAAAGGTTTATCTTTAAGAAAAAATATATATTAGTGTGTCATGGATAACCTTTGGTTAAAAGAATTTATTTAAAAGATTAATTTTATCTTATTTAATGTAGTCAATATATAAGGATATTCTTATACATTTAAAATCACATGAATTAAAAAATCTATCAAATAGATATTAAGTACGCTTTCTTGAATGAAAAACTTGAAGAAGAATTATATACAGAGTAACCTAAAAGTTTGTTTCTGGAAGATGATGTAATTGTTGTTTTTAGGATGAAAAAATATTTATAGGCTAAACAAGTCCCTAGATCATGGTGTTCAAAATTTTATAACTTCGTGAGAGATATGAAATTCACTATTGGGAAATTAGAAAACAATAATAATGTGAAGTACGTGATCACATGCACTTTTATTATCATTATTTATATTGATGAAATCATTTTTCATAAGAAAAATAGTTTAATTTTGCGTATTTGTTTTTTTATAGAAATGAATAAACACTTTGAAATTTAAATTCTTGGAGAAATGAGTTGATTACTGAGATTTAAATTTCTGAAAAAATAATGATTTTATCACTCTATCAAAAGAAAAATATTCCATGGAATTATTGAAGATGTTTTTTCATGGAAGATTCAAATGTTGAATAAATACCCATTATAGTTGGGGTGAAGATGAGAAAGGATGCTGTAGAAAAACGTTTGAATTAGAATGAATTCAAAAGGATGATCAGTAGTTTGCTTTATCTCACATCATCAACACCTGACATTATTTATATGCTAATATTTCTTATATGGTATCAAAGTAATCCAAATGAATCAAACTAGTTGGATTCCAAGAGAGTTATAAAATAAATATAATGGACATTAAATTTTGGGATGATGTATTAATGTGGTGAGTGCCAACTCATTTATAGATACATTAATATTGATTAAATTGGATATTATGATGAAATTAAATCTAAATTAGTTGGTATATTATTTCTGGGAGAAAGTTGTGTGAGATGACATTTAAAGAAGAGAAAATGAGAGATATTAATCTTTATAGAGGCTATGTATGTGACTGATATACATGTATTTATAAAAATGATCTAGATTAGAGATAATTTAGAAGATTTTAAGGTCGCTGTTGAGAACCCGTTGATATTTTCATGTGATAATCAACGTAAAACTGATCTTAAAAAATAATATAGTGAAACACTATAGATATAAGAAAATTTTCATAAAATATCACTTAATTAAATAGAAGGTTGATAATGGACATGTCAGGAATAAATTTTTTTTCACAATGAACCAAATTTTAGATATTTTCATAAAGTCAATACAAAAGGAACAATTTCATTACTTATGGTTAAATATTCATATTTTTATTTCTACTATCACTTGAGGTAGTTTTTAAGGCCTAAATTTGTTTTTGGATTATTTTATAAAAAAGTTAGTAAAGTAAAAAAATCTTATGTATTTATGTTTTTAATTTATAAGTAATTTTGAAACTAAAAGGTGGAGAAATGAGTGATTTTATTTAGGGGTAGAGTATCACAATGACTTAGCCATAATTTTTGTTATCACTAAGGGATGAAATTATCTCAAAAATTACTTTATACCATAATGTGGTTTTAGTAAATTTATCCTTGAAAAATAATCCATAGGGGGAGAGTAAGGAAAACATGAAATTATTAAGAATATGTTGAATTTATTGTCAACTATTTTTGATAAATATTATAAGTTTTTGAGAATTTTTTATGGTGTTGAGAGTTTTTTTGAGTTTATTTGAGAACCTTGGATATAATTTATGAACATTATAGAAATTGTAGTTTATAAAAATATTTCAAGGACTCTGTATATAAGAGTTAATATGAATTTTTACTATGTATGTATAGGTACTTCAAAAATCAAACCTGAAGAGTATATAAGTTTCTCATGGAACTTTTATAATAGAAATTATAAAATTACATAGACACATTGTTACATATTAAGATATGTTTCTTGATATGTGAGGTTTATCAGAGTGAATGTGTAAGGGAAATCATAGGAAAGATTTAGAATCTAGAAAAGTACTATGTTTCACTGTTATACATAAGGGTGGAAAGAAAATTAATATACTTTTATAAGAGTTAATAAATGGATATGTACAGATCATATAAAGATGTCAAAGGATATTTAATGGTCTTAAAGATAACATGAAATAGTTACTAAGACTCTTTCATGTGATATGTAAGCGTAATTTGTTTATATTTTGAAAAAATATGAGATGTTTAGAAATCAAATCAAATGGAGTTGTGATGGAAATAAAGTTATAAAAATCATTATCATTTTAATAACCAATATTTTATATGATAATAATGAGGGTGATAATCTAAAATCATAGATATGAATTGATCAGGCTTTCTACATCGTGAATAGAAGGATCATTTAGAAATGGTTTCTATATATTATAATATATTCATGGAGTAAAAATAAATAATATTTTTATAGGTATGAAGAAATTGAAATACTGATGTTTAAAAATATATTTGGATAAAAATTAATTAGTTTTAGAAAAAATGATTTGAAACTAATTACAGTGATCAAAATCGATCCTTTATTGGGAGACCATTTAACTAGTTTTAAATGGAGAACAAGAATATAAACATTTAATGGGAGTTTTCAGTGTTAAAAATATATAAATAACATTTATTTGTTTATATGAATAAAAAAAGTCAAAACAATAGATTTTTTTTTAAAAGTATAGAGATGTTTCTTATATTGTATCATACAACTAATGTTTTGTATTGAAGAGCGAGAAAAAATTAGACTATAGACTTCCTAAATCTACTATTAATTATCTTCACAAAGGATATAAAAACAAGATGATAATCATATGAATGATTTTTTAAGGAGTAATAAGACAACATGAGTTTGATTTCTCTCATGCATGAGTTGATCATTCTGAATTCCAAAGAATAAGGATGATATACACGCAGTGATACTAATCATATTATTGAATTACAAGATCATATGTTGAGGATAAAGATCATAAATTACGATTTGGGAATATCCAAGAACACACTAAATATATTTATCATAATATAAATTGGATAAAAATCATTATAAATAGTCTTGGACTATTATAAAGATCTATCCAATGATATCCATTTTCACAAGAGTGAAGGATGTATTCCTCCCTTCACTTATTATATATTAACGAGCTTCACAAGGGTCAATGATTTATTATACCCTTATTCTGTTGACACCATAAGTGTCAATGATGTATTCCAATCCTCTTATAGCAACTTTATATTAGTGATAAAATATATGTCTCAAACACGACCAGAATAGAACAAGGATTAGTAACACACATTAGGGATAAGCATCAAAAAAATTCCAATGTTCATTGAATTTCTTAAATTTTAATTTCAAGTGAATGAGAGTTAAATTTTAAGAGTAGATTGAGTCTATAACTACTCACATAGGATTATTTCCAAGATGAAATTTTAAAAATATTATCACCGATTCACCCCCCTTCTCTATAAAAAATCACCACATACGTGATATTTTCAAAAACCATTGTGTTGTATCATATACAAGTCATCAAAAAACATTCCATTAAGTGAGGATATTATGAAATCCATATGATATATCTTATAATAATAATAATTTATTATGGATAGAAATATACAAATAGATTTTATAATTGAAAATGGATAAAATATATATTTATAGTCAATAATATAAATTTATTTATAACCCTTTTCCACTCTATATGAATTATTGGTATACACTCTACTATTCATATTGGTTTTCTTATAGAAATACACTTACACCCCATGGGTATTACCCCATTAAATTCATCCAAAAATTAAAAAACAAGATTTTTGTGCTTGGAATATATCTAAAATATCATGAACTATAACCATTTTTTAGAATTATAACTTCTAATAGTATCTTAATTAGTAATAGTTTCCCCATTTATAAAAATTAATTCATCATCAATTACCATAAGAAATCTATATATTTTGAGATATTGATAAATCCTATTAAAACTTCAATATTCTTGTGTAACCTATGTTGGTTTTGTTTTTAAAACCTCTTCTGCAAATGGATCACTTGTCATCCCATGAACCATTAATGCATATTATATTTGAACATCTATAAGTTTGAATTTCATTCCATAATCACATCAATATATGTAATCCTTCTTTATGAAAACACTACATTGGTACATATAAACTTTTTTTTATGTAGGATTTTAAAATTAATACCATAAAATATTTGAGGAATTACCAAAAAAAGAATTTATCACATTTAAGAATAATTTTATCGAAATTCAAACAACATACATATGCTTCACAACCCCACATACTCATCAAATAAATATCTATTTCCTCAAATTACATATACCATACAGTGTCTTTATGTTCAACTTATAAGGAACATGATTTAATATAAAAGATACTATTTCATGATCATATCCCCAGAATGATATAAGAAGGATACATTGAATCATAATTAATAAAACCATTTCCAAAATGTATGATTCCTCCCCTTTTCCACACCACTATATGTGGTGTTTTAGGAGAATTCAGTTATGGAATAATTCCATAATCACTCAGATAATTTGTAAATATATGGATTTACCATTCAATAACCTAATTTAATCATTCAATCTTAAAACTTTTTCCAAGTTGATTATTCAATTAATTTGTAAAATTTTTAAACTCTTCAAAGGTTTAAATTTTTTTATCTCATAATAAACATATAATGATACTGAATAAAATCATTATAAAAGTTTAAAAAATATATATACCCACCACTTTATTGAATACACATTGGGCTATATAAATTTTTATGTATAATTTAGAACAGTTCACTATCCATCTCACCTTTTCCATTAAAAGGTGATTTGGTTATTTTTTTAATTATAATGATTCTAATTTATCAAAATTTTCATAATTTTATTGATACAACCTAACCCACTTGGACCATTCTAGGACTAATAATAAAATGTGTGTTCCACCCAAGCCCACCTACAATAGGCTAGGAGATGGATATAATCACCAAGGAAAAATATATCATATATTATAGGCCTTAGAATATAAACTGGTATGAATCCAAAAATATATGGAACAATATATATAAATATTAAAACTATATATTTTATAAAATAGAAGAAAAAAATGTATGTATCTCATAAAAAATATCCAAATTAAGTAAAAAATACCAATTAAAAAAAATAAATGAAAAGAGAAGGGGCTAACATTCCATGGTAGTGAGTAAAATCTATCAAATGAGATATAAATTACTGCAAATCTCACCAACAATGAATCATACTTCACTAAAAATCAGACACCTCCAAGATCCCCTATATAGTAGCTCTACTAGAACCATACCTGCCAAGGTCACCACCAAATGATGGATCATTTTTAAAGGAAAAAAATGTGTGGCCACACGGATTGTGTAGGAGTGAGTATAAATATACCCAATCAAAAACCATAAGAGAATGAAGGATATAAATTATAATAGGTCATAAAAAACAATACAAACACATATATTCTTTAAAATAACAAGTTTTTGGATCGAAATAGTAACTAAGATGGTTATTATTTTAAGTGGGGTGTGAATTGTATTTTAAAACATTATACTAGAAAAACAATACTTATTTAGTTAAAATGATCAAAATAATAGATAATATGATTATAAAAGTTTTTGAATCGGAATCACATATTTCCCAATTATATCAGAGGATGTTTTAATAATTTTTAAAGATACACTGATAAAACAAATGATAAGAAATATTTTTAAAACAAACTTTCTATCATAATATTCATAGTGGAATAAAGAATTGTAAAAACCACGAAAACTACAACTAGTAAATGTAAGAATGAATTATAAGCTATATTAAAAGAATTCACTCTTTTCAATATAAGAGTAAAGGTAGTTATAAACCCTACCTAAAGGTATCCAATGTCTTATACATACTATAAAGCATGTCCTTCCTTACTAAGAAATCCCTAGATAATATAATCTGAATAAACTGTCTTTTCATCCTTAGAAGACCTCGATATGATGATCAAAGTCTACCTTCCTAGCCCCAGAAGACTTTGAACAGATGGATTAGATTCATCATCTTCCTAACACCAGAATTTCCCAATTTTAACAATTATCATACATAGAATACAAAATAAAATGTTACAATAGAGACAATCCTGAAAAGGATTCCTTATAATAGAGACTCAATAAATTATTACAATGATTATGACCAAGTTGTTTATACAGAAAAAATTTAGAAGACTCGAGTTGAAAAATGTATCATTTCCCAACACTTAAAATGTCCAAATATTTATAGGTGAATATCAAAATATCATATTTCCGAGTTAGTTGCAAAATCCTTTGATTTATTTCAATTTAAAGCTCATTGTGATTTGGTATAAATTATTGTCTGACATAATTTTGTTTAGAATCATTAGAATGATAAATTGTATTTTTTATGATAGAAAAAAAATCGTAAATATATAGCAGTAGAACCTAATATGATACAAATTTTTGGAACTAAATAGTAACTAAGATGGTTAATATTACAAGAGGAAGGTAATTTTTAGTTTATAAAATTAAACAAAAATAAAAAAATACCTCTTTATGTAAAAGGATAAGAATCACAGATCATCTGATGATTAGAGTATCAAAATCAGAATAACTGATTTTCAGATTATGTCATAGTATGTTTTAGTCATTATCATAGATACACTTATACAAAATAGATATGAAATATTTTTTTTAAAAAATTTCTATGATAATATTCATAATAGAATAAAGACTTAAAAAAACAATAGACAGTTAAAGTAAAAATAACTTACAAGATATGTTAAAATAATTCACTCTTTTAACCTTAAGATTAAAGGTAGTCAAAAACCCAGACTAAAGATATCCAATGTTTTATATTTACTGTAAATTATGTCATTATTTTCAAGGAATTACCTCAATATGATGATTAGATTTAGTTCTATATTCCTCTCTTTATAATCCCTCGATAAGATGACCGACATTAATCTTCCTAGTCCCAGAAGCCCGTGATATGATGGACCAGATTCACTGTCTTCCTATCCTCAGAAGCCATAGACTATAACAATGATGGGATTTAATATATAAAATAAAATATATTAATGGAAGAAAAAATGATATAGATTCTTATAATGATGACCCTCTAAAGAATTACAATTACTAGGAATGATATGTTCTCATAGAGAATACACTTGAAGTATTCATTTTTGAAATATATCAGCTCCCAACTCATCAAATGACTATAAATTTTTAAGAGAAGATCCAATGGTGATATTTTTGAGTTATTCGAAACATTATTTGAAACAATGTACTTGAAAACTCACCATGATTTAGAATAATTTAATTTTTGATGTCGTTTTTCTAGAATCATTACAATGAAAAATTTTATTCCTTATGATAGAAAAAATATATGAATATCCTGGTTAAAAATGTAGGATAGTCAGATGGAATTATTTATCATTTTTTAATATGATAAAAATTATGTGGATTAATTTTATTCCTTAATACATGTTTTAAACTGATGGTCATGAATTATTTTAGTATGATAGTCAAGGAAAAATTCTAACAACTAATCTTAATAGTGGTCACTCGGATGAATCAGACACATCCTTGATCCGATATATCCTATTGATGAATCATTAGTTTACATTTTTATTACATTAGAATTATATCTATGTTAGGTAAAACTATTTTATCTAAAAAAATGTAATAAAAAAATTGGGATATAAAAAGTTATTAAACATATTTTTAAGAAGTGGTTTGTGATTTCAAAAAATAAAGGAATGAAAAATTTAGAAGTAAAAATTTACACCCATAAAAATTTAACCAAGGTTATAAGAAAGATCTCAATATTTAAAACAAAACTCCATAAAATATATAAAACATAACGAACTAGTATTACATTTACTATCACAAATCAATAATCATATAAAGTACTTCACTATTATAAATTTCACATTATCCCTTAAAAACACTAGTGGGAAACTCACACCTCACTAAAGATAACACATTAGTTGAGCGTGTACCAAAACTTATAGAGGACCTGCCCCTCATTGTGGGAAATGTGCATTGGTTGAGGGGGTTACCAACTTCATATGTGGAATATTTAACACCCTAATCTTCCATGGTATGTTTCCTTTGAATAATGCAATATCTTGTATTGTACGCAATTTCGAGATTCTAACACACCATGACCAATCAAAATAGCCATTATGAATAATAATACCCACTATTTGAAATTTTATAAATTTTATCTCGCAAAATGGAATTCATTTTTTTGATTCTGAATATCTAAATTATCATAGGGTGAAATTTTGGTGTTACTAAATTTTAATTAAAAATAACTTTTTTAATCAAAATAATTAGTAGTGATAAATTATGAATTTTAGTAGTTTTAAATTATATTTAGAATATAGTTTTACCATTTAATAAAATTCTGGTCATTGGACATTATTTCACAATTAAAACGGACATAAACAAGTGTCAATTTTTTGATATTTATTATTTCTTAAAAACAAGATTTTTGTTTTGACAGCGGGAATTAATTCTAAACTAATTTCTACCACTTTTGTGTTTTAAATTTAGAAAAATAGATTCAATATTTGGAATCAAGATGTCCAAATTGTGTAAATAGGTAAATTTTATGTTTAGACATTTTGAATAATTATTTCGGTAAATATTTTATTTACCATGGTTAAAGGGTAAATCCGGTTAATAAGGGTAAATAAATAATATTATAATAATAATAAATTACCCTAAAACGTTTCCTAAACTTAATGGTTGATACATGTCCGACCATGGGCATATTTGGGTAGATTTTGGGACCCCATGGAGCCACTTGTAGGTGATAGGGACACTTTCTATTAATTAAGTTAAAGTAAATACAAAAATGACATAAGGATATATCTTTTAGAAAAACAATTTTTACATAGGGTAATATATGTTATATTTTCGAATATAAATATTCATTATAAATATAAAAATATTTTTTAAATAATATTATTTTATTTATAATTTTTAGTTTTTTAATAATTAAATTTATTTATGACACAATAATGATGCAGTATTTTCGTTATTAATGAAAGACTCAAATAATTGGTATTATAAAAGTAAAAAAAAACATAATTTGAAAGTTTTGATGCCATACAAGAATTATATTGATTAATATAACATGTTAGGATTGATTAAATGAATTTTTTTTGAATTAATAAAGTTGTTAAGACTTTAACAAAAATAAATTATTGAATAGTGTCAAAATTGACATAAATGAGTTTTTAAAACAAATATTATATTATTAATTGATATTATATTCCTAAAAATATAAGGTTCAGCCAAAGTACATATATCATGATATGTGTATCATTAATGGACCACTTGGGGGTCTCTTGGATGTATATAGTATGTTTATTAACTATATAATATAGAAATACAAAGTGACATGGTAAATGTCAAAGTAATTAACTAAAAGTTAAAACTAAAAGATAAGGTTAATATAGTGATCCAAACCTATCTAAAATTTATTGGTTAAAAGGATTTCGACCCATACCTACCTTATACTTTGAATAATACACTTTTGAGCCATTATAAACTGAATATGAATTTATTATAAATTAATACTTTAAGTTTTTTATAAAGAGCCCCTCCCCCCTTATAAAAGGATACCACTTCTAACCAATTATTCACATAAGAAAAGCCTTTTAGATCGGCCAAAAACTACCCAATTATCCTCTAAACTTACCTCACTTAAACCTAGAGGCCTTACTTTAGTCAGAAAGCCAACCTAAATAGCCCTTTGGATCAAATCAATTGGAATAACCCGAAGAAGAGGTAGTGTTTTCACCACCCTCTTCCAAGTTCCTTTCTTTTTCAACTTCTTATTTCTTTGTTATTTACATTCTAAAATAATAACTCTAGTATCTTCTATATAATTTGATGTTATTATAAATATTGTACAACCAAATTCATTATTCTATCCATCCCTTTAATGACATGTCACCATACGTGCGTACGTACGGCTTACCGTCTCCACGTTGTGGTGTAATTGTTATTAAATACATAATTATTTGGATGTGTATAATAATGATGTGTAATTTATGTAAATAATAAATATGAAATTATAATAATTCTTTATATATGATATACCATCCAATTACATATTATTTTAATATCAAAAGAATGATATTATCACTAGTACGTACGTACGGACTACCGTCTCCACGAACGGGATGAGATTCATTCTCCATCGTATCCATTCAAGTTTAATTTTTATTTTCTGATTAAAAATAATTTTTAAGGACTTGATATAATTCTTGATATGAATAAAATACAACCTATCCCCAAAAAACACGGCTTATGTAACAAAACATATTAAAGAAAATGAGTAAGTTAACACCCAAAATGACAATAATACTAAGATATTATTAAAAAAGAAATGTTAAAAGATAATATATCATATCATAATTATGTATATGGTTATTGTATAATTTAATAACAATGTTTTAACTATTATACAGGAGGTTAACATACCATTTACTATGGAAAAGTACAAGTTAATGGTTTACTTTATAATCTTTTCATTATACGAGGTTGTTTATACGTAATTATCTACTGGGACCTCTTTATCATCCACATCCATGTTTCTTAAAAAGGTATTCC
Organism: Viscum album; assembly: GCA_963277665.1. Lineage (NCBI taxonomy): Eukaryota > Viridiplantae > Streptophyta > Magnoliopsida > Santalales > Viscaceae > Viscum > Viscum album. The sequence continues at coordinate 898,177,934 of OY728142.1, forward strand.
AAAACATTTTTAATATTTACTAGACTATGGGTAATATTAATTTATACCCTTGTTTGAATTTTATAAAATGGTTTGAAAGGAATCTTTCCGTCATTTTCCAAACAAGGTCCTTTTTACCCTTTTCGACAAAATTAAGGTAAGAATGTATTTTTTTAACTTATACGGAAGGTGTGTCTATTTTACACCGTTGTAAAAACTTTGAAGCTTCCCTTACAAGATTATAAGAATATTTTGAAATTAAATGTTTTATTTGATAATTATGTGACTTTTAAATGATTTCAAAATAAATATTTTAAGAATTTGTGGAAGGTACTCTTTATCAAGATCAGAATTTTAAATGTTTTAATGATTTATCTTTCTAAATATTCTTAATTAATGTCCCTGGCTTCAAATGATTTTAAGGATTTCTTTATATGGACATGAATGTTTTGAAATGATATTTCTTTTCAAAAGTTTTAAAGTGGCATGGGACACTTTGATTCAAAAATATCTTTTTAATTACTTCCTTAATAAATGTGTGACTTTTAAATGATTTCAAAAAGGAGATATTTATCTCAAATAGTTTTTATTTCATCTATGTAAACATCCTTTGATGGATTTTAAGATTATTTGAAGTTTATTTATTATGATACAAAACTTCCATATTTTATTAAAGGTTTTGTGATATGTTTGACTGTGGATGTGCTATTTTTATACCATTCATGGTTTATGGAGAAAATGTTGACATTTCGTATGATAGTTTTAATACGAATTCTTATGTTATGTTTAAAACTATTCATATGAGGAATGAATTTGAATTAGTAAGTAACGGGTGGAGCCTGCTATAGCTCTTTTATGTATTGGTAGGTCTCATGAGACAAACTAGTGTCTTGGCACGAGGACTTGACAAAATCATATTTTTAGTCTTGGCACGAGGCCTTGCCTACATGGTTATGATGTTATGGAATTATGCATTCCATCATTACGAAAGTGTTTATTGATATAGCTTTTTATTATTCAATTTCTATAATATCAATGTGAATCAGTAAATGACATTATTTTATTTTATTTATTCCATATTATGCTGAAGTTCATGTTTAAAAGGTTTTTGTTTTAGTTATACGCTGCCTTAAATGTTTATGCTTATTTATGAATGATTCCGATATATTGTTATCCTTACTGGACATTTGAGCTCAACCTTTCTAAGTTTTATTTTTCCCAGGATGTGAAGAAGTATTTTATGAATGAACTGCAGGGATAATATAAGGGGATATGAGTGTGGAGAAAAGATGTTGTTGTAGGTTTTCATTTTATCATGTAATGTAATCTTTATGAATGTATCTAGTTATTACAAGGATACTAAACTAATCTGTCTTTCGAGACTTGATCTTTTGTGATCATGCCAATGTTATGTAATAATTCACCGACTCTGGGTAACTGGGGTCAGGGCGTTACAGTTGGTATCATAAGAAGTTTAGTACAAACCTTGGAAGCTAGATTTACTTAAATTCTGATTAGAGAACATATACCTAAGATGGACATTGAGGATTAGTATAGATGAACTTCTTAGAATATTGGTATTGTAGAGATTTTGTGAGTTTTCTGAGAAATAAATCCATATATGGATACGAGCAGTTAGAGGCAGCTCTGGCACAGATGAACCTAGGGGTAAAACCCAAAAACATCGCTTTGAGATAGACTCGAACAGAAATTGGTGCACGAAAATGGGCCTTACTGCACTCTTGGTTACGACACTCCTGGGGGATATGCTTAGGATAATTCTAATTTTTTTTCCAAACCATTATGAAGGGTTTTTGAGTATATACATCCTCAAAGAAAACATTTTTTTATGATTATGTATTATATCCATAAGTAGTTCAATTTATGTAAAGTGTTTTACAAGTATGGAATTATATATTTTGATTCATAAACTGATCTAGTTTATGCCATTGTTTAGAAATGGCGCCTAGTGGAAGGAATGTAAACCGTATCAATGCACTCACTCCATGTTGGTATTTCCCTCCTGCTCAAGATTATTATAGTGGAGCTGGTGATGCAACTGGTGCTGATCAGCTAATCACCATACTGGGAAAACTCACTCAGGTTATGAATAATAACCTCACCCGTATGGAGCACCGTGATCCACAACGTGGAGGATCAATGTTAGATCGCTTCATGAGGCAACAACCACCAAAATTCAATGAGAGTATAAATCCATTAGTAGCTGAGGAATGGATAAGTTCACTAGAGAAAATATTTCAGGCTTTGGGGAGTAGTGAAAGAGAAAAAGTTGTAATGGTAGTTTATCGCCTCACTAGAGATGCTGATCAATGGTGGTCATTGATACAAAACACGAAGGATGATGATGAAGTATAAAATATGGAATGGAGGGAGTTCAAATATCTTTTCTTAGAAAAATACTTTCCTCGTGACCATCGAGAAGATATGGAAAGGCGATTTCTGAGTCTGAGGCAAAATGAGGATGAGGATGTCACAAAGTATGAGGTTAACTTTACAAGGTTAGAAATGCATGCATCATATTATATACATAACCCAAGAAGTAAGTTTGATTGTTTATTTAATGGGTTGAAACCGTTTCTACATCGAGCATTAGTCTCACCGTATTAATTATTGTACAAAGATATTGTATCATGTGTTATCAAGACAAAAAAGGAATTCGCTAAGTCTTACGACATTAAGGAAAAGCAAGAGAAGAAGAGATCTTCTGACCAATATGGAAATGGAAATAAAGGGAAAAAGGGAAAAGTTGATTATACATCCTATAGTAAATGTGGGAAGAAACACCCCTGTACTTGCTTGAAGGAAATGAGAGTCTGTTACATGTGTGGTGAAAAAGGCCACCTAGCTCATGATTGCATGGGAAAGAGAGTTGCTGTCAAAATGGAATGATATAATATAGAGAGATGGGACATTAGGAAAATGAATGTACTAAGTTTCCGGGGAACTTACCTCAGTAAAGGCCAAGGGATCAAGTCCAAGCTTATGTTATCACTATTGTTGAGGTAGAAGCTCCGAAAGACGTGGTGGCAGGTAATTTAATGGTTTTCTAAAGTTTAGAAAATGATTTATTTGATTCTGGATCATCAAATTGTTTCATATCTTCCCATTTTTCTAATAAAATTAGATATTTCCAATTTTATTTAACAAGGGAGTTGTCAGTTAAAACTCCTAAGGGAAGTATCATTGCAATAATGTTTTGTGAACCAGTCCCCATTAGAGCACATAAATGTTCTTTATCGGCTGATCTCATCGTCATACCCATGATTGAATTTGATATACTCCTCAGTATGGATTGGCTTTCAAACCATGATGAGAATATTTATTTTAAGAAGTAGTAGGTTACTATTTTTGATTATGATGATAAGGAACACCTTATCTTTAGAGTAGAATCTTCACCACCTAATTCTTATCTAAATCCACCCCCAGTAGCTCAAATAAATTCAATTATCAGGGAGGAAGAGAATGAAATAACTGTGGGTGAGGAAAGGAATGTTCAAATTGAGGATGTACCTATTGTGAAAGTATATGTCGATGGGTTTCCAGAATATTTACCTGGACATCCTCCAGAATGAGAAATTGAGTTTTCCATTGATTTAATTCTTGGATCAAGGCCCATATCGAAGACCCCTTATAGAATGACCATTGTGGTATTAGTGTAACTAAAGAAACAACTAGAGGAATTGGGTAATAAGGGATTTATTTGCCCTATTGTTTCCCCATGGGGAGCCCCTATCCTTTTTGTTAAAAATAAAGATGGATCTATGAGGTTATGTATTGACTACAGGAAGATCTACAATATAACAATAAAGAACAAGTATCCCCTACCTCGCATTGATGATTTATTTGACCAACTTCATGGAGATCAATACTTTTCAAAGATTGGCCTTCCATCTGCATACCATCAGTTGTGTGTGAAGAAGGAAGACATTCCGAATACAGCATTTTGAACCAGGTACGAGCATTACAAGTTCACAGTAATGCCTTTTGGATTGACTAATGCACCCTTTGTATTCATGGATCTAATGAATAGAGTTTTCAAGGAACATCTCGATGATTTTGTGGTGGTATTTATTGATGATATATTGGTATACTCCAAATTCTACAAGGATCATGAAAATCACTTGCTCATTATCCTAAAGACTCTAAGAAGACATGAATTATATGGGAATTTTAACAAGTGTGAATTCTGGCTTCATGAGATTTCTTTTCTTGGCCATATTGTCTCTAAGGATGGAATATTTGTTGATCCTTCTAAGACCAAGGAAATACATGAATGGACAACCCCGACGAGTATAACTGAGGTACGTAGTTTTATTGTCTTTGCAGGTTATTATCGATGTTTTGTCTAGAACTTTTCCCGATTGGCTAACCCATTAACAAATCTCCCACATAAAGGGGTTAAATTTGTTTAGACAAAAGAGTGTGAAGAATGTTTTGAAGAACTGAAGAGAAGATTAGTCAATGCTCCAATTTTAACTCTACCATCGGGGAATGATGGGTTTGTTATTTATAGTGATACATCAATGAAAGGACTTGGTTGTGTCCTTATGAAGAATGATAGGGTTATTGCCTATGCATCATGACATCTAATAATTCATGAGAAAAACTATCCTACTCAAGATCTTGAGTTATCTTCTGTAATCTTTGCTTTAAAGATATGGAGACATTATCTCTATGGTGACAAATGTGAGATTTATACTGATCACAAGAGTTTGAAGTGCATTTTCTCACAGAAAGAACTCAACACGAGGAAAAGGAAATGTCTTGAACTACTCAAGGAGTATGATTTCATTACACACTACCACCCGAGGAAGGAAAATAAGGTGGAAGATTCATTGAACAGAAAAGATCATGGAGTTTTGAACATGATGAGAATTGAAAGGGATCCTATTTTAATGGATCTAGTGAAGATGGATATGGAAATTACCATGGAAGGTGAAACATAGATACTTTTTCAAATGGTTACCAAACCATATTTACTAGAAAGGATAAAGATTTCTCAGTTCGGTGATAAAGAGTTTCAAAAGAAGATTAGAGCTGTGAATGATGAGAGATTGAGTGACTTTGTGTATGAAGATGGAATTTTGAAATTTGGGAAGAGACTTTGTGTTCCTAATATACTTGATATATAAAGGGAATTGTTGGATGATTCTCATAGTTCAAATTTCTCTATACACCCTAGGAGCACCAAATTGTATAAAGATTTGAAGGAACATTTTTGGTGGGACAACATGAAGAGGGAGATTTATGATTTTGTGTTAAGATGTATGGTTTATCAACAAGTGAAAGCTAGAAGGAAACAGCCTGGAAGAGTCATGAAACCTATTCTTATACCTGAGTGGAAATGGGACAATATTACAATGGACTTTTTCATGGGGCTACCAAAGACTCCTAGAAGGAATGATGAAATATGAGTTATTGTTGATCATATTACCAAGTCAGCACATTTTCTAGATATAAGACAAGATCTAACACTATAACGTCTAGCAAGACTATATATTAATGAAGTTGTGAGACATCATGGAGTACCCCTATCGATTGTTTCTAATCGTGATCCCCATTTTACTTCAAGATTCTGGAAGATTCTTTAGAAGCCCTTGGATATTGAACTTCATTTGAGCACAACCTACCACCCTCAAACATATGGACCATCAGAACGGACTATTCAAACCTTAGAAGACATGTTGAGATCATGCTCACTTGACTTTCAAGGTATGTGGGATCAATATTTACCTCTGGTGAAATTTTACTATAACAATAGCTTCTGTTAAAGTATTCACATGGCACCATATAAAGTGTTATATGGAAAGAGATATCGCACACCAAGATGTTGGGATGACGTTGGTGAGAGAAAACTTGTAGGCCTAGAACTGGTGGAGGAAACGATGGAAAAGGTAAAGGTAATCCAAAACCACATCAAAGAAGGTCAAAGTAGGCATAAGAGCTATACCGATAATCGAAGGAAGGATTTGGAATTTCATATTGGAGATCATGTTTTCTTGAAGGTATCTCTATGGAAGGGAGTTATACGTTTCGTTAAGAAAGGTAAATTGAGTCCTAGGTACATCGGACCTTTCGAAATTCTATAACGAATTGGGGCTGTAGCATACCGTTGGGAAATGCCGCCAAATCTCTCCAAAGTCCACGATGTGTTCCACGTATCACCGTTGAGAAAATACTTGCCTGACCCAATGCATGTAATCACCTACGAGGAATTAGAGATGGAACCTGATCTGTCTTATTATGAAGATCCCATCAGGATTCATGATACAAGAGAACAAGTGTTGAGAAACCGGACGACTCGTCTGGTAAAAGTTTTATGGAGAAACCATAAGATGGATGATGCAACGTGGGAACCCGAGGAACTTATGATGAAGAACCAACTGAGTCTTTTTAAGCAATAATATTATAGAAATTTCGAGGAAACAATAATTTTAATGAGGGGAGAATGTAACACCCCAAGTTTCCACGATACGTTTCCCTTTGAATAATGCAATATCTTTCCTTGTACGCAATTTTGAGATTCTAACAAACCGTGACCAATCAAACTAGCCATTATGAATAGTAATACCAAAATTTTGAAACATTATAAAGCTTATCTCTCAAAATGGATTTCATTTTTGGATTTGGAGTATCAAAATTATCCTAGGCTGAAATTTTGGTACTTTTCGGATAACTTTTAAATTTTGATGAATAGTGAAAATTACTAAATTTTAATTAATTTTTTTTAATAAAAATAATTAATTTTGATACATTATGAATTTGAGTGGTTTTAAAGTATATTTAGAATATATTTTGACCATTTACCACAATTCTGGTCATTGGACATAATTTCACAATTAAACCAGACATAAACAAGCGTCAATCTTTTGATAGTTATTATTTCTTAAAAACACATTTTTTTGTTTTGACAACAGGAATTAATTTTAATCTAATTTCTGCCACTTATGTGTTTTGAATTTGAAAAAATGGATTCCATATTTGGAATCATGATGTCCAAATTGTGTAAATAGGTAACTTTTATTTTTAGACATTTTGAATAATTACTTCGGTAAATATTTTATTTACCTTGATCAAATGGTAAATCCGGTAAATAAAGGTAAACAAATAATATTATAACAATAATAAATTACCCTAAAACGTATACTAACCTTATTGGTTGATACATGTCTGACCATGAACATCTTTGGGTATATTTTGGGACCCCATGGAGCCACTTGTAGGTGATAGGGACACTATTAATTAAGTTAAAGTAAATACAAAAATGACATAAGCATATATCTTTTAGCAATTTTTTTTACATAGGGTAATATATGTTATATTTTGGACTATAAATATTCATTATAAATCTAAAACTATTTCCTACATAATGGTATTTTATTTATAATTTTATCACATTTAATAATTAAATTTATTTATGACACAATAATGATGCATTATTTTCCTTATTAATGAAAGAATCAAATAATTAGTATTATAAAAGTTAAAATAAATATAATTTGAAAGTTTTTATGCCATACATGAATTTTATTGATTAATATTAAATTTTAGGATTGCTTAAATGAATTTGGTTTGTATTAATAAAGTTGATAATACTTCCACAAAAAATCAATTATTGAATAGTGTCAAAATTGATATAAATGAGTATTTTTTAAAATATTATATTATTAGTTTATATTCTATTCTTAAAATTCTAAGGTTCACCAAAAGGAATTATATCATGGTAGGTGTATAATTAATGGACCACTTTGGGGTCTCTTGAATTTATATAGTATGTTTATTAACTATATAATATAAAAATACAAAGTGACAGGGTAAATGTTAAACTAATAAACTAAGAGTTAATACTAAAATATAAGGTTAATATAGTGACCCAAACCGGTCTAAAATATATTTTTTTAAAGGATTTATACCCATAATCACCTTATAATTTTAATAATACACTTTTGAGCCATTATAAACTGAATATTAAATTATTATAAATTAATACTTTAAGTTTTTCCTAAAGATCCCCTCATCCCCCTTATAAAAGGACACCACTTCTAACAAATTATTCACACCATATAAGCCTTTGGTTCGGCCAAAACATGACCAATTATCCTATAAAACTCCCTCAATTAAACCTAGATGCCTTCCTTTAGCCATAAATTCAACCTAAGGATCCATTTGGATCAAATCAAAAGGAAGAACCCGAAGAAGAGGTACTGTTTTCACCACCCTCTTCCAAGTTCCTTTCTTCTTCATCTTCTTCTTTCTTTGTTATTTACATTTTAAAATAATAACTCCAGTATCTTATATATATTGTGATGTTATTATAAATATGGTACAACTAAATTCATTATTCTATACATCCTTTGAATGGCATGTCACCATACGTGCGTACGTACGGCTTACCGTCTCCATGTCGTGGTGTAATTGTTATTCAATACATTATTATTTGGATAGGTATAATAATGATATTTAATTCATGTAAATAATAAATATAAAATTATAATTATTATTTATATATTATATACCATCCAATTATATATTATTTTAATATCAAAAGAATGATATTATCGCTCGTGCGTACGTATGGACTACCGTCTCCACGAACGCGATGAGATTAATTCTCCATCGTATCCATTCAAGTATAATTTTCATTTGATGATTAAAAATAATATTTAAGGACTTGATATAATTCTGGATATAAATAAGATAAAACCTATCTATAACAAACACGATTTATGTAACAAAATATATTAAATAAAACAAGTAAGTTAACACGTGAAACGATGATAATACTAAGATATTATTAAAAAAGAAATGTTAAAAGATCATATATGATATCATAATTACATATATGGTTCTTGTATAATTTAATAAATTTTTTCTAACTATTATACAGGAGGTTAACATACCATCGACTAAGGAAAAGTACAAGGTAAGGGTTTACTTCACAATCTCTTCATTATCTGAGGTTGTTTATATGTAATTATCTACTAGGACCTCTTTATCATCCACATCCATGTTTCTTAAAAATGTATTCCAAATTTTTTTTACTATTTACTAGACTATGGGTTAAATTCATTTATACCCTTTTTGGAATTTTATAAAATGGTTTGAAAGGAATATTTCCATCATTTTTCAAACAAGGTCCTTTTTAACCTTTTCGACAAAATTAAGGTAAGAATGTCTTTTTTTTAACTTATACGGTGGGTGCGTCTATTTTCCACCATTGTAAAATCTTCAATGTTTCCCTTAAAATATTATAAGAATAATTTGAAAGTAAATGTTTTATTTGATAATTATGTGACTTTTAAATGATTTCAAAATGAATATTTTAAGAATTTGTGAAAGGTACTCTTTATCAAGATCAGTATTTCAAATGTTATAAAGATTTATCTTTCTAAATCTTCTTAATTAATTTCCATGTTTTCAAATGATTTTAAAGACTTATTTATATGTACATGAATGTTTTGTAATGATATTGCTTTTCAAAAGTTTCAAAGTGGTATGGGACACTTTGATTCAAAAATATCTTTTAAATTACTTAATAAATGTGTGACTTTTAAATGATTTCAAAAAGATGATATTTTTCTCAAATAGTTTTGATTTCATCTTTTTCAACATTATTTGATGGATTTTAAGCTTATTTGAAGTTGATTTATTATGATACAAAAATTCTATATTGTATTATAGGTTTTGTGATATGTTTGATTGTGGATGTGTTATTTTTATACCATTCATGGTTTATGGAGAAAACATTGACATTTTGTATGCTAGTTTTAATACAAATGTTTATGTCATGTTTAAACCTATTCATATGAGGAATGAATTGGACTTAGTAAGTGATGGGTGGAGCCCGCTATAGCTCTTCGATGCCCTGGTAGGTCTCATGAGACAAACTAGTTTCTTGGCATGAGGCCTTGACAAAATCTTATTTGTAATCATGGCACGAGGCCTTGGCTACGAGATTATGATAGTCTGACATTATGCATTCAATCATTATAAAAGTGGTCATTGATATTGCATGTGTTTATTCGATTAGTAGAATATCCATGTGAATATGTAAATGGCATTATTTCATTTTATTTCTGCCATATTATGCTGAAGTTCAAGTTTAAAAGGTTTTTGTTTTAGTTATACATTGCCTTAAATGTTTATGCTTATTTATGAAAGTTTCCGCTATATTATTATCCTTACTGGGCATTTGAGGTCATCACTTTCTATGTTTTATTTCTCCCAGGATGTGAAGAAGTATTTTATGAATGAACTACAAGGATAGTGTAATGGGATATGAGTGTGGAGACAATATGTTTTTGTAGTTTTTCATTTAATCATGTAATGTAAAATTTATGAATGTATCTAGTTATTCCAAGGCTACTAAACTAGTCGGTCTTTCGAGACATGATCTTTTGTGATCATGCCAATGTTATGTAATAATGCACCGACTCTGGGTAACTGGGGTCGGGGCATTACAAAGGACCTGTGCCAACTCACTAAGAGGGGGTTACGTACTCCACAAATTATATGATGGACCAACTACCTATAATTAGTATGCCTCAGGAGTATTAATGGCTCCGTTTTTTCTACAATGACACCCCAATATTTTAGTTTATGTATACTATATAAGATAACTTATGATACATGCAACAATAAACATAAACAAACCGTTAGATACTATTATAAAATAATTATTTAAATATGACCATTATAACCAAGACGTTGAATTGACAGGTATAAATAGGAGTGGACACATTATAAAATATATCAATATTTTTCCTTAATACAAATGTACTGATTATTTTTTATGAAATAATAAATCAATTCTGAATAAGATCATATAATATTAAAGGATATATTTTAATTGATTTATACAAATTAATTATTTTTATTAAAATAAACTAATTTAATCACTATAGATTAATTATTTCAATGAAATTAATAGATCATATATTTAATAAAATAAAGAAACATTAATATAATGGTTGTTACTATATATAAAATGAGTATAAATTCATTTTATACTTAAAAAATAAACGTTCTTCAACTTTTTTATAGGATTTTATGCACATTTATTATGATTAATTCTTACCACTTCTATAAATGTTATTTTATTAAATGGAAATAAGTTTAAAATTTATAATTTAAAAATAATACTTTGATACATTTTTAGTATTTTTCTACTAAAAATATTTTTTTGATGAATAATTAAAGATACCAATTTTGGAAAAAATCCAATTTTTTTTATTTATAATAACCAAATTAAAAATACCAATCTATTTTTTTAATTAATAAAAGTTATATATTTTTAATATTATTAAAAATAATTGAACTAATGTCATGGTAAACAATATTATACATTATTTTGGTATAAAATCAATTTTTATTATTAAAATATGTATTTTTCTAGAAACCATTTTTCATTACATTTCACATACTTGTAATAAAATAAATTTTAAAAAATTATTGAATTTAAATAATAGAAAATGGATTCTATTTTTGGATTCATAATATTAAAATTATATAATAATATCCATTCCATTTTTAGTCATAATTATAAGTAACCATGGTAAACTTTTATCCCTGTGGTAAGCATTAAAATGGGTTAATCAAGGTCGAAAAGTATGGATATTGCTTCAAAATCTCTCAAAACTTGCATTAATACAATTTTATGTCTATATATCATCCATAATCAACGTACATTTTAAAATATGACAATTATTTTCAACTTTATTTTTATTTTGACCATTAGATTATTTTAAATAAAGGGTAATTACAAAATGTCACTCTCACACTTATTATGTTACCATGATATTGATACTGATTTAAATGGTATATTAATGATTCTAGATGATAAAATTTATTGATAATAAACTATATTTATGATTTTATTTTATTTTTAGTTTTTAATGATGGTACAATTAACTAGAATGTTTATACAACATCGATGTAGTGCCATTAGAAGTAGTAGAAAAATCAAGTAAATAATTTAAAAAAGTTTAAGGTAATATTTTTTTGTGTAAATTAATATTTTATTATAATTTTTGGGATAATTATAAATTTTAAGTGTTGGTGTATGTTTTTATATTCTAATTATAATTTAATCTTGATTCATCTAAATTCAAAGTTTTGTGAATATTCCAAAAAATGATTTTAAATAGAGTTTATTTTTTAAAAATGATTTTTAAATCATAATAAAATCAGAGAAATCATATCATAATAAAATTTAATGTGAAATAGTTTATCCTATCATGAATTTTCCAATTATATTCCACTTTGAATTTTGAAAACCAATTTATTGACCCTTAGAGATCAAAAATTTTATTACCACGGTTATGGTTAAAATAGTTAACAATGGAGGAGAAACTAAGAGGTGATGTAAAAAATGATATGTAAACTTATCTAAATTTTATTGGTTGAATTTGTTGATATATTGTCCTAATTATTTTATAATATATGTACCTTTGGATCCATTTGTGTAATTACTGGAGCCTATAAGCTGAGAGCCAGTGCATTATTTTAATACATTTGCATGATTACAAGGAATCAAGTCTCGAAGGACTGATCTATTTGGCAGTCTTGGAAAATAGATTACATACATGAACATCAAATTATAATTTCAAAAATAAAATACAACATATATAATACCTTCATAATTCCATTATTCTCTTAGATTAAACCTGAATATAAATCATAATACACTTCTTGGCATCCTAGGAGAATAAAAAATAAGAACGGCGTGAGCTTAGATTCTTATTAAGGATAAAAAATATAGCAGAAGTAATCATAAATAATCATAAACTTTTATAGAAAAGCTTAAAATTGATTCACAAGACATTTAAACATAAAATTAATCATAATATGTAAAAGATAAATAAAATAAATCAATTTAATTATTCACAAGGATATTATACTAGTATAATAGTCACATGTAACATTAATAACTAATCTCATAATGATGGAATTCATAATGTTGGACATATTAAACACAAATTCAAGGCCTCGTGCCAAGACCCAAATTATAAATTTTTTCAAGTTCTTGTTCCATGACACTAGATTGTCTAATGATACCTACCGATACATAGAGGGGATATATCAGGCCACACCCATCACTTACTAAGTCCAATTCATTTCTTATATGAAAAGTGCGAAACATAAAATAAACATCCGTATTAAAACTAGCATATGAAATGTCAAAACTTTAACCATAAACTATGAATGGTATAAAAATAGCACATACAGAGTCAAACATATCATAAATTATTCAATACAATATGGAATATTGTATTATAATAAATCAACCTCAATCAAGAATAATATCTAGTAAAGGATGTTGACATTGATGAAAATGACCATTAAAAATCTTTGAGAGAAATATCGATTTTTCATGAAATCATTAAAAAGTAACAATATTTATCACATAATTAATTTAAAAGATATTTTTGAATTAATTTTTCTGACACCACATTGAAACTATTGAATTAAATTTACATTTTAAAACATTCATGTACATATAAATAAATCCTTAAAACTATTTTGAAAATATGGACATTAATGAGAAAGGTTTAGAAGAATATACATTTAAGACATTTAAAATGATATTTTAGTTAAAGAGACCCATAAAAAAATCCTTTTGAAAATTATTTTATGAAACATGGTAATGGATGATAAATATGTCCCAGTATATACTTATACATAAATAATCTCGGATAATAATGAGATTGAGGAATTAACCTTTACTTTGTACTTTCCATTAGTCGAGGGTACGTTTAACCTCCGGTACAAGAAAAATAGTATTTTATTAAATTATACCAGACCCATATGAATATTTATGATATCATATATGATTCATTTATGACTTTATACAACCCATTTAATAATAATTTTCATGTTAGAGTAATATCTTGGGTAATAATCGCTTTCATTATCGGACGTGTTTTAACTTGTTATTCTTGATCATATACCTTAAATTAGAATTAAAATACTCCCAGAATATAAAAAATGATTTATATATCAAATATATTCATCATATAAATATATAGAATAGATATATAAATGAAATGGAAACACAATTCATGGAGACAGTAGTCTATACGTACACATGGACGTTGTTTCCGTTTTCTTATCGTATAGTATGGAAGTAAGTAAACCACCTACATTTATCTAAATAAATATATATTACTATATTAGAAATATTATTTCATACACCTCATAATTAATCAATATATATATATTTATAAAAATTTTGGAAGGGTGATCGTTGCAGATGAACCTCATCGCGTCATGGAGACGGTAAGCCGTACGTACGCATGAGCAACAATATCATTCTATTGATGGTGAAATAGTGTTCAATTAGATGGTATAATATATATATAGAATAATTACTATGTTATATTAATTATTTATATTATTATACTCATTATTATACCAATTAAAATAATGTAGTGTTGAATAAGAAACTACTCCACGACATGGAGACGGTAAGCCGTACGCACGCACGCACAGTGACTTTGTAAGTCATAGTATGAATATAATAATGAATATGGTTGTACCGTATTTATAATAAAATCTCAGAATGTAGAATGTTTTGGAGTTATTATTTTATTATGTTAACAACAGTGAATGAATAAGTAGAATAAAAAAAATAACTTTCAAATAGGTGATTAAAATAATTACCTATAAAAATAATTACCTCTTCTTCATGTGTCTCTTGCACAAAATGACTCCTTATATTGGATTTATGCCCAATGTTTTTCCTCTATGATTATGTGAGGGAATTTTGGGGGATATTTGGGCAGTTAATGGCCAAGACAAAGGGATTTAGAGGTGTGAATTAAAGAGAAAGGGAGGTGACCCTTTATAAGAGAGGTGAGAGGCACTATAGGAAAAGCTTGAAATATTAGTTTATTATAAAATTATTTTTGGATTATAATTGCTCCAAATTAATTTATTTCAAGGATAATATGAGGATGTGTCAAAATACACTCGAAAAATAGTTTTTAGACATGTTTAGACATAAAATTATCCTTATATATTAGATTTAACCCTTTGTAAAATAAGTTAACTCTTACCATGTCCTTTTGTATTTATATACAATAAGGTTAATATATTTACTATAAAATGCCAAGAAAACCTAAAGTGGATAATTAATGATATTTTTATCACTAGAAAAGTTATTTTTATGAACTATATATTTTTAGTATTTTTATATCATTTAATAAATTAGTATTTGTTTCAAAAACTCATTTATGTCAATTTTGACACTATTTAGTAATTGATTTTTATTAAAGTCATAACTACTTGATTATTTCAAACAAAATGCATTAAATAATATATCATATGTCAGTGTCAGCCATAAAATTCTTGTATGGCATAAAAACTTTCAAATTATATTTATTTAAAAATTTATAATATCATTTATTTGATTCATTCATTAACGAGGAAAATAATGCATCATTATTGTGTCATAAATAAATTTAATTATTTAATGTATAAAAATTAAAAATAAAATACCATGATGTATAAAATATGTTTAGAATTATAATTAATATTTATAATCAAATTTATCCTATGTATAACCCTATATTAAAAATAGTTTAATTATTAAAATTTGAATTTAACACTTTTAAATCTTCTTTAAATAAAATATAATAAATGTCCTAATATTACCCAAGTGGATAAAAAAGGATCCCATTTCTTTCCTAAGGTTTATTTTGGTCGAAAAACAATTATAAAATAGAATTAGGAAATGTGTTAGCGTATTTTTATATAATTCTAATATAATTTTTACCTTCAATTACCTTATTTACTTTTAACTGTGGTAAATAAAACTCAAATTTTACTATTCAAAAAATTTATTTTCATCATATAGAACCACATTTTACTTATTTATGACAACCATTTCTATCATATTTTTGAAATTTAATTCATATTAGCGGTAAAATTACAGTTTATGCAAATTTTTAAATGTGCCTAAAAGGTGGGTAAAAGTCGTTAAAAAGTTAAATAAAATTTTATATATCTAATGTTATTATAAAATGAATCAAATGAATTAAATTGAAATAATATAGGTACTATTTATATATTTTTACATTAAAATAAATTTAAATTAAAAATAATTTTTTTAAATGAAAAATTCTGTTTTTATGTACTATGCAATATTTTTCACTATTCATTCAAAAATGAAATGTTATCAGAAAAAATACCAAAAATTTATCTTAAACTAATTTTGATATTCATAATTCAAAAATGAATACTATTTTATCAAATTAAATTTCAAAGAGTGTTTAAAATTTATTACATTATTGTTTATAAAAGGACATAAAAAGATGTTCTTTTAAGAAAACAATTATTCAAAATATATAACTATTTTAACAAAACATATAAATTTCATTATAAATATGTTTTATTTATGTGAAAAAATTATAAATAACATATAAAATTTATTTTTTGCTATCCATATTACAAAATTTAATCGATAAATATATATCATTTAAATAATTATAATACTAAAGTGTTGTTTCGTAGAAACTCAATCTTGCATATAAAGCAAGCCACGTCGGTGTTTCATGCAATATAAGCTATTAAATTACATTAAATAGATAATGTACTATGAAATATTTGGGTGTTACATTCTACCCAACTTTAATTAATTGTTTTCTCGCAATTTAAAATTGTTATTCAAGAATAAAAGTTTGAAAATATAAAATACATTTGTGGATAACCCACTTCAAAAATATGATTAATAAAATTTACCCTTAATAAAATGGAAATGGAAATTCAAAATTCACCACCAAATTAAGATTTCAAAAAGAATAAAATTGTTGGAAATTAGAGACACATAATTGGATGGAAAATGTAAATATTTATATGGGAAATTGAGGTCATCAATCACAAAAAAGTGAACAATAAAGGGAATATTTAGGGCCTCAAAGACATAAATCTATGATGATTTAAAATCGCCTCGGTTCAACAAAACATAAGGTACTAGGATAAAACATTTTTATGATACTTTATTTTTTTAATAGTAGAGATTATTTTACTAACAAGACAAGAACTGAAGATAACATAATTGATTTTATTACCTTTAATAATCATAATCTCATCATTTGGTTGTGCTTAAATCTATTTTTGCTTCATCCCTTGCACTTGAAAATAAAGTTTCAAAATTAAATTTTTATGCCTGAAACAGATTTGATAAATCATAAGGTCTATAAGTATTCCTTTAATCCTTTAATTTTTTACTGAAAACCAAAACTTTAGGTAAAAGTATCTAATAAATCATACTTTAACCTCATGCAAAATATCAAGTGTTCAACTTACTCAATCCCAACCTTTAGACTTATCCAAAATACTTGTGTCGAAACTCATAGTCCAACAATTTATAAGGAAGGTAAACATAACATAATGAATAACTATTTTATCACAGAAAAACATGTAAATACCTTCATAATGTATTTTATTAAAACATTTTAACAACCTGAATTACCATAAAACCATATTTGAATAGGTATGTACTTCTTTATTCCTTCTGTAAAATATAGAACACTATATATACACCTTAAATTCCTAAATGTTGTAATATTCATCAATGATGGAATAAAAAAACCATTAATTAGTTCTAAGGTAGTCAATAATATCAAATATACTTTATCCAACTCAATTATCTCTTATTTCAAAATCATTACCTCATCCTGAGAACTACTTTATGGTTTATCTTTCTCTCAACCATATATTTTCTAAATATTTTAACCTACTATTGAGTCAATTTTCATGGCACCACACAATCTCAAATCCTTAATGAAATATTACTATAGTATAATCTTTATATACTCTACAATTATTATAACTTGTACATCATTAATACAATACTCAAATTACACAATCCATTAATAAAAATATAAGAACACTAATTATTCTTCTTCATCTGTGGTAGTATCATAAAATGATTATTATCTAATAACATCATTTGGGATATATTATGATGATTGGTACATTGATTCACGTAGTGTTGCAACTACTTGAAGATGAAGCATTGTACATTTGAAACCTTTTTCTTACCCTTAAAATCACATACTTGGTGTACTTTTTCTCCACACTTATAACAAACACCCATTCCCTTTAAGAATTTACCAAGGTGACTCTTTCTACAGTTATCATATGTGGGAAAATCCTTATTTCCCTTTTTCCATTTATCCTTCTTTTTCCCTAATATCTTCTACTTATCTTTCTTCCCTTTAAATCCATAGGACTCATAGAATTCATTACTTATCTTATTAACACATGATAATATTTATTTATATGATGAGAATATTTGGGAGACAATTTCTCTTCTAAATGTTGGCTTAAGACCATGAAAGATATGATCCTTCTTACAATTTGGATCATGCGTATTTCTAGAGTTCTCATTCCTTATACTGGGAACCATTTCTAAATGATTACATACACTAGGTTAGATCATATCATAATGTATAATAAAAAAACTAGAAAAATTTTCAACATTAATTGAATATTTTCACACATCTAGTCTCATAATCATAAAAATGGTTTCTCTACTTACATATTTACTCCTACATTTTTCTAAATGGATTGTAAAGAAAATGTGAATTATCCTAAGAATATCCCCTGGGAGTTTCAAACTAGGTGTACAGTAAGGTCTGTTTTCATGTACCAGGATGCCTCAGGTCAGGCCTGAAACTCCTTGTTAGAGTTTTCACTCCCAGGTACATTTGTTCCAGAACCACATCCACTTTTAGTATCCAATCAGGGATATATTTCTGGGAAAACCTACATAATATCTACATTACCAAATTTTTTGGATGTTCTTTTATACTAAATATCAAATTATATCTTAGAGTAATGTTCTATAATAAGAGTTTATCTAAATCTAGTTTCCAAGGGTGTTGCTAAAATTATTCTTATACCAACTATAACACCCCGACCCTTGAATCCTAGATCCGGTGTATTATTTTAATACATTGGAATGAATACAAGGAATCAAGTCCGAAAGGACTGATCAGTTTAGCAGTCTTGGAAAATAGATTACATACATGAACATCACATTACAATTCCAAACATAAAATACAACATAGATAATCCTTTAAGAATTCCATTATTCTCATAGATTAAACCTTCATATATATCATAATACACTTCTTGGAATCATGGGAAAATAAAACATAATAAATGGGTGATCTCAGATGCTCAGTAAGGATAAACAATATTACATAATATATCTTAAATAATCATAAAAATTTATGAAAAGGAATAAAACTGAAACACAATCCATTTAAACATAAAACTCAACATAATAGGGCAATGATAAATCAAATAATTACATTTACTTATTCACATGGATATTCTACTAGTCAAATAATCACATGTAACATTAATAATTAATATCATAATGATGGAATGCATAATGCAAGACAACTTAACCACAAATTCAAGGCCTCGTGTCAAGATGCTAAATATAAATTTTTTCAAGGCCTTGTGCCAAGACACTAGTTTGTCTCATGAGACCTACCAATACATCTAGGGGCTATATCGGGCCCCACCCATCACTTACAAAGTCTAGTACATTCCTCATATGAAAAGGATGAAACATAACATAAGCATTCGTATTAAAACTAACATACAAAATTTCAAAATTGTAACTATAAACCATAAATGGTCTAAAAATAGAAAACCCATAGGGAAACATATCATAACTCATTCAATACAATATGGAAGATTTTATTACAATAAATCAACCTCAATCAATAATAATATCCAATAAAGGATGTTGACACAGTTGAAAATGATCAGTAAAACTCTTTGGGAGAAATATACCTTTTTTATGAAATCATTGAAAAGTCATGAAATTTATAAAGTAATTCATTTTAAAAAATATTTTTGAATCAAAGTGTCCCATACCACTTTGAAACTTTTTATAGGAATTATCATTTTAAAACATTTATGTCCATATAAATAAAACCTTAAAACCACTATGAAAACAGACATTAATGAGACATGTTTAAAAGAATAAATATTTAAAACATTTAAAATTATGTTTTAGTTAAAGAGTCCCCTAAAAATAATCATTTTAAAAACTATTTAATGAAACATCAACATATATGATAAATATTTCCCAGTATATACTTATACATAATCAATCTCGGATAATAATGAGATTGGGGAATTAACCTGTTCCTTGTACTTTTCTTTAGTCAAGGGTACGTTTAACCTCCTATATAATGACCATAGTATGTTATTAAATTATTCCAGAACCATATTAAAATTTACGATATCATATATGATTTATTTATGAATTTATACTACCAATTTAATAATACTTTCCACGTTAATGTAACATTTTTGGTAATAATCTCTTTCTTGGTCGTATGTGTTTTAACTTGTAATTCTTGATCGTATCACTTAGATCATGATTTAAAAACTTTCAGAATATAATTTTTTTTTATATATCATATATATTCAGAATATAAATATGTATAGCAGATAGATATATGAAATGGAAACACCGTTCATTGAGATGGTAGTCCGTACGTATGCATGAATGCTATTTCCGTTTTTTATCCTATAGTATAAAAGTAAGTAAATAACATATATTTATCTACATAAATATATATTGTTTTAGTAGAAATAGTATTTCATATACCTCATAATTAATAAATATATATATATATATATATTTATAAAAATTCTTGAAGGGTGATCGTTTAAGATGAAGCTCATCACATCGTGGAGACGGTAAGTCATACATACACAAGAGCAAAAATATCATTCCATTGATGGAGAAACGGTGTTTAATTGGATGGTATATTATATATAAATAATATTTACCATATTATATTCATTATTTACATTAATGATACTCAATATTATACCCATATAAATAATTCTGTGTTGAATAATAAACTACACCACGACGTGGAGACGATAATTCTTACGTACACACAGGTGGTGACTTTTTCATTCATAGGATTGATAGAATAATGAATATGGTTTTAACATGTTCATAATAAAATATAATCATGTATAAGGTACTGGATTTATTATTTTATTATTGAAATAATAAAGAAAGAGGAAGTAGAAGAAGAAACGAACTTTGAAAGAGGTGATAAAATAATTACCACTTCTTCAGGTGTCTCCTTTTGATTGGCACAAAAAGAATCTTAAGTTGGATTTATGTGCAAATTTTTTACTCTAAGTGGAATTTAGGGAAGTTTTGAGGATATTTGGGTTGGGTTTGGCAAAGCCAAAGGGATATGGAGGTGTTAATTAAAGAGAAAGGGATTTTCCCTTTTGTAAGAGAGACGAGAGACACTTTAGGAAAAGCTTGAAATATTAATTTATTATAAACTGATTTTATATTATAATATCTCAAAATTGATTTAATTCGAGTCTAAGACGAGGATGGGTCTAAATCCTCTCAAACAATAGGTTTTATACATGTTTAGGTCATAAAATTAACCTTATCTTATAGATTTAACCCTTTGTAAAATAAGTTAACTCTTACCATGTCCTCAGGTATTTTTATACTACATGGTTAATATATTTGTTATAAAATTACAAGAGACCATAAAATGTGTCATTTATGCAATTTTTATCACTATCCTAGTTATTTGTATGAACTATATATTTTTATGATTTTTATATCATTTAATAAATTAGCATTTCTTTCAAAAACACATTTTTGTCAATTTTGACACTATTTAGTAATTGATTTCTTTTAAAGAAATAACAACTAGATTCCTTAAAACCAAAGAAATTAAATCATACCTCATATATAAAGGTCGTCTAAAAAATTATTGTATGGAATCAAAACTTTTAAATTATATTTATTTTAATATTTAAAATATAATTTACTTGATTCCTTCATTAATAAGGAAAATACTGCATCATTATTGTGTCAAAAATAAATTTAATTACTTAATGTCTAAAAATTACAAATAAAATACCATGATGTAGAAAATATTTATATATTTATAATGAATATTTATAGTCAAACTTATCTTTGGTATATCTCTATATTAAAAATTTTTTAGTTATTAAAATTATAATTTAACACTTTTAAATCTTTTTTAAATAAAATATAATAAATTTACTAATCTAACCCATGTGAATAAAAAGGATCAAATTTCTGTACTAAGGTTTATTTTGGTCGAATCCAATAGAATTAAAAAATGTGTTATGTTAATTTTATATTATTATATTATTATTTTTACATTTAATTACCCTATTTACTTTTAGCCATGGTAAATTAAATTCCAAATTTACAATTTACAAAAAATTATTTTCACTCTATTGAACCAAATTTTACTTACCAATGAAAACCCTGTTTGTCAGATATTTGAAATTCAATTCACAGAAGTGATAAAATTGTGTTTTATGAAAATTGTCAAATGTGTCTAGAAGGTGGCTAAAAGGCGTTAAAAAGTTCAATAAATTTTTATATATTTAATCTTATTAGAAGATGCCTCTAATGAATTACATTAAAATAATATAGGTATTATGTATCTATTTTTAATTTAAAAAAAATTATATTAAAAATAATTATTTAAATGAAAAAGTAGGTTTTTACGTACTATGTAGTATTTTTCACTATTCATCAAAGATAGAATGTTTTAAGAAAAATACCAAAAATTCACCCTAATATAATTTTGATATTATGAATTCAAAAATGAAGTCTATTTTATCAAATTCTATTCTTAGGAGTGTCTAAAATTAATTTTTTTTAATCACAAAAGGACATAAAAATCCATTCTTTAAAGAAACTAGTTTTTCAAAATATATAAATATGTTAACAAAACATATATATTTCATTATAAATATATTTTATTTATGTGAAAAAATTATAAATAAAATTTATAATTTATTTGTTACTATTAAAATTACAATTTTTAATTGATAAATAATTATATCGTTTAAATAATTATAAAACTATTGTGTTGTTTCACAGAAACTCAATCTTGATTATAATGCTAGTCAAGTTAGTGTTTCATGAAATACAAGCTATTAAATTACTTTAAAGTGATAAATTAATTTGAAATATTGGGGTGTTACAATTTGACTTGAGTTTGAGACATATTACATATTAGTAATTCATGTATTTACAATATTTATATCTACCTCACTTATAAATGGACACCTCCAATCCTCTATTATTCACACCACAAGATCCAATCATCTTAAAAAATACCTTCCCAACTTCCATCCACAAATATTATTGGTCCTTTTATAATCACAATGCCACTTCAAGAAGGATTAAGGTGTATTCCAAAGGTGGTTACCAAAAGAAGAGTTATATGTTCTTACCGATAGTTTTCAAGTTACTTTATACTTAAACCTCATCCAAGTATTTAATAACCATATTAACACAATAAGTAAGTATATTAACCATACTTAGATGTTTTTATGTTAATGTTGCACCCATTTTATATCTTTTTTCTATTCTGTGAAAAAATAAATACATCTTTCATCCATATGTATGAACAACTGTGTCCACGTCACGGTGTAATTTGTTTTTCATCACCACTTTACTTTAATGGTAATAAGGATAAAATTAATGATTACATATTATACTTATGAAATAATTATTATTTCATAAAAATAATATATCATCAACCTTTTTACCCTTCTATTCGTTGGAGAATGATAACACATTTCATGCATAAGTGTGGACTACGAACTCCATGAAGCGATGTGATTTTTCTTCTATTACCATCATGAATGGAAGGTTATAAAACTATATAAAAATAAAAAAATTATATTCATGAAATTATTAAGATTATTCAGTTGATGTATCAATTTAATAACATATTTAACCATGGTCAAAGTATTGATGTAATTTATGAGAAATTCATCGATAAACTATAAGTAGCCAATATAAACAAGAACTATTTAATGAATGAATTCCAAATGATTATAAAATGACCAAAAATAATGAAATATAAATTAAAAAAATAATATTAAATTATTTAATAAATTTATATTTATTATTATGGATTATATAACATGTCTGAGGTAAGGTTTTTAATCATGTATTTAATTATTTATTCAGGAATCCAAATAAAATGTTTTAAATAATGAAATATTGATGAAAAATGTTCTTAATGAAGTATTTTTATAATTTAAATTTATTATTTAGGATGATATAACTTGTAAAATATATGATTCTTAGTCAAGTATTTAAATGATTATTTTGGAATTTAAGGTGAGAGTTTTTCATCTCAATTCCACTATATTATTATTTATATTATATTATGCACATAATTTATTTTTTATACTATATATAATAAACACTTGACATATTATATTGAGTTACCCATTATTAATGGTATTTGAAAATAAATTCATGTTTTTTATTTTAAGGGGTTTTTATTCAAATGTTATTAAATTCATAAAGTTTTATTTTAAAACCTCACTCTTATTTATGTTTTTCATGATTAAATTTTCATTAGAACAATAAAATTATATTTTTATTCTTAAAACTCATATATTTTATTATCCAATGGTTATTTTTGGTGTTCCCATATTTTTATTTCAACCTTTTCTCTTCTTTTCACTCAAATATTGAAGGAATATTTTAAAACCAAATAAACCTTATTTGTCTTATTTTGTCTGAAATGATTCTCTTACTTGTCCATATTATTCAAATTGTTTTATAAAAGTTTTTATATTGTTTTATATGATCAGAAATGGTATTTTTTACTACCTTTTTATTTATTTACACATATTTAAAAATAATCCTTTATTTTTTAAAAAAAAAATCATTTTTTAAATTCTTCCATAAGTGTGAAAGGAATTCTCTTTTTAATGAATACGATGTAAATAGAGTTTCATTCCTCGATAACCATTAAATTATATTTGGATTCCTCAATTTTTTTTTTATGGTTTATCAAATAAAATATTTTTCCATTATTCTAGTAATTTTTGGTTTTTATATTAAAATAAAAAAACATTATTTTTTAAAAGGCTGAAAATAATTTTGGAAATTATTTATACCTTTTTTTAGAAAAAAGTTACCAATGTTTCAAATAATGTTTTTTATAAATTTTCACTTAAATTTTTCTCTCCAAATTTTATAATAATTTCTTTTATTTTAAAGATTTATTTTTGATGAATTTATGGTCTTATATCATTTTTACCGATTTTTGGATTATACCTTTTTTTTATCATTCAATTTGTTGTGATCACGTTCTCTATCAATCTCCATTATTCATTGGACACTATTTTTATCCATTATGTCCATATTTTTGGTGTCATGGATATATTTAGTATTATATTAATCATATAACACTTTAATATATGGTTTTTGAAATCCACCAGATTAACATTGGAAAGATTAAGTGTTTAAAAAACCTGAAACACAAGTACCATTTTGATACAATAAAATTAGAGGACACAGTCTATGTCTAGATCACATCATCACATAAAAGTCATAAAACTAGGTTACATGACAGCGTAACCCTCTAGTATTCCTAAAATTCTCCAAAGATAGGTGAAATATGGTTTTAATGATGAACCATTCATGTGATCTCTATTCTTCACATGACATCCCATATATACACGATCACTATATTCTAAAGGATTCACGTAACCAATTCAAAGGAGAAGTTGTTGTGATGGAAGGGTCCTCAGGTTGATATTTTTATGTGATTCCTCATGGGAATATTTGAGAACATAACCTTGGATCACATGAACAAGGATATCCACAATATCCCTCTTATGTGATCACTCTTTGTTATGTGATGCACTAGATAACATCATCAATGTCATATGTCTTGGTAATGCACAACACCGGAGATCTTTCTGAATTTTAATGATATCCCAAATCAGCTTATGTTCACATACATGGTTCAAGTACCCTATAAAGTTCCATATATATAGGGGGTTTGATTCTAATATAAACCCCAAACAACTAAAAAAAGGAAGAATTAAGACAAATGAAAGAACTGACAGATAGATAATTGAGAAGTTTCACATGACTGTAAAGTATTCTATTTGAAAATCCATTGAGTAAACATTAAAGGAACATTAAAAATGTGTGACCTTTTCCAAAAGTGCACGACCCATCTATGTAAGACTTATCTGTATGATCACTTATGAAAGAATGGATTTTTTGAAGATCCCTTAGTCATGCTATCAAGTGATGATTTCTTGATCAAGCGACCACATAACATGATCACTTAACCTAATATTGGTTACGTGATCACGTTCCCAACCTTTTCATCACGAGACATTATAAACTCACTTTATTTTTGTGATCACATAACCCCCATCCCATTTACATGAACGTATGACCATGTAACCCTCATGAGATCTCCAAACTACCAAAAGTGCCACTTGAATCCTCAAAAAACTATCTTATTATCCCATAAAGTCCGTATACCTCATGGGAATCCACCTCGATGTAATAGCCTAATATTACAATGAATAATAATTTGTTTGGAAATAATCCCCATGATTTTAGTTATCTTTCCCAATCAATCAGTGGTTTAGGAACTTATAAACTATGAGGACTCATATTCCTATTATAATCAATATAGATAGGACATATTTTTGAGGTCTAAGATTTACATTAAATATATATCTCAATTGATATTTTCACATAAACATATTCCATACGAAGACCATGATCCCCCTATATGAATTTCATATCATAATACTCCTAGTGAAATATTATTTATTCCCTTGGAGAAAGATATTCATAATCATATTTCTTTTAGGGAAGTCTTAGTGTGTAAAACCCATGTATATTCCATATTACACTCTCACGCAATGTGTCTAATCCCCTTCTATATCTTACTTCTTAAAATGAGCATGAATAACATGAGATTAGATAACTTTAATGGTCATTCCATTAGCATGATATAAAGGTCTCTAACATAGGACTCCTCCATAGATGTATGTCTTTAATATATATCTTTTTTTACTTAAAAGGGACATAATCCTAATGGAACATCTCAAGGAAACCTCATATTTATAATTCCTGCTCAAACATTTGGTATCACACATTTTACGACATAGATGTTTACAATAATCAAAACTACCTAGAATCTGATTTCTATCTTCACATGACACGTATGACTCATATTAATGGAAAAATACCTCACATACTATGAGGCCCCAACCTTAAACATTACTTATTATTGAATTAAATAAATAATTCACATATAGTATCTTTTCAGGTTTAGAGTTTTAGAGAATTAGGACGTAACTATTATATCTTAACAGATTTCAAAGTAGACACTTCTACTAAGTTTCCATAACATAAAAAAACTCTTAAAAAGAAACTTTTCTAGTTCCATGTTTTAGGTAGCATGACGTTTCCTTGTTCCCATCCTTGACACTATTCCACATTAAGTCCTGTGAAAAACATTTCGAAAAAAGTGGGGTGAGCATAAAAAGCTCAGTAAGTGATACACAAAGAAGGAAAACCGTTAGTTTTTCAAAACAACATGTAAACCATGAATACTTTACCAAATCAATAATTTTCACCTTTATGAAGTAGTAAAAACTCTTCACTGAATAAAAGACCATTACTTACCCTTTTGTAACCAAAATATTGCCATAAACCCATATAAATAACAAAAAACATATAAAGGTAACTTGGGACATAAACATACTTAAATGGAATAACCATACAGTTGACTTCCACACATGCGTAATGGAATATCCATACAGCCAACTTCCATACCCAATGCATTGGAGGTTATAACTTAACCACCCGTCTTGGTATTCACGGCACCACCCGTCATATGGTTTATCACGTAACCACCCGTAAAATGTCCAAGTACCATCATTACACATAAAATATTGCAAATATAAACATTTCAATAAAAACATTTCATTTTCAATCACAATAAGTAATTCCATGATATTGAATTAATCAATCCATTTTCAAAAACCATTTAAAAAAGATTTTTGAATCAAAGTGTCCCATACCACATTAAAGCTTTTAATGGAATTAAAATTTTAAAACATTAATGTCCATATAAATGAATACTGAAAACCATTTTGAAAACATGGACAATAAAGATAAATATTTAGAATAATAAATCTATAAAACATTTAAAATTATATTTTTTGTTAAAGAGTTTTTAACAAAATGAGAGACTCTTGAATACAAATAATTGCGGAATAACATTTAATCCGAACTTTATAATATCATGAGAATAAAGGGATTCATGATATAATATGTCAAAGGACAATATACACACCATATAAGAGTTAATGGGTGCATAAAAACAGTGAAGTCTCAATGGAAATGTAAATTGAGATGGAATCCATTATAAAGATGGTATCCTTAAATTAAGGATAAATATGTCACATAATTATGTGTGAGAAATATAAATACACCCAATATAAGTGGATATTAAGTGTGAAACAATCAGAGGTCATTCACACATATTCATAGTATGACATGTTCAAGAATCACAAGTTGAAACCAAATAAATCAAAATTGGGTTAAGAAGTTCCCTTTTAAAAATTCGACAGCCTAACGACGTCACTTCAAAATTCAGAAAATTAGTCGATGAGAGAGTGAATGGTAACTCATCACTTGGACATAAAATTTAAATCAATAAAGATATTTAAGAACATATCCCAACATAACAATATGTAAATTAAAAGGCATAACAAAAGAAGTATTTTAAAAAGAGGAGGGTGAAAGGTCCCCTTACCGAGTTGGGTAACTTTTGAAATGTACACCCCATGGAAGAAGGGGCATACATTGAAGATGTAAATACCCATAAATAAAACTATACTAAAAAAGTGTATAATAATGGGAAGTACATACAAAACTCAAAGGAAATAGTGGAAAAGATATCATAAATGTCACAGGAATAAAAGTGAGATGAAAAAATCCCTTACGAAAACTCTGCAGCCTAACGATCCCACTTAAAACATCCAAAAAATGGATTTTTGAGATTAAATAGAGTCTCTAATAATATGAACATAAAAATTAAATTATGAGGAATATAAAATAACATCCCCAAACATAATAAAGATGATCCTAAAAGAAATTACATAAAAGATAATACTTAAAAATAAAGGGAGAGGTTGGATTTCTTACGAAAATCCGGCAGCCTAACGGCGCCACTCAAAACTTCCCAAATTGGATTGATGAGGGAAAATAGGGTCTCTCATCATATGAACATAAAGAATTACAGTAATATTAATATAAAAGAAAATCCCAATCAAAAGAAATATGAGATTAAAAGGAATGACATAAAAGAGTTTACTTTAAAAGAAAGAGAGGGGTAGGATCCCTTACCTCAAGTCCGAGTTGTCTTGTTTGTTTCTTTATATTCCTTTAAATCGGGTAACTCTTTTTGATTTGAGCTCAAAGGCTTCCTTGGAAAGCATTATGACCAAAGTGAGGCTTCTAGAAGTATGAGAGGTATGTGGAGAGACAAAATGGGCAAGGTTTGTCTGAGCCAAAGGCTTGAGAGGTGTGTGTATGGTGGTAGAGGTGGGGGCCTTTTATAAGAGGAGAGGAGGGGCACTCTTGGAAAGTTATAAACTTTTACTTTATTATAAAATGATTTTCGGATTTTAAAGGTCCCAAAATTATATATTTCTAGGATAAGGTTATAATAGTTCTAAATACACCCATCCAATAGGTTTTTGACAAGTGTAGGTCTTATATTTTACATTATCTTTTCGTTTTATTTAAATCGTTAAATAATGAGGTAATCGTTGCATCATCATGGTGTCATAAATAATTTAATTTTTTTAATTTCTAAAAATTATAAAAAAATATCATGATGTAGGAACTTATGTTATCTTTCTAATGAATATTTATAGTCAAAAATATGACTTGTATAACCCCATGTAAAAATTGTTTTATTAAAACAACACATGTTTGTGACATTTTAATTTTAACTTTAAATAAAAAGGTATTAATGTCATTTTCCTACCAATGTGGCTCCATGGGGTCCCCAAGTTGACCCATGGATTGTCTTGGTCGGAAATGACACATCCAATAAGGGTAGAACATGTGTCCAGGTCATTTCATATTACTAAAACAATATTTTTACCTTAAACTACACTAATTACCTCAAATCGCGATTAAAAACATAAAAGTTACTATTCACAAAAAAAATTATTTTAATCCCATTGAACAAAATTTTAATTCATAATGACAACCATGTATGTCGGATTTTTGAAATTCAAAACATAGAGGTGGTAAAATTTTATTTAAATGAAAAATCAGTTTTTAAACTACCATTTAGTGGTTTTACTATTCATCAAAAATTGAAGTTTTTCAGAAAAATACCAAAAATTCACCCTAAGCTATATTTGATATTCCGAATTCAAAAATGATGTATATTTTACAAAAATTAAAACATAAAAGTTTCATTAATTAATTTAATAATTAATTCCCACTGTCAAAACAAAAAGCGTGTTTTTATGAAACAAAATGTATCAAAAGATTGACACTAGTTTAAGTCCAATTTCAAAGTGGAATTAATTCCAATGACCACTATTGGATTAAATGGTAAAAATATATTCTAATTTCACTTTAAAACCAATTCAAAATATAATATAATCATATAAAAAAATTAGATTAAAAAGAGGTTTTGAATTAAAATACAACATTTTCACTATTCATTAAAAAATGAACTTTATCGGAAAAATACCAAAAATTTACACAAAGTAAATTTTGATGTCCAGATTATAAAGAAGGATTTTATTTTTTCAAATAGAACATATAAAATTGTCAAAAGTATATTTAAAAAGGGTTCTCCATCAAAAGGCAGTTAATCGACCTTTTAAAGAATATTAGAAGATTTATGCTTAAAATTGGATTCATTTGCATTTTACGCCTCTATCATTGATTGGATAAAACTAAAAATATTTAAAAAACATATATATTCATTTTTTAGTTAGTTCCGTTATTTCCCGCCATTACAATGGCTAGGCGTTAACTACCATTTAAATAATATTATTTTATTACTAGTGTGCAACGTAAGATTTCAAAGAAACCCTTTGTTGCGTATCGGGTACGCTATCGAACCTAAAAAGACCTTTAAAGTAAAATTAACATTTTATTCACAAATAGGGATAAATATAAAAAATGTAATATTCTTTATTTTACCTGGGGTGTTACATCTTCCCCCCCTTTTGGGAATTGCGTCCTCACAATTTTAAAATTTGGATCGGAAACATCATTGAAAGTCCCACATCGGAACAAGAGTCGCTAAAACAATCACTTTAAAAGAAAGAAAGTGAAGTACATAGGTCACCCTAGTTAACCCATACTAGGATTCCATGTAGGAAAATATGGATATGGAAGAAAAAGCAAAGGGTCATGTTCTGAGGGAGTGTGATAGAAAACATGTTTAGGAGAAATTTAACCACAAGAAAATCACAAACTTGTGATGGGTTAAATGGTATTGGATTCCCCAGTAGGAAAAGCTAACAAACAACATTTTTTTAAGTTACTTTTCATTGAGGAATTTATTTTTGAGCTTAACTAAAACATAATGAAACATACTTACATGTCATTTTGACTTTCAACATTTACTAGATTTCTTACACGAACTCATATTTTCTCCAAAAGATGAGTATTTAGGACGACCTGTTTACATTAAGAGAGCTATAATCAACTTCTAGAGAATCATCCAATCAACAAAAGAGAACTGTATACTTCCCATGTCTTTAGGCCTTAACCAAAACTGAAACCAAAAAGGTTAGTATGAGATCAGATAATACCCAAAAAGGATAATCCTTTATAAAAAGGAAATCTATTCTTAATCTCCAAATTTTTTCCAACAAGACCCAAAGTTCAACGAAGACCAAAAGTAAACCAAACTAAAATTGAAACCCAAATATTTGAAGGATTTAACCACATAGTCTTCCAAGTTAAATCGTAACATTTATCTCCAAACAACATCAGTTGCTCTTAAAGTCTCGTATTGAAAAGTAATTAACCTAATCACATATCCTCCATGATAGGTTAATCATTTCCATAGATAACCCAAGATAAACTTAATATTTATTCCTAAAATAATATAACTAAAAAGACTTAGTCAAACTAACCAGGGACTTCACGCAGTCCAGTGGTAGGTGATAAATACCAGTCGCACTTTGGTTGTGGGTTTGATTCCCACAGCTTTGTCCGACGCGACGGGTTGTCACACGGTCTGTGTGTTGTCTTTTTTCCAAACTATATAATTCTCAAATCATTCCCCAAAAAGAGATAAAATCATCAAAAATAACCAGAACCTAATTTAACCTCAAGTTTATCTCATGTCGTTCATATTCCATCATAACATATAATAGCCCATAATTGCCTCAAAAGTAAGGATCATATAAACCCTAATGGTTACCTTTATAATTATTACCTGAACTTCCACATCGAGTTGGCCATCTCATACATGATTCATTAGAGAACTCACCAAGGTTGAAGTGGTTGATCATGAATCCTTGATAGTTGGTTTAGAACAACCACGAGATTCCTCATTGAATCCCCCATTTCATCCAGTCTCTTAATCAGAGAACCACC
The DNA here is from genome assembly GCA_963277665.1 of Viscum album. NCBI lineage: Eukaryota > Viridiplantae > Streptophyta > Magnoliopsida > Santalales > Viscaceae > Viscum > Viscum album. The sequence goes on from OY728142.1 coordinate 898,210,434, forward strand.
ACAGTTTCCTTCAAACCCATTGTCACTTTGGTGCCTGCTAGATCCATCCATTTACTAAAAACATAAATGTCAGTGTGAGTATATCAACAAAACCATCATGTACTAATGAGGAAGATAAACACTAAGATATACTTACTCATTAAATTTATCTAAAACTAGGACTCTTTCTAAAATCTTAGACATTATGGTAATGTCACTTATTCTTAGAGAATAGCCTAACCTTTAAAGTTATCTAAACCGACCTCTGATACCAACTATAAGGCTCCATCCTTAAACATGACTTATTATTGAATTAAATGAATAATTCACATAAAGGATATTTTCTGGTTTAGACTTTTAGAGAATTAGGATGTAAATATTACATCTCAAAAGATTACAAAGTAGACACTTCTACTAAGTTTCCATAAGATAAAAAAACTCTTAAAAAAACTTGTTGAGTTCCATGTTTTAGGTAGCAAGATGTTTCCTTGTTCCCATCCTTGACCCTATTCCACATTAAGTGCTGTGAAAAACATTTTGACAAAAAACTTGGAGTAAGCATAAAAAGCTCAGTAAGGGATACACAAGGAAGGAAAACTGTTAGTTTTTCAAGACAACATGTAAACCATGAATACTTTACCAAAGTAATAATTTTCACCTTTATGAAGTAGTAAAAACTCTTCACTGAATAAAATACCATTACTTACCCTTTTGTAACCAAAATATTACCATAAAACCCATATAAAGAACACATATCATATAAAGGTAACTTGGGACATAAAAATACTTAAATGGAATAAACATACGGTCTACTTCCACACATACTTAATGGAATAACCATACAGCTGACTTCCATACCCAATGCATTGGAGGTTATAATGTAACCACCCATCCTGGTATTCACGGCACCACCCGTCATATGGTTTATCACGTAACCACCCGTAAAATGTCCAAGTACCACCATTACATATAAAATATTGAAAATATAAACATTTCAATAACAACATTTCATTTTCAATCAAAATATGTAATTCCATGATATTGAATTAATCAATCCATTTTCAAAAACCATTTAAAACAGATTTTTGAATCAAAGTGTCCCATACAACTTTAAAGCTTTTAATGGAATAACAATTTTAAAACATTAATGTCCATATAAATAAATACTGAAAAGAATTTTGAAAACATGTACATTAAAGATAAATATTTAAAATAATAAATCTTTAAAACATTTAAAACGATATTTTTTGTTAAAGAGTTTTTAACAAAATGAGAGACTCTTGAATACAAATAATTGCAGAATAACATTTAATCAAAACTTTATAATATCATGAGAATAAAGGGATTCATGATATAATATTTCAAAGGACAGTATACACACCATATAGGAGTGAATTGGTGCATAACAACAATGAAGTCTCAATGGAAATGGAAATTGAGATGGAATCCATTATAAAGATGGTATCCTTAAATTAAGGATAAATCTATCACATAATTATGTGTGAGAAATATAAATACACCCAATATAAGTGGATATTAAGTTTGAAACAATCAAACATCATTCATACATATTCATAGGATGACATGTTCAAGAAGAACAAGTTGAAACCCAAGAAATCGAAATTGGGTTAAGATGTTCCCTTGTAAAAATCCGATAGCCTAACGGCATCACATCAAAATTCAGAAAATTAGTCGATGAGAGAGTGAATGATATCTAATCACTTGGACATAAAATTTACATCAATAAGGATATAGAATAACATATCCCAACATAATAATATGTAAATTAAAAGACATAACAAAAGAAGTCTTTTAAAAAGAGGAGGGTGAATGGTCCCCTTACCGAGTTGGGTAACTTTCGAAACGTACACCCCATGGAAGAAGGGTCATACATTGATGATGTAAATACCCATAAATAAAATTATTCTACACAAAGTGTATAATAATGGGCAGTACATACACCACTCAAAGGAAATAGTGGGAAACATATCATAAATGTCACGGGAATAAAAGTGATATGAAAAAATCCCTTACGAAAACTCGGCAGCCTAACAGCACCACTTAAAACTTCCAAAAATGGATTTTTGAGATCAAATAGGGTCTCTAATAATACGAACATAAAAAGTACAGTATGAGAAATATAAAATAACATCCTCAAACATAATAAATATGATATTAAAAGAAATTAAATAAATGAGAGTACTTAAAAAGAAAGAGAGAGGTTGGATCTCTTACGAAAATTCGGCAGCCTAACGACGCCACTCAAAACTTCCCAAAATGGATTGATGAGGGAAAATAGGGTCTCTCATCATATGAACATAAAAAATTACAGTAAGATTAATATAAAAGAACATCCCAATCATAAGAAAGTTGAGCTTAAAAGTATTGACATAAAAGAGTGTACTTAAAAAGAACAAGAGGGGTAGGATCCCTTACCTCAAGTCCGACTTGTCTTGTTTGTTTCTTTATATTCCTTTAAATCGAGTAACTCTTTTTGATTTGAGCTCAAAGGATTCCTTGTAAAGATTTAAGACCAAATTGAGGCTTCTAGAAGTATCAGAGGTATGTGGAGAGACAAAATGGGTAGGGGTTGGCCGAGCCAAAGGCTTGAGAGGTGTGCGTAAGGTGGTAGAGGTGGGGGCCTTTTATAAGAGGAGAGGAGGGGCACTCTTGGAAAGTTATAAACTTTTACTTTATTATAAAATGATTTTCGGATTTTAAAGATCCCAAAATTATATATTTCTAGGATAAGGTGATAAGAGTTCAAAATACACCCATACAATATGTTTTTGACAAGTGCAGGTCTTAGATTTTACATTATCTTTTCATTTTATTTAAATCGTTAAATAATGAGGTAATCGCTGCATCATCACGGTGTCATAAATAATTTAATTTATTTAATGTATAAAAATTATAAAAAAATATCATGATGTAGAACTCTTTTTATCTTTCTAATGAATATTTATATTCAAAAATATGACTTGTATAACCCCTTGTAAAAATAGTTTTAGTAAAACAACACATGTTTGTGGCATTTTAATTTCAACTTTAAATAAAAGGTATTAATGTCATCTTCCTACCAAAGTGGCTCCATGGGGTCCCCAAGTTGACCCATGGATTTTCTTGGGTGGCCATGACAGATCCAATAAGGTTAGGACATGTGTCAAGGTCATTTCATGTTATTAAAACATTATTTTTACCTTAAAGTATACTAATTACCTCTAATCTCGATTAAAAACATAAAATTTGCTATTTACCAAAAAATTATTTTAATCTCATTGAACAAAATTTTAATTCATAATGACAACCATGTATGTCGGATTTTTGAAATTCAAAACACAGAGGTCGTAAAATTTCATTTAAACGAAAAATCAGTTTTTAAACTACCACTTAGTGGTTTCACTATTCATAAAAAAATGATGTTTTTCAGAAAAATACCAAAAATTCACACTAATCTATATTTGATATTCCGAATTCAAAAATTATGTCTATTTTAAAAAATTAAAAACATATAAGTTTCATTAATTAATTTAATAATTAATTCCCGCTGTCAAAACAAATAGCGTGTTTTTATGAAACAAAATGTATCAAAAGATTGACACTAGTTTAAGTCCAATTTCAAAGTGAAATTAACTCCAATGACCACTATTGGATAAAATGGTAAAAATATATTATAATTTAACTTTAAAACCAATTAAAAAGATAATATAATCATATAAAAATATTAGATTAAAAAGATGTTTTGAATTAAAATACAACATTTTCACTATTCATTAAAAAATGAACTTTATCGGAAAAATACCAAAAATTTAAACAAAGTAAATTTTGATGTCCAGATTCTAAAGAAGGATTTTATTTTGTCAAATAGAACATATATAATTGTCAAAAGTATATTTAAAAAGGTTTCTCCATCAAAAGGCGGTTAATCGACCTTTTAAATAATATTAGAAGATTTATGCTTAAAATTGGATTCATTTCCATTTTACGCCTCTAACATTTATTGGATAAAAGTAAAAATATTTTAAAAACATATATAATCATTTTGTAGTTAGTTCCGTTATTTCCCACCATTACAATGGCTAGGTGTTAACTACCATTTAAAATAATATTATTTTATTACAAGTGTGCAACATAAGATTTCAAAGAAACTCTTTGTTGCGTATCAGGTACTCTATCGAACATAACAACCCCTTTAAAAGTAAAATTAAAATTTTATTCACAAATAGGGATAAATATAAAAAATTTCATATTCTTTATTTTACCTGGGGTGTTACACATATCATATATAAATGTCCAGATATACATCCTAGTTTCAAAATGCTAAACTGTATAAAAATATCCTTACCAAATGATGTTAAAATACATGGTATGGTCTTGTAACAAGACTTTAAATTGTGTCACTAGAACTACATGGGTTTTGATTTTTATCATGATGGGATATGTAAGACACATTTTTGAGGTTCAAACCCAACATCACCAACCTATTGTCACAAAGATAATTAGGTTACATTCCTCATAATACTATTTACATTATCCCTTTGTAGAGACATATTTCTGTGAGTTTCAACAACTCATCCAATATTTTCATACTCTTTATAGGACATGTTTTATGAGGATACATTTTTAATATGGTCATCCCCCTAACTTGAGGAAATATTCCTTCTAAGTCCCATTTTATCACCCTCATTGGGCCATATTCTAGATGCGATCCATCTTCATAGTACCATTGTCCTTATGAAATCAATCTATCTTCATTAGACTATATTCCCTACAAGGTTAAATAGAATGTCCCACTCACATATAAGTCCTACACCCTCCATTTCTAGGCATATTTCACATATATTTACTTACCACATGTTGTTAAATGGGTTGGATTGGTCCTTGTTACACAACCTCAAAAGGTACATCATATCCCATTAAGGGGCACCGAATTATGTAGGGTATGATTAATTTCATAAGGATATGTAGGGATCCCATTTATGGGTTCTATTTTTAAACTAAAAACATCTACAACCTTTCAATATTATGATAAACTATGGAGAACCAAAATAAATGGAATTAACACATAGAAACCCCCTAACTATCATCAATAATTAATAATGGGGAATAAGATGGAGAAAATATGATATATAAAGAAGGTGATATATATTGAGAAATTTTAAAATATATAGAAGTTATCCATATAAGATATCATTTATTTGGATATATTTTTGATAGGGTTATCCCCCCACCTAAAAGTAATATTCTTTCTAAGTCCCATTTTATCACCCTCATTAGGCCACAATATAGATGTAATCATTCTTCATAGTAACATATTCCCTCTGAAATAAATTTATCCACATTGGTATATAATCCCTCCATGGTTAAATATTCAAGGCCACTCATGTATAAGTCCTACACCAACCATTTATAGGAAATTTCACCTAGTTTTACTTACCAAACGATGATAAAATGGTTTAATTGGTCCTTATGACACAACATCAAAAGGAAAATATGTCCCATTATGAGGCACCAAACCATGTGGGAAATGATTAATTTCACAAGGATAAGCTGGGATTTCATTTATGGATTTAATTCTAAAACTAAAAAAAAATCTACAACCCTTCTAGATAAAGATAAACTCTAGAGAACCCAATTGAATAGATTTAAAACATAGTAACCCCCAAAACAACATCACTAATTAATAATAGGTAATAAGATGAAGAACCTAAGATACACAAAAAAGGTGATATCGATGGATAAATTCTCAACTAGATATAATTTATCATTGATGGGATCACTATAATGTGTACAACTTCTCACATCGGCATAATCAAATAATCAATTACGAATTTTAGGCTAACTAGTCTTGTATAGAGAACTGAGAAATATTCGAAAACATATCCTAAATCTATAAGATATTCCTAGAGTATAAAATAGTTCTCCCTAATAAGGTGTGATAAGCATGACCTACCATCATGTTGACCAATGTAAGTTATTAAGTGTCACTAAAAAAGAAGAAAAATGATCATCTATCTTTAGATAATAGGATTGTATCTTATTTTAGACGTGGAAAACACTTGGTGCTGTAGTTTCATAAATAACACCCACTTAAAACTGCATGAGGAAGGAGGAGTGACCTGAACACTAGGACACCACATCCTTTAGAAAAAAATAAACTGGTGAACCCAATGTGAATATTTCTTTAACAAATATAAAGTTGGTTTACCACTCATATTTCTATTTTGTTTTGTATATTCTATGAAATAATGGTAAACCCGACGTGAATATTTTGTTAGAAAGAACCAATAACCGAGTTTACCATGCTCAACTAGTTAAGAATGTTTGCCAATTATAATGATTTAGTGATTAATATTAATGTTATTTATATATTTGTGACCATAGTTAACTTTGTCTAGAAAAATAATCAAATTCAAGGCAGTGGAATATTTATCAAGAAAATTATATTGTGCTGCAATTTCCATAAAATCCCTTACCTCTTAAAATCAATGTACGATGTCACCAAATAGATGAATCTAATACCAGGTGGTGAATATGATGATTAGGGAATACAACATGAATAGAAAAATTCCATCCTTATAGGCTATGTAAAATGTTCTCCAGGTGATGAAGTCTATCTTCTCACCTTTCTTAAGGAGATTTGTATTAAAGTTGGTGGGGCTTATCAGCACCACTAACCTATTTAAGAGACTACCCCCAGAGTGAGGTAATCAACACCTTCCTTATCTTCGTAGGGCCGATCAGGGGGTTAACTATGAATCTTCCATAGTTCATAAGTGACCCAAGAGGGATCATGTTAATATTCACCAATAATGTCACACAACCATGACCCCTCAACCACCAATTGAGGACACTATCTAGTTGGTCACATCCCCAGAAACTCTGATATGGGTGACTAAGAAACCTTTATAGTTGTGAAGAACTAATGATCACATGGAGTGGAATCATATTCATTCTTTCTATAAAGAATAATTCTGACAAATTCTGATGACAACCAGTGAGTAGGTTTATATCCCTACTCTCCCATACCAAGCTTGCTAGTATTTTTTGACCGTAAGCATGGGAAAGGAACATATCCCTACCCTCACATATGTTTTACATTAACATATCTTGTAAGAAAATGGATAGAATAAGTGGGTGTATATTTCTAATTCTATCTAAAATTTATTCTAGAATATTTTAAAGATAGAAAACATATAGTCTTATATTCCTTCCCATAGCCTTCGGAAGTAGAAATATATTCTCACAGTAATAGAGGAAATTAACCATCATATTGTGGAAATGACACTAGGATAGTAACATACTCATATTATAACAACTAGTTCAGAGAATCATCAAGTCCAACATGACTAGATAAATAATATAGATAAATCAAATTTTCTTTCTCTAATCTTGAAGAATTATCAACATATTCTAATAAAAGATTAAGTAAAGTATTGGGTTAATATCCCACTTCTGATTGGGGTTTGTCAAACTAATTTTATAGTCACCTACAAACTAGCACACATTCTACCAAAGTGAGATGGTGGAATATTCAAAAGTAAAACCTTGATTGGGAACACATTCTTATCCCAACATAAGATAATTTTCATATTATGAAATTCTCTTTAGAGTGGAATCATATTCTATCTCACCAATCTTGATTTTATTAGAATAATATCATAAATGATTGGAGTCAAAAATATATTCCTACTCCAACTAATTAAGGGTTGTATCTGCATCACTTAGAGTCCATAAAAGAAGGGTCCCATATCCCTTCTACCATTCTGGAGGTCCATTGACAAATTCTAATGGGGAATGAATGCCTGATTTGGGACCATATTCCTACTTCAAACTAGTATAGGTGTCATATAATAGAATCCACATAAATTTTAGCTTGTATTCCTATAAATAATTTGGAAGCTCAATAGTATACTTCTACAAATTCCTAATAATGGGTGAATATTTATGTAGTAGTAAGAGACAGTTTCAAGTATATTTTGATGACTGCCATGCAATAGGCTCATTCACCAATTTGACAACAAATGGAAGGTTTTAATATTTTGATTATGATTTAGGATGAGGCCCACATTCCTACCCTATATAATGAAATGATACTTAAGGATATATTTAAAATATATTTTGTGACTCAAGGGTACTACAACTCTTTATAAGAAGAATAATTCTATTCCTACCATTGAATTTCTCCTCATGTTAGCGTAGAGATGGATTACATTGATATTACCCCTAACATCGGCCATGGAAAACCTACCCATGGTGATATCTCACCTAGGAATGGATATCCAACCATTGTTAATAAAGCTTCATATACAAATGTTCTCAAACAACTGGTTATTCCATATATAGTACCCCATCATTCCCTAAAAACCCTCACCACAGTCAGAAGGTGATTTAGAGGGGAAACCACCATCTCTACCTTCTATAGGCTATGAGTCATTATCTATTGGAAATAAAACTTCATGGTCTTTTAGGTAGGAGTAATATTAAATCGAAAAGGATAAATATTTCATGAGTATGTGGAAAGAATTTTCCAAAAATACCTCCCAACATTGTTCTTTCTCATCAACACTTCTATATATGACATCCTAGATGAGATGGAGGAGGAATGCCTGATTCTTTTATTTCAGATCCTATAGACAACATTTCATTAGTTAAAGGATAAAAACCACCCTTATTAAGGATATTATGATCATATTAATTACATGAACATGATCTGATTCCAAACAAAACTTTAATATTTTTCTATGGATTGGGACCAATGGTTCAAAAAATATTGGGAGAGCCTGTAATATTCTTGCCTCCAGTGCTTAGCGGCCCTTTATAAAATTATCATTGAAGCCTCATATAATGCTTGAATCTAGATATGAGTTGAGTATGAATAATTTTATCTTACCTGATCCCCAGGTTAGCATAGTCCCTTGAAGATAGAATCTTGTAAATTAATTACTGGAGGAGATGCAACAATTTTGGGAAACATGTACACCAGTTTGTCTATCCAAAAAACCTTTTGGCTTCTACGATATAAAATTTCCATGAATTGAGAGATTATGATATCATTAGTTACCTTATCTATTCTTCTTAATGGGTAAACAACATTATAAAAAGATAAAACCAATATCATAGTCTATATGATAGCTCCCCTGGATAACCATTTACAAGAAACACCATCACACATAGCTGGGGAAATTTTTACCATAACCTCTTCTCTAGGGGTTATCAAATCCCTAGAGTTACCATAAAAAATAAAAAATGGCTCTATATAAACCCTATACTACATGTTTGGGGTAATTTTTTACATAACTATCACCTAGATAGTCATCAAATACTCTATAGGTTCAAGAACTACTGGTTGTAACCCCAAATCTTCCCAATCCATCATGTATTGGAGACAAATTATGATCTCTTTCAAAAAATTTAGTCTTCTCCAGATAAGGTGGTGGTTGTCAGTATCTGGTATTATAGTTTTCCTTAAATTCACATGAAACCACCTTGTCATTCTAGTAAAGTTCGGTAAAGATGGTCTAGGATTCCCTCAAGGTCACCATTCATTCGAAAAAATCTGGGGAATAATCGATAAAGAAAAATAGACCTCATAAAGTTCACAAGAAAAAAATGAACTAGTTATAGAAAGGTTCACGGAGAATACCATGATTTAACTCTCTATGGAGAAACTATAAATGTAGAGTCACTTTACTACTCATATAATATTGAAATGATTCCCAAAGTGCAATATGCCTTAGCTAACATCATCACTATTAACCTAGTAGATGATGAAGATACAGATGAGTACATTGAGGTGGAAAATATGGAAACAATACCCTGAGAGGTAGGGTACACTGATGCACAATCCCTTACCACACCTACCCTAAATAAAAGGAGGAACCAGAATTTAAAACTACCAAATGAGGAGTTTCTACACACTCATTTTCATTATTCCAAGGACTAGGGGAAAGGTGTGGCCACATTCCACTCTCCACCCAGAAAGGTTGAAGTATCCACTATATAAGTGAAGCTATCATAGCATGAGGGCAATATTTTCAATCTCAAATTACTCAATGAGGAAATTAATAATGGAAATATTCTCACCTCATATTACCTCTAAGAAAAAGAAAATATTTATCCTCCCACACACCAGGAAGAGGTTCATTTTACTTCAAATGTAAAATATGAACCGATTTATATGAATACTATAGTTGAGGATGACCCAGATTATACTGTGTTGTATCAAAAACCACTCCCATATTAAGATAATAATATGGTACCAAAATGAATTGGAAATCATTAACTGATAAATATAGGGTGACAATCTCGATACTCACCTAATTATTGAGCATAGCATATGGTTTTTATAGCATAACCCCTAGGACTCATCAACACCATTGAGTCCCACACTACTCGATGGAATCCATGGAAGGGGGTGGGGGAGGGTGCACCCCTTGAATCCCAAAAGGAATCCATTCCTTGAAATTTTGGATTACAATCACCCCCATATAATTTTGAGAAAATCATTTTCTTGACCTTTGATGATTCAAGAGATCAGGAACAACATCTCTCACACATGGTGTCCCAATGAGGCTCGATGATGGGTCATCAAGACCACCAAGATGTAGTAAAGTTGAGATGCTTTATATAGACTCTGGTGGGGATAAATTTTATTTAGTATTGTATCATCCTAGAAGGGTCCATTACTAGCGAGGAAGACCTTCATCATCAATAATTTTACCAATTAGTCTCTACTAAAAGGTAGATGATGATGATTAACTTCATGAACTAAAAACAATGTAAATATGAAAGGTTTTCCAAATTTATGATAGGATAGAAAATCCTAGAGTAATCTCTTGGTATCCCACTCCTATATATGTAGTTATTTGAATTTTGTGCTGAAATTCTATGTGATGAATTGCAGGAATTGTTGATCTTGTTGAAATATCTAGGTCTGTTTCGATAGTTTACATACTTCACTTGACATTTATAAGATGTCATTTAGTGAACCAAGTATAAGTCTAGGCCAACAGGCATGCCCCAATGGAAATATAATAACAAGGAAAAGACTATCATAATGATGCTCAAAGTAGCTTCAATGACCACTAGTACACATAGGTAGGATCCACCTCACCCAACGCCTCCCGATGAGAGACAAAAATAAAAAAAACCACCCTCTATCTGATGAAAGGAGAGATAAAAACCACCCATGATTTAAGGAATGCATATAGAAAATATATTTCATACAATAAGAAAAGGTCCCTATTTATTTCCTCACATCCATATAAAACAACCTTCTCATGTTTTTAATCCCAAAAAACACGATGAGGTTGGCCTCATCAATCATCCTAAATATTTCAATTTTCATTAGAGGTTAGGACAAACTATTCTAGGTTTTTTACTCTTTAAGGTCATCCTATAGAGTATTATTGATTTTGTAAAGGTGATACTGGGAAAATACCTAGTGCAGGTGATGCATGTGTCCACCACCTAAAAAGGAGAATAAGATGATTTTCCAGAAGTTTCGGATAGGTGTGAACAAAAGTTCAATGATTTAATGCCCCTAAAAACAATTGATAAGTATCATGTAGTTTGTAGGGAAAAACTTAATCAATAAATCCTAGATGTAACACCACATTCATCATACATAGATATGTCATTAAAATCATCCTTTGGAGATACATATAATAATTATAAATATAATATGGAACATGAGGAGGAGTCTCATTAGTCTCCCAAAATGCCCCCGAGTCTTCCATATTTCTTTCACTTATCATCTGATTCATGGAAACCAATCTTCCGAATGGAAACATAAGTGAATAAAGAACTTATCCTTAGAATTATTAATTTTTTTTCACCTAGAAGTTCCATTTTTCAATGAGTAATATATATATAAACCACAGTTCTCCATACCCAATTAGCGAGCCAGAGAAAGAGGCCACATTGGTTGAGGGGGTAGAGTTAGGGGCGGTTGTGAATGAATACAATATCCTAGAAACATCCCTAATAAAGACATATATGTGATTTAGAATCATTGGAAAGCAGTTAAGTGAGCCTAAAAAGAGCACGAAGTAAACATGGATTCTTCTAAGTGTTTTTCAAACCTAATCATTTTCGAAAACTCGTGGGAATGTATGCAGCTGTCTGATCAGCCTAAATGATGGGGTAGACCATTTAAACCCACTCCATCAGAAACAAGTGTGCCATAAATCATTTTATAAGAACAATATCATTCTAAATCATGCATCTCATCTCATAAGGTACATTCCAAGGAGAAAACCCATTTCAATAAGTGAAAACCTTCAGTGAAGAAATATTACATTTTGAAATAACTTTTAACTATCATGGACAAGTTCTCAATCCCATAATATCTTCATCTTTCCAAATAACATAGGGATGTTATTGTTGAGGCCCTCTATATTACCATTGTGTTTGAGATATATGTCTCTACTGATGATGTTTATAGAGTGAAAAATTATTTATAAGAACATTAATCTACTATCTTATTTATAGAGAAATATTGAAAATATACCATTCTGGAGAATATTAGAGATTAGTATGTTTCATGAATTCTTGGAAATGTAAACAATTGATGGGATTTGATCGATAATAGTTCATTGATTAATCTTATCACAGTCCAGACCCTCTAATGTTTGGGATATGGGGAAGATGATTTCTCTCCCATGAAGTTTTCCCTTAAAGGGTATGATTAAAGTAAGAAGAAACCACTAAGAAAGATCATTCTTGAGGCCTAAATTAGGTATCTTCTATCTAATTTATAATTTATTGTTATCTAGGAGGATGTGGTATATAATGGTTTAATTGATAGGCCCTAACTCCATATCCATGTAGTGGTGTTTTCATTATACCATAAATGTTTTAAGTACTAAATCAATATAATTCATGGGATTATATGTTGAGATATTTTTTCATTTAAATGTGATTAATCTTAGTATAACGAGGTTGGGGTTTTATAATAGATAAGGAACAAAAAGGTTGATAAAATAAAACACATGGACCACCACCCCCAATGGTTCTTGGAACACCCATGTAAAACCTTGATTCTTGTTCGATAATGACTATACAATTACCATAAACATGGTTGAGGTTATAGATATAACTATAGTAATTTCACATAATTTACAAAAATCACTAGACCATGTCAGTTAAATAACTTTTATTCCAATTGAATTTGGATCATAAAAAAATATCCAAATCAACACCCCTTTCAGATTATATCTTTGATCTATATCATTGAAGAGAATTAAAAATTACACTATGATTTCATTTTCAATTTAGTATATCATTACTTATTCCACCCTTTATGAAATCATATAGAAAATAAAGAATCATCATAATGCTCTTGATCATGATTACCATTCCTTTGAACTCCTTGGTCTCAGGGGTGGATCCCTATCCATCACCACGGATATGGATTCCCCCATACTATTTAATATTCATAATGATGTTTCAATAATGTCTGATATGGAAGATGAATATGATGCACTTAGAGATGTCCCTCCCATATTTTAGGATGGTGTTTACACAACCATCAATGAGCTCAGATAGTTAAATCTTGGGATAAAAGAGAATTCATGACCCACATTGATGAAAAATTTCATTCCTCTAGAAGATAAAGATATGTACATATACTTAATAAATAAGAACCATCATGTGTTTTATTGGAACTATATGATGATTCAAGGGTTGAACACTGATGTGTCTACCCATCAACTAAGAATACTAGAAAACCGTTAAGGTTTCATATAAGAATCCAACATATTACATCCGTATTATACTTAAAATGTGGAATCTGAGGTTTACATTATTATTAATTAGAACTTCATCTAAAAGGTGAAGAACCTAAAATATATTGAAAAAACATTCTTCTTAATGAAAATAATGGTTTGATCAAATTTTTCATCAATTTCTAGGATCTCAGTTGACATTGTCCAATTAATGATTTCCCAATACAAATTATGGAACTCCTAATTGATTAAACTATAGTCTTTGAAGCCTTTCTATTTATATATGGTTACTAGAGGTACAATCTGAACCAAATGACCACTGAAGATAAAGAATCCACTGCTTTTAAGGAATCCAAAGGGAAAATTTTCTACAAGTTCATTCCCTTTAGTTTTAATAATGATTAAACCACCCACTGAAGTGAAAATAATCATATATTAAAATATTTTATTTGATAAATCATAGAGTGTTATGTCAATGATATAGTGGTTAAGTCTTGACACCCTTATGATCATATCACTGACCATCAAAATTTATTTGAAAAGTTTCATCAAATCTACTTGAAAATAAACCCCCTTAATTTTAATTTTTGGTAAAAAGTAATGAAATTACTTTTGTTTATAGTATTCCACTATGACATTGAGTCTGAGTCCTTAAATACTAGTCTGATCCTTACAATAAATCATCCTAGAAACATTATATAGTTTTGAGGGATTCACAGATATCTCACTTAAATTGGGAATTTCATATCTAACCAAGTCAAAAATTCATCCCCTTCATGAGGTTAATGAATAATGGAGTTACGTATTGATAAGAGAAGGATTTTCATGAAGCCTATGAGAACCTTAAGAAATATTATCTACATCCAATTGTCTTAATATTTCCCAAATAAGGTAACAAATTAATCTTATTTTATGGCCATGGAGAGATATCTTGACACCATTATTTAATGGAAACATAATACTAAGAATTAAAATAGTCTTGATAATACTATAAGAAAAATTCTAGATATTGAGACCAAATATTATGTTATCAAGAAAAACTAACTTGCGCTCATTTTTGCAGTACAAAAATGTTGAGCCACTACTTATAGAACCATGAAGTCTTACTGGTATCTTATATTGAAATACTCAAGTAAATATATTGCCCCCCAAACAAACTTGGAGTTTAGAAAAATGGGTGATCATTTTTTTAATAATAAGATCTCTAATTCATATCAAAAATTTTAATAAATGGGAATGTTATAGCCAATTCCCTCACAACACATCCTACCCAATAAATCACCCTAGTAAATACTGGGCTTCCATAAAAAGAGATTTATATACCCATGAAACACTCCAATAATGGGATATGTATTTTTATGGAGTATTTCATTGTCTTACTGGGGAAAATGAAAATCCCAATTTTCAACCAGGATGGTATGAGGTTTTTTTATCTCCCTAACCATGATAGTTTTACCTATTCCTCCCAACTATCCAAATGAAATAGTAAAAATGAGATAGAGTACCACACCCTTATTGGAGGCATTGAGATTGCCTTGTAGCTATATATAACCCATATGAATGTCCAATATGATTCCAAACTAGTGACTAAATAGTCCAATTATGGATATTCTGTAAAAAATAAAATTTATCCCCTATCATCAAATATGTGAGGGTACCGATTATGTAGTTACCTTTTGAACCAATGTTGAATCACATTCCCCATTCAGAGAATTATTTTTCAAATGAATTGGATAGTGAAGAAAAAACCATGGATGATTTTAACTAAGACTAGTTAATATTTCAAATCTCACACAGAAGGATAGTGTCCCAAATAATCATCTGTGACATGGAAGAGATCAATTAGATCAACAATACGTTGAAATAGGATGAGTGAAAATCCATTATTAGATTGGTGATACCCATAATTGACTACCTCTTATATGACACCATATCATCAGATCAAGATAAAAAGAAATATATCTATTGCTGGATAGTGAAATTTAAACTTCTTGATGGAATGAATAAACAAAATGCTCTCTATGAATGAGGCTTCAAAATATTTCTCCTGATATGCATCATAGAAGAAGAGACCCACTTCATAATGCAAGAAGTAAATGAAGGATCTTATATAACTTACCATTCTATAACAATTATTTCCCCAAAAAATAGGATGATTGGTTATTTATGGCTGATAATAATACAAGACTATATAGAGTTCACCCAGAAGTTCCAATATTTTCAAATACAAGCGAATGTAATCCACAAACCCCTAGAGTTATTTCATACTATAAAATACTATAGGATATTTTTCATATGAGGAATGTATTTCATGGGACCATACCCACAACTACATCCAAAAAGATTAAGTATATCCATACTAATAACAAATTCTTCTATTAATGTTACAAGGCAATAACCCTCAAGGAATTCATGATGAAGAACATATTCCACTTTTTTAATTAGAAAAAAATCATAAAATTTGGTTTCCTTCATCTCATATTGATGGAAAATAGAGCCAACTTTTGTTCATCAATATTAAAAATGGTATATAAATAGTACAACATCAATTACAACCATTCATTTCACTATTATGTGGTAGAAAATGGGTAAACATAGGATTTAAATAAAACATAGTCAAATATATTCAAGAAGATGATAGAAAAAGATATGTAATATAGGCTAGAAAAACTCCTAAATGACTTGTGGTATTATCTCACCATAAACCACACTTCTATACTAGTGGTCCCATATTCACTTAGCTGAGGAATAGAGGTAGTGATACCCACTGTGGTCCAGTGTCCCTTACATTGATTTTTTTCTATGAAAAACTCTCATAATATGAACAATAATAGAAGTGACTTGATGTGTTAGAAAGACTTGATTATAAGAGGTTTCATACATTACACAACTTGAATGGCCATTAGAATCAGATTGGGTGATCCTTTAACAAGAAGGGATTCCTTCATTCACTCATGAAAGGAGAGTTGGTATTGGTCTTTAGAACCTTGATGATACTATAAAAGAAACAATAGAAGATAAAAAAACATGAGAAGGGAATTAAATCATACAAAAGGTTTCTTCCAATACATATTACTCCATAAATATAATGGATAGAGAACAAATCATTCCCCCCCACAAATGAAAGGTATCTCAAAAAAATAATGTTTCATAATACCCATGTGAGCATCCAAGTCCATGCAACATAAATTTTAACTATATAACATCCACATCTTTATTGTATGAATTTAAACTACATAGTCATCATCCCTACAACATGAAATTAAAACGTGAGGTTTAATCCCATCCTTTATGAATCTAAATATATTAGAGTGGCCAATTATTTGTGTCCTATTTCTCCCAAATAAAAGAAATAAATTAGTATATAAGTCTCTGACCGATGATCAACAAGTTTATTATAACATTAATTATCATATTCCTCTTGTATAAACTAGATCCAAATGAGGAGTCATACTCAAAATGAACTACATGTAAGATTGATTCCCATCAATATGGGATACAAAATTATGTCTATGTATCATACCATGGTACCAACTATTGTACTCTTGATCAAATGTTAAGATCCCCCTCCTATGAATGAGGCGAATCTACATAAGATATTTTAGCATGATTTAGAACATTTATAGACTTTTATGTAGAATAAAATCCACCATTTCATTCCCCAAATACATGAGTTAGATATATAAGGGGTATTTTTTTTTCAATAACTATGTATCACTTGATTACTATCAATACATGATACATAGTGAACCATATATCTCCAATCTTATTCCCAACTATGATGTCATGGAAAAAATCCCCCCTACCAAAGAGACATATCTATGTTGTGGAATTTCATTATAATAAATACATGTTCTTTGATTCTTATTATCACAAGATATATAGTGATTCCTAGATCTCCTATCTTGGGCCTAGCCACAATGTCTAAAATAATAATTCCCCTTTCCCCCCTTTCCCAGTATATGAGTCGGATCTTTATAAGGGACCTTTAATTTTTCAAGCACTACATGTGGATTGATTTTCATAAATGTGGGATATATAAAGATGCTTAAGTATATTACCCTAGGCCCATCGATATGTTTATCACTATCATAAACTTTCCTGATGCTTAGTATGTATCAAAAGTAGACATCCCTATATAGCTCTAAAATTGTGGTGATTCCCACACATATGAGATATTTACTGGATATTAAAGCCTTTGAACTTCACAATATAGTCATTAGTCGGAGAATATTCACCAATACAATGATACATAACTTTAATTTTAAGTAATCAAATACCCATTTACTTGAAATATTATTAAGATTTATGTTGGGGACCTTTTCTCCAAGAACTATGTGTGGGTTGATTCTTGATCATAATTGATATGTAGTTACACATAGATTATTCATCTTGGGCCCAACCATAATCATTAAAATAATAATACTTCTTTTATTCCTGGAATAAAATCATGATATATTCAATGAATAACAACATGGATCTTATCACCACATATTCCATTAAAAAACTTTAAAAATAAGATAATTCCCCATTTTACCTTGAGGTGATGGAATCCATCATCTTATTGGATGGACATGCACTAAGGTGAAACCTACTTTAATTTACCCTTCATGGGATCCAAATATATACAGGGGGATTAAGAACTAAAAATTTCTTAATTCTTATTATCACATGACACATAGTGACACTTACATTTCCTATCCCGGACCTAAATTTTTTTTAGAAATTCCCCTCCGATATAAATTTTTGAACCATTTAAATGATACTTATCTTCCCTTATGAAATTACACTTAGGTAGGGATAAATTAATTATCCATCAACACAGTTTGAATCTGTGTAAAGGAAGACTCAATAATATTGTGAATGACTTGATAAAAAACACCTCTCTCTATACGTATGAGTTTGATACATGTAAGGATCCACATAATAATTACTTGTGTCTTGATTCTTATGGTCACATGATACAAAGTAATTCCATGATTCTCTATATTAATCCCATTTATAAAAATATACTAAAATAACTCATTTTCCTTTATGTACATTATAGATCTACACATGGGGGTTCTAGAAAAAAAGATTCATCTGGCCTGATTACTTCCCTTACAGGATGCATAGCTACACCCAGATGGACCCAACTAAAGAATTTGTAAAAGGCCAAAATAATATTGGCACATGATCAAATCTCATATCATATACAATGGGTCCCATTGGTTTTATATTACTAATATCAGTTGATTTTTCCTCACGCACCTATGAAATATGCACAAATCTAGAAACTGGAAAAGGGCCCCATCCTGCGTATGAGATAGATATGCATAGGAGTCCCCATCAAGGGTTATCTCATTTTTATACCCATTATTTTTTAATATTCCCCTGATATTTTCTATCCCTATATATCATGATCCCAAATAAATCACAATATGGGTTATTTAATGACCACCACTTGTTTCTTACATTGAGAATGACTCTTGTAAGCTTAGAGGTCTGGGATAATCCCTTTGGTGTGGTTGATAGTATTAAGACAAAATTCTTGAGCCAAAAATAGTCCACATTTAAAGACCTTACACTATCTAAGAATTTTTTAATTATAGAAAATCACTTTTCTTATACATGAGTTAGATATATGCAAGGGTATCATCCTGGCTACATGACATTAAACTATATAGCCTGAAGCCCTCATCACATGACCATAAACTATAGAAGACCTGAGTCCTCGTCACATGATGTTAAAATTCATAAAGTTTCATTCTTATTACATGAGGTTAATATAAATATACCATATTCCATTTTGACTCCTTATCAAAGGGTCAGAATATCCTAACCATGATCAACTAAGGCATAGAATACTTCCATAATATTTTTTAAACATCTAATCCCATGAAACACACTTCGTTCCTTCAGTGTATTGGATTTATGAAATCTTTCATGGACATTGAAAAAGGGAGTGTTTTAATTCAAGGTAATCTCTTACTAAATATAAATAACATTCCTCTAGCTCCTATATAAAATCATTAAACCTTTCAACTATAGGTTTCTTCTCCATGAAAAAGGGTCATACAATCCTCACATGATTTGAAAACACGACAAGGTAATCCATCACCTCAGAGTGATTCACAATCATCCCCATAATTTTATTTATGTACCATTTCTCATGATCAAAGAACCTTACGCCACAATTTAAAAAATTCTCATCTCCCATTTAGAAGGATGTTGGAGTATATTTGACCTTTGGAGTCATAATTAGGATATTCTATCACACATATCCATTATACTTGGTCCAAAAATCCTGAACATAAAATGTGCCCCTTTGATGCTGGTGCGGTGGTGAAGGAGAGTGGCACATCCACACCATTATTTGGGAGGTTTAGGGTTCGAATCATGGGAGTCCACATTGAGGGAGAGCCTCTCCCCCAGGATCCACCCGCCTTGCTGGGTCACTCAGTCTCATTTGGGTGGGAAAAATGAGGTGCGACCCGATCACTACAGATCGCTTGACGGACCATTGCTGTCAAGCCGTCACCCTCTGGGACGCACTACCATCTCAACTGGAAATGTCTCCTTCCCCAGTTGGGGTGCTACCTTAGGGGAGTGATCAGTTTATGGGAAGGGGGCGGGGGGGTTTCCATGTGTGGAGGGTTCGAAAAGGCCCCCCCAGGGGAATTCTATTTTCAAGAAAGAATATATCCTGAACATAAAATGTGTTCACCTTGGTAAAATATCCATGACATTAATTTCAAGCCTCTAATGTTACAAATTATAGGACCCTAAACTATTAGTGAAAGGGACATAAAATTTGTTACGTTGGAAACCCCAAAAGGTAGGGATGAGAAAAATTCAATTCTTTTCTCAATAATCTTTACTCTTCGAGTTTTTAGAAAATAATTATATCATAAATAGAAAAGAATAGAGATCTTAAGGTCTATCCTATAGCCCTAGAAAAAGTTGAACCATGATATAGAGACCCTTATAGTCTAATAAAAAATTAGAACATTGATTTATTAGATACCTAGGACTGATAACAGTTTAATGAAATAGTGAAAAAACTTTTGGGGAGTTAGAAATATCCTCGGATATCCATTTATTCATTACCCACTTCATTTCTTAGACGTTTGAATCTTTAAAAATTTTATATATCCCTTAGAAAGAAATGTATATGGTTCCAATGAATCCCTTGATTCACTATGCATATAAGCTCATATTGGATCTAACATATGATCCCTGACCTATCAACCAAAAGAATATTTTCCTTTATAAAAGGTACTTTAATTCCTCTAATCCCTGGATAAATTTAATTAGTGCTCATCACCCTAGTGTGATTCATGAGAATGACCAACATGTCTACCCCATCTCACCAAACATGGTTCAATCTTCTTTAGACATGATTTAAACTACCCATAATCCAACTATTCAAGTGGATTTGACATCCTCAATGTTATGTCACTATATGTCATACCTATTCTCAAATAAAGGATCTAGTACCTTATTCTTTAACCTTTAGTTAGTTTTATCATGTGACCCTAAAAAAATGATATATGGTCCAAGATTCATGAAAATAAAATAAATGATACTTTATTTAAGGTATTCTATACTAGAATTTTTCCCTCAATTCAGGATATATTCCACTTATCCCTTTCCAGATAAGTTATCTCTATGGTTCCAAAACCTTCTTGGATAGCCTTTTTCCCAAAACCTACTTCATCGATCAAGTGTTTGAATATTCACATATCTTCAATGGCCCTTAAAAAAGACCACATATGGCTTTAGGGGACCATATTATTGACTACTCAAGTAATCCCACATTGGATCCTGTATATGAGCCCCCTAACCTATCAACCCAAGGCTTCTTCACATTGAAAAAAGGTCAACTAATCCTTGTATACCATGAAAACATTGCAACATAACTCTTCACCACATAGTGATTCATGATAATACCTGAAATTTCTATACCATATCATAGTACTTGTTTAAAAATCATTGGTATGTGATTTACATAACCCATAATCCAACAATCCAAGGGCATTCGACACCCTTGATGTTACGTCACCATATACCATATGTGTTCATGAAGTACAAATATAGGGTGAAGGAACCCATATTGGATACTCATCTTTCATGTACCACATAATTCATTAAATGTTTAATCCCCCATAAAATATTTTATGTCCTGTAGTTATAACTGTATCCATATTCAAGTGTCTATGTAATTCACTATGAATGTAAGACCATATTCTCCTATATAAGATCCCCCATCCTATCAACTAGAGGAACCTTCACCTCTAAAAAGGTCCTCTAACACCAGTGTTCCTTGAAAACATTAAAGTGGAACTTGTTTCACTATTTTGATTTTTGATAATCCATGAAATTCTTATCCCATCTCATCACCTCATTTGGGCTCCTTGGGATATGATTCACCTTTTCCAGGAGTCTAGAATTCAAAAATGTGTTTTTTAACTCTATATAATGTCCCAATGATATAAAAATAAAATTTATCAACATAAGTTCCATGATATATGATGTTAAAATACAACACTACATTTTCCGAGATATACTAACATAAAATGCATTAGCATATAGTCCAAACTATAAAACCATTAACTTTAGTATTGTTGGTTCAAAGCTATTCAAACATAAAAGTCATTTATTTTGTTCCAAAATGACTGATATTAAACATACTAAGGAAATAGATGTAATAAACATTAGGATAAAAACCCATAAATGATGGTTTTTAAAAAATTAAATCCTCAACTCACTAGACACACACCTTGAATAATCTAGAAAAAATAGATCATTAATGAAAATAAAAAGGAGAAGTAAAACTTTTTAGCTAGAAATCACAAAAATGGGAGGCCTAAGAAAAATTCAAGTCCCTCCTCACTAATATTTCCTTTTATGAAACTTAGGAAATTGTACTAGAAATAAAATAAAATGAAAAAAAGATTATAGGGCCCATCATAGTGGCCTAATGATTGCATGGCTGTGATATATATTCCCCTATCCTAGAAAATAGTTAGATAACTCATTTCATGTAATATACTCACCAAATAATCCCCTTTTAAATAAATAACCCGTCATTATATTTTATTTACCAGATCTGGTGTGATGATGATGGTGTTTATACTGATATTCATCTTCTAAACACATCTAGGAGGAATTTATTATGGTTAGAGTGCTTAGACTCATGCTTTGAATGAATTAATATTTTTTATGAATCCTAGAATTTATTATTATATTATAAATTTTGATTCTATAATATTCTATAGAAAATAAAAATGAGTTGGGAGAGGGGGTTGACACATTGAATTAAAAAGATTTTATTGATAAATTTATAAGGAGGGTAGAATATCCATATATTGGATTCTCTCTAATAATCCCCAAAATAAAATGTGGACTAGATTACAAAATATTATTAAAAAAATATCATAGGACTCCTTGATCTCTATCATCTTCTATTATATGGTGGTTGTAAATAGACATAATTGACCTAGTATTGTAGTTTCCACAACTATATCCTTTTGTGGTGCCTCCCACCTAGAATCATCACCAAGTTTAGTCTTTTATTCAAACTCAATAAACCTATGTTGTTCTATTATTTTCTACTACAAAACATTGAACACATACTAGAGGTAGTAAAACTCCAATCTAAGCCTATAGATATTGGACTTCCTATAACCAACCAAAACTTAGTGCATTTCAATTTAAATCAATTTCTAGGTGACTTCATCCCGAGACTCATTTTTATGCATCATTGCCAAAGATGATCCCTCCGCAATCGATTCCCTCAATTCAAGGAACATATTCTACTCCCTAATGATGACCACAACATTTACCCTAAAATAGAGTTCTCAATTGTCAAACCTGAAATATTTAAGGGTTGTGAAGTTATATTAGATATGTCCCAATATAAATTTATGATATTCAAAGGGGGCCACTATGATCAAGCTCTAGATATCACACCACACCCATCAGTTGAGTTTTGGTGCATCCATAGTAGAAAATGAGTCCCACCCTTCTTGGACCATATCTATTTTCTCCCCTCATTGGACCTTTTCCTAAGCCTGTGGTTCTATTAAAGGAGTGGGAGTTGTATATTCTTCAAATATGATTTTTTCTCAAAATTAGACAAAAAATAACTTTAAAACTTACACAGTTCTGGTCAAGATACTAGATTAATTTAAATAAAAAGAACTTACTTATTGACTTCGGTTGAAGAAGCTTCACAAATTACCTTGACGATTTCTTCTTCTTGGTCTTCATTGAGGTAGGAACTTTAGGAGGCACAAAAAATGTTGATTTGAGTTTTGTAGGAGGAATTTGTGTAGTTTTGGATAATGTTTCTTCCATATCAATAAATAAATCTTGTATAAGCTCCATCTAACAAGGAAATTCTTGATAATTATCCTCCTGGTTTCTATCCAAGCCATCCTCATCCACTATACTCCTAAAAGAGTACATCAAAGAGGAAAGAGGTGAAAATTTTCACAAACCTTATGAAGTATCAAAATAGAAAATATATTAAGGTAGTTATAATAATAAAATAATATTAGGGTAATGATGAAATTCATCTTACCTCTTCACTGAAGCCAATATGGTTTCAGGTATCTTCATAAATTCCTATTATTCTAGGAATTTTTATCCACCCTTCTATAGGTATATAATGTAACTATAATTTTATGGAATGAATCATTTCATTGAGTTCTTGAAGGATTGAATCAACCTTATAAGGATGTTTCTCAGAGGAGATACCATTGTAAAGGGTTACATTCCCAAAATCTTCTAGCTCTACATTATCCCAAAATTACACCCTAAATTCATATACAACTTATTTATTCCTCCCATAGTTTTTCACTACTGGTATGCGATAGGAAATTACACCACAACCAGAGTAGGAATGCCACTGACAAGAAAATATCTCTTAGGAACCCCACCCACCGTGGCCATATACATTGGTTCCCTACATGATAGAGATGTTGGATCTATTTATCTAGTATAATTTAAGAGAATTACTAGAGTTGGTGGCCTATTGGAAGAGAAATAGTTAACAGGATGTTATCCTATTGATGATTTTGGATACCCTATGACTTAACCCCTTTCCACTATTAGCTAATTTTTCTCTTTTTTCACAAGTGCATCTAGCTAAATATCAGGGTATGATCAAATACAAATATCGATGTAGTCCTTTGATCAGAAAAAACCCACACCAACCAGAGGTATGTTTACAAGAATCTAGGTCTCTTCTCTCATAAAAATCATCTTAAACAAGTGGAATACCACTGGGATCCTCTTTAGGTAGATGTGAGGAGGATATAACACTTTTTCTAGATGCACCAAAACTAACACCAGATCGGTAAGGTTCCTACAATTCATATAAATTTTTTCCATTGGTTTGTGGGAATATGGAGACATCCATAATAACTATTATATATTATTAGAATTCAAGATAACCCATTTCATTATTAATAATTGTAAAAACTGGCACTCTATATAGAATAAATAAAAACTGGTCATGTTGGTTGAGTTTTCTCTTTGTTTCACAATTATTTCGGGTATTCTTCCTAAACACACTTATTCTATGAAGACATGGTCTTAATTGGGAACCATGAATGGAAATAGTGTTTAGGAACTCATAATATTCCATTAAGTCTCCCATCCATCCCTATAACACTTCAAAGGAACATGATATATGACATTGGGCCTTTACCTTATAAATGTGAGGAAGTTGATGACACAACTTGGCCATCATGGGAATGTCAAAGCTGATGTGCCTACCAATTTACATCTTTTCTTCCATCATAAAAGTGGACACCCCCACCCCAAACTTTTCGTGATCTATGAATAAGTACCCGCTATGGTATATCTCTATTAATCTAGACTGTTAGATGAGGTGATGGGTGTGGGAGGTGACTAACCATCCTGAGTTATTAAACTAACCTTATTTTACTATTATCTATTAATGATCCAATTCACCATGTGACTCTTTTGATGTAAATGATTTTAAATTATTGTATGGATTTTCATACACGTTCTTCTTAATGAAAAAATTATTCCACTTCTTAAAGAGTATTTTGGCCCTTGAATACGGTTAATTCCAAAGTCCCTCCTTATCTAGATATATGTTATCATTTTAAATGAGAGGATTATATTATGAATCATCCCATGAGACACTTTATGAAGAAATTAATCGTAGATATCCCAAAGAATCCATGCACTATAGATCTTCTCAATAACAAAAAACAAATTACGACCTCACCATGTATCATATATAACGTGTTAGTGTTTGGACTCCACTATCTAATGAGGTATACCATCAGACCCTTATTATAGTTAGAAAGGGTCTATAAAACCTGGAAAACCTTATATAATATGGTCATATTTATCTCATGCAAAAACTCTATATCAGTTCGTTTCACTCATAAGGTTTATCTCCAAAATATCCCAAATCTTTCATTTGATTGGAGGTCTAAGATGAATGGCCATAATAATTTATGGTTTGATATGGAAATATAGATTATTGACCTATAGATGTGGGTGTTGGGATTTTACTCACACTATACTCCTTCAAAATCTTCTAGAAGAGGCTTGAAAAAATTACCATCATAATATTCTTCCTCATGTTTGAGATGAACAACATATGAAATGTTCTCCCTAAAGGTATTGTGAGTCTTGAGGATCCAAGAGGGATTAATGATCCCTACCCAAGGTGGAAGGAGTATAGAATAATTCTGAATTTTGATCCTACCCATGGGATCCCAATCAGATAATGGATACTCTAATATATTTTCCCCCATTGATATCATTAGATTTTTTTGAGTAGACTAAACAACTATGCGCTGGTTTTCTTCCACGATGTTGACCATGGTAGTCTAATGAGACATAACCTCCTTAAATTTCTTTATTGAAGACATATACATTAAAAAAATGTAAATTCAATTAAATTAGAAAGGTGTAGATTTTTGGATTAAAAGAAGATTTAATTTATTGTCGGCATGTGGATAATTATAAAGTTAATGAAAGGTTTTTGAATTGTTCAAATTCACAAAATCTTGTGACCATAACAGTTTGACATGATTTTATTAACCTCGAATATTTATGAAATTGTAAGATAATTAGGTGGATACCTAATCTCCTTAAAAATTTAAGGATACACAACCCTTTGGATCAAGTATATTACCATCATTATTTATTTGATAGATTTTTCATTTCATTCATATGATATGGTTTATGAGACAAAGTCACATGACTTTATTACATAAAGTGGATTTATCAATGCATTGATGTGAAGACCAAGGTTCATAGAGCCTTGAAAATCTTGAGAAAACATGGATGAATCTCTTCATCCTTCTATTCACATTATTATACATATAATTCAGATATTCACCTATAAGATTAAAAGATAAACAAAAGCTCAAGGGACTAATGTAAGCATTCACTTCCACAGAACCACTTCATCCCCTTTCTTCTAGAATTATTTTCAATGGGGGTATTTTTTGAAATATTTTAGATGATTATTGATTAGATAAAGTGCTGAAAATTCTGAAAACATGGGTACCATCTGGATACAAATTCATTTAATGAACACACTTCATGTCTAGATTACACGACCACTTAAAGGACATGTGATCAGGTTATGCGCTTGTATAACCCCAAAGGATTCACATGATTCCATAAAGAAAGAAAAAATATTCAATTAATTGTAGTACATTAATGTGGAAAATATTATTCATGTGACTCCCTAGAGTAACTCGATCACCTAATTTTAAAGGATTTATATGACAAGTTTGAAGGTGAGGATGTTTGTGATCGAAGGGTCTCATAGTCACTATTATTTATAGGGTGCCTCTTGAGGATATGTGAGAGCCTAACCATAGATCATGTGATTGAGACTATTAATGACAGACTATATATTCAATATATATTATTTATGTGATGAACTAGAAGAAATAATCAATGTCATAAGACATGGTCACATGTATGAATGTTCTCATGCCAACTTACACAGAGGAAATCATCAATTTCATGCGACTTGGTCACATGTAGTGAATGTTCTAATGCCAACATACACAGACATCCTCTAATTACTTGAGTCTATATAGGTGTCTCACATGGCCTATCAGGTGATATAGATACAGTGGCCCGATACCTATAAAAACCCCTATAAACTAAAAATTTATAATTTACAAATATGAAATAATCTACAAATGGAGTATTGGAGAGATTCATGCAACTTAAATGTCTCCCATTTGATAACATGATTAATAAAATTTGTTTAAACTTGAAAAAGTGGATGAAATCTTTCAAAGAATATGAAAAATTTATGAAATAATTAGTCACACAATCACTTGTGAAAGAATAGATCACATGAAGACCCCTCAGTCATGCTATCTTGTGATGACCTATTTGTCGCGTGATCATATGATTACCTATTGGCCATTCAATTCCATGTTGATTTCTTGATCATGCAATCACATTATGTGATCACCTAAACTAATACTAGTTATGTGATCACATTATCATCCTTAGCATCATGAACCAATATGACCTCGTTTCCTTTATCCATTATCATGACTCAAAAATCCTTTGCACAATAGCATGACCCCATGACCCTCATGCAGTCACCCAACCACCAAGAGTTCCACTTAAATCCTCCTAAGACAAAATTGTTCTCACATAAGGCCATATCTTTCATGGGAATCTAACTTGGTTTAAGCCCTTAATATTCTAAATATTCCTAACCCATAGAAAAATAATCTCCATGATTATATGAACTATGAGGATTTCGATTTCTTATTATAGCCAGGATACATAAGACACATTTTTAAGGCTTTAGATCTACATTCAATAGATATTTCTATCAATGTTTTCACATTACCATAGTACCCATGAATAACATGATTCCTCCATATAAATTTCACATCAGAATACTCATTGTGAATGCTTAATTATTCTATTAGGGATCCATATTCTCTATGGTAATTCTAACCATGTCTCTTTTAGAAAAACCTTAGTGTATAAGCCCCATAAACATTCAATATTATTCTGTCATGAAATGTTTCTAATATCATTATTTATAATTTTATAACACAGATCATGAATCACGTAGGATTATATATATTCAATGATAATTCCATTAAAATGATTAAAATTTCCCCAAAATAGGCCTCCTCCTCAGGTATAAGTCCTATGTAAATCTCGTCTTCCATAAAAGGGTCATACTCTTAATAGAATATTTCTAGGAAACCTTAAATGCAGGATCCATACTCAATCCTCTGTAATTTTACCTTTCACAATAAAAATTTACTCAATAATTGGAACTATATAGACTCTAATTAATTTCTTCATAGGGTATGTAGGATGCCTCTCTAGGGATTAATCTCTTATATATTTTATATAAATTTTCTCATATACATCCTAGTTCCATAATGTTAAACTACATGGTACTGGCCTATCACACAAATTTAAACTATTTCACTTGAATATCAAATGATTTTTTTCTTACATCGATAAGATATGTAGGAAGCCTGCTTGATGTTCAAAACTATCATCATTAACCACTAACCACTATATTCATTAGGACACATTCCTCATAAGACTATTTTCCTCCGCCCTTAACATGGAAATTTTCCTATATCTATGTAAATATCATTCATTAAATACAAAATCCATAAAATAAATATTTTAATACGCTATATTTATTATTGGGTCATTACCTCCCACATAGAGGTCTATATTCCTTCCATGTCCCATCATATCACCCTTCTTGAGACAAACTCTTGATGAAATCCATCATTTTAGGGATGTAATCCTTATAAAATAAACCCATCCTCATTTTGATGTACTTCCTATGAGGAAAACTATAAATGGAAGCTCATACATAAGTCCTACACCATGAATTTATCTGTATCTTTCACCTAATTGTCCTTACTAAAATATATTAAACTACATGCATCATTCCTCATCACACGACCCTAAAAGGTGTAGTGTGTCACATTAAGATACACCAAACTTCATGGGTTTTTATTCTTTTAAAATGATACATAGTATGTCCCTTTATTTTCCCAATACTAATACTACAAATATCTAACACTTTCCTAGCATAAAAAAACCCTAAATCACCCAATCAAATGGATTTTGTTGGTTGGAGTGGACAACTGGGGGGGGGGGGGGTGAATTTAGTTTCTAATAAAAAAATTTTGTTTGAAATTAATTTAAAACTAAAACCACTATTTAATAAAAATATCCTAGTTAACTATAAATATATAATTAAATGTTTTCAAAAAATTTATCAAATTCATGATCATAACGAAGTTAAAATAATTTAAAAAACATTTTAACTTTTGAAACGAGACTAATGACATCAATTATAGTATGTAATTCAATGATTAAAGATAACTATCAGATTTTTTATTTATGAAGGAATTTTTTAATGAATAAATTTATTTTTAAAAACAAAGAAAAAAATTTAATACACAATAGAAATAAATACAAGAGGTTCAGTCTCAAGATGATACCTAATCCTATCAACTTGATAGTAACATTCTACCAAGAATATTTATATGATAATTAATATATCTACAATCTAAATGTGTTTTTATAGTTACAAATGCACACAAATAAGTCTAGTTTACCCACAACCTCTTCCAAAGTTGTTCATGGGATAACAAGTGTTTAAAGAATAAGAGAGAGTATCTAGGGATCACCAATATAGTGAAAGAGTGTGGTCCAATAAATATAAAGAGTAATTTAAATGAATCTTGAAGGTAGTATAAAAATAGAGATATATAAGATAATAATAGACATAGAGTTATAGTAAGATCAATATGATTAGTTTTGGTTGATCAATTGTCTTTAATTCTATCCCTAAAAAGTTTTGAATTATTACTGCACAAATAGATCAAAAATAGAGTGTTGTGTATATACATAGTGAATTATTTGCTTTGGTCAGTATTTATACATAAGTCCTCTATATCTTTTCCATTAATGTATCAACTTATTAAAGAGATAAATTTCTCTAATTATCCATCGGAGAATCTTCAAAAATCAATCCTTATACTCATTTGTCTGATCTAGAATTCTTAAATAAATCGAGTCTTTAGAAAATGCTAAAAAATCATTGGATTTTTAAATATTCCTCACAAATTATGTCAGAAAAATTCACAAATACTTTACTTAAGATGGTCACTCCATATTTTAACCACTTGAACATGTGGTTACACAGTCTAAAAGCCACATGACACATTCTATTTCTTATGGTCACTTTCTTAATGTCCCTTTAGATTTTGGTCACATTCTATAGTCAGTTTCTTATGGTTACCTAACATAGTCAATTGATTGTGGACACTTGGTCATGTAGTTACCTGATCTTGTGGTCACTAAACAGAATCTTTTGATATAGTCACCTCGTTTCCACATACTGTCCCTTTATTTTATCATGAAGTATGTTCAATAATTTAAGAAAAACAATTGTCCCTCTGTACAATCACTTGAAGTCACCATTTGGTTGGTTTAATCCATCATGAAGTAATTTAAACACTCTATACTTTTGGTTTAGTATGCATGTGGTCAGTTCAATAGTTAGTGACAATTTTCTCATCTGACAGGTGGTTACCTGTTTGTTCATGTAGTTACCTTTATACAGACAATTAACCTCTTTGGGATGTTTGACATCCTTATACAATAGGTCTATGTGGTAACCTCAAAACTTATACATTTCTGATATTTTCTTCTAAAAAATATTTGACTATAATAAAATCTAAAACTTATTATTATCTAATAAACATGAATTGTGATTGTTAAAATAACTATTTGTTGGAATAATAGAACAATATCCCCCCTTTTTGATGATTAAAAATATTACATAAAAAATAAAGTAAAAAATGTAAGGAATAAATAATAAAAAGAAATTTATAAAGGGAAACACATGAAGGAAATATAGTATTGCATTGATAACTCAAGAGAGGTTAAAAAATAACAAGTCCCTATCAAATAATCTAATTAGAATCCGAATATGAAAAAAATATCAGAGGTTAGTTGGGAAAATAAGATATTTTTATTTAGATATGAATGCTAAGGAAGAAGGTATTGGTTATGGCATGGAGATTGATAAGGATTTTTAAGAATCACAATCCAAGAAATAGGGTTAATATTCTAAATAACTTTTCTAGGATTCAAGACAAAGGGTTGGTAGAGAAAGTGGTAGATTTAAGGGCTAAATAAATATGTAATGTGGGAGTTTCTGGAATGGTAGTATAAAGGTATGGTCTAATAATTATAGTTAACCCATTTATTGACCGGTAACCATGATACATGGCCTAAAAAATAGTTTAACATGTTATCA
The DNA here is from genome assembly GCA_963277665.1 of Viscum album. Classification (NCBI taxonomy): domain Eukaryota; kingdom Viridiplantae; phylum Streptophyta; class Magnoliopsida; order Santalales; family Viscaceae; genus Viscum; species Viscum album. The sequence goes on from OY728142.1 coordinate 898,242,474, forward strand.
AAAAAGAATTCTGGAATTATATTAATAACTATTAACATATCCACAAGTGTTTTCAAGGATTGAGTCAAAGGGGGCATCCTTAAATCATTGACTAAGACTCCAAAAATAATCTTTCAATAATACTTAGTAAGTATCCTATTGAGATAAACATCAATAGACCACTGAATTGTGTCTCTGTATCTACCATATAAATTCATATCCCTTCTAACCCATTTTGAAGTCTTTGAAGAAATGTTTTTTTAATCCCTCAAACATTATTTACCTGATCTTACAAAACTCATATAATATCAACTTAAACTTGTCTCCCATGATCTGTTTGTTTTTATATCCACTAAAAACACATTTTACATGGGTGGGAGGTTAAATTGAGGAATATGTCATAGGATAAGATAATGTAGAAGAATGAAAATCTATATTCATAAACCAATAGTAGAACATTATCATCATGTATTTAAGATATATTTTCAAGGATCCAATATGATCTATAAGGTCCTTTATCTCATTTTTCATAAGATCCATCTTGATATAAATATTTGGTTGGAATTTAGAGATAAAATGAGTATCTATCAATGAGAGTTATTCTTCTATAACAGGTTCTAATATGTTTTTAAAAACGACTAAAATATTTCAAAACACCCATAAAATCAGATTTGAAGGCATTAAATTCATCTTTAGTCACAAAGTATGTAAAAGGATTAGAAGAAGGATCAATTGTATATGGACCAAAATTAAACTTATACCCTTCCATATCTCTTCCAATCCCCACATTATTTGTTCTTAGAGACTGAAATTTTCATCCTGCACCACTTACATCATCAAAAACATAAAAAATATCTATATGTGTAAAACCTAGAGGAGCTATCACATTTATTTAAACGAAATCTTTAATAACTTTAGTAGGAGTTGGGACAAACAACTATTCAAGGACTTGGATAACTAATTTCCAAGGAGGAGATACTTTGACTCTTTCTTGAAAATTAATATCAATAATTAAAGACCCCTAGGTACCCTTTAAGTAGATGAGTTTATAGGTCCTCTATTCCTATGTGAACTACCGCATGATCATCATCATTGTCATTAGATCCTACCTCATGAGGAGTTACTTCTCTCTCACTTGGAATTTGAGTACTTACAATGATGGGACTCATGGAAAATTTGTTTCCAAAAATATCTTTACTTCCTTCTTATTCACCTGAGTTTCTTTCCTCTAATTATTTTTCCATAGAAAAAATATTCTCTGATACTTATGTATCATGAAGGTCATCATATATTAAATATTTTTTCTTGAGAGGGTAGAGGTAGGGGAGAATTGATATAACCAGAAGATACCGTATGTGATAGGTCATGAATATCCTCAAATACTGCCTCGAAATCCACACTAAAATAACACACTTTTTTTTCTTCTTCTTCAATTTCTAAGGAAACTTTATTTTTATTAGAAGCATAATCAACTAACTTATCCTGTTCAAGTCCAAGATCTACTTTGTATCTTAGTCTAACATAAATTTTAAAACAATTTAATATCTCGTAAAGCTTCTCGTTATCATCCACACACTTCATTTCCCATGGTTTCCAATTAACATTCTTAGGGATATAGATTTTAATATTTAGGAAAAAACCAATAGAGGAAATAAATCATTCATCTCCATTAGGAAGAAACCCTTTAAAATACAACAGGGATAAGATATAATAATGGCAATGAAAATAATTAAATATAGAAGAAAAATTTCATAATTCAAACTTGAGACTCATGATATATCTTGATAAACTTATTTGAAATCCACTCTTAATCAAATAAAAAATAAAAAATATTTTGATGCCTCAAAATGATGAAGTCCCAATTCATGGGACTAATTACATTTTTGATGAACTTTAATAAAAATCTATATTCCCTATTTAATTCAATAATAATTATTCTTCTAGGAGTTATATTCCCATTTATCTCATCAAGTTAATTCAAAAACCCAAAATGAGAAGGATTTATAGTATATAAACATTGATTGTTCTTAGAATCTCTTATATGAGTCACATTCAATATTTTAACCCATATCTTTAAAGAGAATACCATATTTTCACTATTTACCACCACTCAAATGGTATCCATTTAATCATAATAAAAAACTACATATTCACAATAAAAGAAGTGACTAAACAAGGTTTCAATGGATGAAGATTATCTTTAAACAAATAACTATTTATTTTTTTAGTTGACTCAAAAACCAATAAATTTATTGTTTATATCCATTTAAAATCTATTTTTTTTCTACACAGAGAGGATGATCCATAAAATGTGTGTCTTGAAGATTTTACATCATAGTTGAGCTAGATTGATATTTATTAGATGTCTTTGGAGGAGGTAAACAAACAAGATATGTGGATTTGAAATATATTTTCATCTAAACAATCCTTATAATGTGATTTGAAACCATTGAGGCTCATGTTTTATTTCAATGGAGAAACGGTCTTAGAAGAGTGAGTTTTGAGAGAGATAACATCTAGTGGTTTGAAAAAAGTGATGTATAATGAGTCAAATTGTTATTTTAATTTAATAATTTAGAGTGTAAAATAATAATAAACTAAAAATAAATCCAACCAAAATATCTAATTAAAATTTAAAACTCTAATAGTAAAAAAAATTTAACTAACCATATAATCCATTAGTCTGGATTACTTAACTGACCATATAAACAATGTATCATAGTTACCTAAGTAAGCATATAAACTAATTTTTATTATTAAATAACTACAAGAGTAGAGAAAACTTTAAAAAAAATTTAAAGTAATATAAATATTATAATTTTTTTTAAGAATTATAACATAATTACATATAATAATTAAATAAATACAATGGTTACATACTAAAATGAAAGATTTAGGAATAATTAATCATTAGTAACAAATTTTGGATATAATTTAATCTCACTATATTCAAATTCCTTGTAAATATATCAAAAAGTTTATGTTTAGTTCTAATGAACTCAATTGTAATATCACCCTTTTAAAAATGATAAAACAAAAAGTTATGTATTATATCAATATGATTAGTCATAGAATGAGAAAAATGATTCTTAGAAATATTTATAGCAGTTTCACTATAATAATTTTTTGGGACATGTAGAAATTGATACCTATAGTATAGTAATGTGTGTTTCATCCATAGAATTTGGGCACAAAAACTACCTTTAAATATGTACTTATCTTCAATAGTAGATAATGAAAAAAATTCTATTTCTTACTGCACCCTGAAACTAGAGTCTTGATGACTTAGAAATATTATTCATGTTTATTTGAGTAAAAAACATGTTGTTAATAAAATATAATTGAATAAAATTTCCAATATTTAATTGTTTTTTTGATTTATGATAGGATACTATAAATTTATGTAAAAAATAATGAATTAAGCAGGTCACAACACTTTTCACTATGATATGAAGAGGCATAACATGGCCCTAGAATATTTAATATGTAATATTGAAGAATGTTTTTCTAAAAATAATTTTAAAAGTGGTGAACACAATATGAAGATGATGTTTGGAGACAACAAACAAATCAAGAAAAAATTAAAAGGCTCAAAACCAAAGATACAATTGAAAATTGGGGAAAACTATATGGTAAAAAACCTTACACATAGTGAATTAAATTCATGATATGTAACTTAATGGAATACTGGATGAGAAGCCATGATGTAAAGTAAAAGATGTGATCTAGTCTAGAACATCATGTTTCATGGTGTGACATGTATGGTCACACATTGACCCCATATTAAGTCACAATGAAAATAATGTCAAACCAAATTACATTCCATGTTCCCATATAATACATGAAGTTAATTATATTCAGGACATGAAACTCTATGGAAGACACAAAATTGAGTCGGTTTTACATAAATGAAAACAAACATCTTATTTTTTCAATCCAAACCAACCAAGTACCCCCTTTATTTACTAAGAATCATTCATTACTACATTTATGTCATTTTGTTATATATATATTCCTATAAATAATATTTTTAGGGGGGTAGAAAGAGAGATCACTCGATGGGGGGAAGCTATGGATGATGGATTATTGTAGACTTATTTCCCTACTTTACTTTTCATTTATTTCTTTACTGTAATGCATCAAATCTACCGAATCAAATCGACTTACCCATCTATAGAGGGGTTGTTTCTATGACTGATAAAGCTTATTTTGAGATTCTTGAGTTTTTATTCTAAAAATGAACAAAAATCCATTTATGCTTCTTATTTATGGATTCAATTGTTATTTATTGTTCTAAATTCTAATAGCTATTATGTTTAGATTTGATTATATTTATTTTAATTTACTTTTTTGATGATATATTTCTCCCTACACCCAATTATTTTATGTATACGTTGAAATATATTAGGGTTGGATGGTGAGTTATCAATGATTATTAGCACATTGTTAAAATTTTATTTGAAATAATGCAACTTATGGAATCATAATACCTAGTCAGGGACTTCCATAGTTAATCAAGGGGAACCATAGAAATACACTCACACACGTAGGAAGGAGGCCAGACCAATTCTATGTTTCATATAGGGATATTCTCACCATCCCCATCTAGACCAGTGAGAGAGAAGAATTGATAGATTAATCTTTCTATCCCTCATAAGTCGGTAGAAGATAAATTGTTAAAAAATTGAGACTATGATAGGATTTCATTGGATATAGACAAAACTTCTTAGATCATCATATTTATCAATTTTTTTTTTTAAAATAAGTTAAATCAAACTACTTTCTACTCTCTATTTTTCAAAATCATTTAAAAACCAAATTTTTATAAAATTAGTGAAAATTGGAAAATTCAATTTGTTATTCCTCCTCTTTTGGAGAAAATATAACGCATAAATAATTATATTATAATTAAGTAATTAAATTTTCTTCCCCTCAATCAATATAGGCATCCTTCGCTTTCCCAAAATATGACATGTTCCAGAGGTGAATTTTAATCTAATTTACAACCCCCCAAATTAGTGTCATATTAACTAACTAATTCATATTTATGTTTTATAGAGACGAAAAATAAAATTTTTTATTTATATATTTGATGTTTTTGAAAATTATTTTAAAAAAATTAAAATGATATTTCTTTGGGTTTTTTGAAAATGGTTTTACATGAATACAATGAACATAATATCCATTAAACTAATGGTTAAGTATAGTAAACTTCTATCATACCTCTATAAGTAGTTTGGTCAAAACATATTCTATTTTTATCCAAATATAACTTAAACCATTTAATCATATGTGTTTACCTACCTTTTTTTCTCTCCATACTATTTTTTTTGAAAGATACTTTGTTTATTTTATTATATTTAAAACAATTCCATGTTTATGTTGAAAAATATTAAAACCATGAGAGAATTTTAACCCACACTTTGAGGTCATTTCAAATTCATTTTGCATCATTTTGTAAAATTCAGTGCACAAGGAGTGTTTAGATATTCCAAAAATAATAACGTTGAAATATATTTAAACTACTAGAACATCCTTTGAAATTATTTTTATAAATAGCCTATGACCAAAAACACCTTTTGTAAAACCATTTTATACAAAAAAATTAATGATCCATCATAATAATATATAGAAGTATGTTTTAATCCGTATAAATATTTATAAATAATAAATAAATGATTTGGGAAATGAGAATTTTTAAATCCATGAAAATTGTAAAAACAAAACAACCCCAATAATATATCGATTTAGAAATACACTCTCGACATACATTTGAAATAGTTTGAAATTAAGAAATGTAGTATATGAAAGCTTTATTTTAATGCATTCAAGTATAGCTAATAGTGTAAATATTTTTTCATATTCAATACATTATTCTTAACTATATCCTTTTGAAACTAATATAGTTTTGTTTCTAATAATTTTTCTAGATTCATTAACCCTATTTTTATATAACCACTTGATTATAATGGTTAGCTAGTATTTAAATATATTTACTAATATTAAGTCATTATTTCCTTTAAAAAATTGAACTATTTTTGTATATGCATTACCCAATTTTTACCATTGATTTCTTCATTATTTTTCATAGGATTAAATAATGACAAAATTTTTTGATGTTCAAAACTTTTTTTAGTGAGGCTCTAGTTTGAGTACCTTTATCCAGGTCTCCTACAATAGTATCCAAGGGATGGTTTTTGAGGGTTATAATGGTTATAGGGACAAAAATACTTGGTTATTCCATGTATTCTTCTAGTTTAAGAAGGACATGATAAAATATAATAATAAATTTGTCAAGAAAATAAGCATAAATATCAGAAGATTTTGTGGTATTATTAATATTCTAATTTGGCATATCATCCTCAAGATTTTGCATACCAGGTTTGCGTTCTTGTAGATATGACTCATTAAAATTCATATAAATAGTTTCTTCTACTAATTTATATTTCTTATCAAATTATATATAATATTTAATAAGGGTTTAATAACCAAGAAAAATTCATACATAAATTTTGTGGGAAATGTTTCTAGATTCTTTTTTGTATTTAGAATGTAAACTTTACATCCAAAAACTCAAAATAAATTTACTATGGGATTTATAGCATTCGATAATTCATATAAAGTATTTTCACAATAGGTCTAATAGTAACTATATTAATTACATAAAAATATGTGTTAAGAGATTAAACCCAAAAATATATAGGTAAGTCATATTCAATAAGCATATTTCATGATATTTATTGAAGATTCCTATTTCTCTTTTCAGTAACCCCATTTTTTGAGGTGTTCGAGGTATAATGAAATTGTGAGTATATTTATCTTGTGAATATATAGACTCAAACTCATGATTTTTAAACTATATATCATGGAAACTTCTCACAGTTTTGATAGTGTATCTATTAAGTTTCTCTATTTATTTTGTATATTTTTCAAAATAAGAAGAAGATTTAATTTTGTGAGTAATACAATTTATTTCTATATATTGAATAATAATGAATAAAAAAATAGAAATAGTGTTTCCATATTAATATAGAATCCATAGATTGTCCAAATAAATGAATTTGAATCAATTCATGTGGTGGAAACGTAGATACATCTTTATTTGGCATGAAATATATTTTTTATTTCTTTTTCTTTTGAAAAATACTATACATATTTTCTTTAGAGAATTATAGATTGGGTATATCATTAACCAAACCCTTATTATTTATTTATTAAGTGAGTATTAAATTTAGAGGCCTAATATTTTATGTCCTAACTAAGATTATATATAAAAAGAACTTAAATAAAAAATTTTCTTAGAGTATAAGTCATTTAAATGAAATACATACACAATTTCATTTGATAAAGTACTAAATACTAAATAATGTTTTGAATAATAAATCATACAAGAATTGTTTTACATTTAAATTTAAAAACATTATCAAAAAAATATGAATTTTTGAGTAGTTTATATATCAAACCACCAAAAAATAATACTTTAGAAATAAGGATATATTCAAAGTTATCAGTTTTTCAAGTTGAATAATCTTTCCTTTTTCATATTCAATAAATGTGTAATTCCCACCAACTAATTTTAAAATATTCTTTAAGTGTCAATAGTCTCGTATCATATGTTAGGAACTTCCACAGTCTAGATGACATATATTTTTAATGAATCATTTCAAAAAAGTTTCTAAAGTATAATAAAAGAATAAATGTATTTTGTACCTATATTTTCTTAGTTCCTAAGAAGTTAGTAAATAAAACCTCCCGAATCTATATTTTTTATAAGAGTACTTTCAACAAAAATAAAATATTTTGAAATAAAATTAGGTCCAAATTTTTTATAATTCTTTTCAAACATAAAGGATTTATTAGAAATTAATGTCTTTTTTTGAACTAGGAAAAAATTAATTTTAATAAAGTTTCAACTGATGTTCATATTCACAACCAGTTTCTAATTTTTATTTCATATTTTTTTTTTATCTATTTTAATATTCAAGATTTTTATAATTTTAACTTTTTTTTCCAAATCATTTTTTATCTCTACATTTACCAATTTTAGATCCATATTTCCCCCTAACAGATTGGAATGATTTTTATTTTCTACAATAAGATTAAATTTATCTACAACATATAATATTTTGACGTTTTAACATTTTTATACTTATCTTAGAACTCAGTTATGGTATCTTCTAATATAACACAATATGATTCTAATTATTTATTTGAAGTTTCATAATCATTTGACATATGATAATTATAAATAGGTGGTACCTATGAAGTTGCATCTATAATGAATAAATTTTATTTTTCGTTTTCATCTTTTTGGATGGAATCTAAGTAAATTGAGCCATCATCAGATGCACTCCAAGTTTACTTAATTTTTTTGTACTTCTTTGTTTGTATTTATATATCTTATTATATATATTATTTTGATATCCTAATTTTATATATTCTTTCCTATTACATTTATATCAGGAAGAATCATTATAGGAGTTATACCTTTTCCAATATTTCCTCAAATTTCATCATTTATCATACTTTACTTTGTAATTTGTCTTATGAAAAAATTTATCCTTTTTATAAAACTTCTTAAATTTTTTGGATACCTGATATATTTTTTCACCACAATCTATATTAGATTAACTTAAACTTTTACTATAGGTTTTGATAAATTTATTGGCTTTTGACATTGATTTTTTGATTATAAATACCCCAAAACCACACACCCAAATCAAGTGCTAAAGCATAATCCTTAAATTTAAAGCTTTGATACCAATAAACATTACCTAAATTTTACCCGTCAAGAAACATAACATCAAGATTAAATATTGGATAACTTAAATACCCAAAAACCTTTTAGGTTTATAATTTCAGAGAATTATGACACGTTCTTACATATTAACTTGCATACATGCACATTTGGTTTATAAAAATATACACAATATAAAAGTAAGTTCTTCAAATCAAATAATCATTATAAGAATGACATACTTGAAACCTTCTTTCAGAACCTATAGAAAAGGAAACATAAGAAATGATAGCTCAAATTTTTAGTAAGGGTAAAAATATGCATTAATAGTTGAATTTAATCTGTGATAATAAGTTGAGTATAAGGGTATGATAACATAATTAACGTTCATAAGCATAACATAAGCGAATTCAAAACCATCAAAACCAATATCATAAAACATAATACATGGAATAAAGCTTTAACATAAGACTAAAATCATATAATTCTACAATCATGAGCTATTTGAAAATAATATTTAAGAAAATGAACCATTGGAACTTGATTCATGAATAGAGGAAATGTCTTGGTATTTTGGAATACCATTTTCATATCACACTTAAAATCACTCTTATAAATGTAATAGTCTACTAAATAAATTCAAATAATCACTTAGGGGAAACTTATAACTGGTTAACTCCATCCAATTACACATTTCATTAGAGATCTATATCAGGATCACACACAATTATGAGTTATATCAGTCTTTCCCATCACCATAAGTTATTTACAATAACCTTAACATAATAATAACACATGAAATCATGTATTTTGGAAAATAACAATAATCATAGCTATTTCATATATTGATTTACATGTGGAAAAGAAACAAGTTCGATGAGAATTTGTTTAAAACAATCATAATCCATATATAGAAAGAATAAGGATGGTATCATTACAACATATCCCAATGGTGAAAAATAAACATCAAGGATTGATGTTGTTTGTGAACATAAATACTGTTAAAATATAATGAAAACATTATTGAGGAAAATAACCATTAAAATTTTAAAATTCCTTTGAAGAAAAAATTCTAGAATATTCGATATTTTTTTATTGTAAATGAACAATGGAATGTTTTAAATGAATCTTAAATGAATTGGGAAGTCATGATGGTGGGAAATTTTATTCATTCTATAAATTTTTAAAAAATATTATATTCAAACATTTAGCAAAAAATACATTTTCTAGAAAATGAAAAGAATATTATTTTTTTACATTTTTCTAAAACATCAATAATAATTAAAAATTACTTAAAAAAACAATTTAACAATATTCAAAAACATCCCTGAAACCATTTTTGAAAATATATATTTGGAAGAAAAAGGTTTTATTTACCAAAAGAGGATAAAAAAGGTTCATTTTTCATTAATAAAATTTTTGAACTATTTTTACTTTCAAATAGTGAAATATGGTACAAAAACATTAAAATTATAAAAATATCTAGAGGTGAAGAAAAATTAAATGAATTTATTGAATAAGGATCATATAATTCTTTAATATAAATTCCAGAATAAATAATCCTAATTAAAATAGGTTTGAAAAATTAACCTCATACCAATTTAGTAACTTTTGAATCATAAGATACATAAAAAATAATAAATTCAATTGAAACATTAAATATAATAAAATAAGTATATTAGTGATATAAATTTTAAAATTGGAATTATATACACCTTAAAAAATTATATTGGTGCACAATATAAACATATGTTCCAAAGAAAGAAAATTTGAGATGAATAACCCTTACTTAAATATTATCATTGAATTGAGAATTAATAAATAGATATATTATGTATAATAACTATAATTTCAAAAAACATATGTGGAAATACAACATAAATCAATCAATAATCATTTTACACAAAATATTATCATAATATAATCAATCACGAAGTGATATAACCCAATGAAATAAGATTAAGTTATGAAAATATTATCTCTTTGGTATGTTGAATTTGGTTAATGAGATAAATATTAAATCATATATATAAAGATAATAATTATAAATTATAACTTTTAAACATTAATTATAAATTTAAAAACAAATATGTAATATGGTTATGAAAAGTGGATTACGTTAGAGATGGCCAAATGTACATAAACAAGAGTAATGTTTTCATTTTCTAATGGGAATGATTGAAATAAGATAAGTATCATTTTAACCTTGTAAAATTATTATTATATTATTAATATAATAATAAATATTTAAATAAACATATATATACTATCTATGTCATGCGATGATGAAAAATGAATCACATCGCTTCATGGAGGTGGTAATCTACATATATACATGAATGAAATTGTTATTTTTAAATGGATGGAAATGTAAGAAAATAGATAGCATATAATATTTAAATAATAATTATTAAATCTTTAATATCATATATATACATTAATTCCATCATTATAACCATATGTGAGAGTTTTTGATTATTAAAATAATTACATTTCTTCGCGAGGCGGTAGTTCCCTGTACACAAAAACGATGGTTTGACATCCCATTTGATGGAAGAGAAGATAGATATAAGTTATTCCATTAACATAATAAAATACCAATATTTTTAAGACACTTACATTCCTATTTCATCAGGTTTTAAGAATATTTTAATGAGGTAGGTGATGAAATAAAAAGAAAATGCTTGATTTAGAACCATACCTATTCTTCTGACAACGCATTCATGCTTATACCTAAATCCTTCTTAGTTTGGTTTTATGTTCAAAAAAGGACTCTAGGATATGGGGATGGTTTTTAATAGTGGATTTTTTTAGGTATCGACCTAACCAAAATTATCTTTAATTGTGTACTAGAGATGATAAGGGCGCCCCTTTATAAGTGAGGGGAGGAGAACTTTTGGAAATACATGAAATATTATAATATAATATGTGTCTATATTAGGTAAAATGACTCAAAAAATGACATGAATTTTTAAAAAATAATATACGATTTTACTATAGTCATAAAATAAAATTTTTACATGTTAATATATAATTTTTAACATTATCTTTTCGATTAACCCATACATTAATTGTTTTAATTGTTAACCACAATAACACTGTTTTTAATATAAAAGGGTTATAAATATAATTCTAAGTTAAAAATTGAATGATAAATAAAAAATTAATGAAATTTTAGACCATTTATCTTCTTAATTTTCCTATTAAAATATTCACTACTGAAAAAATACCCTATACCAACGGTTTGGAACCGTTGGTATAAGCCTCCAAACCGTTGGTATAGGATATACCATTGGTTTTTAGAACCATTACCAAGTAAGCCATGAGGATAGGTCTATACCAACGGTTTTGGAAAAACCATTGGTATAGACCTATACCAATGGTTTTGAAAACTGTTGGTATAAGTAATATGAAAATCTATATCAATGGTTCCATAAACCGTTGATATATGTAATTCAAAAAATAATTATCCGATTGGTTTTGATCCTAGCACCTCCCGTTTTTAATTGAACGACCTAACCACCAACCTAACTTAATTTTGTGAACATAATTTCATAAATATATATACGCATTATCATATGTATTTTAAATTTTGATATATTTATTGTCCTTTGTAAGAAGATTCCATTAAAAATACATGTACCTATACCAATGGTTCTCAAAACTGTTGGTATAGGTTCATTGATTTTGGAACCTATACAAATGGTTTTGGACAAACTGTTGGTATAGGGGGGACCTATACCAACGGTTTGTTCAAACCCTTGGTATTGGGTCTCTATAATGGACCTATACCAATGGTTTGGAAAAACCGTCAGTATACGTCCAAATTAGTGAACAATACCAACGGTTTGCCCAAAACTGTTGGTATAGATCATATTTCCAGTAGTGTTTTTTATTAAATTTAAATGATTTAATAAAATATATTTCACAAAAATACTATTAATATCATTTAAAAAACTATTCACATAATTTGATTTTGAAAAAAACATAAAATCAGTTAAATTATAATATATTGCATTCAAAAATCAATAATAAATTATTAATAACCATAAAATTCTTCTGAAACCAACATTCATTAAAAAATATTACTTTTTCATATTTTAAATCATTTAATTAAATTTTCTACATCTTACACAGACAATATGCTAGCATTGCGTAAGCATTTAATGTAATTATTTCATAACGAAAATTTAAAAATAAGTTCCAAAAACCAAATAATTTCCTTATTATAAAAATTAAATTTAATATTAATTCAAAACTCATTTTTATCCTTATTTTAACAAATTGTATAAATTTTAAAACTAGGGAGTGACCTTTTGTATTTTAATTTACTTAAAATAGTATATTTCATTTTAAAAGAGAAATGGAATAAAATTTATATAACATTGAATAATAGAGGATTATTGTTAAAACCCAACCATATAATATTTTAATGTCATGTGCTAGGGTTATTTTAGTCCTTACCATATTATTTTTTAAATTAATTACCCGATTAACCCTTGTTGAGGTGGAAAATAGTTAATAGGACTACTTTTCATAAAAAAATAAAAGGAATTATTTACCAAATTTGAACATATTAATTACAGATATTTTATCGTTTTTGTCCAATTCAATTAATAGAAGTGGTAAAAATTAATATAAAAATAAACCTGCAAAATGAAATGAAAAATTATTTTTCAAAAAATACCTTTTAAGTATGAATCTGTTTTCATAAAGAATTAATATACAATTTTGATTACAATAAAATTTGTTGGATTATTTATAATTAAAATGAACTAATTAAATTATAAAACTAAATAAAAATGGAATGTGGCATTTTAAATATTTAAAAAGAAAAGATATTTCCCAATAAAAATCAGTATTATTTACTATTTATTGAAAAAATCCTACTTTTCTAAGGATTCTAAAAAATTCATCTAAAGATAATTTTTCCATTATGAATTAAAAAAATTAATTTCAATTTTTCAAACTAAAATTATATAATATTAAAATTATTATTTTAAATAAAACCTTATATTTCATGAAAACCCGATTTTGTTAGAAATAATGGATTTTCCTTTATAGTGAACATTTTTAATATTATTATAATGAATATTAATATGTAAAATATAAATAATTACTATTAATAGGGTATTGAAAATATTTATCTTAACATTTCATTGGTTGTTAAATTATTATGCCATTTTATGAAATTAAATCCTCACTATTTTATTTCATTCCAAAAATAATGGGTTAAAAAAAATTCCAAATAAATTATAAAGAATGGAAGATAAAACATATGGTCATGAATGGAATTTTTTTAATAATTTAAAAAATAAATTTATTGTAAAACCAAATAATAAAAAATGATAACAAAATTTTCTTTTGAAAATAAATATATATAAATATGAAGGTCATCTGGAATAACACATAACTAGGTTTCCAAATATGAGAATATTATTGGGAAGTGGAAATATGGACTTAAAGGGAAAGCATAATGTCTAAGTAATACTAGAGAGTGATATAGAACTTTGATCTTAGTAAGGTTAATGATCATTTAAAATTTAATTAGTATAAAACCCTAAACATATGAGGGGTCAAAAAGACCATTAATTCATTGGAAATGAATCCAATAAGATAACATTTTTACTCAAAGTCATTTTCATGGAGTTAAGGAATTAATTCAATATCTATAATAAGAATATAAGAATATTAACATACTTGATAAGTATAATTTCATCATTTAACTAATTTCCAACATTATATCATCTTTTTATCCAAATTATGAGTATTCAAGAATAATATTTCATTTATATAGCACTAAAATCAAATTTTAATGGATTATATAATCCATGAAAGGATATAAATATATCCCTAATTTATTTTGATATTTCCAAAAACTATTTTTTAGCATGATTAAATATAATATTAAAATATACATGTCCTTCATATGAATAATTAATACATTAATATCCAAAATTCAACAATAAGACTAAAATTTTAACATAGGATCATTCCCTAAATAAATAACCATACATACTAAATTACCTCAATAATGTTAATATGAAAGAATGTTAAAACTAAAAGGTTATATAATACCCTTCATCTTAAGTCATAGAAAATTTAATATATTTTTCCCTAATAATAATTCATGTTAAACCAAATGATACACTTAAGGGTTACTTGTACCTTAACCCAATAAAATGTATCCCCAAAATTTAATTAATTAGTTTAATGTCCCCACACATAAAACCTCAAAATGATGTTTCTATAACATTGAATGTATGATCAATAATAATTTTATTTACCCTTAATGGTATCCATAAATCTTTAGTTAATAATGCACGAAAACAAATTATTCTCAAAATTTATCTAAATGTTTCCTCTAATAAATACTACAACAACTATAAACCTATACACCCAGATCCAGTGCTAAAACATAATCTTTACATTTCAAGATTTTATATTAACAAACATGACCAAAATGTAACCCTTAAAAAAATACAACCTAAAAATAAAATATTGGATCACATACATACCGATGGATATTTTTGGTTTTGAGTTTTAGATAATCAAGAAAAAATCATACATAAAAATATGATACATAAAATATCAGTTCATAAAAGTCTATATCATCTCTAAATATGTTCTTCAAATCTAGTAACCTTTTTATGCATTATATTCTTAAAAAATTTATTTATATCCTGGGGAAAGTAAATATAAGAAGGGTGAGATAAAATGTCTAACAATGGTAAAAAAAATAATTAACAATTGAATGTCATCAGTGATTATAATATGATCATAGGGGTAATATAACATAATCAACGTCCATGATCATAACATAATATAATTCATACCCATAACAACTTGGATCATAAAACCCAAGACATGGTATAAAAATTTAGAGTAAGACAATATCTATATAATTCAATAATCCAGATCCATTTGAAAAAAACTCTTTAGGAAAAGGATCCATTAGAACTTGATGCAAATAAAACGTCTTGGAAATATATAACATCATTTTCATATCACTCTTATAAATGGAATAACCTACTCTTTCAATTCAGATAATATCTTTAGATAAACCTATAACTGGTTAAATTCATCCCATTATCAAATTCATTAGAGAGTTATATCATTCTAACCCATCATCATGGGGTATACCAGGCTCTCACATCATCATAAACAATGTATAATCCTAAGATTTTAAGAAATATTTTTATAAAACAAATTTAATTTCTTCGATAGGTTTTGTTACATGCAATATTGTATTTAGAATAATCTAGATATACTATGAAAATATAGTTATAATATATCCATTTAATTAGGGGTTATTAGTCGGTCTAAATAAATTTTGAAAATTAATTTATTACCAAATTTATTAAATGAGTTCATTTATTATCAATTAATTAAATATTTAAATAAAAATCATTAAAAGATAAAGGAGTTGTTTTTTCTAAAAAACTAGTTTTATGCTCGCAATGTACTTCAATCATAATAAATTAAATTTATAAATATAGTTAAATGATTTTAATGAAAATTTTATATTAAAAATCTACTTAAATTTCATCAAATATTTCTAATTATGTATAATAAATTAATAAATTTTGTTTTTTATTAAACTTTTATTTCTTTAAAAAAGAGGTTTTTATCACATTTTTTAAAATTAATTTATTCAATTTTTAGATATTAAATTAGATAAAATTAATTAATTATTTATAATCAAGAGGATAAATTTTCGTAAACAGTTTTCTTTTATTTTTAGTCAATATGAATAATAACTCTAGTAAATTTATCACATCGGTAATGGGTAAATAAGGTTAATCTAAGTTAAAAATAAGTATTAAGGGCATAATTTTCTATCCTAATTATTTTGGTATCAATGTAATTATTACGTTATGACCTTAGTATCAAAATTTATCAGTTTAATGGGAATTTATCCATGAAAATAACCTATATAATATTTAAATCAAAGAAAGTCACAAAATGTCACTCTCTTTGTTTACAATATCTCTTATGTATCCATATTAGAAAAAATGAAAATTATAAATTAATACAAGTTTATATTTTTATATTTATGAAATTATTTTTCTGATTTTTTTTAAATTTCAATTAGTTTCATAGTTACATTAATTTCTTATGAAACAACGATGCAATATTTATTTATTTAATAAAAAAAATATAATTAATGATTTTAAAAATATCAAAAATGATAAAATTTGAATGATTTAATGCGTCCCATGAGTCTTATATTTTTATATAACATATTAGAGAGGTTTTATTGCATTATATTTAAAATCAACATTTTTATTTATATATTTAAAGTTAATTTAAATGAATAGTGTTAAAAAAGTATTTAACAATATTTTATAATAAATAATATTTTATTAAATGATATTTTTTTAAATAATAGATTTAGAAACATTAATGGTATATGGATATAATAGTTTAAACATGGTCCATTAATGGCTATTTTTTAATTTTATAGTAATATTATTAACCCTTAAAGGATAGAAAACATTAATATTATTGTAATTGTCAAAAGGGTTAATAGGGGTTGAAATTAAAGGATTAGGGTAAAAATGTGATCAAATCATGTAAAAATTTTATTATATGATATTTGTTTCAAAAATAATCATCTAATAGGTTAATATTTTCAATTTGGATCCATTTTGAAATCAAAAATAATTTATATTAATTTAATTTTTTAAGAAATCCCAAGAGTCACCCTCCCCTCTATTATAAAAAGGTACGATCCCTTTTTTTAGTCACACCACTTTGAGCCTTCTATATTGATAAAAATCCTCCAATTTCTAATCTACACATACCTATTCACATACTATAAGATTTTTTATTCTTCAAATACTTACCATAAAGCCCTTTAGGGGAGATCTGATGGAGTCTTTTCAAAGAAGATGTAATCTTTTCAACCGATCAATTTTAATTTTTTTTAACAACTCTAAATCTATTATATTTTTAATAAAAAATAAATTAAGTATCTTAAATATAATTAAATATAATAATTATTATTAAAAAACTATTATATACCCTCTTTCCAATCAAATGGGATGTGAAAGTATCACTTGATCACACGTATGAGTTACCATCTCCATGTAGAAATACAATTCATTTTTGATCACTATATTTTATGTATAGATATTTTTTAATATTTATAAAATATATTAATGACATAATTAATCTTCTTTAATTATAATATCTTGTCTACCTTCTTACCATTTAATCATTTGGGGTTTGATAATGTCACTCGTGTGTTCGTGTGGCCTACCCCCTAAATGAAGCGATGTGATTTATTATATATATATATTTTAGTTAGATGGTAATAGGAATTAATTTAAATAATTTAAATGATAAATATTATATATTAATTATATTTTAATCCTTAATTAATATTTACCTCTCTTTTGTTCCATCTGTTGAAAAATGAAAATGGAGTTCATGCGTACGTATGACTTACCATCTCCATGAATGTTGTAATTAATTTTTCTATCCCTATGTTTTATGGATGATTATAAATATATATACAATTAAGATATATTATATTTATACCATGATTAAAATTCTTTAGAATATGTAATAGCGATCAAATTAAAAGAACCAAAACTACCATACTAAAGCTTACATGAAAAATGAATCAATTATCACATAAAATAATGATTTTAATAAATAATTATTAATAAACAAATGATAAAAGATTAAAATTAAATAATTTATGCTTTGATATATATCATTATTATTTTGGAATAAAATTTATAACAAATTATTATTTATTATATTGGAGCTTCTAAGATGTACAAAGGAATTCAGACCTATAATAAAGGAGTTTGATGTTAAAATCTAATTGTTTATCAGCATTAATTATGATTATGTTGTAGATAGTGAGATATTATTATCTAACTCTCATGAAACACATAAATTATGATATAATTTTTTTATTTATTTAGTATAAATTTTTTACTTCCATTTTACCCATGTTAAGTACTCATGATACAAAAATGTGTTTTAAGGAAAATCTACTTCATTTCTATCTTCGGTTGAAAAACCTTTTTCTTCCGTATAAATATTTTTAATTTTTTTTAAATAAGGTAATTTTTATTACCTTATGATTTTCAAAATTATTTTTATTAATTTTTTACTTTTTATAAAATGGCTTGAATGAAACCTTATTTGTTTCTCAAAATAATGTACATTGTGACTTTTCGAAAAATTATAGAATGAATATTTTTTAACTTAATAATCATGAAGATAATTTCATGATGTGATTTTCCCACAATGTGTTATTTTTTTACTTTTCAATTTCCCTTGGTTATATTTAGTACATATGTTTCCATATTATTTTTTTAAAAAAAATTAGATTTTAAAAAAGTGATTTTAAAAAGGAAAGGTCATTTTCCATAGGAATGTTTTAATGATCTTCTAAATCATAAAAAAACATCAATGTTTCTTATGATATTTTTGGAAAATGATCTTAGTACACTATAATTTTTATTTCTATATATGTTTAATGTTTATGATGACATGAAATTTATGATACCCTTCCATCTTCCATGGTTTGTGAAACAATGAAATGTTTATGAAATCCATTTTATTCATGGGGTCCAATATGATGAATGAATTATGATATTATGGAAAAAATATGTATGATTTCAATTACTTTATTTGTGGTACCTATATTTACCTATAAAAAATTTGGAAGATATTGATATATCATGAGATACACATGAATGGAATGGGGAGTGATCCCAGTTCAGTAAGGGAATTTCTCCTCTATAATATTCATGGGTGTGAATCTTAACTACTATGATTGATTAGGTAATGAGAACATTTATCTATTTCAACCTTGAAAATGAACTATTACTAATAAATAAAAGATTTTATATTCTTATGTGTATATCAAAATTCCCTGTTTTATGCCTATATTATGATCCTATGGCTCCGGTTCTTTGATTCCTTTATGATTTATGTTTTAAAAACTGTTATTATTTATCTCGAGAATCAAGATTATGATCTATAATATTTAGGATATGGAGTTAATATGTTAAGATCACATTCTCATTCCATTTTTCCCATGGTATACTTATATGATCATTAATATATCACTTTTCTACCCTTACCGAGCATCGCAACACACTATTTCTTATGTTTCCTTTCCCAATTTATGAAGAAAGTTTTTATGTATGATATGTCTAAAAAGAGTGATAAATATAAATATCTAAGTATGGTATGATGTATAACTATTATGAAAATGTTGTTTATGTTTCCATGTTTCAAAATATACTATACCTATATGATTCTAGTATAGATATTTATGTAATGTAATGAATATCAATATAATTAGATATAATATCTATGTTTGAAAAGTTCTAGTTAATGTAGTTTGTATCAACTAAAAGTTTCACTACCCTTTAGAAACTATAATGAGAAAACATTAGCGATAACCTTGTGGATCAGTCTATATATAGATAAAAAATAATTTTTTGGAAAACATAATGAATTACATTTAAACTGAAGTTGTCATAGAATATGGTGTCATGATTTAGACATTAAAATAAAATATTTATCATGATTATG
The DNA here is from genome assembly GCA_963277665.1 of Viscum album. Classification (NCBI taxonomy): domain Eukaryota; kingdom Viridiplantae; phylum Streptophyta; class Magnoliopsida; order Santalales; family Viscaceae; genus Viscum; species Viscum album. The sequence continues at coordinate 898,262,758 of OY728142.1, forward strand.
TGGTATCCCACAATGATTATTTTTTCACACACAATTCTTTTAGTTTTAGTCAATGGATTGAACCTGAAAAATCTTGTTAATATGAAATGTGATTTAAAATAAATTGACTTTCTTCCTAACAAACCAAATGTTATGGGAGATGGAATTCAAAATCTTATTACTATGCTCACACAACTTTTCCTAGTTTTGAATCAAACCTAGATTTTTAACAAGAAAAGGTGGGAACAATGATCTATTGAATCCTTTATGTGGTAACATCAAACTTCTTTTAGAGGGTATACTAATCTACTAGTCACTTTAAAATTTATTAGTACCATTAAAAAGATATTTTCCATTCTACAGTTTTTGGAAAAAGATAAATTTATTCTTACTGTTTATTGTTTGTAAGGAGAAAAGATCAATGGGGAAATCATATCATAAAAGCTAAGCAACATAAAAAAATTGACTCTAAAGAGTGGGATGTGATCAAGTTATTATTTCTCAATAAATATTTACAACATATTATTCATATTAACATGGAGAATTAATTCCTTGAGTTGAAATAGAAGGATGATGAACGTTTTGGTACCTATGAGGTAAATTTTACAAGACTTGCGAGGTATTATTATGGTTTTATCATACAACCTGAAAGTAAGGTTGATCATTTCTTTAGTAGCCTAAAATCAAGCGTCTTAAGGGTTTTGTCCATAATATACTTGAGTAGGTATGAAAAATTGTTTGATGTGATATCAAGATGGACATGGAGATTGGGGTTACCCATCAATGTCATGGTTTTGACCAAAAATAAAAAATCGAATTCAAAAGAAAATATAAAAACCACGAAGAAAGATGAAGGTATTTCCTTTATACTATAAATGTGGTAGGAAACATGGGGGAAATTTTATTAAGGGAACTGTTAAATGTTTCAAGTGTGTAATGAAAGGAAATCAGATAATCAAATGTCCATGTGATGTAAAAAAGTTATCTAATAATGTAAATTGAGGCAAATCACCATAGATTCCACCACTTACACTCCAGTGTTTTTAATAAAACTAGTATGGGAATTATGCTAACCATTGCACAAATATAAATCTCAATGATGATGATAATATTAAAAAACTTATGAATCCTAGAGACAAAGAGAAATAATAGGTGATACTTAGTTATGATGAGGGGTATGATAATGATATAGTGATAGGTACACTTATCATCAACTCAACAACTACTAATTAATCATTTTATGAGGGATATTTCCACTCTTTTATATATAAATACTTTTTTATGGGTATCACAATACCAACTAAAAATTTCAATGGAATGATATAAGTAAAAACCCTAATGGTATGATTATCATATCCCAAGTCTATGATTCTTCTCTGGTTAAATTTTATGGGAATGTGTTTGTTGAATATCTTATTATTATTTATCTAGTTGAATTAAATGTTATTTTGGGAATGAATTGAATTTCTTTATACAATTCCTACATAAATTTCCAAGAAACTGAAGCTACATTTGATATTTTGAACCAACCTATGATCATCTACCAGTGTTATTAAAAAATGAATTATAATTTAAATTAAATCCGTCATACGTGTCATGATTTCTATTCAAAAGCGGTATTTATATTATATGTTTGGGGAGAAACAAAACATAAAAAATATATATTTTTTGCAAGAGTTTATTGATGTCATTTTAGAATAATTTCTTTATCTTCCAAAGAACCATGAAGTTTAGTTTTCAATATAAATAATATATATTCATACAACTATTTACAAGAATCTATATAGAATGAATCATAATGAGTTGCAAGAATTGGAGAAACAAGTCTAGAAGAATCTTAAAAAGTGATTCATTAATCCATGTGCATCACCTAGGGGTGTACCTATATAACGACCCATACTTTACATACATTGTTTTTTACTTCATAATTGAAGCATACTTATTATAACATATAACAAAACCATGATAGGACCATATATGTATAGTGTCTTTAAAATCTGGGATACATAAACAATTGGTTCATAAATCCTCTACATTGTCCCCCATTTATTTCATTATATCTAGAGTCCATTTTGGCATATACCACTAAATACCCTTATTCCTGACCTGGGAAAAAAACATACAAAAGGGTGAGGGAAAATGATGAGTAAGGGTAAACAAAGGAAATATCAATCATATCATTTTCATAAGAACATAACATTTTGAAAATCTTAACCTGGAAAAGAGATCATAATATCATAACATGGGATAAATCATAGCAGTGAAATGTAATCCCAATAATCATAACATAAAATATGAAACTTTGTGGCATACACAAATAATCATAGAAAATCATTTCATATTAGTCAAGACACATTTACAAGACTATCAATGTGGAAAAAGTCCATTTCTGAACCGAGTTTACTCCTCGTTCCAGTCCTGTATCACTGAACCAGATTAACTTGCTGTTCCAGCCATGTCTATCTCATGAGATATAAATCTTTACCCAATGCATTGGAGGGATATATAGGTCCCACCCATCTCTTAATGATACCATTCTTATGTGTGCCACAAAATCAAAAATGATACATCATAGCATATCCAATGTAATAAAATGGGATTCTTATACGTCATGCCTTCATAACATAATCCATCTAAGATAAAAAGACTTCATAAAAATAATTCCATCATAACATAATCAAATAAATGTTAAAATATGTATATAAACAAAACCCTTTATTATATTATATGGAAAATAATTATGATAAAACACTTGAACTCCATTCTTGAGGAAAATATCCTTTCTACTTCAAAAAAACATTTTTCATTTCTTAACATGTCATTAAATTTTAAACTAAGATAAGTTAATTAAAAATAAACTTGAAAACATAAAAAGTAAGCTTCATGGAAATAATTTTCTATGAAATCATAAAAATCCATTCATGCCGTATATGTTGAAAAACATTCTTCTCGTACTTTGGCTGAAAAAGTCAAAAAGTAGTTTGTACTAAAAACGAAAAAAGATTCCTTTCATAACTTTTAAAAAATATCACCAATAGGTAAAATTGGATTTAAAAAATTTTAGGAGGATAGAAATAATATTACATATTGTGAAAACATGTATGTGGATGATAAATATGCACCATTAATTTCTGAAGTATAAACAATCTTGGATAAAAATGAGATTACAAGATATTCCCTTACCTTAGGTCCAATATGCTTTGTACATGTCTGAACCTCTTTTATAATGATTTAAATAATGTCATAGACTTATTCAAGAATTATATTCATTGTTATGATATCATATATTTTCATATTCTTAGCTTCTTATTAGTAATATTTCATTGCTACTTGTTATTCGGGTGTTCATTGCATAATGTTCTTATGCGTGTTTTGTCGAATAAATTCTTATTACTATTTTTAGGTTATAAATACATCATTTAAATAATGGTAGTATAATATATATCATATTTGTTCATTCAATGTTTTTATATAATCATGGTTTAATTAAGATCATGTAGAACGAATCACATTACATCGTGGAGACGGTAAGTCGTACGTACGCACGTGCGATAATATCATTCACATAATTATTGAATGGTCTTAGAGTGGATGATAGAATATCTCAGAATTAGTATCATGTTATAATAATCATATATAGTTATTCTTTACACCATTATACCCAACCTAGTAAGGTGGTGGTTGAAAACATATTATACCACGGCGTGGAGACGGTATTCCGTACGTAGTCACGGGTGGTGATTTTATTTTCCATAGGATGGATAAAAGGTGAAATTGGTTAGTTTCATATTTATAATAACAAATCAGTATATTAGTGATAATGATGTTATTAATAAATAACGAAACCAATAAAGAAGAGTAAGTAGAAGAAGAAATAAATTTGAAAGGATTGGTAAAGGATATTACCTCTTCTTCGACGTGCCTCTTCTAAACCTCTTCTTACGGCACTAAAGTTGGCCATTGAAGAAGTCAAAGACCTCTAGTATATTTCTAGTGAAGTAGAGAAGATAAATTTTTAGGGTTGGACAATATTGAAGGCTCAAAATGGCGTGAGGAAGAGAGGGAGGAGGTGCCCTTTTATAAGTGAGGAGAGGGGCATCTTTGAAAACATAAGAAATATTAATTTATAATAAATTCCAACCCCACTTAAAAAACATCCCAAAATGACTCAATTAGAAGATGAGATGATATAGGGTTTTAATATCATCAACCAATAAAATTTATAAATGTTGTGAATTTATTATAAACCTTATCAAATTGATTTATCCTTTTTTAATATATTTTATTTTATTTGTGGAAATAATATTCTAAATTTTAAATTGTAATAAATAATTACTTATATGTTGTGAATTGTCTGTAATTGGATAATTTATGCCATTTTAGACCATATAAATTTAAATTTATAATTTTTAAATGTTTTTGTGATTTTTAAACAATTTTATAATATGTTATTTTTATAAAATAACAATAGTGTCAATTTTAACACTATTTATTTATTTGAATTTAAATAAAATCTACACAGAGAATATATTCAAACCAAAATATTTAATATATTTATAATATTTCTTATTCATCTAGAAAATTCTTGGATCACATTAAATAGTTCATATAAAAATTAGTTTAATATTTTTAAAACCATTTATTTGATATTTCAATCAATAAAATAATTTCAACATCACTATTGTGTCTTTATTAATGATAATTATTTAATCCCTAAAAATTGTAAAACAATTCTCATGATGTAGATAATTTTATTAGATTTATTAAGACTATTCATTTTTGAAGTTTCATTAAGTTTATCACTAAATTAAAATCATTAGACTTATAATATATAAGAGAGTGACATGTTGTCACATTCTTTGGTTTTAATTATAATTATATCATTTTCAAGGTCAATAGTCCATGAAACGAATCTATTATTACCCTTAGGTGATATGGGTATACTTTTATTCATCTAATAGAATTTTCATAGGTGTTATGGTAATTTTATAAACTTATTTTTACCCTTAATTACCCGATTTACCTTTAATTGTAGTAAAAAAAAATTACCGTAGTTACTATTCATAATGTCAAAAAAATAAAAGTAAAATATTAACATAATTTGGACCCACTGAATCCAAATATGGAATCCATTTATCAAAATTCAAAACATAGAAGTTGTAGTAATTAATTTAAAATTAATCCCGTTGTTAAGAAAATAGGTTTTAAAAGTAAAAACATTGTCAAAGATTGAAATGTTTTTTCCTATGAAATCAATGTAAAATTAATGGTAATGACATGAATCATATTAAATCGTAAAAATATAATCTTTTTATAATTTAAAACTATTAAATTTTACCATTTAACCTTCTATATTATCTTGATGAATAAAAATTATTTTTACGAAAAATTTAGCGTATTTTTACTATTCATCAAAATATGAAAGTTATCAGAAAAGTGTAAAAAAATTGTCAAATGTAAATTTTTATATCTTGATTCAAAAGAATAAGTTAATTTTGTGAAATTTAACTTATAAACCCATAAAAAATTATATTTAAAATGGGTGCGCCATTAAAAGACTGTAAAACTGCATTTTTTGAAAAATACTTCTTTTATCCGAAAAATTGATTTTGTTTTCATATCTCATTCTAGAAAATGTGTAAGATGAATTATAATGTTATAAAATTCAAAATTAAGTTAATACTATTCATAACGTCTAGTTTATTATATTATAATAATATATCATTATTTAGTGAAACTCGGTATTGCGTACAACGCAAGTTATCGAGGAAGGTTGCTCTTGCGTGTAACGTAAGCCAAGCCAGTGTTGTGTGTAGTGAATGATTCCGTTGGTTTTTCATATAAAATAAGACATTAAAAAAAATATTTCTTATAAAATCTCAGGGTGTTACATTCTACCACCCTTAAAATGAATTTCATACTCGAAATTCGTTACTTCATAACAAACAGATGAGGATACCTCTCCATCATCATATCCTCAAGTTACCTTATAGCTTCTTATAATTGGTGGTTGCTCCATAAAACATTAACCAAGAGAGTGGTCTTATTTTGTAGAACTTTTTCTCTATGATCCAAAATCTCTATTGGCTATTCTTTATAAGAAATATCTTTCTCCAGCGGTACAACTTCTGAGCTTAGTACATGTGAAGGATCGAGTATGTACTTTATCCGGAGAGATACATGGAACACATCATGAACTTCAGAGAGATTCGGTGGAAGCACCAATCGGTAAGCTACCTTCCCAACACGATCTAGTATTTCGAAAGGACCGATATACCTAGGGCTCAACTTTCCCTTCTTTCCAAATCTCATTACTCTCTTCCAAAGAGATATTCGTAAGAACACATTATCACCCACTTCATACTCTAGGACTTTTCTTCAGTTTTCGGCATAAGTTTTTGGTCGACTCTGAGCTACTCTTATGTGTTGTTGAATAGATCTTACCTTTTCTTCTATATCATCAACAAGATCAGGTCCTAATAGATTTCTTTCCCCAACATCATCCCAGCAAGTTGGAGTTCTGAATTTCTTTCCATAGAGAGCTTCATAAGGATCTATCTGAATACTGGAGTGAAAGCTATTATTATAAGAAAATTACACAAAAGGTAGGTGTTGATCCCAACAACCTTTGAAATACATAGATAAAGGTCTCAACATGTCTTCTATAGTTTAAATTTTCCTCTCATATTGAACGTCTATCTGAGGATGATAAGCAGTGCTGAAACTCAACTCTGTATCTAGAGCATGCTAAAGACTTCGCCAAAACTTTGAGGTAATCCCCGAATCCTGATCAGATATAATGGAAATTGGTACTACATGAAATCTTACCACTTCCTTAACATATATCCTGGAAATTTGATCAAGAGATAAATCTTCTCTAATAGCAATGAAGTGTGCCGACTTCGTAAGGCGATCAACAATAACACAGATAACATTATTTCCTTTGGATGTTTTAGGAATTCCAGTGACATAGTCCATAGTGATGTATCCCATTTCCATTATAGTATGGGTAATGGTTGTAACATCCCCTTATAATTTTGTCTCTCTGCTTTAACATGCTTAAAAACCAAGCATTGAGAGACATATTTAGCAACATCTCTTTTCATGATATCCCACCAGAAGTACTCCTTCAGGTCCCTATACATCTTCGTGCTTCTTGGGTGAATAGAGAATGAAGAACTATGAGCTTAATCCAATATTTCTTTCATTAATTCTGAGATGGGAGGAACTCAAACCTGATTCCTAAACCTTATTATTTCATCATAATCAATGTGTAATTCAGGAACATTTCTCACCTTCTTTTTTAACTCTACATCTTCTTTCTATGCCTCTTTAATCTTCACATGTATAGATAGTTGAACATTCTTTTGAGAAATATATTATTTTTCCCCTTCCATTATAATTCCAAGATCCATCCTTTATAAATCCATAAATATTTGATCTTTTGTGATCCTCATCAAGGATAATCTAGCATGGTCTTGTCAACTTAATGCGTCTACCACCTTGTTTGCTTTGCCAGGTTGGTAATGAATTGAGCAGTCATAATCCTTAATCAGCTCCAACCATCTTCTTTGGCTCATATTCAGCTTCTTTTGTGTGAAAATATACTTTAAAATTTTATGATCAGTATAAATATCACACCTTTCACCATAAAGATAATTCCTTTGAATCTTTAATGAAAAGATTATCATAGCTAACTCCAAATCATGATGTGCATAATTTTTCTCCTGGATTTTCAACTATCGTGAGGCATAAGCTATCACCATATCATATTGCATGAGAACACACCCCAATATCTTCTTGGATGCATAACTGTAGACCACAAACCTTTCTCCACTATAAGGCAGTGTGAGCACAGGTGCACCATATGACCTTCTTTTTAACTCCTTGAAATTCTCTTCACACTCCTTTGTCCAAATGAACTTAACTCCTTTACGAGTCAACCTGGTGAGTGGATTAGATAATCATGAAAAATATTTCACAAAACTTTGATAATATCCCACCAAACCAAGAAAACATCAGATCTCAGTAACTGTTGTTGGTCTCAACCATCTTTCGATAACCTCTGTTTTTACTGGATCCAGAGATTTCCCCTCTTTTAAGATTATGTGACCCAAAAATGAATCTTTTTGAAGCCAAAATTCACACTTGGTATATTTGGCATAAATCTTATCATTTCTTAGGGTCTATAATACAACTCTCAATTGATCTTCATGTTCTTCCTTTCTCTTTGAATAGACAATAATATCATCTATAAAGACTACCAAAAACTGATCAAGATAGACTCTAAAGACTCTATTCATTAGATCCGTGAAGATATCAGGGGAATTAGTAAGACCAAATGGAATCACTATAAATTCATAGTGTCCATACCTTATACAGAAATCCATCTTTGGTATATCTTCCTTTTTGAACCCTAATTGATGATACCCTGAATTAAGATCAATCTAAGAAAAGTATTGAGCTCTATGTAGTTGGTCAAATAAGTCATGAATGCGTGGGATATGATATTTGGTCTTGATAGTGAACTTTTTAAGTTCTTGATAATCAATGAAGAGTCTCATTGATCTGTCTTTCTTCTTATCAAACAGAACATGTTCTCCCCAAGGTGATGCACTAGGGTGTATGAATCCCTCATCAAGATTCTCTTGGAGTTGCTTATTCAATTCCTACAACTCGATTGGGGCCATTCTATAAGGTATCTTTCAAATGGGCATAACACCCGGTATGAGTTCTATTGAAAACTCAAATTCACGATTTGGTGGAAGACCTGAAAATTCCTTGGGAAAGACATCATCAAACTCTCTTACAATGGGCATATTCTTAATCGTGAGTTTTTCTCCAACCATTTGAGATAAATAACCTTAATTTATTGGAATCAAGACCCATAAGATGGAAGAAATTTCCACTGAAATATTATATTCATCCTTTCATCGATAGATGATCATAGATTGATCAGGAATATGAAATGTGACATACCTTATTTGGCAATAGATATGACATCCATATAAGGAAATCCAATCCATTCCAAAAATCACATCAAATTCCACTATAGGATGGATCACAAGATTTGCAGGAGGCACTTTCCCACAAACTTCAATTAGAGAAGAATTATAAACTTTTGATGCAACCGTTGTGCCATTAGGAGTTGTCACAGCTAACTCAACAACTAATTGTTGAGGTAGTATGGAGATACCCTTATAAAATTCTTCAGAAATAAAAGAGTGGGTGGATCCAGAATCAAGTAAAACATTTTCTACTTTAGAGTGGATAGTAAGTGTACTTTTCACCACTTTGTTGTCATACTCCACATCAATGATAGAAATTGCATATGGCTTTGCTTTATCTTTGCCCTTAAGAGTTTATTGGTGTCGATCATCATCAACAACCCTTGGATTAGGGAATTGATTATCATATTGCGCCATTTACTTTCACTTGAAACATTGAAGTGTAATAGGTGCATTCTGTGTTGCCTTTTCTTTGTTTGCATCACTAGACATCTTTTTCCCATCACTGTGGCATTCAAATTCCTTATGATCTTCTTTTCCACATTTGAAACATTTACTTGTACCTTTAAGACAATTCCATCCATGTTTCTTTCCATACTTTTATAATAAGAAAAAACTCATATTCTTTTTAGTGTGGTCTTTAGATTTCCTTTTGAATTCCATTTTCCTCTTCTTATCAAACCCGTATGACTGATGGGTTACTCCAATCTCCATATAAACCTTGAGAGCACATCTAACAATTTCTTCTTAGCTATTTAAGTCCCTTATGGATAATTCCCTTCAAGACTTGGTTTTAAGCCACTAAAGAATGGATCTGTCTTACTCTCAGGTTGGATAATAATACCAGAAGTGTACCTTTCAAGCCTTGTAAAATTTTCTTCGTAGGTACCAGCAGATTCATCATCCTTTTGCTTCAGTTCAAGAAACTCTGTCTCCATATTTTTTCAAAGAATACGAGGGAAGTACTAATTTAAAAATAATTTCTTGAACTCATCCCATTCCATGGACTGAAGTTTGTCTCTTTGCCACATATTATTTATAAGATTCCACGATTGATCAGCTTCACATTCCAAACGATATACTACGAAGATGACTTTATCATGTTCAAAACATTGTATAACTGAAAATCTATTTTCAGTGGTACTAATCCATTTTTCAACCACTAATGGATCAGAAGACCCACTGAAATAAGGTGGACGCTACCTCATGAAGGATTCAACAGAATATTGCTCCTTCCTTTGATTGTTTGGAAGTCCTGCATGATTCATAGCTTGAGAAAGTTGTGTGAGCATGGATAAAATATTTTTCATTATAGCTCCCATAATGTTTGGTTGCTCAGGGGGACAATCATTACATTTCCCATCACATTCATCATTAACGCGGTTCCTTCATGTTCTTTCCATTGAATAAAACCAATAAGAATAGTGTGAGAAACACTAATCATAATAGGAAAACCAGATAATCAAGAATAAAATTTCACACTTTAGGTCTTATCATAGGTTATTTATGGCCATTTCTAAAACACTAATATTGTGTTCTATGATTAGACATATATTTAGGGTTCTTACTAAGGCTTTCACATCCTAGTTTCCAAAGGATGACTATAACCTCCCTCTAATACCAACTATAACGACCCATACTTTACATACATTGATATTACTTTAGAATTAAATCATACTTATTACAAAATATAAGAAAACCATGATAGGACCATATAGGTATAATTTCATCAGAAACTGGGATACATAAACTACTGGTTCATAAAGAATCTATATTGTCTCCCATTTATTTCATCATATATAGAGTCCCTTTTGGCATATCCTACTTAATACCCTTCTTCCTGACTTGGGGAAAAGAAAACATACAAAAGGGTGAGCTCAAATTCTCAGTAATGGTAAACAAAGGAAACATCAATCATATCATTTTCATAAGAACATAAAAATTTGAAAATCATAACCTGCAAAGGAGATCATAATATCATAACATGGGATAAATCATAGTAGTGAAATGTAATCCCAATAATCATAACATAAAACATGAAACTTTGTGGAATACACACATAATCGTATAAAATCATTTCATATTAGTCAAGACTCATTTCCAAGACTATCATACCAGACAAAGTCCATTTCTGAACTGAGTTCACTCCTCATTCTAGTCCTGTATCACTGAATCAGATTAACTTGAAATTCCAGCCATGTCTATCTCATGAGATCTAAATATTTAACCAATGCATTGGATGAAGATATAGGTCCCACCCATCTCTTAATTATACCATTCTTATGTGTGCCACAAAATCATAAATCATACATCATAGGATACCCCATGTAATAAAATGGGATTCTTATACATCATGCCATCCTAACATAATCCATATAAGATAAAAGGACTTCATAAAAATAATTCCATCATAACATAATAAAATAAATGTAAAAATAGTGATAGAAATAGAACCCTATATTATCTTAGATGGAAAATAATATTGATAAAACTACTGAACTCCATTCTTAAGGAAAATATCCTTTCTACTGCAAATTTTTTTTTCCATTTATTGACATGTCATTCAATTTTAAACTAAAAGAATTTAATTAACAATAAACTTGAAAAATTTTAAAGGACGATTCATGGAAAAAATTTTCTATGAAATCATAAAAATATATTCATTCTGTATAAGTTAAAAAAAACATTCTTCTCGTTCTTTGGCAGAAAAAGACAAAAAGTATATCGTACTGAAAATGAAAAAAGATTCTTTTCATAACTTTTACTTAAAATTAACCAATAGGTAAAATTGGATTTAAAATTTTTTAGGAGGATAGAGATAATATTACATATTGTTCAAACATGGATTTATATGATAAATATTCCCCATTAATTTCTGAAGTATAAAAAATCTCGGATAAAAATTAGATTGTGATATTTTCCCTCACTTTAGGTCCGATATGCTTTGTATGTGTCTGAACCTACTGTATAATGATTTAAATAATGTCATTTACTTATTCCAGAATCATACTCATTGTTATTATATCATATATTTGCATATTCTTATCTTCTTATTAGTAATATTTCACTTCTACTTGTTATTCGGGTCTTCATTGCTTTATGTTCTTATGCGGGTTTTGTCGAATAAATTCTTATTACACTTTTTCAGTTATAGATACATCATTTACAGAATGGTAGTATAATATATATCATATTTATTCATTCAATTTGTATATATAATTATGGTTTAATGAGGATCATGTAGAACGAATCACATCGCATCGTGGAGAAGGTAAGCCGTACGTACGCACGAGCGATGATATAGTTCCCATAATTATTGAATGGTCTTGGAGTGGATGATTGAATATCTCATAATTATTATCATGTTATAATATTCATATATAGTTATTAGTTACACCCTTATACCCATCCAAATAATGTGGGTGTGGAAAACATATTATACCACGACCTGGAGACGGTATTCCGTACGTACGCACACGTGGTGATTTCATTTTCCATAGGATGGATAGAAGGTGAAATAGGTTTGTTTCATATTTATAATAACATATCAGTATATTAGTTATACTTATGTTATTACTTTATAATGAAAAAAATAAATAAGAGGAAGTAGAAGAATAAATAAATTTGAATGGATCGGTAAAGGATATTACCTCTTCTTTGACGCGCCTCTTCTAAACCTCCTCTTAGGGAACTAAAGTTGGGATTTGAAGAAGACCAGATCCTCTAGTATGTTTCTATGGAAGTGGAGAAGATAAATTGGCAGGGTTTGGCCGAGAGTGAAGGCTAAAAATGGTTTTAGGAGGGGAGGGAGGAGGTGCCCTTTTAGATTGGAGGAGAGGGACACCTTTAGAAACATAAGAAATATTAATGTATAATAAATTCTAACCCCACTTAAAAACCTCCAAAAATTACTCAATTAGAATATTAGATGATATGGTGTTTTAATCGCATAAAAAAATAAAATTTATACATGTTTTGAATTTATTTTAGACCTTATCAAATTGATTTATCCTTATTTAATCTATTATATTTTATTTGTGGTAATAATATTCTAAATTTTAAATTGTTATAAATAATAACTTATGTGTTGTGAATTTTCCATAATTGGATAATTTATGACATTTTAGATCATATAGATTTAAATTTATAATTTTTAAAAATTATTTTTATTTTTAAACAATTTTATAATATGTTATTTTAATAAAATAACAATAGTGTCAATTTTGACAGTATTCATTTATTTGAATTTAAATAAAATAAAAACAGAGGATATATTCCAAAAAAATATTTAATAGATTCCTAATATGTCATATTAATCTATAAAATTAGTGGATCACATTAAATAGTTCATATAGTATTTATTTTAATATTTTTAAAACCATTTATTTGATATTTCAATCAATAAAATAATTTCAACATCACTATTGTTTCTTTATTAATCATAATTATTTAATCCCTAAAAATTATAAATAAATAAACATTATGTATATAATTTTATTATATTTATAGAGACTATTCATGTTCTATGTTTCATGAAGTTTATCACTAAATTAAAATTATTACACTTATAAGATATAAGAGAGTGACATGTTGTCACTTTCTTTGGTTTTAATTATAATTATATCATTTTCATGGTCAATAGTCCATTTAACGAATCTATGCTTAACCTTAGGTGATATGAGTCTACTTTTATTCATCCAATATAATTTTGGTAGGTTTTAGGGTAATTTTATAAACTTATTTTTACCCTTAATTACCTGATTTACCTTTAACTGTCGTAAATAAAAATTACCATACTTACTATTCATAATGTCAAAAAAAAAATAAAAGTAAACAATTAACATAATTTGGACCCAATGAATCCAAATATGGAATCAATTTTTTAAAACTTAAAACACAGAATTTAAAGAAATTAATTTAAAATTAATCCCATTGTTAATAAAACAGGTTTTAAAGGTTAAAACATTGTCAAAGATTAAAATGTTTTTAACTATGAATTGAATGTAAAATTAATAGTAATAACATAAATCATATTGAATGGTAAGAATGTATTCTATTTATACTTTAAAACAATTAAAATTTATCATTTAACCATCTAAATTATCTTGATGAAAAAATAGTTGTTTTTAAAAAAAATTTACTTTTTTTTACTATTCATCAAAATATGAAAGTTATCAGAAAAGTATCAAAAATTTATCCAATGTAAATTTTTATATAATGATTAAAAATAATAAGTTAATTTGGTAAAATTTATCTTATAAACTCATCAAAAATTATATTTAAAATGGGTGCGCCATCAAAAGGCGATAAAACTGCATTTTTTGAAAAATACTTCTTTTATCCGAAAAATTGATTTTGTTTTCATATCTTATTCTAGAAAATGTGTAAGATGAATTATAATGTTATAAAATTTATAATTTAGTTAATACTTTTCATAATATCTATTTTATAATATTATAAAAATATATTATTATTTAGTGAAACTCGTTATTGCGTACAACGCAAGTTATCAAGGAAGGTTTCTCTTGCGTGTAACGCTAGCCAAGCCAGTGTTCTGTATAGTGAAAGATTTCTTTGGTGTTTCATATAACATAAGACATTAAAAAAAATATTTCTCATAAAATATCAGGGTGTTACAACCTAATTGTTTGTTAAGAATAATGATAGATAAATTCAAATCAAAATTTTTTATTCTGAACTTAAATAGATCACTATCGAGAAAAAGTATCTGATACCCCATATTGATGCATTCTTTGTTCATCTGTGTGGAGATCAATATTTTTACAAGATTTATCTTCATTTTTAAATAATCAATTGAGGGACAATAAAGAGGATATCTCCAAGACAACATTCCAAAGAAGGTATGTACACTATGAATTTATAGTTATTCTATTTGGTATTACTAATTTTCACACTATCTTAATATATTTAATAAATAATTCCTTTAGAGAATATATTGAACATTTTGTGGTAATTGTTATAGATGAATTTATTATATGTTCAAATAGTATGAAAGATAATGAAGACCACATAAGGATTGTGCTGAAGACCCTATGAAAGGAGAATATTTATGAAAAATTTATCAAGTGTGAATTTTGGATTTGTAAAGTTTCATTCTTATGTCATATAATCTCTTATGAGGGTATATCAGTAGACCCTTCAGAGATAGAAATTATTGAAAATTATCCCAGACCAACCATTGTGACTATGATACATAGTTTTCTTAGTATGCATGGATATTATCATTTCTTTGTGGAGAAAGTTTCATGTATATAGAATCCAATAACCAATTTGACTAAAAAGGGATCCATGTTATTTAGATTGACTAATGTGAGGAATTTTTGAAGGACATAAAGTGAAGTCTAGTTAGTGAACCTATTATTACACTTCCATGTCATGGATAAGGCTTTTTAATTCATAGTGATGCATCAAAGAAGGTACTAGGATGTGTCCTCAAACATAAAAACATGAATATAGATTACGCATCAGGAAAATTGAAGGTCCATTATAAAAAATTACCCAACTTATGATTTTGTGTCAGCTTCAATTATTTTTTAATTAATGATTTGAATGCATTATATATACTAAGAAAGGTATTAAATATATAATTATCCAAAAAAAATATTTTCACTCAAAAATAGATAAAAATGTTCCAAAGAAGATGTTTGGAGTTTATTAATGATTTTTACATCTCAATACATAACCACCCTAGGGAAGAAAATAAGGTGGAAGTTACATTGAGTCAAAAGGATCATGATTGATTATATGTGATGGGGATCACAAAATATCTGATATGTATGGACCCAAAATGTATGCATATAAAAATGTTAAGATAAGGGGAGAAATAGTATATTTATTAAATGAGTTTTTACGCATCTATAATTGTAAATATTAAAGAGGTTCAAGAAGAAGATGCAAAGAAACAAAAGATGGTGAGAAATTTTCCTCTATTAAAAGTATATTTTGATTCAATAAAAAGTCTCAGAAACCATGTATGTGTACCTTTAGTACCAATTTCAAAGATAGGGTATTTGTATTAAGCTCAAATTTCTTCATTATCTATTCGTACTAGATTTACAATGATTTATAGATATATGAAAGAGTATTGTTGTTGGAATGGAATAAAGAGAAATATTATAGATATTTTTTCTTAGTGCTTGGTATATCAGCAGGTTCAGGGTGAGGGATATAAGTCTAAGAGAATAATATAACTATTACCAATACGAAAATGTAAATTGGATAACATCACTAAGGATTTTTTCATCAGACAATCCTAAACATCTAAATGAAATAATAGTCTATGGGTTATAGTAAATCTTTTTAAGGTTGTAACACCCTATGCTTTTATGGTATGTTTCCCTTTGAATAATTCCATAGCTTTCATTGTATGCAACTTTGAGATTCTAACACACCGAAACCAGTCAAACTAGCCATTGTGAATAGTAATACCCAATTTTTTTGAAATTTTATAAATTTTATATTTTAAAATGGTCTTCATTTTTGAATTCGTAATATCAAAATTAGCTTAGGTTGATTTTTTGGAATTTTTCTGAAAACATTCAATTTTTGATGAATAGTGAAAAACACTACGTTATTAGTTAAAACTGACTTTTTATTTAAATAATTATTTTTTTATTTAAATTTATTTTAGGTCAAAATAGATACATAATAGCTATATAAGTTAAATGTAATTCATTGGAGTCATTTTATAATATATTTAGATATATAAAACTTTTATTGAACTTTTTACCTTCTTTTACCCACATCCTAGGAGCATTTGCAAATTTGTATAAAACATAATTTTACCGCTTCTATGAGTTGAATTTAAAAAATCTAAGAGACCCAGTGATTATTAGTGAGTACAATGTGGTTCAATAAGATGAAATTAATTTTTGTTTAATAGTAACTTTTGACTTTTATTTACCACGGTTGAAAGTAAATAGGGCAATTAAGGGTAAAAATGATATCATAATTACCCTAACACATGTCCTAATTCTATTGGATAAGTATAATTAAACTAGAAAAACCTTAGGAATAAAATATGATACTCTTTGGTACACATAAATTAGATTAATACATTTATTATTAATTTAGTTAATGAATAGTTAAAAGAGTTAAATTCAAAGTTTAATAACAAAACCATTTTTTATATAGGGTTACACACAATATAAAAGGCCACTTCCCCTTATCTTAATTTCACGCCTCCAAAGCCTTTTGGATCGGCCAAACCCTGCCCAAATATCCTCTCACCTATCCTCCCTTCAACCTAGAGGCCTTACTTTGATCATAAATCCAACTGGAGGAGCCCTTTTGATCAAATCAATAGGAAGAACCCGAAGAAGAGGTAAATATTTCATCACATCTTTCAAGTTCATTTCTTCTTACACTTCCACTTTATTTATTGTTTCCATTCTAAGATAATAAATCTAGTATCATATATATACTGTGATGTTATTAAAATGGTACAACCATATTCATTATTCTATCAATCATATGAATGAAAAAGTCACCATATGTGCCTAAGTACGACATGCCGTCTCCACATCGTGGTGTAGTTTGTTATTCAAATACTTAATTATTAGGATAGGTATAATAATGAGTATAAATGATTTAAATAATAAATATTACATTTTAAATTATCTATATATATAATATCCCATCCAATTACATACGATTTCACCATCAATATAATGATATTGTCACTCGTGCGTACGTACGAATTACCATCTCAACCAATGCGATGAGATTCATTCCCTATCATAATAACTCAAGAATAAGTTTGATTTTATGGTTAAAAATAATGTATAGGAACTTAATATCATTTTGGATATGAATAAAATACATCCCATCTGTAACAAACATGGCTTATCTAACCGAGCATATGAAGGAAAACGAATCAGTTAACACACACAACGATGATACTACTAAAAGAGTATTAAAAATAATTATTATGGGATAATATATGATATTATATTTATTTATATAGTTTTTTTATAATTTCCTAATAATTATTTAACTATTATACAAGAGGTTAACACACCCTCGTCCAAGGAAAAGTACAAGGTAAGGGTTAATTTCATAATCTATTTATTATCTGAGGTTGTTTTTACGTAAGTATCTACTGGGAATTATTTATTGTCCATGTCCATGTTTCATAAAAGAGTTTTCAAAGGGATTATTTGTAAGGTAATTTTAACTAAAACATCATTTTAAATGTTTTAAAGATTTTATCTTCTAAACCTCTCTCATTAATGTCCTTGTTTTCAAAATGGTTTTAAGGATTTATTTAAATGGATATGAATGTTTTAAAATGTTAATTCCTTTCAAAAGTTTCAAAGTGGTATGAGACACTTTGATTTAAAATGTCTTTAAATGTCTTCCTTTATAAATTATGTGACTTTTAAATGATTTAAAAAAAAATAAAGAGATATTTATCTCAAATAGTTTTGATTTCATCTATGTCAACATCCTTTGATGGATTTTACACTTGTTTGAAGACGATTCATTATGATAAAAATATTCCATATTGTATTGAATGTTCTATGATATGTTTGACTGTGGATCTGTTATTTTTATACCATTTATGGTTTACGATTAAAGTATTAACATTTCATATTCTAGTTTTAATACTAATGTTTATGTTATGTTTCGACCTTTCATATGGGGAATGAATTGGACTTAGTAAGTGACAGGTGGAGCCCGCTATAGCTCCTCAATGCATCGTTAGGTCTCATGAGACAAAATTGAATCTTGGCACAAGGTTTTGAAAAAATATTTTTTGTAGTCTTCGCACATGGCTTTGACTATGTGGTTAAGAAATTTGGAATTATGTATTCCATCATTATGAAAGTGGCTATTGATATTGCATGTGATTATTAAAATAGTAGTATATCCATGTGAATAAGTAAATGGAATTATTTAATTTTATCTTTTCCATATTATGCTGAAGTTTTATTTTAAAAGGATTTTTTTCAGTCTTATACATTTTCTTAAATGTTTATGTTTATTTATGAAAGATTCTACTTTATTGTTATCCTTACTAAGAATCTGAGCTAATCCCTTTTTGTGTTTTTTTCCTAGTATGTGAAGAAGTATTTTATGGTTGACCTATAGGGATTGGATAAGGATATAAGTGTGTTTAAAAAGGGGATAAAATATTGTTGATGTTTTTATTTCATGATGCAATGTAAAAGTCATGAGTGTATCTAGTACTTCCAAGGCTAGTAAACTGATCAATATTTTTGGATTTGATCCCTTGTGATCATACCAATGTCATGTAATAATGCACTGACTCTAGGTAACATGGGTATGGGCATTGTAGTTGGTATTAGAGGATTTTTAGTACAAACCATGGAATCTAGATTTAGAGAAACATTGATTAGAGAACACTACCCTAAGATAGGCTTTGAGGAATAGTATAGAATAACTTCCTAGAATTTTGGTCCTGTAGAGATTTTGTGAGTTTTCCAAGCAATACATCCCTTCCTGGATACAAGATGCTAGAGGCGGCTCTGGCACAGATATACGTAGGGGTAAAACCCAAAAACACCTCTTTGAGATAGACTCGAATGAGAACTAGTGCCCGAAAACATGCCTTACTGCACTCTAGGTTAAGACACTACCAAGGGATATGCTTAGGATAATTCACATTTTCTTTACAAACCATTATGATGGATTTATGAGTATATAACTCCTCAAAGATTTTTTTTTATGATTATGTATTATATCGACAAAATGTTCAATTTATGTTAACTGTTTTACATGTTTGGAATTATTTATTGTGATTCATAAACTAATCTAGTGTATGTAATTGTTTAGAAATGATTCCTAGTGGAAGGAATGGAAACCAATTCAACCCACCTAATCCATGTAAGGATTTAACTCCAACTTAAGGTAATTATAGTGGAGTTAGTGATGCAACTAGTGCTGATCAGTTTATCATCATACTGGGAGAACTCACTCATGTTATGAATAATAACCTTACCCATATGGAGCACCCTGATCCACAATGCGGAGGATCAATGTTAAAATGATTCAAGAGTAAACAACCACCAACATTCAATGGGAGTACAAATACTTTAGTATCTGAGTAATGGATACATTCCTTAGAAAAAATATTTCATGCTTTGGGGAGTAGTGAAAGGGAAAAAGTTTTCATGGATGTTTATTGTCTCATAGGAGATGCAGATCAATGGTGGTCATTGATTCAATACACAAAGGAAGATGAGTAAGTATTAAACATGGAATAAGGGGAGTTTAAATGAGATCTTAATAGAAAAATATTTTCCTTGTGACCATCAAGTAGATATGGAAATACAATTTCTGAGTCTGAGGAAAAAGGAGGATGATAATTTCCCATAGTATGAGGCTAACTTTACAAGGTTATCAAGGAATACTGCAGATTATATATGTAACCCAAGTAGTAAGATTGATTGATTCTTTGATGGGTTAAAACCATTTCTCCCGCGAGAATTAGTATCACAATCTTTCTTATCATACAAATATATTGTATCATGTTCTATCAAGATAGAAAAAAATTATCTAAGTCTTATGACTTTAAAGTAAAGAAAGCGAAAAAGACATCTGATGAACACTCTAGAAATGGAAATAAGGAGAAGAAGGGACTTTTTGAATATCCATCCTGTGGTAAATGTGGGAAGAAACACCCTGGAACTTTCCTAAAGAGAATGGGAGTCTGTTACATGTGTGGTGAAATAGGCCGCCAAACTCGTGATTACAAGGGGAAGAAAGAGGATTTTAATGTAGAATGCTACCATTGTAGAGAAAAGAGGAATTATTCAAATGAATTTCCGAAGTTCCAAGGAAACATACCTCAAAAAAGGCCAAGGGAGCAAGTCCAAGCTTATGCGATCACTAATGCTGAGGTTGAAGCCCCGAAAGACATGGTGGCATGTAATTTAATGGTTTCCTCAAGTTTAACCAATGTTTTATTTGATTCAAGATCATCGAATTATTTCATATCTTCCAGGTTTTCTAAGAAAATTATATATTTTGAAATTGACTTAACAAGGGAGTTGTAAGTCAAAAATATTAAGGGAAGTATCATCGTAAAAATGTTTTGTGAATCAGTTCCCATTAAGGCATATAAATGTTCTTTATCTGCTAATCTCATCAGCATACCCATGATTGAATTTGATATAATCCTCAGAATGGATTGGCTTTCAGAACATGATGTGAAAATTTATTGTAAGAAGAAGAAGGTTACAATTTTCGATGATGATAATAAGTACATTATCTTTAGAGAAGAAACGTCACCACCTGATTATTATCTAGATCCACCCCTTATAGATCTACTAAATTCAATTATTGGGGAAGAGGATAATAAAATAACTATATGTGAGGAAATGAATGTTCTAATAGAGGACATACCTATTATGCATGAATATGTTGATATGTTTCCAGAAGATTTCCCTGTACATCCTCCAGAATGATAAATTGAGTTTACCATTGGTTTAATTCCTGGTTCAAGGCCCATATCAAAGACCCCTTATAGAATGACCACTGTGGAATTAGTGGAACTAAATAAATAACTAGAGGAATTGAGTTATAAGGGATTTATTCGCCCTAGTGTTTCTCCATGGGGATCCCCTATTCTTTTTGTTAAGAAAAAATATGGATCTATGAGGTTGTGAATTGACTACAGGAAGATAAATGTTATAACAATAATGAACTAGTATCCCCTACCTCACATTGATTATTTATTCGATCAACTTCATGGAGTTTGTAACAACCCAAGGTTTCATTAATGGAAAATCCCTCTTGATCCAGTGAAATGTCTCTTTATGAAAAATGTTTTTATAAGATGTCAATTTCTTTGGATTTGTGTTAAGAATTGTGACCGTTGTTACTATAGTCGTTGAACAGTGATCACTTGATTAGTATAAATATAAGGCTTTAACGAACCCAATTCTACTCGGACAAAGGAAGCAATGGCCTCATCCAGTAGAATTTCCCCATACGAAGCCCATTTGTCGGAGCTCGGAAAAGAGGTGGCATAGTTGGGATTCTCCCTTGACCAATCCCAAGTTGAGCTTCACTATGTCAAGCTCGAACGGGACCGTCTATAGGAAAAGTGGAAGTTGATTGAAATTACCACTCGAGAGATGTTATCCGAGTCACCCCAAGAGTCTGTCACCATCGCACACCTTACCCTTAGGTCTTATGCGGCTGTTTTAAGGGGTTATGTAACAAATAAGTAGTACTATGTTCATGTACATTATTTTTTTATATAATAATGAATATAATTTCTAGTCATTTTTGATAAATTGTAACTAGTTTTTAAAGTTCAAATGGTGTTTTTAGTTATTATTTAATTAAATATTCTATTTTATTAAATTAAGGGGTTTTTGAATTAAATAATATTTTATTAAAATATTACTATTAAAATTAAATTAATTTTTATTAAATATAAATGATCTTATAATTTTATGAATGCAATTAAAAGTTTTTATTAAGGTTTGAAAGCCATTTTTGTCAAAACCCGTGAATTTTCGATAAATGTCGGTTTTTATTTTAAAAGTGAAAATTAACATATTTAGAATTTTTTAGATAAAATAAATTTCATTTATAGAATCAGGACGTCTAAATTATCCAATGGTGAATTTTTCATAATTTTCTGAGACAGCCAAATTTTTGGGTAAAAATTAAATACCGTTTAAATATATAATGTGTTTTATGACATCATAATGACCCAATGTTGATGTAATAAAATACTATAATCCTTATGTTCGGCCAATATATGTTTTATCATTAAAATAAAGTGATTTTGGGTTTGTTTGATCTATTTTTCAAAGCATTAATGAACCCCTCAAAACTTATTCAAGACGTTGCCTTTTTAAATTATTTTCCATGGGAGTGTGACTCACCTCCACATAAGCAACCTTATTATTTTAAGAATTTTGGAATTGGGCCTTATAAAATATTTTTTTCCTATTCCATTTGTCAAAAATCATGGGCAAAAAGCATGGGTTGGTTTGTGGTTTGGATTAATTTAATGTAAGGGGACCCAAACCTAAATAATAAAGAATTCCCTCACCTTTCCTATATAAACCCACCCAAGCTCCCACTTCCTCCTCACAAAAATCCCTTGGATTTCGTCCAAACTCTGTCTTAATCTCTCTATAATCCTACCAAGGTGCCCCAAGATCCCAAGAAGCCTCCCACAAGCCTCTCTCTAGCCTTTGGAAGCACACATCCAAGTAAGGGTTTTTTTCTTCCTTTCTCATTTTTGTCAATTTTCTTTAAATTGTATTTCCCATTTAATTTCAATTATGAATATTGGGGTATAGTTTCGAACCTCCCCCATACTGACCTCTTATTTTTTGAATGATGGGAGACCCCTTTATCTCTCATTAAATGCCTCCCATGTACACCCATTACTATGCCGAAATTCCGAAAGGAACTTCTCTCTCTTCTTTTACATTCAAGCAATACTTTTGTATCATGAATCTAAATTCCATTACAATTGTTGGGAAATGTATCTATATGACCTCCTTACTATCCATTACATGTAAATATGATGAGGAACCCCTTTCTCTCTCATCAACCTTTTTTTATGAATTCTTTTGTCACGCCATTACGCTTCCGAAATCACACCGATTTTCTAAGCCATAGTCATTGTGTAGTGAATACCATGACCATTTCTCCATAAAGTGTATTCACCTTTATACACATTTACTTATTGATTGTAAAGTTTCATGTATGAATTCCACATTCCTTTATCATGGAATAAATGATTATGTTTAATGAATCCATGTTTTATGATCCATGTGGCACACTTATGCATGAAATGAAATGTTTAAGAAGGGTGCGCCCTTATAGCGCTCCAATGCACTGGGTAAAGTATAATATCATGATACGTCATGTGCAATGAGTGTTGAATCATGATAATTCAAGTGCAATGAGGGTTTTCTCATGCTTCATGTGCAATGATGGTTTACTCATGCTTTATGTGCAATGAGCCTTGGCTCATGCTAAATCCATGTTAAGTGATGTTACCACATTTTCATGTTATGATTATCATGCTTTATCATGACTTTATGTTCATGTTTCTTTTATGCTATATTGATATGCCTATTGTCTAACATGTATTTTACTCCTCATTTTATTCCATGTGTACTCCCTTACTGGGCTTTATAGCTCACCCTTTTCTTATGCATGTCCTCAGGTTATCCCATGCAATGCTAAGTACGAGGGAATGTAGTGGTCATGTAAAGGAAGTTTTCAATAAAGATGTTGTATTCATGTTTTATGTTTTTATGTAATGATCCTAAGCCCCAAAGACACTAAACCTCTCGATCTTATTTGTTGTATCAAGTGAAGTTTTATGTAATAAATCATGTTTAATTTATAATAAAAAGCAGGGTTGTAATAGTTGGTATCAGAGGATAGGTTTAGTTATTTTTGGGATTAGTAAACCCTAGTAAAACCTTAGATACAAGACTAAGTATAATAAAAACATCCCTATGTTTTGGTAAATACTAAGTATGTGGTTTATCAAATAAATACATCCATGTCTGGATACGAGTAGGTAGAGGTGGCTCTGGCACAGATGTATCCTAGGGGTAAAACCCGAAAACACCGCTTTGAGATAGACTCGAACGGGAACTGGTGCTCGAAAACGGGCCATGCTCCACTCTTGGTTACGACACTCCCAGGAGATATGTTTTGATAAATTCACAATCTTAGTATGTACCCTTATTAAGGGAAAAATGCCCTTAAGAATATATGTTAGAAAGTAGATCATGAAAATCCTAGATTGAATCCTATAGACTCATGAGTTAAAGAAATTAATGTTTATTTATAAGTCATCAAGTTTTGTATTTGGATTACCCTTTATGTGTTACCCCTAACTTTCCTTTTATTCCAGCCAATGTCCGGTAGTAGGAGGACTCGGGCTAACAATCGTTTTGAAGATCAGTGTGATGATTGTACTAATGAGAAGCCCAATCCAATGGGAGCAGGTATCACGAACTTTGTCACGCTTCTCTCTCAACTAACTCAAGTTTTTAATAGAATCACGGGTCAAGAGGAACATTCAACCCCCCCTAAGAAAGAACAAGTCACTATCGAGAGCTTCATGAGACAAAGGCCTCCTACTTTTAGTGGACTATCTGATCCCACGATCGCTGAAAAATGGACCAACTCCATTGAAAAGATATTCTCCATCCTCCAATGTTCTGAACAATAGAAGGTTCTCCTGGAGGCTTATCGTATGGAGGGTGAAGCTGATCAATGGTGGACATTGATCAAAAATACGAAGCCTGAGGAGGAGATTAAGGCTTTGGAATGGAAGGAATTCCGGAAGATGTTTTTCGATAAATATTTTCCCCGCACCCTCCGTCTTAAGATGGAAAGGGAATTCCATTCCCTTAAGAAAAAAGATGAATAATCTGTGGGAGCGTATGATGCAAAATTCACAAGGCTTGCACGATACGCTTCCGGCTTCGTCATTACCCCCGAATGCAAGGTTGACCGCTTCTTTGGTGGGATGAATCCTATCTTACGGAAAGCATTAGCGATCCGTGACTTCGACAACTATGAGGAAATTGTCCGATGTGCCCTCATGGTCGAAATAGAGATCATAGAATCACTGGGGTATCATGGGGACAAGAAGTGTAAGGTGGACTTCAATGCTGGTGGTCCGATGGATAAATCCAACGGCGCTAAGAAGTTCCAGCACCCCACTTGCCAAAAGTGTGGAAAGAAGCACCCTAGAAATTGCCTTAAGGGGACGAGAAAATTCTTCAGGTGTGGAAGAGAAGGGCACCTAGCTATTAACTGTCGCCAATAAGGACCCGCGGCTGTGAAAGTGGAGAGGAATGCACCGTTCGAACCTCAACGCGTTGTTCAATGCTACAAATGCAAAGAACCGGGTCATTTTGAAAATCAGTTCCCTAATCCAAGGGTTTTCAGAGGCAACCAATAACCTCCAAGATAGAAAGGAAGAGCTTTTTCCATCACTTCTGCCGAAGTGAACCCCGAAAACGAAGTGGTGACAGATACGCTAGTTATTCATTCAAGAATAGCGAATGTACTTTTTGATTCAGGTTCTATGCATTATTTTATATCTTGAATGTTTAGTATAATAATCCCAGCCCCACCACAAATCATGGAAGTAAAGATGTCGGTGAGTACGGGAAATGGGTCAATCATTGCATCCCATGAATATAAGTCCTCCCCTGTTATAATCTGGGGATTGAATTTCTTGGTGAACCTCATCATACTCCCTCTGGTGGAATTTGATGCAATTCTTGGCATGGATTCGCTTTCCTTATATAGAGCCAACATAAATTGTCGGGAGAGGGAAATCACACTCCATATGGAGAATTAGCCCCCCGATTATTTACAAGTGTCAGGAGGAAGATGGATCTCTTTTAGCTCCATCATCTCAAGCATGGATATTACTTCCCTATGAGCACGCGTATCTGGCTCAGATGATTGAGTCCAAAGAAGAAACCATCCTTGAATAAATGCCTATTGTGAGGGAATTCGTGGAAGAGTTTCCCAAGGAACTGCCTGGTCTTCCTCTTAGAAGAGATGTTGAGTTCTCAATTGAGCTTATACCTAGGGTATTACCAATATCCAAGACTCCATATTGAATGGCTGTTGTTGAGTTTGAAGATCTGAAGAAACAACTACATGAGAATATGTATAAAGGGTTTATACGGCCAAGTTCTTCACCATGGGGTGCACCAGTCCTCTTCATCAAGAAGAAGGATGGGTCAATGCGGCTCTGCATCGATTATCGTGAACTTAACAAAATCACGATAAAGAACAAGTATCCTATCCCAAGAATTTATGAATTGTTTGATCAACTGCGCGGAGCAGAATACTTCTCCAAGGTGGACTTGCGGTTGGGATATTATCAAGTAAGGGTGAAGAAGGAAGATGTCCCCAAGACTACTTGTCGTACAATATACGGGCACTATGAATTCATAATAATGCCTTTCGGACTCACCAATTCTCCAGAAATATTCATGGACTTGATGAATAGATTCTTTAGAGATTACCATGACAAATTTGTGGTAGTCTTTATAGATGATATTCTAATATACTCCAAAACCAAGGAGGATCATGAGGAGCATTTAAGAACTGTACTAGAGACTTTGAGAAAGAAGAAGCTCTATGCAATGTACAACAAGTGTGAGTTTTGGTTGAAGGAGGTCTCATTCTTGGGCCATATCATCATGAGCAATGGGATATCTGTGGATCCCTCCAAAAGAGATGCAATTGAGGGATGGCCGAGGCCAACATCGGTAACGAATATCCGTAGCTTCTTGGGGTTAGATGGATATTATCGACGATTTGTGAGGAATTTTTCACGATTTTCCAACCCTCTTACCAAGCTAACTCGAAAGGGAGTAAAGTTTTCTTAGAGTGATGAATGCGAAGAAAGCTTCAAGGAGTTGAAAAGGAGGATTATCACTACGCCCGTTCTCACTTTACCCACAAGTGGGGAACTTTTTGTGGTATTCAATAATGCTTCAAAGAAGGTCTTAGGTTGTGTGCTGATGAAGAATGATAAAGTGATATCCTATGCCTCAAGGTAGTTATAAATCCATGAGCGAAACTATCCAACGCATGATCTAGAGTTGGCGGCTATGATCTTTGCCTGGAAAATCTGTCAGCATTATCTCTATGGAGAGAAATGTGAGATATATACTGACCACAAGAGTCTTAAATATATATTCACAAATAAAGAGCTTAATATGAACCAGAGAAGATGGATATATCTCATCAAGGATTATGACTATTCAATACATTACCACCTTGGGAAAGCGAACAAGGTAGCGGATTCCCTAAGTAGAAAGGTTCCAGTGATTCTATCAATGATGCGAATTGAGAAGGATCCAATCTTCTTAGACTTGATGAAGATGTATGTGGGAATCATAAAGAAGGGAAAATCATCAATCCTTTCACAAATGATTGCTCAACCATCTCTTTTGGAAAGGAAAAAGGATGCTCAAAAGTATGATGTGGGAATTCAAGAAAAAGTGGAAGCTATCAAAAAGGGAAAATCCTCGGAGTTTAATGTTAATGAAGAAGGAATTGTGCGGTTTGGGAAAATACTATGTGTTCCATTAAGTCCGGAGCTGAAGAAGGAACTTTTGGATGATGAACATAGTTCAAATTTCTCTATTCACCCAGGGAGCACAAAGATGTATCGAGATCTCCGAGAAAACTTTTGGTGGGATAATATGAAGAAGGATATCGCTGAATATACATCAAAGTTCCTAGGGTGTCAGCAAGTGAAGGCAGAGAGGCAGAAGTCTAAGGGGTTGATGTAACCATTGCCCATACCATAACGAAAATGGGAGAACATCACTATGGACATTGTCACCGGACTTCCGAGGACAACCAAAGGCAACAATGCAATCTGGGTTGTTGTGGATTGTCTTACAAAGACTGCACACTTCATTGCTATTCGGGAGGATTTCTCATTGGATCAACTGGAAAAGATATATATTAGGGAAGTGGTAAGGTTACATGGAGTACCACTATCTATTATGTCTGACCGAGATCCAAGATTCACCTCTAAGTTTTGGAAGAGTCTTCAATATGCTCTAAATACTGAACTGAACTTTAGGACGACCTATCATCCTCAAACTGATGGCTAATCCGAGCGGACTATCCAAACACTTGAGGATATGTTGAGAGCATGCTCAATGGACATTAAAGGAGGATGGGATCAACATCTTCCTCTGGTTGAGTTCTCTTATAATAATAGTTTCCACTCGAGCATCCAAATGGCACCATATGAAGCTCTTTATGGGAAAAGGTGCAGAACACCGGCATGTTGGGATGAGGTCGGTGAACATAAGCTACTTGGACGAGAAATGGTCGAAGAAATGGTGGAGAAGGTAAAAACCATTCAGTAGCATATCATGGCAGCCCAGAGTCGATAGAAGAGTTATGCAGATAATTGTCGACGAGACCTTCAGTTTAATGTTGGGGACATGGTGTTTTTACACATATCTATATGGAAGAAGGTCATGAGTTTTAGAAATAAAGGGAAGTTAAGTCCAAGGTACATCGGCCCCTTCGAGATTCTTGATCGTGTTGGGGCTGTGGCCTATCGACTAGCACTTCCTCCTAACATGGCCAAAGTGCATGATGTCTTTCATGTATCCCACTTAAGGAAGTACATACCAGACCCTTCACATGTACTCTCTTCTGAGGTGGTACAATTAGAAGATGATCTTTCTTATGAGGAGAAACCAGTGAAGATCTTTGATCATAGAGAAAAAGTTCTATGAAATAAGACAATGCCCCTCGTCAAGGTGTTTTGGTAAAAACACAAGTTTGAAGAAGCGACTTGAGAATTAGAGGATATGATGATGCTGAGTTACCCACATTTGTTTTAGTGTGGGAAAAGGAAAATTTCAAGGGTGAAATTTCTTAATGGGGGGATATTGTAACGACCCAAGGCTTCATTAATGGAAAATCCATCTTGATCCAGTTAAATGTCTCTTTATGAAAAATGTTTTTATAAGATGTCAATTTCTTTGGTTTTATGTTAAGAATTGTGACCGTTGTTAATATATCCATTGAATAGTGATCACTTGATTAGTATAAATAATAGGCTTTAACGAACCCAATTCTACTCAGACAAAGGAAGCGATGGACTCATCCAGTAGAATTGCCCCATACGAAGCCCATTTGTCGGAGCTCAGAAAAGAGGTGGCATCCTTGGGATTCACCCTTGACCAAGCCCAAGATGAGCTTCACTATGTCAAGCTCGAACGGGACCGTGTACGGGAAAAGTGTAAGTTGATTGAAATTACCACTTGAGCGATGTTATCCGAGTCACCCCAAGAGTCTATCACCATCGCACACCTTACCCTTAGGTCTTATGCGGCTATTTTAAGGGGTTATATAAAAAATAATTAGTACTATGTTCATGTACATTATTTTTTTATATAATAATGGATATAATTTCTAGTCATTTTTGATAAATTGTAACTAGTTTTTAAAGTAAAAATGATGTTTTTAGTTATTATTTAATTAAGAATTATATTTTATTAAATTAATGGATTTTTGAATTAAATAATATTTTAATAAAATATTATTATTAATATTAAATTAATTTTTATTAAGTATAAATGATCTTATAATTTTATGAATGCAATTAAAATTTTTTATTAATGTTTGAAATCCATTTTTGTCAAAACCCGTGAATTTTTGATAAATGTCGGTTTTTATTTTTAAAGTAAAAATTAACATATTTTAATTTTTTTAGATAAAATAAATATCATTTCTGGAATCAGGATGTCGAAATTATCCAACGGTGAATTTTTCATAATTTTCTAAGACAGTCAAAATTTTGGGTAAAAATTAAATACCGTTTAAATATATAATGTGTTTTATGACATCATAATGACCCAATGGTGATGTAATAAAATACTATAATCCATATGTTCGGCCAATATATGTTTTATCATTAAAATAAAGTGATTTTGGGTTTGTTTGACTTATTTTTCAAAGCATTAATGAACCCCTCAAGACTTATTCAACACTTTGCCTTTTTAAATTATTTTCCATGGGAGTGTGACTCACCTCCACATAAGCAACCTTATTATTTTAAGAAGTTCGGACTTGGGCCTTATAAAATATTTTTTTCCTATTCCCTTTTTCAAAAACCATGGGCAAAAACCATGGGATTCTTTGTGGTTTGGATTAATTTAATGTAAGGAGACCCAAACCTAAATAATAAAGAATTCCCTCACCTTTCCTATATAAACCCTTCCAAGCTCCCACTTCCTCCTCACTAAAATCCCTTGGATTTCGTCCAAACTCTACCCTACTCTCTCTAGAATCCTCCCAAGGTGCCCCAAGCTCCCAAGAAGCCTCTCACAAGCCTCTCTCTAGCCTTTGGAAGCACACATCCAAGTAAGGGTTTTTTTCTTCCTTTCTCATTTTTTTCAATTTTCTTTAAATTGTATTTCCCTTTTAATTTAAATTATGAATGTTGGGGTATGGTTTCTAACCTCCCCCATACTTCCCTCTTATTGTTTGAATGATGGGAGACCCCTTTCCCTCTCATTAAATTCCTCCCATGTACACCCATTACTATGCTGAAATTCCGAAAGGAACTTCTCTCCCTTCTTTTACATTCAAGCAATACTTTTGTATCATGAATATAAATTCCATTAAAATTGTTGGGACATGTATCTATATGACCTACTTACTTTCCATTACATTTAAATATGAGGAGTAACCCCTTTCTCTCTCATAAAACTTTTTTATGAATTCTTATGTCACGCCGTTACGCTGCCGAAATTGCACCGATTTTCTAAGCCAATGTCATTATGTAGTGAATACCATGCCCATTTCTCCATCAAGGGTATTCAACTTTATTCACATTTACTTATTGATTGTAAAGTTTCATGTATGAATTCCACATTCCTTTATCGTGGAATAAATGATTATGTTTTATGAATCCATGTTTTATGATCCATGTGGCACACTTATGCATGAAATGAAATGTTTAAGAAGGGTGCGCCCTTATAGCGCTCCAATGCATTGGGTAAAGTATAATATCATGATACATCATGTGAAATGAGTTTTGACTCATGATAATTCAAGTGAAACAAGGGTTTAATCGTGCTTCATGTGCAATGAGGGTTTACTCATGCTTTATCTGCAATGAGCCTTAGCTCATGCTAAATCCATGTTAAGTGATGTTGCCACATTTCCATGTTATGATTATCATGCTTTATCATGCCTTTATGTTCATGTTTCTTTTATGCTATATTGATATGCCTATTGTCTAACATGTATTGTACTCCTCATTTTATTCCATGTGTACTCCCTTACTGGTCTTTATAGCTCACCCTTTTTTTATGCATGTCCTCAGGTCATCCCATGCAATGCTAAGTACGAGGGAATGTAGTGGTCATATAAAGGAAGTTTTCAATAAATATTTTGTATTTCATGTTTTATGTTTTTATGTAATGATACTAATCCCCAAAGACACTAAACCTCTTGATCTTTTTTGATTTATCAAGTGATGTTTTATGTAATAAATCATTTTTAAGTTGTAATAAAAAGCAGGGTTGTCATAGAGTTCAATATTTTTCAAAGATTGACATTCAATTTGGATATCACCACCTGTGTGTGAAGAAGGAAGACATTCCGAAAACCATACTTTGAACAAGGTATGGGCATTACGAGTTTATGTTAATGCCTTTTTGATTGACTAATGCACTATATATCTTTATGGATCCAATGAATAGAGTTTTCATGGAATATCTTGATGACTTTGTAGTGGTATTTATTGATGATATATTGGTATTCTCTAAAATCTATAAAGATCATGAAAATCACCTGTGCATTATTCTAAAGACTCTTATAAGAAATGAATTATATGAAAAGTTCAGCAAGTGTGAAATTTGGCTTTAGGAGATTTCGTTTCTTGGACATATTGTCTTTAAGTATGGAATCTATGTGAATCCTTAAAAGACCACGGAAATCCAAGAATGGCCAGCACCAATGAGTATAACTAAGGTACACAATTTTATTGGTTTAGCATGTTATTATCGACATTTTTTCTAGAAGTTTTCCTAACTGGAAAACCCATTAACCAAGAATACACCTATCGATTGTTTCTGATCATGATCCACGTTTTACATTAAGATTCTGGAAAAGTCTTCAGATGGCCCGAGATACTAAACTTCTATTGAGAACTGCCTACCACCCTCAAACTGATGGAGAATCAGAACAGACTATTCAAACCATAAAAGACATGTTGAGATCTTGCTCACTTGACTTTCAAGGTATGTGGGATCAATATTTACCTATGGTAGAATTTTCCTACAAAAATTGCTTCCATTCAAGTATTAATATGGCACCATATAAAGCATTATCGGGAAAGAGATGCCTCACACCAATGTTTTGGGATGATTTTGGTGAAAGAAAACTCATAGGGCCAGAACTTATTGAGGAAACAATGGAAAAAGTAAATATTATCCAAACCCACATAAAAGAAGCTCAAAGTAGGGAAAAGAGCTATGCCGATAATCGAAGGAAGGATTTGGAATTTTAGGTAGGAGATCATGTTTTCTTGAAGCTATATCCATGGAAGGGTGTTATACATTTCGGTATGAAGGGTAAATTATGTCCCAGGTACATCGGACCATTCGGAATTCATGAACAAAATAGAGTTGTAGCTTATCATTTTGCAATACCTCCAAGTCTCTCAAAAGTTCATGATGTGTTCCACGTATCACTGTTGAGAAAATACATGCTTGACCCAACGCATGTACTCACCTATGAAAAAATTGAACTGGAACCTGATCTGTCTTATTGTGAAGATCCTATAAAAATTCTTGATACAAGAGAACAAGTGCTGAGAAACCAAACAACTCGTCTGGTAAAAGTTTTATAGAGAAACCATAAGATGGAAGAGGTAATGTGGGAACCAGATGAACATATGATGAAGAACCACACAAATATTTTTGTGTGGTAGTATTATAGAAAATAAAAGGACAAGATTCTTTGAATGAGGGAATAATGTAACACCCCAAGCTTCCACGATACATTTCCCTTTCAATAATGCAATGGATTTCATTGTACGCAACTTCGAGATTCGAACACACCACGACCAATCAAACTAGCTATTATGAATAGTAATACACACTTTTTGAAATTTTATAAATTTTATTTTTCAAAATGGAATTCATTTTTGAATTCAGAATATCAAAATTAGCTTAGGGCGAATTTCTGGTATTTTTCTAAAAACTTTTAATTTTTGATGAATTGTGAAAAACACTACGTTATTGGTTAAAACGACTTTTTATTTAAAGAATTATTTATTTTATTTAAATTTATTTTAGGTAAAAATAGATACATAATACCTATATAAGTTAAATGTAATTAATTGGAGTAATTTTATAATAATTTTAGATATATAAAAATTTTATTTAACTTTTTACCATCTTTTACCCACCTCCTAGGGATATTTGAAAATTTTCATAAAACTTAATTTTTCAGATTCTATGAATTGAATTTCAAAAATCAGAGACACATGGTTAATATCAATAATTAAATGTGGTTAAATAAGATGAAAATAATTTTTGTTGAATAGTAACTTTTGACTTTTATATACCACGGTTAAAAGTAAATAGAGTAATTAAGGGTAAAAATGATATCATAATTACCCTAACACATATCCTAATTATATTGGATAAGTATAATTCAACCAAAAACAAACTTAAGAATAAAATATTATAATCATTGGTCCACTTGGATTAGATTAGGACAATTATTATTATTTTATTTAAAGAAAAGTTAAAAGAGTTAAATTCATTGTTTAATAACTAAACCATTTTTAATATAGGGTCACACAGAATATAAAAGGCCACTTCAAATTATCTTAATATCACACCTCCAAATAATTTTCACTTAGACAAAACCTACCCAAATATCCTCTTAACTATCCTCTATTAAACCTAAAGGCCTTACTTTGATTAGAAAACCAACCTAAGGTTCCCTTTTCATCAAATCAAAAGGAAGAAACAGAAAAAGAGGAAAATATTTCATCACCTCTTTAAAGTTATTTTCTTCTTCCAATTCCTGTTTCTTTGTTGTTTCCATTTTAAAATAATAACTCTATTATATTCTATATACAGTGATGTTATTAAAATTTTATAACCATATTTATTATTCTATCCATCATATGAATGACAAAGTCACCATACGTGCGTACGTACAACTTACCGTCTCCACGTTGTGGTATAGTTTGTTATTCAAACACTTCATTATTTGGATGGGTATAATAATGAGAGTAAATTATTTAAATAATAAAGATAACATGTTAATGACTCTGTATATATGATATACCATTCAATTACGTATGATTTCACCATCAATATAATGATATTGTCGTTCATGCGTATGTACAGATTACCGTCTCCACGAATGCGATGATATTCATTTACCATCATAATAATTTTAGAATAATGTTAATTTTATGATTAAAATTAATGTCTATGAACTTAATATCATTCTAGATATGAATAAAATACATCCTATCCATAACATTCATGGCTTATGTAACTAAGAATATAAAAGAAAACAGATCTGTTAACACCCGAAATGATGATACCAGTAAAATATTATTAACAATGAAATATTAGAAAATCATATATGATATCATATTTATGTATATAATTATTTTATAATTTAATTTCAATGATTTTACTATTATACAGAAGGTTTACGTACCCTCGACCAAGGAAAAGTACAAGGTAAGGGTTAATTTCACAACCTGTTTATTATCTGAGGTTGTTTTTACGTAAGTATCTACTGGGAACTATTTATTATCCATGTCCATGTTTCATAAAAGAGTTTTAAAAGGGATTATTTTTAAGGGAATTTTTACTAAAACATCATTTTAAATGTTTTAAATATTTTTTCTTCTAATTTTTTCTCATTAATGTCCATGTTTTTAAAATAGTTTTAAGGATTTATTTAAATGGACATGAATGATTAAAAATGATAATTCTTTTCAAAATTTTCAACGTGGTATGGGAAAATATGATTCAATATGTCTTTAAATGTCTTCCTTTATAAATTATGTGACTTCTAAATTATTTCAAAAAAATAAAGAGATATTTCTCTCAAATAGTTTGGATTTCATCTATGTCATCATACCTTGATGGATTTTACACTTTTTTAAAGTGGATTCATTATGATAAAAATCTTTCATATTGTATTTAAGTTTTTTTGATATGTTTGAATATGGATGTGTTATTTTTATACCATTCATGGTTTGTGGTTAAAGTATTAACATTTTGTATGATAGTTTTAATACAAATGTTTATGTTATGTTTCAACTTTTCATTTGAGGAATGCATTGGACTTAGTAAGTGATGGGTGGAGCCCACTTTAGCTCCACAATACATTGGTAGGTATCATGACACAAACTAGTGTCTTGGTGCAAGGCCTTGAAAAAAGTCTTATTTATAGTCTTGGTACAAGTCCTTGACTATGTGGTTATAAATTCGGGCATTATGCTTTCTATCATTATGAAAGTGGATATTGATATTTCATGTGATTATTCAACTAGTAGAATATTCCTGTGAATAAGTAAATGGAATTATTTGATTTTATCTTTTCCATATTATGATAAAGTTTAAGTTTAAATGGCTTTTGTTTTAGTCTTACACATTGCCTTAAATATTTATGCTTATTTATGAAATTTTCATCCATATTGTTATGCTTAATGAGCATCTTAGCTCATCCATTTTTATGTTTTCTTTTTCCCAGGATTTGAAGAAGTATTTTATTGTTGAACTGCAGTTATAGGCTAAGGATATAAATTTTTTTCAATGGGGACAAAATGTTGTTGATGTTTTTATTTCATGATGTAATGTAAAACTTATGAATGTATCTAGTACTTACAAGTCTACTAAACTGATCTGTCTTTCAGGATTTGATCCCTTGTGATCATGCTAATGTTATGTAATAATGCACCGAATCTTGGTAACTAGTGTCGGGGCATTACAGAGGTAGACCAATTTATTTAAATTAGAGAATATTTATCTCTCGATCAACTTACTTGTTTGTACATTAAATAAGTGGTAAGATTACATGGTGTACCACTATCAACTATATCTAAATGGGATATAAGGTATATCTTTATGTTTTTAAGAATTATTTGGTAGAATCTACATACAAAGTTATGTTTCACCACTAATTTATTTGATTATAAGAGATAAAAATGGCTACAATAGGGGGGGGGGGGTGAATTTTATTTTAAAATATTAAACTATGAAAAAAAATCATCTTCAATAAAAAATGACCGAACTTAGACTTTTTTATGTTTAGAGTAATAAAATTTTATTCAAATATTTTTCTATGATATGAATTGTAATGAGTGTCATAGAAAACCAATAAAAATGGTTATTAAAAAGATAATTATATAACTAACATTATAATGAAATTACACAACTAAAATTAATACTTTTATAAACAAAAAACACAAAATTTTATAATAGAAAGAATTAAATAAAATATTTAATTAAATAATTTACTCTTTAACCTTAAGAGTAATCGAAGTTAGAATACTATATTAAGATTTATATAGTTTTAGTACATACTATAATGGTTTATATTTTCTTACTAAGAAATCACTCAATCAGATAGATCAGTATCAACACTATATTTTGATCCCATAGAATCCCTCAATCTAATAGATTTGTATTAGCAATATCTTTCCTGAACAAGAAATCTCTTAAATTTTTGGATCAGTGTATCTATATTATTAGCCATAGAATCCATTGATATGATGGATCAGATTTACCAAATTCCTATATTCAGAAGCCATCAATTAGTATCATAATAAGACAAAGAGAATAAAATAGAAAATTTTTATAAGGTAATTAAAACCCTCACAAGGATTCCTTAGAACTTCAAATCTCAAAAATATCATAAATCTTAAGAATGATATGTTCATGTACAATGATATTTATATGGCATTAGTTGAAAATTTCATTATATCTAAACCCTTCAAATGACCTCATATTTATAGAAAATTATACAACGTTCATATTTTAGATTTGGTTGCAATGGCCCCATTAATATTTCTCTTTTAAAGCCCATAAAAATATGGATCTTTATCTTGATAGCTAATAATGACCTGTACTTCATTTGTCCATCATTATTTTATTTAAAACCATTATAATTCCATTTCCTATTCCTTCTAATAGATATAATTATAATGATTGTAAGTATAAAATTTAGATAGTTCAATGGACTATATTATTGTTTTTAAATATAATAAACTGAAAAAAGGTTCATCTAATTTATTGGTACCAATTTTAGAATGATGGTTTTGGATTTTTTTTTCACTATGATACATGGGACATTATTCTAACCACTGGTCTAAACAATAATTGGTCTGATATAACGAACCATACATTAAATACAATGATATTACTTGAAAGTTGAAGAATATTCATTACAAAATATAATAAATCCATGAAAGGGCCATATAGGTATAATGTCATTAGAAACTAAGAAATATAAATAATTGGTTCATAATATATCTTCTTTATCTCCCACTTATTTCATCATAACTAGACCCTTTTTTAATTATCATATTTAATACCCTTCTTCATGACCTAAGGAGATAAATTTTAAAGGGTGTGCTTAAAAGATCAGTAAGGGTAAATAAGGGAGATATCAATAATATCATAATCATAAGACATAAGAACATAACATTTGAAAATCATATCCTACATATGAAAGATCGAGTTATCATGCCATGGGATAAATCATGAATGTTCATAAGAGTCAATGAACATAATAACAAAAGTCATAACATAAGACATGAAGTGTTGTGGAAAAAATATAGTCATATTAAATAATTTCAATTAGTCAAAGCTCATTTTCAAGGCCATCATAGTGGACAAAGTCCATTACTAAACCGAGTTCACTCATAGTTTTAGCCCTATATTAGAGAACCAAGATCATTTCCCATACCATCCATGTATGTATCATCAGATATAAATCTTTTCCTAATGCATTGGAGTGAGATATAGGTCCCAAACATCTCATAATTAATTCATTATTATGTGTTCTCGAAAAACATAAATCATTCATCATAACCCAAGGAAAAAAATGGATTTCTTTAAACATCATTCCACCATAACATAATCCATGTAAAAAATGCATTTCATAAATAATATTCCATCGTAAACAAAATAAAATCATAAGAAAAATAATGATATTATACTTAAAACATAACCCTATTAAATAATTATATCTTCGATGGAATTTTTTTTTGATATAGCACTTGAAATTAATTCTCGAGGAAGATATCATTTCTTCTTTAAAAATGTTTTTTCTCAAATTTCTGAACAATTTTAAAAGAAAAGAATTTATTTGAAAATAAAATTGAAATCATGTAGAGTAAGCTCCCTAAAAATCAGACGTTATAAATATGTAACAATCCATTCATGTCATATAAGTTAAAAAATATTCTCTTTGTATATTTTCCAGAAAAGTCAAAAAACACCTCGTATCGAATAAAGAAAAAAGATTCCATTCACACCGTTTAATAAAAATTCACTAATAGGAAAAATTGATTTTTTTAGAAAAATATAAAAAATATTAAATATTTAGGAAACATGAAAGTAGATGATAATATACCCCAGTAAATACTTTTTTTATAAACAATCTTAGATAATAATGAGATTATGAAATTATCCCTTACCCTTTAGATCCAATTTCTTTTGTATGTATCCAAACCTCCTATAAAAAGATTTAAATAATGTCATTGAATTATTTCAGAATCAAAATTATTTTTATGACATCATATATGATCATATCATGATTTGTTTTTTAATAACATTTCATTATTACTTGTTATTCAGGTATTAACTGCTTCATTTTCTTATGCACGTTGTTTTGAATAAGTTCCAATTCTACTTCATATGTCATAGTTATATCATTATAAAATGATATTAAAATTATATATATAATATTTATTCATTCTATACATT
This sequence comes from Viscum album, assembly GCA_963277665.1. NCBI lineage: Eukaryota > Viridiplantae > Streptophyta > Magnoliopsida > Santalales > Viscaceae > Viscum > Viscum album. The sequence goes on from OY728142.1 coordinate 898,302,275, forward strand.
TACATAATCATGCTTTAATGAAGATCATGCATAATTAATTGCATCACATCTTGAATATGGTAGGATGTTCATACACACATGCAACAATATTATTCCCAAAATTGTTGAATAGTATTTAATTGAGTGGGTTACAATATTTAAGAATAAATATAATGTTATAAAAATAATATATATTTATTAATTCCTTCATTATACCCATCCATGTATGGTGGTTGTGAAAAATAGATTACACCACAGCGGGGAGATCATAAACCGTACATATGCACGCACAATGATTTCATTATTCATAGGATGAATTGAAAGTGGAAAATTTTTATTCCATAATCACAATAACATCTTAGTATATAAGTGATACTGGATTTATTACTTTATAATGAAACAACTCATCAATAATAAGGAGAATAAGAAATACTTTTGGAAGAATCAGTAGAGGAGATTAACTCTTCTTCAACATTCGTTCTCAAAATCCCCTCTTAGATCGCTAGAGTTGGTATTTGAAGAAGACCAGAACCTATAGAATTTAACTAAGAAAGTTTATAATGGAAAATGTCAGGGTATGGATAAGCATTAAGGCACACAGTGAAGTGAATTGGTGACAGAGGTGGTTCCCTTTTATAATTGTGGTGAGGGGCACTTTTGGAATCTCCAAAAAAAATTAATTTATAATAAAATAAAACCCCTTAAAAAAACCTAAAAAATGTTATAATTTCAAGTATGTTATAAGATATACTTATAATATCATCAACTAATAGATTTTACACATGTTTTTTTGTCAATTTAAAACTTATCATTTGAATTAATATTTAGTTATTCTATTTAATTGTTAACTAGGGTAAAAAATATGTCAATATTAAAAGGGTACAATATTTACTTATTTGAGGCCAATTAGACCCTAAAAAAATACCTTAGAACATTTTAAAAATTATAATAATTATTATGTATTTTTTTTTAATTTTTTTTATATTTATAAATACTTTAATGATTCATTATTTTGACAAATAATCCATGGTGTCAATTTTGACACTATTCAATTCATTGATTTTTAAAAATATTAAGATAATAAGTGAAATTATAAAAAACTATTTTATTATATTGATAATAGGTCAAGGTCATATATAAAATTCGTTATATATATTAATTATCCCAAATTATATTTATTTTAATATTTTAAATTACATTTATTTGTTATCTCTATTAATAAAAAAATTATAACATCATTTTTTTGGTAATTATTTAATATATTTATTTGTAGAATAAAATTTAGATATAAAATATTATTATGAAGATAAATATAAAATATTTAAAAATAATAGATTTATTATAATTTATCTTTTTGATAATCTAATATTTAAAATGTTATAATTACTAAATTAAGAATGTGGAAACTTTAACATCACTTTAAATAAAATAATATAAGTGGCACAAAATCTTCTATAAAAATCTAAATGGTCACTAACTCATCCATTAAATGGTTATGATCATAATATAATAAACCAATAATATTTGGTCAAGTATTTTGTTACTTTTTATGGTTATTAGTATTTTAATAAAATTTTTTTTATTGATTTCTCATCAATTAATTAATTTTTACATCATCTATGTATAATTATTTATGGTAATTATTTATTTCTTAAAACAAAAACACAAATTACCTTGATAAATAAAAACATTTTATCTTAAAAATTAGTATTTATATACTAATTTATTTTCTATATAACCTTATATAAAAATGATATAGTTTTTATATTTTGAGGAAGACATATTTAATTTTTCTTTAAATAAAATAAATAAAATACTTGAATCTCATCCAAGTTGCTTCCAAAAAACACCATTTAAACCCATGGATTATTTAGTTATAAAAACACTCATCAAATGTTATTAAGGCAAGTGTTAGGGTTATTTTATAATAGTATTATTACTCTTAATTAGCTGATTTACCCTGTTACTTTATTAATAAAAATTACCAAAGATACATTTCTTAATGCCCAAAAATTAAATAAATCTATTTACATAATTTGGATATAATGATTACAAATATGGAATTAATTTTTTAAAATTCGTTACAATGATGTTTTAGTAATTAATTTTAAATTATTCCCATTTTCAGAAATAAAGAACGTGTTTTAAAAGTTAAAACGTTGCAAAAGATTGAAATGTTTTTAAATCTGAATTCAAAGTAAAATTAAGGCTAATGACATAAATAATATTGAATGATCAAACTATATTATATTTATACTTTAAAATATTAAATATTATAATTTAACAATATAAATTATTTTGATGAAAAAAGTTTTTTTCAATTAAAATTTAGTGTATCTTTATTATTCATCAAAATTTGAAAGTTATCATAATTTTTTAAAAAATTCATCAATTTTTTTTTAATTTCCTGATTCCAAAGAAAATTTTTATTTTTTCATATTAAAATTATTAATGTGTCAAACATCTTATTTTGAAAGGGCTTGTCCATTAAAAGGAGGAAAATTACCCTATTAAAAAATAGAGGTTTTTATACATCAAATACGGTTTATTCATAACCTATGACCAAAATATCTGTTGGATGAATATAATTTTTTTATTAAGTATACAAAATATATATTTCATTAATTTCATTCACTAATAGTAATTCACTCAATTTACTAATACAAAAATAAAAATATATAATTGATTTATATTTTTAATAAATAATTGGTAGTGAATGACTTCACCATACATTTTAGTAAGTTAGTTTTATTTATTATAGATAACCTAACCGATTGGTTAAAATGATAATTTTATACTAAGAGAATCTTGTAGTTTATTTAAACTCACGATTACGTGCGATGCAAGTTATTAAAGAATTAAATTTTTTTAGAGAAAATATTTCATAATAATATCCCAGTGTTACTTTCTAATTTCCTTAATGTGAATTTCACCCTCTAAATTTCTCACTTGGATAAAACAATATATGGATATATCTCACTCATCATATCCTCAAGTTCCCACATAGGTTCCTCAATTTGGTGGTTCTTCAAAAAAACATTAACCAAGCGAGTGATCTTTTTCACATAACTTTTTCTCTATGATGTAGAATCTCTATCAGTTATTCTTAGTAAGAAAGATCTTGTTCTAGCGGTATGACTTCTAAATTTAGTAAATGTGAAGTATCAGGTATGTACCTTCTCATGAGAGATTCCTGTAACAAATCATGAACTTGAGAGAGATTTTGTGGAAGTTACAATTTGTAAGAATCCTTCCCAACCCGATCCATAATTTCAAAAGGACTAATATACCTAGGGATCAACTTGCTATTCTTTCTAAATCACATTACTATATTACAGGGAGATATTTGTAGAAAAAACATGTCACCAACTTCAAACTCTAGGTCTTTTCTTCATTTTCAGCATAATGTTTTTTAACTCTGAGCTGGTCTTATGTGTTGTTGAGTATATATGACCTTTTTTTCCATTTAATCAACAAGATAATGTCCTAATAGATTTATCTCCCCAAATTCATCCAAAAAAGTTGGAGTACTGAAATTTTTTTCATATAGGGACTCATAATTAGCCATATTAATACTTGAGTGAAATCTATTGTTTTAAGAAAATTCTACCAAAGGTAGGTGTTGATCCCCATAAACTTTGAAATCCATAGAAAAAGATCTTGACAAGTCTACTAGTTTTTTAATTTTTCTCTCAGACTGACCATATGTCTGGGGATGATAAGTGGTGTTGGAATTTAACACTGTATCCAAATCCTTTTAAATAATTTTCTAGAAGTTCAAGGTAAGCCTTGGATCCTGATCAGATATATCAGAATTTGGTACTCCATGAAATCTTACCCCTTCCTTTACATATGTCTTGGAAATCTTATCAAGAATGAAATCCTATATAATAGAAATAAAGTGTTATGACTTCATAAGGATATCAAATATATCCTATATAGCATTATGGCCATTAAATGTATTTATAATTCTGATGACAAAGTCCATAGTTATTTTTTACCTTTAATATTTTAGTATGGGTCATGGTTGTATCATAGCCTTATAATTTTTCTCTAAGACTTAACTTTCCGACAAACCAATCACCAGGAGAAATATTCAGAAATATTTATTTTCATACCATCCCACCAGAAATACTCTTTTAGGTCACTATAAATCTTTGTTATTCCATGGTGAATAGAGAATGAAGAACTATGAGCCCCATCCAATAGCTCCTTTAATTAAAGTATAAGAGGAATACAAACTCAGTTCTTGAACCTTATTATTCCTGTGAAATAAATACAAGTTTATTATAAATATTTTAAATTATAATATTATTATATATAATAACATATATTGTTTTTTTGACCTTATATTACCTTTTTTTAATGATCCTATGTTAAGGTTTCACTTTGGGTAATATTCATCTTGTTCGTCACATGTGTCTTAAATTGTTAAATCTTTGTCATTATACATATATAATGATTCCAGCAGGTAAACCATGATATAAATATCAGTTATATATAGGAAATTTGTATTATAATAATCTATAGAATATAGGAGTATGAAATGAAATACACCATCCATGGAGATGGTAAGCTGTACGTACACATGAACTTTGTTTCCATTTTTATTGTCGTATTGAATGAAAGTATATAAATGACATATGGGTATATATATAATTATTAAATTAGAATTAATCTATTATATATATCTTATAATTTCATTAAACCCATCCTTAATACATTCCATGTGTTGTGTGAATGAATCACATCGCTTTGAGGGGGCGGTAGTCCACACTTACTCAAATGAGATTTTCATATTAATGCCAAATGGTAAGTAAAGAGATGTATGTTGTAAGATGAATAAATAATATTAAATACATACTGAATACAATATATGACATATATAAAAAGAGTTTTCATTATTATTTCCCACATGATTTGTTGTAATGGATAAATGAACAATCATCATTTCATGATGTAGTAGTTTGCTGCATAATGAAATAACATGCTCAACATCCATTTATGGAGGTGTGTGTAAGTGTAGGTGATATACTTTTCATAAAAAATACTATATATGTATTGTAATTCTGTTTTCACAGAATAAGGTAATAAATAGAGTGGGTGGGGTGGAGAAAGAAAATAAAGGAAAGTATTTTGAGAGAAGTCGTTAACTCTTAATCGGGTAACTCCTTTTGATTTATACAAAAAGCCCTCCTTGAGAAAATTTTTACCCAAAGGGAGGATTCAAGGTCAAAGGTAGGATTTTTGAGAGTCTACTTGGTCAGATCTTGTATGAACATAAAATTTGTGAGATGTGTGAGGATTGGGTAGAGGTGGTGACCTTTTATAGGGAAGGAAAAGGACTCACTTTGAATTTTTAGAAACAAGTTAGCTGTGCACAAGTTATTACCTAAAAAAGTCATAAAAACTAACAAAACTCAATAATGGAGGTGTATGGACAAAAAATGGACACAAAATGGGTGTTTAACAAGTGTCTATGTCATTTGGGCCCTTAATTTTAATGTTTAGTCCCTAATTAAACTTAATTTGGCTTTAATTGCTGTGATTAATTTTAATCACTTTTAATAATCATTTTGGTAAAAAATTAACATGGTATTATTTGCCTCTAAATATTTGACTAAATATAATGGTGTATGTCATATTTTTAAAAATAAATTCATAGAATAAAATTAATTAAGATTATTGTTAATCTTGTAGACGAGATGAAATCACAGGGTTTTAATGTAGGAAAACGTTCAAAAGTTTGTTAAGATTTTATATTTAGTTAAATAGTGAAATTGATTATAATGAATTAAATTGAATTAATAGATGTAACATTTATCTAATTTTACCATAAAATATATTTATAATATAATTTATCATTAATAATTAATTAGAGAAAAAGGAAGTTCTAACTATTTTCCTCGTAGAAAAACATAAATTAATCTATAAAAATAAAAAATAACCCGAATAATTCATCATAAGTATTTATACATTAAAAATAAATATAAATTAACCATGAAATCCTGTAGGCTTGTGGTAGGTGTGGTACACTTATTATTCCTCAGCCGTGGGTTCAAGACCCACGACATGCTGGAATTGATTGGTTGTCACCCGACATACATGATGTATTTTTTTTAAAACTATACTAACATAATATATAAGTTGCAAATCCCTTAAACACGGTTAATAACTAATTAGACTTTTGTAAAATGTTTTCAACACAAAATGAGTGAAAAAATACCTCCTATGAACCCAAATTTAATCTTTTCATGAATAGTTAAACTTATAACACTTCCTAAAGGTGAAAATCCAAAACATTAGAAATATATTAATGAAATTAGATTAACATTGATTCCCCTGTATAACAGAATGTATCTCTTTGCTGTCACATACAAAACATGTGAATACCCTCATCATATATTCTCCTAAAACATTGTAAAAACATTAATTACCATAAATCTATTTGGAAAACATGCATGCTTTCTCATTCCAAATTTTATTTGATTGACTCCTTAAATCCAAAAATGTTGTAAACTTCATTAGTGGTATAATAAACCACCTATAAATAAGTCCTTACATCGTTCCAAGGTAATACATACTTAAAAATTTACTTACTCATATCCCATATATCTTTATCCATAGAACATTATCTTATCATAAAGAACATATTAAGGGTTACCTTACATTATTCAAAACGTCATATTTTCATTAAATAACTTCACTAGCCCATAGGTAACATTCAACATAAACTTGAAAATACCAAGCGAAAACCATAAGAAGAAAAATCCTTGTATATTTCATCTTTCATAAATTTTTAAGAGAAATACCTAAATACCTTGACTACATCACCATTAATCCATTAAAAATAAAACCTATTTCCTTTCTAATTTTATCTGTAGTCTCGTCATCATATAAAATGTAAGCATTACTCTCACCACCTTACAGATTCGCTTTTGGAACTTTTATCTTGGAACATTGGGTTTCATAATTACAATCATCTCCACACTTAAATCACTTAACCTTCAATGATTAATTAGGGAGGCCAGAATTCCAATCCATTTCATTAACCCAAATACTAATTTATCCCTTGTAGTCACTTTCTTTGTATCCTTCTTCAGTCAAAACACATTCTTGTTCCTCTAAGAAATTCACATAGGTAATTATTTCCTTATTCTTCACATAAAGGAAACCAAATATTCTTTCCTTCATGTTATCCATTATCCTAACTCTTAGAGAACTCATTCTTTCTTTTATTTTGTGAGTTTGAGATTTGGTTAAGTTAAACATTGTTAGTCGAGCTATGTGAAAACTAATTAGGCATGATCAATAAATCTTTCACTCCAGTGATCATCCCACTTTACTATTCGTAAAATAATCTTCCATTACATTGAACATTAAATCAGTTCCTTCTAGTTACCACCATTGACAAAACCAGAAGCATACTGTGAGATTTTCTTAATATAGAATAAATCAACACAGTTATGAAAATAATTACTTATAACATATCTAAATCAGGAAACCTTCATTAATATATGACACCCTAAGTTCATCCTAGGTCATTCATAGAAACTTACATTTAAATCCTTTATAATGGTTCATGAATAGTTCGTTAATTCTCAAAGAATATCCCCTAGGAGTGTCAGACTAGGTGTGCAACAAGTCCTGTTTCCCGGGTCAAGATTGGAACATCTTGTTAGAGTATTTACCCCTAGGTGCATCTATTCTAGATCCACGTCCACTTTCAATATCCATAAATGGACGTATTTCTTGGAAACCACTAACTCTATCGTTTACCAAAATTCCAGGACATTTTACTAAACGTTAACTCATCCTTATACTTACCCTTAGAGACATACCTATACATATACTTATAAATATACCTAGGGATATCTCTAAGGTTTTTTAATCATAGTTTCCAAAGGTTAACCATACATTTTCTCTGATACCAACTATAGCGATCCTCACTTTACAAACACTAACATTATATAAATTTTGTAGAATACATAAATATTATACAAGAAGACACCAAAAGACTATAGTTGGTATAGTTCTTTTGAAAACATGGAAACATAAACATTGGTACATATGTGAGATAAATCATCTCCCACTAGATTCTTATGGACTAGAAACCTTTTAGGATATATAAAACATAGTACATATCTTCATAACGTAAGGGAAAGGAAAAATAAAAGGGGTTATCTGAAATGATTTGTAAGGTTAAATAAGGGATACAAGTAGGTATAAACATGATCATACGAGTATGAGAATATGATCATGAAAATATAAGATCATAATCTGCATATGAAGTATTATAGCATAAATAATGGCATAAATATTGATAGTTCATAAGACATGAATCATAATGAAATATAGAGAATAAGCCATGAAATCATAATGTAGGAATAAAACATGGAATTATGTCAAACACATAAGCATATAAATATTTCCATAGTATCCAAGGAATCACTACAAGATTATATTAGTGGAAAAATTATTTTAATGAAATGGGTTACCCCCGTTCCAAACCATTATTATTGAACTGAGTGACCCTCGTTCTAGACTTGTATTATTGAATTGAGCAACCCTCATTTTAGCCCTATATTACTGAACCAAGTAACCCTCATTATATCCCTGTATTAATGAACTGAGTAAACTTTCATTACATCTTTATATTACTAAACTGAGTGAACCCTCATTCCATCCTTATCTTATCTCATGAGATATAAATCTTTATGCAATGCATTGGAGGGGGATATTGGTAACACCCATCTCATAATAAAATCATACATTCATGTTACACAAAACATATCATAACCCATGAAATGAAATGTGTATCAAAAAAATGTAAACATATCATAACCTGTGGAAATGGATATAATCTTTGTAATCATTTCATCAAAAGAAAACCCTTAAAAGATAAATATATTTCATATACATACATCCCATGAAGGAGAAATGGGTTTCATAAAGACCAGTAAATTAAACATAACTTATTCAATGAAATAATATGAATGGAACCTTTATATTATTTAATAGAAAGTATGAGTAACATAAATAGATGTCATCTTAAATAGAAAAGATTTTTGAAATATCCTCTAAAAACTTTTCTTGAGGAAAATATCCTTTTATGTTTGAAAAAATATTTTTTATACATAAAACCTTTTGAAAATAATTTTACTAGAAAATTTATTACAAAATTATTAATAAGGCATAAAATAATTTGGAATTTTTTTCCTTGAAAATTTTTAAAATAATTTTAAAATCATTTTAAAAACCTTTTTCTTTGAAAACACATGAAAAATTTTAAATAATGTTTAATTTTTTTTGGAAAACCATTTCTTTGAAAACACTTTGCATACCTGTAAAAAGACTTGAAAACATTTTGAAAATATATTTTCATAAAAAAATATAAAAATAGTTTAAAACCATTTCTAAAACAATTATACATTTTTTTAAAAATAGTTTCTTATAAGTTAACCTTTTTAACAATGAAAAGGTATCTTCGAAGAAATAATGTCATGTAAATCCATACATGTTGTACGAGGTCAAAAGAACATTCCTTTCACGATTAAAAGGATTGAAAAGTTCCTTGAATGTGAAAAGAATATTTTTGTGAAGTGATTGATATAATATAAAAAGGAAAAAATTGTATTTTAGATATTATAGGTTAATGGTATAATAATATTGGAAACTCTTTTTAGAAAACATAGATTTTTGACCGAAGAGAGATTAAAGTTGGGATTTCCTAAAAACACTTTATTAAATATCTTATATAACAAAGAGTAGAAAATGGTACCAATACATGATTAATTTTTTAAATAACTGATTACAAGGAAACTTATTAATATTCTTGAGAGATGGATCATAATATTTCACCCAAGCATAAACATAAACAATCTCAAAACCCAATGAGACTATCTCAATAAACTCTTATAATTTGGTATCTTGGGATCATTCTCTCTATGTAAGGAAAGGAAATTAAATTAATAATATAATATCATGAAAAGATTTATATTAATTATATTTCATGTAAAATGGAAGTATATTAACCCCAAAAAAGTGTTTAGGTGCATAACAAAACATGAGTCTCAAAGTTGGAAAATTGAGAGAAAACATTTTTACCGATTTAGTAACTTTTGAAACCTAATCCCCATGAAATAATGATAATAAAATGAGAATGTGAATACCTATAAATTTAAGTACAAGATAAATCGAATATAATAATTTTCAGTACATAAACCAGAAAAAAATAAAGAGTGGGGAACATAGATTTTATCTCACAATAGTTAAAAGTGAGATGAAATCTTCTTACCCTGTGTCTTAATTGTCTCTGTACTGATATAAGATATCAGTATAATAAATATAATTTTATTATACATATTTTCTAGAATAATATTATTAAATATAATACCATATATGGTTTTATTATGATCTTATATTACCCTCTTTTTAACGATATTATGCTAAGGTAGTAGTTCAGGTAATATTCACTTTTTTCATCGCTTGTGTCTTAATTTATTACATCATTGGTCCTTATACTTATATAATGATTCCAGAATTTAAACCATGATATAAATATAAGGTATATAAATTTTATTTTCATTATAATAATCTATATATTATATGAATATGAAATGGAATACACCATTCATAGAGATGGTAAGTCGTACCTACACATGAACACTATTTCGGTTTTTATTGTCATATTGAAAGAAAGTATGTAAATGACATATGTATATAAATTTATGTATATATATAATTATTAATGTATAATTAATATATAACAAATATCTTATTATTTCATTAAACCCATACTTAATATATTCTATGTGGTGTGTGAATGAATCACATTGCTTTGAGGGGCGTTAGTCCATACTTCCTCAAATGAGACTATTGTAATAACACCAAATGGAATGTAAAGAGATGTGTGTTTTAAAAGGAATAAATAATCTTAAATACCTAGTAAATATAATATATTACATATATAAACATATATTCCATCATTATGTACACCATGATATATGGTAATGAAAAAATGGAAAATCACCATTTTGTGAGGTAGTAATTCGATTTACACAGAAACAATATGTTTAAGATCAATTAGATGGAGGTATGTGTAATTTTAAGTAATAAAATTTTCTCAAAAACATACTAGTATATTTTTGATACTGTTTTTTTTCACAAAATAATGGAAAAAATAGAGTGGTGGGGGAGGAGAAAGAAAATAAAGGAAATGAGCTTGAGAGAATATGTTACATCTTAATCGGGTAACTCCTTTTGGTTCATGGAAAACGGATTCCTTGAGAATATTTATATGAAAAGGGAGGTTTCAAGGTTAAAGAGAATATTTTTTAGAAGATAATTGGTAACCTATTAGTCAACTATAAATGTTTTTAGAGGTCTGAGGAGTGGGTATAGGCGGTGGCCTATTTTAGGGAAGGAAAATGACTCACTTGTAATTTTTAGAAACAAGTTAGGTGTGCACATGTTATTACCTATGAAAAGTTATAAAAACCAACAAAACTCAATAATGTAAGGTTTATGGGATACATATATACATAAAATATGTTTTGTAAAAGTTTATATATCATATGGGCCCCAGTTTTTAAGGTTTAGTCAATAATTAAGCTTAATTTGGCATTAACTATTGTGATTAATTTTAATCACTTTTACTAATCATTTTGGCCAAATATTAACATTGTATTATTAGAATATAAATATTACATGTAATATAATGGTGTTTTTAGGATTTTTTAAATTTAATTTGTAGAAGGTATACATTTAAGATTAGTGATTATCCCACAAACGGGACTAAATAATTGGGTTTTGAAGTAGAGAAAAGTTCAAAATTTTGTAAAGATTTTAAATTCAATTGCAAATGTAAATCGATTAAAATGAATTAAACTATATTAATAGATATAATATTTATCTAATTTTTACATAAATAATATTTATATTATTATTTATCATTAATATTTAATGAGACAAAATGTCACTTTTTAACAAAAAAGCAGTATTTTTTCACTATTCATAAAAAATGAATTATCTTAGAAAAATTCAAAGAAATTTATCTAAGATAATTTCAAAATTATGAATTAAAAAATGTGGTTTATTTAATCAAATTAAATATCTAATTTTTTGTAAAACTACTTTCATTATTATAAACGGTTCATTCGAGAGAACAATGTTTTTAGACATAGAATGGATTTACTAAAAATCATATTTTTCATTATTAATGTAATTTATTTACATAAAACAATTATGATTTTTTGGAAGGTAGTTATTAATATTTCTATAAATATATTTAATAGTTAGGATATAATTATCTTATTTAATTTATTATATTGATATAAATATGTTTCAAAGAAACTCAGTGTTGAGTGGATCGTACGCCAAGTCGGTGTTGCTTGTAGTGCAATCCAAGTTGGTATTATGTGTGAAAGTAAAGTTTGACTTAGTGTTTTAATATATATATATATATATATATATATATATATATAGAACTATTTCTAGTGTCATGTGAAATGAAAATTTTTGAAATGATAAATTAATTTAAAGAAAAATCATTCTCAACATCTCGAGGTGTTATAATAAAGATAATCCATCAATATGTTTAATGAAAATACTACAATAGATAACTCCAAATTATGAGTTGGGTAACACTTCTCATGTATTTTAAATTTTTATGAGGCATAAGATATCACCATATAATTTTTCATGAGAACATATCCAAACACCTTTTTGGATGCGTCACTGCAGATCAAAAAACTTTCTCCACTACAAAGTAGTGTGAGTACTGGTGCACTGGAAAAATATCCTTTGAGATATTTGAAATTATCTTTAAATTCCTCTATCCACATGAAATTAACTCTTTTTTGGGTCATATTGGTGATCGAATTAGATAATCCTGAAAAATCTTTCACAAAACATTGATAATATCCAACCAAACCATGAAAAAATCAGATCTTAGTTACCATTGTTCGTCTCAGTAAACATTCAATAACTTCTATATTTTATGGATCTTATAATATCCCCACTTTTTCTATTATGTAACCCCAAAATGAAACCTTGTAAATCAAAAAGTCACACTTGGTAAATTTTTTATAATTCTGTTTCTTTCTCAATGTCTTTAGTACAATTATAAAGTAATCTTCTTATTCTTACTTGCTCTTTGAGTAGACAATAATATCATCTATAAAGACTATGAAAAAATTATTGAGATAATCTCTTAATAATCTATTCAATAGATCCATAAAGATAGTGGGGGCCTAAGTAAGACTAGAATTCATAAATATCATGCATAGTGTCTATACCTTTTATGGAATGTCATATTTGATATATGCTCTTTCTTTTCCCTTAATTGATGATATCTTGAATGAAGTTAAATCTTGGAAAAGTATTGAGCTCTGAGTAGTTGGTCAAATAAGTCACCAATGTATGGAATATGCTATTTTTTCTTAATATCGACCTTTTTATGTTTTGAATAATCAACAAAGAAGCTCATTGATCCATATTTCTTATTAGTAAATATAATGGGTTCACCCTAAGGTGAAACATTACGGTGTATTAATCCCCAATCAAAATTATCATTGATTTTATTCTATAATTCCTGCAACTCATTTTTTTCCTTTCAATAAGGTGTCTTTGAAATAGGCATAACACCAGGTATGAGTTATATTGAAAATTCATCCTCATGATTTGATGGAAGACCTAATAAGTATTCTGTAATGAAATCATCAAAATACAATAAAATCAGTGTTTTCTAAATTGTGATTATTATTGAACCATTTGAGATAAATATCATTCATTTATAGGGATCAAGACCCATAATATGGAAGAAATGTTTACAAGAATTTCATACTCATCCTTGCATCGATAGATGATCATAAATTGATATGGAATATGAAATGTGACTTCCCTTACCTGGAAATCGATATGAGATCCATAGAGAGAAAGTCAATATATTCTAAGAAACACATCAGTTTTCACTATAGGAAAGATCACAAGATTCACAGGAAGCACTTTCCCACAAACTTCAACCAGAGAAGAATTGTAAATTTTTGATGTAACCATTGTGCCATAAGAAGTTTTCACAACTAACTCAACATATAATTGTTGTATTAATATAGTGTTACCTTAGAAAATAATTCAAAAATAAATGATTGGGTTGATCCAAAATCAAATAAAACATTTTATTCTTTATATTGAATGCTAGGTGTACCTTTCACTACATCATTTTAATACTCCACATCGCTGATAGTGATCGCATGTGAATTGACTTTATATTTGGACTTAAGAGTTTTTTGACGTTAATCATCATCAATAACCCTTGTATTGGGACTTTTATTGGTATAAATTCTCATTTACTTGAACTTGTAACATTGAAGTGCAAGAGGTTTATCTTATGTATTCTTTTCTCTATTCGCATCATTAGACACATTTTTCCCATCACTTCGGCATTCAATAACCTAATTACCTTCTTTTACACACTTAAAAAACATTTACTAGTCCCTTTAAGATAATTTCATCTAGGTTTCCTTCCAAACTTAGAGAATTAAGTGAAAATTATATTATTTTCAATGTGGTCTTTCGATTTTACCTAGAATTATATTTTTATCTTCTTATAAAACCCACAAGACTGATGGGTTACTCTAATCTTTTAGTCAAACTTGATAGAACATCGAACGATTTCTTTGTATATATTGTAGTCCCTTATGGATAATTACCTTATATGACTTGGTTTTAATTCCTTAAATACTCGAGCAATTTTAATATTAGGATGGATAATAATTCTAGAGGCATACTTTTGAAGTCTTGTAAAATTTTATTCATAGGAAATAATAGATTCATCATCCATTTTCTTAAGTTCAAGGAAATCCTTATTCTTTTTTTTAAAGAATATAGAGAAATTACTTATTAAAAAATAAGTGCTTGAACTCATCCCATTCCATGGATTTAATATCATCTATTTTACTCATATTATTGATAAGGTTCCACCATTGATGAGCTTAACCTTCCAAAATTCTAGACTATTAAGATTACTTTATCATGTTTTAAAAATTGGAAAACTGAATATATATTTTTAGTGGTACTAATCTATTGTTCATCCACTAATGGATTAGAAGGCCAATTTAAATAAGGTGGATACTGCCACCATAAGGACTCAATATAATGGTGTTTCATATTTTACTCTTTTTTATGTCTTTCATGATTTATAGATTGAGAAAGTTGTATGAGCATAGCTACAAGATTATGCATTACATCTCCCATAACATTTGGTTTCTTAGGAAGACAATCATTTCATTTCCCATTTCATTCAACATTAACGTTATTCGTTTGGGTTCTAGCCATTGACTAAAACCCAGAAGCATAGTGTGAGAAACACTAATCATAATGGGAACACCACATAACCAAGAATAAAATTTCAAATTAGGACACTTTATGTTCTCTACTTAGTTATTCATGATCATTTATAAAACCCAAGGATTGTAAACTATACTTAAACATATCCTTTGGATTCTTATTAAGGTTTTCTCATCCTTTTTTCTAAAGGTTAACTATTCCTTTCCTCTGATACTAACTATAACGACCCATACTTTATATACGTTGATATTACTTAAAATTTGAATAATATTCATTTAAAAATATAATAAATCCATTATAGGACTGTATATTTATAGTGTGTTTAGAAATTTGGAAACACAAATAACTCGTTTATAAGACAACTTCCTTATCTCCCACTAATTTCATCATAACTGGACCCCTTTTTGATATTTCATACTTAATAACCTTATTAATGACATGGGTATAAGAAAAATATGAAAGGGTGAAATTAGATGATCAATAAGGGAAAACAAGGGAGATATTAGTCATATCATAATCATAAGACAAAAGAACATAAAATTTAAAAATATTATCCTATATGTAAAAGATCGTGATATCATGCCATGTGATAAGTCATGAAAGTTCATAAGAATCAATCAAAAAAATCCAAAAAGTAATAACATAAGACAAGAATTTTTTTGAATACACATAATTATAGAAAATAGTTTAATATTAGTCAAGGCTCATTGCCATGACCATCATAGTATAAAAAGTCCATTACTGAACCGAGTTCACTCATTGTTCCATCCCTGTATTGCTGAACAGAGATAATTTTCCATTCCAACCATGTCTATATCATTAGATATAAATATTTACCCCAAAATTTTTAGGGATATATTTTTCCCACAAATTTCATAATGAAATCATTCTTACATATGTCACAAAAACATAAATCATTAATTATAACCCAAGGAGTAAATTTTTTTTCTTTAAACATCCTTCCCCCATAACATAATCCATGTAAAACAAATGGATTTCCTAAATATCATTCCATAATAAAATAAAATAAAATAATAGGAACAATGAAGATATTATACTTAAAACATAACCCAATTAAATAATTCCATCTTAGATGGAAAATAACATTGATATAACACTTAAAGTTAATTCTTAATAAAAATATACATTCTTCTGCAAAAATGTTTCCTTTTGTCAATATTACACCAAATTTTAAAAGAAAAGAATTTATTTGAAATTAAACATTAAATCTTGTAGATAACACTTCATGGAATTAAGGTGTTATGAACATGTAAATATATGTTCAATCTGTATAAGTTAAAAAAATATTCTCCTCATACTTTTTTTGGAAAATAAAAAAAGTACCTCATATCGAATAACGAAAAAAGATTCATTTCATACCATTTAATAAAAATTCACCAATGAGTAAAATTGAAATTAAAAAATTGTTTAAGAATAGAAATAATATTGTGTATTTATTTACATGGACATGGATGATAAATATACCCCAGCAAATACTAACATATATACAACCTCAGAGAATAATGAGATGCAAATTTATCCTTTACCTTTTAGTTCCAATATCCTATGAATGTATAACAACCCACTATATAAGGTTTTAATTAATTTCATTGAATTATTTAAGAATCATATTCATTTTTATGATATCATATATGATAATATTACCGTCCTTTTGTTAATAACATTTCATTATTACTTATTATTCGTGAATTAACTACTTCATTTGCTTATGTATGTTTTGTCGAATAAGTTTTAGTTATCTTTCATAGATCATTGTTATTTAATTAAAAAATTGTATTAACATTGTATATATATTATTTATTAATTATATACATTTACATAATCTTTCTTTAATAGAGATTAGGTAGAATAGATCACATCGCATCATGGAGGGGGTATGTTGTATGTACGCACGAACGAAAATATCATTCCCATAATTGCTGAATGGTATTGAAGTGAATAGTGTATAATATATCATAATAAATATAGTATAATAATAATAATCATAAATAGTATTTATTTCCATCATTATACCTTTCCAAGTAAAGTGGTGGTGAAAAATAGAAAGCACTACGATGTGGTGATGGTAAGACGTACGTTTGCACGCGTGGTGATTTCATTTTTTCAAGATGGATAGAAAATTGAATTTTATTTTTCCATACTCATAATAACATCTTAGTATATAAGTTATACTAGAGTTATTACTTTATAATTAAACAGATTATGAATATGAAGTAGAATATGAAATAAGTTTGAAATAATCGGTAGAAGATATTACCTATTCTTTGACGTACTTCCTCTAAATCTCCTCTTAGATCACTAGAGTTGGTATTTTAAGAAGACCAGAACCTTTAGAATGTAAAAAGGTAATTTGATAAGGTAAAAGGTGTGGAGATGGATTTTCATGAAGGCTAAATGTGATGTGAAGAGGTAAGGAAGGAGGTGCCCTTTTATAATTGAAGTGACATGCACTTTTGGGATCTTCAAAAAATATAAATATATAATAAAATCAAACCCCATCCAAAAAAGATCCAAAGTTTCCTAAATATGATGATGAGATGAGATAGGGCTGTAATATCATCATCCAATATATTTTATACATGTTTTTATGTAAATTTAAACCTTATCATTTTAATTAATGCTTATTTATTCTATTTAATTTTTAATTAGGGTAACAAATATTTAAATATTAAATGGGTAAAATATTTACTTATTTGGGGTAAATTAGATCATAAATAAATAAATTATAACATTTTAGATCATATATTAATTATTATATATTTTTTAAAAAAATATTTAAGATTTTTATATAATTTAATGAAACATTATTTTCATAATCAATTAATGATATCCATTTTGACACTATTAAATTCATTGTTTTTTATAAATAATAAGATAAAATGTTATATTTGGAAAAAAATATTTTAATATATTCTTAATAGGTCAAGGGATTTTATAAAATTCATTATATATATTAATTATCACTAATTATATTTATTTTAAAATTTTTAATAAAATTTATTTATTATCTCTATTAATAAAATAATTACAACATCAATTTTGTGTAATTATATAATATAATTATTTTTGGAATAAAAATTAAAAATAAAATATTGTGATGAATATAAATATACTATTGTTTAGAATAATTTATGTAGTTGACTATATCTTCTTGAAAATACAACATTTTAAATGTTATAGTTATTAAATAAATAATGTAACAACTTTCACACCACTTTAAATAAAACAATATAAGTGTTAAAATATCTTCTATAAAGATCTAAATGGTACCTAATATGATACTTGAAAGGTTATGGTTTATTTATACTTGATAAATAAGATTTGTTCAAGTATTTGGGCCTTTTGATGGTTATTAGTGTTTTTAATAAAAAATGATTTATTGATTTCTCATCAATTAATTAATTTTTACATCATCGAAGTGTAAATCTTTTAGGTAATTATTTATTTTATAAAAATTTAAAATAAACTACCATGATAAATATACACATTTTAGATTTAAAATGAGTTTTTATAATCTAATTTATCTTCTACAAAACCTTATATAAAAATTATATAGTTATTAAAATTTGAGTAACACATATTTGAATTTTAATTATAAAAATTTAATTAATGTCCTAATCTCATCCAAGTGGCTTTCAAAGGACACCATTTAGAGCCAAGGATGATTTTGGTCGAAATAAACTCATCCAATGATTTTAATACAAGTGTTATTGTATTTTTATAAAAGTATTTGAACCCTTAATTACCTAATTTACCTTTCTATTGTATTAAAAAAATTACCGAAGTTACAATTCATAATGACGAAAAATAAAATAAATCTATTTACATAATATGAACCTTTTGATTCCATATATTGAATCCATTTTTCAAAATTCAAAACACATAATTTTTGGTAAATAATTTAATATTAACCCATATTTTCGAAAAAGAGAATTGTAATGTCTCGTATTTTTTCGTATATTAATTCAGTATTACATGAGAATTATTTCGAGACCAGGCTTTGAGACGGCATGCAGTTCCGAGGCCCGGTGAGCCTGGAACAAATGATTGAATTTAATTAAATAATTAAATAATGCGTGCGTATGGTTTTCCTGAAAAAGTGGAATAAATCCGGAACGAGTGGTCGGATAAAAAATTCAAGGGCATCATTGCGTTCAGAGAAGTGAGTTTACCTTAGGCAAGGCCTAACATTAGTTAGCGCAATTCGATGGTGAAATCTGGTTTTTGGACATAACCGTAATAAAAAATTTTTATAAAAATATTTTATTAAATCCTTGCTACAACGAAAATAATTTAATTTTTTTTTAAATAATGATTTCACAGGGGACCAGGGTTACAGATCTCATAACGTTGGATTTTCTTGGAGGCTCTAGGAGAAGATTTGAAGGAAACCTCAACGAGACGATGGTGTGTTGATGAGTTTCCCAGGAAACAATGACACGATGAACAGATCATCTTCAACGAACACCTCGAGTCCAGGTAGGGCGTTTGATCTCTTTGTGATATCTTTCCCATTCTTGATTTCCATGGAGAACACAGACCAATCAATGAACAGATTGTCCTGTAGATTGATCGTTATGTGGGATGGGTTTTTAGCGGGATCTTATTTGGGGATTGATTCTTAAAGGTTATTTTGGTTTCGTTTTTCCATTTAATACTGACGAACCAAGATTGACATGAACATCGATTGCGGTTTTTCCCCCTCGATTTGTTGTGCCTTTCTTCCCCGATTTCTCACATTCTTCGTGTGCGTTCTACGCGTTCTTCACGGAGATATGAACGATGGGTTGTTGCGCATCCGTTGTGTGATACAAAGATCCCAAATTGAAGATCTTCCATTGGGACAACCCCACGGAGGTGCGACAACGTTGGCGATGGACAGATCGAAGTGGATCTGAAGATATCGTTCTTTGAATGATTTCTGCACAGGTGACCGGAATTGGATTCCGGAACCGATCGAAGGCCTGAAACCCATGGATTAGACATCATGACGATGAGGTGACCTGAGATATCGAGTTTTGCGGGAAACAGATGACAGATCATGGAACCTAGTTTCGGCCGAGGCGTGAGAAAAAAGATGGTTCTTCAAGAAAATTCTCGACTACACGACATGTAGTATGGACTGCACGACATGTGTTCATCGGTGGTCCACTTGACGTGTAATCCGATAGTACAGAGACACGGGTTAGGTACATGGCCAAGGACACGACATGTATACCCTTCCCCCAGCCAGACCCGACTAGATACATGGGATACCCCGTGTACTGGTACACGGGCAGGGCGACATGGGTAGAGACCGTGTATGGGCATATAGACATTGTACACGAAGCGAGACCCATATACTTTGAAACGACGTGTGATCCTTCTACACTCTATTTAGTTGAGTTTTACACATCTTGGAAAGATGACACGGGCCGTTTACACGAGCAGTACCAAGAGTCATGGAACACGGTGTGTGACCTTACTATATGCAATGTAACCTATTTTTACATGGATTGAGCCATTTTTCTTCCGTGAATTGGAATATATTTCTTAGAGTTCGTAACCTTGGTCTTTCCCCTGATGGTTTTTAAAATCATTTCCTACATACAGGGATATGATCCCTTCAGCATGACTTTCTGAATAGAGTTGTTGGAATCCCCTCTATGAGACTTAGATCCAGATCCTCTACTCCTTCCTGGTACCCTAGGTAGATTTCTTGGTATCTACGTGACCTACCTTACCCGGGCGTCGATCCTCTGCTTATAGTATTTGTTCAAACTGAGTTTTTGGAATCACCCCATAGCTATTTTTTGTCATCCTCATCTGAGAATTGTATTCTTAACTACTTGTGGAGTGAGTTCTCCGAGAACGAGTGCATCGTATCTCTCTCTTCAGACATAGGAGTGTGCTCTTTGTGTTACGTGCTTAGTGGAATCCTTGAGCTGGATCTTAGTGGTGGTTTCGCGATAGTCGATCATGTATAAGTATATATAGATATTATTATTATATGTTCTGTAAACATATATTGTGTAGAGATGAATGTATCATTCCTTTGTGGTATATCATCTGTTGTATTCTTTTGTGGTTCTCGGGGTGTCCTACTGGGTATTTTAATACTCACCCCTGTACAGGCTTTTCCCACATGTGTCGTGTCTTGTGCAGACGAGTGAGCCTTCGATAGGAATATAGGTGGACCAGGACTAGACAGTGCTCAGTGAGATGAGACAGGCCGAGGTTTGTTCCTACAACTTTGGATTGTTGTCCCAATACCTTTCTTTATAGGTTAGACTGCATTTCAGACTTTCTTTTCGTGGGATTGTACTTTTGGACTAGGGTTTTACTTTACTGTACTATAATTTCCTGTCGTACTCTGTTGGTTGGTTTTTTAGTGTATGCATGCATTTCCATTTTCAGTAGTTTTTAATTTTCAGCCTTGTGGTCTTGGAGATGTGTGTGTGTGTGTACAGGTTTATAGGGAATTCCTATCATGTTAGTGACATTCCTACTCGGTTCTAGTCACCATCCCTTGGCCTATTGGAGGTGGGCTTGGGGAGTTGCTGCACGGGCCCCACTAGGACGGGTCGCAATAAGAATGAGTTTTAAAAGTTGAAACATTACACAATATTGAAATGTTTTTACATCTAAATTCCATGTAAAATTAATGATACTAATGTAAATTATGTTAAATGATAGAAATATATTCAATATATACATTAAAACCATTAAATATTATAATTTAACCATATAAATTGTTTCAATAAAAAAGTTGTTTTCTATTAAAATTTTGTGTATTTTTTACTATTCATAAAAATTTTAAAGTTACTAGAAAAGTATTAAAAATTCATCCAAAGTAAATTTTTATTTGAATCTTTCAAATAACATGTTTATGTTATTATATAAATATTATTAATGTGTTAACATCTTAATTTAAAATGGGCTTTCCATTATAAGTCAGAAAATTACTCTTTTGGAAAATATAGGTTTTCATACATTAAATAGGGTTTATTCATACCCTATGAAAAAAATTTATTGAATGAATATCAAAATTATTTTATTAATTATATAAAATTTATGTTTCATTAATTTATTTTACTAATATTATTCCACTCAATTAATTAATACAAAAATACAAATATATAATTGATCTATATTTTTCATAAATAATTGGTAGCAAATGACTTCAGCATAAATTTTCATAAGTTATTTATATTTATTCCTGCTAACCTAAGGTCTAAGTTAAAGTGGTCATTTTATACTAAGGTCATCTGATAGTTCGTTTAATATCATAATTTCTTGTAATACACGATATTGAAGAATTGAAATTATTTAGAGAAAATATCTCATAAAAACATTCTGGTGTTACGTTCGATGTATCATACGTAACTTCATTCCGATGGATTAGATTGAGTAATAATGGTTTATATTCATTTAAAATTACATTATTTTTTATCTTCAGTATAAAATAATGTTTTCTTCAAAAATATATTAAAACTATTTGGAAATTAAACATCAATAATATAGTTTTTAAGAAAGTGTTTGTGAATTCCAAAACTATAGAAAGGAAAATTAGAAGTTATAACTATCGATTCAATAATATACCCCTTTTGGGAAATGAAGTGTCATGAATTGTCGAAGAGGGGTCTGTTTCGTGACTCCCCAAGCAAACCTCCAATATCCCAGGGTCTAGTGACTATCACCGAGTAGGAATATCACTATCATGGGAGGCATTTCTTATATACCTGTACGCATGCACACATCTCCATGCCCATAAATATTGAAATGTAAAACACTAAGTAAACCATGCATGCAAACTACTAAGGGTAACACAACTAGAGTTCAACATAATAGTAAAGTACAATAGGGTGACCCAATCTAGAATACAAGCCCACTAAAAATAAAGAGTCTGTAACACAAGTACTGAATCTCTTCCATATAAAACCCTACCTAAAGGATAGGTTATGGGAAGCTTCCAAAAGTAGTAGGAGTATGCATCTTCTCTATGATCTCACTCGGAACCACCTGGTCTTAGACAACCTAGGTCTCTGTCAAAACGTCAGACGTCTGCAAAACACAGGAGATGTGCGGGAAAAGCCAATGTAGGGGTGAGGGAAATAGTACTCTATAGGACACACTGAAACAAAAAAAACCACAATTAAGACTACACATGAATTTTTCAGCTAACATAGGTATAACTCTGTGACTCTAAAAGAAAGATAAACGGACCTAGTCCACAAAACAAACAATATCGATGAGACATGTAGTCTCGATTAGACACATAGAACCTATGAGGAACTTAGTACCAATGTGACAATTAGTCCTTATGAGTCACTTAGTCTTGGTAAGTAAAGTAGCCTTAATGTCACATAGTCTTCAAGTCACACAGTCTCTACGTCACAACCATCCACCTGATTCCATTTTTGCATGCTCGTTCGGGGAGAACCTACTCTTCAAGACTAAGGTTGTAAGTCATCTTCCACAAATGTTCACTTAGAATATCTCAAAAGGACCACCTCATCACTAGGGTCCCAACCCTGCAAACATCTCATCAAACTGACATAAATTTTAGAAGTTATGTGAATTTTAGTAAAAAGGGGCTGGTTGGGTCGGAGTTCCATCTTACCTGTTGGCTACCGACCTGACCCAATGGGTCCACCCGACCCACGTGGTTGACCCGACCTACTCCCAGCCCGACCTGCCATTCCATCCCATCCCGCTCGATGCAGGCTGGTTCAGTCCATCCAAACACAGCAGATTCCATGTCCCACCTTACCAATGTGGCCGATCGATGAGCCGACCGCTCCTCCCACATGCGGTCCGCAGGACCGCTTGCTAGCCAGACGTTGCGATTCCCTACCACATCACTGGTCCACACCACTGTGTCCACCCTAGGCGTTTCTCCCATCACCACCAGAGGTCGTTCCACCATAGGCTCCTGCCACCACCGGCCTTTGAGTCAGTGGGCTCCGTCGCAGCAATACACGACCCCCCTACTGCGGGCTATCCCACTGCAGCGGTCCCATTAGACCCCAAGTCACCACCGACGTTAAAATAAAATAACATTTATAACTATATTTTATTTTCCTCTTAAAAGTTCCATAAATTAACTTTTTCATCCGACCTGTGACGGTTGATGTTAGGCCTCGCCTAAGGTAAAATCATTGTTCTGAGATCAATCGTGCCCTTGGATTTCTGATATGGGCACTTGTTTAGATGTTACTAAAACCAAACACATGAGATTTTTTTAATAAACTTAAAAATACTTTAAACATTTAATCTAAGAAACCCAGGAATCGAAATCATGTGTCGTCTTAGCACCTTGTCCCGAAATAATCCAATATAATTTTAAAAAATTTTACATGGAAAAAAATGGACATTATATCAAGAAACACAATACTTAAAATTAATACTAATAAATTTAAAAAACATACAACCTTTTTTTCTTCTAAGTACTTTAGATATATACATCATATTTAAATTTGATTCTTTATCAAATTTGAACTCCCCTTAAGTTAATATCTTATTTTTCTTCAACATTGTTGATCTGATAAAATTAATGGAAACTTTTTATTCTCCGATTAATAAAAATATTCCTTAGAAACCCACTACCCTTAATGAAAATTCTCCTAACTTATTCACTTAATTTTTCAATACTTATCACCCATTTTTATTTACAAAAATAACGGGGAAAGAACTATAGTATCCAAATGTTTTAGAAAATTATTACATATGAAACTATTATATGTGAATTAACTATTCATCCATGATAGTACATAAATAACATTCAACCAAAATAAATTGGAAGTCATTAACAAATACAATATATGGATAAAAATTCATTCAAATTATAAATTCATTAAAGTTGTTTCAAAAATACATTATGATTTCAGCTAAAAAATATTTATTATTTGTTTAACGACAATTTGAAAATAGCCTTCATCTTCTTGATATTAGCACGATTCTTCTAATATTTAGAGATTGATGATTCAATCTTCACAATTTTTTCCTCCATAACTTTTTGCTTCCAATCATATGCTTTCAACCTTTGAACTTCCTCACTGATTTTATTATTCTCCAACATTGCAAGAAACAACTCAACTTCATTGTATCAGAGTATTCTATTTTCAAATTCCAAAATGTTAACATTTTATTTCTAGAATCCAAATTCTTTAGCTCTGTTGTCAGTCATATATTTGAACTCTTATTCAAACATAACTCTATCAGAAACATTGGTCAATATCTTATCAAATGAATCAGCAAAATACAGATAATTTTTTTAAATACAATATTTGGTCATTATGGTCCTTTAAATAATTTTAAACCTCTCTATAACTTCCATCTATATGATTTAAAGATATATTGTGTTACACTATTTTACTTTTTATGGTTTTGACTTCTTGTTCATTATGAATAACCATCTCAGTCAGAATCTTTATGAATCTTATTTTTCATTTAGTGAATTTAGAATCTATTTTCATCTGGATTCGATATTCAAAAGGTATAAAATTGAGTCACTTATCATTTTCAGAGTTATGTAAATATAGTCAATTTTATTTTTTACCTCTTTTGCTGAAGAGTTCGATGATTCGGATTGAACCACTAAAAATTATGTTTTGGAAGGGCTAACTTTTGTTTCTATCTCTTCGTAATGTTTTCATTGCAACAAAACTTTCATAAAATTAACATCCTTATCTATATATTTCATGTCTGATATTTTTTTATAATATTATTGATATGAATAGTTCTTTTTTAATGATGAATTATATTCTTGTGAATCGTCTAAGTCTAGATTCTTAATGGACTAGGAAAGTAAAATTAGATTTTGAAGTTAAATATGTTTTTGTTTTCTGATCCATTATCTATTATTTAGTTTCTATTTATTATTATTATAATAATAATAATTATTATTATTGTTATAATTATTCTTATTATTATTCCTCTTCCATTTTCTTTTCTTACTACTATGAATTTATTTGAACACCATTTTTTACTATCTTAACTATTTTGGTTTTTCCTTCTCAATAATATTTTCATCTTGTACTGGGTCCAATTTTATATCTTCTTGTTGAACCTCTTTGTATTTCTATTTTGCAACAACTATTGGGAATATTGAGGGAACTAATGATGTTTTAATTAATTATATACTAAAATATGGTAGATTCTGATCAGTGTGAGGGATGGATCAAAACCCTAGAACTAATTCTAAAACTAACAATAGATAGATAGATAAAACTAATACTTCCAAATATTTTCCTACACCCTTCATTAATATTTTAGCTATTATTGACTCCACAAAACTTTTCATAAATTTATTTATATTATATAATTTATTAACCTCATCAGTTAGATGAATTTTTATATATAATTCTTCAGCCTCATCATGACCAAATTCAGGATTATGAGGTTTCTTTTAATACTTATGTGACAAGTGTTTCAAAACTCATCATCTGACTTTTTTTTGTTTTTTTGATTTTTCAGAGGAGATTAATTGAAATTTCACTTTTCTTTACCTACTCCTTTCTCTATTAATAGTCATGTATTAGATGCCGTTTGGTCCATTAAATCCACAAAAATTTTTAACTTTGAATCCAAAACAAGTTTCATTCTTAACGCTGTCTCTTCACTAATTTGGGAGTTCTTTTCTATCATATGATATGACAGGTTTTTAATTTTAAAAAATTCCATAAATTGGATTATTTTTTTTAATAAAACAAGAAAACATAAAAATATTATATATCATTGATTCCGTATTTGTTGATTCAAATGATAGAAAGAAAAACTTAAAAAGATTAATATACCTCATGTTCATCATAAAAACCCAAAAAATATGTCAACAACCTTAAGTGTATCCCTTTAACCCTTTTATAGAATTAAAAATACATGAATCAAAAATGTTACCAGTCTTTCATCTTGATTATAGTGTGCAACATTTATCAATTTATCTAATGATATAAATAATGACGATTCATCCTTTTAATTTATGAAACTCTCAGGATTTTTTAGAATATTGTGAAATGGGTGATAAACTTCACACTATAAGGGCTCTTCCACAAATTATTTTAATTGTTCATAATAATGTCTGTAATTTTTAGCAAATTAAGTAAAATTAACATATTATTTAAATTCTATAGAAATAAAATGAACTAAAGTATTAAACTCACTCACTATTTTAGGGTGAAACAATTCATTTTTTTTGAACACAAATAATTTACCAAAACTAAAAAATTCTAATTATTTTCTCTAAGGAATTGTGTTTCTCATACTAGGATTTATCAGTGTGTCTTTCTCTGAAAACTTATTTCTACATATAATCTTCAGCAATTTCCATCTTACCGAGTCTAGTACTAGAGATCATATGAATGGACTAAATTCATACTGAGTAGTAAAAGAGGCATGGATAGTCGAGAGAAAATTCTCAGAGGACTGATATGGGACAATGGGTGACCTAAACATATATAGGCATAATATGCGACTATTCTAATTTAATAAATTTCAATGTTTGAGATTAAAAATTGTTTTCTAATATAATGATTATGATTTATTTGAAGAATGAATTTTAAAATGAATCTATACTGTTAATGTTTTTTAAAAAAATATTTTCATTAATGTGAGAATAATTCTAGTTAAAAATAAATAATTTTGTAATGAAATTTGTGAAAATTAAAAGAATAAGTAAAAAAAATTATAAAAAAAATTAAAAAATGATTAAAAATTCTAAAAGAAGAATACCTTTTAGATTTGAAATGTTTGATCAATATTATAAATATTTTATTATTGGTTTTTATATAAGAAACTAATTACATTAAATTTTATAACAAGAATAGTGTTTGAAAAGTTTAGAACTATTTTTAGGTCCAAAGTTGTTTTTTCATAAAAATTTAATTCAATGAACTTTTGTTAATACTCTTTTATATGAGAAAAAAATTTTAAAAAGTATTATTCTAATAAACATTTCATAAAAATTAGATTCAGAATTTTTTTATAAAATATTTCTCACTGAAAAAGACAATGATACAAAGATAAATATAAAATTTAGAAAAAAGAGTCTTAGAAAAAATATTTGATTTATTATTGCACTTATAGATAAAAAACATAGTGTTTTGGAAGCAAATAGTGATGCAGTTAGCCTGATTAGTATTTTAGTGTATGGTATCTATATTATTTAAATGAATCGTTATTCTTCTTAAAAAATTATCCGTATATAATTAATGATTTAAGAATATTCATAAATTAATAATCATACTTATTAGTCTGATATAAAATCCTTAAATTATATTAAAATTTAGTAAATTATTCACAAATATATCCATTGTATTTTTAAATAGTCCTCACCACTTATGTTAGACACAATCACATAGTATTTACTTAAGAATGGTCACATAAGATTACAGTCACTTAAACCCACAATGACATGAGATATCAATCACTTGACACAATCACTTTATTACGGTAACTTGACATAGTTACTTTCTTGTAGTCACTTAAGATGGTAACTTTCTAAAAGTTACTTTGCATGGTCATGAGTTTGTGGTCACATGAGCTTGTGGTTACTTGAGATTTTAGTCACTTGAAAAGGTCACGTGATACATTCACTTTCTTTCAACTTTTGATCACTTCATTTATTCAGTCAGTAGGTCAAATACTTTACCAAAACACTCTATCCCATTACACGGTCATTGAATTTCATCTTGAAGTAGGTTGAACCCTTTATTTGTTCATTTGAACACCCCAAATGGCCAGTTTTGTATATATATGATCAGTTCAAGACCTCAATAAATGTTTTCACATATAGGTCACATTTACTTATTTTTTCATGAGGTCACTTTTATAAAGACATTTGAACTTTATGGTTAGTTTAACATCTTCATATAGAAGTTTAATGTTGTAAATTAAATACATGTCCATTTATGATAGTTTTTCTATGAAATAATTTACTATCATAAAATATAAAACTTATTAATAATCAATAAAGATGATTTGTGATCATTAAAATAATGTGTTGTTGGACTAAGATGAAAAATTTAAAAGATATAAACCCTCAAACTAGAATCACTAAATACAATTAGGTAATAGGATGGATAAACTTTGATATATATATATATATGGAAACATTAAGAGAGAACCTATGACCCATAAAAATGTTATTGTACATGGTATCCCTACGATGTATACAAATATTCACATAATAACATATCAATATTCAATTATAGATTCTACGGTAACAAGTATCATATTGGGAAATGTGAAATAATTCTGAAAATATATTAAATCTACAAGAGAATCTTGATGTATGCAATAATTCCCCTCAATAGGGTCTGATATGCATGGCCTCCAATCCTCTCGAATAATGTGAGTTCCTATGTGTCGTTGGTAAGGAACCCAAATGACTATTTTCAGAGGAAAAGTGGGTGTGTATCTTGTTACGAATGTGGGAACCATTGGGTGTTTCTAGTTCCATAGGTAAACCCTATTGGAAAGTGTCAAAGGAAAGAGAAGTTACCCAAACACTGGGCCACCCATCCTTAGGTTGAAACCAAAAGTTTAATTGAGAACATCATATTTATTTCATTTATTTGGTAAATATTGATGTTTTGTATTTTTTATTCCTTAAAAAATATATTTATTAATAAGTAATATTGATTTTTTATTATATTTTTGATTCAATATATAAGGAATTCATTGGTAATATATATATATATATATATATGTGATTGGAAGACCTTGATTAAGGATAACCCCTCTATGCCCCCAAAAGTATCATAAGACAAAACAAGTGGCCACATTTGTAACAACCAAAATCTATTGATCAAGTACCAATGACTACATTATTATATTGGCACAAAATACAAGGGACCACATCACCAAGGATTTATTAGTTTAGTATTATTAATGAACCATATACATACACGATTTCTATTTCACATTGGAAATAAATTATAAAAAACAATAAAAGTAAATATTATACATCCTTGAAACTCATTCCAAGATTCCATATTCACATAATAAGGGAAAAGTTACTCTTTAAGGGTTTTATAGGGAGAGAGATACGATGAGAAAATAGGTCATACCAAACATGGAAAGGTAAATAACTGAAAAACATGCCATTTAATCAATAACATGAGCACAAAATGAATTCATGGATAATATCAATGTAATAATTTCATGGATAAAAATTAATTAATTATCAAAATTTTAAATTCATAATGCCTGATATAATGATTTGGGCCTTTTCCAAGATATTTTCAAATACTTTTAGGTATACACAAAAGTCATTTAATAAGTCCAGTTAACTATTTTTCCACATGAGACCTATTGATGTATCAAAGGGTATAAAAGTCTTACCCCCACCCCTAACTAAATTTCTAATGAAATATTAATTTTTTTAATAATAAATTTTATTCATAAACCATATTCCTTATCAAAAAATATCTATATTTTATAAAGAATGGAAAATATCAATATTTCCACAGTCAATCAAATATCTTTCATTTCAAAACACTATATTTATAAATGGTATTTGGTTTAGGTAATAATAATACCCATGATAAAAAAATATGGATTTGTCTAATGAATGATGATGAAAGTAAAGAGAATATTTTAAAAAAAGTTAATAACCACAAAAATAATACGAGTTAAAATATGACCTCCTTTTCAAAGAAAATATTGGTTTCTTAAAAATATTGTCTATTTAAGAATTAAAAAAAATTGAAGAAAAATGTTAAAAATAAAATTTTCATTAAATATTTTTGTTTGAAAAACCATATAAAACTTATAAAATAATTTTTGTAGTGTAAATTGGTTTTGATGTTGTGTAAACCTGTTAACATTATATACATTAAAAAGAAACAGTACTTTTGAATTTTTATAAAGAAAGTAAAAAAATAAACCATTCAAAAATCATTATAAAGATTACATTCAAACATTATAAAAAGTAAACTATAACATAATGTCTTCTTAATACATCATTTGAGTAAATAAAAATGAATTTTAAAAAATTTCGACATAGAATAAATATATATCCAACCGAAAAGTTAAATAAGACAAGATTTTATTTTGAACATTTATTTACTTGATTCAGGTTCCAAAGTTAGTAAAAGTTATAATAAAACATGGAAATCCTTAAATTTTTTGAGTATAATAAAATATAGAGTTAATGAAGGATAAATTATATGAAACCTTCAAAGAAAAATATAAGCAATCCCAAAAAAATGTGATTGTAAAATAACTTATTACATCTTTAGTAAATTTTAAAATGTAACCCATCAAAAGATTAAAATTGAACTGAATATTTTTTCATTATAAATAAATATATATTCATGCTAAATACATCAATAGGGTGTATATACCCCACATGAAAAATATGTCCATAATACCATATATGTATCAATGAAGAATAAATTGAGATGAAATTCATTACATCACGTTTCTACTTAATTGAATGTGATTTAACCTCATGTATAATAAATTTATATTTATTATAATTATATAAAAATCCATATAAATATTTATAATATGATATAATGTCCACTTATAAAATACTATCACTAATTTTTTAACAACCATTCGTTATTAAAATTATTTTGGTTGTTAACATATTTTTTTAATGTATATTTGGGTCTAAGAATTATGGTTTTTGTGTCTTTATTTAAGTTTTATAATCTCTTGAATTTTAATTTTGATAAAAAACACATAAATATTTATTACATACATATTTATAATCATCCTAGAAAATAGAACATGAAAAATGAATCACATTTCTGTTGGATTCACCAAGAAATATACTTTCTTAGGATACATGTATACATGCGTATTATTCAGGATATATATATATATATATATATATATATTTATTTATTATATTGTGTACATTTAATAGATTCATATGATTCATATATTTTTTATGCATGGGATGAGTGAATATAATATATTTAAATTTTATATGTATATATATTATTTATTTATCTTTAATGATTGTTTCTTCAGTTACAATACATTATGAATGGATTAAAGTGTTTTAATTAAATTTATTGAAAAAATTCAATGAATTATAACCAAAAATTCAAAAAAACATTTGAATTATTTTATATGACTTGGGATTCAACTATATAATATGATGTGATACTCTCATGTGTGGGGTAGTGTGTGGTGTGATGTGTATAAGTTTATTTTAAATCCATATTCTTCCCAAGTATCATTCATCACTCCTAAGAAATCACCATAATCACTTAAATATATCAATAACACTCATGATAATATCATGGATCCATTTAATAGTATATTACCATAGAGGTAGGGTACTTTTGTTCACTACATCATATGATTTTCCTCAAAACTCTACAAAGAAGGAGGATGGAAACTACTATGATTCATAAATTCCAAATACTCTATTTTTACAGCTTATTTACATGTAAATATCATGGATATAGATATCCAGTTTTTTGGAATGCATTCTATTTCAAATTGTTATTATATGATCATAAAAAAACCATAATTAGTTTCATTGGAGGTTCTTTAATAATTACAGTTTTATTGGGCACCAACATTCAATGAAATTAAAAACAATGTCTTAATAAAATTAATGGATGATTAAAAATCGATACATGAGTTGTGTATGGTTAAACATGATTAAAAATTATGAAGGATGTGTAATGTTTAACCCCTTACCTGACATATTTCATCAAGGTAGATATGCCTCCACCCATACAGTATATCCTTACCCAAAAGGTCTTCATAAGGGTAACCTTATTATTACATTTATGAGAATTTACTAGGAAAAGGTAAAAACCTTACCCAATGAATTTACATAAGGGTTATTTGGAATTAACCTTATATGTATAGAAATTATAACAAATATATAAATTTCATTGTTATTTATCTTTATGCAGTGTATGGAATATTTAGAGTACCCTCACAAAAAGGCAACACATGAAGGTAATACCCTTACATGAAGGAGCTGTATAAAGGTAAGATGCATATTACCTTACACATTAGTTTTAAATCAGTATGTACAAATTTAACCATTAAATTACCTTTATATAAAATTTTAAAACATTAGTTACCCTTTTATAGATAATATGTGTAAGGGTAATAAATTGTTACACTTTTTTAGAATAGGGATTCTACGTAAGGGTAACCAGAAACTATTTTTTTTAAAAAATTTAAATGGCTTTTATAATTCATAAAATGTTTATAAATTATAAAAAGGCATTTTAGGATATTTTAATCTATAAAAAATTAATAAATTAATCAATTGAAACAACCTTGACTCTTGTAACTCAAATATGGTGTCTAACTACTATATTAAATTGGCACAAGACTCCTTTAATACCATTTCAAAAGATAAAATAGTTTTGAAGTCTTGTAAAATAGATTCATACTGGAAATTCACATTACATTTCATAACAAAAATTCACTAAGTGTTTTCTTTGATAACACCATTATTTCCATTAACATATACCTATATATTATCCAAAAAACACTTCTTGGTATCCATGGGACAATAAAACCTAAGAATAGGGTGATCTCAGATGCCCAGTAAGGGTAAGCATACAATAGAAGCTATCTTGAATAAATAAGAATAATCAATATGGTAAGGTAAATAATTGAAACACATGCCACTTAATGAATAAGTTGAGTATAATATGGAATAAATAAATGGTGAATAAATAAATCCATATACATAATAAAATGAGAATGAAACTCATCCATTGATATTATAACTAACAAAATAATCACATGGACATGAATTATCAATATTATAATGGGTGAATGAACAATGATAGACATCTGAAACATAATTTGAATACCATTTAGAAGATAATTTAAAACTATTGGTGAAAACCCATCTAATTTTTCCACAAAATTTGTGTCATGAGATCTATAAATGCATTGAGGGTATATCTATAACAAATACCCACCCATCACATAATAATTCAAATGAATCAATCATAATAAATGGGATAAACATAATCAAAATAAACATTTTTATTAATAAATTAACACACAAAATGTTAACACTCACCCCAATGATATAAACCTAATCAAAAACCATCTAGAATAATATGGAAAATGATAATAAAATTGTACATAATTAGTCAAAATAACCATAAACCATCTGAATAAATAATAAGAATAATATAATTACAGGATATCCCATGTGGATAATAAGTTCAATATAGGTTTGATCTAGTTTATGAACATAAATACCAAAAAAATGTAATTAAAAACATTCTTGAGAAAAAACACATTTTTACATTTAAAATGTTTTTTAAACTAAATGTTAAAAAAATATTTAAAAAAATATTTTTTAATATATCCTTGGAAAATTATAATGTAATTTTTTAAAAATTATGTGTCTATGATGGTAGGAAGTTCTATTCATGATGTACAATTGAAAATAAGGATTCTATATGCATTTTCAGAAAATGTAAAATGGTTCTTGTTTGGAAAACGATATGAAGAATTCTATAAATTTTTTAAAAGAAAAAAATTGTAAAAATAATTTAATAAATCATTTGAATAATTTAAAAAACAATTTTAAAATATTATTATAAGTCATGGTTTTGGAAGAAAAATATTTTCGATCGAATAGAGAAATGAAGTCATCTTTTCTTAAAAATATTTTCTCTATAATTTTAAGTACCAAAGAGTGTAGAAATGGTAGAATTAATTTAAAATTTCATTAATTAATCTAGAATAAGAAAATATACATGTTTTTTGATATAAATATAATCAATTCACCTAAGGGATACTTAAGAAAAAAATCAAAAGAAAATGAGATTAAAAAATAAACCTTTACCACTTAGATAGCTTTTGAATCATAATAACCATGAATGAAATAACATATAAATAAAATTTAAAAAAACATTAAAAAAAATATTTTCATTATATGACATATAAAGTGGTAAAATATATACATCACATAAAGGAATAATTGGTGAATATGGTGTTTGTCTCACGGAAGTAAATATGAGACAAGAAACCATTACTTTAGGTTTGACTTCATTTGTATCTTTTTATACCTTATATATAATAAATATTTTTTATTATAAATAAATTAAATATCCATAATAATATTTTTCATGCAATATATTATTTACTTATTATAATTACATACTAATAAACATTGCATAATCTTGAGTAAAGTCAAGAATTCACATTGAGGATCTTTTCAGGTTTAGAGTATTAGAGAATTAAAACATAACTAATACATAATAACTAAAATTTATAAAAATTGGATAACACTAAGACAATATTCATTTCATACACAATATAAATTTTTTAAAAGTAACCATGATTTTTTTTCTTGATAATAATATTACTGACTTCTTCTATTCTTTTACCCATCCTTATACCCTGTGAAAACATTTTAAAAACATGTGATGAGAAAATAAGATCAGTAAGTGATATAAAATAATGACTAAAAATGTTAGTCCATGAATACTTATAAACCTATGAAAACATTTTCACAAAATAATACTTTTCATTCATAAACTATAAACTTTTTTTTTCATATCTCATGAGATCATAAGATTCATAGAAAAACATATTAGAAATCATAAATCATAAAGGTAACTTATGGAATAAAAATCATAACTACATTGTATATTTCATATCTATATAAGGATTAACCTTCACAATTATGTTTGTAATACCCATCATATCATATTCCCAAAATCTATTTGAAGAAACCTTAATATTTACCTCTATCGCATTACCCAATGCATTAGAAAGTTATCACGGGCACGACCGCCCTTAGTTTATCACAGAACCACCCATATACATAAAACATTCCCAAGAACCATAAAATAATAATAAATAATTAACAAGAATAAAGTAAAAAAAACATTTCCACATTTAAATAACAAGATATCATTTCAATATATTGATATTATCAATCCATTTTTTAAAAATAATTAAAACAAAAAAAAATGATTTTTGAATCATTGTTTCCCATACCACATTAATTTTTTTAAAGGAATTAACATTTTTATATATTTATCCCAATATAAATAAATCCTTAAAACCATTCTGAAAACATGAATATTAATTACAAATACTTATAAGAATAAATCATCAAAACATTAAAATGAGGTTTTGAGTTAAAATGTCCCCTACCATTTTCAATATTTAAATTATAAGACACATGGAAGAATAATTTTTTTTTTAAAAATTAAATAAAATGAGTATTTATATAATATGGATACAAGATTTAAAAGGGGATTTATATATATCCTATAAAATAATAAAGTTTCATATCATCAAGAAGTGCCCCAATGAAAGGAGATTGACACGAAATCCCTTACCATGAGTCCAACTCACCACGTACAGTCCTTATATTCCTAAATAATAAAATTAGGTTAATTTATACATTATTGAGAAACTTTTTCCGGTTTATTATTTCTTTTATATCACTTATTACCATGTAATAATATATATTATTATTTAGGTTCATATCGGATGTTTTTTTGATATTCGGTACTTGAGTAAAAAATGAACAAGGTTTTGATGTCACTAGTAAATGTGGTCAAAATTAAATAATCTCTAGAAAATTATTAATTAAATAATAATAAAATTTATACACTAATTCTACTTTTTAAAACAAAACTATAATTATGGTTATGAAAAATGAACAACGTTATATTCATGGAGATGGTTGGACGAACATACCCATGAGTAACATTTTTATTTTTCATTGATCATTATGGAAATAAGGTAATTATTATTTTCCATTTCCAGAATAATAATAACATTATTAAAATCATAAATATTTAATTTACTAATATATATCAGTCAAGTGATTTGGCGAATAAAAACGATTCACATCGCTTCATGGAGGAGACAGTTCACACATATGCACGAATGAGATTATTGTTTTTATGTGCATGGAAGGTAAGAAAATAATTGAAATTTAATTATTTTAAAATAATAAATATGTCATAATATAACATATTAATATTAATTCCATCATTACAACTGATCTAAATAGATGATAATGGAAAAAACTAAATTAGTTCGTGGAGGTGATAATTCGGACGTACACACGAATGAATAATTCCTTTCCCATTTAATGGAGGTAGATACGGATTAAATGGATGATATTAAAATAATAACTTCTCAAAATAATTATAATATTTTATTTATTATTTTGTCTTGCAAAATATTATTTAAATAAATTCTAAGAAGAAATAAAATAGAAACTCTTAAAAAACTATACCTCTTATTCAGTTGATTAACATTGAAGAAAAACTTAACAACTATAAGAATGTTGTTCGGCCTAAACTAATACCTCAAGAATGTGGAGAGGAATTCTAGGGAGAGTTTTGGGAAGAGCATGCCTGAACCAAAATGCTTTGTAAGTGTGAGTATTAAATAAGAGAGGGTACCTTTTTATTGGAGAGGGGATGAGCACCCATGAAAACTCATAAAATATTAAATTAATATAAATTAATATTATATATAAAATGGCTCAAAAATTAGACACGTTGAAGATAATATGAGTATAGTTATAAATCCTATAATTAAATAATTGTTTTACATTTATTTATTTATTTTAAACCTTATATTTTCAGTTTACCCTTAATTATTCCCTTTTAATTTTAATTGTGGTAACAAAATTTTAATTATTAAGAAGCCATTAATTTAATTATATGGGGCCAATTTACCATAATTGTACATATAATGAACTTTTAGACCTTATAATATTAAATTTTTTATTTTTATTTTTCTTGGATTTTTAAATAATTTAATAAATTTCTATTTTTATAAAACATCAATTATGTCAATTTTTACACTATTCATTTTATTTAATTTAAATAAAATATAAATACAGAAAAAACTTTTACCCAAACCATATAATAGTCTTATAACATACAATATTCATATAGAAAAACCATGTACGACATAAATTATATAAAATGGTATTTATTTTATTATTCATAATATCATTTATTGGATTCCTTCATTAATAAGGCAATCACTCCATCATCATTCTCTCATAATTAAATTTAATTATTTAATGCCTAAATATTATAAATAAATACCATTATGTACAAAATATATTTATATTTTTAATTATATTTATATTGTAAGATATCATTAATATAATTTCATATTAAAATTTTTCTAGTAATAATATATGTGTTTATAAAATATTTTACTTTAAATGAAAAGATTAAGTGTCATAATCACTGCCAAGTGGCTTCCAAATGCCAAATTTTCATCCCAAGGGTTGTATTGGTTTTTCATTTCTCATCCGATAGTATTTGGACAAGTGTTAGGGCAGTTAAATACTATTATAATATTATTTTTACCTCTATTTACCTGATTTACACTTCAACCATGGAAAATAAAAATAATTACTAAATTTACTATTCATCATGTCCAAAAATAAAAGGGACCTATATACATAAATTTAAACTTTTGATTCAAGATATGGAATCCATTTTATTAAATTGAAAATATAGAAGTTTTAGTAGTTAATTTAAAATTAATTCCTATTTTCAAAATGAGAAAACATGTTTTTTAAAAGTAAAAACCATCTAAAGATTGACCCGTTTTTATATCAAATTGCAATTTGAAATTACCTTAAATGACCAAAATTGGATTAAATTATAAAAAATTAATGCAATTAAACTTTTAAACCAATTTAATGTACATTATAACTATATAGAAAAATTATATAAAAAATAAGTTTTAATTAAAATTTAGTATTTTTTATTATTCATTAAAAATGATATTTATCATAAAAATACCAAAATTTAACCAAAGTAAATCTTGGTGTCACACTTATAAATAAGAAGTTTATTTAGTCATGTATAGAATATAAAACAGTAGAAACATATATTTTTAAAGGGTTTAATATCAATAGGTGATAAAAATTCTATTAA
This sequence comes from Viscum album, assembly GCA_963277665.1. Classification (NCBI taxonomy): domain Eukaryota; kingdom Viridiplantae; phylum Streptophyta; class Magnoliopsida; order Santalales; family Viscaceae; genus Viscum; species Viscum album. The sequence goes on from OY728142.1 coordinate 898,341,490, forward strand.
AAAATATTAGAGTATGTTATGCTTAAAAATGGATTTATTCACATTTTAATCCTCTAAAATTTATTTGATGAAAATAAAAACATTTAATTTAAATTTTTAAACATAATATTTCTAGTTCTATTCATTACCTATAATAAAATGATTATGTGTTAACTGCCATTTAAATATAATAATGTTAATATTGTATTATTTTTCGGTATAATTGAGTCTTCTGTGCAACGTAAGATTTCAAAGAAACCCATTGTTGTGTGTCAGGTATGCTATCGAACATAGTGTCCCATTTAATCTAAAATTAATATCTAATTAATAAATATTAATAGATATGAAAAAGTATTATTATATAATTACCTACGATGTTAAATTCTTCTCCTTTAGAAATTGCATACTCCTAATTTTAATTTGGGGACAATAACTAAGGTATGACTTTTCAAATTACCATTGTTGCAATCCCACATCGAAAAAGGATTAATAAAACTACCAATTTTAAAGGTATAAATAAAAGTACAAAGTTCAACCAAGATAACACATACCAGAATTCAATGTAGGAAAAATGGATATGGAAGATAATATAATTGTCAAGTTCTGCTTGAGAGTGTTAGGATCCTTTTTATAAATTTGAGGAATTTAATTAGGAGCTTGTCTAATAACATAAGAAAACATACTTAATTATCATGTATAATTTCACCCTTTATTAAATTTTTACCAAAAACTCATCTTTTCTCCAAATGATGAGTATTCAAGATGACTTGGTCACACCTGAAGCACCAATATCAACTTCTATAGAATCACATAATCCAAAAAAGATTAACTTTATATTCATCCTATCTTGAGATATTAACCAAAATAAAAATTCTTAGATATAATCAGATAATTCCCCAAAAAGAATAAGTGATTTTACAATGAAAAACTGCTTTTAATTTCCAAAATTCAACAATAATATACAAAGATCAAAAAAGAACATTTGATAAATAATTGTCCTTTAAATTAATCAAAATAATCCAAACTATGATTGAAACCCAAAAAATTGAAGGACTTGTCAACATAGTCTTCCAAGATAAATTGTAGGATTTATATCCATATAACATCAATAACTATTAATATATCATACCAAAAAGTAATTAACCTAATAACATTTTCTCCAAGATAGGTTAATTACTTTCATAAATAACCCGAATTTCCATAAGTACTCTATTAAAACACAGAAAATAGAATTAAACCATTACACCTCAAATAAAACTGCATAGTATTCTATTTTTCATTGGAATTTTGGGTTCCCAAAATAGTGAATGTCTTTCAAAATAACATTTAAAACATAATCCCCAAATATTTTTCCAATACCCAGGATATACATTGGATAAAATGTAATTTCCCAAAATCAACTTCAACTTATTCAATAATATAGTTTAAATAAAAATAAAAAGCCTTACTAACTAGGTAATTCACATTGTCTAGTGGTAGAAGATAATGCCTTGTCGCATTTCGGTTGTGGGTTCAATCCCACGACCTTGTCCGACACGATGGGTTAACTCCATTCCTATAAGTTTCCCTTTTTATAAGACTATATAATTCATATATCATTCCCAAAATGAGATAAAACTTTCAAAAATTACCATAACATATTTTAATCTTAATGTTTATCTCATGTCCTTCATTTTTCATCCCCAAATGTAGAAACCTATAATTTTCTCAATGGTGATTCTATTGAAAAATATGATTATTCACCTTAATATTTCAGATCATAAAGCCTCAGAAGGGATTTTAGAGTCATTGAAACTATAATCGAATTTAAAATTATAAACCAATGATGATATCCCTAACTATTAAGAAAACATAATAATCATCAATGTTTTCTAAACTATCCACTCATAACAACTATAATGCCCTAGCCTAAAACGATGAATAATCTTTAGTTTTGTCTAGAATTTACATTGGGGATATTTTCAAGTTTAGAGTTATAGAGAAATAAGACATAAATTATACATAATAACTCAACTTTATAAAAACTTGATACCACTAAAACATTATCCATTTCGATCACAATATAAAACTTTTAAATGTAAACATTTTTTTTTCTTGATTAAAATATTGTTGACATCTTCCTTTCTATTACCCATGCTTATACCCTATAAAAACATTTAAAAACATTAATGAGAAAAACATTAACAGTTACGGATATAAAATTAGGGAATAAAATGTTTGTCTAGGAATATTTATAATTCCATAAAAACATTTTCACAATATCATAATTTTCACACATAAAACACAAACTTTTTTACATACCAATCATAGTATATTCCCTAAATATATTAGGAGAAACCTTAACGTTTACCTCCATCTCATTACCCAATGCACTAGAGAGATATCACGATCTCACCCGCCTTCGGTTTATCATGGAACCACCAGTATTAATAAATAATTACCAACAACCATAACATAATCATAACTCATTAAAAAGAAATAAAGAAAAATAAAATTTCCAATTTTTAATAACAATATATAATTTCAAAATATTGATATAGTCAAGACATTTTAAAAAAACAATTAAAATAGTAAAGAATAATTTTGAATCAAAACATCCCATACCACTTTGGATATTTTGAAAGGAATTTAAATTTTTGAACACTCTTGTCTGTATAAACAAATTCTTAAAACAATTTTGAAAACATGGAAATTAAATAAAAATATTTATATGAATAAATCATCAAAACCTCAAAACGTGGTTTTGAGTTAAAAATTCCCTTACCATTTTCAACATTTAAATTATAAGACCTGTAAAATTATAACATTTTAAAAAAAATTAAATAAAATTATTATAAATATAATATGGATAAGGAATGTCAAAGAGGGTATATATACACCTTATAAACTAATAAAAGTTCATATCATCCAGAAATTCTTCAATGAAGAAGATTGAGACAAAATCCTTTACCTTAAGTTTTCAATTGTCTTTTACAATTGTTATATTCCTATATAATAAACATAGATTAATTTATAATTTCTTGATAACCTTTTTCTAGATTATTTTTTATTTTATATAACTTATTACCATGTTATAAATTTTTTATAATTATTTAAGTTCATATCAGATGTTTTGTCGATATTTGGTACTTGAGTCATAAATGAATATGGTTTTGATGTCACTAGTCCATGTGGTCATATGTCCATGACCTCTAGAATAGTTTTCATGAAATATTCATCAGTTTTATACATTAATCATAATTTTTAAATCAAACCATTAATTATGATTATGAAAAAAGAAAAACATTATATTCAAGGAGACGGTAGGCCGTACGCACGAATGAGTAAAATTTTCATTTATCATTGATCAGTATGTAAATAAAGTAATTTTTATTTTAAATTTAGAAAATGATCATAATATTATTAATATAATAATAATAATTTTAATATATATATATATATATATCATACAAGTGATGTGGTGAAGAAAAACGATTCACATCGCTTTGTGGAGGTGATAGTTCACACGTACGCACACACGATGTTATGGGTAAGAAAAATAATTAAAATATTATTCTTTTAAAATGATAAATATTAAATTAATATCTCATATGAATTTTAATTATATCATTACAACTAATCTTGATAGATGCTAATGGAAAATGAACTAAATCGGTTCGTGGAGGTGATAATTCACACGTACGCACAAACAATTAATTCCTTTCCCATTTGATGGAATAAGAGATGTATTTAGGGGATGATATTAACATAATAAAATATTATTATTTTTAAGATATTGGATTAATTATTTCATCTTGGAATAATTGGATTTATTGTAATTGGAAGAAGAAATAATATAAAAACTCTTAAAAAATGATACCTCTTCTTCGGTTATCAACTTTGAAGAATACCTTAACATCTCTAAGAAATTGGTGTTCTACCTAAAATAAGGCCTCAATAATGTAGGGAGGTATTATATGAAGAGTTCTGCATTTATATTTTCTAAAAAAGGCTTTTAAAGTGTGATTATTAGATAATAGAAGGTACCTTTTTATAGGAGAGCCTTGGAAGTTCTTAAAATATTAAATTAATATAAGTTATTTTTTTATTTACAATGGCTCCAACCTAAGATATGTCAAATATAAGATGATTATAATTTTAAATTATATCATCAAATAATTTTTTATAGGTATTTATTTTATTTTAACCATTATCTTTTTGTTTTACCTTTAATTATTAACTTTTAATTTTAATTGTGGTAACAAAATTTTAATTATTAAGAGGCTATTAATTTTATTTATATTTGGTCAATTTCCCATAATTGGACACTTAATTAACTTTTATACCTTATCATAGTTAATTTGCAATTTTAAAATATTTTTAGAATTTTAAATAAACTAATAAATTAATATTTATATAAAACATCAATTATGTCAATTTTTACCTTATTCATTTTATACAATTTAAATAAAATTTAAAAAGATATGTAACTTATAAAAAAACCATAGAATAGTCTCATAACATGTAATATTCACCAATAAAAATCTTGGATGATCTAAATTATGTCAAATAATATGTTATAATATTTATAATATAATTTATTTGATTCCTTCATTAATAAAGCAATCATTTCATCATCCTTGTGTCAAAATTAAATATAATTATTTAATTTCTAAAAATTATAAATAAAATACAATGATGTAGTAAATATTTCCTTTTTTCTAATTATTTTTTATAATCAAATATATAACTTATATAAACCCATAATAAAATTGTTTTGTATGAAGATATATGTTTATACATATTTTCCTTTCCTTTTAATTAAAAATTATAAGTTTCATAATCACACCCAATTGGTTTCCAAAGGCCAAATTTTTATCCCAATGATTTTATAGGACAGCCATATCTCATACGATGTGATTAAAATATGTTTTAGGGTATTTTTTATTATTATTATAATATTACTTTTACCCTTGTTTTCCTGATTTACCCTTTAACCATTGTCGATAAATATAATAACTAAAGTAACTATTCATCAGGTCCAAAAATAAAAGGGATATATATAAATAATTTTGAAATTATAATTTCAAATATGGAATAAAATTTTCCAAATTCAAAACACATAATCCTTAGTATTTAATTTAAAATTAATTCCCATTGTCAAAATGAGAAAACGTGTTTTTTAAAAGTAAAAACCATCAAAAGATTGACATGTGTTTATAAAAAATTTCAATGTGAAATTACCTCTAATGAAAAATATGGGATTAAATGATGAAAACATAATACAATTAAATTTTAAAACTAATTAAAAGGATAATATAACTATACCTCAAAATTAGATGAAAAGGCAGTTTTGATTTAAATTTCAATATATTTACTTGTTCACTGTATAAAGAATTTTAGTAGAAAAATACCAAAATTTAACTAAAGTAAAAGTTGATGTCCCGATTCTAAATAAGAATTTTATATTGTCAAATAAAATGGATAAAGTTTCCAAAAACTATATTTAAAAATTGTTCTTCATCAAGAGGTAGAAAAACTATATTTTAAAAAATATTAGAGTTTTGTATGCTTAAAATTGGATTTATTCTCATTTCAAGCCCCTGAAATTTATCGGATGAGAGAAAAAAAATTAATAAACATGTATAAACATATTATAGTTAGTTTTATTCATCACCCCCAATAAAATGGATAGGATTTAATAATAATTAAAAAGAATAATATTAATATTGTATTATTTTTCAGTATAACTCAGTCTTGTGTGCAACGTATGATTTCAGAGAAACCCATTACTGTGTGTCGGGTATGCTATCAAACATAGTTTCCCCTTTAAAATAAAATTAATATCTAATTCATGAATATTAATAGATTTGAAAATTTCATATTCAATAATTACCAAGGTTGTTACAGTCATAGTCTTTTATGAAATATTTATTAACAATTCTTTTTTAAAACAACTATTTCAGGTGATAAATTCTTAGTTTTCCACATATGTTGTGGTCATTAATTTCATCGCTTTTACATTGATCATGGTTACATAAGATACATAATGTTAAAAATTATATTAATGACATATATATTATTTATATATTGATATATAGTAATCTATATAAGTTAGATATTGAAAATGGAATAAATCATTAATGGAAATGGTAGGTTGTACCCATGTGTAAAAACAATTTCCATTTTTCATAATGGATGGAAGAAAATGAAGGGGAAAAATATATCACCTTCTTTGATTAATTATTATTTAATATATATATATATATATCACATTTAAAAATTAATTTTAATTTTATTACCTTCCATGAAAATCGTTAGTGAAAAATGATCCACATCTCTTTGCGAGGTGGTGCTACACCGTACACATGAGAGAAATTATCATATCCCTAAAAAAATAGAATATAAGAATATATATGTTATATAATAATTACATGGGTATAATTATGTTGAAATTAATATATATATATATATATATTCATTTAATCTATCCTTATTAACATATAAGTAAAATTAAAATATAGAAAATACATGCCATCGGTTCACGAGGTGGTAGTCCACCGTACAAATAGGTGAAATTATTATTTTACAAAGGGTTAAAAGGTAATTTGTTACATTTTTATATTATAATTATATAAGTATATTAATTTAATAAATATAATTTTTATATTTTATATACACAATTATATAGAACATTGAACGGTTCTGATGGAAAACATATTTCATCAGTTCGTGACGTGATAGTCCTTGTACACATGATATAAGATTTCATTTTTCATTTTATAGAAGGGATATGGGTATAGGTTATTACATTAACAAAAGAAAATATAATCATATAATATTTAATGTTTTTTTATATTATAATATTTTAAAATTATATTAAAGAGGTGGAAGAAGAAGTAAAATAAATACACATATTAAGAATTTTACCAATTATTTAGAGAAATATTTTAGGTTTATACCTAAATCCTTCCTTGGTTGGACTTATGATAAAAAACAATGCCTCTAGTATATTGATTTGGTAGTAAGGAAATTATTTGGTAGGTATTGTCTGAACCAAAGGGTTTTGGGAGTGTGAAGTGGAGAAGAGAGTAGGTGACCTTTAATAAGTGAGGGAGAGGACAGACATAGGAGTTTTAAAATGAATAAAGTGTACCCATGTTTTCACATTAAACCAGGATCCAAAATGGGTAGTTATAGAACCATATAGTTTATAAGGCCAAAATATGTCCATTAAATGAGATTCATACAATTCTTTGTTCAATATTAACCAACAAATTCTTAGTTTACCCCCCAATAAACCCATTTTGATCTTACCTATAATAATTAATTTTTACTGTTTTCACTGTTCATTATTGTAAAAATTTAGTTACCATTGTTGATAATATAAAATATTAAAATTAAAAATATATAATCAATTTATTCAAATTAAATTCATAGAACTGGTGTAATTAAATTTAAAATTAAACCTATAGGCATGTTGAAAAAATAGTTTTCCAAAGAAAACCTTTCAAATGATTAAATAGTTTTTATATCATAATTAAATATGAAATTGATTTCAATGACCTAAATTAGATAAATTATAATATAATCAAACAAATTTTACGTTAAAAATAATTTAAAATATAATTCAACTTTAAATATAATTTAAATGAAAATACAATTTAAAAAAATCAATATTTCCACTATTGATAAAAAAATAATCATTTTTGAAATTTTCAAAAAATAGCCCAAATATAATTTTGACATGTAGATTTGAAAAAGTATTATTATTTCAAATAAATTTTCTAAAATTTATAAAAATTACATTTAAATAATCTGTATAAAGCCGGAATAAACCACATTTTAGAAAAATGCATTGTTTAGAAAAAAGTTCTTCCATGTTCAAATGGATCTTATTTTTTATAATAAAAATATAGTCACTGATTTAATTTTATACATTCACGAAACATATAATTTTTATAGTTCATTTAAACCTATTCAGACACCCAAACATTACATATATGTTATAATGGTCATGTTTAAATTTAAAAAGTTTTATATAGTATAGTGTTTCATTTAAACCTGGTGTTGCATGAATCATAATATAAAAAGAGATTGAATTTATTTAAAAATAAATATATAATAAATTATTATGGTGTTACATCCTATTGTAATATTTTTGTTTTGTGTCATATACACTATCCAATATGATGTCCCTCTTTTAAAATCTTTGGATTTTACATTCTACCTCGTTAAATAAATTTCCCTCCTTACAATTTAATACTTATCTTTGTAATCAAGGGTTTGACATTTGAAAATGATTTTACTATAGAACCACATCATAAAAAGGGTTATTAAAACTTCCCCCTGATAAGAGAGAAATTTGTGATGACCAATAGGGGCATATATACCCTGAGAGGGGGGGGGGGTGAATCAGGGTATGGATATTCCTTTTCAAAAAGTTCTTCCTGCCCCACTGGATGTTGACATCTTTATTACAAGGGTCACTTTTTTTGCACTTGTGTTTTTATTATGATCACTTATTTACTTCATTATTTTATGATGATGCTTTAAATGCAATATAGGGAAGTAAATAGGAAGACACATAGATTTTTACTTGGTTCACCCTCACTGGGCTACGTCCAAGGAGCATAAAACGACGATGTGCCATTGTACCAAATCCACTAAAGCTCACTGACAATTTACAATGTTCGGGATAAATCACTTCTATTCCTAGGCTCACAAAATTTAGAAGGTTCAGGATAGACCACTTCTATTCCCAAGCTCACTGCCTTTACAAGGTTTAGGGTCAGATCACTGCTTTCCCAAGAGTCACTCCCTGTTTCCCTCTCTCTGGCTCACTACCAGTGGAGAGGATCACCTTCTTCCACTTCCATTGCTAACTGCTCTGAAAAGGATCCACTAAAAGTTTATAGACGTGTAGGTCTCTTCATTATCAGTATTGAATACATCCTTTTTTGTATGTGGATGCTCTGGTGAAGTTCAACTTTCACCTGAAGATGAATCTCACTTTACACCGAAGGTATCAAGAAATCTTCCAGCCTTCACACAGCCCTGAATCACTTCCATGAATCAACCTTAACTGGTACCCTTATCTAAGCCGACGTGCAGGTATCAGCTCCCAAGTTATAACTGGCATGCAAGTCCACCTCAACCACTTGTGCGACACAATCTTCTTCAACTCCAAACTTGCGCAACTCACACCCTTTTACGCCCAATCCAATATTGGAACAAAACCATCAACTACCGTGCTTCTTCAAAACATGGAACCCATGTATCCCCCAACCACTTGTGAAAATACTTCTTCTTCAACTCAAAACTGGGGTGAATTACTTCCTTTCTCTCCCAAACCACCTTGGACGTGCAACTATCACCTGGCGCGCAACTACCACTTGCGCGACCACACACCACTTGAATGACCACTACACCTGCGGGATGAGAGCTTTGATTTTTTCTATTTTTTGAACTCGTACCAAATTATAAGGGGTATACCTATAATTATGGGTATTTGGACACCCTACGTGATGGCGTGAAAGTCTCCCCTCGACGTGAAACTTTCGGCATGTAAGACTCTGCTGCGCAAGTCACTTGCGCGACCAACCATAAAACTTGGGCCCCCTTCTCCCTTTTTCCATTTTTTGATGTTCTGATCTTGAAAAACATTAGGCGCACAAGTTTCCTCTCCTTCAAGTACATGGTGCGCAAGTCCCTTTTCCAAAAACCAATTTTCTTCATTTGTCGATTTTCAGGCCCAAAAAGTTGGAAAAAATGGAAAACGGCACCACCTTGTATCTGCTATTTTTGTATCGCCTCCAGATCATTCATTCCTTTTTAGAAGTTCATGAATCAGTACTGGATCGTTAAAAAAATCCCTTAAAGTCCAAATTTTACAAAGAAACCCCCTTTGTCAACAAATTTGTATGTCATGGTCTGATTTGTCAATAATCACAACACAAATTTCCACTTTGTCAACAAACACAATCACCTCAAAAATGCTTCAATGATTCCTTGAGGGATTTTTCCCAATAATCTCCCACTTTGGGATTATTGAAAACTCTTCCATAAAAGGTTATATCATTAATTCTTCATCCACCATTCTCTTATTGTGATTCTGATAGTGATCAAGGATTTACTCAACACATACATTAATCCCACACGAGTAATGATCGGCGTGAGAAACAAGAGTAAATGAAAAGTTCATCAATGAATCACTTCATATCTGACACCCACGGTTGACAGAAAATGGATACCAATTGTTAGAAACATTCTTACCGTATTCCAACACCACTCTTCATCTTTTTTCATGATCCTCAGCTATCGTGATATCTATTTTTTGATCGATCACTTCTAGCATCATCAGATTTAATACTCTACCCCTTTCTCATTGCTCTCCCCTATCTCGCTGCTCAACCTGTCAGATTCTCCCCATATCATTCATGATTTTTCAAATAGCCACACTGTCTCCCCCTTGACCAATCACTGTTTTCTCCCCCTTTTTCAACTAACCCAAAGAGCACTCCTTTGCGGTCTGTAACAGAGTAGGGAACACATATAAACCCATTAGGGGAAAAAATCATACCTCAGGTAGAGGGTGGGGTGGGGGGGGGGGGGGGGTCCACATCCACACTCTTTTAAGTGTGGGGATTCAACTGAACTCCCAGAGCTAGTCTATGCCTCTAAAATGCTTCCTTGGGTAAGGCCTTTGTTAGAATGTCTGTAACCTATAGTTCTGTATGCACATACTCCAACTTCACAATTCCTTTCTCAACCTTCTCCTTGATAACATGATACTTTATCTCAATGTTCTTTGTCTGTGAGTGATGGAAGATATTTTTTATAAGATTTATATCACTTGAGTTATCACACTGAATTCCGATGGGAGACTTCACTTCAACTCCCATATCTTCAAGCTGCTTCTTTATCCACAATAACTATGTGCATGCTTGAGTGGCCGAAATATACTTAGCCTCCGTGGTAATCAATGAAATGCAACCTTTATTCTTTCTTATCCAAGAAATATACAATACACCAAGATAGAAAGAACCACCTGACGTCGATTTTCTATCATCTGCTGAACCGGGCCAGTCTTCATCAGTATATCCCAATAACTCTATCTGAGATTTGTCATTATATGTCAAGCTGAAGTCCACCATGACCTCGATATACTGAAGTATTTTTTTCACTGCAAGCATGTGAATTTTCTTGGGATTACTCTGATATTTTGATGCTTGGAATGTGGCAAATACAATGTCAAGCCTTGTTGTAGTGAAATATAGAAAACTTCCAATGATTTTCATGTATTATGTGATATGAACTTCCTTGCCATCCTCATCTTTCGATAACTTCCTCCAGGTAAAAACCAGAGTCTTCATTTCCTTGGAATTATCCATTCCAAACCTTCTCAGAACCTCCTTGCCATATTTATATTGAGAAATTAAAGTGACATTACTGCCTTGTGTCATCTGTAGACCAAGGAAAAATGTTAGCTCTCTAATCATTGACATTTCAAACTCATTTTTCATTAATTCCGAAAACTGTCTGCACTAAGCTTCTTCTGATCCTCCAAATATTATTTCATCGACCTAAACCAACACATCATCATTTTATTACTATCATTGTTGTGTTTCTAACCACTGCACAATATTCAATCATCTTGTTGTGATAGACCCATTTAGTACTAATGACATTCTTATCTGTTGGTCCCAAAACAATATCCCATGTATTATTATTCTCAATCTAGTCTAATTCTTCATTCATAGCCAGAACCCAGTACTCATCTTCAACTATATCAGAAAAACATTTCAGTTTTTTTGAGATAAAAACAATGTTTTCTACTGTGATTTCATTTTTCGAGTCTGAACTAGAGCTGTCTGATCACCAATGATATATTTCATATCAATTTCAGCTCATCTTTTTGGATTCTTAGCAGATTCAAATTTTTTTCCCTCTTGCTCATCATCAATATATTTTTCTGAGTCAGCCTCTGCTACTTCTACTACCCCTATGTTGCCTTCCTCCTAATCACATTCATCAAGAAATTTCTCACTGTTTCATTGTTCAGTGGAATCATTCCTCTAGACTACTTCTCTCAACTTCTTGATATCCTGAAAAAAGTCAGCAGATACCAAATTGTTAGAGAAAAATAAATGATCATGAGATGAATGATTATTGCTGCTTCTCCCACAATATTTATTCCCTCGATAGACAACACCTGAGCTGAGCCATCCAATTATTTCGTTGATGGATCTTGCATCTGATTTTGTTATTGAATGCTCCTCCTTTTTTATGTAACACTTTCCAGTGTTAGGCGCATAAAAATTCTTCTTATCCTACATAATTTATTCTTATCTTCCATTAAGAATTGAGACATTAAGAAAATATCAAAGCCTACTGAGTTTGATCTCAGTGTAGGAAAGAAGAGATTAAGTCAATAACACAATCTCTTCCTATTGTGCTATGTTGCTCCATTTCTTCATCAACTATGGTACCTGATTTGATTCAATTAAAACTCTGAAGAATTTAACTTCTCAACTTTGAATTATTAGATGCCACTTCCCCTTGGATAGTATCTCCCTAAAACTTGAAACACATGAATCATCAGTTAATAGAATTTATATAGGGAGTGGGGAATTTATGGAATCATCAAGGTGAGGACTGTGGTTGATCCTGATGGGTCAACCCATTAATTCTTTCATATAGACGATCACACTCCTTTTTTTTCTTCTTCTAGTTTCCAATCTAACTTCAACTGCTCTGGCCATATGACTAAGCATTCATTACCCGCATGCTGATCCTTTTTCTGATATGTGGATTCTACAGGCTTGACATTTTTCACAATTTGAGGTTTAAGCCCACTTGTACACACATCTATATTTGATGTACCACCAATATGCCACTTCCCTTGATTCCATATCTGGGTAGGAATATCTCTATTTGGAATCATCCTTTTATCAAATATTTGAGTCCCCAAACTGTTTCTCACTGATGGTGAGTCCTCCAATGAAAGTGCATTAGTCATACTCACAGCTGTAGCATTTCCTCCCTTTTTCCCTCCAGATTTTCTCTTGTTTTTTCTTAGAGAGCGGTTGTGAGTGTGACAGAGAAGATGACTGATACACATTTCTTTCACCTCCACATGATTCCCCTGATGTTCTAGGCCTATTCTTCAACTTACCACTTTGTCTCCTAGTGTATAATTTCTCATTATGCAACAGTGGGGTCGGGAATCTCATTTCGAGTTACTTTTCCTTTCATTCATTCTTCTTAATGCAATATCTTACCAAATGACCATGATTAGAACTTATGAAACATCTTCCATTAAAGGCATACCTCATTTCGTTATCTCTCAGCTGAGATGTTGATGCAGCTTGAGTTCTTCCTCTGATATTGAGCTCTTGAGCTTCCAGAGACATACTCATAGTGTGTCCCATTATTCCACAGTAATAGCATCTGATGAAGGTTTTCCTTGGAGAGACTCTTCCATCTGATTTCCCATGATGCTTCTTTTTATTCTTAGATTTATTATAGTTTCTATCTTCACAACCTAAAATGTATTCCTGAGCCTCTGAACAGAAGCTTGATGTGTGGCCATGAATCCCACAAGAAATAGCACATGCTATCACTACTTCTTCTAACTGTCCTCTTCGGTATATATCCAGTATCTACAATATTTGTTCCACTTCTGGAATGGTTCCTGGCTCTCTTTCTTTCATGAACGGGAGGGTATTCATCAAAGCCAATACCAGTTTTTCCCAAACAATATAGTCTCTGAGCGGGGAAAATATTCTGTTGTTTCTCTTTAGAAATAACATATTTATTCTTCATTTTTTCATCACTTGAGGAAGGATAATTAAATAGTAAGTGCAAGGAATCCTTCATTTTAGGCATTCCTCTAGCATTGGATTTCTCCACTTCCTTCTTCCCTGATTCCATCTCTTCTTACAACTTTTGAATCTTCATATCCCTTGATTCAAGTTTTATATTTATTTCTCTTCGGAGATTTTTTTCCAAAACTCATCTCATCCTCTAGTTTTTGTGTGAGCTTTTATACCATGTCGCTTTTCTCCTTTACTTTCAATTTTTCTTGAGAAACAGATTCAGAGATAGATGAATTCTCTTCTTATAGCCTTTGATTCTTTTGGACTTTTTTAGACAACTGTGTAGCTAGATCATCATTTTCGGCATTCAAATTCTAAACTTCATCTAACTTCTGATTCTCTTCATAATCACCAGCCTTTTTTTCCTATAAGTCAAGCCATATTTTTTATTTCTTCACCTTGAGAATCATTTTTCTCCCTTAGGTTAGTATCCACATCAATAATCCTTTGATTTAATCCTCTTAGGTTGTTGACCTCAATTTCTAATACTTGGATCTGGATATCTTTAGATTTCACTTCTTCATCCAATTTCTGATCCAATTTCTTTGTCATGTTGACAACATCTACTGGTGACCTTTTTCTTGAAATTTCTTCATCATCAGTTGTTTCTGTATCACTTTGAATTTCAAATACAACAGTATTTCCTATATCATGATTGAGTGAATCAATATTTTTCCTATCGGATTCATCCATGTCTTCCTTTATTAGGCTGTTTGATTCTTTTAGTTGAATCACAATTTTTCCATAGACACTTCCAAACTGGGGGATATTACCTGACTTTTGATTCTTCTTTGATGTTTTTAGCTTTTCCATGGAACACCGAGATAAGAGCAGACTGATTTAACCACACAAATGAACTACACCAAGTCCTAGCAAAAAAATCTAATAAAAGTAACCTACCTCTAATAAAAATTGTTAGAACCAATAGGGGCCTATATACCCTGATAGGGGGGGGGGGGGGGGGTGAATCAGGGTATGGATATTCTTTTTCAAAAAGTTATTCCTTCCCCACTAAATCTTGACTGCTTTATTACAAGGAACACTTTGTTTACACTTGTGTGTTTATTATGATCACTTCTTTTCTTCTTTATCTGATGATGATGATTTAAATGCAATGCATGGATTTAGGAAGGAAAGAAAATGATTTTTACTTGGTTCACCCTCACTGGGCTACGTCCAAGGAGCATACAATGACGATGTGCCTTTGGACCAAATCCACTAAAGCTCACTGAAAATTTATAATGTTCGGGTTAGATCACTTCTTTTCCCAGGATCACTGACTTTACAAGGTTTGGGATAGATCACTTATATTCCCAGGCTCACTTCCTTTACAAGGTTCAGGTTTAGCTCACTGCTTTCCCAAGGGTCACTCCCTGTTTTTCTCTCTCTGGATCACTGTCGGTGGATTGGATCTCATTATTCCTCTTCCTTTTATCACTTCTCTGGAACGGATCCACTCACAGTTTATAGACTTGTAGGTATCTCCATTATCACTAATGAATACATCCTCTTTTGTATGTGGATCCTCTGTTGAAGTCCAACTTTCACCGAAAGATGAATCTCACTTTGTACAGAAGTTATCCAGCAATCTTCCAGCCTTCACGCAACCCTAAATCACTACCGTGAATCGACCTTCTTGGCTCCCTTCTCCAATACGGTGTGAAAGTATCGACATGCAAGTTATAACTGGCACGCAAGTCCACCTAAACCACTTGTGCGACACAATCTTATGCAACTCCAAACTTGCGCGACTCACACCCTTTTATGCCCAATCCATTATTGGCATGCAGCCATCAACTATCGTGCTTCTTAAAAACATGGTGTGCAAGTCTCCCCCAACCGGTTTTCCGACTCCTTCTTCTTCAACTAAAAACTTTGGTGACTTACTTCCTTTCTCGCCCAAACCACCTTGGACATGCAACTATCACCTGTCACTCAAATACCACTTGTGCGACCACACACCACTTGTGCGACCACCACACATGCACGACATGAGCTATGATTTTGTCTAAGTGTTGAACTCGTACAGAATGAGGAGAGTTTGACCTATATTTATAGGCAATTGGACACCCTACACGACGACAAGCAAGACTCCCCTCGGCACGCAACTTTCGGCACGCAAGTCTCTGCCATGCAAGTCACTTGCGCGCCCAACCATAAAACTTGGGCGCCCTTCTCCCTTTTCCATTTTTTGACGTTATGATCTTGTAAAAAATTAAGCATGAAAGTTTCCTCTCCTTCAGGTACACGACGCCCAGGTCCATTTTCCAAAAACCACTTTTCTTCATTTTTCGATTTTCAGGCCCAAAAATTTGGCGAACACTGGAAAATGGAGACACCTTGTATCTTCTATTTTTGTATCGCCTCCAGATCATTCATTCCTTTCTAGAAGTTCTTGAATCAGTCATGGATCGTTAACAACATCCCTTGAACTAGAAATTCCATAATGAAATCCCCATTTTCAAAAAAATTTATGTCATGGTTTTCTTTGTCAACAATCACAACACAAATGTCCACTTTTTCAATAAACACAATCACCTCCAAAATGCTTCAATGATGCCTTGAGGGATTTTTCCCAAAAAAATGAAAGTACAATGTTTATTTTGAATAACACATAAAATGGTTTTCAAATTGAATAAAATTGGTGGGAAGTGAAGATATTAACATAGAAGAAAATAATAGATAAATATGGAGTGTGATATAGATCATTGTTCAAAATAAAGTCAATGATCAAGAAAATTTAATGATCAAAATTCTATAAATCAATGAAGAGTTTAGGGACCATTTGATTCATCGAAAATGAAGGTACTAGGATAACATCTTTATTTGAAGATACTTTTATAAGAGTTTTATAATTCTTTTACCATGTAGAATAATATCATAAGAAAGTATAATTACATGATATATTTATATTTCATAGGCATAATTTCATCCCTTGATTGTCTTTTGATTAATTTATACTTCATATATTACTCTAATTAATGGATATTTGATATGAATTTTTTTATTCTTGAATCACTAAAATTAATATATTATATATCATTAGGTCAAAAAAAGAAATAAAATTCATTCATCACATCACTATATATTTTTCAAAACAAAAATGGTTAAGATAAGTTACCAAATATAATGCATTAATATGTAATACCACAATATTACTCCCCAAATTCAACTTAATCCAATTCATAAATGGTTATCCTTAAGACTCATCAAAAATATGTATGACCAAACTCAATGACCAAATATTTAAATGGGGGTTCACTAATTCAAAATTATATTCCCCAAGAAATATAAAGTGGATCTTAATTTCACATTCCAAATATGTAAATGGTTTGATCACCATAAAATCTTAATGAAAATATGAATTCTTCTAAAAATAAAATTTCAAGTCGTCAAATATATTACAAAAATCCAGACATAGTAAAATATAACAAAGATAATAGAAACTATCAAGTCACTACCCAATTTCAATGTCACCTATACTATACAATAAACATCACTTTATTATTATTATCTCAAAATTGAGCACATATTAAGGGTTATATTCACCCAACCACGTGTTTTCCAAAAAATTCCAACTTTACATTGAATCAATTTTCTTGGTGGTATTCAGCATGTGTATTTAAATAATAAGATAAATTATAATATATTGTAATAATCATACATTTTGTGATTCTTATAATGATAATATAATTTTTAAAATAATTATAAAATATAATTATATGAATCCCAATACATAATAACTTTAATTATTCTAATTCTGATGCCTCAATAGCTCAATGTTGATGTTGATACATTATGTTATTTTGAGTTATATTACTTTGAAGCATGGGAGATTTACTTTCTAAGTGCCCCATATAATTACTGCTGAAACGATGAACACAAGAAATATATTTCTTGCACTTTCAATAATGATAATGGTGGACTTTGACTCTACACTCGTAGAAAACTAACATTCCCTTCAAGAAAGTATTATACTCTATATTACCCTAAAAATCACAAGTGGAAAAGCCTTATTTACCTTCTTCCTATTATCTATATTTTTCTCTTCCATGATCTTATTCTGTTTTTTCCCTTCAAATATATAAGACTAGGATAAATATTTTTTTATCTTTATAGAATGTGACACTTTGTCCTATTATGGTGGAAATGCTTGAGAAACTAATTACCTTCAAAGGATTAGATTTAACACATAAAATAAATTGTCAATATTACTCTTTGGATTGCGTACATATTCCGTAAAATACCTTGATAACCTTGTAACATTGGATTCCTACTTAGTTATATTTTCATCTTGCTTTTGTCTCAAACCTAGAAATTATCTCTCTATATCTTCTCATTGCTTGTATGTAAAATACTTCTCCAAGAATAAAAATTTAAAATACTATTGTTCCATGTCTTCTATTTCTTATTCATCCTTAGTGTTTTTAATCAATGACCACTATTGATCCACATCTCCCAAGATATAATAAAATAAAATAAAAACCTTTTTCCTTTAATTAATTTGTAAAGAGAGAAATATCTTCTCTAAGGAACATATACATTACTAATCTAAAAATGGATTTTTAGTCCCATTGAATGATATAGGATATTGATGAATAAACTGGTCTAAAATTGTTAGACCACATGGTGGAACGGTAGGATACTCTATACAAGAAAGTTTTATACTTATAACCAGAGTGAGCTACACCATTGTGGTTATAATCTACTCACTTCCAGCTGCAACTCAAGCTCCAGCTTCATTTTATTTCCTAGGAGGTCAATCCCTATACATAGAAAATGAATTTATATATTTCCAATTCATTCATCTAGGAACCATTTATAAATAATTTCACACACAATATTAGATCATAACATTATGAAACATAATGTGTAATCTGAAACTATTAAAACACGTAGAATAAATTAAAAATTTCTTCCTGGTTAATATCAAAATGATTAACATTTTTTCCTTTTTAACTCATTGAAATGATTAAATATTTTCAAATCCTTCATAATGGGTTGTGAATAAAATGTAAATTTACAAAATCATATCACCAGTGAGTGTTAAAAATGCTTCACAGTAAGGCTTACTATCATGTATCAAGTAACATCGGGTCCAATATTGACACACCTCTTTTGGAGTTATTACCCCTATGTACATCTATTCTTGAACGTTTTCAACTTTTGTTATCCCTATAGGGACATATTTATAAGAAACAACACACAATATCTACCTTAAAAAAACATTAGGATATTACTCTATAATTATCCTCAAAGTTTTTCTTAGGTTTATGTTCCCTAATCTATTTTTTCTTAAATCAAGTTCCTAGGATTCTACAAAACTTCCTTGGATACCAACTGTAATGAACCAGACTTTCGTAAATCAGAGGTGATGTTTGATTACTTTATTATATTGTTATTATATTCAAGTAATCACATAAAAAAATAATGAATAGTATAGTACTCTTGGTAAACTAGGTACATACTTGAAATTCACATTATGTTGTAAAATATAAAATAAAAAAAGTATTTTATTTTAGAATTCTATTATTTACCTCAGTGTATCCTTATATATCATTCACAAAAAAAATTCTTTTTATCCTGGGGAAAATAATACAAAAGAATGGGGTGAGATCAAATTCTCTGTAAGGGTATATGTACAATGAGAGATATCATGAATAAATAAGTATAAATATAACGAAAATTTAAATAACTAAAATATATTCTATTTAAAAAATAACTTGAGCACAATATCTTAGGAATAAATAACGATCGAATAAGTTAATATACATAATCACAAGAGCTTGAAAACTATCCATGGGTATTCTAACAAATCAAATAATCACATGGAAAACAATAACTGATCTCATAATAAGGTAATTCATAACTATGAACCTATAAATTATACTATCAATAACATTAACAAGAAATTTTAAAACTATGGGTAAAAACTAGTCAAATGTGTTAACTAATTTTGTCCTATGAGACCTGTCGATGCCTCAAGGCATAATCTATAACGTGAACACACCCATGAAATAATAAATAAAATGCATTTATCATAATAAAGGGGTGAATAATATTTATTATAAATATACGTATTTAAGAACTAACATAAAAAATGTTAACACTTTCCCCAATCAAATATACGTAATCATAAACCATCCAAAGTTATATGGTTAATGATAATAAAATGGATCATCCTATGTCAAATTAATCATAAACCATCTAAATAAAAAGTAATTATTATTTCATTACAATATATCTCTAGTGGATCATAAGTAAATCAATGTTTTTACATTGATTATGATTTGAAATATGATAAAAATTTCATTAAAAAAATTCTTGATAAAAACAACCTTTTTACTTTGAAAATATCTTTTAAAGAAAAAATATCAAAAAATATTTTTAAAATAATTTTATTTCAATTTTTTTTAAACTTATAAATAAATATTTAAAAAAATTTATAGGTCTTGATGATAATAAATTCCATACATGTCGTACATGTTAAAACACATATTCCTTTCACATTTTCTATAAAATTCAAAAATGAATTGATTAGAAAATGATATGATGATTACTTCCATTTTTTTAAAATTAAAACATTAGTAAAAATTTCTTTGATGACTCTTTTTTATAATTATATATATATATATTTTATAAATCATTATAAAAAATGGTTTTGGAAGGAAAAAGATTTTTGACCGAAGAGAGAAACAAATTCATTATTTCTTAAAAACACTTTCTCAATAATTGTAATCACCAATGAGATAAAAAATGACCCCATTAATTTTAAAGTTCATTTATAACTAGAAAATAAGAAAATATATCACTTTTATGATATAAATTAAATATAATTATCCTAAGGGAGACTTCAATAAAAACAATCCCCAATAATAATGATATTATAAAATACACACTCACCACTCTGGTAACTTTTGAGTCATAAGCCTCATAAAATAAATAGCATGAAATGAAACTTTAAATACCATCTATAAAAATATATTCATGATCTAAAATATCAAAATGGGATGTATATACACCACACAAAGTAATAAGAGGTAATTATAATATATGTATCATGGATGTAAAAGTGAGGCGATTAACCTCTACGTTAGGTTTGACTTCTTTTATATGTCTCTATAACTATTTCATAATTAATATATATTTATTATAAATTTATTAAATAAAAATTATATTATATTTAATGTATTATAATATTTAATTATATTATTTTATGACCCTTTTATTAACATTTATTTATTAAAATCACTATTTCAGGTGATAATTACTTCGTTTTCCATGTATATTTTGGTTCGGTAAATTTGGTACTTTTAATTTTATAATGGTAACATAATATCTAGGATGTTAAATATTATATAGATATAATATATATTAATTAAATTTTTATCTATATAAATCTATAAAGTTATAGATATAAAATGTATTAAAAAGTTCATGAAGATAATGGGCCATACGTACGTTTGAGCGTTATTTCCATTTCTCTAAATGGTTGAAATGAAAGTAACTTAATAATACATAATGTTTAATAATTAATTATTATTTAATATATATCACATATAATAGTTAATTTATCCTTATTACCTTCCATTTAAATCATTAGTGAAAAACGGGTCACGTCACTTTGTATGGTGGTAGTCTACCGAACACACGAGTAACATAATCATATATCCCACTTAATGGAATGTAAGAAGGTATATGTAATATTAAGGTTAAAAAGTTATAATTTCATTAAAAATATAATATTTATTAATTTAATCTATCATTATTACCATCCAAGTAAAATGGATATAGGGAAAACACATAACATATGTTCGGAAGATGGTAGTTCACTGTACACACGAGAAATGTTGTTGTTTTCCAATAGTTTAGAGGGTAAGAAGGTAGATGTAATATTATAATTATAGAATTATATTAATGTCATAAAGAAAATATAGATATTTTAAATACATCATTATATATAACTTGAAATGGTGGTGATGGAAAAGTAAATACATTGGTTTGCGAGACGGTAGTCCTCCATTCATATGATGGACAATTTTGTTTTCCATTTGATGGAGATGGAGATGGATATAGGTTAATACGTTAAAATAATAAAATATAAGAATATATTATATAATTGTTTCATTATATTTTAATATAATTTAAATTAAGTGGAAGAATATACAAAACAAACACACACATTAATAATTTTACCTCTTTTTTAGAGAACACTTTTAGGTTTATATCTGAATCCTTTCTAGATTTTATTTATGATTAGATAAATTCCTATATAATGGTTATAGAGGATTATAGAAGGTATTTTCATTATTATTGGCCAAACGGAAGTGTTTTGAAAGTGTGAATAAGAGGGGAGATGAGGTGGCCTTTTATTACCAGGGAGATGACACACATTGATATTTTGAAAAGAATAAAGTGTACCAACATTTTTCAGTTACTAAAAATATTTAAAAAAGGTAATTATGGAACATTAAAGGTTATAGGGTATAAATATGGATAATAAAAACGATTTGGAAAATTTTTAGGTCATTTTTATATATTATCTTCTTAGTTTAACCCTAGGTAAATCCATTTTTTATTATAACTGAAACAATTAATTTTTATTGTTTTCGTTATTAGTTATAGTAAAAATTTAGTTTAACTATATTATTTAATAAATATTATTCTTGTTAAAAATATTGGGTCCATTATTAAAAATTAAATTCATTAAATTTTCAGAATTCAATTTAAAATGAAACACACACAGGTGTGGAAACTTTTTTTTCCAAAGAAAAAAATTCAAAAGTAGAAAATATTATAATATCATAAATTAATATAAATTTAAATAAAATAAACTAAATTTGTAAAATTTTAATATAATTGAACTATGTTTACATTAAAAAAATTAATATATAATTTACTTTGTAAAATAATTTAAACATAATGTTTGTTTTCAATAAAAATTCTTACTTTTCAATATTTATCAAAAAATTCATCTTATTAGGAAATTTTCAAAAAATCATAAAAATATAACTTTGACATGTTAATTTAAAAACTCAATTAAAATTTTTATTTAAATTTAATGAAAATTAAAAAAAAATTAATTTTAAATTATCTGTGCAAAGTATGACTAAACTACCATTTATAAAAATAAAATTTTCATAGAACATCTCTTCCTCTGTCAAATGATTGTTATTTTATTTATATAAAATTGGTAACCATTGAATTAATTTTAAATTGTGTAGGACATATATATATTTTTTAATTTATTAAGTCCAATTCCTACCCACCAACATAATGTCTAGGTTATAATGTCCATGTTTAAATAATAATATTCTAGTAGAGTATCAAGTTTCGTTTAATCCTAGTATTGCATGCATCGAAAAATATGAAAGATATTGAATTTAGTTAAATATAAATATATCTTAAAGTATTGAGGTGTTAAATTCTCTTCTAATATTGGTGTTTCATGTCATATAAACTATCCAACATTATGTCCATATTTTTAAAAATTTGGATGTTACATAAATTATTTATAAATTGTATATAATTAATTTATTTTTATGAAAAGTTTTTCTTGAATATTAATGGTTAAAACATAATTATAAAATTTGAAATATAAAATGGCATTCATTATGATCTTGAAATAAATTTTTTATTTATAAATCACTAGAGGATATTCATAATATTGTTTATAAATGAAAATATATATGACATTTAGATTATATAAAATGTATATAAAATAGATATTAAATTATAAAAATGTTTATAATTCATTAAATATGTTATAAAATCCATTTAATTTAAAATATTAAAGGGTTGATATTGAAATGAAAATAAAATTTATATATTATTTATAAATTATATTTTTTTTTTCAATTTATCATTTATTTATAAATATTTTATAAATGACTGAAGATTATGGAAACAATAAATAATTTGTTTTCTATTTGTAAAAATTCATTGATTTTAATGTTTAGTTATTTTTTTAATAAAATATGAATATTTTTTATTCCCATTTATATGATAAATTACTTCTAGGATAAATCATTGCATATCATCATAGGTTTGATATCATAATATTTAGCTTCCTTTAACATTGGCCACAATTATTTTTTTGAGTTATGTATGTGAGAATAGTTTATCAGTTTAGTTTCTTCGTAATTAGTGTTATAGTTTTTAAGAATTTAATTCTCTATGGTGTAAAGTATCCCCATATATAGGCACTTGGGGTCATACCACCTAATTTCATAAAAGACTTCATTGTCTAGGAAAGTGAATGAGGTTGAATATCTGTCGCATTGAACTTACTTATGTGGAGTTTTTAAATCTTACGTGAGTCTATAACTTTACATGAATAATTCATATAACTTTATAACATGATGAATTTGGATGTATATTAATATTATTTTCTTCTATTTTTGGTTGATTAACACAGACTTATGGATTATGTAAAGAGTTACACATTAATATGGGTTGAACCCATTAATTTAGAGATTAGAATAGGGATTTCAATACTAAATCACTATAATAATTGATATAAAAAAGGGAATAAACATAAGAATTTTATTATTACATAATATTTGGTAGTTGTGAATTTAATATGAATTTGATCTATATTAAATTGGTGAGTCTTTAGAAATGAGAAACCCACAAATACATAGTGTGATATTCCATCAAAAATTGAACATTTGAAGTCCTTGATCATCTAATTTGGTAGGTCATTCTAATGTTAGGTTCCACTGGATTATATTACATATGTAATGAAAGGATATGTAACACCAGAGCATCCTTAGGTTATTATTGAAATATATAGGCATCCTAGGATTTTAATTTGTTAGAAAGTTCATGTCACTTGTTCTGGGTTACAGTAGTTGAGTGACCCTAATTGGAATAAGTTATTGGAGAAACAAATTTGACAGGATCAATATGGTGGATTTAGATATAGGGTTATCCAATCAACTATACAAGAGTAACAAGTGTTGTCATAGGGATTATTCCCTACTAAAATAACTAAGTGGTTAGAGAAATTCCAAATCAGACTCTATACTGAGTGAAATATGGATTCTGGATCACTAAATAGATATGATTTACGAGGTTATCTTTTTTAGTGGGATAAATTTAATTAAAATTCTTCTAGAAAATTATTTAAGACTTGATGTTCATTTTGTAGATGTTATGTTGTAGAAAAATGAATCATCATCATCATCCAACAAGACTTTATATTAATCCATGAAATGAGGAGACTAAATTAAGTAACTCCTAAAAATATTAGCTTAATAAAAGTTCTTCATCAAGAGAAATATTATATGTTTTAGAATAGTTCTTCCCAAGTAACCAAGTGTTGAAGCACTTAAATAAGAAAATTGATATGCTTATGTAAGTATAGAATGGTATATTTAATGTCTCATAAACCCTATATGATAAATAACATCTATAATAATGGACTTATATACTTAATATTGTTGGGTCTGATGATTGAATATGTTTTTAGAGACAAAATAATTCTTATAAAGAATATTTTGGTTAAGGAGTTCATTTTTTTCATATATGAAAATTCTTTAGAAAGATGGATGAATTAAAGAAATGTTTCCCCAATATTATTAACGTGTTGAGCATTGTTGAAATAGGAAAATTATATATAAGTTATGGTATTGTTCATATAGTTCAAGGAGGTAGAAATTGAAAAGATTTTTTTTAAGAAGATTAAAAATATTTATTAAATAATCATGGTAATGTTATTTTAAACATGGGGGTATTATTAGAAAAATTTAATGATTATATATGATGACATTATCTAGAAATGAATGAAGAGGATTGATAATTCCATGTAATTTCCATGTCTCATATTAATGTCATATAAATTTATTATTCTATTTTAATGGTCATGTGATACCGAGTGTATTTTTTACAAGTGTTTTAATTATAAAGTAGCTAAAAATCATAGGATGAATTGAAATAGGTTATATTTTTCATTCAATGGATGAATAAAATTGTTTTTATATTATAAATTTGAATGGAAATGATAGTGTAAATTCTCGAATGAGTTTATGTAAAATATATATGTCTTAATATAACTTCTCTTATATAAAATAGTTGTTATGAAACACCATGACATGATTAAATGTATACACATGGTTTAAGACTCATCAATTTCTATAACATGTTTTGAGAAGAATACATAGATAAAAGTTTTTTATCCAAGATAAAACATTTATTCGAGTATTTGTTATAATATGTGGGAATGTGTTCCTACCACCCATTGTTGGTACATTTTAATAAAGTCTCGTTTTAAATAAAAAATGTTCCAAACACATAGAAAAAGAATTTTTATTTAAATAATAGTTTATTTGTTTTATATTCATATTAAAAAGAAATAAATGTTATTCCCTAGAACATAAGGGTTTGTATTTTTTATAAAGTTATACTAAAGTGAATATAATTTCTAAGAGTCATGTGATAGTATTTTTGAACTTAATGAAGCTTAATGTTAACAAATAAAATATCGTGATAATATTTTGTTACCATAAAAAGGTTTATTTAACTTTATTCTAAAAGTGTTTAGGATATAATTGTAATGTGATAATTTAAATAGATACATTATTTAAAAAAATCAAGGAAAACATTTGAAGGAATGGGTTTCAAGGATGATGATAATCTAATTTGAAATATTTCTAAGTGAATTATAGATGATTCCATTATAAATTTTGAGGATATGAAGTTAAGGAGTTCGAATATAGGTTTCATGATTTGAACAGAAGGAATATAATTACTAAGTCTCATCATTATTAAAACTAAATTTATTCATAAATGTTACTCACTAAGAGTCCATTGTATGTATTTTTTTAGACGGTCACATTGGGATGTGATAGGAATTACATATGGATGTAATGTTCAAAAACAATTTTTTCATCAACCAAATGAAGATAATGTATAATTTCTAAAGAGATTTGTTGTAATTTTAGGGAAAATAACATATAATTAAAATAAATAAAATCTATATTTATCATTCATTCATGTATCATGTATATTTTATTTACAGGAATGGTTGAATTATAAATATTCCATCAATGTAAAAAAATAACGAGTTGTCCAAAACTGAAGATCATTATGGAGTATAATGGGATGTCAGTATATGTGAAGGTTAGTTTGGATATATTCGTATATCTATTACAAAGTATGTTATATGAGATATGAAGAATAAATTATTGTGGTCATAAATAAAGACTTATTACTTGGACCGATCCAAAAAAGTATATTTCATAGAATAACTTATGATTCATAGATTTACCCAGGATTCTATGCTTGTACTCAATCATTCTTAAATAGGGTTGGTGAGATACCCATAATGAGAACATTCATACATTGATATCCTACTTATGAAATTCAATATGTCAACAAAGAAAATATGGGGGTGGTTGGGTATTTTTCAGATCATGTCATCAATTGGAGTGAAACCAAGATGGTATTTTTCCACATGTATGAAAAGAAAAGATATCTGGACCTTCATTGAATTAGACCAAGGAAACACATGGAAGTACTTATTTTTTTCACATATAATGTGTTCAAATTCATTGATAAGTGACTTTGGATGTAATTTTCAGACAGATGAATGACATATAACGTTTTTATTGACATGGTTAGTTTTTTAAGAGAATCAAGATATTATGATAGAGTAAGACTTGATTGTCACATTTCATGTCTATTGGTCACTTGATGTCATGGATTGTATTATATAGGGACACATATAATGTATATTATGTACCATTTGGGGGACATGTTTTTAAATATTAAAGACTATGTTTGATTGAGGTCACACTTGATCCCTTAATAGATTGAGTAGTGCAGACAGCTTTCTTGAGGCTTCTTTTTTCTTATATATATGAAATATTATTTTGATAGTTGTTTTCAATGCTCCTATAGCCTGCATGATTACATAGTTAGTACCTTCGATATTGATAATGTTTATGATTTTGTTTTTCAAATTGATGAGTGTTTTATGATAAATTTTATCCAAAAGATCTTGGATGGATTCACAAAGAGTTGTGATGTTTTTTCATAATGTTCATATGGGATTTGAGAACAATTTAGATATTTTTTGATGTGCACTAAAATGTACATGCATTGGATGCATGTACACATGTATATGATGCATGATATATATATATATATATTATACCATACATTCAATATATATATATATATACGATACATGTGATACATGCATTATATATATATATATATGAAATATATATATGATTTATTTATTTGGAATGATTTATTCCTTAGTTAAATGACAATATGAATGGATCAAAGGATTTTAATAATTTTTGTTGAAACAATTTAATGAATAACAACCCAATATTTAGAAATGAATATGATACATTATAGATGCCTCAAGCTTTAACTATATAAGAAGATGTGATCCCCTCCTATGTTGGGTGGTGTGTGGTGCAATGTGTATTATCCTCTTATGATTTTTTATTATTCCTGATAACTATTAATCTTTCCAAAAAATTAACTATAACACCTTTAGTTTCTCCATAATCTTAATGACACGATTGTGGATATAATGGATGGTGTATTCCCTTAGAGGTAGGTTGCTTTATTTCACAGCTCCTCATGACGTTCCTTAATCAATCTATATGAATGGAAGATAGAAACTGTTGAGGTTCATGAATCAATGATATTATATTATTATTGTTGTATTTAATAATATATATTTTTAAGATAAATCTATTATTTTTTGGTTTATCTTCCATTATTAATTTTCATTATATGATCATATAAACCCATCAATTTCTTAGCGGAGGTGGTAGTCCATAGAAACACATGAGCAATATTAACATTTTTAATAGGTTTTAAGTTAAGGAGTTAAATGATATATTATTTTTTTGAATCATTATTATTTAATAATTATAATATATATTCATTATTTAAATCATTATGACTAGATATTTGTGGTAGTTATGGAAAAAAATTATATCGGTTCATGAGATTGTTGTTTACCATACTCATTGGTGATGGTTTTGTTTCCTACCTGATTGAGAAGGATATGGTTAAATGTTATGAAATAAAAATGGTAAAATCCAAATATATGTGAGATATTAGTTTTATTATATTATACTTGTTAGGAAATAATTTAATATTGTAAATGAAGAAGAAACATACAAGATTTGGGTTAATATGATTACCTCTTATTTAAAAAATATCCATTAAATATTATCTTAAGAAGCCCAGGGTCAATCTTATAGGGAGAAAAAAACTTCTATAACATGGATAAGTATATTGGGAACATATTTCACTAGTTTTTATCCAATAATAATGGTTAAATAGATGTGAATAAGTGATGAGATAAGGTTTTCTTTTATAAGTGAGGTGGGTGACACACTTGTAATTCTTCAATGTTTTAAAAAATTTCAAACTAATGTTAAATGATAGGTTTCCGAAAAATAACTGATATTAAAAGGTAATAAGGGTATGGTTACAATATAACCAACCAGTGAGCTTTAAAAAGTTTTTTTGGGTAATCTTGAATCCACTTTAATTTATTTTTATCCTTTTAAATACATTTTATCTTTAACTATGGTAACTAATTTTTAACATTTTACTATTAATTATGATTAAATAGGAATGTAAACTATCACGAAGCAACCCAAGTCGAACCTGAACCGGTCACCTGATCGAATCTATGGAAAGGCCTGAGAGGCATTCTCGATCCTCCTGGGATTGCAAAAATCTCCAAGGGAATCATAAGAGTCAACATTAGGAATTATTTATCCCAATAAAAAACAAAGAAAGAAAAATAAATAAAGAATAAAATCAAACTAAATATGGTTTTCAAGCTCCAAATAAATTTCATTACAATAAATGATACAAAAACTAAATTTGAAAAACCGAATGGAACTCAAAACCTAAGTCATATGCATGTGACCATGAGGGTCACCCTCCAATAAACAACCAACCATCCCCCTAGGTGATCAAACCAGATTCTGGACCTACAATATAAACTAAAAAAAGAAAAGACTATAGGCATGAGTATCAAACTCAGTTTCTATGCCTGAATAATTTATTGCCAATGAAAATTATTTTAATAAAGAAACATTGATTAAAAGGTTTGAAATCAAATTTATAAATACATCTTTTTTCACACTTCACCTTTCAAAGGAAATAAATCACATCTCAATTCATTTCCCTCATGTTTCAAAACATGGATCAAGGGAATAGGGGAACCAAGCAAAAAAACACTCTTTTTTATGTTAGTGAAAAAGGGAAGAAATAATTGTTAATTTAAAACACTCTTCATTATAAACTTTTTAACAAGTCACACATTCACCATTTGCAAGAAAAAACCATAACCATGTACAAGAAAAATAATACTATATAATGTGGGAAATGAAACTAACCACACTAGTATCAGAGAAACACGGGAAAACCTAGAAACTCAGAGGAGAACCATAACATACTAATACCTCAGACCCCTTCCACAGTAGAATTCCACACAAGATGAAATAAAAACACATCAATGCCTGACCACCCTAACTCAAGACAGACTTAGGGGCCCAATCCCATAACAATAAACTGAAATATCCACCAACTGTATGCCACTGGTCAATTCATGAACTAAAAGTGTAAGAATCATTCCCAGAAATCCTTTTTTCTATTCTAGGTTCTCATATAAGGTTCACAAAGGGGTTTTCCAAACATTACAAACAACAAGAAATATATATACACGCCATCAAACACATCACACAAACTGGAACCACCCTGACCACCTCAAATAGTAACACTTACATTAAAAAATCTATCACATAAGGGAGGTCCCATACCGATGAAACTCCCATATCACAATCAACCAACTGGTCAAGACTCATTCCTAATTGTGTTTTTTAGATGAAACCATTTTAAGAAAAATGCTAAACGACCCCCAAGAGATATTCATATATCCAACAATTCATAAAAACCCAAACACAAACCACGTTCAAAATCAACACATCATAGAAAACAATTTTTGGAAACACCAACCAACATTTAAAGATCAACATATCATTTAAAAACCCAAACTATTCCCTATAAAAATCACAAACTACTTAGAAAATACAACCAAAAAATTTAACAAGCATTTGGTGTGAATAACCCACAAAATACATTTCACACATATAAATAAATTAAGAAAAATGTGTGGTTTCACATGGAAATTTATTTCATATAAAAAAACATCAGAAATTATAAATTAATAGAGTTTATAAAATCAAGAAATAAATGAAATCAAAACATTAAAGAATAAGTGAAAAGGGATCCTACATTAATTGATGAATAACTTCTAGAATCCAGTTCAAAATCTCATTCACACCATAACCGCACCCATGGGGGATAGATCCAACCTCAAGGAACCCTAATAAATAATACCCCCAAAAAACGAGAAATACTTGCCAATAAATTCACCCAATATGACCCCAAGGGTTAGGGAAGAAGAGGAAAATGGGAGGAAAGTAAGGGAGGAGAAGAAGAATGCCCTAACCTTTTGATTTGGGTGGAAAATGACTAAGAAAGGACTATGGATCTCTCTTGGATAGGCTTGAAGGTTAGAAAATCCACCATGGGAGGATCTTAGGTTGGGGGAGGTTGAATGGGTGGAAATGAAGGGGTTTGTTCATAAAAATAAGGGAGAGATAAAAGTCATTCTAAAAATCTAGACAGGTTGCACATTTAGTTACATGGTCTGTAAAACTGTGAAGATACCATGCGACCGCTACAACCAAGAAAAAAATCCATCATACAACCTACCCAAATTGTATGACTAATCGTGTGGTAGCTATGCGGTAGCTACAACCTCTCCCAGGAGCTTCCGCACGATTACATGGGATGGTGTGCACTATTACTCCGAACCATGCACAAGCCGTGCAACTTAAACTCTCTAGACAAAAAAGGCCTATTTTCTCCAAATCTCAAGGGGCATCCAATGAATAAGGATAGTCTAATAATTGAATGAATAAATAATCCAAAAGTTCAAACTTTTCACACCTTTTTATTAAGGAAATAATAGAAAATACAACCTAAACCAGGATCAGAGATAAATTCTAAACTCATTTGTGATATATACTCATTACCAAATTTGAAATTGTTTATCCAAAATATGAAATAAATTTTATACAATTATTTTTAAATAAGTGGAATAAAATAATTTAAAAATAAAAATACAAAACATGATAAAAATGAGTTTTTATGAATACTTATTTTTCAAAACTAAAATTATATTATATGAACTCTATGATTGGGAATCATCATTATATGATTTTAAATATATATAATTATTTATAAAATAAATTTTTTTCATATAAATCTTTGACTATTAAGGATTATTTTAATAAATTAATATGAAATAACTTTATGCACTAACGAATACTTTTTTAAAAAATATCTATTTTTACCTCCAAATGATCTTGTATTCATTCTACTAATATTTAAAGAATTACATAGTTAACATTATAAATTATAAAAAAATTATAAATAAAAGGATTTCTATTTAAATAATATAGTTATAATTATTCATAAAATTTTATTTCAAATAGAAAATTTAAAAAATTAATTATAGTCTTATTTTGGCATAGTAAATTCAAAATCAAATTTCATCCTATAAAATTAGAATTATTTTGACATGAAATATTAAAATTTTCATTTTCCTATATTTTCATGGAAATAAAACATTCACTTAATATAATTTTTTATTGGGGGTTATATTTTTTCCTTACTTAAAAAAATATTTCCTCCAAAATTTTCATGGATATTACTTTCTAAACAAATAAGGGTGCTTCCTCATCATAACATCCTCAGGATCCCACATTGATTCCTTTATTTTATGATTTCTCTAAATTACCTTAACTAGACTAGTAGACAGATTATATAACACTTGTTCTATAGTTGTAGGGATCTAGATAGGAACTTCATATTAATATGTATCATTTTATAAATATTTTTTTAGGCGGTGAGAACATGCATTGGGCCTAGTATATGATTTTTTAACAATGATAAACGAAACAAAAAATGTAATTTCTAGAAGTTTGGTGGAATTTTCAAATAGTAATCAACAAAACTAACTCGTTGTAGAATTTAAAATCTTCTGATGCACCTTGGACTATGTCTCTCACTTTTACTGTACCTTATATGACCCTTTAGTAGATATACATTAAAGAAAATGTTATCTACCGCTTGAAATTTCAAATATATTCTTTAATTATCATTGTATCTCTTTTTTATACTTTTATATTATTTAATATGGGTCTGAATATTATTTACCTCCTTCATCATCTCCTCAATATGTTCTGGGCCTATAATATTTCTTTCACTAAATTTATCCCATTTAATCAGATTATGATATCTCTTTTTATATAATTCTTCATATGGCACCACTTGAATACTTTAATTGGAGATATTGTTTTATGAAAACTCCACCATTGGTAAATATTTATTACACATGCATTTAATTTCAAGTTATCACAAACATAACATTTATTTAAATGTTTGGATTGTCTTTTAAGTCTCTATATCAATTTGAGGATGATAGAAAATGCTCAGCTTACGCTCAGTATCAAGAGCCTTATAAATAAATTTTTATATTTTTGATGAAAATCATTGAACATTTTTTGAAAAAATAGAAAGTGTTCCACCATTAGGACTTATAAATTCACTAATATAGATCCATTTTAGGAGATCAAGTTGTAAATATTCGCTTATAGTGATGAAATTTACAAATTTATTAAGGAGATCAATAATAACTCATATGGAATAATTCTTTCAACGAGTCATTATAAAATCAAGTGACAATGTACACAATAATGTCATATCATTTAAAAATACTAATATATATCCAATTTATTAATTTTAGAACAAAATTTTCATAAAAGAAAAATTCCAATTTCCCATCATTCACACCATTAATTTTTGTTTGAAAAATATCATCATTAGTTTTATACATTTTTATCTTTTCCAATAAATATTGTTTGGTAATCATTTGAAAAATGAGTGACATTTCCCCTTTGTAATTATTCCCATATCCAGATTTACTAAATACATGAACACGTGATCCCTTTAAATCTTCATTTTGGTTTGGACTCTGTGATATTTAATGTTAAATGCATTTGTAACCTTATCTTATTTCATTGAGTGGTAGTGTATTAGGAAATTATAATGTATGTGTAGCAAAAGCCATAAAATTTTCCTAACATTGATATATTTATATTAAATTATGTAATTCAAACTCTTAAAATCTATATATATATATATATCATATCATTGTCCATATATATAATGCATCTATACCTTTAAAGTAAATATTGTGGATTCTATCTCAAGATCATGGGTTGGATAGTATTGTTTAGGACACTTTAACTTACTTGTTTCATATACGATAAATTATCATTCCACATAAGGACACAACCAAGTCTCATCATTGATCGATCATTGTATATTACAAATTTAACCTTTCTAGATAGTATATTTAATAGAATAGAATTGAAAATTTTCCTATTAAAGTCTTAAAAAAATTCTTCACATTCATGTCCATATATAATTAACCAATTTATGTTTAATATTGGATAATAGGTTTGAAAACTTGGATTTGTTTTTGAAAAAAATGATTCGATAGTAACATGCTAATCTAAGGAAACTACTAACCTTGGTTTTAATTGTTGGTGTAGGAAATTCTATGATTGAATTTTTCATTACATGATCTACTAATATTTAATAATTTCAGACAATATGGTAAATAAATGAAATTTTTGAAGACATAATCCACACTTTAAAAATTTACAATATAAATCTTTTCCTCTAAGAGTCACCAGAATGAACTGTAATTCATTCTCACAATCCTCATATATTTTAGAGCCCACCAACATATCATCAATAAATTTAAAAAAATTATAAACATTTTTCATGAATACTAGATTCAATATATAATTAAAAATAGATGGTGTGTTAGTTTATCAAAATGGGAATGACCAACTCTTCCATTGTGCAAAACAATGTGCTTCGCGTGCCTAAGGGTTTTCAAAATTTTCCAATCATTACACCTTCATTTTTTTGCTCTCCGAAGTTATCTCAGGCCCTGAATAAATTTTATCCTGGTTATATTCTTAATTTTTATGGCTCTTCACTACTTTTAGAGCCCCCTAGTCCTCCTCCCTACTTCCGTAGCCCTGCAGTATCCTCGATGGATGCATTGTGCAACTCACTTTACATCCCTCAGTCATCCTGCTTTCTAGAGGCTCTCCCAGTTTCTCCAATGATCACAATGGATGGTCTTAGTTTGTTATTGGAGGTATCTATGATGGATTTCAATGAGGTAGTTTCTATCTGGAAATTGCCCCTTGTTTCTCATTTTTGATATGATAAATCTCTCCTCCCAGTCATCAAGATATTTGTGGACTCCTTGAGTTTGCATTTTATATCATGTATCTCTGCTATACATCATCACTCCTTCCTGGTGTTTTCATTGGATTTGGACTTCATCCACATGTTGTAAAAAGCTCCCCAGAGCGTGGGCCACTTTAGCTTAAATATGGATCAGTGGTTGATGGACATCCTCAAGGGTATGGAAAGCTCCTAGGTGAAGGTTTGGATATGTTTTCCGGGCCTACCACTACCCTTTCAGAATGCCGCCTTTGTCAATGACATCAAAGACTAAATGGGAGGCTTCCTCTATGCGGATCACCATACATGGTGCAGGTCAGAAATATTGGTGGCCCATATCTGCATCATGCTTCCCCTATTCCAGACAGGCTCTCTTTGAAGGTGCACAGATCAGTGGTCTGGACCCAAGATATTGTCTATCCAGTGTTTCCTATGTACTTCTCCACCTATCTCCTCCATGGAAAATCTTATAAAGTGTGCAGGAAGTAGTTCCATGGTGTTCGTTGCCAAGTTATCATGGTATATATGAGGTGTTATATATATTTCTAGGGGCTGGCTGGCTACTCATCAACATATGAACATGAGGTTACTGGGTTAATGGTTCCCATCCAGAGCATCCTTCTTCTGCATGAATTCCCTACCCTTATCCTTCTTCGATTGAATCTATTTATTCTAGATGGAATTGGGGCCTCTTGCTTCATGTGCCCCCCTTCTATGGATGGTTGTGTTCATCGGCTGATTCTATAGTCCCCCCAGATATTCTCCGAGGGAGGATTTTTAGAAAATTTCATGAGGTTCCCCCTATGCTCTTAGAGGCTTTGTATCTACCTTACCTCATTATAGTGGTGGACCATAGAGTTACTGAGTTGTGCATAGATATAGGAAATGAAACATGTCATACTTTCCCGCTAGAAGGTATGATCAATAAGGATGTGGGTAAAATAGTCCTTCTAGGAGAACCTGACCCCCATGTGGCCCAAGAACTTGGAACCCATCCTATGAGTATATCTCCCCTAAACATTGTGAGATTTAAGACCATAAAAATCTATTCATGCCTATTCTTGCCAATATAAAACCACCATACCTGAGCCTGACTATATTCACAATATCTAAATCAATACAAAAGTAGAAATAGATATGGGAGTGACCTTTATTACTTCATGAAGAGACCAAGGTGCCTTAGGCCAATGTCGAGCCATCATATAAATAATGATACTAATCCTTATATGTAATTCTCTCATCCTTGATTCATGAGTCAAAATAGACTTTATCACATCCTATATAAAGAAGAACAAGGCCCTCATCCCTACTATCCTGTAATAGAAGTAGGATCCTATTAAATTAAACTAGTCCACTCATAAAATCATGATACATGAGACCATGCAAGGGGACCCAACAAATAGGCATATCTATATATTTTGGTATAGGGAAATATCTGGGGATATGATCATGGTTGGTGACCAGTACATCCCCAAAATGGTAAAAAATTCTATGAACACTATATTTGTATCCTATTTTATGGCAGTTGTGACAAAAAATGAAGGGAAGTACCGTGGTAAGAGCCTAGTTCTTTCAATCAAATAGAGGTTCCATGGATTATTGGCGATGACTTCCACATCATTGCAGATCCAAATACGATGAAAGGGAGAGGTATGTTTCAATAATAGGCAAGCATGGACTTTTTCTAGTTCATGGTAGGAAAAGCCTTATTGGATTTGGGGTACTCTAGTAACCACATTACATGGTGTAACAACCAAATGGGGATCAGATGCTGCTGGAGATGACTCTATAGGTCTAGAGACCCAATGCCTGATGTACACGAACATTACATTACTTTTGAGGAATACTTAATACATAACAAAAACAGACAAACAAGGACCGTTATAGTTTAGTGTCTTTTGAAACTCGGAATATAATCCTCTAATCGTGGTGAAAAATCATCAATATCTCTCACAAAGATCATCCCATTTTATTTTTCTTACCTAAAACCTTTCTTTATATCATGGGGAAAAGAAAACATACAAAGGGTGAGATCAAATGCTCAGTAAGGGTAAACATAGATATCTTAAAACAATCCATAAATATTTGAATGCAAAAACTTGAACATACAATATAAACATGAAAATCTTGAGCAAAGACATAAATCTTGGATGTACGTAAGGCATATATCATAAAGGAATATCAATCATGATAAAATATCATGGGAATGAAACATGTAATTGTGGAAAAACATTAAGAACATGATATGATTTCCATAGTAGCCAAGGCATTGCTGCCAAGACCATCTTAGTGGACAAAGTCCCTTTCTGAATCGAGTTCACTCCTCATTTTAGTCCTCTAACACTGAACCCGATTAACTTAGCATTCCATCAATGTCTATATCATGAGATATAAATCTTTACCCAATGAATTGGAGGGAGATATAGGTCCCATCCATCTTATAGTGAAATCATTCTTACTTGTTCCACAAAATTAACA
Source organism: Viscum album (assembly GCA_963277665.1). NCBI lineage: Eukaryota > Viridiplantae > Streptophyta > Magnoliopsida > Santalales > Viscaceae > Viscum > Viscum album. The sequence goes on from OY728142.1 coordinate 898,379,193, forward strand.
TAAACCTTTCATCATAATCCAATGAATAAAATGGGTGTCATAAACATCATCCCATCATAAAGTAATCCATATAAAAAAATGGATATCATTTCATCATAAGAAGAATTAAACCATGTAAATAATAGAGACATTATACTTTAAACATACACATATGAAATAATATCATCTTAGATGGAAAATGGTTTTGATAAATCACTTGAAATGAATTCTTGAGGAAAATATCCTTTCTTCATTTAAATAATTTTCTTTTCAAAAAATGCCATTAAATTTTAAAAGAAAAGGATTTTTTTGAATATATTCATGAAATATTGTAGAGTAATCTTCATGAAAATAAGGAGTTATGAAACCGTAAAAATCCATTCAATGCCGAATAAGTTAAAAAAAACATTCTTGTCGTAATTTTGTCAGAAAAGTCAAAAATTACCTCGTATGGTAATGAAAAAAAATCTTCCTTATATACCATGTAATAAAAGTCAAAAATGAGTAAAAATGACTTTAAACATACATGAAAACATTTTTATAAAGCTTGGACATGGATGATAAATATAACCTCAGTAAATACTAACGAATAACAATCCCAGATAAGAACGATATTGGAATAGTTATCCCTTACCTTAGGTCCAATATGATTCGTACGTATCCGAACATCCTGTATAATGATTTAAATAATGTCAATGACTTATTATAGAATCATATTCATTATTATTATATCATATAGGGTTCACTTATGACTTTATATTACCCATTCTTTTGTAAATTCCATGTTAAAACAGCATTTTGGTTAAAATCGTTTCATTTATCATCCGTGTTTTGACTTGTAATTATTCATATGATTACTTAGATCATGATTACATAATTCCAGAATATAAAACATGATTTATATATAATATATATTCAGTATATATATATATATATGATAGATTGATAAAAGGAATGAAATACGTCGTTCATGGAGATGGTAGGCCGTACGTACGCATGAACACTGTTTTCGTTTCCTTATTGAATTGAATGGAATTAAGTAGATGAAATACAAACAAAAACACACACACATATATATATAAATTAATCCAGTATCATTATTATGTAATATATTTAATTATTATTAATTATATATACTTTATAATCATTCATGAATGGTTAACATGGAGAATGAATCTCATCGCGTCGTGGAGACGGTAGTCCGTACGTACGCACGAGTGATGATATCATTCCCATGATCTTGGAATTGTATTGAAGTGTATGTATAATATTTCAGAATCAATATAACTTTAAAATAATCATATATAATTATTTATTTACACCATTAGACCCATCCATGTAAGATGGTGGCCGAAAACATATTACACCCTGGTCTGGAGACGGTATTCTATACGTATACACGCGTGGTGAGTTCGTTTTTCGTAGGATGGATAGAATGTTGAATAGGGTTGTTTCATATTTATAATAAAATATCAGTATATAATTAATACTTATTTTATTACTTTATAATGATACAACTAAACAAGAAGAAGTAGAAGAAGAACAAAACTTGAGAGAATCTGAAGAAGAGATTACCTCTTCTTCGACGCACCTCCGTTAAGAATCCTATTAAGGAAGTAGAGTTGGTCTTTTGAGAAGATCATAACCTCAAGAATATTTCTAGGGAAGTGGAGAAGAGTAATGGGAAAGGGTTGGCCGATCTTCAAGGATGAAAAGGGTGTGAAGAGAAGAGGTAAGGGGTCCTTTTTATAAGGGGGGAGAGGGGAACCTTTGGAAAAACATAAAATATTATTTTATAATAAAGTCATATTCGGTTTATAATCGCTCCAAAGTGACTTATTTAGAATATAAAGTGGGTATGGGTCGAAATCCACTCATCCAATAGGTTTTATACAAGTTTAGATTACTATTTTATCCTTATCATTAAGATTTAACTCTAAGTTAAATAATTTAACTTTTACCATGTCTTTGTTTTCTTACACTATATGGTTAATAAACTTACTATAAAAAGCCAAAAGAACCCCAAGTTGTTAATTATTAATATATATATATATCCTTATATAAGTCATTTTTCCAAACCTTAGATTTTTAGGAATAAAATAACAAATAATAATATAATATATTTTTTAGAAACTATTTTTTTCAATTTTGACACTATTTGGTACTTGATTTTTGTGAAAATCATAACAGAATTATTAGTTCAAATAAAGTTAATTAAATAAATACTAACATGTCATATTAACTTAAAAAATTAGTGTAATTCATAAAAAGTCTAAAATTTAATTTATTTGGGTATTTATAACAACAATTATGTTAATATTTCATTAATAAGGTAATCACTGCATCATCAGTGTGTCATAAATAAATTAAATTATTTAATGTCTAAAAATTATAAATAAAATACCATTATGTAGGAAATTGTTTTATCTTTTTAGTGAATATTTATAGTCTAATTTATCTTATGTATAACCCTATATTAAAAATGTTTTAGTTATTAAACTTTGATTTTAACTATTTTAACTCTTCTTTAAATAAAATAATAATAAATGTCCTAATCTATTCCAAGTGGACCTAAATGGTCATATTTTATTTATAAGGTTGTTTTTGGTCGAATTAAACTTATCAAATAGAATTATGACATGTTTTTGGGAAATAATAATATCATTTTACCCTCAATTACCCTATTTACTTTTAACCGTGGTAAAAAAAAGTAAAAAGTTACTATTCACCAAAAATTATTTTTATCTTATTTAACCACATTTTACTCCGTGATATTAACCGTGTCTCTCAATGTTTTTAAATTACACTCACAGAAGTGGTAAAATTAAGGTTTATGTAAATTTTTAAACTCTCCTAAGAGGTGGGTAAAAGACGGTGAAAAGTTCAATAAAATTTTTATTTGTCTAAAATTATTATAAAATGACTCAAATGAATTGCATTGAACTTATATAGGTATTATGTATCAATTTTGACCTAAAATAAATTTAAATAAAATAAATAATTATTTAAATAAAAAGTCGAGATTTAAATAATAACCCAGTGTTTTCACTATTCATCAAAAATTGAATGTTTTCAGAAAAATACCAAAAATTCACCATAGGCTAATTTCGATATTATGAATCCAAAAATAAAGTCCATTTTGAAAAATATAATTTATAAAATTTAAAAAATTGGGTATTACTATTCATAATGGCTAGTTCATAATAATATTATAATAATATCTCGTTTAGTGAAACTCGGTATTGCGTACTACACACACTATCGAGGAAGGTCTTGATTGCGTGTAATGCAAACCAAGTTAGGGATGCATGAAGTGAAAGAACCATTTGGTGTTGCTTATAACATAATCAAAACTTATTTCATTTATACATTAAACAAAATCAATTCTTAATGTTGCATAGAATAATTTCCACAAAACGAACTTGAAATTGTGTGTAACACGAGCCAAGAATAGTGTTGCATATACTGCAAGATAATACGGTGTTGCATATAGTACAAGCTAAACTTGGTGTAGTGTATAATAGAAGACATCAATAAAATTAAAAGTATATTTTTTATAAAATCTCGGGGTGTTACATTCTACCCCCCTTAAAATGAATTTCTCCCTCGAAATTCGTCGGGGTTATGAATGGTTTATTACTTAAAAGTTTCTTTAATAGAAAACCACATCATAAAAAGGAATACGAAAACTTGAATTTAAAAACTAAAGTAAGAAACGTAACGGTTACCCAAATTAACTAATCACTGGGTTTCCACGTATTCGAACATATGTGAAGATATGGATATGGAAGAGAAATATAAAAATCAACTTCTGATGAGGAGTGGTAGATGACATGGCTATAAAAAAGCCAAAAATCACAAATCTATAAATTTGTGATGATCTAAGGTACAATATAATTCATCATACATAAGGGTATTAGGACAACATTTTTGGTTTTCAAGATCGTTTCCCTAAAGTTGAAGAAATTGGAATTAGGAGAAATACTTTATTGATTTTGGTACAATCTCACCGTTGGTCATTCTTTCGACAATTTCCACTTCATATCTTAAAGAAATGAAGTTTAATTTGTCATTCGTGAAGTGTTAGCAGATCATGTGTTAGAATGATATGTCATTCCATAGGGTTAGAAAAAGTTATAAAATATACATAAGTCCATATATGGTGAGGTTAATTGTATATGATTCCAAAAATGGACTTATACTTCATCTATCATATTGGTTAATAAAACTAGTTTCTACTAACCAGGGACTTCCTGTAGGCCAGTGGTAGGAAATAAAGGCCTGTCGCACTTCAGTTGTGGGGTCGATTCCCAAAGCCTTGTCCGACGCAACGGGTTGTCGCCCATCCTGCAGGTTGTCATTTTTCTAAAACTACATTATTACAACATTCCATCAATAATATCGAAAAATTTATATCCTTAAACAATACTAACTTATGTCCAACATAATCCATTCAAATCTTTAGGCTTATCCAAAATACTTCTATCCAAGCTCATAGTATAAAAAAACAATTAATAGAAAGTTCATCTTCCGAGTATGTGGAGACCATCATTTATCCCCCATATATCATACGATATATCTTGTTGGTCACATTACAAACATGTGAATACCTTAATCATGTATTCTTTTCAAACATGAATTACCATATAACCTTAGTGAAAACATGAATGCTGTTAAATGTTAACTCTTTCCACATACCATAATCCCAAAAATTCTATATACTCAAACCATGATATCACTTAGTCCTTATATCAATCATGAGCTCATGAATACTATCAAACATATTATTTTCTCCTTATCCATTCATTATGTGCATATCATATACTTTTCAAAAATATTTGAATCACTTTTCATGGTTACTGATGCCATATTCTTATGGAAAACCACAATGGGCCAATACATAGATATTCCAATATACCATAAAAGTACCTCAACAACCTTATTCTTGAATACCAATACATAAACACTTTAATCCATCCTCTTCAATGATTTCCATGAAATAAGTCATTCCTTGATTTAGAAGTAACCTCTCAGGTCAGGGCATTGAGTTGGGTAATTCCCATGTTCTCCATAGATAAGACATTGGACTCCATAACAGTTTGTCACTCTATGACCCTTTTCTCAACATAGATAACATCTTCCCCTATATTTGAGGTATTCCCCAAGGTTCTTCTTCCCTTCTTTATAAATCTCAATATTCCTTTCTCTATGCTCCTCACCATGCGAACATGCATAAAATTCCATCTTCCTCTTATTTTATGACTTAGGAATACAACTAAAGTTCACCTTGTTAATCATATATCGAGATGACTGATTCGACATAATCAAAATGTATTTCTCTCCAGGCATTACAAAATTTTGTTGATCATAGTCACCAATTTGTCCATTGGAATCAATGTTAACTCAATTTCTTCTCATTTCCTCCATTGACTAAGGCCAGAAACCATAGTGTAGGAAACATTAAAAATAACGAGGAACCAGATAATCATAAAAAGTCACTTATGGGATGTCTAACTTATTAAAAATTCTTTAATCCATGACACCTTAGGTTCACCCTAGGTTATTCATGAACATCAACATAATTCTAGGACTCTAAACTATACGTATACTTAACCTTAGCGACATCCCTAGACATACTTTGAAATATCTCTAGGTATCTCACTAAATTTTTTGCATCCTAGTTTCCAATGGTTAACTAAACCTTTCCTATGATACCAACTATAGAGACCCGAAGCCTGACGTACATGAACATTACATTACTTTTGCGGAATACTTAATATATAACAAAAATAGACACACAAGGACCGTAATAGTTTAGTGTGTTTGGAAACTCGGAATATAATCTTCTAATCGTGGTGAAAAATCTTCAATATCTCCCATAAAGATCTTCCCCCTTTTTTCATACCTAAAACATTTCTCTATATCCTGGGGAAAAGAAAACATAAAAAGGGTGAGTTCAAATTTTCAGTAAGGGTAAACATAGAGATAATAAAACAATCCATAAACATTTGAATGCAAAAACATGAACATAAAATATAAACATAAAAATCTTGAGCAAAGACATAAATCTTGGAAGTATGTAAGACATATATCATAAAGGTACATCAATAATGATAAAATAGCATGGGAATCAAATGTGTAATTGTGGAAAAACATTAATCACATGATATGATTTCCATAGTAGCCAAGGCATTGCTTCCAAGACCATCTTAGTGGACAATGTCCCTTTCTGAATTGAGTTCACTCCTTGTTTCAGTCCTCTAACACTGAACCAGATTAACTTACCATTCCATCCATGTCTATCTCATGAGATATAAATATTTAACCAATGCATTGGAGGGAGATATAGGTCCCACATATCTCATAATGAAATCATTTTTACTTGTGCCACAAAATAAACATAAACCATTCATCATAACCCAAAGAATAAAATAGGTTTCCTAAACATCATCCAATCATAAAATAATCCATATAAAACAAATGGATATCATTTCATCCTAATAATAATCAAACCATGTAAATAATAGAGTCATTATACTTGAAAAATACACATATGAAATAATGTCATCTTAGATAGAAAATGGTTTTGATAAAGCACTTGAAATGAATTCTTGAAATATCATTTCTTCTTGAAAATCATTTTCTTTTCACAAAATGCCATTCGATTTTAGAAGAAAAGGATTTTGTTGAAATATTAATGAAATATTGTAGATTAAGCTTCATGACAATAAGGCGTTATGAAATCGTAAAAATCCGTTCATGCTGTATAATTTAAAAAAACATTCTTCTCGAACTTTTGTCAGAAAAGTCAAAAAATACCTCGTATGGTAAACAAAAAAATATTCCTTACATACCATGTAGTAAAAGTAAAAAAAATGGGTAAAACGGACTTCAAACATACATGCAATCATTTTTATAAAACATGGACATGGATGATAAATATAACCCCAGTAAATTCTTACGAATAACAATCTCAGATAAGAATGAGATTGGAATAGTTATCCATTACCTTAGGTCCGATATGCGTCGTATGTATCCGAAGATCCTGTATAATGATTTAAATAATGTCATTGACTTATTACAGAATCATATTCATTTTTATGATATCATATACGGTTCACTTCTGACTTTATATTACCCGTTCTTTTGTAAATTCCATGTTAACGCAGTGTTTTGGGTAAAATCATTTCATTTATCGTCCGTGTTTTGATTTTTAATTATTAATATGATTACATAGATCATTATTACTTAATTACAAAATATAAAACATGATTTATATATAATATATATTCATCATATACATATATATTTTATAGATTGATAAATGGAATGAAATACACAATTAATGGAGATGGTAGACCGTACGTACGCATGAATGCTGTTTTTGTTTCCTTATTGAATTGAATGTAATTAATTAGATGAAATACATAGATATATACATAAATCTAGTATCATAATTATTTCATATATTTCATTATTATTCATTATATATACTTTATAATCATTCATGAATGGTTAACATGGAGAATGAATCTCATCGCGTCCTGGAGACGGTAGTTCGTACGTACGCACGAGTGATGATATCATTCCCATGATCATGGAATTGTATTGGAGTGTATGTATAATATTTAAAAATCAAAATAACTTTAAAATAATCATATATAGTTATTTATTTACACCATTATACCCATCCATGTAAGGTGGTGGTCGAAAACAGATTACACCACAGCGTGGAGACGGTATTCCGTACATATACACACGCAGTGATTTCGTTTTCCGTAGGATGGATAGAAGGTGAAATAGGGTTGATTCATATTTATAATAAAATATTAGTATATAAGTAATACTGATGTTATTAATTTATAATGAGATAACTAAATAAGAATAAGTAGAAGAAGAAATAAACTCGAGTGAATCGGAAGAAGAGATTACCTCTTCTTCGACGCACCTCCTTTATGCTTCCTCTTAAGGAAGTAGAGTTGGTCTTTTGAGAAGACCAGAACCTCCAGAATGTTTCTAGGGAAGTGGAGAAGAGAATTGGGCAGGGTTTGGACGAGCTTAAAGGCTCAAAAGGGTGTTAAGAGAAGAGGGAAGGGGTGCCTTTTTTATAAGGGAGGAGAGGGGCACCTTTGGAAAAACGTAATATATTATTTTATAATAAAGTCATATTCGGTTTATAATGGCTCCATAGTGAGTTATTTAGAAGATAATGTGAGGATGAGTCTAAATCCTCTCAACGAAAAGGTTTTAGACAAGTTTAGGTTACTAATTTATCCTTATCATTTAGATTTAACTCTAAGTTAAATAATTTAACTTTTACCATGTCTTTTTGTTTTCATACACTATATGGTTAATAAACATACTATAAAAAGCCACACGAACCCCAAGTGGTTAATTATTAATATATATATCCTTATCTAAGTAATTTGGCCAAACCATAGATTTTTAGGAATAAAATAACAATTAATAATATAATATTTGTTTTAAAAACTAATATTTGTTAATTTTGACACTATTTGGTACTTCATTTTTTTAAAAACATTAACAACATGATTAGCTCAAAAAAAGTTTATTAAATAAATACTAACATGTCATATTAACCTAAAAAATTAGTTGAATTCATAAAAAGTCTAAAATTACATTTATTTGGGTATTTATAACATCAATTATGTTAATATTTCATTAATTAGGTAATTACTACATTATCATTGTGTCATAAATAAATTAAATTATTTAATGTCTAAAAATTATAAATAATATACCATTATGTTTTAAATATTTTTATCTTTCTAATTAATATTTATAGTCGAATTTATCTTATGTATTACCCTATATTAAAAATGTTTTCGTTATTAAACTTTGATTTTACCTATTTTATCTCTTCTTTAATTAAAATAATAATAAATTTCCTAATCTAATCCAAGTGGACCTTAATGGTCATATTTTATTCCTATGGTTGTTTTTGGTCGAATTAAACTAATCCAATAGAATTATGACATGTGTTAGTGTAATAATAATATCATTTTTACCATTAATTACCCTATTTACTTTTAACCATGGTAAAAAAACTAAAAAGTTACTATTCACCAAAAATTATTTTTATCTTATTGAACTACATTTTACTCCTTGATATTAACCGTGTCTTTTGGATTTTCGAAATTCCACTCACAGAAGTGGTAAAATTATGTTTTATGTAAAATTTCAAACTCTCCTAGGAGGTGGGTAAAAGATGGTGAAAAGTTCAATAAAATTTTTATATGTCTAAAATTATTATAAAATGACTCAAATGAATTATATTAAACTTATTTAGGTATTATGTATCAATTTTGACCTAAAATAAATTTAAATAAAATAAATAATTATTTAAATAAAAGTTGGTTTTTAAATTGTAACCCAGTGTTTTCACTATTCATCAAAAATTGAAAGTTTTTTGAAAAATACCAAAAATTCACCCTAGTCTAATTTCGATATTACGAATCCAAAAATGAAGTCCATTTTGAAAAATAAAATTTTTAAAATTTCAAAAATTGGGTATTACTATTCATAAGGGCTAGTTCATAATAATATTATAATAATATCTCATTTAGTGAAACTCGGTATTGCGTACTACACACACTATCGAGGAAGGTCTTGATTGCGTGTAATGCAAGACATTTCAGGGCTGCGTGTAGTGAAAGCACCGTTTGGTGTTGCGTATAACAAAGTCAAAACTTATTTCATTTATAAATTAAACAAAATATATTCTTAATGTTGGGTAGAATAATTTCCACAAAACGAACTTGAAATTGTGTGTAACACGAGCCAAAAATAGTGTTGCGTATACTGAAAGATAATACAGTGTTGCATATAGTACAAGCTAAACTTGGTGTAGTGCATAATAGAAGACATCAATGAAATTAAAAGAATATTTTTCATAAAATCTCGGGGTGTTACAATAGGTGCCTATCCAACATTTACACCATCACCATGTTTAAAAACGAAAAGGTTATTCACATGGTCTGAGGAATTTCCAATCATTATTGGTTACTGGTCTCTATGTTTTTTATGCATTAATATTAAGTGAGGATCAATATTTATTCCCAATGCACTCACGAGCATGGTTATCACCAACTGGTAAATACTTCATGGGTGGAACCAGTCCAGTGGCACACCTGGGTGTTGATTCATAAGATATTGATCACCTAGAACCCATCATGAAGGAAGCACGAAGTGACCCAACATTTTAGGATCTTCATAGAAAAAAGAATATACTAGTGAAAATGATTCTTAACCAGGAATGGATAGCTTGGGAAAGCTAGCGGATCAAGTGTCAACACGGGGGGGGGGGGGACATGAACAATGAATATTTCTATGCTTGAATCAGGGAGAAAAGATGACCTATTAAAGCCAATATAATGATTGAGGATGGATTATACATGGATGAAATTAATTTAGTTAGTGGAATGGCACATTATTTCTTTAAATATCTTCCTACAGGCTCGAACATGAGGATGCCCAACTGTTACCTGAGCCAGAGTTTTGATATTTTGAAATTTATTCCTAACCATGAGTTTACCTATAACAACAAAAAATTGGAAGTGATAATCTATGAGGGTGAAATTCTTGTGCCCATGATGAACCTCAATTCGAAGAGTGCTCTTTGACCTAACTACTTTCTTATCTTGTTTTATAGAATAACGCGAAGGGGTGGTCAAGGGAGAAATTGTTTTTTCTATACATTATTTTTTCAAGGAGGAAACCTTAAAAGGGTGGAAAGGTACATGAAACTTGTTCTCATACCAAAGATAAAGGATCCCTCCTCCCTCCCCCATTATTGACCCGTGAGTATTTGTAATTTCCCCTATAAGATTCTTACGAGTGTCATCAGTATGCGGCATTCAATGCATCTTCCCCAGTGGATATCCCTTGAACAACATGTTTTTGTGAGTAGACACTCTATCTAGAGAGCTATTGATCTTTTGAAGGACATTCTAAGAGTTATAAACAACAAGACCCATATATCCTATATAGTAATCAAACTCATCATGAATAAGGCGTATGATAGAATAGAATTTGGGTTAATTAACATTATACTTGCAAGAATGGGTGTTTCCCCAAGGGCCAAAGGTCTCATATTTAGATGCTTTATCTCCTTATAGATGGATGTTACTTTAATAGAGCGAAATCATGGATTCTTCAAGGAAACCTGCAACTTATGTCAAGGTGATTCTATATACCCACATTTATTCATCGTGATGCATGATACACTCAACCATCTTATCGACATTGGAATATCTAATGGATGTATGATTCCTTATCAGAGGAAACAGAACCTACCTTCTATACCCTACTTGATGTGAATGGATGATAACATAATATTCTATAATGAAGGAAAGAGGTATATTTGTTTTATTAGCATAATTATGGAGGAAAACTAATACTAGAGTGGACAGGTGATAAGAAATTTCTAAAACAATCATAATATATTAAACAAATGTGATGAAAATTGGGCGAATATTCTGTGCAGTAGATTGGATATGCAGTGAGGCACCTTCCTGATGGAATACCTTGGAACCCCCATATCTTTAAGCTGATCACGAATTAATTTTTTTGATCATGTGGTGAATAAGATAACATGGTGGGTACTTAACTGAAAAAATCACTTCTTATCCTTTGGGGAATAGATATCCTTGATTAACAGTGTCCAGTTGGCTATTCTGGTTAATGTACCATATTCGTCCCTAGTGAAAAAAGGTGTAATAAAATATACTAAAAATGTACTGGTCGACTTCATATGGGATGAAATCTCAGAAGTTAAGAGTCATTGTGTTTTATGGGACAAGATGGTCCACCACATCCACTATGGTGGGATTAATGTGAGAAGCCGAGGGGACACTATTTAATGCATGCATGAAAAACTAGTACGGGTAATCATTCAAAAATGAACTCTATGGTGAAGATTGATGTACAATAACTATGGTGGAAAAGTGGAAGATGATAGCGCATTGGGCTATCCCTTATGGTGGATGATTTTCAATCTCATTCCAAATCTCCGACTATAGTCACACTAGATGGTAGGCAAAGGTAAAATTTACTTCTGGCATCAGAACTAGTTGAGATCTGTGCATGGCTTTCTGAGATGCCTTACCCCAACAATATTTTCATTAAGTAGGTGATATTGTACCAGTCCTTTATTATGGTAGTGGTAAAAAAGAACCATTAGGACATATCTGAATCAATTTTCATCAACTCAGAGCTAGATATATGCATGTTCCCCCCTTCTATCTCAGAGAATTTCACTAAAAAGGACTTTATAAGGATCTATAATCCTCAAGGGAATCATGATAGATGGAATGATATTTTGTGGTGAAACAAACTTCCAACCAAATACAATTTTCTCATATGTAAAATAAGGAACTAGACAATACAATCAGATGAAAGAATTAAGAACTTAGAGATCAACTTAAAATCATTGCGTCAATGATTTAAAAACTAGATATAGGAGAGTACGAATCAGATCTTATTTGAAGGAGAGTGGGCCCAATACATGCGGGAGTTATTTGGGGATTTCACCACTATCTCATATCATGGACTCAGTGATGGTATTTTGTTGGAGAAATGGTTCCTCAGGAAAGATGATGGAGGAATGGAGATGATGGAGAGATCTGTTATCCTTAGTGATAAGTGATGGTACTTAAGGAAAGACAACAAAGGCGAGGTATATGGGGATGTCCTCAACAGGTAGGTTGATTATTGTAAAAACAAAGAACCTACTGGTTGATCAGGTCACCCTTATTAGTAACTAGCGGTAGGACCCCTCTCTACGGATGCTGCTATTGAGCTCCTCTTCTTCCTTCCACCCATGTCTAAGCTATGCGGGCATTGGGTATGATGAATCCCTACAATATATAGTATCAAGTTAAATACAGATGGATCACACACCTCGAGTGACCTTCAAGGAGGAGGGGTGGTTTGTGATTAAGGGGGAAGTATTCTTCTTGCCTTCATGATCCATTACAGTAGTGATAGTTCAATCCTGGTGGAGGATAATGTAGTTTTTACCATGATCAACCTCTGTAACTAGAAGAATATCATGCTCACTCAAGTGAAAAAAGACTCCATATTCATTCATGAATCCCTTATCAGAAGAGGCCCCATCATTTGGTCAGTATCATACATTATCAAGAAATTCAAAGCTCTCCTCAATAGTAATATCCAGTTTAGCCACACATGGAATGATGGGAATAAAGTCTCAGATCATCTTGCTTCTCTAGAAGACTATGGCTCTAAGGAAACATGCCTCCCTAACATCACTTTCTTCAATATTTAAGGGGTTAATTTGATTCATGGAGATTCCCTTGGTTTCCACTATTTTAGAACTTCTGAGGCCTTGGATTGTCCTTGTTTCCGTACACGTTTGGTTTCCTTGTACCATTCTTAATGTAATAAATATATTATTATGATGATGATGATCGAAATAGAATTTATGTAAACTTGAAATTTTCATACCCCTTAAGACATATATTATTTATAATATATAATTTCCTTACTCATAGTTGATAATAACTTGATTGAATGTCAATATTTGAAAAATGTTGATCTATATGGATTTAATTGAGTAATTCATCAATGAAATAAAAATTATACCTATTCTTTATAGTAATTTAATTCATTTACCTATTATAAATTTAAACACACATAGATTCATCATTAATCCTAATGAAAAGAACATCGTCTGCCTATGGCGAAACACTAGGGTATATAAATCCCTTTTGACCCAACTTGTGTAGTTTTCTATTCAACTTCACTAATTCCAAAGTGAAAATTATATAAAAAATCATTGATATATGCCTCACATTTTGGAATAAATCAATGGGAAACTAAAACTCATGCTCTGGTGTATGTCCGAGGAATTTAAAAAGAAATGTATTAATTCACTCCTTTATAATAGGTACAATATCAATTATAATATTACCTTTCATATCCAAAGAATGAATTTACAATTATTTCCCATGAATCCCATTTAGAAGAGCTATTATGGGTAGATATTGACCTGACCTAGGTGACGAAGTCCCAATATATGGACAAGAAATTCTACATCTTCAACAAAATTCAAAATTTTATTCTCTTAGAAATAATGTTTTTCATTATATATTGAATTCTAGTCCATACAAAGGGTTATATTAAAGTTAAATATTAGTATAATAATCATTTTTTCAAATAGGTTATGTCTATGAGTGATAATGGGATCTAACCGAATCATCCTAATTATGGTAATATTTCTACTTAGAGTCTTGAATAACAACTCTCTTGTTAAGGATCAAGGAATATATTTAATTATATTAGAAAACATGGTAGATATAGAATTTTTGAATATTTAGAATCTAATAAATCATTATCTTATAATTAAACTATGATAAAAGTACCCTTCACCATATATTTATGGACTTCAAACTATACTATAGTGATTGCATAAGCTTAACATCTCCCCTTATCCTCTTATGTGGCAGGTTCCCTTGATTATTGGGACATTTTTTTGTGAATAATTCCCCATTTATTTATTGTTGAATCACTAGATAAATGTCATTTTCCCCATACTTTAATTATCCATCTGATTCTTATCTCTACACTTTTAGAAAATTCCTATGTCCTTAAAAATAATTCCACAGTGTTTCCTTCCATAATTTTCACATGATGAAAATTTATTCATTTCCTTATTTTTTTAGGATGTGTTATATTTTTCATGTTATCCAATCAGCCTCTTTTCTCATTGATTTACCTTGAATATATAATAATCACTGATTAGTATCACTTTTAACACCATACACTTTTATTATAACATTTTACATTTTATTGCATCAAAAGGCCAGAGATATCTTTTTAAGTGTCTTGATCCATTTCTCAACTATAATTGGATTATAAGTTCTACTAAATTATAGAGGATTTTGTTGCATTAAATTATCCAATATAAGTGTATCATGCATTATAAAACCAAGTTGTTTCATATGTTCAAATTTACTAGCTTCCCGAATATGGTCATGGTCTTCTCAACTCAATCACCAGTTGTATTTTCTTTCCCAGTAATGATATGTCTATATTATCCATGATTGTTGACACCATTATTTTATGAAGACACATAGAATATTATTTTTTTTCCAAAATTATCCCATAGTAAGATATAGTTTAAATTTATAAAGATTAAATAGTATAAATTCATGAGGAAACCCAAATTTGTTAAAAAAATTCAATTCATGGGGAGAAGATATTACAATTATTAGTCAAGTCACAAAAAGATATTATTTAATGTTCATAGTTCATTATCTCCATGTGGGTCCCCCTTTTCTTCATTGTTAACAAATATTTCTTTGATAAACATAAATTGGTTCATGGTATGAAGAAGGTTTTCATTTCCTGACATTCAAACCCCATGAAATCAATGTGAAATTATTGGCTTTATTAGTATAATTGATCCGACATATAATAGTTTCACAACAGAACTCATCCACTATGATGAAACAAATCCAACAAATACAGAACTAAGGGACTTAAATTCCAATGATTTACACTAGATAAGACCCATGCTACACCATAATAGATGATTTTTAAGTACTAGTGGGACTGTTATTATATTTATTTTTGTATGGAATGCTTAAGATATTCATCAAAATTTTAGAATTATAAATGTTAAATTTTACATAGTGGTACATAATATCATTTAAGAAATAAATGGTATTTTATATGATATGGATTATTTTCTCTAAGGATAATATGAAAATTAATCAAAGGAATGAATTCACTATTACTAAAAATTTTACATTTGGGTTGATGTTATGTATTTTGAGATGATATATATGACGTTTCAAAATAAATATTTTATAGTGAAATAAGATATGGAAGATAATAATGACTTCATTTAATTGATATTTAATATGTTATTTTTATTATATAAGATGATATTTAAATGTATGTGAATAATTTTCCAAACATAATAGTGATAGACTGACACATCAAACTAAAATACTACTATCTCTAGACTAATATTTGTGGATCATAACCAATGGTCTTATCATAGACAATAATGACCAACTAAATCAGAAATATCAAAACTATCATAATATTAACCCCATTCCAAATGACAAAAACCAAATTGATGTTAAACCTCTATAGTTTCATCCATAGATAAAACCATCCAAATAATATTCCATTCCCAAATACTACAATCTTACTTCCATAGAATCAAAAAAAAAACTTGAGAAATGAAAAAGGGTTCTGAAAGTTCCATACCTCTAAAATAGATACCTCTCAAAATATTATTCTCCTCAATTATGAATATGAAACCATACAATGAAATATAAAATTTGGTCATAAAAATACTATGTGATATAACTCTATAAGATCTATATATAAAAGAGCACAACCAAAAATATATAGGTAAAGGAATATAATCACACAACAACCCTAAAAAAATCATTATTAAACCTAAGTTCACATATATATAAACTCAAAAATATATTTTCAAATAACTCAAACTATTGATTGGGAATTTCGGCCTCACATTACAAGGTACACTATTTTAATCCAAAGTGATTACGTCAGACATTAAACAAAGGAATATAATACCTTCACAAAATTTTCTCCTATGAATCATATAAAAAGTCACTCATAAAACATTACATCATTAGTGACATAAAACTCACCCAAATAAATATAGAGACACTCTTCATGGTGATATTATTGAATCCATGATAGGTGTACACTATATATGATCAGATCCATCTTGATATAGAGTGATACTAGATATACAACAACACTAATGCACTCCAACGCCATGAATGACCCAAAAATCAATGGTAAATCCTATTTCCTTGGCCAAAAAATCACTACCCCTGATGAGTATATTATTCTAAGAACACATATTAAATAATTTAAAACTCCAAAGGCCACCTTCAATGATTATAATTGGATTTTTGAGGATCCTGAATTTCTTCCATCCTATTATGAATCCCTTGATCCTTCTCTGTCATACCCTACACCAATTCTTGTAGTTTAATCACTAAATATATATTTATTTCCAAAATAATGTAGATATATATGTTCAGATACACAAAACATATAATTGGGTAATGTAAACAGCTTTCTGCGTAACACCATAAGATTTTAGAAAATGTTTCTATAAATAAATACCATTTTAAATATATTTATCCCCATAAAAACTGAAATAAAATGATCCACATCATATTTGTTAATATAAAAATTTAATAATAATAAATTATCTCTTAAATAAAAAAATAATAAATATTTATAAATGCGAACATTTAGAGGATGCACAATTAATATGTTTTAATATATAAAAAGATTTTCCGCCCTCAAATAAATGTTTGATTTATTAATAAATTATAATCTATAAAATTTTAAATAATATTTTGATTATATTTAATATTTCAAGATGTTAAATAAATTATTAACATCATTATGTTAAGAATTGGAATGATATTGTATTAACAACAATAACTATTCAAAAAGGTCATTTTTCAATTAAAGAAATTTAAATTATATTTTCATTTTAAAGATAATTATTTATATTTAACATTTTTTTACAAAATGATATTCATTTTTAAATTATGAATATCAAAATTTTTTAGTAATAATTTTGGGATTTCTCTAAATCATTTATTATTAGGTGAATAATGAAAAAACCATTTTAATAAATAACATTACTTTCGTTACATTATTTTTATATAAGTATGAATTGGAAACTCATGAAACAATTTTATAGGACTAATGATTATTTTATAATTGAATTTCTAATTTTTAATTTTTTTTAAATTTACATCCCCATATTGACATTTTAAAGCGTAAGTTATATTTAAAAAAATTGATTTTAATACCTTATACATTTAATAATTTAAAATAATTTCTATAAATACTTGAAAATTAATATAATGTAATATATTTAAAATTTTAAATCATTTTGTCAAAATTAAATAATATATAATATTATTTTTCATGAATATAATTTAAATTACATTAGGAAAAACTAATTTCATTAGTAAAAGTAAAAAGGTATAAAAGGGTTTAACCAATAGGGAAAGACCATGATAATTTTTTAAACATTATTTTCAATTGGTGGTCTAGGCCTTTTGAGACCTTATCTATTATTGTGTCATTTATTTCTAAATTTTGGTGATACATTTTTTAATAATGACTTATCATTCTCAATTAGTTTTTTGTATTTAAAAATATAAATTCCCTTTTCACTTATAAAAGGGAATCTCCTCTCCTCACATACCCTCAGGACTCATCCTACTGAGTCCAAACAAAACATTTACCAACACTCTTTTAAAAACTCCTACAATACATAATAGTTTTTTTCATTCTCAAAATACTATCCTTGCAATTCTTAACCCCCTTTGTAGAGGTGATAATCCAAGAAGTGAGGGATAAATTTCTAAATTCTCCTTTCTCATTACTATTTATTTATATATATTTATTCTTCAATATTTTTTTATTAAAACAATATAAAATTATAAATTAAATATAATTATTATAATTTTATTTTATTATAATAATGATATAATAATTTACCAAATTTCACTATTTTTATTATATAAAATAAAACTATCATTAAAGCATTGTGCGAACTACCACCTCTATGATGCAACATGTTTCATTTTAATTCACATAAATTTTGGGATGGTACTAATAATAAATTTAATATTTAATTATTTTATTTATTAAATATTTTATAATATGAAATTATACACTATATGTCTTCTTTTCGCTGTTCGATGGAATACAAAATCATCTTCCATACCTACATGTCGACAACATTCTCCATGGAATGATCGATTTTGGTTTTTCTTTTCATTAAAAACTAACATAGATAGTAATCAGAAAGATATTAATGGGTAAAAATTATTATTATTAAATTATAATGGTTTTTGGAGGATAGATTTTATAAACTATATAAAAAAGTGCAATAAACTATTGTGGTAAATTCAATAGTCCAAAAGAGAATTCTATGTGAAAAACATGATTTATTCATATTATGTAATTAATTTTTATAGTTTTTATTATTCTTATAATTAATTAATATAATGATATATCACAATGATAAATAATAATAATATCATTATGATTTTGGTATAACTATATTAAAACTAAATCACTTCATAATGATCTATAAATTATGTTATGTTCTTGATTGGGTTTATTTAACCACCTACATGAAAAATGATATAAATTTTTATCATGTATATATATAATAAATTAATTTCTATTAATATATGATATAAATATGTAAACAATGAGTTTTTTTTCATGAGTAGTAATATTCTAATTTCAGCCAGTATTTAACAAAATTAACATTTGGTACTAAAAATCATCAAAACATCCTCATCACCAAATTAACCATTAGGAATAATAACCTAAAATCACATAGAATGAAATTATAAAATTATAAATAAATAAAAAATTCAACTAAATTACCTCGTATGATCTGGTAATGATGATATTTCAGATATGAACGAAGAACAATACTTCTATTACCAAACTAGTTCAAAATGATAAAGATTACTCACACATGATAATGAAAATAGATAATAACTAACTAATATTATTTTAGAGAATCACTGTAAATGAATTTTATAAATTGTATAGATATGAATAATGTTAAAAATATTTTATTAATACGGATAAGTTTGTCATAAAATAAATTATAATAAAATCAAGTAAGTGGGAATTCATGGTAAGGATTTTATGTTAGAAAATTAATTTCCTGAGAAAAATCACTTTTGTGTACCATAAAATCATTGATATGGTGTGATTACCACCTAATAAATTTATTTTACAATATTCATGTAATTATATTGGTTTTATGTGTTATATAATTTTATTTCTTTAAATGGATATCAATTCAATGGATACCATGTTCATATATTTCATTATTATGTCATATCACTTCATTTAGTTAAAATTATTCTTATTGGATACCATTCTTACATGATTTATTTCTTACACCCTATGATTATATTTAATTTTAAAATCTTCTCCTATCTATAAGAATAATACTTTTAATCACTATGTTTTTATCTTGATAAAATTCATCCATAAAATGTATATAATTGCTAAGAATAATCCCAATAATATTTAACGATGCTTTCTAATCCTTGTCCATATTTTCCTTTCCCAAATTGTTTATCATTTTTATTTTCAAACCCCACTTTTGTGTTATCACTTGTGACCACATAAATTTCCAGTACCAATTTTCAAAGGGAGGTTTTACTACTATTTTTATGACGTGAGTTTTAAATAAAGGTATTTATAAATATTAAAATTATTCACTATCCATTCAAAATCCAATGTTTAATCATGCACTCCATAATTCTTATGATGAATTTTTTGAAATTTTAAAGATATATTATTTATGGTTATTTATTATAACTACCTGTTTTCTAATTTTTTAAGTTCACTTTTTTGAAAAATTTATGACATTTTTTAAGAATAAATTATGTATAATTCTTTTTAATGTAAAATATTTGAGAATTATTTCACATCACTTATTTGAAACCACTAATTATTTTCTAAGGATTCATTATTGAGATTTTATTTCAAATATTTATTTTTATATTACATTATTTTCAATTTTCCATAAATAAATATATAAAAAATGACTCTTTATATTGACTCATAATTTCACGACTTATGAAAAAGTTAAAATAATTTTCTATAAAAATATTTATTTATTCCATTAAAATTTTACTCTATATATAAAGGCTTTATTTCCTTGTAAGATAGTTTTTATGAATCACCCTATAAATTTTCATATAAAATAAACTTTTAGTGATGAGTATCAACCATTTACATTTATGATGTAAATTTGGGTGATACTATAAGGACCCGGCCTTATAAAATTACTTAATCTTGAATTAAATGAATAATTCACATTGAAGATATTTTCAGGTTTATATTTTTAGAGAATTAAGACATAACTATTACATCTCAAAAGATTAAAAATTATAAACTACTACTATAATCGACTTTTCACCACAATAAAAAAATACATAAATAAAAAAAGAGTTCTTTTCTTGATATAAATCTTCCTGAATACTTCCTTTCTCTTACCCTTCCTTATAACCCATTAAAAACATTTCAAAATCTTGGGATGAGCATAAAAATCTCAGTAAGGGTTATAACATAATGAAAAGAAACATTAACCCGCCAAAAAATACAAATTAATGAATCCATAACTTTCAATCATAACATACCATCTGAAATCATAATATTAATGTATAACTCATAGAAATCATAATACATAAAGGTAACTTGAGGCAATCTTAACATTATTATGTAGGGAGTAACCCTCATGGTCACGTTTGGAATACCCATCACAGTATATTCCCTAAATCTCTTCGAAGAAACCGTAGCGTTTAACTCCATCACATTACCCAATGCATTGGAGAGATATCACGAGATCACCTTCCGTTAGTTTATCATGGAACCACCCGTCTTCATAAACAATTCCCAAGAACCAAAACATAATCGTATCACATAAAACATGCATAAAAGAAACATTACATTTCCACATTTTAATCACAAGATATCAATACAACACATTGATATAATCAAAACATTATCAAAACCATTTTCAATACCAAAATACATAAAGGAGTATATGGAATTTATTGTCCCTTTAAAAACATTATGTCTTGGTAAGGAATCCAAATATCAAATAATAATCGCGGCGACGGAAAGGTTGTTGTCACCATGTACGTTAAAAAGAAACATAATTTTTGTCATTTAGTAAAATGCTTCATAGAGAAAAGTTTCCATTTGAATAAAATTAAATGTCAAATGGGTTTATACACCATATAAAATAAAGTTGTTTATAAAACAAAATATACATCAATGAAAGGATATTGAGACGAAGTCTCGTAAGACGACATTATCCTTAGATTAAGGATAAATCAATTACATAATTATGTGTGACAAATTAAAATACACCCAATATAACTGGATATTAAGTGTAAAACAATCAGATTAATTCATAAATATTCATAGAATGACATATTCATGGAGTAAAAGTTTAACCGAAAGAATTGAAATTGAGTTAAGAAGTCCCCTTGCAAAAATTTGACAGCCTAACAAAGTCACTATAAAATTCAGAAAATGAGTTGATGAGAGATAAAATGGTATATCATCACTTGGACATAAAATTTACATCAATAAGGATATATAATAACATATCCCAACATAATAATATGTAAATTAAAATACATAACCAAATAAGTCTTTTAAAAGAGGAGGGTGAAATGTTCCATTACCGATTTTGGTAACTTTCTGAAACATACACCCCAGGAAAGAAGGGTCATACAATGAAGGTGTAAATAAAAATAAATTAAATTATACTACAAAAATAATAAAATCATGGGTAGTACATACACCACATACAATAAATAAGTTGCGAACAATGGAGATATCACAAAATTAAAAGTGAGATAAGAAATTCTTTACGAAAATTTGGCAGCCTAACAACACCATTTAAAACATCCAAAAATGGATTGATGAAATAAAATAGGGTATCTCATCAAATGAAAATAAAATGACAGTATTATGGATATATATATCATACCCTAACATAAGAAAAAGTAACATGAAAGACTTGACATGAAAATTGAACTTTGAAAATGAGTAGGGTGAAAGGATCCCTTCCAAAAAATTAGCAGCCTAACGACGCCACTTAAAGATTCGTAAAATGAATTGATGAGAGAAAGAGGGTGAATCTCATCATATGAAAATAAAAATTACATTAGGAAATAATATTCCCAAAATAATAGCGTGGAGCTTAAAATAAATGACATAAAGGAGAATACATGAAAATAAAGAGAGAGGTAGGATCCCTTACCTCAAGTGCGAGTTGTCTTGTTCGTTTCTTTATATTCCTGAATAATAAACTTTTGTAAATTTATAATTTCCTAAGGACCTAATTTAAATTTTATTATTCAATTCATATCACATATTATAACGTTATAAAAATTAGTAAATTATGTGAGTTCATATCAGATGTTTTTGTCGTTGTTCGGTATATGAGTCAAAAATGAACTTGTTTGAAAAGAATTGTCCATGTAGTTATAATTAAACCATATACATAATAGTATTAATGATTTAAATATCATATATATCATGTATATAATCATTTTATACTATTCCGAAAACATTTTTAGATAAAAAATGAAATGCCCCGTTCATGGAGACGGTTGGCAGTAAGTACGCATGAACGCTACTTTCATTTCTTTATCATATTAATCGAATTAAAAATAAATGAGAGATATTTATATTATAATTCCAGAGTGATATTAATAATTTATATGTAGTATAAATCATATATATCCACTACATATATGTACTTAAAATAGTACATATCAATTGGAGATAAAAAATGAAATGTACCGTTCATGGAGACGGTAAGCTGTACGTACGCATGAACGCTACATTCATTTTTATTTCATACATTAATGGAATGAAAACATAATGATACATATGTATATTATAATTTAAGTACTATATAATATATAATATCATTAATTCCATCCTTTATACATCCCACATATGGCATTAACGATTCAAATCACTTTGAGGGGGTGGTAGTCCGCATTTCCTAAAATGAAATTATCGCTTTTACCCATTATAGAAACCATAAAGGTATGACATAAATGAAAAATAAATAATCATAAGGAAAACATAAAAATAATATATATTCCATATATAAATATAGTGACATCTTAATTTCCACCATGAGAGGTGGTAGGAGAAGTATGAACAATCATCGTTTTGTGAGGCAGAAATTCACCATCCACGGAAACATTATGTTCTTTAACCATTAGATGGAGGTGTTTGTAAGTGTAGCTTTAATACATATCATAACAACATCCTAGTATATTTATGATACTGTTGTTGTTACAAAATAAAGGAATAAAAATATTATAGGGGGTTGGAAAAAGAAAATAAACCAAAAGAACATAAGAGAAGACATTACCTTCAAATCCAGTAACTCTTTTTTATTTGAGCCCAAAGGATTTCATGGAAAGACTTATGCACAAAATGAGGCTTCTAGGAGTAAGAGAGAGATTTATAGAGATAATATAAGCAGAGTTTGGATGAGCTAAGGACTTTAGAGGTGTGGGTAAGGGGGTAGAGTTGGGGGCCTTTTATAAGAGAGAAGAGGGGCACTCTTGGAAAATCATGAAATGTTACTCTATTATAAAATGTTTTTTAGATTTTAAAGGTCCAAAAATTATATATTTATAGGATAAGATGACAAGGGATCGAAATAAACCCATCATATATGATTTTGACAAGTGTAAGTATTAGATTTTACCTTATATTGTCATTTAATTAAAATCATTCATTAATGATGTAATTATAGCATCATCACGGTGTTGTAAATAAATTTATTTATTTAATTTCTAAAAATTATAAAAAAATAACATCATGTAGAAAATATTTTTATCTCCCAAATAAATATTTATAGTCAAATATATCATTTATTTAAACAATATTAACATTTTTTTACTTAGGATATACCAACCATTGTTATACTTCCTTTTAAAAAAAAAATTAAATGATAAAATGTCACTATCACCCAAAAGTGATTCCATGGGGTCCCAAAGATATCACAAGGAATACCATGGTCGGCCATGACACCACCATTATCATTAGGACACATGTTGTGGTCATTTTGTTTTTTTATGAAATTATTTTATTACCCTCAACTACCCGATTACTAATTAATCCCGATAATTAAAGATAATTGTCGTCGTTACTATTCATAATATCCAAAAACAAAAGAGTATTAATTAAATAATGTGTACCTTCTTAATATAAATGTGGAACCCATTTCATCAAATTCAAAACACAGAAATTGTAGTAATTAATATAAATGTAAATCCCATTGTTAAAACAAAATGCGAGTTTTTAATAAGTAAAATTTATCAAAATATTGACTTGTTTTTACATCCAATTGAAAAGTGAAATTACATAAAATGAACAAAATTGTATTAATGGATAAAAACATAATTCAATTATACTTTAAAAACAATTAAAATTTCAATCTAATTATATAAATAAATTGGATGAAAATGCAGTTTTTAATTAAAATGCTGTATTTTCCACTATTCATTAAAAATGAACATTTGTCACAAAAATACCAAAAATTCACCCTAAGATATATTTGACATTAAAAATTGAAAAATTATATCAATTTTACCAAATTAAAAACATATAATTTTCATTAATTAATTTCATAATCAATTCCCACTGTCAAAACAAATAGCGTGTTTTTAAGAAACAATATCTATTAAAAGGCTGACATTTGTTTATGTCCAATTTCAAAGTGAAATTAATTAAAATGACCACCATTGGAATTTATGGTAAAAATATATTTTAATTAAACTTTAAAACCAATTAAAATGATAATCTAACAATATAAATAAATTAGATTTAAAGGAGGTTTTGAATTAAAATAGAGCAATTTTCACTTAAAATGTTCTTTATCAGAAAATAAATTTTTTTTCGACAAAGTAAGTTTTGATGTCTTTATTATAAAGAAGGATTTTATTTTTTAAAATATAACATATAAAAGTGAAAAAAAGTATATTTAAAAAGGTTTCGTCGTCAAAAGGCATTTAATCAGACTTTTAAGGAAAATTAGAATATTTATTCTTAAAATTTGATTCATTTTCATTTTAAGCCTCTAAATTTTATTGGATAAATGTTAAAATATTTAACAAACATATATATTCACTTTTTTTAGTTCTGTTCATTCCCGCCATTACATCGGGTAGGAGCTTACTACCTTTTACAATAATATTATTATATTATTAGTGTGCATCGTAATATTTCAAAGAAACTCGTTGTTACGTATTGGGTACTCCATCGAACATAGCATCCCATTTAAAGTAATATTAATATGTTATTCACAAATATTAATAAATCTGAAAATTTAGTATTATTAATTTACCTAGGATGGTATATCCTTCCCACCTTTTGGGAATTGTGTCCTCGCAATTTTGAAATTGGGTTTGGAAACTTCATTGAAAGCCCCACATCGGAAAAAGAGTTAGAAAAAATATCACTTTAAAAGCATGAAAGAGAAGCACAGAGGTCACCCGAGTTAAGCCATACTAGGATTCCATTTTGGAAAACATGGATATGGAAGACAAAAAGGTCATGTTTTGATGGAGAGTGATAGAAAACATGTTTAGGAGAAAGTTAACCACCAAAAAATCACAAAATTGTGATGGGTTAAACGGTATTTGATTCCCCAGTAGGAAAAATTAACAGAAAACTTTTTTGTTTTAAGTTACTTTTCATTAAGGAATTTATTTATGAGATTAACTAAAACATAAAGAATCATACTTACTTGTCCTATAGAATTTCATCTCTTACAATATTTCTTACACAAACTCATATTTTCTCTAAAAGACGAGTATTTAGGATGACTTTTTCACATTAATAGCGCTATAATCAACTTCTAGAGAATCACATAATAAAAAAAAGAGAACTATATATTTCCCATGTCTTTAGACCAAATCCAAAACCAAAAAAAAAGTTAGTACAAGATCATATGATCCCCAAAAAGGATAATCCTTTATAAAAAGAAAATCTATTATTAATCTCCAAAATTTGTCCAACAAAACCCAAAGTTCAACAAAGACCATTCGATAATCAATTGTCCATAAAATTATTCAAAGTAAACCAAACTAAGAATGAAACCCAAATCTTTGAAGGATTTAATCTCATAGTCTTCCAAGGTAAATCATAACATTTAACTCCAAATAACATTAGTTTCTCTTAAAGTCCTATATTTAAATTTAATTAACCTAATAATATATCCTCCATCATAGGTCAATAATTTCCTAGATAACCCAAAATAAACTTATTCTTGATTCATAAAATCATCTAACTAAAAATAATTTTTCATACTAACCAGGGACTTCACGTAGTCCACTGGTAGGTGATAAATACTAGTCACACTTTGGTTGTGGGTTCGATTCCCGCAGCTTGGTCCGACGCGACGGGTTGTCACACGGTCTACATGTTGTCCCTTTTTCCAAAACAATGTAATTCTTAAAACATTCCCCAAAAAGAGATAAAATCTTAAAAAATAATGATAAAATAATTTAACATCAATTTTATCTCATGCCTTTCATTTTCCATCATATAGTAACCCATAATTACCTCAAAATTAAGGATTATATAAACCCTAATGGTTACCTTTATAATTATTACCTGAACTTCCACACCGAGTTGGTTCTCTCGTACATGATGCATTAGAGAACTCACCAAGGTTCAAGTGGTTGATCATGAATCCTAATAGTTTGTTTAGAATAACCACTAGATTTTTCATTGAATCTCCCATTTCATCCAGTCTCTTAATCAAGGAACCACCATAGTTTTCTTCATACCCATTGTCACTTTGGTGCCTGCTAGATCCATCCATTTACTAAAACAAAAAATGTCATTGTGAGTATATCATTAAAATCATCATATAATATTTTATGAGGAGGGTAAATACAAAGATATAATTATTCATATTATATTAAACTCATTAAATTTATCAATAAAAATCTATTACTATTTCTGAAATCCTAACCATTATGGTAATGTCACTTTTGCTTAAAGAATACCCAAACCTCTAATGTTATCTAAACCGACCTCTAATACCAACTATAAGGACCTGGCCTTATAACATTACTTAATCTTGAATTAAATGAATAATTCATATTGAGGTTCTTTTTAGGTTTAGAGTTTTAGAGAATTAGTAGATAACTATTACATCTCAAAAGATTACAAATTAGGCACTACTACTATAACCGAATTTTCACCACAATAAAAAAACACATAAATAAAACAAGAGTTCTTTTATTGATATAAATCTTCTTGAATACTTACTTTCTCTTACCCTTCCTTATAACCTGTAAAAAACATTTCAAAAACTTACGATGAGCGTAAAAAGCTCAGTAACGGTTATAACATAATGAAAGGAAACATTAACCAGCCAATAAATAAAAATCAATGAAACCATAACATTCAATCATAACATACCTTCTGAAATCATAATATTTATGTATAACTCATAGAAATCCGAATACATAAAGGTAACTTGTGGCATTCATAACATTCTTACGTAGGGAGTAACCCTCATGGTTACGTTTGGAATATCCATCACAGTATATTCCCTAAATCTCTTCTGAGAAATCTTAGAGTTTAACTCCTTCGCATTACTCAATGCGTTGGAGAGATATCACGGGGTCACCCGCCCTTAGTTTATCACGGAACCACCCATATTCATAAATAATGCCCATGAACCATAACATAATCATATCACATAAAACATGCATAAAGGAAACATAACATTTCCACATTTTAATCACAAGATATCAATATAACACATAGATATAATAAAAAATTATCAAAAACTATTTTCAATACGAAAATACATAAAAGTGTATATGGTATTTATTTTCCCTTTAAAAACATTACGGCTTGTTAAGGAATCCAAAGATGAAATAATACTCGTGGCGGCGGAAAGGTCGTTGTCACCACGCACGTTAAAAAGAAACATACTTTTTCTCGTTTAGTAAAACGCTTCATAGAGAAAATATTTATTTTGAATAAAAGTAAAATTCAATGTGGTTTATACACCGTATAAAATAAATTTCTGTATAAATCAAAATATACTTCAATGAAAAGAGATTGACACGAAGTCCCGTACAAAGACATTATCCTTAGATTAAGGATAAATCAATTACATAATTATGTGTGACAAATACAAATACACCCAATATAATGGGATATTAAGTGTAAAAAAATAGGATTCATTCAAACAAATTCAAAAAATGATATATTCAAGGAGTACAATTTTAACCCAAAAAATTGAAATATAGTTAAGAAGTCCCCTTGCAAAAATTTGATAGCCTAATGACGTCACATTAAAATTAAGAAAATGAGTTGATGATAGATCAAATGGCATATCATCACATGGAAATAAAATATAAATCAATAAGGATATATAATAACATATCCCAACAAAATAATATGTAAATTAAAAGACATAACAAAAGAAGTCTTTTAAAAGAGGAGGGTGAAAGGTTCCCTTACAGATTTGGGTAACTTTCCGAAACATACACCCCAGGAAAGAAGGGTCATACAATGAAGATGTAAATAACCACAAATTAATGTATACTAAACAAAGAATACAATCATGGGAAGTACAGATACCACATGAAATAAATAAGTGTCGAACAATGGAGGTCTCATGGAATTAAAAGTGAGATAAGAAATTCCTTACGAAAATTCGGCAGCCTAACAGCACCACTTAAAACTTCCAAAAATGGATTGATGAAATAAAATAGGGTATCTAATCATATAAAAATAAAGGTACACTATTATGGATATATATATCATACCCCAACATAAGAATATGTAACTTTAAATACTTGACATGAAAATAGAACTTTGAAAATGAGAAGGGTGAAATAATCCCTTACAAAAATTCACCAGCCTAACGGCGCAACTTAAAAACTCATAAAATGAATTGATGAGAGAAAGAGGGTGTCTATAATAATATGAGCATAAAAAGGACATTATGAAAGAAAATCCCCAACATAAGAACATGGAGCTTAAAATAAATGACATAAAGGAGAATACATGAGAAGAAAGAGAGAGGTAGGATCCCTTACCTCAATTCTGACTTGTCTTGTTTGTTTCTTTATATTCCTGAATAATAAAATTTTTTCAATTTATAATTGCTTAAGGACCTCCTTTAAAGTTTATTATTCAATTCATATCGCATATTATAATGTTATAATAATTAGTTATTTATGTGAGTTCATATCAAATGTTTTTGTCAATGTTCAGTATATGAGTCAAAAATGAACTTGTTTGAAGAGAATTGTCCATGTAGTTATAAGTAAACCATCTCCAATATAGTATTAATGATTTAAATATCATATATATCCATTATATATTCATTTTATACTATTTCATAACATTTTGAGATAAAAAATGAAATGCACCGTTCATGGTGATGGTAGGGCGTACGTACACATGAACACTACTTTCATTTCTTTTTCATATTTATATAATTAAAAATCAATGATAGATATATATAATATAATTCCAGAATGATATTAATCATTTATATGTAATATATATCAGATATATATATTACATATATGTACTTATAATAGTAAATATCATTAGGTGATAAGAAATGAAATGTACCATTCATGGAGACGGTAAGCCGTACGTACACATGAATGCTACTTTCATTTCTATTTAATACTTTATTGGAATGAAAGAATAATGAGACATAGGTATATTATAATTAATGTAAAATATCATATATAATATCATTAAATCCATCCTTTATACATCCCACATATGGCATTATCAATTCAAATCACTTTGTGGGGGCGGTAGTCCGCACTTCCTAAAATGAAATTATTGCGTTTACCCATTATAGAAACCATAAAAGTATGGAATAAATGAAAAATACACAAGAATAAGGAAAAAAATAAACATAATATATATATATATCCTATATAAATGTAGTGACATCTTAATGGAAACCATGAGAGGCAGTAGGATAAGTTTAAACAATCATTGTTTCGTGAGGCAGAAACTCGCCATCCACGGGAACAGTATGTTCTTTAACCATTAGATGGAGGTGTGTGTAAGTGTTGGTAGAATCATTCTCATAACAACCTCCTAGTATATTTAATATACTGGAATTGTTACAAAATAAAGGAATAAAAAGAGTCTAGGGGTTTGGAAAAGAAAAATGAAACAAAAGAACATAAGAGAAGACATTATATTTAAATCAGGTAACTCTTTTTGATTTGAGACCAAAGGATTCCTTGGAAAGACCTATGCCCAATGTGAGGATTCTAAGAGTAATAGAGGGATGTGGAGAGACAATTTGAGCAGAGTTTGGACGATCCAAGGGATTTATAGGTGTGGGTAAGGGGGTAGAGGTGGGGGCCTTTTATAATAGGGAGGAGGGGCACTCTTGGTAAGTCATGAAATGTTACTTTATTATAAAATGATTTTCGGATTTTAAAGGTCCCAAAATTATATATTTCTAGGATAAGGTGATAAGGTATCTAAATACATCCATATAATAGGTTTTTTACAGGTGTTAGTTTTAGATTTTACCTTATCTTTTCATTTAATTTAAATCGATCATTAATGAGGTAATCACAGCATAATTACGGTTTTATAAATAAATTAATTTTTTTAACGTCTAAATATTATAAACAAATTACCATCATGTAGGAAATTTTTTTAAATATCCAATGAAAATTTATATTCAATGATATCATTTATTTAAACTAAATTGAAATTGTTTTACTTAGGATAAACAAACCTTTGTTATATTTCCTTTCTTTTAAAAATAAAATGATAAAATGTCACTATCCCCAAAAAGTGATTCCATGGGGTCCCAATATAACATCCCAGGTAAATAAATAATAACACATTCTAAGTTTTATCAATATTTGTGAATAAAATGTAAATATTACTTTAAAGGGAATGCTATGCATGATGGCATACCCAATACGCAACAATGAGTTTCTTTGAAATCTTACGTTGCACACTAATAATATAATAATATTATAATAGTTAACTCCTAGCCGTTGTAATGAAGAGAATGAACAGAAATAACTACAAAATTATTACATATGTTTGATTAAATATTTTTATATTTATCCAATAAATTTTAGAGGCTTAAAATCCAAATGAATCTAATTTTAAGAATAATTACTGTAATATTTTTAAAAGATTGTTTTACCGCCTTTTGATGGAGAACCTTTTTTAAATATAACTTCTAACAATTTTATAAGCTCTATTTTTCAAAATAAACTTATTCTTTATGATTGTGATATTGAAATTTACTTTGGTTAAATTTTTGGTAAGTTTCTGACAATGTTCATTTTTAATGAATAGTGAAAAATATTGCATTTTACATCAAAACTACTTTTTCATCTAATTTAAATATATGGGTAGATTATATTTATCATTGGTTTTAAAGTTTAATTAGAATATAATTTTACAATTTAATTCAATGTTGGTCATTAGAATTAATGTCACATTGAAAATTGACATAAACAAGTGCCAAACTTTTCATAGATATTGCTTCCAAAAACCCGCTATTTCTTTTGACATCGGGAATTAACTATATGATTTATTAATGAAACTTATATGTTTTGAATTTGGTAAAATTGACATAATTTCTGAATTTGAAATATCAAATAATGATTAGGGTTAATTTTTGGTATTTTTTTGAAAATGTTTTTTAATGAATAGTGAAAAATACAGTTTTTAATTCAAAACTGCCTTTTCATCCAATTTATTTATATATTTAGATTGTCATTTTAATTGTTTTTAAAGTATAATTGAATTATGTTTTAATCAATTAATAAAATGTTGTTCATTGTAAGTAATTTCACTTTTCAATTGGATGTAAAAACAAGTCAATCTTTTGATAAATTTTACTTCTTAAAAACCCATCTTTTGTTTTTTACAATGAGATTTAATTTAGAAGCAATTAATACAATTTATGTGTTTTTAATTTGATAAAATGGATTCCATATTTGGAATCAGAAGGTCCAAATTATGTAATTAATAATCTTTTGTTTTTTGACATTATGAATAGTAACAAGGAAAATTATCTTTAATTATCGTGTTTAATTAGATATCAGGTAATTAAGGGTAAGAAATTAATAGCATTAAAATATAAAATGACCCCAACATGTGTCCTAATGCTATTGGTGTTGTCATTTCCGAAAGTGGGATGCCTTGTGCCATCCTTGGGATTCCATGGAATCACTTTAGTGTGATAGTGACCTTTTGTCATTTTTTTAAAAGAAAGGAAAATGTAACCAAAGTATGTAACACCGAAGTAAAATAACTTTAATTTTGTCTAAATAAACAATCTATTAGACTATAAATATTCATTGGAAATATAAAACGATTTCCTACATCATAGTATTTTTTTATAATTTTTAGACATTAAATAAATTAAATTATTTATGACACCATGATGATGCAGCAATTACCTCATTAATGAACGATTTAAATAAAATGAAAAGATAATGTAAAGTCTAAGACTTAAACGTGGAAAAAATCTATTGGATGAGTATATTTGGAACCCTTATCCCCTTATACTTGAAATATATCAATTTTTGACCTTTAAAATCAGAAAAACCTTTTAAAATAAAGTAACATTTCTTGACATTCTCTGAGTGACCCTCCTCTCATCTTATAAAAGGACCCCACCTCTACCTCCTTACCCACACATATAAAGCCTTTGTCTCGGCCAAACCTGGACCATTTCATCTCTCCACATCCCTCTCTTTGTTATTTAAGCCTCCCATTTGGATGAAATCTCTTCAAGAAACCCTTTTGGTTCAAACCAAAGGGAGTTACCCGATTTAAAGGTAATGTCTTCTCGTATGTTCTTTTGTTTTATTTTGCATCTCTAACCCCCTAAACTCTTTTTATTCATTTCTTTTGTAACAAAACCAGTATATTAAATATACTATTATCTTTTTATTATAATTATTCGAGCTAAACTTACACACACATCCGTCTAATGGTTAAAGAACATACTGTTTCTATGGATGACGAATTACTACCCCACGAAACGATGATTGTTCAATATTCTTTTAACACCTTTAGAGGTGGCCATTATGATGTCACTGTATTTTATATTTGATATATATTGTATTTATGTTTTATTTATGCTTCTGTATTTTATATTTAAAACATACCTTTATTCTTTCCATGTTGTGCAAATGCGATAATTTCATATGAGGAAGTGCAGACTACAGCCCCCTCAAGTGATGTGACTCGTTAATGCAATATATGTAATGTATAAAGAATTAAATTAATGAAATAATGTGACCTATATAACATATATATTATACTTAAATTATAATATATATATATATATATCTCTCTCTCAATTATTTTTAATTCCATTAATATGACAAAGAAATGAAAGTAGCGTTCATGCGTACGTACGACCTACCGTCTCCATGAACGGTGCATTTCATTTCTTTTTATTGAAAAATGTTATGTAATAGTATAAAATGAATATTTACTGGATATATATGATATTTAAATTATTAATACAATTCTGGAGATGATGTACTTATAACTACATGGACGATTCTTTTCAAACAAGTTCATTTTTGACTCATGTACCAAACATCGACAAAAACATTTGATATGAACTCACAGAATTAAATAATTATTATAACATTATAATATGTGATATTAATTGAATAATAAATTTTAATGAGTTTCTTAAGAAATTATAAATTGACAAAAGTTTATTATTCAGGAATATAAAGAAACGAACAAGACAAGTCGGACATGAGGTAAGGGATCCTACCTCTCTCTTTCTTTTTAAGTACTCTTTTTTATGTTACTTACTTTAAGCTCCTTCTTATTATGTTGGGGGATGTTCTTTTATATTAAACTTTCTTTAAATTTTATTATAATATGATTAGAGACTCTATTTTATCTCATCAATCCATTTTTTTGAAGTTTTATGTGGCGCCGTTAGACTGCCGAATTTTCATAAGGGGATTTTCATCCAACTTTTTATTCCCAAGAGATTCATGCTACATTGGCCACTATTTCCTTTTGTGTGGTGTATGTAATGACCATTATTTTAATATTTCTATAATATACTCTCATTTATAAGTAGTTACATCTTCATTGTATGACCCTTCTTTCATGGGGTGTGTGTTTCGAAAGTTTCCCAAATCGGTAAGGGAACCTTTCACACTCCTCTTTTAAAAAGACTTATTTTGTTATGTCTTTTAATTTACATATTATTATGTTGGGATATGTTCTTATATATCCTTATGGATTTAAATTTTATATCCAAGTGATGAGATACCATTTTTTCTCTCATGAACTAATGTTATGAATTTTAAAGTGACGCCGTTAGGCTGTCTAATTTTACCAAGGGAACTTCTTAACCCAATTTCGATTTATTTGGGTTCAACTTGAAGTTATTGAATATGTCATCCTATGAATATGTGCGAATGACCTATGGTTTTTTTACACTTAACATACACTTATATTTGGTGTGTTTATATTTTTCACACATAATTATGAGATTGAATTATCCTTAATTTACGGATACCTTCTTTATAAGGTATTTCATCTCATTTTACAATTCTATTGAGACTTCATTATTGTTATGCACAAATTCACTCTTATATGGTGTATATACTATCCTTTGGAATAATATATCATGAATTCCTTTATTATCATGATATTATAATGTTCTGATGAAATGTTATTCCTCAATTATGGTATTCAAGTGTCTCCCATTTTGTTAAAAACCCTTTAACTAAAATATCGTTTTAAATGTTTTAATGATTTATTCTTATAAATATTTCTCATTAATAACCATGTTTTCAAAATGGTTTTAAGGATTTATTTATATGGATATTAATGGTTTAAAATGTTAAAAGCTTCAAAGTGGTATGGGACACTTTGATTCACAAATCTATTAATTAATTGTTTTAAATGGTTTTGAAAATGGTTTTTAGAATGGATTCATTTTTTCAATTTTTTAAATGTTATATTATTATTGCAATGTGGGAATGTTATATTTACTTTATGCTTAAGTTATGTTCTATGATTATGTTATGGTACTTGGGCATTGTTTATGAAGACGGGTGGTTCCGTGATAAACTAAGGCCGGGTGAGCCCGATATAGCTCTCCAATGCATTGGGTAACGCAACAGAGTTAAACATTAAGGTTTCTCTGAAGATATTTAGGGAATATACTATGATGGGTATTCCAAATGTTACCGTGAGGGATAATCCCTACGTAAGAATGTTATGAATGCCTCAATTTACCTTTATGCCTTATGATTTCTATTGATTTATGCATAAATATCATGATTTCATGAGGTATGTTAAATTGCTTATGTTTTATGAGTAATGTATTATTTCATTGATTCTTATGTATACATGGAATGATTTTTTCTTTCCGTACTATTATAATCCTTACTCATCTCACGTTTTTGAAATGTTTTAACAGGACATAAAGTTGAATAGGGTCAAGGATGGGATCAAGGAAATTTCAGGCTATCTAAAACAAGGAACTATACATGACTCTTTTGTTCTAGAGTTTTTATTTTGTGGAAAAAATGGCAACTGAGTATATTTTTCTACTTTGTAATCTTTGAGATGTAATAGCTATATCCTAATTCTCTAAAACTTTAAACCTGAAAATATCCTCAATTTGAATTACTCAATTTAATTCATGATTAAGTAAGGTTTAAGGCTGGACCCTTATAGTTGGTATCAAAGTTCGGTTTAGATAACTTTAGAGGTACGAGCGTTGTTTAAGAAAAAGTGAAAAGTTGTGTATAACCACAATGGTTAGTATATTAGATGAATTCATTGTTTTTTTGAAAGTTAGAATGAGTTTGAGATAACTTTGATAAGTATATCTTGGTGTTTATATTTTTCTTTATTATATTCTGATTTTACTGATATACTCACATTGTACTTTTTGGTTTTAGTAAATGGATGGATCTAGTAGGCACAAAAGTAACAGGGGATTTGAAGAAAACTGTGACGGTTTTATGAAAGAACAACTGAATGATATGAGATCTACAATGAGAACTCATGTGGTTATCCTCAACCAACTATCTGGAGTCATTATTGACCTCCTGAACCTTAGTGATTTTTATAAGGGATCGTATATGCGAGAAACAAATCCCTACGAAAGTTCAGGTAATAATCATAAAGGTAAGTATGTTCAAAAACCTACGTGTCAAATATGTGGAAATAAACATGTAGGAAAATGTTTCAAAGGGATAGAAAGATTCTATAGATGTGGAAATGAAGGTCATAAAGCAAAAACCTTCCATGGAAAAAGGAAGCAACTAGTTGACTCTAGGAAAGGGAAAGAAGTTATTTATGAAGGATCAATTGAATGTTTTAAATATGGTGTGCATGGTAGTTATGCAAACACATGTCCTACGAAGAAGTTTTGGGAATGGGGTCACCCAGATCGTACAAATATTCATTTACCAATACCTAATTCCATTCTGATTGAGGATGCAGAAACTGAGAATGACCAATGAAATGTATGGATATTTCTTAGCATATGTTTTCCTATTATTGGAATATTAGGATATGATTTATGATTTTGTTTCTAGGAAAGAATTATTTCAGAATATGTTAAAAAGGAATGGTTAATGGATCATGAAGAATGTTGAATGAGTAAGAAGTCAACATATAAGGGATTTAAGAGTTATGGTAGATTTTAGGATGGTGAAATTCTTAGATGTATTAAGTCTCTTTTGATGATGGGGTTACATTAGAAAACATTTTATGGTATATGTAACCCTGATATTTGATATACAAAAATATTATTCAAGGAATAATTATCATTTCTTTTGTGGATGTAGATATAAAAAACCATTTGGGTTTATATGATCTTTGAATTTGAGGCAATTACTGGTTAATACATTTCGGGTTGCAAAATGGAAGTTATTAGATAAAATTTGGGGTTAAAATATGTTTGGGTTATTTTTGAATATTTTATCTCTTTTTGGGGGATGTTTTATGAATTATACAGTTTTGGAAAAAGGACAACACGTAGACCGTGTGACAACCTGTCACGTCGGACAAAGCTGTGGGAATCGAACCCACAACCAAAGTGCAACTGGTATTTATCGCCTACCACTGGACTACGTGAAGTCCCTAGTTAGTTTGAGTGATTATTTTTAGTTAGATGATTTTATTAATTAAGAGTAAGTTGATTTTGGGTTATCAATGGAAATGATTAGCCTATCATGGAGGATATGTGATTAGGTTAATTACTTTTCAGTATGAGACTGTAAGAGTAAATGATGTTATTTTGGAGAAAAATGTTAAAATTTATCTTAGGAGATGATGTGATTAAATCTTTCAGAGATTTGGGTTTCAATATTAGTTTGGTTTACTTTGAATAATTTTATGGATAGATGTTTATTGAATGGTCTTTGTTGAACTTTGGGTTTTGTTTGACAAATTTTGGAGATTAGGAGTAGTTTTTCAGTTTGTAAAAAAATATCTTTTTTGGGTATTATCTGATATCGTACTATACTTTTTGGATTGGTTTTGGTTGAGATATAAAGACATGGGAAATATATAGTTCTATTTTGATGATTAGGTGATTCTCAAGAAGTTTATTATAGTACTCTTAATGTGAACAAGTCTTTCTAAATACTTGTCTTTTGGAGAAAATATGAGTTTGATTAAGGAATCTAGTAAAAGTTGAAATTCTATGTGACAAGTAAGTATGTTTGAATATGATTTAGTTAAGATCTAAAATAAATTCCTCAATGAAAAGTAACTTAAAACAAAAATGTTGTCTGTTAACTTTTCATACTAGGGAATCAAATATCGTTTAACCCATCACAAGTTTGTTATTTTCTTGTGGTTAACTTTCTCCAAGACATGTTTACTATCACCCTCCATCAGAACATAACCCTTTGTTTTCTCCTCTATATCCATATTTTCCTACTTGGAATCCTAGTATGGGTTAACTCGGGTGACCTTTTCACTTCTCTCCCTTTCATTTAAAGTGATAGTTTTCTGAAAAATTTATAAGCTATATTTATCAAAATAAACTTATTCTTTATTATTAGGATATTTAAATTTACATTGGTTAAATTTTTTGTATGTTTCTGACAATGTTCATTTTTTTAATGAATAGTGAAAAATATTGCATTGTACATCAAAACTGA
The DNA here is from genome assembly GCA_963277665.1 of Viscum album. NCBI lineage: Eukaryota > Viridiplantae > Streptophyta > Magnoliopsida > Santalales > Viscaceae > Viscum > Viscum album. Next base: position 898,417,985 of record OY728142.1, read on the forward strand.
TTTTTCATCTAATTTAAATATATGGTTAGATTATATTTGTAATTTTTTTTAAAGTTTAATTAAAATATATTTCTAAAATTTAATTCAATTGTGGTCATTAGAATTAATTTCACATTGAAAATTGACATAAAGAAGTGCAAACGTTTCATAGATATTGCTTCGAAAAAACCCGCTATTTGTTTTGATAGCGGGAATTAACTATATGATTTATTAATGAAACTTCTATGTTTTGAATTTGGTAAAATTCACATTTTTTTTTGAATTTGAAATATCAAATATAGCTTAGGGTTAATTATTGGAATTTTTCTGATAATGCTTTTTTAATGAATAGTGAAAAATACAGTTTTTAATTCAAAACTACCTTTTCATCCAATTTATTTATATATTTATATTGTCATTTTAATTGTTTTTAAAGTATAATTGAATTATTTTTTTATCACTTGATACAATTTTGTTCATTGGAAGTAATTTCACTTTTCAATTGGATGTAAAAACAAGTCAATATTTTGATAAATTTTACTTCTTAAAAACCCGTCTTTTGTTTTGACAACGAGATTTACTTTTAAATTAATTACTAAAATTTATATATTTTGAATTTTATAAAATGGATTCATTATTTGGAATCAGAAGGTCCAAATTATGTAATTTAAGACTCTTTTGTTTTTGGACATTATGAATAGTAATGATGGTAATTATGTTTAATTATCGTGTTTAATTAGTAATCAGTTAATTAAGGGTAAGAAGATACTATCATCAAAATATAAAATGACCCCAACATGTATCCTAATAATATTGGTTGTGTAATGGACGACCATGGTATGCCTTGTTCCAACCGTGGGACCCCATGGAATCACTTTAGTGTATAGTGACCTTTTATCATTTTTTTAAAAGAAAGGAAAATGTAACCAAAGGATGTAACACCTAAGTAAAATAATTTTAATTTTGTCTACATAAACGATATCTTAGACTATAAATAGTAATTGTAAAGCTAAAAATATTTCCTACATCATATTTTTTTTTAATTTTTAGGCATTAAATGAATTAAATTATTTATGACACCATGATGATGCAACTATTACCTCATTAATGAACGATTTAAATAAAATGAAAAGATAATGTAAAATATAAGACTTACACTTTTAAAAAACCAATTGGATGAGTATATTTAGAACCCTTATCACCTTATCCTAGAAATATATCAATGTGGGACCTTTAAAATCTGAACACCTTTTAAAATAAAGTAACATTTCTTGATATTCCATGAGTGCCCCTCCTCTCATTTTATAAAAGGCCCCCACCTATACCTCCTTACCCACACCTCTCAAGACTTTGTCTCAGCCCACCCCTACCCATTTAATCTCTCCACATCCCTCTCTTTATTATTGAAGCCCCACCTTAGGCATAAAGCTCTTCAAGAAGCCCTTTTGGTTCAAACCAAAGGGAGTTACCCGATTTAAAGGTAATGTCTTCTCGTATGTTCTTTTGTTTTATTTTGCTTCTCCAACCACCTAAACTATTTTTATTAGTTTATTTTGTAACAAAAGCAGTATCTTAAAAATACTAGAATGTTTTTATTATATGTATTTTAGCTACACTTACACACACATTCGTTTAATTGTTAAAGAACATACTGTTTCTGTGGATGGCGAATTACTGCCTCACGAAACGATGATTGTTCAATATTCTTTTAACACATTTAAAGGTGGCCATTATGATGTCACTGTATTTTATATATGATATATATGGTTTTTATGTCTTATTTATTCTTCTGTATTTTATATTTAAAACATACCTTTATTCTTTGCATGTTGTGCAAATGCGATAATTTCATATGAGGAAGTGCGGACTACCGCCCCTCAAGTGATGTGTCTCATTCATGAAATACATGTAATGTATAAAGAATGAAATTAATGAAAGTATGTGACCTATACAAAATATATATTATACTGTAATTATAATATATTTATATCTCTCAATTATTTTTAATTCCATTAATATGAAAAAGAAATGTAAGTAGCGTTCATGCATACGTACGGTCTACCGTCTCCATGAACGGTGCATTTCATTTCTTTTTATCTCAAAATGTTATGTAATAGTATAAAATGAATATTTACTGGATATATATGATATTTAAATCATTAATACTATTCTAGAGATGATGTACTTATAACTACATGGACGATTCTTTTCAAACAAGTTCATTTTTGACTCATGTACCAAACATCGAAAAAAACATTTGATATGAACTCACATAATTAACTAATTATTATAACATTATAATATGTGATATGAATTGAATAATAAACATTAATGTAGTTCCTTAAGAAATTATAAATGGACAAAAGTTTATTATTCAGGAATACAAACAAATGAACAAGACAAGTCGGACTTGTGGTGAGGGATCCTACCTCTCTCTTTCTTTTTAAGTACTCTTTTTTATTTAACTTACCTTAAGCTCCTCTTTATTATGTTGGGGGATGTTATTTTATATTAAACTTTCTGTAAATTTTATGTTAATATTATGAGAGACCATATTTTATCTCATCAATCCATTTTGTATGTTTTATGCAGCGTCGTTAGGCTGCCGAATTTTCATAAGGGGATTTTCATCCCACTTTTTATTCCCGTGAGATTCATGCTACATTGGACACTATTTCCTTTTGTGTGGTGTATGTACTGCCCATTATTTTACTATTTTTATAATATAATCTCATTTATGTGTAGTTACAACTTCATTGTATGACCCTTCTTTCATGGGGTATGCGTTTTGAAAGTTTCCCAAATCAGTAAGGGAACCTTTCACACTCCTCTTTTAAAAAGGCTTATTTTGTTATGTCTTTTAATTTACATATTTTTATGTTGGGATATGTTCTTATATATCCTTATTGATGTAAATTTTATGTACAAGTGATGAGATACAATTTTATCTCTCATCAACTAATGTTATGAATTTTAAAGTGACGTCGTTAGGCTGTCGAATTTTACCAAGGGAACTTCTTAACCCAATTTCGATTTATTTGGGTTCAACTTGTAGTTATTGAATATGTCATCCTATGAATATGTGTGAATGACCTCTCGTTTTTTACACTTAATATACACTTATATTGGGTGTATTTATATTTTTCAGACATAATTATGAGATTGATTTATCCTTAATTTAAGGATACCTTCTTTATAAGGGATTTCATCTCATTTTACAATTCTATTGAGACTTCATTGTTGTTATGCACAAATTCACTCTTATATGGTGTATATACTGTCCTTTGTAATAATATATCATGAATCCCTTTATTCTCATGATATTATAAAGTTATGATTAAATGGTATTCCTCAATTATTGTATTCAAGTGTCACTCATTTTGATAAAAACCCTTTAACTAAAATATTGTTTTAAATGTTGTAATGATTTATTCTTATAAATATTTCTCATTAATAACGATGTTTTCAAAATGGTTTTAATGATTTATTTATATGTATATTAATGGTTTAAAATATTAAATGATTCAAAGTGTTATGGGACACTTTGATTCAAAAATCTCGTTATTAAATGTTTTAAATGGTTTTGAAAATGGTTTTTAGAATGGATTCATTATTTCAATATCTTAAAATGTTATATTGTTATTGTAATGTGGTAATGTTACCTTTCCATTATGCTTAAGTTATGTTCTATGATTATGTTATGGTTCTTGGGCATTGTTTATGAAGACGGGTGGTTCCCTGATAAACTAAGGGCAGGTGAGCCCGATATAGATCTCCAATGCATTGGGTAACGTGAAAAAGTTAAACATTAAGGTTTCTACGAAGAGATGTAGATAATATACTGTGATGGGTATTCCAAACGTAACCATGAAGATTACTCCCTATGTAAGAATGTTATGAATGCCTCAAGTTACCTTTATGCCTTATGATTTCTATTGAGTTATGCATAAATATTTTGATTTCATGAGGTATGTTAAATTGATTATGTTTTATGAGTAATGTATTATTTCATTTATTCTTATGTATACATGGACTGATGTTTTATTTATGTAATGTTATAACCCTTACTAAGATTTTTATGCTCATCCCATGTTTTTGAAATGTTTTCACAGGACATAAAGTTGAATAGGGCCAAGGATGGAATCAAGGAAATGTTAGGCTATCTAAAACAAGGAACTAGACATGACTCTTTTGTTCAAGAGTTTTTATTTTGTGGAAAAAATGGAAACTGAGTAGGTTTTTCTAACTTGTAATCTTTGAGATGTAATAAATATGTCATAATTCTCTAAAACTCTAAACCTGAAACGACCCTCAATGTAAATTATTCAATTTAATTCATGATTAAGTAAGGTTTAAGGCCAGGTCCTTATAGTTGGTATCAAAGGTCGGTTTAGATAACTTTAGAGGTTAGAGTGTTGTTTAAGAAAAAGTGACAAGTTTTGTATAACCATAATGGTTAGTATATTAGATGGATTCATTGTTTTTTTTTGATAGTTAGAATGAGTTTGAGATAACTTGGATAAGTATATCTTGGTGTTTATCTTCCTCTATATTCTATTATGATTTTACTGATATACTCACACTGACCTTTTTGGTTTTAGTAAATGGCTGGATCTAGCAGGCACCAAAGTAATAGTGGATTTGAAGATAACTGGGACGATTTTGTGAAAGAACAACTGAATGATATGGGAGCTGCAATGAGAACTCTTGTGGTTATCCTAAACCAACCATCTTGAGTCATGATTGACCACCTGAACCTTAGTGATTTTTATAAGGAATCGTATATGTGAGAAACAAATCCCTACAGAAGTTCAGGTAATAATCATAAAGGTAAGTATGTTCATAAACCTATGTGTCAAAGATGTGGAAAGAAACACATAGGAAAATGTTTCAAAGGGATAGATAGATGCTATAGATATGGAAATGAAGGTCATAAACAAAGAACCTTCCATGGAAAAAGGAAGCAACTAGTTAACTCTAGGAAAGGGAAATAAGTTCTTTCTAAAGGATCAATTAAATGTTTTAAATGTGGTGTGCAAGGTCATTATGCAAACACATGTCCTACGAAGAAGTTTTGGGAATGGGGTCACCCAGATCGTACAAATATTCATTTACTAATACCTAATTCCATTCTGATTGAGGATGCAGAAACTGACAATGTCCAATGAAAGGTGTGTATATTTCTTAACATATGTTTTCCTATTATTGGAACTTAGGATATGATTCATGATTTTGTTTGTAGGAAAGAATTATTTCAGAATAAGTTAAAAAGGAATGGTTAATGGATCATGAAGAATGTTGAATGAGTAAGAAGTCAACATATACAGGATTCAAGAGTTATGGTTGATTTTAGGATGGTGAAATTCTTAGATGTATTAAGTATCTTTTGATGATGGGGTTACATTAGAAAACATTTTATGGTATATGTAACCCTGATTTTTGATATACAAAAATATTATTCAAAGAATAATTATCATTTCTTTTCTGGATATAGTAATAAAGAACCATTTGGGTTTATATGATCCTTGAATTTGAGGCAATTACTGGTCAATACATTTCGGGTTGAAAAATGGAAGTTATTACATAACCTTTGTGGTTAAAATATGTTATGGTTATTTTTTAAGATTTTATCTCTTTTTGGGGGATGTTTTAAGAATTATACAGTTTTGGAAAAAGGACAACATGTAGACCGTGTGACAACCCGTCACGTCGGACAAAGATGTGGGAATCGAACCCACAACCAATGTGCAACTGGTATTTATCGCCTACCACTGGACTACGTGAAGTCTATGGTTAGTTTGAATGATTATTTTTAGTTAGATGATTTTATGAATGAAGATTATGTTTATTTTGGGTTATCAATGGAAATGATTAGCCTATCATGGAGAATATGTGATTAGGTTAATTACTTTTCATTATGAGACTTTAAGAGTAACTGATGTTATTTTGAAGAAAAATGTTAAGATTTATCTTAGGATACTATGTGATTAAATCCTTCAAAGATTTGGGTTTCAAAATTAGTTTGGTTTACTTTGATGAATTTTATGGATAAATGTTTATTGAATGGTCTTTGTTGAACTTTGGGTTTTGTTTGACAAATTTTGGAGATTAGGAGTAGTTGATCTTTTGGTAAAAAAAAATCGTTTTTGGGTATTATCTGATCTCGTACTATACTTTTTGGTTTGTTTTTGGTTGAGATCTAAATATATGAGAAATATATAGTTCTATTTTGTTGATTAGGTGATTCTCAAGAAGTTTATTATATTACTCTTAATGCGAACAAGTCGTTATAAATACTCATCTTTTGGAGAAAATATGAGTTCGATTAAGGAATCTAGTAAACGTTGAAAGTCTATGTGACAAGTAAGTATGTTTCATTATGATTTAGTTAAGCTCAAAAATAAATTTCTCAATAAAAAGTAACTTAAAACAAATTTTTTTTCAGTTAACCTTTCCTACTAGGGAATCAAATACCGTTTAACCCATCACAAGTTTGTGATTTTCTTGTGGTAAACTTTCTCCAAGACATGTTTACTATCACCCTCCATCAGAACATGAACCTTTGTTTTCTCCTCCATATACATATTTTCCTACTTTTAATCCTAGTATTGGTTATCTCGGGTGGCCTTTTAACTTCTCTCCTTTTCATTTAAAGTGATAGTTTTACTGACTCCTGTTCTGATGTGGGACTTTCAATGTAGTTTCCAAGCCCAATTTTGAAATTGCGAGGATGCAATTTCCAAAAGGGGGGAAGGATGTAACATCCCAGGTAAATAAATAATATTACATTCTAAGGTTTATCAATATTTGTGAATAAAATGTTAATATTACTTTAAAAGGAATGCTATGCTCGATGATATACCCAATACGCAACAATGAGTTTCTTTGAAATCTTACTTTTCACACTAATAATATAATAATATTATAATAGTTAACGCCTAGCCATTGTAATAAAGGTAATGAACAAAAATAAATACAAAATGATTACATATGTTTGATTAAATATTTTTACATTTATCCAATAAATGTTAGAGGCTTAAAATCTAAATGAATCCAATTTTAAGAATAAATACTATAATATTTTTAAAAGATGGTTTTACCGCCTTTTAATGGAAAACCCTTTTTAAATCTAACTTCTGACAATTTTATAATCTCTATTTTCCAAATAAAATTATTCTTTAGGATTGGGATATTGAAAATTTACTTTGGTTAAATTTTTGGTATGTTTCTGACAATGTTCATTTTTTTAACGAATAGTGAAAAATATTGCATTTTACATCAAAATTGCTTTTTCATCAAATTTAAATATATAGTTAGATTATATTATTAATTGGTTTTAAAGTTTAATTGGAATATAGTTTTACATTTTGATTCAATGTTGGTCATTATAATTAACTTCACATTGAAAATTGACAAAAACAAGTGCCAAACTTTTCATAGATATTGCTTCCCAAAAACCCCCTATTTGTTTTGACAGCAGAAATTAACTATATGATTTATTAATGAACCTTATATGTTTTGAATTTGGTAAGATGGATATCATTTCAGAATTTTAAATATCAAATATATGTTAGGGTTAATTTTTGGTATTTTTCTGATAATGTTTTTTTAATGAATAGTGAGAAATACAGTTTTTAATTCAAAACTGCCTTTTCATCCAATTTATTTATATATTTAGATTGTCATTTTAATTGTTTTTAAAGTATAATTGAATTATGTTTTTATCACTTAATAAAATTTTGTTCATTGGATGTAATTTCACATTTCAATTGGATGTAGAAACAAGTCAATCTTTTGATAAATTTTACTTCTTAAAAACCCGTCTTTTGTTTTGACAACAAGATTTACTTTTAAATTAATTAATACAATTTATGTGTTATGAATTTGATAAAATGTATTCCATATTTGGAATCATATGGTCCAAATTATATAATTAATACTCTTTTTTTGGGCATTATGAATAGTAATGACGGTAATTATCTTTAATTATCGTGTTTAATTAGTAATCGAGTAATTAAGGGTAAGAAAATAATATCATAAAAATATAAAATGACCCCAACATGTGTCATAATTATATTGGTGGTGTAATTTTAGACCATGGGATGCCTTGTTCCAACCTTGGGACGCCATGGAATCACTTTAGTGTGATAATGACCTTTTACCATTTTTTTAAAAGAAAGGAAAATGTAACCAACGTATGTAACACCTAAGTAAAATAATTTTACTTTTTTATAAATAAACAATATCTTAGACTATAAATATTCATTGGAAAGATAAAAATATTTCCGACATAATTGTATTTTTTTTATAATTTTTAGACATTAAATAAAATAAATTATTTATGACACCATGATGATGCAGCAATTAACACATTCGTGAATGATTTAAATAAAATGAAACGATAATGTAACATATAGGATGAAAAATTGTAAAAAACCTATTGGATGAGTATATTTAGAACCCTTATCACCTTATACTAGAAATATATCAATGTGGGACCATTAAAATCCGAAACACATTTTAAAATAAAGTAACATTTCTTGACATTCCATGAGTGCCCCACCTCTCATCTTATAAAAGGCCCCCACCTCTACCTTCTTACCCACACCACTCAAGCCTTTTGCTCGGCCAAACCCTGACAATTGCAACTCTCCACATCCCTCTCTTTATTATTGAAGCCTCAAATTGGGCAGAAATATCTTCAAGAAAACCTTTTGGTTCAAACCAAAGGGAGTTACCCGATTTAAAGGTAATGTCTTCTCGTATGTTCTTTTGTTTTATTTTTCTTCTCCAACACCCTAAACACTTTTTATACCTCTATTTTGTAACAAAACCAGTATATTTAATATACTAGGATGTTTTTATTATAATTATTCGAGCTACACTTACACACAAATCCGTCTAATGGTTAAAGAACATACTGTTTCTGTGGATGGCGAATTACTGCCTCACAAAATGATAATTGGTCAATATTATTTTAACACCTTTAAAGGTGGCCATTATGATGTAACTATATTTTATATATGATATATATGATATTTATGTTTTATTTATGCTTCTGTATTTTATATTTAAAACATACCTTTATTTTTTCATGTTGTTCAAATGCGATAATTTCATATGAGGAATTGCGGACTACCGCCCCCTCAGGTGATGTGACTCGTTTATGCAATACATGTAATGTATAAAGAATGAAATTAATGAAATTATGTGACCTATATAACATATATTTTATATTTTAATTATAATATATATATATCTCTCAATTATTTTTAATTTCATTAATATGACAAAGAAATGAAAGTAGCATTCATGCGTTTGTACAGCCTACCGTCTCCATAAACGGTGCATTTCATTTATTTTTATCTAAAAAAGTTATGTAATAGTATAAAATGAATATTTACTGGATATATTTGATATTAAGATCATTAATAATATTCTATAGATGATGTACTTATAACTACATGGACGATTCTTTTCAAACAAGTTCATTTTTGACTCATGTACCAAACATCGACAAAAACATTTGATATGAACTCACATAATTAAATAATTATTATAACATTATAATATGTTATATGAATTGAATAATAAACATTAAAGTAGGTCATTAATAATTCATAAACTGAAAAAAGTTTATTATTCAGGAATATAAAGAAACGAACAAGACAAGTTGAACTTGAGGTAAGGGATCCTACCTCTCTCTTTCTTTTTAAGTACTCTTTTTTATGTAACTTACTTTAAGTTCCTATTTATTATGTTGGGGGATGTTATTTTATATTCCTCATTCTATAAATTTTATGTTAATATGATGAGAGACCCTATTTTATCTCATCAATCCATTTTTGGATGTTTTATGTGGCGCCGTTAGGCTGCCGAATTTTCATAAGGGGATTTTCATCCCACTTGTTATTCCCTTGAGATTCTTACTACATTGGCCACTATTTCCTTTTGTGTGGTGTATGTAATTCAAATTATTTTACTATTTTTATAATATACTCTCATTTATGGGTAGTTACATCTTCATTTTATGACCCTTCTTTCATGGGGTGTGCGTTTCGAAAGTTTCCCAAATCGGTAAGGGAACCTTTCACACTCTTCTTTTAAAAAGACTTATTTTGTCATGTCTTTTAATTTACATATTTTTAGGTTTGGATATGTTCTTATATATCATTATTGATGTAAATTTTATGTCCAAGTGATGAGATACCATTTTTTCTCTCATCAACCAATGTTATGAATATTAAAGTGATGCCGTTAGGCTGTCAAATTTTACCAAGGGAACTTCTTAACCCAATTTCAATTTCTTTGGGTTCAACTTGTAGTTATTGAATATGTCATCCTATGAATATGTGTGAATGACCTCTGGTTGTTTTACACTTAATATACACTTATATTTGGTGTATTTACATTTTTCACACATAATTAGAAGATTGATTTATCCTTAATTTAAGGATACCTTCTTTATAAGGGATTTCATTTCATTTTACAATTATATTGAGACTTCATTGTTGTTATGCACCAATTCACTCTTATATGGTGTATATACTGTCCTTTGGAATAATATATCATGAATCCCTTTATTCTCATGATATTATAAAGTTCTGATTAAATGTTATTCTTCAATTATTGTATTCAAGTGTCTCTCATTTTGATAAAAACCCTTTAACTAAAATATCGTTTTAAATGTTTTAATGATTTATTCTTATAAATATTTATCATTAATAACCATGTTTTGAAAATGGTTTTAAGGATTTATTTATATGTATATTGATGGTTTAAAATGTTAAAAGCATCAAAGTGGTATGAGACACTTTGATTCAAAAATCTATTTATTAAATGTTTTAAATGGTTTGGAAAAAGGTTTTTAGAATTGATACATTATTTCAATATCTTAAAATGTTATATTTTTATTGCAATGTGGGAATTTTATCTTTACTTTATTCTTAAGTTATGTTCTATGATTATGTTATGGTTCTTGGGCATTTTTTATGAAGACGGGTGGTTCCGTGATAAACTAATGGCGGTTGAGCCCGATATAGCTCTCCAATCCATTGGGTAACGCGAAGGAGTTAAACGTTAAGGTTTCTCCAAAGATATTTAGGGAATATACTATGATGGGTATTCCAAACGTAACCATGAGGGTTACTCCCTACGTAAGAATGTTTTGAATTACTCAAGTTACCTTTATTCCTTATGATTTATATTGAGTTATGCATAAATCTTATGATTTCATGAGGTATGTAAAATTTCTTATGTTTTATAAGTAAAGTATTATCTCATTGATTCTTATGTATACATGGAATGATGTTTTCTTTCCATACTGTTATAACCCTTACTGAGCTTTTTTTGCTCATACCATGTTTTTGAAATGTTTTAACAGGACATAAAGTTGAATAGGGTCAAGGATGGGATCAAGGAAATTTCAGGCTATCTAAATCAAGGAACTATACATGACTATTTTGTTCAAGTGTTTTTATTTTGTGGAAAAAATGGCAACTGAGTAGATTTCTCAACTTTTTAATCTTTGAGATGTAATAGCTATGTCCTAATTCTCTAAAAATCTAAACCTTAATAGATCCTCAATGTGAATTATTCAATTTAATTCAAGATTAAGTAATGTTTAAGGCCGGGTCCTTATACCCAAAGTTGTCACAAGGAATCCCATGGTCGTCCATGACACCACCAATATCATTAGGACACATGTTGTGGTCATTTTGTATTTCTATGATATTATTTTAGTACCCTTAACTACCTGATTACTAATTAATCACAATAATGAAAGATAATTTTCGTCGTTACTATTCATAATATCAAAAAACAAAAGCGTATTAATTACATAATTTGTACCTTCTGAATCTGAATGTCGAACCCATTTTATCAAATTCAAAACACAAAAATTATAGTAATTAATTTAAATTTAAATCCCGTTGTCAGAACAAAAGACGAGTTTTTAAGAAGTAAAATTTATCAAAATATTGACTTGTTTTTACATCCAATTGAAAAGTAAAATTACTTCCAATGAACAAAATTGTATTAAGTGGTAAAAACATAATTAAATTACAATTTAAAAACAATTAAAATTACAATCTATCTATATAAATAAATTAGATGAAAATGCAGTTTTGAATTAAAATGTTATATTCTTCACTATTCATTAAAAATGAACATTTGTCAGAAAAATACCAAAAATTAACCCTAAGTTATATTTGATATTACAAATTCAAAAATTCTATCAGTTTTACCAAATTCAAAACATATAAGTTGCATTAATGAATTTTATAATCAATTCCTACTATCAAAACAAATAGAGTGTTTTTAAGAAACAATATCTATTAAAAGACTGACCCTTGTTTATGTCCAATTTCAAAGTGAAAATAATTATAATTACCACCATTGGATTTAAAGGTAAAAATATTTTTTAATTAAACTTTAAAAACAATTAAAAAGGTAATCTAACAATATATATAAATTAGATTAAAATGAGGTTTTGAAATAAAATATAGCATTTTTCACTAAAAATGATCTTTATCGAAAAATAAAAAAAATTTACCCAAAGTAAATTTTGATGTCTCCATTCTAAAGAAGGATTTTATTTTGTCAAATATAACATATAGAAGTGACATAAAGTAGATTTAAAAAGGGTTCACCATCAAAAGGCAGTTAATCGGCCTTTTAAAGAATATTAGAATATTTATTCTTAAAATTGGATTCATTTGCATTTTAAGCCTCTAACATTTATTGAATAAATGTTAAAATATTTAATAAACATATATATATTCACTTTTTTTGTTAGTTCTGTTAATTTCCACCAATACATCGGCTAGGAGTTTACTACCATTTACAATAATATTATAATATTATTAGTGTACATCGTAAGATTTCAAAGAAACTCGTTGTTGCGTGTTGGGTACACCATCGAATATAGAATCCCATTTAAAGTAATATTAATATTTTATTCACAAATATTAATAAATCTGAAAATGTAATATTATTTATTTACCTGGGATGTTACAGATACCATATGAATATGTCAAGAAACCCATTATTCATTACAAAGAATATTTATATCATGTTTAATGAATTTATTTTCAACTAAAACCATTTTTTGGATGATTGATTGGTGGGATCCTATATATACCTCCAATGTATTGGTAATTTTTATTTATTATGAGCATAAATGGGTGTATAGGAGGATTTAACCAAATCCAATGGGTGCGTAAGAAGATTTATTCAAAGATAAAGGGTACAATAGAGGAGTTGACCCAAAAAAAGGTTACACAAGAGGATTTATCTCATGTTAAATTGTATACGAGATGATTTATCCCAAGAAAAAGTGTACACATGAGGATTTATCACATGAAAAAGGATAAATTATAGGATTTAATTCAATGCAAAGGATACATATGAGGATTTATCCCATGAAAAAGGGTATATTGTAGGATTTATCCCAAGACAAAGTGTAAAAAATGATTTATCTAAAAAAACTATACACAAGAGGATTTATCCTAATCTAAAGGGTACATGAGATGATTTACCCAAACAAATAGTAAAAATGAAGATTTAGGCCAAGAAAAAGGCTATACATGAGGATTTATCCCACGACAAAGGTTACAAAGGAAGATTTATCTCAATCCAAATGGGTACATTAGATGTTTTTTCCCATGAAAAAGTGGTACATAAGAGGATTTATCTTCTGACCATGGGTATACAAGAGGATTATACAAAGCCTAAGAAGTTACATAGGTGAATAAACAAATATAATAATGCGATATATGTCATGTGGGGTAAACTTGACATATAATTTCTAGGATTTTGTTTTTTTCCACACACATAGACATAATATTAAGTCTATGATTATGTTTTTTGAATCATGATTAATATCGCATGAATCCACACACTTTTTACATGGTATATGATTGTTCATTAGAGATTAAATTCCCTTTTATCATGACTTATGGACAATATTTATTTTTTAATGATCGTTTAATAAGATATTTATCCCATGGCCATGTTTCCTAATATGATTATGATATAACCCTTGATGAAATGTTGATATATTTTCCCTTACCGAATGTTTGAGCTCAACCCCTCATCATGTTTCCATTCCCTAGGTTATAAAGATGAGTATAACTTATGAGAATTCTAGAAATGATTTTATAGTGGTTAGATTATGAATAAATGTTTACATATGTTATTTCTACAACAATTAAAAAAAACTAAACCTTTAGATCTATGGTTTGTGTGAAATTTTATTATATTGATTGATTATTCCTAAAAAAGAATAAATTAAATTTGAATATTTAACTTAGATCACTAAAGTGTGATAGATATTTCTGTTTATAATCTCAACATTGGGCGGGTGATTCACCAATATAACTCCAAAATATAAAAAACACATGCAAAATATGTACTATAAATCCATGATATTATGATATATTTGTCCATTAGTTATATGATGAAAATTTATGACGTGGTATAAGTGATATCCAAAGAATGCTGGACACCCTCCTATATTTACGAGGTAAAACATAGATCATGATTAGATATGATCATCTTATAAACCCCATAAATCTTAAAAATATAATCTAAATATACCCTAACTTCATGGTAAAGTAGTCCCGAAATAGATTAAAATTTCCTCTAACATAAAATATGAAACTTTTAATAACCAATGTAACCCATTGAGAACACATTATTTGGACATAAAATTACCAAGTAATAGACACTAGGATAATAATTTTATTACTGATATAATTATACCTAGACAACATAACTAGCCACTCTTAGAGGGTTCCTCTAGGGTTTGATATTTGAGATCATGTATTATTGAAGGTATATTTATGTCATGGTTATGAAATTTTGTTTTATTATATTATTACTTCTCACAAAATTGATAGGAAATTTAAGGTATTTGAGAACATCATTAAATTTACTTATATATTTTAATTCCCTCCATCGATTAATTAGACCTGTTAAATTTTTCCATGTGTCATAGATTTGATGGTATCCTAATGATGAAAAATATTATATTTAATTTTGTTATTTGGACGTTCAAGATCATATCTTGTTTATGGAGAAACCCATTGTGTTTTGGGACTATCAGGAGATACTATTACATGGCCATTCTATTTCATTTATCCATTTCTTGTTGGGAAATATTGTAATTGGAGATCATACATTGGAATGAGACATGAAAATGGGAACCCAATATCCTATGTTTTTTTTAATAATTTCTATTTTTATGATAATAAAATTTGTATTTACATTTAGAATTGGATGATTGAGGACATTGTTTTCTTCTATCTGTTAACCTGTAATGAGATTATTGTGATCTTATGAGAGATAGATCCCTTAGAGTTATCTTGGAAATTTTTTATTTTATCACACTATTTGTTTTTATTTTAAATGGATGATTTTAATTATTGAGGAAGAAAATCATTTTAGAGATATCTAATATAATAGGTTAGATTTTCTTAAATTTTTTTTAATTTAATTTGTTCTTAAAGAGTCTATGGATGAATAGTGGTTTTCTTATTGGTGAGAAAAATATTTTATTGTTTTTTAGTAGATCACATCATGTAGTTTGTGTTTTGGAACGATATTTTTCTTACAACATGGGTTTATTTCTATAATGAATTTAAACCCCTCAGATATACATTATTTTTTGAGTCAAAAGAGCCACATGACTTTAGGCACACAATCTTGTACAATAAAACACGCCAAATGATAGAAATGGTCTAATGTTTTACCATGGAGAGTGTATACTGTCATAAGAAAGTAAAATTATAATAGATATAAAAAATCATCATCTAAAACAATAATCTGATTATGGGAAAATCCAATAAACAAGAATCATACTATAAAAATGAAAATGAGGAAACACATAGATTTGCAACCCAAATGATCCCACACTAGGCCAATATCATATTCAAAAAAACAAACAATAATAATATAGAAGTTACTCTAATACCATCCTCGATCCTCACAACATACCATTCTTCAGACTCTATCAATTCTTTACTACTCAATCATGAAATAATTTTTCTCCACCCTACCTGAAACTATGATCAATAATGTTTGTTTGGGGACCCAAATTCTAGGTATTTCCAAGGAGGGTGTGACTAAAACTTAGTAGCACACCAATAATTATTCTTGTAACATACCAATTTAATATATTTTATTCACATGTGGTATATATATAATAATTAAAGTAACTATAAAAGAACAATAAAAACCCAACTCTCGATCCTCTGGTTATACGGTGTTACCAAGGATCAACCATACAAGATTTATATAGTTCTATATGTATTGTAACATGTCAAATTAACCATATATAGAGACCAAGACCTACATAGGAACCAATACACTAATATCATAACTTCTTTCTCCATCATAATACAAAACATAGCATAAAAAATACCACATAGTAGGAAAAAAATGATTTCGTAGTATGTAATATATTTATACACTAAGGGGAAAATAAAAAAATTATAGATGCCCAAAAAAATCCTAGGTAACTCATCACAACTCATAAATATAAATGAAATATAAACGTTGAGTAACTAATCTCACTTTATAATCACATAGAGAACATAAAGAAAGAGGGTATCTACATTCCATGGAGTGATACCAGGCCTCCATTACCTTGGGGTAGTATCCAACCATAGTGCATAATACCTTATTTTAAATATCACATACACCTAGGGAAAATAATCTCACCCAAAAATCATATAACATACACCCAGTGGGTCACACCATGCTCAGGAGTGGTACTAGACATCCATTACCTGGGGAAGATATCATCCCTAGTTCTTAATCACTTATTCCCATGTCACATATGAATGAAAAAAATAAATAACATATAACTAGAGGAACACCCTTCGCATATCCTCATATCATTCCACATGGATTCAATACCTTCCCATACCCGACACATGTCATAAAAGATGGCCATTCAAGGGAACAACATATCTTCCTCACGATATCCATAATATTCTATATTATATGTTTCTAAAGATCTACGGTAACACTTGATATTGATGATACTCATTCCCCCACACAGGTAAACTCTGAGGACAACACAAAACTAGGGCACACACTGAGGTGCCATAATCCATATATCTTGCAGGATTCTAAACAAGGGATTCATTGTCTCATTCAAATATTAGAATTATGTTTCCTATAATTTGGAGGGATTAAAATTCCTAAATATATCTATGATTATATCCTATACTAATTTGAATTATAGGTAGTACTATAAAGACACCTCACTTGAGAGATGTTCTAAACCCATTCTCCCATCCAACATAATCTTAGGTCAGTCCACATGAACCAAACCTATACATAGTTATACCATGTGAATAACCACATCGTTACAAATGGACCCATTATGAAATAACACTCACCCCATTATGTATCAAATTATCTTGAAGTTTTTAGTCATCCAATTATTCCATCTTGGTTGAGTTGGTTAGTAATTATCAACCCATCATTCTACCATACTGAACTAAAATAATTAAACCCATACCAACTTATAATATTTTCATTATCATAACATCAATACTGATCAAGGGTTTATATATATCATCACATAAATTTTGGATCAGGTACATTCCCATTAGTGGATGATACATCACAATAGTTTAGGGTGATACTTCAGCCCTATTGTTTCATTAGTTTTATTATTGCTTAATAAATAAATTCATGTTTATATTAATATTAAATCACTCATCCATTAAGTGAACCCATACCACATTTATATAATCAAAATTCCTACACCATCATGAAATCCTTATGAGCCACCTATATCATTTAATTTCCTTTCCCTTTTAGGAAACATTAGTCATTATTGACCAAGCTCATCAAAGATGCACATCATATCTAAGACACCTATATAAAACTAACTCATTCAATTAATTATTTATTAAAAATTATAACTAATTTATAAATATAAATAAAATATGAGTATTTGTTGAAAATTTCACTATGTAGTCTAACAACAGTAAAACATCAAAAAATTGAATATATACTAATCTTCAAACATAACTAGACCATATATAACAAAATCTCTAAAACCCAACTTCATCATCATTTTTTTCAAAAATTATAATTTGAAAAATTATGTAATACATACCAAGATAAAAAATGAGATAGTGGTAAAATATATTAATTCATACTCTAGGGAAATACACTATCTACACTAAGGAAAATCCCTATAATCTAAGACAATTCCACCATGATATAGTGGAATAGTAAATGAATCCTTAACAAAAAGATAATGAAATTAGTTGGTAATAAAAGTGATGAATTATGGTGGGTGAATGAATAAAAAAAAATCTTCAATATATTGTCAGAAATCATCAATAACTCCACCAAATAGAGGTGGATTTAAGGATGAAATAAGGTGGAGTAACCATCCATAGTGTTGTCTTGGTTATGTGAGAAGGATGGAAATTAGGGGAGTGGGACATCAAATGTAGAAGGGGAAAATGATAAAATTCAATTTATTAAGAATAATAGGTGGGAGAATAGTTTATTCTCATGTTTTTTCAAATCATTCACTAACCATGTGGGAGACACTATTTTGAGCCACACCCCCTTGTATGGTTTTGCCCCACAGTTTACCCAACCATGAATCAATTATGTGAAAACCTATCAGGAATATCATAATTGTTCATAATTTTCTCCCATGGTTCACTACAACTATGAATAATAATTTCTCTCAAACCATCATGAAAATTATTTAATAATGTTTTCTTTGTACCCCCATGTAGTTTTCCAAAATCGGATGATAATCATGCATAAAATAAAAACCATTCAAGAAAACAAATATCCAACTCGAAGATCCCAACCATCACTAAGTTAACAAAATTTTATACTTAAAATTGTTCTATATCAAAAAAATATATTCAATGTATTATCTAACTATTTTATTTTTGATCCAAATCTGGATTCTCAAAACATCCCATTAACCACAACCAAAATTTCAAATCATATATAAATTTCACAACCCGTAAAAATGTTGGAATTTACAACCACCATACCTATCAATTTCAATCCCTAAGATATATTAGAGGTACTCCAACCATTGACCATGTGATACACTATTCACCAATTCATGATGGACTAGTATATGTCTATCCATGAATTAAAAAAGATATTTTTTTTTGTGAATCTCTAAAAAGATGACAAACCATTCACCAAGTCCTGAGCTTTACACTCATCACCATTTCCAAAAAAAATTGGAAGTCAACCACACATGTTTATCCCAAAACACCACGATGTAATCAAACAATTCATCTCCAGTCTTATGGTGTACCCCACTAAATTACTCTAAAAACACTGGATAATTAGAACCCACAATGCTCCCCCACCATGAAAATTACCAACAAAAACAAAATCTCAGCTATTGAATGACATGATCGATGTGGTTTTTAGTCTACCACACTAAATTCATTGAAAAAATTCCATTCATTCATCCTCTTGTGAAAATTTCACAATAAGGATTGGATTCACCCATCAATATTCTATATAATATACCAATAATAATGCATAAATCCTTGATGGAATCATGATAATGTCCAAATTCTCACCCTAATATATGAAGAAAATACTAGGTGTAATTCTATGGTTGATTCCTCAACCAATCCGACTTGTTTTCATGCTCTCTCCTTGATAATTTGCACACGTTTGTTTTAACTTACTCTTAGATGATTCCAAAATCAATATTATTAATAATTATAACTTCTAGAATCCATCCAATACCACATACATGTTTGAAATATGTTATCCTCCATGTGTTTAGATAATATCTGATCAACTTACACACAAGGATCCTGGTTCAAACTTGACCATCCAATGAGGACTATCATCTCATCCATAATCCAATTTACAAAACGGACTTTCCTCCCTGATTTGTATGATAATCCTAATCATAGGAGTGTCATTATTATCCCTATATTAATCCAAAACCCAAAATATAAATGGATTATGTTCCATTCATTTCTACACATAGGTACTAGATGTGGGTACCCTTCTTATACTCGAGTTCCAGCTCAAAACACTACTCACTACCCATTACCGAATCCCCATGAACAGTGTCCTAAACATACATATAAATTCCATACTCAATTATATTTATACCCCCAATATCCAATGGTTTATTCCCAACTATATAGACCCCATTGTACCACTCCTTGAGTGCAACATGTGAGATATTCCATCATCGAATGCATGTCGCTCCTCCCAAGCCACACACATTCATCCTACTAACCTATGCCACTATCTATCGTAGATGTAATGACCAGATATTGTGGAAATATTATTCATCATAATAAAAAACATAGGGTATCCATACCTACAAGTATTCAGTCAGAATAAACTTGTCTCGTTCCCACACATGGCCACTCATCGATCCACCCACTAAATAACCACTATAAAAAATACATATATACCAAAAAATATTGTGTTAGATATTATATATATTAGTAAAAATTATTAATTTCAGTCTATCGTAAGTTTTATTTATTACTCCAATTACAAACATTTAATTTTAACGAAAAATATATATGTCGCTATTGACTATTCGATATAAATAATTTTTTTACTAGTAGCTAAACCTATCACTATTTAATATTAATACCTATAAATATTTTACGAACCTATTAATATTCAATTAAATATAATTATTAAAAATATTTCACCATAAATAATAAATATTTCAATAAACCACCCAATAACATTAAATATTTCATTAATAACAAATTATGAAGAACCAATTTCTTGTATTAATGTTTTTTCATTTACAGGCAGTAACAATTTTTATGATTTTCTTAAAATATCTATTATTTGATTTTAATTTTATATTTCTCAAAATATCAATAACATTTATACATTTTTTAAAAATTTCATTTAATAAAAATTTAAAAACTATTTTTTAAAAACAATTTAAATTATGATATTTCATATATATATTTTTATGCACTATATTATCTATATATATGATAATATGTTTTTTATATTTAAATGTAATAAACCTGAATAAAACCACTAAAAATAAATTTAATGAAATATTTATTTAAATTTTGTGAATGGGAACATAACACTATATTATGTAAAATTATTTTATATAGAATTATATATAGATATGTTAATATTTTATTTTAAATCATAATTTTTTCAAAATTTGATAAAAATTATAATTATATCAATTAAATTTAATTTTAAATTTAAATTTATATTATATATATATATTTATATAAATTCTATTTAATAGAAAATATCCTACCAATTTACTAATTAATATGAGAACATATTTTTTTATATTATTAAAAATTTGTAAAAAAAGAATATTATTTAGTTGATAATGAAGAACCTAAAACAAGAATATAGTGTTGAAACCACCCCAAATATATAACAATTCTCGATAAGTTCTTATGCTTGTGATATCTCATATAATCCCCAAAATATTCATTTGGATGTCTCAATGACACTAAATCTGACCTTTTTTGATACCCTATAAGGTATCATCCAAACCCATAATTTATGAGAAGTATGAACCTGATCGTCTATATAGATTCTCACTATTGCTCATTCTTTGATACCTTTTCAACCCTACACCATTTATTATTAGCTATGATTTGTTTCATATCATACACTTTGGTTTGTTTTAGAGGCCTCCTCTTCATATCAGTTAGTATTTATCCTGTATTGCTATATCCTATCATTTTATATTATACAAGAGGTATATTTTTTTCCCAATTGTAAATTTTTCCAATTATAAAAACAAACTGATGAAACAATTGAAAATTCAATATACAATTTGAACTGATTTTCATTGATATATTTTAAATTTTAGTTTTAGTATTCATGTAAATTAATTATATAATTTATATTAACTTTTCACAATTTTATTATTCAACGTATTTATTTACCGTATTTAATTTCCTATAAAATGAAGAAAATATTGGACCATTACTAATAAATATATTTAATTATGATAGTTGGGTGAATTTAAAGAGAATGGCCAAAAATTATTTATGCGCATTAGATATATTTAGTAATTTTTCAATTACATCATTTTTAAGAGATACCAAGATTGATTGTTCATTTAAAAACTATACTAATAGATATTAATGAGATTTTGTGAGAGACCAACTCTAAAAATAAGAAACGGATACTGATTTTAAAAAAATATTTGAAATTATCATATAGATTTGATGATCAATGATGATCATAACACTTTCAATGATGATGATGATAATTCTTCTAGTGAAGATATGCTTAACTGTTGGGGGGGAATTCAAATTCCAAAAATCAAAAAAATACACCATAATGTCATTCGAATGAGGCACATACGTTTTTAAAACTAGTAGAGGATTATGAGGAACCAATACATCCTAGATGTGAACATTTTTGTAAATTATCAATTATTATTGAAATGTATCATTTTTAATGTTTACACGGATCAATAAATAATCATTCATTCTTGATAAAACTGAATTGAATTTTATTTTTGGAAGATCATTTTACAATAAAATCATAGGTGATAAATATAGGGAATGGATTTTTTGTAGGGATTTTAGAGGAGAACCTATTATGTTTCTTTGAGGCTACTTAGGGGATCAAATTCTGATGGATAGATATGTAATTATTTTCATTTATATATTATTCAATCACTATTCTATTTTTTATTCTTTATTTTTGTTTTCTTTTTGTATCCATTATTTACAACTTCACTTTCGTTTTATATAGCTAACAAATTGTATCACATGTATCAAATAAACTCATGGTTTTAACAAATTTCCATCAATATTTTTTGAACCTATCATTTTTATTCATTCTAATAAATATTAATTTACTATTAGATAATCTTTATATTTCTAGTTTTGTGTTTTTTTAATCGAGTAATATGACATAGAATCATGATTTTCTACACGACACACTTTTTAATGTTTGTATCCTTTCCATTATTTTTTCTAAATGAAAATTTGTCTCTTTTATAATATATAAAAATATTAGTATTTCTAATTTATATAATAATTTAATGAATGAAAATAATTCCACAAGTATAACATATAAATAAATTACGATGTATACAATCTATATAATGGAAAAATATAAATTTATGTTGACTCATGAAGGGTATTATTTTTTAATATGTTGAAATGGAATTTTTATAATGGTAATTTCCAATGTGATTTTATAAGACATGAGGACTGTAAAATAATTTTTATAGTATATAAATCAACATAAAACCAATAATTTAGTTATTATACTTGATTGATTTTATAGTGATATATCAAGATATAGACTTTCATTGGTCAATTTTGGGTTTTCAAAGATATTGAAACATAGGAATGATACATTATACAATAGCATCATCATTTTACTACAATATCAAGATTCATCATCCCATACATGAAATTACACTCCTTGATTATGATTTCTCATAACTCTTATAGACCATTATTATATTAGGCATCAAAATTAAAAAAAAAATTCAATGTAATATTGATATATTGGAGGGTAATTTTATTGCTTATCATTATATCCTTTAGTATACATAACTTTTATATAATATCATTAAAATCTATGATGTTGAGTAAATGATTTATTTGATTTACTAATATTTGTATATTTCATCATGTAACTATGTCAACTAATGGTTTTATAAAATACATGGTTCAATTGAAGTAAGAAACCAGGATCAAAAAGTTGAATCGACAAGTCCCTATATAGATGGTTGATGCTAGGGGTTGGTATTCATGGCTTATGGGATCAATCCTATAAAATATATCATTTCCTATTATTTCCCATTATTTAGGTTCTCTTCAAGTTCATTGTCATGTTTTTTGTGAGGGCATGACATTGGGACCACTATGAAGTAGGAAATTAGATCTAAAGTTCACTAAAAAGAGTTTTATAGGTATATTCTCATTATATGACATCATAGAAATTGATGTTACACTCCTGCCTATTGGAATCATTGATCTTTGATAGTAAAGATACATTGGAATCATTTTTCAGTTTAGGCCTGCAAGGACATTGATTTTGTATTGCCTTTGGTGTCAATAAATGGCCAATGAATGTGAATCCATGGTGGACATCATTTATCATTATAGTCTATCCAAGGAATTGGTGATTCATTTACCCTAGATATTATCATAAGTTTATTGAGATTATTCCACATTGGATAATGTATTTGGGTACATTCTATCAATAAAATTTATTCTACAATGCCTTTGATTTCAATTTATGTTCACTGAATATGATTTCACATCAAACAATGTTTGTAAGTGTAATACATACCTGAATTATTTGCACTTAAACCAATTTCAATGATGGATGATGGTGATTCCACATTTGATGTGTTAACTGTACAAGAAATCAATAAATTATCTACTATAATATATTTGTTTTATCTTAGACTGCAGATGGTGAATCCATATTGTGTGATGTTAGTTGGTGTAGGTTGAAAATGTTGACATATCTAGAGTCCATCCGGGTGAAGTCACCCAATGGATATATTTTATATATTAAATGATGTTGAAAGTGAACTTATACGTGGTAATTTGTCTTTTGATTCAATTTTGGCCATACCATTAGTCATCATTGCTTAGGTGGTCTCACTAAAGATAGTTGACAACCGAGTGTGGTGGTGGAATCTTCTCTATCATCAGTACTCCATATGTAATAATGGGGCCTTCTATTGATTGGTTACTATATTGAAAAATATTTTTTGGAAAGATTTAGAATTAATGAAGTTTATATTGGTTTTTATAGTCAGGGTTTAAACTATGAAAGTGACTTCATTGTATTATGTGATTTCAATTTCATATTGGTTTCTATGATTACAATCACCATATATCTATTTTTAATTAGAGTTTTTGTAGTGATTATCTATTTTTTTGTTTCTAAGATATTGAACATAAAATGTTAACACATGGTGAGGAATTTTGGTTAATCCTAATATAGATTTAATAGGTAGTAATTATCCTTTTGAAATCATAATATATTATAATATGAAAAGTGGATAATTTTTTATGTTTTTGTATAGCTATTCTCATTAAAAAAATATTTTGGGATTGAGGTTTTGTTCATGATTAGTTATATTTTTGGTAATGTAAATACTACATGTGGTTATTAATTTTACATCATAACTGTGTCATTTTGAAACTAATGACCTTATGATATTTTTATGGGTTTACAGACTGTTGTTTCTACCGATGTGATATTTTCTCTAAAAACCATTTATTGATATATTAAAACATTATATATACTTCATCATGGTATGAAAGTATTATTATTCACCCATATATATTATACTACATGGATATATTTTGTTTTTATTTCTTCTCATTCTCATAAATATTTTATGGTTTGAGGAAAGTGTTTCTTTTTTAAAGAATTCATGTTTCTACTAAGGTTTTATGGTAATTTTGTTTATTTATAAGTTTCAAGAGAATATATGATAAAGATATTTACATGTTTGGTGTGTGAAAATTAAGAGCTATATGAAGTTATTTGGGGGATTAAAGATAAGTTGATTTTGAAAATTTAGTGAACTTATTTTTATGGATTTGGATTTTATTTGGAAATTTCTTAGGGGAAAAATTTTATGAAATTAAATACATTGAAAATTTGTTGAGGTTTTAGAGATTAATTTATTACTTAAACCTATGAATATTTATTCGTATTGGATGACATTTTCCAATCATTTTGTTATGATGATAACTAGATAAATATAGAATGACTTCTAATCCCATTATGGATCTTATGATCCACTGGTTCATTAAGAATTTCAATTTAAAATTTATATCATGGAGTAATACGTGAAGTGGAAATTCATCAAGTTGTAACCAAAGATAGAGATTGTACTTATGAAATGAAATCAAGTAATTATATCTTCTCAATTGAATTTGAAATAAAATTTTATCCAACTATCATCATTTTTGATGATATCAACGAACTTTTCAGACCTATTTGGTCTATGGTTTTTTTTTCATTAGCCATATCTTCACCATGTTCTATATAATTATCAATAAAAACTTGATAATTATAAATATCTTCCAATTCTATATTTTCACTTTCTAATAATTTAATGCTAATCAGAATCCTAGTTTTGTGGTGACCTTTTTCTTTTAATTTCCATTGTTAAAAGTATGTTTTATTGTTCCTTTTTATAATGTC
The DNA here is from genome assembly GCA_963277665.1 of Viscum album. Taxonomy (NCBI): domain Eukaryota; kingdom Viridiplantae; phylum Streptophyta; class Magnoliopsida; order Santalales; family Viscaceae; genus Viscum; species Viscum album. The sequence continues at coordinate 898,444,157 of OY728142.1, forward strand.
AGATCCCTATAATGTAATTTTCAAATATAAACCTTTTATTTTCAAAGTTAATTTAGAAATTAAGAGGATAAAATTTTATGAAATTCCTGATCTTATCGGCATTGTGTCTTATTGGTTGCTGCTTCCACCAAACCTCAATCAAGTCTATTATATTTTCAGTGTATCTCCCCTGAGAAAGTATATAAATAATCATTCAAATGAACTGATATCATAGGTTAGACCACTGAATAAATATATTTCTTATGAATAAAAACAATTAGTGATTCTAGATTTAGTATAGAAATTTTTGTGACATAAGACCTCTCACCTAATCAATGTTCTATGGAGAAACCTCTATCTTAAGAAAGCTGTGTGGGAACCTGAGGATGTGATGAGGTAGAGGTATTCTGAATTATTTGTATCAGAATGATGAATTTCATTAATGAAATTTAGTTTAATGGTGGTATAATGTAACACACCATGATTTTATAGTATATATCTTTTTACATAAATTTAATCTCTTTGATAGATTACTTTTTACAGAACATTGAGCTTTAACGAACTTCAAAATATTATAATTTTAACATTACAATTATAACCTAGCCCTTAAATTGGAGGGAATAAATATTATTTAAAACACATAAAAAATATATAACTTTATAACACATTGTTAATTTATTAATATATATATCATAAATAACATTATATTTTTTATTAAATTCATTTTTTCATTAAATATAAATTTTATCCAAAAAAGGTATTTTTATTGATTTGTATGAGAAATTCAATTTAAATATTTTTTTACACATTTAGAAAATTTATTTGATAAAATTAACCTCGTTTTTGTATTAATCATATCAAAATTATCTTTGGAATAATTTTTTAGAATTTTCTAAAAAGATTAATTTTTCAGTGAATTGGAAAAATATATCTATCTTTGTAAAACACTCATTTCAGTTATATTTAAAAGTAATTTTTTTATTTTAAATTATTATATATTTTATCTATGTATTTTTTAGTTAGATATCATATAATTAAGTACATTTCAAAAATATTTTTACTATATTTTGGTATGACTAAAAGTTTCATATTAAAAACAAATTTTTCCAAAAATAAAATTTTTTATTTATGTTTTAATAGATTAATTTTAAATGTTATTTTAAAACCTATGTTTTTTAAATTTCAAAAATTAATTCCATATTTTTAATCAGTAGGTCCAAATTATTTGATAAGGTCATTTTTATTTTATAGTCATAAAAATATTTCTATGGTAAAAAAATTTACCACTATACAGGTAAAAAATGTAGCTGGTTAAAGTTAAAATGCAAATGATTAAAATACCTAAAAAACATTCAATGGGTTTTTTATGTGTTTATTGACCTTAAAAATACTTTATAACAATTATTATCATCCAAATTCATTTGAATTAATTCCAACTAAATGTGGTTGATTTAAAAATAAAATAAACATTATTTAATCACTTAAAACCACCCCTCCCGATGTATAAATACAACTCATCACCACCCACATTCTCCAATAAATAATTGATTCATATAAAATATCTACCAAAACCTATCATCCTCATTCCTCCCATTTTTATGTGCTTCTGGTCTCAAGAAAATACCAATTCTAATTTCCTTTAGGGGTCATTAAAGGTGGTGATATTCAAGAGGTGACTTTCTCAAAGAACATCTCTGAATTTCATCTCTTTTCTCCCTTATATTAAAATATTTCATCCATAAAATAATAAAAACTCATGTATAAATTTTATTAAATAATTTTATTTTTATAATGGAATATATTATTTCAATACCTTTTCTTATACCCTCTTATTTAAAGATATTAAACAATTGTCTAAATTATGGCGGTTAACCTTATCTGTGAATAATGGGTTTTTAGTTTTCCATTACCCCCTTGAATTCTAGTCATAAAATTATTAATATCATTAAATAAGATTTTTAAATTTATATTATAACCTATTTAATTTTCTATAAATAATATATATACATAATAATAAATAAAATGATACTTGTCTGTGATGGTTGGATAAACCACCAATATAAAATGAACATCCATTATTAACATTTTATCAAATGAACCATCCTCATGTCAAAATGGAAAATGATATATAGGTAAATTTAAAATTTTTTATGTTAATTAATGAAATTTAATTTCACTTCTGGCATTTTATTTCCATTCGAAAATAAAATCCATATCTATACATAAATGAACTGACCACGAAACCCTTAAATGAATGCACACAAAACAATGAAAACAATGAAATATTTTTAATGAAAAGGTGGTATGATATTATAAAAGTATCATGTAAGGTATTATAAATATGAAAATGGTTTTCAATTAATAAATATCATTATTTAAAACTTTATTAAGGTGGTTGAATTACAAAAAACTAAAGGAAAGCATGATGTAAGGGTTTCTAATGTGACATTTACTTTGGTGAGATATATGCCTCATTCACCATATATTTATGGTGTTTGGTGTATATACAGAACATTGTTATATTATATCCTAAATATAATTATATTAATGTTATTAAATGATCTATTTGATAATTATGACTTTTATGGGTCATACGATTCGACTGATTACAAAGTTCTAAAGGATTTTTGAACTCAACTTCCATTTACTTTGTTAAACACCTAATACATTGATTATGTATTGTTAAGATTATGTGTGGGATGAATATTTATTATTATATATTATATCTTCACTTGCTTTATGTGGATTTAAATCTGATACACATAATCAATTTGTTTTATTAATTCTCACATCAATGATATGATATTTATAAGGTACATTTTTTCAAAAATTATTTTTTAATGTTTAAATTAAAAATATAACTTTCTTACATGTATGTGTTTTATAAAATTGTTTTTTGTGAATTTTTCAACAAAAATAAATGAGTGTTTTTAAACTTACATATAATGATTGGAATTTCCCACAATCACGATGCCATATCTCACTGATTCTTTAATTTACAATATTATTTTAATAGAAAGTATTTTCTTTTATAATTTCACATCTCTTTAAAAAAATTATTTGAAAATAGAAATGTTTTTTGAATAATTATTTCAAGTGATATTTCAAAATTATATTCCATATAAGATAAAATTATTTTATTTTACTTATGATTTACTGGGGTTATTATCTCAGGATACACTCCTATTTATTTTGATGGTTTCTTTATGTTTTTTATGGATTGATGTTTATGAATCCCATTTCTTTTAAATGAGTTCTATTATGATTAAATATTTAAGAAAATCATTTCATTACATGGGTTTTGATATGATGAATGAATTATGTTATTTTGTAACCCATATTTATAATTTAAATTATGTTATGGTTGTAACATTATAACCAAGGATGGTGGTTATATTATAACCAAGGATAATGGTTACATTATAAATAATTATAGGTGGGACCTATATATCCCTCCAATGAATTGGGAAATGATTTATATTTTTTGAGATAGGAAAGACTAAAATGGGATGTGATCTTAGTTTAGTAAGATAAGAATATAATGCGGAGTGAACTTGGTTCAGAAAGACATGATTAGAAAAGGGAGAGATCACCATTTAGTATTGGACATTGTCCAATATGATTTCATTGAGTGAACCTTGAGTACAATGATGGTTTAGGGAGTAAACCCATTCCACTATGTGGAAAGGTATACCACGGGAGATGGTGGTGTGTCCCATCCAAGAGGTGTAGCAGTCTATATATTTCCTTTATTTTTTTTGGCAATGATCCTTGACTGCTGAAGGAATTACTTCCAATGATTATAGAAAATCACATTTATTAGGTCAATGTTATTCAATAAATATCTATGTTATTTTATGATTCCTGTCTTTTTAATTTTATTATTTATTCATTGACTCAATATTATGATCATTGATATGTAGGGTAAAATTTACAAATTTTTTTCTTATGTTCTTATTCCCTTTTTCTTATGTTACGATTGATATCTCTTTTATTTACCCTTTTTGAGGATCTAAGATCCCCCTTTTCTAATGTTCCCTTTCCCCACAATATGAAAAAAGTTATTAAGTATGATTTTTAAAAAAGGGTTCTAGTTATAAAGGAATAACTGGGAGATGATGTAGGTGTTTTATGAACCATTTGTTTATGTTTCCATATTTCTAGAGACACTAAACCTATACTGTTCTATCTTGGTTTTTTATATTATATAATGAATATACATATTTTTATATGTGACATATATGTTTGAAAAAAGTGGTTAATTATAGTATTTCATGGGTGTTCCTTGATGAGAATTACCTAACGGATGAGCATTTGCAATGATAACACGACTAGTGGAATGCGATCTCTTAGACGAGTGTTACCATGAAGACTAGACAATAATCTTGTGTCCAGTTATATGGTTGAGGAATATTCAAGAATTGGTGTCTTCTATTAGTATATATGGGTTTTATTATTGATATGTATCATATTATTTTGTCATACCTTGTGATGAGTTAACTATTCTATTGATGCTTGTGTTTTATTTTTTCAGGTAGTCCTACTAGGTATTTTTACACATTCACCTTAAAGGGGTATTCTTGTATATGTAAGGTGTTATGATGATGAATTTTTTTATAGTGTTCTATTAGGTCCTGATGTTGGTGAATTATAGTGAGCAAGATTAACCACAACTTTACCTATTGTTTCATTTTATAGAAGTCCCCTAAATGGTTAGACTATTTTATCCATTTTAGTGGTCTTGTATTTTGAACATTATGATTTATAGTACTTCTTCATACTTTTATGTGAGATAGATGTTATAAAATCACTATAATAATAAGTTTTATTTAAATATAATCATTATATTGGTGTTTGGATATTCATATGAGTGTTTTGGTACTTTAAGAAATGGCCTCCCATGTGTGAGATTTCCCTAATTGTTGTTGGCTTCCATCCCCTCACCTATTGTAGGTGTAGTTAGGGTGTCGAAATTGGGTTATCTCTTTCCAGGATGGAATCTATGGGTTGGGTCATGGTAGAGTTGGATTAGAGGAGTTTCATCCTTAGAATAGTGGTTTTGAGATTTTCTCTCTATGAGTTTGGTTTGGAATTTATTTAAATAATGTTAAAAGGTTTCTAGTTTAGATTTTTGGATGTGGACTCTAGTATTGTTGTGTCAAATGACATATAAAATCACTAAGACTCTAAAAACCTACTTGTTGTTTCATCACATGTATTCCCATGTTGTTGGGAATACATTGGTACATGAAACATATATGAATATACTGTGGTTTCCATTTTCAACTTGAGTAGGGTCCCCAGATATACTCATTGATCATGGTCTATCATGATTTTATTTCAAGATGCCTCTCTGAATATTTCCTTCTAGGATTCAATATTAGAATTTTAATAATGATCCATTTAGTGATGGGGATTTAGTACATGGTCTTGTACATGAGATGGTATGTTTGGGAGGCTTTCTAGTTTTTTGATAACCTATTGAGCAACATGTTTCACTAGCAGTACTAGCAGAGGATGTGTATAGGATGGGTGACCTCCATGAGTTTTCGAGGTAGAGACCTACTAGGTTTTGGGGAAATTCAGATCCCCAGGTATTTGAGGACTGGTTTGATGTAGTTACTAGAGTTTTCTAGATTATAAGGACTCCTACAGGTCAAATGATTGTAATTGCGACAAGTCATGTATATGTATCTACTAGGTGATGGTGGAGTCTTATTATTTATAAATATGATGAAAAAAATCTCTCCTAGTTAGATTTTGAGTGTATATTCTAGGAGTATTTCTATCCATCTATGCTATCATCAGTGTGAATCTAGGAGATATTGTAGTTATTATTGGTTATCTTGACTATGGTCAAGTATTCAAAGAGGTTCACAAACCTTTCGTCATACTCTATGGATATGTTTTCAGCCACATTTTTCCATGACCATTACTTTGATTGGGGATTATGATGAGATATCAGTGCTTTAGTGGAATCTCATTTCACTCTTACCATTGCTATAGTGGTTGAGCGAGCCTTAGTATTAGAGATATTTATCCACAAGCTGACATCAACAACTGGTGCTAGTAGTAGGTATGTTGGAGATGGACCTCAGAAACAAGTAGATTAGGGAATAACTTGGGATTTGAGTGTGCATGATATTTCAGGTGATGATCCAACAACATAGGATCTATAGTCAAAGGTTCTAAATATTTTTCTAGTCATCCTAGAGAGAGTTGATCTTTTTCTTGTGATTGTAGGGAAAATTTCACTTGGGATTGTCTTACCCGTCATACATACGACAAAGAGATAGTCGATAGACCTCCATGAAAGAGGAAACAACAAAATTGGGGATATTTTTTGGGATACAAACATGGAAAAGGATCATTTATAGTAGTTATAGGTGGAATATTTTTAAACATATTGTTTCCACCACCCTTAATAGGTCCACTCCAGGCATAAGAAGATGGTGGATAGGGATGGGTATTGTTGTAGGCCATGGAGGCCTATAAACCCAATTCTCTTAAAATAATTGGAGGTATGATATGTTTCTTATCAAAATTATCTATAATAATGATAGCCACAGGTGTTCTCCACTCTTTTATTTATAGTTATCTTATTTTAGAATTATATATTTTGGTTAATCCCTGGGCTCAACGCTTGCACTCAAAGACTCTAAATGGAAGGGATTAAGAAATTCAGGAATGTCTTCAATAGCGTGACCTAAATCTTAGAAGATAGAGATTATTATGGGATCTATTTGAAGCAGTGATGATTCTTTATGACATAATTATAAGTAAATACATGATATACACAATACAATCCCTAATTGACTATTTCAGGTGGAGAATATGGTGCATCTGGGGTAATGGGAAACAATTTTCTTCTATGCGTGGGAAGTAAAATTGGGAACAATAAGACGAGTTAATATATATGAGGATAAATCCAATTAACCATTATTTGGATAATATTAACATTTTATTAGTTTATTATATAAAATTTTAGTTTCCTATAGCGGTGGTAGAGTATGAGGATGTCTTTCCAGAGGATATTCTAGGATTACTTCCCCATATAGAGATATAATTATATATATAATTGAACCCAAGTAATACTCTAATATCTACTCCAGCAGATCATATGGATCACACAGAGCTTCATGAGATGAAGGTGTGGTTAGAGGATTTGTAGTGGAAAGTATTTGTTAGACCAATAGTATCACCATGGGCTACCCCAGTATTATTCACCAAGAAGTTGGATGAGAGAATGAGGTTGTGTGTATTTTAAATTTACATAAATTAAGTGATAATAATGAATATGTATCCAATAATAATAATCGATGACCTCTTTAACCTATTGATAGGAGAAATACGGTTCTCGAAGATGGGCCTTAGGATATGTTAATCTTATATTTGAGTAGTATATTTGGATATACTAAGGGTGAAATTTCAATTTTTCTATGATCATTATGAGTGCATTGTGTTTCCTATCAGAGTAAATAATTCCCCATCAGTGTTTATGGGACTCATGGATTGGATATTTCAACCTTTCCTAGATTGGTTTTTATTTGTATTCATCGATCAAACTCTGGTGGAATCACCATCCAAAGAGGATAATGTGAGACACTTGGGAATGGTCTTGGATTAAAATTAAAATAACCAGAATTATAGGAAGCTCTCAAAGGTTCATTTGTGGATTCCAGAAGAATAATTTCTTGGAAATTTCATCTCCACGAGGGTGTAATAGTAGTCCTGGTGAAGATTGAGGTAGTTTTTTCTTGGGTGCCACCAATGATCATTAAAGTGGTGTATATAATCTTTTGGAAGATGGATACTATCGGATATTGATTCCAAATTTCTCAAAGATATGAACTATTTTGACTATATTGACCCTAAATGGTTACTCTTATCTAATAGATGGAAAGGTTCTAGCATGATTTTCAAAAGTTGTGATAGAGGTTGATGAAAACCTACATCTTGAGACTTACCAAGGAATGTGTTGAGTTCATAATGTTATATGATTACCTATGGTCAAGAAGTCATTGTGTTCTAGTGAATAAGATAGTGATGATTACCAATAGATCCTGACAGTTCAGACTACATGAGTAGAACTATGTTACCCATGAACTTGTAATAGTAGAGGTAGTCTTCACCCTAAATAAGTGGTGACACTAGGTTATTCATGAGTAGTTTATATCCTACTATAACCACAATATATTCTATTATATATTCTCATAGAAGGATATTTACATGAGAAAAATATTATGGTATGAGTTCCTCTAGGATTACAACTTTGAGATAGTCTATACTTCTAGGAAGGGGGACTTGGTGGGAAATGCTCTCATAACGAGATCTTGTTCATATTTTTATGATATAGGCATCGAAACACTTTTCTTAATTACAGTTTTAACTTGTAGAAATGGGTGGGGTAACTTCTTTCAATTCAATGGTTTTTACCCCACCACTTCTATAAAATATTAGAGAGGATAAACATGTAGATACTGACTATGATACCTTTCGTACTGATATATCAACCAGATCTGTTGATTTTGAGTTTTCTGAATGTGGGGAGCATGTAATCCATTCCCAAGGGTGGATTTTTTCCCATTTTGATTCATGAAGAAGTTATAAGGGAGTTTCTTACAACCCCTTAGGCAGTACATCCATGTTTGTTTGAAGACGCACTAGATCCTTTAATGTCAGTTCTGGTGGCCAAGGATGAAGAAGTGCATAACAGAGTTTATATCTCAGTTACTCACAAGTTTGCAGGTGAATGATATGAACCAGGTCTTGGTGGGTTAGGTCAACCCTTTTGAGGTGCCAGAGTTTATGTGGGATGGTATACCTATGGAATTCATTATGGGATAACTATGTACTTTTATAATGCATGATTCCATCCGGGTTAAGGTACACGGATGCATCATGTTGGACCTCTTCCTAGATATTTATAAATTGAGTTTTTTTGATATCATGAAATTACATTATATTTCAAAGATAGTTCATATTAACAGTGTTCCCTCGATGATAATTTCAGACCATGATTCTCACTTCACAACACAATTTTGGAGAGGATTAAAGGATTCCTTTGGGATTCAGTTACATTTAATGAAAATATTTCACCTACAAACAAAAGACTTGAATATGAAGACCATTCTGATTGTAGAGTGAATTCCATGGGATTTATTGTTAGAATTTAACCAAAGTTGGTATTATTACCTACCCTTGGTGGAGTTTGCGTATAACAACAGACACAATTTCACCATTAGTATGACCCCATTCAAAGATTTTTATGGGAAACCTTATTGGTCGCCACTATATTAGACTGATCTAGGTAATTCAACACTTCTAGGACTAGAGTTGGTGTGATAAATGATAGAGAAGGTGTATATAAAACAAGAGAGAGTGAGGAGAACCCATAGTTTAAGAAGTATTATACATATTTATTAAGTAAGACTTTGGTGTTTGGGGTTGGAGACTATGTATTCCTTAAGGTTTTACCTCAACATAGATTAGGGAGATTTGGTTAGAGAGTATAGTTTTCTATAAGGTTAATTGTACCTTACCTTATACTATGTAGGGTCAGTGAGGTGGAGAACCCCTAATCCACACCACTACAATTACACCGGATACACAACATCTTCCTTGTGTAACAATTGAGGATGTATGTGAATGACCCATAAAAAGATATCAATGAGGGTGATCTAAATATCGACTATAGTTCTAACTTTGTAGAGTACTAAGTGGAGATTTTCAAATGATTGGATGAGGTCCTCCATGGGTGAGTGATTTCCTTAGAGTGTGTCCATTAGTAATATGAAAATCATAATGAGTGAACTTTGGTGTAGGATACCCATATTATATCCTAGAACCCTTAACTTTTTTAGTCTGTTTTTTTGATTTACCATAAAAAATAACTAATTTTGGGAAGAAATAAAATTCTTATTTTTACTATTTAAGAATATAAAATATATTAGTTAATATTTTCAGATCTAGGAACAAAGATTAAAAAAGATTATGAGGCCCGAAGAGGCTTGATATTGGTATTATATAAATAATAAATATATTACTATCAGGGGTGTGTAGTTTGGCGAAATAATTTAATAATGCTCAAATGGAGTCTTGGATATGAAATCTGAGAGTGCAGTTAAAATCCATAACATGGGTTTTACCCTATGCATGATATAATCTCGGTCAGTGTCAGGGGTTTAGCTTGAGCACCACCTTAAGGGAAATAAATAAATAAAATAAATAAATTTATTTACAAATTTAATTATGGCCTAATATAATCCTCTCATTTTATAAGGAATAATATGGAAAATTAGTTGAATAACCCTAGGTATTTTGATGAGGGTGTAGATGAGATTTTGGTATATGACAACTTGATCAAGGTTTATATCAGTACCCTTGGAATTGTCTATGTCAAATGAGTTTTACATCTCATGAATAATGATGTACTTCCATAATGTTTCATTAAATATTGATCCAATTTCAAGGTAATTTTTTTTGGTTTATATTTATCCTCTTTTATTTATTAATTAATTAATGAAAACCAATTTTTCTAATAGTTTGATTCATAGGTCGATCATGTTGTGTGAATATGTATTTATCTTCCTAGTTTTTGGGGAATTGATATTATTAATTTATATTGAACTTCATTAATTTTTCAGATAGAAACTAACCAAGTCCAACCTTAATAATAGACAAGATTCATTCCAATTTGGCATTTCATAGATTTCATCCATTTTCATCATAAGATTCATTACAGGAATTTACTTAGCTAATAGTTTAACCAATACTCGATATTTGATCATAAAAAAACCATTATTTATAATAACTTATCAAAACCATAGATTCAGGATCACAATCAATAGATCGATTGAGGTGTAATAAAAACATAATATTATCAGAGGAGGATTATTATTTGATCGATAATCCCCATTTCCATTTTTGGCATGCGACAATGTTGAAGTGGAGAATGAATTGATTTATAGAAAGATCATATGGAAGAAACTTTTCCATCAATGATATTTGTTTTTGATAAATCGAGGACCAAAATCTACTAGAAATATTAGTGGTGGATTCAGAGGTGACAATAGTGTGGGTGAATGCGTGAAGCATTTCTGGTTTTCATGAAAATTCTTACCTACACGATGTGTAGTCTAACGAACACACACCATGTAGTACCTCTTCTAAAGTTATAGTGTTTCACACAAATAAAAATATCACTTTATATGTGACATGTGACACATTTTGTGTGACCTAATACTAATATATCAGTGTGTATCCTAAAGGGTATATAGGCATGGACATGACCAGACACACATGCACAACCTAAAGTAAACTGGAACAAATAGGTGTTATTAGAAATGGGAAGATGGCAGGAGTAGAGTACTAACAAAACATTACATGCCATTCATCCAAAGAAGACATTATATATAGTTTGATATTTACATGGTTTGAAACCATGAGACATGGGTATACTTATTGTTGAAAATACATGTCGTGTACCACTATAAATGAAGTGTAAATTTTTTGGGGAATATTGAGGCCCTTCACCTATTATGTTTAGACTCTTATCATGTGAGTGTATTCCCTTGGTCCATCCTTATTATGGTATAGTGTGGTATTAATTCCTCAATATAAGATTTTGAAGCCCTTTATGGTGTTTCTTCTCAGATAGAGTTTACATAATTCCTTTATGAGATTGGGGTGGGATCTTATATGATATCAATTTCCCTATGTGGTATTTTTAGAATAATCATGACCATATTACACTATTATAAGACCCCCAATTTAGTAGGTTATTCCATATTGAGTTTATTGCACCCCCATGAGCATTGGGTGTGACCCCCTATTGGTGTATTAAGATCTTAGAGGTCTAGTGAGTACTTATTGGGAGAGTCCTTATGATAATGAACTCCCAAAAAGTGTAATCACTGATATCATGGATCCGAGAGTATTTTCTCTCAACAAGGTGTTGAATTGAAGCCTCTATAAGAATCTTGTAGTTGGATGAATGGTTGGGAACTATTTAAGACTTAGAGCATGTAGTGAGTATTTATTGGTTTTATTTTTGATATGTATCATATTATATTGATATAATTTTTTATTATTTTAATAATATCTTTATTATTATGATGGATATTTTAGGGTGTCCTATTGGGTATCGCTATACTCACACTTTCATAGGATTTTCCCTCACAAGTTTTGTCTTATGCAGACAATATGCCATTTTATGGTGTCCAAGGAGGACTATGGGAAGGTGGAGTATAGAGATCTAGACAAACCATGGTTAGAAATAGAGTTTTATTTGATAGCAGTCATATCCTACTTATCATATTAGAATCTTTTATCATTTTGGTGGGCTTATATTTGTCCATTTATTCTTTATAGTAGTTTTTATTAGTCTGATGTGGTATAGATGTTATGAATCCATTATAATAATTAGGTGTATTTAAACATCAACAATGTATGAGTGTTTGGCGATGCATGCATGTGTAAATTTACTTTATGATATGGCCTCTCATATATGAGATTTGTGTACTCGGTGCTGGTTACTATCCCTTATAACATTTGAGGTAGGATTGGGGTGTCACGCTTAGTTTATTTACATCTAGGTGGGACCCGATGTTTTGGGTTTTGATAATGATATTGTTACATTTTTAAATTTTGGAACAAATATTAGTATAGGGACCCATTATTTTCATGGGTCAAACACTCATATACATTATTATGAGAAAACATAGTTTTACATTATTATACATCACGTACACGAGTAACACACACGCACTCACAATTTAGAGTAACTAAATTGTATGTATGAATACATATCTCCTAGACTTTAAACTAATAACTAATGCATTAGATAGAGATAAAGAATCCCACCCATCATCATCATTAATGGTACATATGAGTTCCACTTGAAATTATCCAGTTATTTTATATCATAAAAAACATATTGAAATAAATTTGAATGTATATCCTTTTTAATGGAATCCCATAATTAAATCATCCATAATTATAAAAATATTATCACATGGAAAATAATTGTGTATCCAATGATATTAAGTAACATTTTAGCCAAATACTATTCAATAAATATAATAACACACTTGGTATTTACATTGTAATGATAAAGGGTATACAACATTTTGAATAATTTTTTCAATCAATCGACATATGACATCTAGGTGAAGACTCTTTAATCAGAGAAAGGAAATTTAGAGTCTCTATAGATTATAAAAAATAAGACGATAGATCATATAAATAAATTTCCTAGTCAATATGTGGATGGAATTTAGATGAACATATTTCAATCAATGAAATGGAAAACAAGGAATCAAAAAGAAAAAAATATTAAAAGTAATATTTTTATTTTTCATAGTGGGCAGTTTGACCTAATAAAGGTAGTGAGGGATCATTTCATTGATAGAATAGAACATTATAGAATACATAATGATAATGAAGGTGGACCATAGTGTTTGAATAATATCCTTGGTCCATTATAAAGTATGTAAAATAACAATGAGTTAGATGAAAAATAAATTTTAGGAGATTTAGGAAAAACAATTTGGAAATAAGGAACATCCTTCACCATTAAAACTAATTAAAAATTAAATGTTTGAAAAATATAGGAGATAATTAATTCATTTAATAAACTATGAAAACATAGATACAATTTTCCATTTTAACTAAAAATTTATGGAAATATGTGTTCACATGGAAAAAAAGTATAAGAGATTATGGAAGTGATTCATAGAAGGAGGATGTTATTGGTAATTTTCAAAAATTATTTTCAATTTTTTTTTAAATGAATGGATCCATATAGTTATACCCATTTCGTGTTTTCAAAGACCATGGTGCTTAGAAGAGGAATAGAGAGGGTTTGAAGGTGTTTAGCTACTAAAATATGGAAGCAGGTTGGATTAATAACATATAAAGATTTCATGTCATGACTGTGCAGTTCATGACTTGGGTGAGATCCCAATTCATCGTTAATAAAATTGGAAATTTGGGGCTACCAATGGTGTGAGGTCAAATACATGTATGGATCAACTATGTGAGTGATCAACTACATAAATTGACTACATAGCTAGATTTCTTCCATAAATTGGATATATAGATGGTTTGGCTATATAAGTGATTAGATATGTGAGATATCTTCTATGTAAATCTGCTATGTGGCTATATTAGTCAGGAGAATCAGCTATGTGGCTAGATTGGTTATGTGAATTAGTTATGTGGTTGGATTAATTATGTGAATTAGCTACATGGATGGAGATGTTACATGAATTGTTTATGTTGGTGGATTATCTATGTGAAATGGATATGTGGGAAATTCAGTAATGTTGGGTGTTTCTCTACATGAATAATTCATCTCTGTGAAAAATTCAGCTATGTGAAATCATCTACATAGAGTTTCAGCCATTTAAGTGAAAATAGAAACGTGGGGATTTAGAAGGAGAAAATCAAGGGAATTAAAAGGATAATTCATCAAGGATAATTATATCCTTGATTTTTCTAGAAGACCGATTTTGTAAACATATCCTTGTGGATGAATTTTAATGAGATGTGTAATACTTGGAATTAAATCCTTTGTGATATAAACTTTTAATCATCACATATATGTTATATTGAAAACATAGGTCCTTCCCTTCATTTATTTTTGGTTGATTCCTATTGATACTAGAAGTTTTGAAACCCATCCCTTATAGTCTTGGTGTCCTCCTATTGTTGCTTTGTGTTTTCTCTAGTGGTGATTCTTTCTTACACACACCCCCAGTTTTTTGGGGGAGCAAGTCACATGAAGCTTCTTCTAATAGGTATGATATTTGTTTCATCTCGTAATTATTTGAGTCCAATTATAGATTTGACATGTTTTATCCCCTTGTATGGAAATGTAATTTACTTAATGATGATTAAAACATATTAATAATGAATTGTTTAGTAATCACATGTTGTTGATTTTGATCTGTAAATTGTTAAAGGGTTACCTGTTGGTTTGATTGATAGTGTTATATTTATTCTATTCTTATTAGTGTTTTTTGGTATTTATTTGGATTTTAATGTTTTTATTAATATAAAATGGAAAGAAACATAATTTCATAATTAATTGATAATTAATTTTTAGAGAAAAAAAGCATGTTTAATTAATTATATGTCTGTTGTTATTTTACAATCATCAAATTGATGCAAGTATGCATGTTTACTTGAATATGTAATTTCATGTATTGATGTAATTTGATAAACAATGTAATGTATTTTAATTATTGTTGATGAAAATAATTAAATCAAGTTAATGAATTGTAATTCAAAAATTTTGTTGAGATTAGAATGTATGGGGGGAAACATGTTTAAATTATTTATTAAATTAATTTAGTAGGTAATTATAACTTGATACCGTAGATTTCCCATATTTGGAATATGTTAATAATAAATAGGATTATTCAAGATGGAATAATAACTGGTTGTGTTATAAATATAATTTTTAGGGTCCGAGTTACTTATCTTCTTGAGAAGGTTGAGAACCTTATATTGGAGCTGTGAGGGCTCATTTATTTATGAATGATGGTATCCTAGTTTTTGGTTCCATATTTACTTATTTTCCATTATTTTTAACTTCATAAATATTTAATGATGTTATATATTTGTGAGCTTCGATATGTGATGTGTTATGATCCTGGGATGACTGATGTGATATGGGGTGGATTACTAGATACTATGAAAATACTCGATGCCCCTAAAGGAGAGATGCATCAGGATATCCATGTGGGTGTCACAGATGAGATCACAGATTATGAATTAGGCTGAATATGGGATTCCCCACTGATTCTATAATGATTAATTCTTGGTTGAAATGAATCTATTTAATGGTTTATGGCTGAGTATATCTCTTTCTATGAATTTTATCCCTCGCTTCCTGAGGCAGTTGGATGTGATTGGATATGTGGTTCTTCTTGGTGGTATCTTAATATTAGTTTCCTAGAGTACTTCGATTATGGAATAATTTTAATAATTTTTAATAAATAAAATTACTCATGGGGTTGGTAATGATGTAATTAAAATGATAAATATTTATTAACCATGAGAAACATTGGACATGGCTTGGATTATGCTGGAAGGAATGAACTTTTCTCTAATTATTAATGTAGTGTAATTTAGAATAAGTTTGTTGGATAATTAATGGATAATTAATCAATTAACATTAATTTAATTATTTTATGAAATACAATAATGAATTTAATGTATCTCTATAAATGATTATGTGTTTATAAGATACCTAGTCATAGTAGTTGTAGCCGGTAGTCCAATAGATGTTATAAACAATTAAGTCAAAGACTATGTTATACCCATAGTGTGGTTGTGAGATATATTATATCATGTATATTTTGTTACATCATATCTCTTCCACCCATGTTTTTGTGGGATACTTACACCTAATGGACTATAGGAGGGTGTTTTCCAAAACAACCTAGTGGGAGGTTGGATGGAGGACTACCCCATGTTTCCCCTCTCTCATCTATAAGAAGTTTCTTATGAGAGTAAGAATAGATGTTAGTTATCCCATATATATGTGTAGTGTTATGTGATTAATTGTGATTATTTCACACACAAACATCCCAAATGTAGTATCTAAATGATTATTATTCTTATGATGAGTAGAGGCAGTGACGATTTGAGGCACCTTACTCGATGTATGGGATTTATGGTTTGAGGTATAATACCTGATGTATGATACACATCATAAAATATGTGGGGGATTATAGAAACTAATTGATTTAATAGATGGAGATGTTATATGGGATTCTATAATGATGTGATGTATGAGGTGTATGTTTTGATGCATTGCATATGTGTATTGGTCCTGACCTATTTTGAACAAAGATAACCCAGGACGTGTGATGTTGGGGTAGAGTGAAAAATGAATGGGAAAGTGGTAGTGTGGTACCCTTGATGTTTCATTATTATAATATGTCCTCTCTTGTAGAAAATAATTGGTGGGTGTTATCCACAGTCAGTTTAGGAGCATAATTTACCTATTTTGGTGACACGTTAGTATCATTATTGTTTAATGTGATTTAGAATAATTTATTTATCCTTTTCACCAGAGGATATGTGGAGTATCCTATTGACTATACTATTAGTATCACCCTACACATATAAATTTTCATATAGGTTAGTTGAAGACGGTTAGAGATTCAGATTCATATTAAATAGTCATGGTTTTGAAGGATCTCTTTAGGGTTTTAAGACACTACCATCATTACCATTTTGGTACATGTAGTTCTTTTTCAATTGTTTCAGTACTTTCTGAAATTCTATGTATTCAATAAGGATTTTTGTTTATATATTTATGAGAAGGTTTTTATCGGTGTATCTTTCTTTTCTCTATCCTTCACATTTTTTCTTAGAGGTTAATTCCTACCATATCTATGATTATTATACCCTCGGTACTAATATATAACCCTGGGCCTACTAGATGTGGATCTCAGTTAGTCACCAACATCCTTCTTTAATTATAGGCCAAGAAGTCATATACTTTGTGGGGATCTAGTTTTAATGGAGTTTTATTAGAGGTTTAGTTTGTGGGATAGTATGGTGTTTGAAGTTAGGAACATGTGATATTTTATGAGTTTGTAGGGTAATGGTGTCATCTATGTTTAGTGATTGATGTAAACACAAGAGACTGACTGAGATAGGGGGTTTTAAAGCCCCTTGTGATATAGTTTATTGACATTTTATGTTTACTTATCCTACAAAATTAAGTGATACTAGTTATATAGTAGAGAACTGAGACATGATCTTTCATTAATCTTCTTTTCACATGTGTCAGAAATGGATACACCTTGGGATATGTTAAAACCTCAATAAGATAATAAATTAATTAATTAATTATTGTTTAAAATTCCTAATTATTTTTTCATAAATGTTAAATGTTTTTTATTTTCTTTTTTGAAATGTCTCCATGTCTATATCCTCATAATGTTTATATTGAAGATGTTTTGTAGGATATGCTAACAAATCATCACAGAGTTGAGGTTTATAATGAAAATATTTGGAAGAGGACACTCAGGGAGTTTCACCACCAGAATCTATATAATTATGTGTTCTCTATTTCAAATTTAGTCATCGAAGAGTGGTTGGTAGAGGTTGATAAAGATTTAAGTTCGATCCTTCTTGAAAAGAGGTATGGGTTTGATTATATGTGATGATGCTACATGAAGATGTGAGGAAGTGGTGGTTCTTATTAATTAAAGATCATGATAATTCAGTAGTATCATGGGAGAAGTTCCAAGTCTGGTTAGATAATATTTTGCTTTACTTGACAGTGAAGGGGTCCAGTCTCTAGGATCTTCTTACCCTTTGACAAGGGAGTTCCATTGTGTGAGAGTTTGAGATCCATTTATGGACGCTTCTATGATATGATTTAGATCAATTGGTTGAGGATTAGTCTAGGGATAGGTATTCAAAGGAGCCTTTTCATCTAGATACCCAATGATAGGATACCCCATTTATTTTAGATTTATATCTTGAGGTTCTAGCAAGAGCATTTGTTTTTGATAGGATTCTTCCTAGAACTGGATGGTCGTGAGAGGGGTTCCTCAAAATTCTTCATAAATTAGAGATATGGTAAGGTATTCCCAACTATCAGGATAGAATAGTTTTCAATCATCCATGTTTACTTCTTATCCTTTATCATCTCATTTGTCTGGGGGAAATAGCTCTCGAACCATTGTGAAGGGATCAGATGAAAAATTTTCTCGTAGAGGCTGAGGTTGTCAGTAGTGAGAGTGACAGACCTTTCTGAAAGTTCAACATGAACCTGGTTTTCTACATTAGGATCCTTTGTTGAGGAAGTTTCATCCGTGGTAGAAACAACAAGGTGTTCTATTTTGGGATTAATATATAGTATATGAGGTAGACATAGTACATCCTTGATATTCTCCTCATCCGTAGAGAGAAGAGCATAGTTGTGTAGTTGTGCATCAGTGGGGCCAAAGTGATCATAGAGATGGTTGTGTACAACCTAATTATTTAGTTATACATACATTTGGATATCTAGACATTATTCAAGGTACCCTTTTCTAGTATTCAACATTGTTTAATTATTGGATTCAATTAGGAGAGACACCCTCATTTATATCATATATCTACATAAATGATTTTATAACTGAGATAGAGAGACATCAAATTCCCTTAGCATTGACTATGCTAGTTGGAGGTTGAGAGGAACTGTATGAAGTATTCGAAAACTTTTAGCATGTTTTGGGGTAGCAACTCTCCTGAAGAGAATTCCAATGTTTATAGTTACAACAATATGGCATCATCCTTGGCATGTATTGGTTTTATGTTTTGTAGACTATGGTGGATTTCTTCAGCAGGTATCTTGATTTCTAATATATATATATAGAGAGGAAATGGTGTTTTTTTGCAAAGAAAGACCCTCAGATGGGTCAGTAAAATGTTTCATTTTTTTCTTCCATCATGGACAATATGATGTTGTTTTTTCATAAGTGTAGTAGTCTGTGTTTTTCAGGATTATAGAAGAGTACCCTGATGTCTTTGAAGATAGAATTATATTGTTACCCCCTTGACAAGAGATTGAGCTATGGATTGAGATATATCTATGCATGTCTCCTATATTTATGTCTCTATAAGAGATATAACCATATCATTTGTGAGATCTATAAGTAAAGATCAATAATATATTGATATGATATTTCGTTTGGATGACTATTTCCCCATAGGGTGAAGAAGTTGTGTTCATGAAGAAGGTCAATGTTAGGTTGTGAATTTGTATCAATTATCATCACTTGAATAAAGTAATGGTGAAGAACTATTATCCACTTTAGAGGATTAATGGTTTTATTGATCAATATAAAGGAGAAACTTGGTTCATAAAGATCAATTTTTGGTTAGGATATCATCATATGCAGGTAAAGGATGAGGACAAAAAACATTGAGTGTTATTTGAGGGAAGGATTTTTATTACTGTGGTGATAAAAAAGCTGATTATCCCTGATTTCCATATCCCACCTTTAATGGTACATCCTAGTGTGAAAAATATTTAATTATTCTTGAGAGGTCAATTTTGGTGGCTTCTATTAAAGCATGTGGTTGTAGATTTTGTTTCTAGATGTTTTGTCTATCAGAAGGTGAATGGAAAGAATCATTTTCCTGGTTATTTGCTTCATCTGTTGGATGTCCCCCAGTGAAAGTGGGAGGGAATATTTAGAAAATTCATTACCATTTTACCTTGATATGTGAGGGAAATGATGTTGTATGGGTGATAGTGTATCATTTGATGAAATTTACCTCTTTATAAAAAATTAGGGAGTTGATCTCAGGGAAGGCTTTGTCGAGGTAGTATGTAGAAAATGTGGTGTGACTCCGAGTATCCCTAAGGACTATCATACATGACCATGATCACATTTTACCTATAGGGTGTGGAGTGGTCTCCAACATTATTTAGGATCTTAGTTATTACTTATCACTTTTTTTATTCAAAGATGTATGACAAGATAGAGAGAACCATGCTAACACTTGAAGAAATGTTGCAATCTAATGTCTTAAACATGATAGGTTCTTAAATGAAGAAATTTATCTTGGTTGGGATTCTTTATAATAAAAATTTCAAATTAACCATAGGTATGGTGCCATTGAAATATTTACATGACCGACCGTTCCATTCTCCATTGTGCTGGACTAGGGTTGAGGAGATAACAATTCATCGGTAGGAACTATTATAGAATTCAAAAGAGTTGGTTAAGGTAATTCATGAAAGGGTGAAAGAAACATAGGATCATCATTATTAATATGCCAGTCAGAGGAGGAGACTTGTAGAGCTTGAAATTGGAGATCACTTGTTCCGAAATGTGACTCCTTATCTCAGGTATTGAAGTTTTGGTTGTGGGAGTAGTATTTCTCCCTGATTTATTAAACTTTTATAGGTATGGTCTTATATTATATCTATAACATATTATATAGAAACTCCACAATAGATGATTAGAATAAAATATGTTTTACATGTTCCATTACTTCATCATTATCTTCATGATGACTCTCATGTCATTGATTGGGGAATGATCATTGATTACGATGATGCGACCTTCAAGGAAAGGTCTAGGTAGATCTAGTGAAACCATGAGAAGGTGTTTGACAGGTGCGTTATTAACTTGGATCGGGTATTATGGAGTCACAGTGGAAAGCCTGTGAATAGGTGGGAACACGAGTCACAAGTACACACTTAGTACGCCAAACTGTTTGATGTTTATATATTCTCTTGTAACATTCTTCTTCTGGGGGTTTTGACTTTTGTGGTTTATGAGATGGTTCATTCTTATTTTATAATGGTAACCTTGAGCTAATTTGATTGTTATCCCCATTTGGAGAGTGTTTATAAGCATGTTCTTTTTATTGTGTGGTTTTACACCTGTTTTTATTGATGATGTGGTTGAGCTCCTGTGATGAATGATCCATGAGAGGTATCTCATAGGGTGGATGTTGGGATGACTTCCTTTTGTTTTCTGTCCACGTAGGTTTCAGATTATGGAGGAAAACAATTTTTTTAGAGGTAAATAATGTAACGGAAAAGATCTATCTAGTCTAACCCTTTTCATGTTTCTGAAGGCCATAATTCTTATAGGAGGCCTAGAGTGGGTCTAGAGGTTTTTTTTTCTAAAATATGGAAGCAAGGAATATTAATGACATGTAAAAATTTCATGTCATGAATGTGCAGTTTACAACTTGGGTAAGATCACAATTCATGATTAGTTGAATTGGATGTGTGGATCCATCTGCTATGTGGAGAAATCAACTATGTGAGAACAACTATGTGGATGTACGAATCACATGAGTGATCAACTACAGGAATCAAATATGTGGATATATCATCTATGAGAATCAGCTACTTGGCTAGATCAAAAACATGAGTGATCAACTACATGAGTAATCTGCTATGTGAATCAAAAACGTGGATGGATTGGTTATATGAATCAGCTACGTGGTAGGATTGGTTACATAAATCAACACATGGATGGATTAGTTATGTGAATCTACTACATGGTTATATCGGTTAAGTGAATATTCTACGTGGATGGATTAGCTACCAAAGATGTCTACATGGGAAATTTTTCTACATGGGGAGTTAGGATAAGATGTGAATATGAATATGTGGGGAACTATACTATGTGAATGCTTCATCTTAGAGTTTCCACCAGTTTCATGAAAATGGAAAAGCAAGACTTTTGGTGGCACAAATGAAGGAACTTAAAAGGAAGATTCATCAAGGATAATTATATACTCAATTTTATATGACGACTGAGGCTATAAATGTATCATTGTATATGAAGATTAATGAGATATTAAATAGTTGTAATTAATTTCATTGTGATTCTAAATTTCTAATAGTTTTGTATGAATTGCCTTAAAAAATGGTCCTTCAATTCCTTTATTATCATTTTCTTATTCTCGAGACACGAAGTTCTAAATCCCATTCATTATAGTTATATAATACTTCATCCATTGGTTTGTGTTTCCTCCCATGGTGATTCCCTCTTGTGTATTCACCCGGTTTTGAGTACAAATTTTTTCTTGTAGATTCTTATTATATGTAGGTGATTAAATTATTCTCTTAATTATTTATTAGAAATCATAGAGTTATCTTGGTTGATAAGTTTGGATACAAATGAAATTTACATAACTATTATTAAAATATGTTAATAAATAATTGGTTTGTGATCACATGTTGGTGTTGTTTCTTTGTACAGTTATAAGATTTTGCAACTTGCTTTTATATATTGTGATCTACATATGAAATAATTGTTATTATGTTTTATTATTCTTTGAATAAAAATGTTATTCTTTATAGATAATCATAAATAATATAAAGTTTTAATTAAATGATAATTAATTGTCTAGATAATAAAGATGTAAGATTAATGAGTCTGGTGTTTATTTTAATATGATAATGATCAAATGGAATTGGTTATTAATGTTTAATTGAATATGAAATTCCTTATATTGATGGAACATGATATAGAATGTGAAGAATGTTAATTATTTTTTATGAATAGAAATGAAGTAATGTTAATGAATTTTAATTATATAATCTTGTTGAAACATGAATCAATGCTCAGAAACATGTTTATATTAATTTGTTAATTCATTTAGTATCTTTTTATATATTGATGCCATATTTTCCATTAATTGGGACCTATGAATAATGAATTAGTTAATTCATGATAGAATTAGAACTAGTTGTGTGATAAAGATAATTTCAAGGGTATGAGTTTCCCATATACTTGAGGAGAACTATAGCCTTATGTGGATATTTTCAATATCATTTAAACATAAAGGATGAATGAATTATTTTATGTCCTAGATTGAAATATTGTATGTGATTGTTTATTTAATTTTACATTTATTATATACATTAGATTATATATTCTCCATGCGATGTGTTATGATCTTGGGATGGTTGATCCTGAGATGGATTATGTGATATGGGGTGCAGAGGCCTAGATTTTGGGGAAATAGTTAAATCTTGTGACAGAGAAATTCTTCTTGTTATTCATAAAGGTATTGAGGATAGAACTAGATATGATGGAATGGCTTGAATATGGGCTTACATATTTTCGTGATAAATAAAAATATTTTCTTGAAATGAATCAGTTTAATAGTCGATGACCAAGTTTCCTATTTTAACTACATTTCATCCCCCACTTCTTGAGCCAGCTAGATTTTCTTTGTTTTATGGTTCCTTTTGGTGGAAGATTAATATGGTATTCCTAGAATACCTGGATTGGGTAATGATGTTAATAATGTTTATTAAATGATATAAACACTGATTTTGATAATTATTGAATAACAATTATGAAGATATGTTAATATTGAGAAACCGTGGACTCAATTTGGATAATTCTTGGAGGACATGGACTTTGATATGATGATTATGGTAATGTAATTTGGAATAACGCTACTGGTTAATTAATGGATAATGAATTAATTAAATTGAATTGAATAGTTTTATGATTTAAAAGAATGAATTTAATGTTAATATTGAAATTATTGTTTGCTTACTGGATACATAGTATTTTTAGTGGTTTTCAGGTGTCTGAGTTACATTAGCTATATTTGAGTCTAAGAATAGGTTACACCCATAGTGTGGTGTGAGGTAATTATATCCTATATTTTCTATGATTTCATATGACACCATAATAATCTATGTTGTAGAGAATAACACCCAATAGTCTTTAGGCATGTGTTTTACCCAATATCCCGATGGGAAGACGGATGGCTAACTACCCCCTCAGACCCCACTCTCTTCTCTTAGTAGTTACTTGTACTAGTATGCACACATGTTAGTTTTAACACATATATGTGTAGGTGGTTGTGATGGATTGTGGTTATTTCACACACACACATATAACTATATATAATAGTTAAAGAATAATTTTATGTATCATATATATAGTCTCTGATGGTTTGAGGTACCTTACTTGTTGTATGGGTTGTGATGTCTTCAGGAACAATACCAAATTTATGATACAAATAATATGGGATATGGTGGATCCTAGAAAATACTTGGTTACTATATAGTGATGTGATATGGGATTATGTGAAGATATGATTCATGAGATTCATTTTGTGATTCATTTCCTAGGTGTCTTCGTGATGGCCAATTTTGGAGATGGATGGCTCATGATGTGAGACATTGGGGCAGATCAACAAACAAGTGGGGAAGAGATATTAGGTTACCCTTGATGTTTCATTATTATATTATATAATCCCTTATATGTGATACATGGTGAGTGTTTTCCTTGTTATGTATAGGAACATATTATTCTTATTTTGGTGATGAGTTAGTTTCATTGTTGTTCACTATACATTAGCATGCTTTCCTTATCTTTCGTATGAGTGGCTCCAAGGATTATCCTACAGATTATACTGTAATTATCACCAGATGTTTATAATTTTTTTAGATCAGATAGAAAAGGTTGGAGATCAGGTTAGTTCATGGTTTTGAATGATATATTTTGGATTCATGGTCACTTCCATCTTTAAATTGGTGGTACTTATAGTTATATTTAAATTGTTTCAGTATTGTATGGAATTTCAAGTATGCCATTTAGATTTATTTTATATATGTCTAATAATTTATTGACTAGTTTATCTATCTTATCTCTCTATTAAACATATTACTTTATAGGATAATTCATCCCATATTAATGCTAATTATACCATCAGTACTGGTCATCAACCCAAGACCAACTGGAGGTAGGACTCCTGTAGTCACAATCTCACTTCCCTCAATTCTATCAAAGGAGGGGTACTGGTTGGAGGGAGAGTCTTGTGATAAGGTGAAATAAAAACATTAAAAGAACATCATTTTAAATTTTGAAAAGAATAAAATATCATTATAATAACATAATGTTTTTTAAAATATATGAGGGGTGGGAGATGAAATGTTTTATTTGAAAGGATGGAAAATATTTTTAATGTTTGGAGATACCATTGTTGAAAAAAAACATCATAAAAAAGAAAAAATAATTCAATTTAAAAAGATTAGAAATAAAATATATAGGTCAAATGAGATAACCCAAAAAGTAGCCCACAATTATAAAGGAGTACATTGGAAGGAATTAAAATTATGGATGTGGAGGGGAAACCATAATTATATAGGACGATAATTAGTCTAAAATATATATATTTTAAAAATAATTTTATAAATGTAAAATATTTCTACTAAAATGTCCTTAATAACTAGGGTGGAATAAAATATATAATTAAAAAAAATCATAGGTTTATATAACCAAATATTATAGGAAATAATTTCAACAAATTGCATTTTAACTCAATGAAGGGTGTTGAGTTAACAAAATAACTTATGGAAATGGGAATATTTGAATCAAAAGAACATAAGAGATATTTAAAATTAACTAGACATTAAAATATATTAAGATGAAAGATATTTATTATACTTGAATGAAATTGTGTAGTTAATAAGATGTAAAAATATTTTTTGGTGGACAATATAAAACATTTTAGAAAAGAGTTAAATTTTAGAACATGAATCCCTTACAACTTTAGAAAAATTTGACTTAAAACCCCCATGAAGAATATTATTCTAGATGAAACATTAAATAAACTTAATAATGAAATTATATTGAAAAAAAATACTTTTGAGGCTTAGTATTTACATTATTCAAAAGAAAACATGGTGAATAATTAGAAATAATTCTCAATGGGTAAAAATTTGAGATAAGAAACCCTGACCTTATTTCCCCTCTTAGTCAAAATCATTATAATATAATGTATAAAAGAAATAAATATAGTAATATAAGATTTCATAAATTTATTAATATCTATATCTTTTTATAAACTGTTTTTTTTATATACATGTATATTAGTTAATTATTATATATTTTCACTATCAGGTGCTAGTAATATTGACGATTTAGAAATAGTGTCATATCATTATATTTTTATTAATTGTTCTCCAAAATTGTATCATTTATAGATAATATAATGTACCTGAATTTACAATTTTTAATTATTTATAATTATATAATTTCATTTCATATGTATTTTCGTTATTATTCATGATGATGGAGTCAGCGATGAGCTTGTTTCAGTAATTTATAACAAACTGAAAATTTTGTATTAATTAATGAGTCAAATGTTTTTATTACCATTATAAAACTAATTAAATTATGTATTTACTTATAAATAACCTATATTATGTTTCCAAATCAATCCTTGAACAAAATTTATATCATTGATCATGTATGTGGTTAAACAGCCCCAACAAGAACATGCTACAATCTGTGCATGAGTATGGCTGTAGAAGAGATTCTTTTGTTATAATATCATTATAAAAAATGTATAATGACACTATTTAAATGTTATTGACGAGAAAAATTAGTATTGGGAATATTTATAAAAATAACTTAAATGAAAAATAAGTTGTTGTTTATAATTATATCGATTTTTTTCTTGGTAAGTTCATTTTAGGCTGTTAGATTTACAATGACCTATTATCGCTAATATTACTTATGGAGTTCCAAGTTAATATTTATTGAACATAAATCATGAAATATATAACATATAAATTAACTAAACACATTTTTATAACCTACTATTATTTGTGTTCATGAAAAATGAAACATTTCTTTCATCGAGGTGGCACTCCGCACATGCACTACATTTTTTTTAATTTTTTATAATTGAATGGAAGGTGAGTAGATAATGGTCATACAAATAAATATATTAAAATTTGAGTATATTATTTATAATTTTTTCATTTTATAAACATGGTTACGATTGGTTAAGTGTAGGGTGAATAAATAAATGAAGTTATAGGTCAAGAAATACTAACTTTGAAAATTTGGATCTTCTATTGATGTATCCTTCAAAAATGGACATGAGGAAATTTGCAGAGGATAGAGACTAAAACACATATAGAGGGGTTATAGTGAAATAAAATTGGGTAGTATATTATGGGAATATTTCATTATATTTTTTTTATTGAAAATTGTAATATCACAATATTTTAAAAAGGATGACTATGTTCGGAAACATTGAAAATATGCAACAACAAATGAGAATGAACCATGAAATAATGTTCTTTAAATGTGGCCGTTAAAAAATAGCTAAAAAATTAGTGTTTATGAATTGGATTGAAGAATTTTTAAATATATATAAATTTTATAGTTAATAGTTATTTATTTTTGAATTATTAAAAAATAACAACTTTATTTTTTAGCGAAGTAATTTAATTGTCCAAAAATATGATTTTTAGAAATGGTTTTCTACTGATTTTTTTACCGTATATTTCCATTAATATATTTAATGATTTATAAAATATATTTTTTGAAATAAATATCATTTTTGAAATCATAGTTTCAAAATTATCAGTGGTAAATTCTGTTTTTAGTATGAAAGATTATTTTCAATGAATAGTGAAAAATTATAATTTTTAATGAAATGTTAATTTATTTTTGATTATTTTCAAAGTAAAATTATATTTTGGATTTGTTTAAAAATTTTCTTAGTAAATATTTATTTAAAATAATAAAATTATGATTTTATAAATGAATTTATTATTAAATAGTTTTTATTTTAAAGTAGCATTTTTTTTAAAAACCAGTCTATCATAACCTTTTCCAGTTTTTTTAAATAAAATTTTAAAATTATTTGTATTGAAATTTGAAAAATGGATTCCATGTTTTTAATTAGTTTTCTAATATTTAGTAAATTTGGTCCTTTTATTTTTAGACATTATGAATCACAACATTAGTAATTTTTTAACACGGTAGTGGGTAAATCATGTAATTAAGTGTTAAAAATAATATAACAAAGAATATAAAATGATCCAAATTTTTTTATTTTTTATTGTATAAAAAAATATAATCTATAAACATACTATTTTTGCTTATTTGGTCATTTTTTCCATTTATATGTTATTATCACCATTATAACATTTTATGTAATGAAAGGTCAAAAATTCAACAGTCTTGTTTTTAATAACTATAATATTGTTAACATGGGGATAAAAAGAAGATATTTCATGTCATAAATTAATTTTTAAATATAAATTTTTAATATTCATAATTATAGATTTTAGAATTTTTTAAATAAAAAATTAACATAAATGTTTATGCAACATTGACACAACAAGTATTCAATTAATGGAAAAAAAATAAATCATATTAAAAACCCTAAAAGAATTATAAATTGAGTAAATCAATGTGTTACAATAGTTTTTATATTAAGAAAACATTATATAGATGTATTAAAATATTTATTTTAATTTGATTTATTTATTTATTTTATTGAAGTCTAAGTAATTAATAGTTCTAAAATTGACATTAATAATATTTTATTAGATGATATAAAATTTATAATACTACTATATTAAAAAAATTGATTATATTAGGTGTATAATATAAAAACTGTTCCATTTCTGAACATTTTTTCAATTTCAATTTACTATCCTCACCCTTAAAGAGTAAAAAACCTTGTTGTAATGAAAAGTGTGAAAATGGTTCATGGGGGGTTAAAACCAAATGATAAGGATAATATTAAGATACAAACATGTACAAATATTATTTTAGGAGATTATTTATATTTATAATCATATTATATTCGAATCTTGTTAATTTGGGGATATCTTTACATCTAAATTAAATTATATTAAATTAATATTTTAATAAATTCCAACAATGCCTCTCCCCACTCTTATAATATGAAATATATTATTTTATTTAAATACCCCCAAAAAAACTTTTTATTTTTGGTGATATACAACCAAATACCTTAATAAAATCTATAACCACCTTAAATAGGCATTATTTATTAAATAATGATAACATTAAAAATATTACGATGTCAAGAAAATGAGATTTTATGAAGAATTAATATGGTTCATAACTAATAATTTCTATTTTAATTCTTCTTAAAACACCCTAAAATATTATTTAATCATTATTATATAATAATATAATTATCTTACTTTGAATTAGATGTTATTATTTTAATGGGATAACCAATACCAGTCTGAAACCTCCATCAATTTAGAAAAAAATTGATCAATCATGTGTATGGTGAATGACCAATTGTGATGATGATGTCATTCATATTACATGAAGACATATAAAAAGTGTTTATACTAATTAAATTAATTTTCATATATTATAATAATTAAATATTAATATTCATTATAATTTAATATATCATTTACTTTCTTACCATTTAATTCAATGAAAATTGATAATGTTTTTCATTCGTACATGTGGACTACCGGCTCTATGAAGTGATGTGATTTTTTTCATCTCCACATAAAATGAATGATATATGTAAATATATTTAAAAAATTAATATAATATATTTATAATTATATAAATATTAAATAATACTTACCTAATTTATAAAGTCATCGTTGAAAAATTGAAAAGTAACTCATGAATATATATGACCTACCATCTATATCAATGTAACTTAGTTTATTTTTCAAAACCATATTCCATGATTTGTTTCAGAAGAATAATTTGAGTATAATAATGATAAGTATTTATTTATTTTTAATCTATAGATAATAGAATAATGACCTCTTTGACCTTTGAAAACCTATATAGGTTTTTTGAACATATGAACCGAACATCCTCAAAACACATGACATAGACATAACTGATTTATTAATTCACTATACCATTGAGATAAATGAATTTAATGCTTCAGGTTTAATTTTTCAATGCATAAAAATGTTTTTTATAAATAAAATAATTAATAATTGTTTTTATATAGGACATAAAGCACATACAAGGATGATATGGACTTGTGGTAAGTAAGTTTTTCTCAATATTCCTTCATTTAGGAGTATTTTATTATTATGTAACTAATTTACTTTATATGTTATATATAATCCCCTTTTACATGTTATATAATGAATCATTTATAGTTAATAATATTTAAATTTTTAATATTAAATACTCCATCAAGGGGTAAAAGGATTCACAACTCGATTTCTTTTTATTGGGTAATAACTCTTCTATATTGAATTTTTTATGGAATTGTTATATATGAAATGATATATACATAGTATTATCCCTTGTGGTGCGGCGGAGGTGCGGTTGAAGTGACACACAAGGATTTGGCGATTTTGACTCTTTTGGTAGGTGATTTCATATGTAGGTATTGTAAAATGAGTTGCATTGCTGTATTTCTATTTCCATTATCATCATAATTCAGTATTTTGATTCAAAAATTGATTTGGGTAGCATTTTAAAAGTGGTTGATTTTTAAGTGCCAATTTTGTGTGAAAATGGGTGTTTTACATGTGTAACCCATGTTGTGCCTCTTGGTGTTGTTTTATAATTCAGGTATTGGATTTATTAAAATGTTTTTATGCTGAAATTTTTGTTTTTGTATAATATTGGTATCCATTTGGTTTTAAATGTGGGATTTTAGATGAATTTAATGTGCAAAATTTGATTAATTTTCTTGAAATTATTTTATGGAAATTATAAGTGGTATATTGAGTTATACGAAAGGTACAAAGAAGTTGTAGATACTGTTTTGAATGTGTGTGAACATAACTAATATTTATATGTGAAAATTTATTTTGGTAGCATGTGGTGACTATTTGAGCACAATACGGGAAACTCGGGTATCTAGGTGGGCTAACGTGTACTAGTACGCTAGTGAATGGAGGGGTTTTGACCATGGTTCACTTAGAAAGTCTAACATGGATAACACTAACAAAACTATAATGGATATAATTGGAGACCACTAGGTTGTGGGTATGCTCCCTACTACTGGCTCGTGCATGAGAACAAATTTCATTATGGTTACTTTCACTGAGGTACGAGGTACTTGGGGCTCACAACAGACTAGTACCTAGGGGTGTTCCTATGCTTGATGCTCATGGACTTTTTGGATTTTAAACTTTCTTTATGGTATTTTTGGATGTGAAAACTAGTACCTTGAATGTTTTATTCAAATTCACACATTCTTTAAAGTTAACCTTATTGAAAGTTGTTTTCTTTTCAAAGTTTCACTTTTAGAAATAAATGCCACCATTATCTATTTATAACTCTTGCAATCCTTTTATTTTATAATGCCTATCACTTGAAATAATTGGGTGATATCCTATTGGGATTAGTCTCAAACCCTACTTACACCTTTGGGTGTAAGTATACTTGATCATGTTTGACACAGGCAAAGGAAAGGCCTTGGGTGATGGCGGTTCGGGTTGCTAGTTTCTCTCGATGGTGCGGGGTTGTGGAGACGTCTTGTGGGTGATGACCCCTTGTCGTGTGGAGTCTAATGGGCTGTTTGATGATACTTTTATGTACCTATGGAACTATTTTGTCTTGTATAAACCCATGTACTCAGTTCTAAATTTTTATTAAGTCTTGTTTGGCATAATTTTTCAGATTTGGTTTGTTGTTTGTTTTTGGTTATTTTATGAACCCAAACTCAGGTAAATCATTACCAAATGAATTTTTATGATACCCGGGCACTTGTGACAGACCGTGGGGATGGGGAACGCCCTTCGGGTCTTGCCATGAGCCGGGTTTGGTGCCAGTTTGATGGTGAACAGATTCGGTTCGTGACAAAATGGTATCAGAGGAGGATAAAGTTTTTGGGTTATATTGTTATTTTGGGATGAGTCGGGATAGACAGGAGCTAGAACTATCGGGGCTTGATGTTTTGGTTGTGAGTAGGGTGTCTGGCCCACACCTCTCATGGTAGACCCTGAGTCACCAGGGGATGTTGGAATTTACAGATTGACTTCACTTCCAGGTGAGACGTGTGGGCTGCAGACCACATGTGGACATCAGGCGGATGTGGAGTAGTTGTTTATTTTATTACTGAAATGTGTTTAGATTATTTATATTTGATGTATTTGATTAAAATTTTCAGAATTTTTTGTGTTGATTATTGTTTTGTGACAGTTTCATTTTGTAGCAACATGCCTCCCCGGAAAGCTCTCACGCACCCACGAGAGGAAGCCGGAGAGAGTTCTCCCACACCAATTGATCAGAGGCTTGTCGAGGCCGTGGTCCAGGCTGTACATGCTCTAGGATATGGACCAGCTCCAGTTCCATATCCTGTTAGATAGGATGAGACTGGTCCTAGAAATGATAAGGCCCAAGAGTTTCTGAAAAATAAGCCTCAAACCTTCCGAGGAAGCTCAGAACCCCAAGAAGCAGAGGAATGGATTGAGAAGATCGAGCATATGTTTGAGTTCCGGGAAACACCTGAGGACCTCAGGGTGAAGTGTGACTCCTTTCTGTTGGAGGGTCCCAGCCATAAATGGTGGGAGTTAGTGCTTCAGGCTGGGAAGAATGAGCAGATGCGCTGGGGAGATTTCAAGGTTTTCTTCAATGAACAGTACTGCCCTGAGGTGTTGGCTTATGCCAGGCCTAGAGAGTTCATGGAACGTGTTCAGGGAAATCTATCTGTGATGGAGTATGCCAACCGTTTTGCTGAGTTGGTTTGGTATGGTCCAGAAATTGTCTCTAATGAGCAAGCGAAGGCCCAGAGGTTTGAGAAAGGCTTGAGACCAGAGATATACTCCCAGGTATTCTTGTTTAAGATGAGGACCTATGATGAAGTCGTTGATCAGGAATTAATGGTGGAGATTGATAGAAAAGGAAGGGATGGTTTCTATGGTTCAATATCAGCAGGGCGAAGTGTAAGCTTCTCAGAGAAGAAAATGAAGTGGGAGGATCATGTGAAGAAAGGAGGAGGTAGTTCAGGGAACTCTTCCAGGCAGTTTTCATCTGCGGCTTCTGATGCGAGATCGGTCGTGTGAACCAGTGTGGGAAGCCCGGGCACATCTGTCCAGAATTCCCTCATCCTTCGAAGACCTGTTTCCAGTGTGGAGGTATGGGACATGTGCAATGCTTTTGCGGGATAGCGTGTCCACTTCAAAGTGGGGCAGGATCCATGGCTCCCAGAGGAGTGCCAACATAGTCTGAGCTGTCGAGGACTGGGGGATCTCGATTTTGCAGCCGTGGTGGTAGGGCTGGTCCATCTTCTAGGAAGATCCAGTTCAAGGCACATCCATAGACTAGCGATCTTCTTCAGGCAGAGACTGGACATCTCCATGCGGTGGATCAGGCACCAGCAGGATCAGTGGCGGGACCGTCGACTGTTCGAGGTACTGTTTTGATTTCATCTTCTATAGCTGGTACTCTTTTTGATACTGGTGCCTCTGTTTAATTCACTTATTCCCGTTTTGTGTACATTATGAATTTCCCAATTGATTTGATTTCATTCACAATGGAGTTAGTGACACCGCTGGGAAAGAAGAAGGAGCAGGGTCTCAGGTGCCCATCATGTGCGCTTTATGTGTCAGAGATCGAGATGGAGTGGGACCTCTTGGTCTTAGATATGAAACTTTTTGATGTAATACTCGGGATGGATTGGCTAGTACACTTCCAGGCACACATCTATTGCTACAGACAGTGTGTGAGTTTCACGGCACCTGATGGGAGTTGTCAGGTTTTCCATGGAGAATGGGATCCTCGGTCAGGTCGCGCAGGGCCTCCACTCCCAGAGTTGGGAAGTATTATCTTCCAGTTATCTTCTCTCATTCTAGAGGATGGTCTTTCCCCTGAAGGTGCACTACCTCATGTAGTGAAAGAGTTTCCGGAGGTATTCCCAGATGATTTTTCAGGCTTGCCCCCAGAGCGGGATGTGGAGTTTTCGATTGATCTAGCTTTGGGAACACATCCGATATCTCTTCCCTCTTATCAAATGTCCCCCACCGAGCTGAGGTAATTAATGATATAGCTGGAAGACTTAGAATCCAAAGGATTCATTCACCTGAGCGTCTCTCCTTGGGTTGCTCCTGTGTTGTTCGCGAAAAAGTATGATGGATCCCTCCAGTTGTGCATTGACTACTGAAAGCTGAATAAGGTAACATTTAAAAAAACCCTTTGCCCAGAATAGATGATTTGTTTGATCAGTTTAAGGGGGAAAAGTGGTTCTCAAAGATAGACCTCTGTGCAGGGTATCATCAACTCAGGGTGAAGGAGTCAGATATCCTAAAGACAGCCTTCCGAAGCAGGTACGACCACATTGAGTATTTGGTCATGCCCTTTGGATTGAAAAATGCTCCAGCAGTCTTTATGGCACTTATGAATATGGTGTTCCATAAATATCTCGATTCCTTTGTTGTGGTGTTCGTGGATGACATTCTGGTATACTCTAGCTCTAAGGAGGAACACGAACATCACTTGAGGGTCGTTTTGGGTACATTACGGGATCACTGCCTCTATGCAAAGTTGTCAAAGTGCACTTTCTGGATCAGGGAGGTGAGATTTCTCGGGCATGTTATCTCAGAGCATAGAGTTTCCGTGGACCCTGAGAAGATTAGTGCAGTTATGTCATGGGAGCAGCCGAAGAATGTGTTCGAGATCGGGAGTTTCCTTGGCCTGGCTGGTTATTATAGGCGATTCGTTCGAGATTTCTCTCGGCTTGCTACACCGATCACTGCCCTCACCCAGAAAGGGTTAAAGTTTGTATGGGGTCCAGAATGTTAGGCATCATTCGAGGAGCTGAAGAGGCGATTGACTACTGCCCCCGTGCTGATTTTTCCAGAGGCTGGAAAGGGATATGTGGTTTATTGTGATGATTCAGGTATGTGTCTTGGGTGCATGCTTATGCAGGATGATCACGTGGTGGCGCATGGATCTCACCAAATCCGGCCACACGAAAATAACTACCCAACCCATGACATGGAGTTGGTAGTATTGATGCATGCTTTGAATATGTGGCGTCACTACCTATTTGGGGAGAAGTTTGTGGTCTATTCTGATCACAAAATCTTGGCTTATATCTTCTCACAAAAGGACCTCAACTTGAGGCAGCGTCGCTGGATCGAGTACTTGTAGGGGTTTGAATTTGACATTGTCTATACCCCAGGTAAGGGTAATGTAGTGGCCGATGCCTTGAGCAGAAGGGTTCTAGTGCAGGCTTTGATGAAGTCCAGTGATGAGTGGACATTGATGGGGATATTTTCTCAGATGCAAGTGGAGACCAAGGAACACAGTGGAGGGGCATTCATGGCGAGCATCCAGTTGACTCCTTCTCTGTTGGAGTTGATTCAGCGGGAACAACCCAGGGATGTTCTTTGTCAGTGGTCGAAGAAGTTTCTTCATGGTGGGGAGACATCCTCTGATTGGTCGTCGTCTCCCGAGGGCATCTTGTGCTTCAAGGGATGTTCAGTAGTGCCGTTATCTCTATGGAAGGTGGTGATGCCGGATAGACACCTGTCTCAGTGGGTTGTCCATCCAGGTTCCACTAAGATGTATTATGATGTCCGTCGGCAGTTTTGGTGGCCTGGTATGAGACGAGACATAGCGGACTTTGTGTCGAGATGCTACACATGCCAGCAGGTCAAAGCAGAGCACCAAAGGCCCTCCAGTTTTCTCCAACCACTACCCATTGCTACCTAGAAGTGGGAAAAGGTTTCCATGGACTTCATTTTTGGATTACCTCATACACCTCGAGGTAATAATGCCATTCGGGTGGTGATTGATCGTCTAACCAAATCAGCACACTTCATTCCAATCAGAGATACATCTAAAGTGGATGAGTTGTGCCGTTTGTATCTTCAGGAGGTGATGAGACTCCATGGTGTTCCAACAGCAGTTGTCTCAGATAAAGACCCTTGTTTCACATCTCGGTTCTGGGAAGGCCTTCAGAAGGCCTTGGGGCCGCAGATTATGATGAGAACAGCATACCATCTACAAACGGATGGTCAGATAGAGTGAGCGAATCAGATTTTGGAGGACATACTTCATGCATGTGTCCTAGACTTTTGAGGTTCTTGGGATACCCATTTGGGATTGGTTGAGTTTTATTTTAATAACAGTTACCAATCCTCGAATCGAATGGCTCATTTTTAGGCGCTCTATGGTCGGCCTTGTCGGTCCCCCCTGTGTTGGGTTGAGATAGGTGAGACCTCACTACTGGGGCCGAGTATGGTGCATGAGACATTTGAGAAGGTAAAATTAATCAGGCAACGTTTATTGACAGCTTAGAGTCTTCATAAATCATATCCTGACCGGAGGCATCGAGACCTAGATTTTTTTGTGTGTGACAGAGTATTCTTGAAGGTGGCCCCTCGTCTGGGCCATCATCGATCGGGGAAGCAAGGTAAGCTGACTCCACGGTATGTCTGGCCATTTGAGATCATCGAGCGTATTGGAAAGGTGGCATACAGGTTGGCCTTACCTTATTAGTTGACGTTTATCCATGATGTCTTCCATGTTTCTCAGTTGAAGAAATACAACCCGGATCCGTCCCATGTGTTGAGTAAGGAAGAACTGGAGATAGAGCCTGACTTGTCTATTGTTGAGAGGCCTGTAAAAATAGTGGACTAACAAGAGAAGATAATTTGAGGGAAGTCTATTCCATTAGTCCTAGTTCTATGGCAGCATGTGAATGATACAAATGAGACATGGGAGCGAAAGTCATGGGTCGAGGAAGAGTACCCGTTCTTATTTTCCAATCAAGCCTCATGTTGACTTTTTGGGGCAGAAAGTCCTTCATGGTGGGGAGAATTATCACATAAATGATATATTTTAAAGTTATTTTTCATTTAATTTACATCATTTATTTTTTTGGCGGTTTTCCATGCATTTTTGAAGGAAATAGTCGGTTTCCAAAATTTGGGCCAACCTGAGAGCCCATTTCCAGTTTTGAAAGTAAATTTTGTTTCTTTAATACCTCCTTCGTTTTTCAACATTTTTCACCCATTAAACTTCAAAAATGACCTTCATTTAAATATTAAAACCAAAAAAGAATTTTGGGCCCCTTAAAAATTCATTACAAACTTGGATTTGGGTGATCAAATTAGGTATTGGGCCAACCCGAAATCCCATTTCTAGTTTTAAAATTGTTTTGTAATACTTTCATAAAATATTTAATTTTTATCCTTTTTCTGTGATTCCACCTCTCACACGTTACCATTGAACCCAGGCACACCCCCATCTTCGTTTTAGCCTCTTTGGAGCTCAGATGCATCTTTATTTAGTGCCGATCTTCTGAAGCGCCAAAAAACGTCTAGATTTCTCAAGTAAGTTGGTTCTCTTCTTTATTCCTCCCTTCTTCTTAGGGTTTCTTCTTTTTTTATTGAATCCCCAAATGTCCAGAAGACGGGGATTTGTACCTAGGGATTTAGTTTTGAGTTTCTTGGTCCAATCCTCTAGTTTTAGGTTCAATATTACTCCCTTGTGGGGTGGCGAAGGTGCAGTTGAAGTGACGCACAAGGATTTGGCGATTTTGACTCTTTTGGTAGGTGATTTCATATGTAGGTATTGTAGAATGAGTTGGAATTCTGTATTTCTGTTTCCATTATGTTCATCATTCAGTATTTGTATTGAAAAAATTGATTTGGGTAGCATTTTAAAAGCGGTTGATTTTTAAGTTCCAATTTTGTGTGAAAATGGGTGTTTTACATGTGCAACCCATGTTGTGCCTCTTGGTGTTGTTTTATAATTCAGGGATTGGATTTATAAAAATGTTTTGATGCTGAAATTTCTGATCTTGTATAATATTGGTATCCATTTGGTTTTAAATGAGGGATTTTAGATGAATTTAATGTGCAAATTTTGATTAATTTTCTTTAAATTATTTTATGGAAATTATAAGTGGTTTATTGAGTTATACAAAAGGTATAAAGAAGGTGTAGATACTGTTTTGAATGTGTGTGAACAGTGCTGATATTTATATGTGAAAATTGATTTTGGTATCTTGTGGTGACTATTTGTGCACAATATGGGAAACCCGGGTATCTAGGTGGGCTAACGTGTACTAGTACGCTAGTGAACGGAGGGGTTTTGACCATGGTTCACTTAGAAAGTCTGACATGGATAACACTAAAAAAACTATAATGGAGATTATTGAAGACCACTAGGTTATGGGTATGCTCCCTACTAGTGGCTTGTGCACGAGAACTAATTTCATTATGGTTACTTTCACCGAGGTACGAGGTACTTGGGGCTCACAACAAACTAGTACCTAGGGGTGTTCCAATGCTTGGTGATCATGGCCTTTTTGGCATTTAAACTTTTTTATGGTATTGTGGGATGTGAAAACCAGTAGCTTAAATGTTTTATTCAAATTCACTCATTCTTTAAAGTTATCCCCATTGAAAGTTGTTTTCTTTTCAAAGTTGCACTTTTAGAAATAAAATCCACCATTATCTATTTATAACTCTTGCAAGCCTTTTATTTTATAATGCCTATCACTTGAAATCCTTGGGTAATATCTTATTGGGATTAGTCTCACACCCTACTTACACCTTTGGGTGTAAGTAGACTTGATCATGTTTGAAACAGGCAAAGGCAAGGCTTTTGGCGATGGTGGTTCGGGTTGCTAGTTTCTCTCGATGGTGCAGTGTTGTGGAGACGGCTTGTGGGTGATGACCCCTTGTAGCGTAGAGTCTCATGGGCTGTTTGATGCTACTTTTATGTACCTTTGGACCTAAATTGTCTCGTTTAAACCCATGTACTCAGTTCTGAATTTTTATTAAGTCTTGTTTGGCATAATTTTTCAGATTTGGTTTGTTGTTTGTTTTTGGTTATTTTATGAACCCAAACTCGGGTAAATCGTTCCCAAATGAATTTTTATGATACCCGGGCACTTGTGCCAGCCCGTGGGGATGGGGAACGCCCTTCGGTTCTTGCCATGAGCTGGGTTCAGTGCTGGTTTGATGGCGACCAGATTTGGTTCGTGACAGATTCCTGTAATTACCTCCAAGATCTTGGGTTTATGGGGGATCATTTTATGAGGTGTACAAATTAGAATGGATCCCATCATAAAAAGTGTTGGTATAATCTATACCTTTATAATTTCATACCTATATCTCATTACATAATTCATAAATAAAGCACATATTTGTAGAACTGTGGGATTACTCTCCACTTTTTATATGTCTTGATGATATGGCTCCTCTAAGTGAATCTTTTTTATACTCTAGTCAATGGTTGTATTATCATTATTATCACTAGTTAGAAAATAATTAATGAGATAAATAAATGAGAGAATGAT
Source organism: Viscum album (assembly GCA_963277665.1). Classification (NCBI taxonomy): domain Eukaryota; kingdom Viridiplantae; phylum Streptophyta; class Magnoliopsida; order Santalales; family Viscaceae; genus Viscum; species Viscum album. Next base: position 898,483,688 of record OY728142.1, read on the forward strand.
CTTGTATTGGGTTCCACAACAAGCTTTAGTGGCTGAATCATGATATTCAAGAATGGGAGTCCCGTAAGCCTTCCTATTTTTTATATTTAGATAATCTTATGAAAGATACTAAAAAAATTGTAGGACCTTAAAATCAAGTGGGAAGATGACATTTTTAATTATATGATCTAAATGAATAGTTATCTTTATGAAATGGTTCTTGAACTAGAAAAAACTATAATGGATCGAGCCAGGGTGTCATGGATTTGGGTTGGGATAAGAGTACTACCTTTTTTCAAGCATGTATCTAGGAAAGGAATCATATCAGTTCTCTGAATATACTACTTCGTGTTGGATCCAAAAACACAGACACATATTTTATTGGAGGTATATATGTATACATTTTCAAACACATTATTGAGGATGTTAGTCCTCAAATACTGGATGAATATCCTAGAGGCCATAAGTCCATTTTTGATATCATCCCTTCATTGGTTTCTATAGAGACTAATATTTTATTAAAAATCATTCCAAATGAGTGATAGTTATAAGATAATATTTCTACACTCAATAATAGAGGTGATATAGTTCTATATGTTTTTCTTGGTTATTTTTATTCAGACTCTTATTAATTCATTAAACTAGATCTCGTGGGTATCATCCAAGCCTTTTTCTATATAGGGTGTTTACCTAGAGGGGCCTGTGCCACCACCATTATTCTCATAAAATATATAAATAATCATTATTATTTTAAATAATATCATCCTATCATTATATTCAATTTCTCATATAAATTTTTCAAAACTATAATCAATATTAGACTCTAAAAATACACCCAAAATTGGGTCTCGAATAGGATCAAGGCTTCATTCAGGGAAGGTATACAAAAGCCTCCATTTCTATGGAACATGAAATGATATGTGATATGAATAAGAAGGATTCAAGTTATAATATATATATATAACTTTATATAAACAATTAATAAGATAGGGTAGAAATGAGCTTAATCATCAGAGTTAGGGGATGTATGCGATACTTTGACTATGTGGTTGAACTTTTCTTCAGGTTCATTTTATCTCCTTGGACTGTTGATTCATTCGTGGGTAGAATATATGGTTTACTTTATTTAGTTTGGGGTCCATGAAAGGGGTTCACCTATACCCCATTTTATTCATTTTGATCTAACTCACTTTCAGTAGATATCTTAAAAAAATTATTATAGAGGTCCATCTTATACTATTTAATTAAATACCGAACATTGTTGTTCATTACCATTTATTTTTTGTGGTTGATCTACACTTCTTAATCAATTGAAATTGTAGAACTATCCATAACTGTAATTGTTTTATTGATTTATATGAAAAGTTGAGTGGCATGAATATCAATTAGTCTAAAAGTAATGTCTACCATCCAAGAAAATTCTTAGACAGACGATGCATAAAAATTAAAAGGATTCTAGGGATCCATAGAAAATAGATTCCCTTGGACTATTTGGGCCCCTGATTTCCATAGATAGAACTAATATCCAATAATTTAATGGGATGATGGATAGTGTCTTGGAAAATGTATTCAATTAGAGAAACTAGTTCTTATCCTTTAGTGGTTGTATCACCCTCTTCAATAGTGTGCTTACATCTATTCCTATGCATGTCTTACCAGACCTCATTTCCCCCAAGGAGGTATCGATTTGAATGGATAACACATTAAAAACATTCTTATCAGATTAAATAGATGAAAGCATGTTTCATTGGTATTTATAGGAATGGATATCCATAGAGGATGGGGACAGAGGTATTGGAATTTGAAGCATCATTAAGACCATATACATTATTTAGGTGAGGTTATCATGGAACTTTATGGTGGTACGATCAATGTGGGAAAACATAATGAGTGAAAAGTATAGTGAATGCATGGATAACTTAGGGGAAGGTGTTCCATGATTAGGGAGTCAATTTGGTGACACTTTAAAATATTTCCTTAGAGACTTATATGGATCCTACATTGTGGAAAGATCAACTATTTGAATTCTAACTAGGTGAGAAATACACTGGTTTGTCCAAGATACCTGATGCCCAGTATATAATTATCACAAACTAGTAGCTTTACAACATTGATCTACACCACCCAAAACCACCAAAACAGTTTATTTATAATAATGTTGTGATCATCCCAGATCAAGACATGCTTTTTTTAGGAAATCATCGAGAAGTTTGTTATCAACAAAACTTTAACGATGTGTCTTGAATGAAAAAACAAATCATGATGCATTGTGAGAGATACTATTATGTAATGAGATACTAGATAAACTCAAATTTCTTATCTTGTTTAACCACATCCGATCCCTCCCCAGGGATGAGGGGGTGTGATGAAAGTGGGTATTCCTCATTTCACAATGCAACTACTATAGTAATCCAAAAAATACACCAACGATCAAATGTTTTTTAAAGGAGAGTGGGAACCCACCATTTATAAAGGCTACCATAGCTTCAGTATAATGGAAATAGAGGATATTAACAATTATGAATTCATTGAAAATTGGTTCCACTGCATGAATGATAACAATCTTGAGAGAAAAGAGAGGAAATTATTAATTAAGGTAGGTTGTTGGAGTATCTAGAATGAACAAAATAAGTCTATTTAAGGGGAATACTAGCTCAATCATGGTGGTTATAGTCAAGGATTATGCCCTCACAGTCAAGATGGTCCCCATTCATAAGAAATGAGACTATTCACCATCTTTGTAGTTGCTCATGGCCGACAGTCATGCAGATCACTCGGTTCATAATAAGGATATTTTGGGTAATCAGGTGTAATGTAACCCTCATGATTGTGGTTTTAAGTTTAATGTTGATTTAACATGCTCCAAAAAAATGTGTCGAGGAGGGGAAGTTTATAACCAGTTTGTATCATTTATCATTTCGTTCAATAATAACCGTAGAGGGGGTTATTCCATCATTACTGAGGCATCCACTAGACTCAAGGGGATTGAGTTATTCCCCTCTCATAGTATTATTTTGGACCGTGTATGAACTGAATCATTGGGTTTTTTTCTCAAGGATATATGGGGAGTTATCTCAATTAAATGGAATATAATATTTTTAGATCACAAATTCTAAAACCTCTTAACTAATCACAAGGAAATTAATCACACATGGAGAGATGTAAATGTGATGGATTAATTCCTAGCCCCATGGGTCACTCCTAATAACGCATGTAATGTTTTTTACTTCCAGTAGATCCCTTACCCCGGAATGTGTTAATGTTGATACCAATAATGCCATAGGGCTCCATTATTTTAGACACCTTGACTACTTTGGGTCCCTTCTCCACATATTGATTAAATTTCTTAACATTGAATGAGATTTCCATGGAATCCATTTATTTTCCAGATGTTAAACAAGTTATTAAAGGAATAATGTATATTAATCTATGTTTTATAATGAAATGAAAACTCTATAAACATTATTTATGTCATTATTCATGGGAATTGTTTAGGATAACCGGTGGTTCTCTTATTATATAAGGGCGGGTAAGCCCATTAAATCTATTCAAATCATTGGGTAAAAGGAAAAAGGTAACTAATTAGGTTTATCTTAATAGATTATGGTAATATACTATGATAGTTATCTTTTGTTCAACTATTAAGGTTATTCTTTTTGTAACCATGAAGGTTATCCCATTTGTAAGAGTGACATGAAAATTATTCCTCGAGTTACCTACCTGATTTATCTATTCATTATATGTGTTTTTATGGAAATATTATAACTTTTAAAAGGTAATCCATGAAATTATTTTCAATATAAAATTTATTCTACTTCTTATAGGTGAAAATCTATGTGTTTTTATGACTGTTTTTTATAATTGTTAATATAAAATTTCTCATGAGTAGTTATTCTAATGAATCTCTGTCTATGGTAATTATTTAATTTATTATTGGGAACTGATGATCTAAGTATTTACTGGTATAAATTCTATTATGATATGATCATGGACAATGATTTTTTGATTATAAACATATGAAAATATTACTCCCACTAATAAAATTCAATTTTCAAAGATTATTTTTACCTTTAATGAGAATTTGATATCACCCTTCATATGATTCCATTTCCCAATGTTATGAATAATGGTGAAAACTGCGGGTTTTTCATGAATGTTGTCATATGTGGTGTAATTTATGGGATTTATTGAATTCATAATATATAATACAAAAAAATGGCTATAGTTTGGGAGATACACACTTCATAACATGAGTTTTGTTTATATAATTGTTTTTCTCAATCGTATGAAAATATTAACCTAATAGGTCCCTAAGTATATAAGTGATCAAATATTTCCTTTTGATGTTTCAGGTTTGTAATAGAAAAAATTAGTTCACATTTATTGGTATCGGTACCAAAAATGTAAATTTTATGTTTTTTCACAGGATCCCAGAGTGTGGGTTCATGAATTCTATAGTTTTTATTAGAACTGGGCTTATATAACTTCGAATATTTTCATGTTTTAATGTGAGGTTATCTTACGATTTATGGATACCATCACGATTTTAGAAGTTTGAGGTTGATCATAAGTCTATTGGTTTAGACACCTATTTTAAGGCTTGAAGTGATTTTATTTGAATGTGACTAATGATTATTAAGATACATTTTATTCTATTTAGGTATAGGAAAACCTAATATTTAACCTGAATTATTATTTTTTGAGTCAAGGTTTAATTATAGTTTGGTAGAATATACGATGTTAATGTGGATTTATGTTGATTTTTGGTTATATGAGTTAATAATGTTATTTAGAGGTAAATATTCAATTTATATTGGAATAATGTGTGATAATATCCTTCTGATTTTTAGGTTTTTATCTTGGTTAGGTATACGATTAATATTATTGTTATAATTTTTTTGGGAATGATCTATTTTCATCTTGGGGTATTATTGTAGAATTTTACATATTAATGTATCATTTATTCATATGAAGGTTGGTAAATTGTTTTGATTTATCTTACCCTATGAAAAAAATAATGGGTTTGGTTGATGTCAAAGGAAAAGTTAAATGAATTATTATCCTTTTGTGAAAGTATATGATCTTATGAAAGTGGTTCAAGAATAAAAAGATTCATCTAAAACACACATCATTGGTAGAAAATGATGAAATTATAGTGGAAATTGACTAAAGGATGAAATTCAACTGGTCTAGTAAGTATATTTTATTATTTTCTTAGTATAGATGATAAATGAATTCTATAACTCTATGAAAGGGGTCCTAAAATAAAAATGAAAATTTTTTACTTTTGTTAATGAGAAATTAGTGGTATTTTAACCTATCTCAGTGTCAGATTTTTGTGATGATTTACTTTCTAATGACCTAGTTCTATATTACATTATATTAATACATGGTTAATAGTTTTCTTTTTCATGTCCATATTTTCACCTCCCACTATTTTATTTCTATTGAGAAACCCAATTTTGGGTTACTTCAGATAAACCTCATACTTCCCGTTATCTCTTTTCTGGTGGCAGTTGTATTAAGACTTTTTATGACGTGAGATTACAAAAAGGTATTTTAAAATTTCAACTATTGTTTAAAGAGATTTATTTCATAATTATGAGGAATAAATTTACTTTTTGTGGGTAGAATTTAACATCCCAATATTTAAAAAATAAGGATTATGTTTGAAAGCATAAAAAACGCAACAGATAACATTAATGAACCATATAATATTATTATTTATTTGTTACCATTATAACCTAGATGATTAATTAGAGTTTATGAAAAAGGAAAACTAATTTAGAAATATATAAAAATCATTTATTAAATAATAATTTGTTGATAAATTCTTAATAAATAAGATCATTATTTTTTAGTAAAGCCATTTTATTCTTCAAAAATATGTTTCGTTAAAAAAAGATATTCATTGATTTTTAATGAATATTATCATTAATGTTTAATTATATTATAAATTATATATTTTTAAATTAAATAATTTTTGAAATAAAAATATTAAAATTATCTTTTGGTGAAATTATGTATTTTCTTTTCAAAAAATTTATTTTTTAAGGAATTGAATTTTTTTTGTTTTTTATTTAAACCATTTTATTATTTTAGTGAATATGAAAAGTAATTTATTTACATTAGTTTTAAAAGTCCATTAAGACCAATTTATTAAAAATAATAAAATTATGGTTTTTGAAATGAATATGATACCATTTTATATTTATAAAAGTCAATTTTGTAAAAATATATTTTTCATCACATCTTTGTGGTTAAATTTTAAATTAAATCATTTTAAATTTGTAATTTTAATTTTTAAAAACATATTTTATATTGGAAATATTTAATCTTAAATTTATTTAATAGTTATTTTTAATTTTCAAATATTATGAATATTAACATTAGTATTTTTTGTTGCCACGTTAAATGATAAATCGAGTTATTATGGGTTAAAAATAATATAATAAGGAAAATAAAATGACACCAAAAAGTGAAATAATTTTATTAGATGAGTCTATATCATTCACACTAATCCAAAATTCTTTTATACGACTTTTTTCTATTTCGGTGTGATTATGTCTGCATTTTATTTTATGTAATGAAAATAAAAAAATATGGCACACATTTTTTATAATAATAGTATTTTTTACATAGAGAAAAAATGAAGATGTTTTTAATTATAACTATTATTTTTGAATATAAATAGTTATTTTTGACAATGGTACTTTATTTTTAATTTTCATTGAATAAAGAATAAAAATAATTGATTACACAATATTGATGCAGAAATTATTCAATTAATGGAAAAAATAAAATAAATGATATTGAAAATTATAAAAGTAATATAATTTGAGAGAATTAATTTGATACATTAATTATATATAAAAATATATCCCTTTAGTGATTTTTTAAATTTAATTTTTTTTCATGATTTTATTGATGTCAACATGATGAATAGTTATAAAATAGAAATTAATGATATTTTAGCACTTGAGCCTCAACATAGTTGGTGGGGAATCATCAATATAATATATGAGACCTAGGTTTCAATAGGGGTGGAGGCATAAGTATGCATTACTGTCGAATGTATTATAGCACTTACGGTTGAAAGTACTATTCGGTGATATAGTAGTTGAAACTATTCACCTTTTGGTCGCTGGCTAAAGCTTGGAGTCCTTAAGGCCTTCGAGCCGCCCAAGGCCTTTGGTCCAACTAAGGATTTTGCGCTAGCTCAAGTCATTCGAGCCACCTCAATGACATTGGGACACCTTATTTAGATTATGAAGTGCAGAAGCAACCATATATACCGAAAGGATCTAGCTTCATATGAGGACTCAAAGCTGGCGGTTTCACCAGAAAAAATCAATCCTAACATGGAATAATGAGAGGGTACGAATATTTTCATCGACAATAGGCTTGTGCACCTCTACACATGTATTTATAACGGAACATGAAATGTGAATGTGAATAGCTAACTTCACGATCAAGACAACGGGGAGGGGCATTTGCATGTAGTCATGTCTGGGATGAATTATTCTAAGACCTTACAATCATGTAATCCACCAAGCATATGATCATATTAATGGTTCTCCATAAAACCTTGAAATGAAGATTATCAATAATAAATAAAAAAACCCCTTCAGGCCATTCAAGAACATTAATGATATTTTATAAAAAATAATATTTTATTAAATTATATAAAATTACTAAAAATCCTATATTCAAACAATTTTTTTGGATATGGTTAGTAATGTTACAAATGATCCATATATGGAAATTTTTTCTATTTATAGTGACTCTCTTGATTGATAATCAGCGAAAACCTTGTTGTTATGGTAAGTGACAAAAATGTTAACTCGGGGTTAAAACCAAAGGATGACTATATAAAACTGGCCAAAATATTTCCAAAAAATATTGGATGAGGGAATTTAAACTTATATAAATATATTATTCAAATATTATTCATTTTAATCCATTTTGGCATCAAAATTTATTTATATTAAATTAATATTTTAATAAATATAATGAGTGTCCCACCCTTTCTTATTATAGGGAATCTATTATTCTCATTACTTTACACTTAATAAATATTTTTTTGGAAAAATATCATAGAAAGTACCCTTTAAAAATCCTTACCAAAATTATATTTTACTTATTTATGGAATAATACCAACCACAGTGTTATTGTACTTTTAAGCAAATGAGATTGTTTGAAGATGCGATATCGTTCATAAGAATTTTTTTCTACATATTTATTTTTTTAAACCTTAAAATTTCCCTTAACAATGATTATATAAAAAATATTTATTTTTTACATAAATATATCTTATTCAATTAATGTAATAACCTATTTTCATCCCCAAACACCCTCAAATATGAAAGGAATTAATTTTTTATATGTACGTTGGAATGCCGCCTCATAGAATTATATAATTTTTTTCCTTCACATTATCTATTGGTTGGTTATAATAATGGAATTATTTTTTATACATGATATAAATGAAATATTTATCTTCATGAAATATAATACATCATTTAATTTCTTACCTCTCCATTCACATAAAAAATTAACATATCACTTATGAAATATGGGAACTACCATTTCAACAAAACATTGTGATTCGTTTTTCATAACCACATAAAATGGATGATATATGTAGGTATATTTAATGAAGTAATATTATATTAATGGTATAATTTACATTATTCAATGATAAAATGATACTTATCTTCTTTCCGTAATGATTTTTGAAAAATGGAAAATTACTCATCCGTATATACGACCTACTGTCTAAATGAATGTAACATAGTTTATTTTTCATAACCACAATTTATGGTTGGTTTTAAAAGAATAAATTATGAATAATAATTAAAATTATTTTATGATAATTATTTGGTATATTATTAAATAATGACCAATTTGACCATAGTCAAACTACAGAAGTCATTTTGAACTTATGAACTGAACATCGTCAAAACACATGACGTGTACTTAACCGATTATGTAATATTATATTTCATTATGATAAATGAAATATATTTTTTTAGAATTTTTTTAACCCATAAAATGTTATTTTGGAATTAAATTATCAATATGAGTTTATTATATTTGGGTTAAAATAGATACACAGAAATTATGGACTCGAGGTATGGGATTTGTCCCAATTTTCCTTCAACAAGGAATATTTTATTATTATGAAGCTAACTTATTTTATATTATTTATATAATTCCTTTTATTCATGATATATCATGAAACCTTAATACCTCATTGTATATTAATTTTAAATTTATATTACTTCATTCAAGGAGATCAGAATTAAATTTTACAATGTGTTAAAAGGTTTTTAACTCAATTTCCTTTCATCGGGTTATAACTCTTATTAATTGAATTTGTTATGCCCTTATTATGTGTAAATATACATAGAAATTATTTATTTATTTATTTACAATTTTATGGTGTGTTTTTATTTTTTTACTCGTAATATTTTCTTAGATTAATTTTCAATTAAATGATAATATTTTAGTATGTGTTATTCGACTCAGATTCACATTCATAGAGATATATCCATATTAAATGAACCAATATTATTTTATTAGTATTATATAATACCCATTTTACATATCATATCATGAATACCCATTTTTTATGATAGTTAAATTTTAATTTCATATTATTATTTCTTGGGGAATATTATTTAATTGTTGCCAAAGTGGAAAAGGCTTTACGTTATAATCTATTTTCCTTTCAGGATTGTTTATGTTCAAGTTTACGTGGGGATAAATCTTATGATATTAATTTATTGAACAATATTTTGTTCATTATACTCTATTTATGAATTTGATTTAAATTCATAATTTCCATTTCCTCACATATTAATTATAGAAACATTAAGAATTTTATTTTTAGGTTATAACAATCATGTATATTTCTTTAGATTGGGATTTAATATCTTCCATATCAATGATTTTTAAATTTTTTAAATTATATTCCTTTATAAAAATAAATGATTCCTAAAATCTATATAACATGATCTTTGAAATCATGTTAATAGGTTTTCAAAAGTAAATTTCTTAATTTTGCCAAATGGGCCACTTTTGATTTCTATTTTCAAAATTTGTGAAAAGAATGATTATTTTAACATTAAAAAAATAGATATTACCACCAACCTGAACATTATATTTATTAATACTACATTTATTTTTTCTAGGATTATTTTAAAATAAAATATTTTTTACAATATTTTACAATATTTTATATGTATGAAGTTATTTTTAAGATAAAAATGATATTTTCTCCAAAATTTTTTAATTATATTTTAGTGATGTTTAAATTCAAAAAAGACAAGAATAATTCATGGCACATGTTATCAATATAGTATATATTGTAATTAAAACATACAGATTATTTATATCCATGGATTATGATTTTATCAAATATAATGTCACTGAAATAATTTCTTTACACAGGTTAATCCTGTTATGAAAGGAATAATAAATGTTTTTCAGATTTTTTTTTGATGAAAATAATGATATATAATATTTATTTTTGTTATGATTATTGGAAATTATTTATGATGAAAGGTGGTTAAATTATAATCAAAGGGAAGGTGATCTTCATATTTCTCTCTAATGCATTGTGTAAAGGGACATAATTAATCGATTTGGTTTCTACTAAGATATTGTGGAAATATATTATGATAATTATTTTATTTTTAACCATGATGGTATTTTAATATGTATGTTTTAAGATTATTCTTAGTGAAATCACAATGTTTATACTATTTATATGTTTCACTTAAAAATTATTCCTCATGTTTTCTAAATAATTTATCTATGCATTCTATTGTTTTGTCTGAAAATATTATGACTGAAAAAAATTTAATCCATGAGATTATTTTGGAAGAAAAATATATCATACTAGATAAAATCTATGGGTTTTAATTATTTCTTTTAAAAATATTGATATAAAATATCTCATGATCACTGATTCTTATGAATTTTGTCTTATGGTGTAACATTATTCAATGTCCTATTAATGATGATCTAGGTATTTATTAGAATGAATTATCTTATATTATGTTCACAAATTTTTATTTGTATATCTTACCATTATTCACATATTAATCACACTAGTGGAATTCCATTATAAATTATTATGTTTACCCTTACTGTGAATTTTATCTCACCCTTCAATTTTTTTCTTTTTCATGGGTTATATAGAATGATAAAAATTGACTTGGGTCTAGAATGGCTTCATATGTGGAAAATTTTTCTGAAGTTATTGAAGACTTAATTTGGAATATAATAATATAGGTATAGAGGGAGAAATACTATCTTGAATTCATTGGTTTTTTATGTCAGACTTTATACTAATTCTATAAAATTTTAAATCTAAAAGGTCCTTGGATATTTATGTTATATAATATTTAATTTTTATGTTCTATGTTATGGATGTAAATAATATGGTCAAATTTATCGATTACAAATTAAAATTTTTCTGTTTTATGTTTTTACCACTAGATCTGAGAGTTCAGATTCATGGATACTTAAAAATGTCTAGAAGTGAGGTAATTTTATAAGGTAAAAATAGAGAAACATTATTTTAGATGGATGTTAGGTAATTTGTATGAATGAAATTTTCTGATAATTAGGCAATTTTGGTGACCAATGTTATTGAGACATTTATTTATGAATTTACATCCTAAAAAAGAATTATAGAAGGTAATAGTGCCCAATTGAATTAGGAAAATTAAAGGCAAATTAGAAAACCATTTTAACACTGATAAATCTTAGTTAAATATTTTTCATTTTAATTATTTTATCACTAAAAATATAAGACAACCCTTTATGTCATATTTTAGAATTATGAATTATAATTCCGAATCCATTCAATCTAAATATAATTTTAAATTTTTTGAGAATTTTCTTTTAATTATAAACATACAGTGTGCTCAGAAACTATTTTTGTAGAGAAATTTAATTTTAATCATTAAATGTTCTTTATTTTTTAATCTAAAATTAAAAAATAAATATTTTTTTATATGTGTTAAAAAATCATGCTAGTGAGTTAATTTAAAAAAGTTCCATTTAATTTTAAAAATAAATAATATTTATTAAAGTACCATTCATTGAGAAATAAATTTTTTCCAGCCATAACTAATATTTACCTTAGAAGCTTATTTTAATGCCTAAAAATTATAATTTACATATTAAAAAATTTGAAATTTTTGATATAAAACAATAAAATAATTTTATTAAATAAAATTTCTATTGTTTAAAAAATTAATAATAATATTAGCGCATATAATGCATAAAAATAGTTATTTTATAAAACGTGTGTTTTTAAGTTTTTTTAGTATAAATTTATTAATGTTCTTGAATTTCATTATATAAATGTGTTTATTATAAAACATAAATTAGTTATTTTGATTCAAAATAAAGATAAAATTAAATATTATCATTAAAATGATTAATTAATAGAAAGTTTTGAAAATAGTTTTGAAAATAGAAAAAAATATTACTCATCTTCTGAAATAGTAAACATAGGATTTTTAATTTCAAAATGATATTTTAGAATTTATAGTTTCACTGTATAAATAAATAATTAATCTATTGAAAGGATCTATAAAAATATAAGTCTTATTATATATTGATAAATTATTAAAAATTATATTTTTAGTAAAAAATTGTACTTTTCATTATTCATATAAAAATAAATTACTTTGGAAAAATCCCAAAAAAAAATCAAATTTGGACAATATTGATATTCTGAAATAAAAAATAAAGTAAATTTTATAAAATTCAAATTATAATTTTGATAAATTAGGCTACTATTGGAAATACAATAAATAAAAACTAAATTAATTGAATAATTATTTTTTAGAACATTAAGTATTTTAAATCATATTTTGTCTGAATATCAAATTAATTACAATCATTTTATTTAGTAGTGATTTGTTTCTCTAAAATTTTATTATTAATATTAATCTAATTTGTTTTAGATTATTTTTGTTCATTTTTAATATGAATTAAGATATCAAACACAATATTTATTTAAAGAAACACATACTAAATTCTTGGGTCATTACACCCCCCTCATTAAATAAATAGAATCATGAAAATTATAATAATTCTTAACTAATGGAATAGTTAGTGTTGTTCATAATAAATACATAAATCCAAATTTAAAATATTAATTATGTTTCATCCCCAATATCCATCATTTGACTAAGAAAATCATATTTTCCATCATAATAGGAATATGAATCGTGATGGGTTTCTCTCTAACCTTTTTTTAAAATACCCCGATATAATGAGGGTACTTTTTCTTTGGGATATTATAGTAATAATTGTATTTATATGTGATCATATGTTTATTTTTATATGTGATTTTACTATCATAGAGATTATCATTTTTAATAGAGACCATATATGCTTAATATCACCTCAAATTTTACTAAAAGAATAATAATAGGATTTTTAAAGAGCACATTATTAGAAACATATATTTTAGGGGAGTTATATAATTGGGGTAAAATAATCACACAAAATCGATGTTTTTATTGATAAGTCACCATAAACTCATCAGATTAGACATTTTTATGTTATTTTGAAACATTATAGGTATTATTTATTGGGATAAACAAGAATCATTTACAACACTCAATGTTCCTATGTGGATGACTAGTGTTCTTTAATCTATATCATTTCTGAAAAAAAAAACATTTGTAGTTTTGGTTTTCTAGGATTTCACTTTTTTTTTTGGTATTGAAAATTTATAATGCAAATCATCTCCATTATCTCTTAGATTAGGGAAATAATTTTGGTAGTTCCCATGTTTATCACATTTATAACATTAAAATATTACAGGTACCTATAGAAGAAATCTACATCCTTTCATAATGTCTACTAGGCTCTTAAATTTTCCTTGATAATTATCCCTTCTATTTCCATAATTTGCATACATATAATATCTCGTAGTTCATTTAATACATTCCCCTTAGAAATTCATACCAAATTTTTGAAATGAAGGAAATTGAAATTTTTTCCGTTATAATCTTCATCTATAGAACCACCATGATACTTGACCCTTATATTCTTTAGTGTGCATTGAAACAAAACAATGTCCTTGTTTTTAATCAAGATTATTGATATCTTGTTTGCAATAATCACCTTGTATTTCACTATATCTCTTACCATGTTAGGTTTATCATTAGGACTATATTTTACTTATAAATTAAATCTATTGTTAACATGATTCATTCAAAATTCATCAATTTTTAAAACAAAAAAGAGTTAAAATGAGTTCTGAACACTATAAGAGAATTATTATAGATAATAACATGAAAAATTCAACCTCAAAATGACTTACACGTCAAAATTATTACACTAGCATTCAAATCAACATAAATCATTAGTTGTTCAATACATTCTTCTTTATTATATATTCCATCATATTACTCAGTCAAATTAATTATCAAAATTAATCATTCGTAATGTATTATAATGATAATGTGTTAAACTCAAGCATAACCCCTAGAAGTTTCTATCTAGGTTTGAAGTCTTATACCCACTCATCATGCACCCGATTGATGAATGAGTTAATTCATATAAGATTATTATTTTTTATTTCACCTAGGAACTTCTATACCGCAACCGCATCCATATTCCAATATCCATTCGAGGATGTAATTTCTAGCGGAACCACATAAACATTGTTTTACCAAATATTTGGGAAATTATGATATAATTAGACATATAACACATATCCCCAAGGGTTTAAATTATATTATCTTGAGTTTTCTATAAAATAACTAAAATAATACTCCATAAATCTAAACAAAACTTTGATAAATACTAAAAAGACAAATGATAAATAAGAAAAATTATTAAATTATTTTACAAGAAATTCCATGTCAAAAATTTTAATATGAATTGGATAACCATAGTTTTAGTGTATATAAGGAATATATATAAAAGAAACATATTTTATAATACATGGGAAATTAAATCTATAATTGGGATAAAATAAAATTGTTCTATATTTCATATAATTTATAATAATATGCATAAAATGAGAAAATGGAAAAATAAGAATGGGGTGAACTTTGATGCATAATGAGGGTAGACGTTAGTGATAAAAATAAAATATCATAACTGAGCATAATATGATTAGATGAGTATAATAAAGATAAATAAAATATTTATACCCAATAATTAATATATCATAATCATGGAATAAGGATCCTAATATCATAATACATGAATTAAAAGTGTATAGAAACAAGATTTAATAAATATTATCAATGAGAGAATAACTTATTCTTGAGTATAATAATAAAAATGTGAAATCATTCAAATATGGGAATGTATTAGTATATGAAAGGATTAATTTCATGAGTCCCACACTTGAGCCCATTCTTGTGAGACAAACAAGTTTTAACCACTCATACATCATCTTCATGGGCCACCAACATGAACTAATAATTTAAAATAACTAAATTGTGTTCACTGATACATATCTCACGATATTTAAACATTTAACTAATGAATTGGATGGTGGTAAAGGACCCACATGTCGTTATCCATTCTTATGAGTGCCGATTGAAAATATTTAACATATTTTTTCACATACAAAACCCATAAACAAAAATTATTTTCATTTCCCATTCTAATATAATCATATAGATAAACCATCCAATTTTATAACATGGTAATCCAATGGAAAAATGTTTATCCAATGATATTTAGTAAATTTATTAGAAAATAATATTAGTTTAATATAATAATTTATAGGTTATTTATACCATATAAATAAATAGCATATAGTTATGTCAATAAAATTCTCAATCAATTGATGTATGAAATCTCAGAAAACACTATTAAAATATTGGATGAAAAAGTATAGTGTTCCTAGAGGAAAATAATTTTAGGTTATCTCACATAAATAAATTCCCTCGAAAATTAATTTAGGTATTATAGGAGAACACCCTTCAATCAATGAAATGGAAATCAAGGTATCCATAATGAAACAGTATTCGAAAAAAAGATATGTATATTCATAAAATATGGTTAACAGAGAAAAGGAAGTGATGGGCCATATCATTGATATAAAATTACATTAAATAAACCATTTAGAGAGAGAAAGTGTAATGTATAATTTGAAAAATATTATTGATTATGTATAATATTTTTTAAGGTAAAATGAATTAGTTGAAACATACTTTTTAGGGTTTTTAGAAAAATAACTTTGTAAATAAGAAATATTATTGGTTTTTTGAAATAATTTTAGATGAAATATTTTTATAAACCAAAGAGAAAATTTATTTACATCATAAAAAATGATTTTTTAGAAAAAAGTTAATATAAAAAAATAATTGTAGTATATCAATTTTTTCACATTGAAAATAATTAAAATATATTATAGAATAGATTTGTAAAAATGATAATTATATACATAATTTTCAAAAGTTATTTTATATTTTTTGAAGTGAAAACATTTAAAAAATTCCTTTCAAATTATTGGTAATATGTCCTTGTAAATATGTAAGGTTTATGACAAGTAATTGGGGTGGGGGAGAGAGAGACAAAATTTTATTTTAAATAATGGAAAACCTTTTTACTATTTTATAATATCTTTATTGAAAACCCATATATATAAATGTTTAAAAAATATCCTTTTAAAATGAGAATAGGGAAAATATAGAGTTAATAAGAGATAACAAATAATTAAGCTCCAAATTATAAAGATAACACTGGTGAGAATATAAATTATGGATAATGAGGAGAACCATTCACTAATGTTAATGAGAATTATTCTCTACAATGATATAATTTTGATAATGGTATTCTATCATTGTAAAATATTTCAAGTAAATGTTTATTTCCCACAAAATTTGAAGATAAATTACCATTAAATAAAATAATATAGAAAAAGAAACCAAAATTAGAATAAATAAATTAATGAAGAAAAATTATTACTCAATAATGTGAGTTAAATTAACAAAAACCCATATATTATGGGTAATATATGAAAGAAAATATCATGATAGAGAGTAACCAGTAAATAGAAATTAAAATATAGTGATAGGGAAAATATTTATTATTTTTTAAGGAAATGGTTCAATAAAAACACCAACAAAATAAATTATTGTGTTCAATAATAAAATTGTTTTATTATATTTAAATTTGTGATAAATAACCCCTTAAAACTTTAGAAAACATTTAGTCGAATACCCTTTAACGATATGAACCAAAATGAAAAAATTAAATAAAATTAATATTGATAGGATCATGATAAAAAAATTTAATGAGGCCATATATACACCATTTAAAATAAAAAACATTGTATCTTAATAACTATTTCTCTAGGGTTGAAAATATGAAAAACAAACCTTTAAATTGGTTCCTACATAGTTTAATGCACTCTGTGATCATGTAAAAAAACACAAATATCTTAATATCCTATCTCAGAATATTATTGATGCCTATAACCTTGAATATAATTCATTTTTAATTAGTTTATATTGGTATTTAGTTTCTTATTATATTTTTTCAATATTAGGTTTGAGTAATCATGATCATTTTAAACTAGTTCTATAATTAATGAGTTGTTTTTAATTATTCTTCCAGTTTTTACTATTTAAATATCATAAAATGTATTTGAATTTATTATTTATAATTACTTATAATCTTATAATTTCAAATCATAATTATTTTAGTTATTATTCATAATTATGAAGTCGGTAACGATCTTATATCAATAATTTATAACGATCATTTGTTTAATTTTCATATTAACATTATCGAAAAAATCACTTTTTAATAATTAATATCAAATATTATGTTTTAAAATGAATCATTGAAATAAACATATAGTATTGTTCAAGTGAGGGGTGAAATTTATCCAAAAAGAACATTCTGATATCTATGTTTGAATATATTTATAAAAGAAATTATTTTGTTATAATTAAATTATCAAGAAAATATAATGAAATTAATTATATTATACTACTGTGATGAATTATAATCATGAATATTTATAAAATTAAGGTAAATGAAAAATAATTTTTCACATATAAGTATATAATTTTTCTTATTTGTATGTTATATAGAATCGGTTAGTTTTACAATGATTGCTTGTTGATAATATTACATATTGAATAACTAATTTATATATATATATAATATAAATCATGATATAAATAACATATATATATTATCCTAACCCATTTCAAAAATGACCATAAAAATGAGATGATGAAAAATGAAATGAGTCACTCATTGAGGCGTTAGTTCATACACACGCATGAGAAAAGTTTTCCTTTTTTCAATATAATTAGAGGGGAATGGAAAATGGTTACTTGATAAATATAATAACATTTCATAAAATTTTTTATACTCGTTTCATTATATATAAAACTTTGGAATGGGTTTGGAGGAGGGTGGAAAAATAATTAAAGTTAAATAGTAAGTTATAATTAAGTTTAGAATTTGGATCTTGACTTGATGTATCCATTTGAAATGAAGGACTTGAGGAACATTTTTTAGGATATATTTTCCAATAATCCATAGGTGATCTATAAGAACTAAACTTGGTAGTGTTTAATGGGAATTTTTAATAAGTAATGTGTTTCGAAAAGGGTAGAAGTGATCTCCGTTTATTGATGAAAAAATAACAAATCTTATGAATAATATTTTTTAGTAAGGGTTAAGGATATAATTTTATGAGATATAAGTTAGTATGGTAGATAAATTTAGGTTATACATGTATATATTAATTTTAAACCTAAATATTTTATTCTAGGAGGTATAATTATTAAATTTATTTCGTAAAATTTTAGTCCCATTAGATTACCCATTTAAACAGTAATTAATTTTGACTAAATATCAATCATGGTAATTTTTTTCTCACTAAAAATAATAGAATATCCATAATACTAAATTTTTATAAGATTAATCTAAATTTGGAATCCATTAAATCAAAATATATTTCTAAATATATAAAAATAACTATAAAATTAAAAAATATAATTTGATGAAAATCCATTTTGTATGAAATAATTATTTCAATTAATTAATGGTCTTAATATTATTTAAAATGTATTTGAAATTAATTTTTTATTAATTTATTTTTATCTCTGATTAAAAATCATATATGAGTATTAATTAAAAATACATCCATTGAATTTAAAAAATAAAAATTATTTACAAAATTATCATTCTTTAAAAATAACTATTTTATCACAAAGTCATATATTTTTTTATTATAAAAATAAAAGTTACAGAGTACAAATGAGTGAATACAATATAAAAAATGATATTAAGGAGCTATAAAATATATCAATATAATGTAGGATTTCTGAATAAGTTACACATATTTGAGGGGAAGAATTCCTATGAAAGAGAAAATGATATGGGGTTCATCTTAGGTACATTATGAGAATAAACAATCCACAACTCCATTTCCATCATACCATGTATGAAGATGGTCCCCACCATTTTCCAAGAGACTTATACATCTCTGAAAGTGATAATCAATAGACTAGGTAATATGTACTTTATCTTGTAAACAATTTTGAACAATAATAGATATAGTTTCAATGACAAAGACCGGTAGATTGTGTGCAATGTGTATTTCCATCCCATTTAGGAGAGCACTTTCCTCCACCATAACCGAGCTCCCTGGATGATAGGAGCTCATGTATGTAATGATAACAGAACTGTATATATTCTCAATCACACTACTTCCACACATAAAACCATGATTACATGACCCATCCACACTAATATTTAGGCCATTGTGAGGGGGCTTCCAACAAATCCATCCCCCCAATATTTTAATCTCCTATGCTGCCTGACATTATAGTGAATTACCCATGCCCTATATGAGTAAATTTAGATTTTTTTTTCAGTCTCACTTCTTGAACAAGTGACCTAACATTACCTCCATTCACATAGCACAAATTCAGATAGATAAAGCAGAGCCTTGAACTCTTTATATGTGTGTTATGTTCCTCTCATTCTAGATGGAACCACATCCCACAACCATGTTAAATTCCCTCACATTTTTTACATAATCATTACCACTATCAACTTGCATTCTATTTAGATGCAATCCTTCCCCATAAATAAGATGCATTTTTAAGCTAACAATATTATCAAGATAACTCCACGCAGTCGTGGCCCAATCACTCTCAAAGAAAAGGTACTCCACCTTTTCCATATTTCTATTCTGAGAGCAGTAGAACCATGTGACTAGACTAATTGCTTTATTATAGATCACATCATCTAGAGGTATGAATGAACTGAAAATAAGATGAATCAGGAAGTTAAATTTAACTAGAATGTATTTACACCAGAATAAACCATTGTCAGCATTATTACCTGACTCGATCTCAATGGAATGCCCATAACCCTTAGATGAGAAAACCTCGTTGCTGCATTAATGAAGATTAGTCAAACCCTTTCATACTTTAACTCAATACAGTAAAATATATATTATTGTTATTGATTAAGAATTTTATTGATTAAATAAGGTAATTGGATTTCCATTGAAAAAGATATGTTGGGTGTTGGACAAACTCAGATTTATAGAGGAGTTCCTACCTTGTTTTTGAACCATAAGTTTATGTTTCCGCACTCCACTATCGACTGAGAATGATTTTGAAGAATGAAAAGGAGTATATTTTTGGACTAATTTCTACAAAACATTACCCCATGGAGCCTCAATCATCAACCTCAACTTACCCGTAATAAACATTCTCTAAAGGGATTTTCCCTCCATAACCACCGAAACCAATTTTGATTATAAACACTCCATTGATACCTCGACACTAACAAGATTAATTCCCTAGCATGAATATGTTTGGACACCCTCTTACCCAATGTCTAGTGGTACCTACCCTCCCTAGGAGATTCCCATATAAAATATTTTACGTTCTTTTCAATATTTCTCATCACACATTTCAGAACATTTAAGATAAATAACACATGCATCAGGATAGAAGTAAGAACATAGTTCACAAGAGTAATTCTACCCATGAAGGAGAGGGAAGAGTTTTTCAACTTATTGATCCTAATAATGTTTTTATTAACCACCCTTTCACAATAACTAATGTGAAATATTAAAGGAGTAATCTAATCCCCTAAATACTCCAAGGGAAACTGTCTTCAAGAAAATATTATGACTTATTCCATTTTTTAATAAAAACATCCAAGAAAGCCCATTTCACATAGATTCCACTTTTCTAACAATTTATTTTCTCACCACTCCACTTAGAATATTCATCCAGACCTGTTTTAATGCCACTAATACATATTCTTGTAATGTTGTTGAAGAGTATCATATCATTTGTCTAAATGAGGTGGGATACTCCTTGAAAGTGATTTTTATATTTTATGGATTTAATAACTCCACTATTCAGGTTATTCTCATGAAAATGGATGATTGATGACAAATATTTACGTTGGAAATTTAATTTTATGCATAAAAAATAATTTTATCTTATTACATAATATGACCATATTGATCTGATGTACCTTTGTGAAAAATTGTTTTAATGAATTTTTTGTATTTGTTAACAAGTATTAATTTTTTAAATAATTTTTTCATTATTCAAGAAGAATGAAAGTTATGTTAGGAAGAAAAAAGATTCTTTTTATAGAATTTCTTTGTTGAAGAAGTTATTTTGTTACTGAAGAGGTTTGTTGAAGAAAATCATGTCAGTAGTTAGAATGTTTTAATTATTTATAAATGAAATAAATTGATGCTTTGATGATCAATATGTTCACACAAATCCTAAAAAAAATTACTGATAAAATATTTAAATAAATGTTTAAGAGGTTTGAAAAAAATCAGAATTTCTAAAAAGATTTGAAAAATATGATCTAGAATTAAGGTTCTAAAAATCAGATCCAATATCATTAGAATATCAGATCTAGCTTGTTGTTCTAAAAATTGGATCCAATATCTTTTGAAAATTAGATCCCGCTTACTGTTCTGAAAATCAGATCCAATATCGTCATAAAATAGTATCCAATATTATTTTTATGAAAATTGGATCCAATATATTTAGAAAATTATATCCAGTATATTATTCTAAAAATATGATCTAACATATTTAGAAAATCGGCACCAACTTATTGTTCTAAAAATCAGATCCCACAGCTTTATAAAATCTGATCCATTATTATTGTTATGAAAATTAGATACAATATCTTCAAAAAATCAGACACAAAATCTTTGTAAAATCATACCCTACACATATAGACATCATATTCACTCAAGAAAAATTCCATAAGTTGAGGATATCAAATAGGAAATTAAATTTTTATATAAATCTTTGAGAAATATTAAGAGGTTTTATGAATTCAAAGTTGAGGTTTTATATGTGCGATATTTGCTGAGTTTTGAGATATTAGAAAGTGGGAATGAATTATTATTTCTTTTCCTTGGTTTTCATGTTAAATATAAATAATTTCTCAAATCATTTTTTCATTTGAAACATTCATCAAATGTGGGAATGGCGACGCACTAGAGATATAAAAGTGAATGTTCCTATTTAATTGAAGAGGAAAAATATTTATCATTCTATCAGAGTTAATGTTTGGCATATAGTTCTATGAAAAATAATCCAACATATTCAAAAAACCATAACCAAGATTCTGAGTAAATTAGAACACATATTATGAGAAAATCCGAAACAGGTTTCTCAAAATATTAGAACCAATATTCTCAGAAAACCAAAACTAGTATTCAGAGAAAATCAGAACCAATAATTTAAAAAAAATCAGAACCAGGATTCTAAGAAAATCATAACCGGATTCTGATAAAATCAGAACCATGTTTTTGAGAAAAGAAAAACCACTATTTTTAGAAAATATGAATCATTGTTCTGAGAAAATCAGAACCAATTTTCTGAGAAAATCGGATCCATCATTCTGCAAAAATCAGATCTTTCTCTTTGAGTGTGAAGAAATTAAACAGAGTATTTCTTCTTTTATTTATCTCAATTGATTTATAATAAAACATCATAAAATTAAAGTAGTTAAAAAAATATTTTATATCAGGAGATAGAAGGTTTCTAATGGGATTTGGCACAATTTGTATTACTTTATTCATAATAGTGTATTTCTATAGGCTAAGGGGAGTGGATATAGAAAGTATGCAGGGTCTCACACCAGGGTTGAACCATGTAAATATTGTGTTTTTTATTCATTTACTACCTTTATAGGAATGAGTATTTACTAAATGTTTATAAGGATATAAAATTTAACATGTTACAAGGGTTAAGATTCTAAAAGTTTTGAAAATTATAAAAATTTAATAACTGATTAGACCCCCCATCTCAGCTGTTATTCGTTCCTTGTAAATTCAATTCGTATTAGTGTGGTTCTGGTTCCCCTGGTGAATCTTTATCATTGATAATATAACTTCTTTAAAAAGTATAGGGATTCCAATATTTGATGGAAAAATTATTATGGATAGAAAAATAATATGATTCTCTTTCTCCAATCTCTTTTCCAGGAAGTTTTTGATACCGCTACTTTTAGTTTTCCACCTACTGAAAAAAATTATCCTATAACGTTTTCTTATAAGAGAAATATATATGTTTAAATAAATTCTAGAAATTATATTCTCATGACCTTATCAGAAAATGTTTATTAGAAGGCTATGGATCTCAAAACATCAAAAAATACGTGGGACAAGATGGAATACATTTTCAAAGGAAATAAAATATTTAAGGAAGAAAATATAAAAATTTGGCCTAGTAAGTATAAAGAAATCAGAATGATAGATAAAGAAAAAATTGATGAATACTTCACCAGAGTAAATGAAACTTTTTAAAACATCAGAGTATTCATAGATGTTTTGGAAGAGTCATTAATTGTGAATAAACTTATAAGAAACATTCCTACAAGGTTTGATTCTAAAATTTATTATATAGAAGATAAGTATGATTTATCTCTTGATGAATTTCATAACTTTCTTATATCTTATTAAATGAGGAAATAACCACTGTTTAAAAAGAAAATGAATGATGAAATGACATTTAAATCTATGCAATATATAAAAATACAAGATGTTGAAGAAGCATATCCTTGTGAGTTTGATGACATATAGGATGATTAGATGTATGAAAAAATCATGTCTCTTATATCCAAGAAATATGGGAGCAGAAAAGTAAAACATGGAGCTAAAATTCCTCTCAAATGTTAAGTGTGGTGTAATCAAATACTTTTCTATAAATTTGACTAATAAGATAGTTGGGGAATATCAAGATTATTTTGTTCAAAAACACTGATGGAAGAAGTAGAAAAAAAATTAGAAAGAAGAAAATTCTTCTAATAGATACTAGTAGAGTTTTACAGGGTAAAAAGAATTATGTTTAGTTTTAAAGTTAAACTAGATTCAACTAACAACAATTCATCTGATGATAATGGTTCATAAAAATTCAGAACCTTAATTGAAAATGTGGATAAAACAATGGATTCTACAGCTAGTGAAGAAGGCAGTGAAGAATCTTATAGAGTGTTTTATCTCAGAACCAAAAATGTTGCATGTCTTGAGAAAAAAACTATCATGAAAGAAATTAGAGTGATGAAAAATGATCGTGAAGAAGTTTCTGATGGAAGAAAACATGTCATCAAGCAGGAGGGTAAATACATTACAGATATTTTAAGTTACAATCATAGAATTACTGAACTGGGAAAGCTTATTGAAGATCTTATCAAGAAGTTAGAAACTAAGGAAGAAGATGTTAAAATGTTGTAATAAAAAATTCTCGAGTCCAAATGTAACCTTAGGAAGATGAATAAAAACTTAAACAATTCATTTGAAGTAAAATTTAAGACTTCTAGAGTTACTGAGAAGGATTAATATAAGAATCATGTGAAATATTCTCTTACCATAAATAATGTTTCATCTGATTATCTTAACATTTTAGGTTTGAAATAATTGTTGGGAATTCTTGTGTGGATAAAGGAACTAAGAAACCTATCAATTTTAAAAAACTATAAAACACTCTAAAAAATAATAATATCCACTTTATAAGCCTTTTAGATCTGAAAGAAGTTACTATCTTTAACAATGTTTCTATAGAGAATATCTTTATTGAATTGAAAATATAGATTTAATAGATATTTCTTGTATTGTGGAACTTATAGGCATAGAGCTTATAATTTTTGGCACAACTTATCTTTACTCAAAAGAATGTTTGAGAAAAATGTAAGAATCATTGAAAAAATAATGAGTAAATTTCTTAACTTATAGGAAGTTGAAAAATAGAATTATCAATATGTTACAAACATTCCAAAAAAATCTATTGGAATGTCTTGAAGAAGTTTCCCAAAGATGTGATTAGTCTAGTAATCATAATGAAAGATGTAAGACCCTCTTTCTATAACTAGATTCTTACAATTGAATAGAAGTGAAATATAAAAAGAAAAAGGTTTAGGAAAGATCTTTTGTTGTTGAGACAACCCTAAAATCATTAAATAGGAACAAACCATGCATACTTGATAGTGGTTTCTCTACAAATATGATATGTGATATTAAAATATCGAAACATGTTGAATTTATTTAAGATAGATAAGTTACTTTTGTAAATGACATTTCCATAAAAATTGGAGGATTCAGAATGGTAGAGATTGAAGTAGAGAAATTGAAAACTAAGGAAATATTAATTGGTGGTGGGATAAAACATAACTTACATAGTGTCAGTCAACAATATGATGACGGGAAAGAAGTAATCTTATGAAAGGATTAATTTATCGTTAAATGTGTGAAATATGGGAAAGTCATTACAAAAGGAGAAAGAAATAACATCAATAATTTTTAAATATAAGAATTTTGTAACCCATATTAGTTGAGTGATGAAGATGAAAAAGAATTATTACACCGAATATTTGGGCTCCTTGTGTAGAAAAACATGAATAAACCTTCTAAAATTGATGTTGTATATAATTTTACATACTTTATAAAAAGAGATGAAGATGTTTTTATTACATTCCAGAAAGAAAATATGGATAAAAAAAAGTCATAAGAGAATTGGGATTCAATCTACCAGACCACTTGAGAATATTCATTCTAATCTATGTGGGCTGATGAGACATTAATCAACAAATGGGATTTCTACATTATCACTTTTATAAATGATTTCTCTCAGATAGAAAACACATTTTTATGAATCACAATTCACAGGCCATTCAAATTATCAACTTATTTAAAAAAGATGTTGATAACGACTTGGACGTTTCCATAAAGAATCTACTAATAGATAATGATATCAAATTTACAAAAATACCTTTTAAGCTTATCTAAGAAAATATGGTATAAAATATTAGTATAGTGCTTCCTAAAATTCACAAAAAACATATTAGTTGAAAGAAAAAATATAAGTTTGGTTTAAATGGGAATAATTATGCTACATAATACAATATTTTAAAAATAATTTTGGAGAGATGTTATTAGTACTGTGGTACATGTTGAAAATTGATTCTTATTGAGAACAAAAACCAATATGAATCCTTATAAAATATTGTATACAAAAATTCTATTAAAATACTTCAATTTTTTAGAAGACCATATTTTCTCAAAATCAAAAATCTTGATTTGGGAATGTTTTATGAGAATGCTATGGAACAAACTTTCATGGGTTATTCACCGAATAGGAGAATTTACAAACTTTGGAACAAATGTATAAAAATGTTGGTGGACTAATATGATGTGAATGTAATTAAAAATAACAGTTCCTTAAAAAAGGTTATTTAGAATGCTAAGGAGGATAAATTATAGATTCCAAAAAATAGTGAAAGTAATTAAAAACAAACTTATAATGATTCCAAATAATCTTATAATGATGAACTTTCAGATAGGGAAGAAACAATGATATTTTATACAACACAAAAATATTTTGAATCTGAAAACACTATGGGGAATCATAAGCCCCTGGTTTAGACTTGAAGGATATTGATAATTGAAATTTATACTTCACTTATCTCAAAAGTTCAACCAGAATTAGTTTCAGAGGCTATTCAACATAATTAATGGATGGATTCTATGAATAATGAGTAGGATCATATTAAAATGATTGAAACATAGGAACTGGTTCCAATTTTTGAAAATAAAAATTTTATCAAAACTTGGTGGGTTTATAAAAAAATTGAATGAGCATGGAGAATTTCTATGAAACAAAGAAAGACTTGATTTTAAAGGATATACACAGGTATAAGGTATAGATTTTGATGAAACATTTTCCCCCGTTGTAAGGATATAAACTATTCATATTTTTCTTGCAGTAGATTATTATTAGAATTAAAATGTTTATCAATGTGATGTAAAATCATATTCTTCAATGGTGAGATTGAGGAAGGAGTCTATATTGAGAAACATTTTGGGTTTAACGATTATGATGATAAAAAAAAGTTTTTAAATTGAAGAAATATTTTTATAGGCTGAAACATGCTACACATGTCTATAATTTGAAGCTGGGCGATTGTACTCAATGTTATTGATCATTGTTTCTTACTATTCCAACCACCCAGCTTGCCACTGAACTTGTATAGGATGAAACATGCTACAGATGTATAGAATTTTTATAGAATGAAACACGCTACACATGTCTAGAATAAATGAATATAATAGTCTCTAAACCATTGAAGATACTTTCTGATAATTAGAGTTTAATTGATCTTTTTAAGAATCCTATCCAATATTCAGGATCAAACCACATTGATATAAAATTTCACTACATAAAAGAGAAATTTTTTACTGTAGATTTTTTTACGAATACAATTAAATAATGTATCAAGTTTCTAATATATTTACAAGGAAACGCTAAAGAAAATGATTCTAGAATTAAGGATGAAACTTCATGTTCATCCTCAATCAATAGATTCTTAAAAATCTTAAAGAAGAACCCCCACCATTTTTTGGATTATGATGAAATAGGGGGAGAGTATGTAATAAATTTTTTACTTTGTAAGATGATTTTACAAAGATTTATTTTATGAATATAAAGCTATGGTTATCATATAATGGGGGAGAGAAAAAAATGAGAGTGGAAAAGAATATTGGGAGATAAAAAGATAGTAGTAATGTAGAGTTTATCTTTTCATGGGGACTAAATTATCATTCCACTGAAGGATGAAATTCATTAATCACATTACTTTATCAAGTAATGTAGTGTGAAAAATTTATTTTCATAAATTATTTATATTGATAAAATTAAACAACATGACTTTTAAAAAAAAATATGAGTTATGAAAAATTCGGAGAGTTGGAAAAGTTGTTAACGAGGGTTATCAACAAATACAAAGGTGGAGATTGATGTACCTTTTTGATAAATTATTTTAACAATTTTTATTTATTTTTCGAAAACTAATTTTTTTGTTAAAAAATATTTTTGTTATCCAGGATGAATTAATGATTAGTTAGTGGGAATGAATATTTTTCTAATAGACATTTTTGGTTGAATAAGTTGTTTTTTTGTTGAGGAGATTTTTTTTAAGAATGTGAAGTTAGGATTTAGAAAATTTTCATATTTTCTAAACCAAATAATATGATTCTTTTCTTATCAAGAATTTATCACACATCATGAAAACATTTATTATAAAATATTTTGAAGATATGTTGTAGAGGGTTGAAGAAATAAGAATCAATAAAAATATTCAAAAAATATGATCTTGCATTATTATTCTAAAAATTGGATCCAAAATCTTCTAAAAATAAGATGCTGCTTATTATTATGAAAATTATATCTGACATCAATAAAAATAGACTCCATCTGATTTTTATGAA
Source organism: Viscum album (assembly GCA_963277665.1). Taxonomy (NCBI): domain Eukaryota; kingdom Viridiplantae; phylum Streptophyta; class Magnoliopsida; order Santalales; family Viscaceae; genus Viscum; species Viscum album. The sequence goes on from OY728142.1 coordinate 898,512,457, forward strand.
AATAGGATCAAACATATTTAGAAAATTGGATACAACATTATTTTTATAAAAACCAGATCTAACATCTTTATATACATGGATCAAACATCTTCCATAAATTGAATGCAATATATATAGAAATTAGTTTCACTTAAATGGAATATTATAGATGATGAGGAGTTCAAACATGAAATTCAATTTTCCATAAATCATGGAGAAATATAAATAGGTTATTGAAGTAAAATTTGATATTTTAAATGTGAGAGATTTGTGGTGTTTTGAGATTTATGGAAGAAATAAAGATTTCACGTTTCATGCCTCAGATTTTTTAGTTGATTATAAATACATTCTCAGATCATTAATTCATTTGTAACATTAAAAATAAACTGGAAAGGAGTATCTCTTGGTAAATCAAAGTCAAAGTTCCCATATTATTGAAGAAGAACTATTTTGAGCATTCTATCAGAGTTTGTGTTTTATAGATAGTTATGATAAAAACATATCCAACATATTCAAAAAATATGAACAAAGACTCTGAGAATATAATAACCAAGATTCTACAAAAATTAAAACCATGAATCTATGTAAATTAGAACTAGGATTATGAGAAAATCGAAACAAGGATTGTAAAAAAATCAGAGCCTACATTTTGAGAAAATCAGAACAAGGATTATAAGATAATTGAAACCAAATATCTAGGAAAATAATAACCAATATTATGATAAAATAATAATAATTATTCTAATAAAATAAGAACAACTATTATGAGAAACTATGGGCCACTATTATTAAAATATCACAACCACTTTTCTGAGTAAATCAGTTCCATCATTTTGTAAAAATCGGATCCAAACTTTTTAGTGTGTAACAGATTCAACAAGGTTTTTATTCTTTTTTTTGGATAAGTTTTTTTAATGAAAACATTTTAAACAGACAGTAGTCAGTATATTATTTTCTCTCCAGAGATATAAGGTGTCTAATGAATTTTTATGCAATTTGTATTCACTTTATTATAATAGTTGGTTTTTTAGACCCACATTAGTGGCTATGGAAATGACGTAGTTTCTCATACTGAGGCCGTACCTTGTGTGTGTTATTTTCCATCTTTCCAACCTTTTTATGCATGCGTATTTACTAATGTTTGATAAGTATATTAATCATAACATGATTACAGGGGTTAGGCTTCTAATAGTTTTGAAACTTATAAAAAATTATCAACTGATTCAACCCCACCTTCTCAGTTGTTATTCGATCCTTTAAACTTCATGATCAAAAATATGATTTTTTAAAAAATAAAATTTCTATTTTTTAGTTATGTTAATTTTCATATTATAGAACATAAAAGATAATAATAATTTCTAGAAAAATAATGTTTTAAGAATAAATCTTTTGGGAAGTATTAATTTATAAGTATTATAGTGACATAATAAAAATATATCATCATTAAAAATTATTATCTAAATTTAAACAATAAATTTCAAACAAATCTCACAAATCCTTTCCGTATAGTTTCTTTGAGAATGAGTTACACAGACAATTTTTTAATTTTTTTTAAAGAGTTCTCTATAATAAAACTCTTCTAGACCCAATTATAGGCTTATTATAGGTTATAATTAACTTAATAACCCCATGAAAGGAAATAAAATAAGTGCTAGGTCTTTAATGGTGAGTAATGGTAATCTTATTAACATTCCATCATGGGTTAAATCATAAGAATATGAGAAAACATGAGTTGGGAGAAATTTTATATTGAAAAGGTATTGGATGAATAATAGATATCTATAGTTAATAAGGAAGGAAATGTAATATAATTTTATCGAATAAATATCCTGAAATAATAGTATAACATAATAATGTAAACATGGCATATGAGAATGAAATCAAAAGATCATGGGATCATAAATATGTGGCAACAACGTAAAGCATGATATCATTAGTTTCGGTCAAGGTTGACTATGAAGACCATCATCATGTAGTCCATAGAGTCCTAGTGTTGATTAGGATAAATACCTAATATCATAAATAAAATCTCATGAGATATTTATATTTACCCAATCTATTGGTAGGCTATATAACTATGGGCCCACACATCACATAACACAGTGTGCTTAGTACAATCTCCCATACACCACATCTAAATTATCATGATATGAAAACATAACCCAATGAATTGGATGAATATATAATTCCATATCTCCATTCAAATAATTAATACAATAATTTCTACGTAAATAATTTTTCCTATGAAAAAAAGAACAATACATAATGAATAAGAATGATAAAACCCCCAAAAACGGAGCAAGTTTCATAATATTGTCTGAAAGCATAACCAAAAGCCAAATCATAATGATTCTAAATATTGAAGGATATAAATCAATTTTGATTATTATATTTAAATAAAGAAGTATATTTTCTGAACAATTGGTACCAATATACACAAATTCATGTGAAGGATTAAGGAGATGTAAGAATAAAAATTAACTGCATAAGTGATGCTTTTTGAAATGAGCATGGGATATTTTAAAAAATAAAATGGTAAAATAATTTCTATTAAAAAAATTAAAATAAGGGGTTAGTCCATAAAATATTGATGGTTTTAGAATTTTAAAAGGGTTAATTTTTTTATTCTTAGTATTTAGCATAAAATATATAAATGATATCTCCCATAAATTAGGTTTTACATAAAAGGAAAATCATAGATGAGATCTAAACATATATTATACCAAACCAAGGAAAGTAATGAAAACTAGTTATATAAGTAAGAAAGATATATATTTGATATGGATAACATTAATAAGATTAAAGTATATATAAAGAGACAAAAAAGAGAGAATGTGTAATATAAATGTAAAAAGGATGGTTTGGATGATCAACTTTTATTTTCTAAACATTCTTTATTGAAATAAAACATCATTATAATGATAATGAATATTTTTTAAAAAAAATATTAAAAGATAAATATATTATTTTAATGGAATAAGACATAATAATTATTTTAAATTAAATTTAATTACATTTGTGAGATTGTAAATTATGGAGAAAGAGTTAAAACTACCGTTTTAGAGGATGCGAATTATTATTAACATAGTTGAATTATCAATCAGAAAGAGAAATCATAGATAAAGAACATTTGAATACAAAGTGTTCTCCCAAGATATAAATATATTATAAAATTTAAAATTAATGATGAAGAATAAGGAGAAATACTATAACTCATGAAATATATATGAGTTTTGAAAACCCATAACATTTTAAGGATGTTATCCATAAAAACACCCACTAAGGGAAAAAAATAATGGAAGTGATGTTTCAAAGATAAAAAATAACAAATGACACAATAATTAAATTAGTAATTAGTTAAACCATACAAATGAATATTGATTCATAATATCAAAACATTCCTTAATGAAGGATGATTTTAAGGGAAACCCTTTCCTTTTATCTTATTTTCCTCGAACACACTCCAACATTCTACATATAAAACATAAATATCATAAATAATTTTTTAGAACCTTATTCATAATTACTACCATTTATACCCTTTATTTATAATCATTATTCATGTGTATATTAATTAGTTATTATCTATTTTTCATATCTTGTGTGATTAATCATGATCATTTTGAAATAGATTCTTTATAAAATTTTTAGTATTAATGATTCTATAAAAGGTCAGAATTTTGAAACCATTGAAGGTAATAGAAGTTATTATTTATAATTTTTAAATATATGTTTAATTTCTGTGGAAATTTTGGTTACTATCCTTAAATATTAATTCAGCCACCAACTTGTTTTATTGTTTTTTAACAAACGAGTTGGGGTATCTAGGTGAATGAGTTTAATTTTAGTATTAAAATTAGAGAATAGAAAAATTATTATATTATTATTAATATAATATATTTTCATTTATTAATTTATCCTAGTCATCCATGATATTATTTTATAACATTTTATATCGAGGTGGTTAGACGGACCAAAATGAGATCAAAACACAATTAATGGATGAATATGATTATGTAGGTGGTTTAATGTTTTTATAAAATCACTATTACAAAATCATAGTGATGTTATTTAGATATTTTTTTTTTATTTTTTTGACCATATATTAGAAGATATTAATAAATAATAATAATAATAGAAGAGAAATAGAATATGTTACTTCATGGAGGCGATATTCCACACAACTCACGATTACCATTTTAATTTCAAAAATAATAAATGGGAAAAAAGGTGTACAACGATTGTTTTCATCATAATCAAAATTAAATTAAATATTTAATACTTATTATTCAATTTCACCTTTATAATTAGTAAAGAGTGAAAATTATATAAAATGGATATCATTAATTCATCGATAGGTTAGTTCACACAACACACGAATGACGATTTCAGTTATGTTAATAGGAAATGTGACTTGTTATCATTAATTATTATATTAACATAATAAAATTCATTATAAAAAATTATTTCATTAAATAGTAATTATAAAATTAGTATTCAAAATTATGATTTAATGGAATAAACTTTTGAAAAATTATTTAGTGTATTTTAGAACATTGAGATTTCCATAGAGGATTCAATAAAAGGGAAAAGAATAAGAAAATTACATGTGACTAGAGTCTAATTAACAAGAAATAAGATTTTTGTGTATGGTAAATGGACATGGTTTTAATAGGAAATATAAATTTTTGATTTATCAAAAGGGGTGGGGGAAGCCCCTTTTTATAAGTGGGGAGAATTTAATTTTTATAAATTTCCTTTTCTTTTCAATATTCCATTACATTATTCAGGGATAAATTCTCAATAAATTAAAATTAATTGTGTTTGTGATGCGATAAGGTTCAAAATATCTCAACTGTTCATTATCACTCATTTTTATGTACATCACTCTTAGAATTCTTAGTTTTATAATTTTTTGTTTTAACATGAGAACTAGTTCTTACCTCCATAAATCATTTGTAATAATGAATAGTAAAATTTACCTTACTATATGATTTATACATAAATATTACAAATATTAAATCCCTTTTATTATATAAAATTTATATGAGTTATAATAATAAATTTTAACCTTATCAAACACAATGCTAAATACTATTTTAAAAAAAATGATGTTTTATGTTCAATCATATGTATTGGGTAAAATTATTTATGCCGTCAATTTTCATTATATAAATTTATTTATTAAAAAAAAAATTAAATTTATGTATATTTTAAAATAATATAAAAAAATCATACCAAAATATTATTTATTTAAAATTAATTTCCAAAAAAAGATTTTGTAAGAAAATTACCTAAGTAACTAAATTGTTAATAATTTTTTTAAAAAGTAAATGTGTTATTATAAAGCGATTTTATTTTACTTATTAAACACATAATCAATCAATTAATTCTTTTTATAGTTATTGGTATTTAATATAAAATTATAAATATACAATTTGGGTTAAAAAATTTATCTAGTCAACTAAAAATCATTAATTTTAGAAAAATACCAAAAATATATCCTAAGATAGTATGGTTATGATGAATTAAAAAATATTATTAAATTTTTCAAAATTAATACCATCAAGTTTGAGTATTTGAATTTTAAATAAAAAATAAAATATAAGAAAAAACTGTTTTTATAAGAAAATATCATTTCATTATGTTATATATTCATATTCATATTTTCTATCCATTAATAATCATATTAGTGTTAATATATTATTCATATGAAAATATAAATTATCAATAATACAATTAGTTATTTAAAATAAATAACATAAAAATAATAATTTTTTATAAAATATATTTCTATTAAAATCTATGGTTTTTTTGTTATTTATCCGTAACAATATTATTAATGAAATAGTGTTAAAAATGAATATTATTTTATTTATACATCTATTTAATATTTTTTCCTTTATCTGTATATGCCAAATCAATGAATAGAATTCAGTGATTATATAATGTTTCATGGTTTGTTATGGTTTCATGTTTCATGTGAAGATGTCTAGAGGCATTTTGTTTATTTTAGGAATGTAATATAGTAAAATCACTAGAATTTAGATTATCCAGATAATAAATAAATTGAATCTTTACAAGTATAATTTTTACATAATAATGAAATTCAGTTTGGTTTTCAGAAAGATAGATAGGTTTCAATAAGATATTTCAAGTGAGGTTACATCCTTACTATATTACGTTCAACTAGTGAACTCATATTTTCCCTTATAATAAGAATATAATTAAATTTGATTTTTTCATTAAAAAATTGTGGAAAAAATAACTATAATGAGAATAATTTTTTATTTAGAGTATATAATAAAACATGTACAAATATTTGATCTTGTGTTGATTTAAGAATTTAAATTTATTTTTTATCATGATATTATCAAGGTCTCTATATAGAGAGGGAAAAAACCTACCTCATATGACATAAAATATACTAATTGAAGAATTAAATTATTATAATAGATCACATTCTTATTATATTATATTAGAGTTGATTTATATAAAATGGATGAAACATTTGGCATACTTGAATTTGTTATAAATAAAACTACATCTAGTCATAGAGGCAATTATTTAATTTCTTTAGAATAAATTACACATATAAATAATTATGTTAAAAAAATGAAAAACGTACCAAAATTCATAAATCTTGAGAAAAAAATTAGTTATCCTTACCTAGAATCATTTTTTGAACTTAATTTACAAGTTTTGGTTGCATAGGATTTCCCTTATTCCCTTGGAACAAAAATTTGTTGGTTTTGATTATCATTTTAATCCCATAAATTAGTTTACAGTTTTTCATAATTACCAAATTCTTTACATCTAAAAAATAGAATTTCTTTTTTATCATTAGGGAAAATAAATTATTTCTCCACCATGTTAACTAAAATATTCCATTTTTTTAGTAGATTATTTCTTGATTCCACCTTAACTACATATCAAACATCATCCAATTACATTTATGGATTCAATTAGTTTTCTATGAAAACGTTTTTGACAAAAAAGAGATAGACTGTTAATTTCATCATCATATTATAGGATAAAATATCCTTATTTTAATTAAGGTGTTGTGATACTGACCTATGTCTATGTTTTTAATCATAATTCCTCATAAATGATTTGGAATAATAGAATGGATTCAAACTCATGATCTTATCCCATTATGTTTATCATTACTACAACCTTTTATTTTCTCTATGGGATGTAATTTTAAAATATTCATTTGGGATTAAACTATTACTAAAACTAAAATTGTTTAATGTTAGTGATGATCAATTAACATCATAAGAGAATTTCCATTATTTATCTCATGAAATACTCAACCTCGAAATATATTTACCTTTAAAACCATAAAATTACCTCTTTCTTCATCATAAATAAATCTTAGATCAATACATATTTATTTATGATGGGATATGTTATATATTTTATCCTGATTAAAATACATAATAATTCATTTGTATAAATTGGAATTAAATCATTATTGACCAATAAATATCCCTCAAGAGTATCAAACTTAGTGTGTAGTAAGGCCTCTTTTCCATGATCCTGATGATCAATGAGTTAATATATAATAAACCCTTTCTATGTTACTACCCTAAGGTACATATATACCAAAACATGTATCCACTTATAGTATCCATGGATGGATGACATTTCTTCGAAACCACATAATCTCAGTTTTATGTAAATATTAGTATATCATCTCATATATAACCATGTCCCAAAGAATTATCCCAAGATTTCTCACTAAATATATCTAATCCTAATCCTAGAACAACTAAAATTATACTCAAAAATATGTAAACCTAAATATTATATAAAATATAGAATCCCAATATGAACATATATTTATTATATATTTATATCTCAAAAACCCCTTTAGTTTAGTTTCTTTGAGGACTAGCCTTATAAGAAACTTATTTTTAAAAAAATTGAACATTTATCCATAATAAAAAAACTCTAGAATGATCTATAAAATTATAACAAGATATAATAGTCTTCAAAACATGGGTTATGTAAGATTAATTTTTGGGTGACATCAAACTATTATTAAGGAAAAACATATCAATATTCCATTAAGGTTAAAATCATAGGCAAATGAGAAAACTTGATCTTTAATAAATTTTTTATTAAAAACAATATTGACAAATAAGATTCATCCATAAATCATTTTGTAATAAATCATAATATCCAATGAAGAAACATGTACCATGACATAATAGTGTGGCATATTCCAGGAAATATGGAATAGTAAAATTGTATCATAATATCAACGAATCACAAATATGTGGAAAAAACATAAAGCATGAAATCAGAAGCACATGTCATGTTTCACTCCCCAGAATATAAGCCCATATTGGAAAATTCCCATATTCAATTAGTTAAGTCTCTAATAACAGTAATAACATCTCATGGTATATAAATCTTTACCCAACACATTATAGACCTATATAATTCTGGGCACACCAATCACATAACATAGTGTTCTTAGGAAATCAACTCTTGTAATATACATGGTATCTATTAAGATGAGAAAATTGACCAATGAATTTTTGGGTGATATAATTTTTTTTTCCAACCCATTACTTTTTTAATATCACAATTTGTATATTCATACCTATTCCGCATAATAAACATAAATTATACATAAATCATAAGAATAAAAAATACATGGGAAATAAGTGGGTCCATAATATTGAATTAAAGAATAGACAAAGTCTATATCATTAGGATTTTTAATGGAATAAGGAATTAAATAATTTTGGATTTTTATATTTGAATAAAAACGTATTCCTTGAACAATGAGTTTTATTATAAGAAAATTCATGAGAAAGATTAAGGAAATGTGAGAAAAAAAAATATTTTTTTGGAAATTAACATTAATTTATCTTAAAGTAATGTGGTTATGTTGAAACCAAATATAATATTTTTTAAACTAAAATTATAATTTTTTTACCATTTAAATGATATCATAAAATATAATGAAAAATAGTTCTTTTAAGAAAATAAATTTTAAAAGCATTAACCATTATTATTTTTATTTTCAATTAATTATTATTGAAACTAGATTTAATATATTATTCATAAAATATATTATTCAAATAAAAAATATAATTTATCTATAATATATTTATTTTTATAAAATAATGCACATAAAAACTAATTTTGGAATAAAATATTTTTCTAGCGTAAGATAATCATATAATATATTTTTCCACACAAATTTTATCAAAGAATTATTAATAAAAATGACTACTTATTTCTATATGTATTTCATAATTTTTTAACCTATATTTTTAGTCAATAATTTAATATCTGCATTTCAAAAGTTATATAATGTTTCATAGTTTGTTTTGGTTTGGTGTTGCATGTGAATAAATATACCAAAATTGTGTTTATTTTAAAGAAAAGAATACAATAAAATTTTCTTGTGTTACAAATTTAATTAACTGTGTTGATATAAATTGGTTTATTATAAAACTATAAAGTGTTATGTGGATACCATAACAATATAAAAATAAAAATAAAAAATAAAATTTTAATTAAATTAAAATCTTGTTTTTTTTAATTAGAATAAAATGTTATTTATGTTCTAAAATGTTGAACATAAGTTTTATAAGAACAAATTGATAATTTAACATACAATTTTGAAAACATCAATAAATATATAATCTATTAAATTGTTTTATAAAAATATAGGTCTTTCTCACATATTAATAAATTCAAATTTTTTTACAATTTTGTAAAAACTATAATTTTTATTATTCACATTAAAATAAATTATTTTCAAAAAATCCCAAAAAATTATCGTATTAAAAATTTGATTGGATGGATTTAAAAATTAATGTAATTTTATAAAAAAAAATCCTAATATTTTTTAATTTATCTTTTATATTAAAATATAACAAAAAACATCTTTTATTGAAAAGTTCTTTTTTAAAACATTAAATGTTTTCAATAATATTTTGTTTTAATTTTTAATTTATTACATTTTTTAGAGCGGTTTAATTAATCTTAAATTTTCATAATAATACACATTTAATATATTGTGGTTCATTTCAGTTAAGTGTTTCATATAGAGAAATATATTGAACACAATATTTATTTAATTAAAATACATAGTATAATATTAGGTCATTATATTAAATACCAATTTGAGGGTTTTCCATCAATAGATTTTCCTCATAAGATACCTATGATGTGGGATCCATATATTTCAGTTATAGTTTGTTTGATTGGATCCAATTAGACTTATTATGGATCCAAAATAGACAATAATAAAAAATTTATAACCTTATTGTGCTAGGGACCATCTAAACATGATGAAATTACATTGAAGGGAATGTTCCCATATAGGCCCTTTGTAGTCTATATAACAACTTCAAGAAAAGTCATTTGTTCTCCCAAAGAAACCTCATGGTTGATGTTATTTGTGGTAAGTTAACATGATTATTTCATGATCACCTAAAAAAATTCAGATTTTGAACTCTTTCATGGTAAGTTGATAGACCTCCTTCACAAGAACAAGTTTTATTCATGATTATGTTCCACTTATATAGTTGAATGTCATTCAAGGATTGCATATCATATTCATACATGATCATACAATGCATACAAAACAACCCAATTCAGAAAAATGGTTATCTATGACAACTTATAAATTCCTCACCCTCACTTAAAAATAGACACATGAGAAGAAATAATAAATTTAAAGTGACCCATAAGGTAGTTCAAAATATCTATGTCTAAAATAGAACGATCAATGGTAATTTGAAAATGAAGACGTTAAAAGACCTTTAGGAAAGTAACTATATAAAGGGACACCATGAATGGAGTACAAGAGGTCAACCACATGAACCCCATTCATGAAACATGTACTCGAACAAAACCTACCACCTAATGCCTATGTGAAACATCTTTTGAGGGAGTCCCTACATGGACCCCCCATATGTGAAAACACTTCAAAAAAGTCTTGTACATAGAACACCCTCCACAAGTCTAGGTTATGTATGACACTATGTGAATCTTCTATCAAAGAACTTATAAACCTATTTGTAAACAAACTAACCTATAAGGATAATAGTATGCAACCACTGTTGAAAGATCTTATTTGGGAGGCCCTATATATAAATCTAAATGAATATATTTTCTCTTTATCCAAGGTTTTCCAAATTAAATTTAATCTCATCCTACAAGTACAAACTCAACCCCTGGTCGAGATCACAGATGGGTTGTAGTCCATATCCCTTGAACTGATCCTTTATCATAATATCCTAAACCCTATGAAAAATCACGATTATCACCTTGAAATTTTTATTTCAAGGGAGACATATTTTTATTTGAAATTCCTATTACCCCATGCTTGATCTTAGCTAATTTCTTAAGCCAAGATACTCCTCATGGATTCCCAAAATACCATGAATTGAGATACTGCTCTCTATTTTATAATATTCCTTGAGATAAAATATTCGTATTAGTTCTATTATACCCTTGATTCGAGATACTACCCTAGTTTTCTAAAAAGGTCCTCTAATTATCTGTAACACATTAAACATATCTTCATGTGGCTCATATTCTTGGTATGGTATAATAGGGTAGCCTCAAGCCATAATCCCTACACAGTATCATTGTTTTCACCTTTTATGGTTGATACACATCACATCATCCTTCTATTGGGTGTACGACACAACTATATATAAAAGGGAATCTCAATGCATAATCTCCATTAAATCAGATGTTGTGATCCCCCTGAAATAGGGATGATCTATTATAATATATCATTTCTCATAGAAAGTATGAATCACATGGGCTTAATGTTTTTATTTTACCAAATAATCATATAGATTGAGATGTATCATAGTCATACGCAGGGGACATAATGTCTAACCTCTGTGACTCTAATCATTAAAATATGCATTATCACCCAATGAAATTAAACTGCATAGACCGGACCCATCACATCACCTAAAACTACCCATCTTAAACAATGTTGGAATTGATTCATGTTAAATAAGATACATAATAATCCTCTATAAGGTTCAACCTTAACATAAAAAATGGCACAATTTCTCTTATGTGGAGAAAATATTATGAACCATTGTAACCTTTAGTAAAGTTAGTAATCTTAATTTCCTTATACAAACATTTATTAGACATATACCTCTTTGTTTTCTCAAATATGGGCCTTCGGCAAGATTTTACCCAACATGTATGATCCATACATTTTCTAAAGGTGAATCATGCTCATTTTTTGGTACTCTTCTTCATTTTTTAGTATATCCTTTCTTGGGTTTTACATTGGCTAGATTTTTGTTTAAATTGGATATTTTTGGATGAGTTTTGGGCATTGCATAGATGGCGTGCGGTTTTCTAAAACCATGTTTCCTTCACCAGAAAACTATTCAACCCCAGGTAGAGGAGGATTTCATGGTTGGTGCAAGGTTTTTCAAACCATTCAACCTCTTTTTATTAATTTTGTGACACCTAAGTGGTGAAAAATGATTAGGTTCATAATTTGGGAAAACACACTATGAAAGAAACCATGAAGACGAACAAATAAACACCAAATAATTAATTAAAAATTACCAAACCCCCATATTATAACCCCAAGCACCCCAGATTGTCCCTAACATGTTTAAATGATATCAGGAAGTTTCAAGATAGATTAAAAGGACTTTTGAACCCCGTTCTTTGGGAATCAAAGTTCTATTTAATATATCATTACCTCTAAAAGTAGGATATCTCATTTAGATTAGTTTCCTCATTCTCTCTAATATTTACCTCAACTTTCAATGAGATGTTTTCTTCCATTTTTGATGGATTTGGATCTAGTTTTCATATATTTAAATACATTCAATTTTTTATCTATGTTTGGCATCTATATCTTGTTATTCAGTGTGAAATTGAATGTTCGACTTCAATTTGGGGACTTTCATTGGGGTGTGTCCATAAAAAATCTTGATGTACGATGTCTAAATTGAAAATACCATAGACATGAATTCCAATTTCATGTTTGTGTTATGTAATTTAAATTTTCATTATTTTTAACTAAATATTCAATTTAATTAATTAATTGGTTAATTAATTAATGGGATTATGAAATTGTTCAACTAATGGGATTATGGATTTGGTCAGTTATTGGAATTGTGATATGGTTGATTAGTGTGACTATAGAATTAATTGAAAGTGAGAATAAAGGTAAGTTTGTATTAACATTGTAATGTTAATTTCTTATGTTATTAGATGTTGATAAGTAGTTTAATGGTCAATTATTCATATTATTCCATGAGATTAAATTATTGAACCATGAATGTTTTGGTAATTGAAACGGTACACCATGATGTAAAATTTTTATGAGTGGGTTAATGATGATTAACCTTACTAAAATGTGTTATATTTTATTTATTGATAAATGGATTTTTTGACATGGAATGATTCTAAAAATACCCACAAGGTGTTAGAAATGTTGTTCTTGACGTAAATTCATGCATGTGATAAATGAGTGTGGGACAAAGACAAGATATTCAAAAGGATAAATGTGATTGATTAATAAATGAGTATGGGACATTAGATGATGCTTCCAAATCCCATTTGTGATTGATTAATAAATGGGTTGTGGAACAATTATTGATGCTTCGAATACCCACGAGGTCCTATATGTCGCATTCTAGGCCCAAAATGGTGGCATTAGACCATGGTACCATGTGGTCGTAATTATGAAATTTAAATCAAATGATAAATGAAATACCATGTTTATAATGAATCATTATTTTAACTATTCCATGTGGTTCAGAGTCCAACACAATAAGAAGAAGGTATTTATGGTTAGAGTTACATTCTCAACTCATGTTAATTATGTGGTGAATTAAAGAATAATAAAAGGTGGTCACTTTTTTTTACTTTATTGTAATTTATTAGTTATAAAACAAAATACACTGTTATAGATTGGATATTGTTTTAGACACCATTGGTGGTGGACTACTTATTTGTTCTCACACCCTTCCTTGGATTCCTGTTCAGTAGTCGAATAGAATTTATGTTTTCAGGATAGGATACAGGGAAAAGACCTTTGATAGATGGTTTATTTTGATGTATCATGGATTAGGGAACCAGAAATGGTGTCAGGACCCACATTTAGTTTTCAATTTATTTATTTTTGGGCTTTCCATTTGAAATTTTACATATAATTTGGCATGAAATACTCAAACCATTAGTTTGGATGTTTTTTCTTGTTTGGTTCATCATGTGATACTAGTCTATTTTTGATATTGTATAATTTTGGTTATTAGTAATTGTCATTTGGTTATTTTTCTCTATTTACAATGTTGTATTACTTTGATGAACATGGTGTATTATCCCAATGTTTTATATTAAACACTCACTAATATTAAATTTTTTTTATGGTATGCGGGTTTGTTGTTGAGGAATTGTAACAGATCATCTTGGGGAACCAGTGTGTGGTACACATGCCATGACATTACAAAGTGGTATCAAAGGTAGGTTTTATTATATTTATTTTATTTTTTTCTTAATATTATGGAAATGGTAGACATGATTCTAGAAATTTTCTAGCCATGGACATGATATTGTGCATGGTATTAGCTAACCCATGTTATGGGGAAATCCTAATTACCCCAAGAGGCATTATTGTTATTGGTGTTTTCTATTACATTTGGATGTTATTTCACCATGGGTGATGCACTAGTATGTGATGTTATTATTGTTTCTAAAATTTTATCATATTTGACTTGTGGTAGTGTGTGGAATGAGAGTAGAGTAAACATTCATCATTTTAGGAACTTTGGAATTTTTGCGACATGCATCATTTTTAGGCAAGCACAGAAGAGAAGGTTTCAGGTAAGTTATTGAATTTGAAATCATTTTCCTTACTTGTGTAAATATACTAAAATAGTTCCTAATATGAAATTTTAAATCATAAAATGATGAAAAATGTGGAATATGTGTTTCTAATGAGAATATATAATTGAAAAAAACATGTTTAGACTTTTTTTAACCTTCACCTACACCAGGGATGGTTAAGGGTTGTGATAGTTCTTCATTTTTGACTATCTCATGAAGTATAACGGATGAAGTTTTATGATATATGTGATTAAATATTATATAAATTTGTTAATTTTGTGTCATAGATCTTATGTTTTGTGTTTTTAATTATAGATATATGGCTCCCTAATAATGATTTTTGATAAGAAGACAAGAGGACATGACTAGAAATGATACACAAACATTGGAACTTGGGGAACAAATAATGTTAGTTTTTGGAGATGGAGAGTAGTTTTGTGAGAACTTTTCTCACTTGATAAATTTTATGAAAGGAGATCCAGGGTGGGTTGTGAAGAGTATGTCTGACCTAAAATGTGAGCTACACTTAAATCACCTATTTATATTTAATAGAGATGGTGGACTTGAGACTGATGATTTATTGATTGAGTTTATATAGAAACTTCATGACCACTTAGGGACTATGTCTACGAAGGGAGTGAAAATAGATGATTTTTTGTTACGTGGTCTGGAAAAGAGGTGGTGGGATATCCAAACACAGTATTGGAACTTGGAGAATATGTTGTAGATGGGCTTTTAATAGAATTTTGGGGGATCTTTTACCATAAGACACCCAGTCAGGAAATTGTAGCATTGTTAATGAGGTTCACCTCGAGGATTATGTTTATGATGGACTATGATGGTTTCCATGTATATTTATATCATTTTTTACCCTCATTAGAAGGAGATGAGGTGCCCATGTAAAAATGGTTTCATTATGAGCTTAATTGTCAGAATAAGTCCTAGTTGAATATCTTTTGGCATATTTTTTTTTATTTCTGAGGTGGTGAATCATGATCTCATTTCCAAGGGGAACCAGAAGAATGTTTCTAGTGAGACACAAGTAATTTCTCTTAAATTATCTGGAGTTAAATCTTCAAAGAGTAGGAATTATTTCTTTGATATTCTTAAAAATTATGGTAAAAGAAAATTTGTTAGGGGAAGGGTTAGTCACATAGGACATTACCTGAGTGAATTGTCACCAGTACGATTGCCCATGTCACTTTGGTAGAAATTTTCCTTGACCAAAATTAGAGTGTTGAGATTATAGAAGGATGGTTAATATATAGAATTTTTTAGGAAAACATGATAAATGGGTAGTTATGGGGATGCTAGGAAAAACATGTGTGGTGTAAGGGGTATTATACCCCATATAAGAATGGTAGTCATAGTTCTACTAGCCTTGGTAGTTGAGGAAGTGGATGTGGTTATTCTAGTCAGGATCACCAATATCAGTTGAGTGGTATAGTAAATTAGACTCAAACTACATCACAATGAATTGGGATAGGATAGTTTCATTAAATTCATACTATAATTGTGGAAAGATAGAAATTACTATCTACAATTATATGTACTATTCTTTTAACATTATGCATTTAAGTGCTTCATTAGAAATTGGTTACACTCCTCCTCCAAATCATTTTTTTCATTTTAAAAATAAACCACTTTTTTGGTTTGTTGGAAGAACAGAAACAAATCACACACCCAATTAAAACAATTATAACCCTTCCCAACCCCAAAATCATTAATCAACTGAGAAACCAAGACATTTTGAAAACTGGAATTAAAGAGATATTTGAAAATCAGAATTCAAACCAACAATTCCAAACTGAATACCAAGGGGATCTTGATCAACATTTCAAATAAAGTCATGTCATAGCCTTCATGATTACAAATAATTTCTGTCGTTATACTAACATCCTCAAAGATGAATCCTGGATAAGGTTTTCTGAGAACCATAACTACATCATTGATGTCTCCATACAAGATCCCAACTATACAATATTAACACCTTCACAAAAAAACAAAAACAAACATGAAACAAAACCATGGACACAAATGAAGATCTCATGCCTTGAAAAAACATCTACTTCACACTAACATCTTCTTATAAAGTCATATATAGACACAAAACCATAATATATAACAAACGAACAAAACAACCCAAGAAGGAACCAACAAGATGATGAGATCGCCACACCGAATCTAGACAGGCCAACCCAAAAAGCCCCTCCTTACCAATAAAAGCCAAAATAAATACCAAATCCATCACTGAATGCCTTATGGATGATAAAATCAGACTCACTACTGAATAAGGATAAGATATTGGAAATCCAAAGACCTCCTAACACACTTCCTGAAACCTCAACATCCCCCCCCCCCCGCTCTTGATCCACCTCAGAGTGGTGTAGATATAAATGTGGTTAGAATAATGAAAAAAGAGGATGAAGAACCCAAAAAAGTCATAAAAATGGGGCAGAAAATGAGAAAAAAATAAATGCAGACACCATAGTGCCTTCATAACTAAAATACATTGAACCAAATAATCAAATTTTTTTTTACAAACCCTAGTTTAGATCCGACCTGGAAAGTGTTAACGGAACCAGAGGTTAGAGCAGGTGATCAGCCAAGGGCTCCAACATAGACACCAATGTCTAGGATTTGGATACACATTTTGGGATAAATTCTAGAGACACTTATTTGTTCACGGGGTTTTATCTTGAGGTTGATGAGTTCCATATTACAAGGGATCTCTATATATATTGTATTCCAGGATTTGACTTAATTCTTTGGTTATGGATTGGTTAATAGTATATTGATCCCACATATATTTTTATCAATAGATAGTGACATTTACATATCCTAATAGTTTAAATTATGTTCATTATGAAGAGTGGAATATCATGGTGGGCCATACGGGTCTATTTCATTTGGGGAGAACACCTCCCAGGTTGCATGTCTTTTACGGGATGATGATTGTGTGAAACCTTATATATTTCAACCCATAGAGGACGGGTTTCAGTACATGTTTCCTGATAAATTTTCAATGTATCCACCTAAGTGAGATGTGGAATTTTTAATTAATATCATCCCAGGTGATGAACTAGTTTCTATTTTACAAAAAAGAATAGTATCAACATAGCTTAAAGATAAAAAGAATCATTTGAAATAATTGATGGATAAGAGGTTTATCCATCCGTGTATATCACCATAGATTTCTCTAGTTTTGTTCTGTAAACAAGGATGACAGGAGGTTGTTCTTAAGTTTCAATTACCAGAAGATGAAATAGATGATAGTAAATAATAAGTATTCTCTTCCACATATTAACAAACTATTTGACTAGTTGAGAGGATATTGTGTTTTATACATATTTTACATAAGATTAGGGTATTATTAGTTAGTATTTTGACCATCTAATATATAATATACTACATTTAGAATAAGGTAAGTTCTTTATAAGCTAGTTTTGATTCTGTTCTTGCTGATGAATTCTATAGAAATGTTTATGGGCTTGATGAACTAAATCTTCAACTTATAATGGATAAGTTTTTGGTTATTTTTGTGGATGTCATATTATTTCTCTTAGAGAATCGTGATGATCAAGACCAAAATCCTGAAAACATTATGAGTACATTGAGACTGAATTGGTTATATTCCATGAAACCAAAGTATCAATTCAATAATGATAAGGCACATTTATTAGGTTATATTATCTTAGAGTAAGGTGCCTTAGTTGATCTGTAGAAGGTGTAATTAGTTGTTTCTTGGGAGAAACACAATAATTTTTTTTGATATCTCAATATTTCGATGGTTAGCATGATATTATGAATTGGTCATATAGAACTTTTACCTCTTAAAAAACCACTTTCTAAAATTACTATTTTGGGAGGTATGTTTAAATGGTTTTGAATATGTCAATATGCTTTAGAGGAGTTGGAGAAGAATTTGACTACCACAATGATCTTGATCGTACCAAACTCAAGGGAGGAGCCTAGAGTGTTATATGATTCATCTAGGATCTATCATGGAGTAGTGTTTATGAAGGGGATATAGTAGTGGAATATGTGTCAGGGAAGTTGTGGCCACATAGAAATAATTAACCTTTATATGTACTCGAATTTTCTATAGTGGTTTATGCTTTGATGTGTTGGATACATTATTTGTTGGGGGAAGAGTTTACCTTGTATACCATTTACAAGAGATTAAAGTATATCTTTTCTAAATGATACTAGGATCTTCAGAAGCGTATATAGTCTGCGTATATGAAGTCTATTGATTTTGAGCTAGCATATATGTGCCAGAAGGGAAATAGTGTAACTGAAACTCTCAGTATGAGGATCCAAAATATTTTCATTGAGGTGAATCATTTAAAGTGGGGATTCACCATAAGAATGGACCACATACAAATAAGAGATCACATATGTCAAGAATTGTGTTGTTGTGCCTATGATAATGTGAGAGGAGTTGATGTGTAAATTTCATTCCTTGAAGTGGGTGGTACATACAGTTTTAACAAAAATCTATCATGGCTTATGATGAAAATATTGGTGGCTATTCATGAAAAAATAAAATTATAGTGTTTGTGACACAAAACTACACTAGTTAATAGATTAATCCCAAGTATCAATGACTAGGTGATTTACAAAAGCTATTTCCCATTCAAGAATGGAAATGGGAAGTTGTTACCCTAGCTATTGTGGTGGTTCTATTGAGGATGCCTCATGAGAATAATATTATTTGGGTGATAATAGATCAATTTATGGAAGTATAAAATTTATTTACTATCCAGGACACATTCTCAGTGGATCAGTTGGGAAACATATATGTTCAAGGGATACTCCATCTATACGAGGTGCCACAAAGTATATTTTCAGATCATGAATCTTGTTTTCCCTCACATTTCTAGAAATTCATGTTGAATTTTATAAATACATTGGTATTGATGTGTACATATTTCAACACATAGATAGATAAGATTTCAGAATGTAATATGTAAGTACATGAGGATATAATACGAGAATGAATTTTTTACTTTAGTGGTTACTTGGATAAGAAACTAGAACATTTGATGTTTTCCAATAATAATTGTTTTCAGGAAACTGTGCCTATAGAACCATATGAAGCTCTTTATGGTAGTCCATGTAGATCATCTCTATGTTGGATGGAGGTAGGTGAATCATAATTGTTTAGACCCAATCTCGTATTGGAGATTTATGAGTAGGTATAGTTGATTATGAAATTTATGGATATGACTCGTATTATGGAGATGTTTCATTATAAAAAATGTCAATGACCACCTGAATTTATATTGGGAGATAACGTGTTTATTATGGAGTCACCTAGCTTGGGTTATCGTAGAATTGAATGTCAGTTAAAGATTGTTCCCTAGTTTTTTAGACCATTTGAGTTCATGGAAAGAATCATGTTGATGGCATACCAATTGGATCTCCCATAAATTTATAGTGTCATTCAAAATTTTTCCACGTATCACAAAATTTTTAGTATCATCCTTACCATTATAATATGATAGATGAAGAGGATATTGTTCTTGAGGCCGAAGTGTCCTTTTAGGGGATTATGATATGTGTGTTGGATCATAGTGGGAAAGTGTTACGGGGAAATTCCATGTCAAAAGTTCTTATATTTTGAAAATATGGGAATGGTCAAGAGAAAAATGGGATAGAGAATATGATATTCAGGCCCAATAACCCAATCTTTTTTTTACTTTTGAATTTTTATGATTATTGGGAGTACAAATAAAGGATGAGTTGTTATAAGGTGTGGATATTGTAAGATACAAATATTTTTTGGTGATGAATTTGGTACATTTTATAGGAACACTATTACCTTTTTTTGTTCATATATTTTAGGGTAATACTTTTGAGAGATATTCGGTGAAATTATTGATTTACTGAGGTGTTTTGGGCAGTGCATATTTGGCTCACGGTTTGTCGAAACCATGAACCCTTCCCCAACAAAACATGATACTCCAGGTAGAGGGGTATTTCATGGTTGGTGCATAATTTTTCAAATTGAGTTACATCTAAGTATTAACTATTAAACCCCTAATAAGAGATACACAATTAGACACACATTTTGGGAAACCTATGCACCCCATAGAGGATACTATGAACTTGAAAAAATAAACTCCAAAAAGTACATTAAAAAATTATCAAACCCCCTTATTTTATTCAAAAACATCGTAGATCAAAACAATCTAATTTTAGACATTTTTAGAGGCTTAAAAAGAGATTTAATGGACTTAAAAACTTCATTCATTGTTAATAAAAGATCCATTTGATAGATCTGCACCTCTCCTAGTAAAAGATATCATCCTAATTAGTTCCCCCCCATCGATTTTCATTATCTCATATTTAGAAATTATTTTTTAGTCCCTTGGTGACGAGTCTAGATCTAGGTTTTAAATATCATAATTTGTTCAATTTTTCCCTAGGTTTCATATCTAGATATCATTCCCCATTATAAAATTTTAGGTTCTTCTTCAATTTGGGGATTTTCATTGGAGGGCATCCGTAAACATTTTTAAGGATGGTGGTCTAAATTGAAAATCCAATATTCATTATTTCAATTTTCATGTATGTGTTGTGGAATTTAAATTTCTCTGATTTACACTTGAATTTTGAGTTGAATTAATCAATTGGTTAATTAACCAACGTGATTATAAAATTGGTCAATAAATGTGATTATGGACTTGTTCAATTAATGGAATTTTGATATAGTTGATTAGTGTGATTATGAAATTGATTCATAATAAAAATAAAGTGATGTTTGCATTAATCATTAATGTTAAATAATTTATATGATTAAATATTGATAAATAGTTTAATTATAAATTATTTACACTAGTCTATGTGATTAAATTGTTGTTCTATTATTTTTTTGGTAGTTGAAATTGTATACCATGATATGAAATTTTCAAGTGCAAGTTACTGTCTTGTTTATCTCATTAGATTTATAAATTTATCCAATTAATTTAATGCATATATTGGTTACCCCTATCAAATATTGAAAATAATACATATTAGTTCCACATGATCCGAAAAACTCAACATATCAGAAACCATGAAATGAAAATTTTTTTATAAACATTTCATCATATCATAATATGTGGAAATTTTTTTTAAAAAAAATCGTTATTTCATTATAACTTATCCCATGAAAAAATGAATGGTCTTTTTAGTAATTTTATCATCGTATAGACCATGATGGATAAATGAGTTTCATAAATATATTTTTATAATAAAAATTTATTTAGATAAAGAATAAGAATTGTATCCTTAAATTATATATCCATTAAATCACAATAAACATCAAATGAAGTCATCATTGATGAAAATTTAATCTTAATGATATATGATTTTTTTTTATGAATACAGTCTTTCCACTTAAAAAATCATTATTTAAAAAAAAGTTTCTTAAAATTGTTTTTTTAAATAAAATCTAAAGCTTGTAAGATATGATTTAGTAATAAATTAAAAAATTTGATGAGAAACATATCCTTTATATATTGAAAATATATGTACAAAAAAATAATAAATTTATTTACAAATCCTATTAAATGATAATAATATTTTATTCTTATAAAGAAGATTTAAAAATAATTTGAGATATTTATTTATAACAATATCCATTCCATTTTGAGAGTAATGTTTTACACTAAAAACTAGTATTTTTTTCTAAATACTTTTCCTTGATAATAACATCTAAAAAATATAAAGGATGTTTTAAACTAATGAGTTATTAATGATGGAAGAAAATAATTTTCATGACTTATATGTTAAAACAGACATTCCTTTCACATTTTAGGTAAAGTCCAAACATGCCTAATTTTGAAAAAGACATAAGGATTACATTTAAAAAATTATTTAAAATTTAATAAAGGATAAAATTTAATTAATAATTCATTAAGTGAATCTTTAAAACATTTTTTAAATCATTTTTAGAAAACATGGTTTTGAAAGAAAAAGTATTATCGACTGTAGAGAGAAATAATGATGATTTTATTTTGAAAAAATTATATTAAAATTTTGAGTACAAAAGAAAAGGAAAATTAATGGCACAAATTTATTACAAAGGATTTACTATAAGAGAATAAATATTAATATGTTATTTATAAATAGTTTTTAATATTATATCATTGAATGCACAATCGTTGACAACCCCAATAAATAGTGAGACTCTAACACCAACACTATACCACATTGGGATATTTTGACTTGTTAGACAAATTAAAAAATAACATAAAATAAAAATTTTAATATCCTAAAATTAATAAGATTCATGAAATAAATATTAATGGGTAAGTATATAAAACTCATAGAAGAAGATATGTGCTTTACACAATTTATGCCACAAAGAAACAATTTGTGAAAAAAATATCATACGACACTGTTAATTTTGAAACCATGAACCTTATAAAATTTAGATCCTAAAATTAATATTAAAATAATCATAATTGTATTTATAAGAATAATAAAATACATTCGTGGGAATTATATATATCACATAAAAGAAATATGTGGTGAATATGGCATTTGTCTAAATTTTTTATTAGACGAAAATCTCATACCTTAAGTATAGAAATGATTAATTAACATTAAAAAATACTTTAAAACAAATATAAGTCTATAATGAATCTATTATGTAACCACAATTAAATATATCATATCTTATATGATTTACTTAGTACCTTTTTTTACCTACATATTTACAATTCCACGTTAAAGTTTCGTTGCGGGAAATAACAGAATTGTTTTTCATATAAGATTGGGTTTTTATTTTTATAATATTAAAATGATCATTTTAAAACAACACATAAAATATTAAAATGATATATTTATAATTTATTTTCAAAATATATTTATTTATGGTAATTAAAAATGTTATATATAGAAATAATACACAGTTCATAGAGACTGTATGTCATATGTATTTATGAACGATTTTTTCATATTTTCAACAGATGAATTGGGAAAAAAGTTATTAATATAATGTAATTAAATAATAATTATTCTCCAAAATATATCACATATATTCATAAAAGTTTCATAAAATTACATTTTTTTTAATAAATTTAGCAAAAAAGTATTCTCATTGCTTCATGAGCCGATTATCTGGTGTAGACATGAATGGTCTTATCGTATACCCCATAGAATAGAGAGGAAGAATGTATATGTGATACTATAATTAAACAAGTATAAACATTCTACAAATATAATATAAATTAACCTAATATATTGTTATTACCACACAAATAAAACGGATGTGAAAAACACATCACATTCGTTCGAGGGGAAGTAGTCCACCATACACACAAGTAAAACTATTGTTTTCCAACATGTTGGGAGGTAGGAATATAGAAAAGATATTATAATTTAATAGGTATAAAATAATAATATATATAATATATAATCATCAAATAAATAATTATATATAGCCATGAGAGGTGGTGATAGAAAACGATAAACATGGTTTCGTAAGGCGGTATTCTACCATACACACAAATAATGATTTAATATCCCATTTGATGGAAGAAGATATGGATTTAAGTTATTAAATTAAAATTAAAAAATAAATATATTCAAGATAATAAAGTTATTATATCATTATTTTTTAATAAAAACTTAATAATATTGAAGAATAAATAAAATAATCATCTTAGTTAGAGACATTACTTCTTTTTCAGAAAAATTAATTTCATTTGCTCAAAAATTATTATTAGGTTGGAATTATAAAAAACATGGATTCTATGATTAGAGTAGGTAATTATGCAAGTTATTTGTCTAGTTATTTTCTGATATATAGGTTTTATTTAAGAGTGAAATGATATGAGAGTGGGTGGAATTTTACAAGTAAGGTGAGAGGAGTAATTGTAATTTTTGAAAAGAAAAAAGGTGTACCTATATTTATCACATGAAAAAAAGATCCCAAATATTTCATTTAAAAAAATTATATATTCTCAAATTATGATTAAAAAATGGGTGTTTATATTTTTTTGGTCATTTTTACCCTTATCATTTTAGTTTAACCCTCTGTAAACCCATTTTCACCTTTACTAATGTAATTATTTGTTATTATTTTCACTATTAATTATGTTAAAAAATTAATTTGACTATATTATAAAATATAATTTATTATAAATCTAAATAAGGTATCTAATTTTCTAAATTCCATTCACATAAGTGTCTGAATATAGTTCAATATTGATTTCATAAAAATGTTGAAATAAAAATTTTCCAAAGAGAAAAGATTAATTTTTTTTATACAAAACCAAGATTTTAAATTTATTAAAATGATATGAATTTTATTAATGGATACATTATTTAAATAATTTTACATTTAGAACCATATTAAATTATTTTATTTGTTTTTAAAATCGTTAAAATAAGTGTTATTTTTTTAGTAAAAACCCTTATTTCCACTTTTTATCGAAATATATATATTTTCTAAAATTATTAAAAGCTAACTACAAGATAGTTTATGACTATGATTTTAAAACTTATACTATTTTTATATAAATAATTTTTCTAAAATTGGGAAAAATTATTTTTAATATAAGTTTTAAAAATTCAACAAAATTATTATTATAGAAAAATACTATTTTTTGAAAAACAAATTGATTAATTCTTATCTCTTATCTATGAAAAAAAATAAAATTAATTTTAAAATTTATATTGAATATATAATATAAAAATGTAATTAAAATATTTAACCTAAAAGCGATTTTTTAATTTATTTATGTAATACCCATTTGTGTGCCTAAAATAGTATTTCAAAAAATAAATTCTTTTATATTCAAATAGATTTTAGTTTCATTTATAATTAATTGGCCACAAAATAATTCATTATATATACATGTTTATAATGTGTATGTTCACAATATAGTTAATCCTATTCATACCTTCCACTCCAACAACTAGATGATAATTATCACATTAGAAAATAGTACTTTAATTATATGTCACATTTTGTTTAAACATGGTATTGCATGTATCACAAACTGCAGTCAGTGTTGTGTGGAATGAGAGGTAAAGTCAGTGTTGTCTGTAATAAAATATGATCATGGTGTCCTGAATAATGTAAGCCAAATTTAATGTTCCATGAACTGAAAAATATTAAAAAGATCAAATTTAATTAAAAAAAATATTCACAAACACTCAGGTTATTACATTCTCCCCCTAAAAATTTATCATCCTCACAATTTCATAATATTATTGGAAAACCAGTGTTTATAATTTTAAAAGTCTTTTTTAGGAACCCAGTCATAATAATATTTAAAAAAACTTCTTCTTTAAAAGAGATAATGTAATGTGAAGAGGTCATCTGGAATAACACAAACTAAGATTTCAAAAAGGATAACAGATGATTTAAAAATTTACAAAAAGAGTAAAGTAAAAATAACGATGTAGGGTGATTGAGATTATTGATCACAAAAATGTGAATGATAATGTTAAAATAAAAAATACAAAACCATAAACTAAAACGGTGTAAAAGTGGTTATTGATATTACTTGAAATGAATGTAGTGTGACCAAGTTTAATATTATGATCCATTTCATAATGTTAAATAATTTTTGAACGAAAGTATAATTACTTTATTTTATTCCATTTCCTAAGAACAATATCATTTATTAGTTTTCCCTTGATCAATTTCTACTTCACCACTCAAAATAAGTGATGAATTTTTAATTTTTTTGAAGAACAAATGGATAATAAATCAAGAACATAATGATAAATCATTATAACTTTCTCTATTTATTATAAAAAATAAAATGGTTAATGTAATATATACATAAATCCTAATATGGTGAAATAATATATTAATATCTAAAACATTATATAAATTTTAGTGTGAAATTTTTTATCAATAGGTTCAATTAACACCCATATAAAATTCAATATTTATTAATATGATCACTAAAATTTTAAAAATTTAAATAACACTAATCCCCCAAATATGAAATTATAGCACATTATAATCACATTCCAAATATGTGAATATATTGGCCACATATTTTCATAATTTTTTTTAATAACAATAATTACTAAAAAAACTATAATGGAAACATACATACATCATATTTATATCAATAAAAACATAGACTATTGAATATATTGAATAAATCTAACTATACTATAACCTCCATCAATGATAACAAAGTCCACATTGTACACGAATCATTAATCAGCTCTAGGGTCATCAATATTGTCCAATTTACTTTATTAATATCCTTTATATATTAATCCCAACATCATTATCTCAACATACATAACATATTTGGGATTATGTTTTCACAATAACGTGTCTTCCATAAAATACCACCTTTCAAATAAATCAATTTTGTAGGTCATTATTTCCATTGAAAAAATTCTTGAGAATACTTAATGAAAATCTTTTATAGAACAACCCATATATATTTCGAAACTCATATGAAATAATTCTTTAATTACAATACATAAACACTTCAATCATCAAAATATATTCTTAAAACATTAACTAATATTCAAAAATTTATTCTTGAATACCTATTTCCTAAAATATAAAATATGAACCATTTTTTAACATTCATCAAACTCAGTTTAGTCATGAATCTTACATTCAACATAAAGATACTATCAAAAAATAAAATACCTATTATATTTCATTCATATTGTCTTCATCACTAGTAGTATTACAATAACACATGTGAAATTTATTATTTTCATCATGAAATTACATTATAAGACATCAATTTTCTTAATGTCCAAATTTTACATATTACAAAATTTCAAACGTTTATGATACCTTAGGGAGACCATTACTATCATCTATTATATTAAATAGTTTTTTCAATTTTACATTAAAAGTAATTAATTTTTTCTTACATTTCCACATTCAAAAAATATTCCTATTACTATAATACATTAACTTTAGTAATTATTCATACATTCTTAATATATAATAAATTGAATATTCTTTTCTCCTTGGTCTCCAACACCAGAGCTATTTCCAAACTCTATTTTTTCTTCTTTTTTGACACTAAGAGTTGGTTATGGTGGAAACTATAAATCACATATCATTATAACTGATTATAAATAATAAAAATATCCTTAGATATAGTTGTTAACTTATTTGGTTTCTCCTCAACATGTGGTCTTTCACATTCAATATTATCCAGGTTCATTCTTGTGAACTCCATTGACTACAAAACTCATAGTGTGAGAACTAATATTCAAAGTGGAAGAACAAATATTCAAGGAAAGTCATTTATATAATGAATAAATCATGATTCCATCTCTTATAATGATTACTCCCTGGGTTTAACATCGGTCATTAATGGTCATTATTCAAATAATTCATGATTGTTCATACATAGATTTTGAATTTAAATAGTATATCCCCAAGGAGTATCAAACTAGGTGTGCATAAAAACCTATTGTTGTTCACCAATTCAATAATGAGTTCATATAAATGTTATCTCTTCATAATTATAATCCTTAGGTACCTCTTTAGTAGATACACGTCCAATTTTAGTATCTACATAGGGATGTAATTTCAGGAAAACTAATCGCTCTTCCCTATACTGAAATTCCAAATTATTTTCTTATACATTGACTAATCATTATAATTATGTTTATAGATATACATATTCAAACCCTTACAAATATCCTTACTGATATTAGTAAATATTTCTCATTATTGTTTTGAATGGTTAGTTAAAATTTTCCTCTGATACAAACCATAATGATCCAAAATTATGATACATATATATTACATATTTTTATATGAATATTCATTACATTACAAAAATACATGCCTAATGACCATATAATTTTAGTGTCTCTGGAGACCTGACACAATTTCCTATTTTCAAGAAATATCCTTAATATATACAAAAATTTTGTTACCATTAACTACTCTTCATATAAATACCCTACTTAAAACTATTATGCATAACATATGAAAAATAAACATAATAAAGGGTGGTTTCATATGCTCATTATGGGTAAACAAGTGAAATAGATAAACATAACATGACCATAAGGGTATGATAACTTGAACATAACATATAAAAACCATAAACTATATATCAAATATCAAAATTTTGATTAATATAATGAATATTGGAATTTTTGAAACATGAATAATAAGATAATCATAGAACATGATCCATGAGAGCCTAAAAATTACAAAAGGAATGAAATTATGGCATATATATAAGCATAAAAAATATTTACATATTATTCAAGGCTATTTTACAAGGCTATCATTGGGTAATGAGTTCACTCCCCAAGCTATAGTATTACTAAAGTTTAATTTTCATGATTATCATAGTTGAAAAAGCCCATTACTAAACTGTGTTCTCTATCTATTAAAATACTATTTATATAATGAGATATAAGGCCTTATCAAACTCATTTTAGAGAGATATAGGTACCAAACATCGCATAATAAAAATTATATTTATATGAGTTCCAAAATAACATAAAAAAATCATCATGTTTAAGTCCATGAAAATAAATTGGTTTCACAAAAATTTCTTCATTTCATGACATATGGAAAAGAAGCAGGTTTCCTTAAAAAATCATTATTTCTGTACCATCCCATGTATGTAGAAAATTATGGATTTTAATATATATTTCTATTTATGAATTAGATAGTGTTTTAGCAGCTTAAAAATAGAATAAATCCAATCTTAAGCATTGAAATCTCTAATATTTTTAAAAGTTTGTTTTGACGCCTTTTGATGGCGAACCATTTTTTAAATCTCTATTTGACAATTTTATAAGCTCTATTTTTCAAAATAAACTTATTCTTTAGAATAGGGGCATTGAAATCTAATTTGGATAAATTTATGGTATTTTTCTGACAATGTTCATTTTTAATGAATAGGGAAAAATACTGCATTTTACTTCAAAACTGCTTTTTCATCTAAATTAACTATATGGTTAGATTATCTTTTTAATTGGTTTTAAAGTTTAATTTGAATAAATTTTTAACATTTAATCCAATTTTGGTCATTGAAATTAATTTCACTTTGGAATTTATCATAAACAAGTGTCAAACTTTTGATAGATATTGTTTTTAAAAAACCCGCTATTTGTTTTGAAAACAAGAATTATTTTTAAATTAATTAATAAAATTTCTGTGTTTGGAATTTGGTAAAATAGATTCCATATTTGGAATCATAAGGTCCAAATTATGTAATTAAGAATCCTTTGTTTTTGGACATTATGAATAGTAATGACGGAAATTATCTTTAATTATTGTGATTAATTAGTAATCAGGTAGTTAAGGGTAATAAAATAATATAATAATAATATAAAATAAACCCAAAATGTGTCTTAATGCTACTGGTTGTGTCATGTCCCACCATGGGATGCCTTATGCCATCTTTGGGACCCTATGGAATCACTTTTGTGTGATAGTGACATTTTTTATTTTTATTTTTAAAGATAGTCAAATATAACAAGAGTATGAAACACATCAGTAAAACTATTTTAATTTTGTCTACATAAATGATATCTTAGACTATAAAAAGTAATTGGAAATCTAAAAATATTTCCTACATCATGGTATTTTTTTATAATTTTTAGACATTAACTAAATAAATTTATTTATGACACCATGATGATGCCGCGATTACCTCATTAATGAACGATTTAAATAAAATGAATGTATAATGTAACATATAAGACTTACACTTGTCAAAAACCTTTTGTATGGGTGGATATTGAACCCTTATCACCTTATCCTAGAAATGTATTATTGTGGGACCTTTAAACTATGA
The DNA here is from genome assembly GCA_963277665.1 of Viscum album. Lineage (NCBI taxonomy): Eukaryota > Viridiplantae > Streptophyta > Magnoliopsida > Santalales > Viscaceae > Viscum > Viscum album. Next base: position 898,543,062 of record OY728142.1, read on the forward strand.
ATCTCATTTTAAAAAAAAGTTACATTTCATGACTTTCCAAAAGTGCCCCTCCTCCCTCTTATAAAAGGCCCCCACCTCTACCCCCTTACCCCACATCTCAAGCCATTGATTCGGACAAAATATTCTCAATTTATCTCTCAACATCCCTATTTTCATCCTAGAGGCCTTACCTTAGGCAGAAATCTCTTCAAGAAACCCTTTTGATTCAAACCAAGGGGAGTTACCCAATTTAAAGGTAATGTATTCTCTTATGTCCTTTTGTTTTATTTTGCTTCTCCAACCCCCTAAACCATTTTTATTCCTCTATTTTGTAAAAAAATGGTATATAAAATATACTAGTATGTTTTTATGGGAAGTATTTTATTTACACTTACACACACCTTCGTCTAATGGTTAAAGAACATATTGTTTCTGTGAGTGGCGAATTACTATATCACAAAATGATGATTGTTCAATATTCTTTTAACACATCTCATGGTGGACATTATGATATCATTATATTTATATAAGATATATATTATGTTTATGTTTTCCTTATGATTCTTTGTTTTTCATTTATTTCATACCTTTATGGTTTCAATTATGGGTAAACGCGATAATTTCATTTTATGAAGTGCAGACTACCGCCCCCTCAAAGTGATTTGAATCGTTAATGCCATATGTGGGACATATAAAGGATGAAGTTAATGATGTTATATATGATATTATACTGGAATTATAATATACCTTTATATCATTATGATTTAATTCCATTACATATGAAATATAAATGAACGTAGAGTTCATGCATACGTACGACTTACCGTCTCCGTGAACAATTTATTTCATTTCTTACCTCTAAATGTTATGTAATATTATAAATGCATGTATATACTACATATATATGATATATATGATATCTAAATCATGAATATAATTCAGGATATAATGGTTATTTTACCACATGAACAACTTTTAATTATAAGAAGTATATTTTTGACTCAAGTACCAAAGATCGACAAAACGAATGTTATTAACTTAAATAATTACATAATGTTCGTAACATGGTAATAAGTGATATAAAAGGAATAATTAACATGAAATATGTTCTTAAGAAAGTATAAATTAACTCTAGTTTATTATTCAAGAGATTAAAGAATGATCGAGTCAAGTCGGACACGAGGTAAGGGACTTCGTCTCAATCTCTTTTCATTGAGCCATATTGTGTTTTGTACACAACTTTCTTTTATATGGTGTATAAAACCCTTTGAATTTTACTTTTATTCAAAAGGAATCTCTTTATATTAAGTGTTTTACTAAACAAAAAAAGGTAATGTTTTTGACTTAAGTATGTGGCGACAATGACTTCTCCGCTGCCATGACCATTATTTGAGTTTCGGCTTCCTCTACAAGACATATCTTTTTTTAAATGAAAAATAAATACCATGTTTTAATTTTATTTTATTTTGTTATTGAAAATGGTCTGATAATGTTTTTATTATATCAATGTGTTTTAGATATCTTGTGATTGAAATGTGGAAATGTTATGTTTTTTATGCATGTTTTATGTGATACGATTATGTTATGGTTCTTGGGAGTTGTTTATGAAGACCGGTGGTTATGTGATAAATGAAGGGCGGGTGAGCCCGAAATAACTTTCCAATGCATTGGGTAACATGAAGAAGTTAAATGCTAATGTTTCTCCGAAGAGATTTAGGGAATATACTGTGATGGGTATTCCAAACGTAACCATGATGGTCACTCCCAACGTAATAATGTTATAAATGCCTCAAGTTACCTTTCTGTCTTATGATTTCTATTAGTTATTCATCAATCTTTTGATTTCGTGAGGTTGGATTAAGTGATTATATTCTATGAATAATGTATGATTTCATTTTTCCTTATGTATACATGGACTAATGTTTTCATTCCATATTTTTATATACCTTACAGAGATTTTCATGCTCATCCCATGTTTTTGAAATGTTTTTCATAGGTCAATGGAAAGGTACGTGAAGTGATGATAGTGTCAAGGAAGTGTCAAGATATAATCCATATTTTATTTTAAATATGTTTCCTTTATGGGAGAAAATAAATACTTTCTTTTATGTATTCACCTTGTTTAAATGTGGAATGAAATGCATGATTTATGATCTAATTCTCTAAAACTCTAAACCTGAAAAGATCCTCAATGCGTATTCTTATAATAACTCAATATTAAGTAATGTTTAAGGCTGGGGCCTTATAGTTGGTATCAAATGTCAGTTTAGATAACATTATCAGTTAGAAATCTATTAAATGATTATCCAAAAATATTTTTTTATGGTCAAATTGAAATGATATAGAATTTGAAGATTACCATGTTGCTTCATCTAAGACATGTTTTTTTAGAATGGTTTTCCACAGAGGAAATAGGGAAGTAGTGCTAGGAAGGCGTACAGAAGGAAATGACCTTCCAAATCAGCATCCTGAGATGGTTAGAATTGGAACTGAATAGTTTATTGCATCAATTACATAGTTTAATGAAGCAATAAATGGTGGTAGCTTCCATGCACAAGATCATCCAGATCAACCACAAAGGAACATGTTAGTGGTGGAAAATTTTATGAGGCAATATCCCCCATCATTCAGAGGATAATCTGAGCATGTGCTAGCTGATGGGTGGATTAAAGCAGTGGAGAAGATTTTCGATGTCATGGGGTGTTCATATAATCAAAAGGTTAGTCTTGATGTTTACAGTTTCAAGGGTGAAACATATTAGTGGTGGTCGATGGTTAAAAATATCAGGGATGCTGATGAGATTGATGCTCTTGACTGGGATGAATTTAAAGGTATGTTTTTTAGAAATATTTTCCTAAGGCTTTTCAACTTAAGATGGAAAAGAAATTCTTGGAATTGAGGAAAGAGAACAAATTAGTGGATTCTTATGATGAAAATTTCACTCGATTGGCAAGGTATGCTCAAAATTTTATCGGAGGCCTTGATAATAAAATCAATCATTTTTACTCAGGATTAAAGCCAAAATATCGAAGGGATTTAGCTTCTCGTGAGTTCAAGAGTTATGAAATTCTTTTTTGATATGTTGGGAAGGTGGAAATGGAGTTTTCCGATGATCAAGTGTTCTATATAAAATAATAGATGAAGAGACCGAGGTGGCAAGAGAAAGGGAAGAATCCTTCAAAAAGGTCTGATGGTATGAAAACTATGTTTTCAGTTTTTGATAAATGTGGTAAAAAGCATGCTGGGGAATATCTTTTGAATTCTGTAAAGTGCTACCGATGTGGTAAGATGGGACATAAGGCTCATGATTGCACTAAAAAAGATCAGTGTGATGGTAAGAACAAACATGATTTACAGTTAGTGAAATGTTTCATGTGCAATGAGATGTGTCATTATGCAAACAATTTTTCGAAAAAAAGCTCAAATGATGAGAAGCAGTCAGACTACAAGCAGAAAGGTGTGGTGAAATACTTTGCAACTACTTCAGCAGATGTTGGGCCATCCAATGAAGTGGTATTATGTACTTTTTTTATTTTTTTATATTATGCCAATGTGTTGTTTGATTTGGTGCCTACACATTATTTCATCTCTGAAAAATTTTCTAGTAAATTGGGAATTCCATCTTAAGAAATGACTCCTGAACTTGTGGTAAAAACACCCGGGGGAAATGTTAAAGAAAAAATAATTTATAAGAATATTCCTATCCTTCTCCATGTAAAAAACCTACTTTAAAACCTTATTGTTTTAACTATAGTAGTGTTTAATGTTATCTTGGGTATGGATTGTCTCTCTGTTTACCATGATAAGATTTATTGTAGAGATAAAGAAGTTTATTTTCAGAAATACTTTCTGTTTGTGTACAAGAATGAACCCTTACAGTTGATAACATATCAAGAGGCTGAGAAACTTGTTAATGATGGAAATGAATTTTACCTTGAACATATTGTGGAAAACAAAGGAACCGTTCAGATTAATGATGTGCTAGTGGTAAATGAGTATCCTGATGTTTTTCCTGACGAGTTACCTGGAATAATACCAGATCGGGAAGTCGAATTTACTGTTTACTTAGTTCCTAATTCTAAGCCTATTTCAAAACCCCCTTATTGAATGGCTCAAATTTAACTTTTAGTGTTGAAGGAGAAATGGAACGATTTATTAGATAAAGGTTTCATTCGACCTAGAACATTACCATGGGGTGCTTCTGTCTTATTTGTTAAAAATAAAGATGGTTCAATGAGACTTTTCATTGATTATAGATCCTTGAATAACATAACTGTTAAGAAAAAATATCCTTTTCCTCATATCGATGATTTGTTTGATCATCTCAAGGGAGCTTAGTATTTTTTAAAGATTGACTTGAGATCGGGGTACCATCAGTTGAAGGTAAAGGAAGGAGATGTCCCAAAGACTGTGTTTCATACAAGATATGGCCATTATGAATTTGTTGTAATGCCTTTTGAGTTAACCAATGCACCTGATATATTCATGTACCTTATGAATATAATTTTTCAATAGTTCATGGATAAGATTGTGGTTGTTTTAATTGATGATATTTTAGTGTTTTATAAATTTAAATAGAATCATGAAAGTCATTTAAGGGTTATATAGAAAACCTTAAAAGAAAATAAATTGTATGGGAAATTTATCAAGTGTGAGTTTTGGTTGCAAAAAATTTCTTTCCTTGGCCACATTGTTTCTAAAGATGGAATAACTGTTGATCCTGAAAAAACAATGCTTGTGGAAGAATGGACAAGACCCACAAATGTAACCAAGATTCTTAGTTTTCTTGGTTTTACAGGATATTACTGAAGGATTGTTAAAAAAAATGCATGGTTATCTAGTCCAATGACTAAGATAACTCGGAAGGGTGTTAAGTTTATATGGACAAAATAATGTGATGATTGTTTTTAGGAGTTGAAAAGAAGATTGGCTAATTCTCCAATTTTGGCACTACCTTCCAGGAATAGTGAGTTTGTTATCTACAGTGATGCTTCATTGAAAGTACTTGGTTGCCTCCTAATGCAGAATGATCAGGTAATTACTTATGATTCACGTTAGTTGAAAACTCATGAGGTAAATTACCCTACACATGATTTAGAATTAGCTTCTGTTGTTTTTGCTTTAAAAATTTGGATGCATCATTAGTATGGTGTAAAGTGTGAAATATATACTGATCACAAAATTTTAACATATATATTCACTTAGAATGAATTTAACATGAGACAGAAGAGATGACTATAATTAAACAAGGATTATGATTGTATAATTCATTACCATCAAAGAAAATAAAATAAAGTGGTCGATGATTTGAGTCGAAAAAGTTATGCATCATTAACCATATTACGTTTGGAACATGATCCCTTGGTTAAGGATTTGATGAACTTTGGCATAGAAGTTGTTGGTGCAGGATGTTCTTCTGTTTTGTTTCAGGTATCAGTGAAATCTTCTCTATTATATAGAATTCAGAAAGCACAGAAGCAAGACACTGAGTTGCAGAAAAAGGTAGAGTTGGTTCATAAGGGTATGTTACCTGAATTCCACATTGACAATGATTGTGTTTTGAGATTTTGGAAGAGATTGTGTGTGCCTTTTGATTCACATTTGAAGAGAGAGTTGTTATGTGAAGCTCATAGTTCTTCATTTTCAATTCATCCTAGGAGTACTAAGATGTATAGAGATCTTCGGTAGTATTACTGGTGGGATGGAATGCAAAGAGATATTGCTGATTTTATTGTGAAGTGTTTGACTTGTGAACAGGTTAAAGCAGAGTGACAGTTACAGAAAGGGATGCTTCAGGCTTTACTAGTGCCAGAGTGGAAATGGGAGAATATATACATGGACTTCGTTGTGGGGTTTCCAAAGACACCTCTAGGTAATAATGCAATCTGATTTATTATTGATCGCTTGACTAAATATTCTCATTTCCTTGATATACGATATACTTTTTCCCTAGATCAACATTCTCGTTTGTATCTTAAAGAGGTAGTGAGGTTACATGGAGTTCCCCTCTCTATTTTATCAGATCGTGATCCCAAGTTTACTTCTAACTTTTGGAAATACCTTTAGAAGTCGTTGGGTACTGAATTAAATTTTAGTAATGCTTTTCATCCTTAATCAGATGGGCAGTCAGAACGAAAAATTCAGACACTGGAGGATATGCTACATGCTTGTTCGATGATTTATCAGGGAAGTTTGGACCAACATCATTATTTGGTTGAGTTTTCTTATAATAATAGTTTTCATTCCAGTATACAGATGGCACCATTTGAGGCATTATATCGAAAGCGGTGTCAAACTCTAGATTTTTGGGATAAATTGGGTGAAAGAAAGTTGATTTGACTAGAATTGGTAGAAGAGTTGGCAAAAAAAGTTCAGATGATACAGAAAGACATGATAACAGATCAAGGAATGCATAAAATTTATGCAGACAACAGGAATAGGGATCTCTCTTTTGAGGTAGGTGATAATGTCTTTCTCAAAGTTTCACCATGGAAAAGTGTGATGCGATTTGGTAAGAAAGGAATGCTGAGTCCAAGTTTCATTGGACCATATGAAATTCTGGAGAGAGTTGGAGCAGTTTCATACTGAGTGGATTTAACTCTGAGTTTATCTTAGGTACACAATGATTTTCATGTTTCAATGTTAAGGAAGTACATGCCAGATCCATATCATGTTTTGAGTCCAAAGGTAGTTCAGCTGGAAGAGAACCTATCTTATAAGGAATTAACGGTCCAAATTATTGACCACAGGGATAATGTATTGTGGAATAAGGTGATTAATCAAGAAATTTTTTTTTGAAAAAACCACATGATTGAAGATGCAACATGGGAATATAAAAATGCAATGATGGATTAATACCCCCACTTATTCGATAAGTAAATAAATTGGGGGACACAATTTTCTAAAGGGGGTAGGATGTAACATGAAAAGTAAGTAAATAATTATGGATTTTCATATCTATTTCTATTTATGAAATAGAGAGTGTTTTAGAAGTTTAAAATGATAAAAAATCTAATCTTAAGCATAGAAATCTTTAATATTTTTAAAAGATTGTTTTACCACCTTTTGATGGAGAACCATTTTTAAATATATATTTTGACAATTTTATAATCTATATTTGTAAAAAAACATATTCTTTATAATTGGTCATTTAAATTTACTTTGGATAAATTCTTTATATTTTTCTAATAATGTTCAGTTTTTAATGAATAGTTGAAAATATTGCATTTTACTTCAAAACTGCTTTTTCATCTAATTTAATTATATTGTTGAATTATATTTTTAATTTGTTTTAAAGTTTAATTAGAATATATTTTTACATTTTAATCCAATGTTGGTCATTTTAATTAATTTGACTTTGTAATTGAGCATTAACAAGTGTCAAACTTTTGATAGATATTGTTTCTAAAAAACCCGCTATTTGTTTTAAAAACGGGAATTTTTTTAAATTAATTACTACAATTTCTGTATTTGTAATACGTTAAAATGGATTCCATTTTTGGAATAATAAGGTCCAAATTATGTAATTAAGACTCTTTTGTTTTTGGACATTATGAATAGTAATGACGGTAATTATCTTTAATTATCGTAATTAATTAGTAATCAGGGAGTTAAGGGTAATAAAATAATATCATAATAATATAAAATTACCCAAAAATATGTCCTAATGCTACTGGTTGTGTCATGACCGTCCATGGGATGCTTTGTGCCAACTTTGGGACCCCATGGAATCACTTTTGTGTGATAGTGACATTTTATCTTTTTATTTATAAAGAAAGTTAAATATAAAAAAAGTATGTAACACCTAAGTATAACAATTTTAATTTTGTCTACATAAATTATCTCTTAGACTATAAATAGTCATTAAAAAGATAAAATTATTCTACATCATGTTATTTTTTAAATAATTTTTTGACATAAATATATAAATTTATTTATGACACCATGATGATGCGGTGATTACCTCATTAAAGAACGATTTAAATATAATGAAAAGATAATGTAAAATATAAGAATTACACTTGTCTAAAACCAATTGTATGGTTGGATATCTAACCCTTATCACCTTATCCTAGAAATGTATCATTTTGGGACCTTTAAAATCCGAAACTAATTTTATAAAAAAGTAACATTTCATGACTTTCCAAAAGTGCCCCTCCTCCATCTTATAAAAGGCCCCCACCTATACCACCTTAACCACACCTCTCAAGCCATTGGCTCGGCCAAAATCTGATAATTTTATCTCTCTACATACCTCTATTCATCATAGAAGCCTTTCCTTAGGCGGAAATCTCTTTAAGAAACCCTTTTGGTTCAAACCAAGGGGAGTTACCCGATTTAAAGGTAATGTCTTCTCTTATGTCCTTATGTTTTTTTCTTCTCCAACCCCCTAAACCATTTTTCCCTATTTTTTGTAACAAAAATAGTATATATATTAAACTAGGATGTTTTATGAGAAGGATTTGATTTACACTTACACACACATCTGTCTAATGGTTAAAGAACATACTGTTTCTGTGAGTGGCGAATTACTACCTCACGAAACGATGATTGTTCAATCTTCTTTTAAAACCTCTAATGGTGGACATTAAGATGTAACTCTATTTATATATTATATATATATTATGATTATGTTTTCCTTATGATTCTGTATTTTAAATTTATGGAATACCTTTATGGTTTCCATTATGGGTAAATGCGATAATTTCATTTTAGGAAGTGCGGACTACCGCCCCCTCAAAGTGATTTGAATCGTTAATTCCCTATGTGGAACATATAAAGGATGGAGTTAATGATTTTATATATTATATTATACTGTAATTATAAAATACCTTTATATAATTATGATTTCAATCCATTATATATGAAATATAAATGAAATTAGGGTTCATACGTACGAACAACTTACAATCTCCATGAACGGTGCATTTCATTTCGTACCTCTAAATTTTATGTAATATTATAAAAGCATGTATATACTGGATATATATTTTATATATGATATCTAAATCAAGAATATAATTCTGGATATAATGGTTATTTTACCACATGACCAAATTGTAATTATAAGAGGTTTATTTTGGACTCAAGTACCAAAGATCGACAAAATGACAGTTATTAACTTAAATAATTACATAATGTATTTAACATGGTAATAACTGATATAAAAGGAATAATGAACATGAAAAAGTTTATTAAGAAAGTAGAAATTAACTCTAGTTTATTATTCAGGAGATTAAAGAATGATCGAGTCAAGTCGGACAGGAGGTAAGGGACTTCGTCTTAATCTCTTTTCATTGAGGCATATCTTGTTTTGTACATAACTTTATTTTATATGGGTTATAAAACCCTTTGAATTTTACTTTTATTCAAATGGAATATTTTTATACGAATCGTTTTACTAAACAATATAAGGGAATGTTTTTGTCTTACGTATGCAGCGACAACGAATTCTCCGCCACCGTGACCATTATTTGAGTTTCGGCTTCCTATACAAGCCATAACTTTTTTTAAATGAAAAATAAATACCATGTTTTAACTTTCTTTTATTTTGGTATTGAAAATGGTTTTCATAATTTTTTTATTATATCAATGTGTTTTTGATATCTTGTGATTGAAATATAGAAATGTTATGTTTCTTTTATGCATGTTTTATTTGATATGATTATGTTATGGTTCTTGGGCATTGTTTATGAAGACATGTGGTTACTTGATAAACTAAGGGACAATGAGCCTGATATTTCTCTCCAATGAATTGGGTAACACGAATGAGTTAAATGGTTAGGTTTCTCCGAAGAGATTTAGGGAATATACTGTGATGGGTATTCCAAATGTAACCATGAGTGTTACTCCCTACGTAAGAATGTTATGAATGTATCAAGTAACCTTTATGTCTTATGATTTCTAAGAGTTATTCATAAACCTTATGATTTCATGAGTTATGTTAAATTGATTATATTCTATGAATAAAGTATGATTTCATTGATTCTAATGTATACATGGACTAATGTTTTCATTCCGTATTTTTATATCCCTTACTGAGCTATTTTTGCTCATCCGAAGTTTTTGAAATGTTTTTCACAGGTCAAGGGAAAGTTACATGATGTGATGATAATGTAGAGGAAGTGTCAAGAAGAAATCCATGTTTTATTTTAAATATTTTTCCTTTATGGGATAAAATGAATACTATCTTTTATGTAACCAACTTGTTTAAATGTGGAATAAAATCCATGATTTATGATCTAATTCTCTAAAACTCTAAATCTGAAAAGATCTTCAATGTTTATTCTTATAATAACAAAAGGTAATGTAATGTTTAAGTGTGGAGCCTTATAATTTCATTATCTTGTAATTAGTGTAGAATTTTGTGTGTTTTATAATCATATTTTCATCTTATAAAAGATTTAATAGAGGTATGTTTCATAAATATATTATCATCATAAACATAAAACATTAAGAGAAAGAATAAGAATGGTATCATTTGATCATACCCAAATAAAGCACAAGTAACATCACCAATTATCATCTAATATAAAAAATTTATTTTAATGATAACATGGAACATTTCTTGATGGAAATAAATATTCCATTTAAAAAACATTACTAAACATGTAATATTTTCAAAATAAAATTTCTTTTGTAATAACATTGAAACATTATAAAGGAATATTTAAAATTCATCACATATATCTCTTAAGGAAATATCCTTTCTATTTTAAAAATCAATTTTTTAAAAAAATTCACAAAACATTTTGGAAATTCGTTTCATATAATATAATATTTAAAACATATAAAAGAAGATTAAAAAGTAATATAAAACAATTCTGGAGGAAAATATTCTTTCCATTTTGAATATAATATTTTACATCTAAACAATTCATAAAATATTTTAGAAATCATATTATTTAAAAATTAACATTTAATCTTATAATGTATTCTTTAAAATTTTATTTATTCATGAAAATAGAAAATACCATTAATTCCATACATGTTAAAACAAGTATTCCATTCACATTTTTGGAAATTCCAAATGGGATTTGTTTGGAAAATGACATAATAATAACTTTTTAATATTTTAAATTTTTATAAAAGGGTTAGAATGAATTTATTAAATCATTTATAGAATGTGAAAAACATTTTTTAATTTCTATTGATAACATTATTTTGGAGGAAAATGTTTTTAAACGAACAGAGAAATAAGGAATAAATTTCGAATTTTTTTAATCTCTTATGATAAAAATCATGGGAGAATGAAGGGAAAATATGTATTTTAAATGAATGAAAATCATAGAATAAATTTTATGACTTTATTATTAAATAGATCATAATATTTCATCATCTAATAAAATAACATAAACAATCCCTATACACCAAGAGATTGTAATAGAAAACCTGGACCACATTCAATCCATTTGAATTTAAGGCCTGATTAAAGTATAAAATAAAATTAAACAATTAATTTAATTAAAATAAGGAAATTAATTAAAAAACGTGTAAATGGGGAATTATATATTAATAATTGAAGAAGTTAAGTTAATAACATAACTTACCTCCCAAATAATGTAAATTTGAGATAAAAATATCTTACAACATCGGTGACATTGGAACCATAAAACACACAAAAGAGAGGAAAAAGAAAGGATATGTAAATACACATATTTTTTAGGATAATAATACTTAAATAAAATAACATGTAGACCACATTAAAGAAACACATGGTTAATATGAAATTTATCTCACAGAAAATAAAAGTGAGACGAAAATCCCTTACCTTAAGCCTTGAATTCCGTCATACCCAATCAACCTTAGTATTAATAAATATTATTTATTTATTAATATTTTCATGAAACATTAATTTATAAATAATTCCATATATTATTTAATTATTACCTTTTAATAATTTTTTTGAAAAAATTATTTATTAAAGTATCGTTTTAGGTAATAACAGCTTTGTTATTTCTGTAAGTTTGGATTGGTTATTTTTTGTCATCATATATTTGTCATGGTTACATAATATAAATAATATTAAAAAATATGTAAATATACCATATATTCAATATATTTTTATTTATATTAATCTATAATATATATTGGTAGAAAGTTAAATACATCATGCATGGAGACAATATGAGGCACATACACATAGATATTATTTATAGTTTTTTAAAATATGAAATGAAAGACAAGTAAATAATATATCATAATTCAAGATAAAAAATTATTTCATATATATCACATATATTCATTAAATTCACCCTAATTACCATCCATGCAACACATTCGTGAAAAACGAATCACACCAGTTCATGAGGCAGTTGTTCTCCATACACACGAATAGTGTTATCATATCCCCCATGAAAAAAAGTATAAAGTTATTTGTGATATGGTACTGAAAAAGTATAATTAAATATATTCAACATTCATTAAATCAACATTTATTACTATCCATGTAAAACATCAAAAAATAATAATATTACATTAGTTCAGGAGGCAGAAATCCGACACACACAAGACTGTCGTTATTATTTTCCAAAAAAGTTGGTAAGTGAGAATTTTTATGTATAATTATAATTTATTAGATATAATAATGTCATAAATATCAAATATAAAAATTATATACATCATTATATCTAACCATGTGTAGTGGTTCTGAGAAACCAATAATGTCAGTTAGTAAGGCGGTAGTCTGCTACACACATGAATGATGATATCGTATCCCATTTTATGGAAGGATGGATAGATTTATGTATCTAAATTAAAATAAAAAAATATCATTATAATTAAGGTACTATATTTATTAAGTCAAAATTGTTTTATTATAAATTTTGGATTTATAAAAAGAAATAAATTAAAATCCTTTGTTTTGGATGTTACTAATTTTTCAGGAAAATTATTTTGGTTCTCACTAAAAATTTTATTAAGTTGGACTTCAGACTAATCTAACTCTTCTTGAATTCTATTATGATGGTGGGATGCCTTTTATATGTGAGGTTAGTGAAACTCATGTATTTTTTTAATGATGAAACGTGTACCAGTTTTTTTGACATGAAAAAATGATTTGAATGGGTCATTTTATAACATAAGAGTTATATGGTTGAAATATGTCCGTCAAATGGGTTTTGGGATTGTTTTGGGTGATTTTCCACTTAATTTTTTTAACACCTCGTGGAACCCATATTCTACTGAACCGTGTTAATTAATTTTTATTATATTTATTATTCATTATAGAAAAAATTTAGTTTATCATATTATAAAATATAATCTATTATGATTCTAAATATGTAATCTATTTTTCTAAATTTAATTCATAGAAGAAGAAAAAGATAATTCAGAATTAATATCCTCGATGTGATGGCAAATATGTTTTCCATAGATAAATTGTTCAACATATTAAAAGCAATTTATATAAAATATAATAAAAAATTGAATGAAATGAACTAAATTTGATTAATAGATATATTATTTGTCTAATTTTATATATATGACTATGTTAAAAATAATTTGGTTGATTTTAAATTCCATAAAATTTAACTAATCTTAAAAAATCTTGTATATCTACTATTCATAAAAAACATATCTTTTTATAAAAATTCAAAATATTCACCCCAAGATAAGTTTTAAATTATTATTTTAAAAAATAAATTTATTTTTTCATATATTTTTTTCTAAATGTGGAAAAATTAATTTTAAAATATGTATGTAGAAATAAAAAAAAATATTTTTTAGAAAATTATAGTTTTATGTAAAAAATTGGATTAATTATTATCCATTATATAAATAAGTCATAAAATTAATGTTTACCATTTTATAGAATATAGAATATATACATTTCATAAATAAATTAATAAAATAATTTTTGTTTAATATATTGAGGTAAAACACGTTTCAGCAAGAAAATAATTATTTTTCAGAAAATGACTTACATTATTTTCAAAAAGATTTTTAATTTTAATTAACTTGTTAACAAATAATGGCTTTATTATAAAAGTATAGAACACATATATTTTTACATATGTTAATTCTATTAATAGCTGCTACTCCAATTGAAAGGTAGTAACAATCATAATAAATAAATATATTTAAATAGTATTTTCTATTTCTTTTAAAATGAGTATTGCATATATATAAATATTCACTAATTGTTGTGTGGAATTAAAGATAAATTTAGTGTTTCATGTAGGAGAAGATAAACCAGAACTATGTTTAATCTAAACTACACATATTGACGCATCTAATAAAAAATATCAAAAATAAAAAATTTAGTTTAAAATGATATTTCTGAAAAACATTGGATGTTACATTATACCCTACTTAATTAAACCACATCCTTGAAATTTGAAAAACTACTTGGTAATTTTTTTTATAATTTCAAAACACATATGTGTGAAACCGACATAGTAGAAAGGGATTATAAAATATCATATTGAAAAGATAATAATAGTTGTGTGGATGTCATCTAAAATAACACATAATAGGTTTTGAAATTAGATAAAAAAGGATAGATGTGATGATTTGGACATGGAATAAATCATATTTTCCAAATAATGATGGATAGTGAAAGATAGAACTGATCACTAAAAATTTAATGATCATTTGAAAATCAAAAATAAGAAGACCATTAAAAAATTGTGTGAGAAAGGTGATTGATATCACTAGAGATGATAATAGTATGCCAACATTTTTTTCAAGATAAATTTCCTAAAGTTGATGGATTTTAAGAATAAGATGAACTTACTCAATTCCATAGGATTTCATAAAAAAACTCATCATTTTATTGTACCTTGATCAATTTACACGTCACCTCTTATATTACGAGAATAATTTTTTCATGTCCGAAGCACTAATTTATAATAAGATTCATAAAAGAATGGTAATAAATTCCTTATATCTCTTTTCATTAGAATACTAAATGTTTAACATAGGATCTAAAAAATCATCATATTGTGAAATAAAAAATTATTCCATAAAATCATATAAAAAGTTCAACATAAACCATTCTATAAATATTTAACCATATAACCCTTCCTAATTCCAAAATATAAAAATAATTTCACTAAAATTATTAAAATAAACTTATCATTAATCCCAAAAATATCATAAGGCAACTCTTAATTATGACATACTAAATTTGGGAATACCTTGTTCATATATTTTAATGAAACATGGTAATAAATATACATAACCTAAAACCATAATGAAATTATATACACTTTCTAAATACTCGAATAAAAACAAATATTATTGAATATATACCATAAATCAAATAATGTTGTAAACTATATCAATGATAAGATAATAAATTTTTTTCCTAAATTATTATTTAGTTCAATGTTAATAAATACTATCCAATTTACTTCATTAATATCCATTATATTTTTATACCAACATCATTATTTCCACATCCAAAAAAAACTAAGGGTTATCTTTCCTTAATCATGTGTTTTCCGTAAAATATAACCTTTACATTAAATAAATATCTTAGTTCATCAATACAATTGATAATATTATTAAAAATAGTTTATGAAAATCTTCTATAGAATAATCCTAATATATTTTACAATTTATATAACATAATTCTTGAATCATAATACATAAACACTTAATTTACCTATCATAGTTATAATACCATTAATTAGGATTCATCATATAGTTACTCAACGCCTCTTTACTAAAATATGAAATATAAATCAAATCTGTAAATTCATCAACCTCAATTTATTCATTATTTTTATATTTAACATAAAAATACTATTATAACATGACAAAACATTAATAATTTATTCATAATTTCTTCCCTAATAATATTATATCCATTACTCATATAATCATTCTCATTATCTCCATGATCATACCCCCAAGAACATCTAGTTGAAAAATAACCATATTTTACACATTTAAAACATTTAGTCATTGATGATTCCATTGTGAGATAATTGTTATCCTATGTTTTATTAATATAACTTTTATATTTTTTGGTCAAATTAATTTATTTGTTTGATTCATTTCCAAAATTAAATCACCATCTTATTCCTATAAGATATTTACATGGCTTCCTCTTCCTAAATTCTTAACATACATGAAATTGAATATCATTTTATCCATGGTATCCACCACCAGACCTCACAATGATCTATATCCCTCTGTTAATTTTTGAGTCTGGGGGTTGTTTATGGTGCAAGTTGTTAATCATATATAATGATAAATGAGTATTCATAATCAAAAAATCATTCACTCAAGTTATCGTTGCATTTAGTTTCTCATTGCAATATTGTTTATCATATTTAATGTTAACCCAATTCTTTATGGTCCTCACCATTGGACAAAACCAATTATCATTATATGAGAAACAATATTCATAGAGGAAAAAACCCATAGTCCTGAAAAATAATTTATATAATCACTAACTTATGACAACAAATTTTCAATTTGTTACTCATTAGTTATAACCTAGGCTATTGATGGTTACTGTTCGCATCCATCATGATGGTTTATAAAGTGTTTGTGTATTAACAAATCATATCTTCCAGGACTGAAAAACTAATTTTTCACCAAATAACATTTTCATGCACCATGTGACAACCAAGTCCATCTCAATGTTCCATTTTTTGAGTTATTACACCAAGGTACCTATTTTTCAGAGCGTCATACACTTCTAGTGTCCATAGATAAATGTAATTTCATCGAAATTTGTAACTCTATCCCTCGCCAAAATTGTAGGAAATTTTCTTATAATTGGATCATAATCATATTTACCGTTAGATATTTCTATATAATTATATATAGAAATATCTATTGGGGTCTCAATAAATAATTATTATCCCAGTTTAAAAAATTGAGGTAAAAATTTATTCTAATACTAACTGTAGAGAAATATAATTTTCATATATAAATATTGCATGTATTTAAATGAAAATTGATTATATTATAATAATAAACACATGAGGACCATATTTTTTAGTTTCTTTTGAGATAAGATACTCTTCCTTATAATTCAACAAATATCTCCAACGTATCCAATAATGATCTTTTAATTAATTAATATTCATAGAAGTTTCTTACATAAATAATTCTTTTAGAAGAAGTTAATAGGAAATAAAATAATATGTGAACCCATATGCTCAGTATAGTAAAATAGTGGAAATACATAAGCATAACGTGAGCATAATGGTATGAAAATATGAGAATAACATATGAAAATGATATCCTTGATATCAATGATTATATCATGAGTCATCAAATATAAAAGGATGTTCATAAAACATGAATGATAAGGAAAACAAATCACATGAGATTGTATAGAATGGCATTTACATAAGACATGGAGTTGTCGTATACTCAAAAGAATAAAATATTATTTAATTAATACTAATTATCACATACAAGGCTATGATAGTGGAATTGATTCACTCCCAAAATCATAGTTACTGTCGAGGTTCATTACCAAGACTATAATTTTGGAAGAAGTCCATTAAAAAACATGGTTCACTCCCTAGTTGATTACTGTCTATCCAATAATATATAAAGCTTAATTCAATTAATTGGAGGGAGATATATGTCACACTTATTATATAATGAAAGTAGTACATATGTGTCCTATAAGATCATGAAAAATTAATCATATCAGAACCCTAAAAAATAAATGGGTTACATAAATATTTCATAAAAAAATAACATAATGAAAAGAAACAGGTTGAACAATATTTTCATCAATTTATCATAACATAACTCGTGGAAAGAAATGTAGTTTTCATATTCATTTTACCATGGTAAAACATATATAAGAGAAATAGGTTTCATAAATATATTTTCATCCCAATCATAAACCTTTAAAAGAAATAATAACAATATTATCTTTGTATAATATCCATAGTAAAGTATATGTACAATAAAATTGTATCATCTTAGATGTAAAATTACATTTAATGAACACTCAAAACATTTTTATGAAAATAACAATTTCCCCAAAACAAAAATTAAAAATAAAACCTTTTAAAAAACTATTTCATTGAAAATATTATTGAAAACATATAACGGAAGATTAAAAATTAATTTAATACATTCATTGAGGTTAGTTTCTTTTCCATTTTGAATATCATTCATTAAAACTAAAAATTAAAAAAATATTTTTTTTAAATCCTCTTCTAATAATATAAACAATGAAACAAATATAAGAACATTTAAAAATAATTTAAACATTTCTTGAGGATTAAAACATTAACATTTTGAAAATAACTTTTTATAAGTAAATATAGATAACAAATATTGGAAATCATTTACCTTGAAAATAAAAAATGGAAAATATAAAAATTATTTTAAGAAATGATTTTTCTATGATGTTGAAAAATAATTTTCATGTTATAAATGTAAAAAGAAATATTCCATTCACAATTTTGGTAAAATTGAAATGGGCCTTATTTAGAAAAATATATAAGGATTACTTTTAAAATATTTTTAAAATGTTAAAAAAGGTAAAAATGTATTTAAACTATTATTTGGATAATGTTAAAAATAATTTGTATTTTTTAAAAAACATGGTCTTGAAAGAAAATGGGTTTTCTACTAAAGTGAGAAATAAATAAGATTTCTCTTAAAAACATTCTATTATACTCTTGAGTACACAAAGATATGAAAATGAATGAAACATAGGTTTTCTAAAGGAATGACCAGAGTTAAAGAAATTCCATATTGTTCTTGAGAAATATATCATTATAATTTACCATCAAAGGAATTATTGTAAAAAATCCCTCTAAACAATGATATTATAGCACCAAACCATTACCGCCTTGGTATTTGTTGAAACGAAGGACCAATTAAATTATAACATGAAATAAAATGTTTAATATTATTAAAATAAGGATATTTGTGATATTTCAGGTCATAGGGAAAGTATATAAACATCATAGAAGAAGATAGGTTCATAACAATAGTTATTCATTAAATAAGGGAATTTGAGACAAAAATATCTTACTACATTGGAAGCATTGAAACCAGAAACCCCATAAAAGAGAGATCCTAAAATGGAAATTTAAATCCCTATAATTTTTATGATAATTATCATAAAATAAATTAATGTGTACTATATACACCTCACAAAATAAACTCATGGTGAATTTGTCATTTTTCTCATAGAAAATAAAATGGAAAAAAACCATTATCAAAAGTCTCAAATTTATTCATATATGTTAAAAACCCTGTATAATAAATAAATATTTATTAAATTATTTTCAATGAAACCAAATTACATATATCATAACATATATGATTTAATTATGGATATTTATTAATCATTTATGAACAATTACATGTTAATGTAAGATTTTATGCAATAACTGCTTTCTTTTAATTTAAGTTTTATTCTGTAATTTTTGATCCCCTTAATTTGACCATTATTTTATCATCTATAGAATGTAAAATTTAAAATAAATATAATATATTTAATATAAATGTATTTATAGCATTTCATAAATGTTAGAGATAGAGTATTTAATACACCATTCATGAAGATGACATGTTAGATGTATACATGAACACCATTTCCATTTTTTGAAGAATGAAATGAATGAAAGGTAAATAATATTTTAAAATTACATACAAATTTTTATGTAATATATTTCACATATATTTATTAAAATTTTCATATTTACCTTCCATGTAAGGAATTAGCGAATAAAGAATCACATCACTTCACGAGAAGGTAGTCCTCCGTACAAATGAATGACAATACCATACCCCCCATAAAATGGAATGTATGAAAGTATATGTGAAATAATTATAAAAAAATAATAATTATGTTACTACTATTATATATATTCATTTAATATATCTTTATTACCATCCAAATAATACTTAGACGACAAACATATCACATCGGTTCTTGGGGCGGTAGCCTGATGCACACACGAGTGATGTTATTTTTTTCAACTGGGACATGAGGTAAGAAGGTAAATGTTTTATTATAATTTTATAGGTATAATAATATCATAAATATAACAAATAAACACTAAATCCTTTATTATATCTATTCTTTGGAGGTGGTGATTGAATAATAAATAACATCGGTTTTCGAGTCGGTATTATATCGTACACATGAATGATAATTTCATATCCCATTTGATGGGAGAAGATATATATTTAGGTTAATAAATTAACATTAAAAATTATTATTATATGTATGATACACAAGATATTATTTCATAATGTCTTAATAATAATTTAATGAAGTTGATGAAGAAATAAAATTAAACAATTTGTTAGGGATGTTACCTCATCTCTTGAAAACCTATTTCAGTTTTCACAAAAAGAATTAATTGGATGGGTTTCTAAAAAAATAATTCTATGATGAGTATTGGGAATTAATGATGTTATTTTTTATGTCTTGTAGAATCCAATGGGTCTTGGAAGTTTGAATGAGATATGAGAGTGGTGGCATTTTATAATGGAGGTGAGTGGAAGACATATATTTTTTTGAAAGAAAAAAAGTGTACCAACAATATTTACATTCCATAAAGCTCCAGAATGGACCATTATATATATATATATATTGTTGATATGTGTCTAGAAAATGGGTTTTTTAAATGTTTTGGGTTATTTTAACACTTATATTTTTAATTTAACCCCATGTAAACCATATTCTGCCCTAACTTAGGTAAATAGTAATAATAATTTTTTAATATTTATAATGTTCAAAAATTAATTGGCCTTATTGATGAATAAAAATTATTATGAATGTGAATTTGGAATAATTTTTTTCTAAATCCCATTAAATAAGTTGAAAATTTCAATTGAAAATTAATCATGGAGACATAATGAAAAGCTATTGTCTAAAAATAAAATTTTAAAAATTTGTATTTAAATATTTAATATAAAATTTATTCCAATGAACTAAATTTCTTTTAATGATATATAATTACTCTAATTTTTCATTGAAAATTATATGAAAATATATGGATACTTTAAATGCCTCAAATGAAATGAGTATTATTAATAAAAAAATTATTTCAACTATTCTCCAAAACATTTAACATTGTGGGAAATTCTCAAAAATAATCTCCAATATAATATTAAAATTAATATTAAAAAAATTAATATGTTTTTTTCATAAATTTTCTTAAATTGGAAAAGGATTTATTTTTGAATAAGTGGATAAAAGGAAATAAAACTACATTTTTTTGAATAATATAGTTTTTATGGGAAACATTAATTACTTATTATCCCTCATCTAAAGAACACATAAGATTATTTTTATATATTTTATTTAATATATAATTTATAATTTTTATTATAATAAACCCCAACTATTAATTTATTAATTTATTGAGGTAAAAAATGTTTTTGAACATAAAAATAGTTTTTTCAAGAAAAGATATCTTTTGATTTAAAATAGTTATTATATTATTTTATAACTAATTGGTCACCAAATAATTCATTATATATATATTTGTAGAAAATATATTTTCCTAATTTTGTTAGTACTATTCAAGGAAATGTCTCTAATGGTTGTGTGATAACTATCATATTAAATAATAATATTTTATTTTATGTCACATTTTATTAAACCATGTGTTTCATTTATCACTAGCTACACATAGTGTTGCGTATAAATCAAGGCAAACTCAATGTTTCATGTTAAAAAATATAAAATTTATGTTTCATGCAATATAATCTAAATTCATTTTCAGGTGTAACGTAAAATTTCTAAAATATAAAAATAATTCGAAAAATAAATTTCTTAAATTCTCGGGGTGTTGCAATTTTTTACTCTAGGGAATAAAATTGACACAAATTCATTTCATGAGTCATTATTTATCCTTTTTTAAAATTATATTACCATTTGGTTACATTATTTTCTATAATAATACAATAATTTATAATCTCCTTATATAATGTGACAATTTTACTCCAATAATTAACTTTTTAATTTCTTTTATCAAAAATAAATAATTATTTAGAATAAACCCCATCGGATTTAATAAAAAGTTTCTAAAAAAATTCATATTTATGTTTCCCACAAAAGTTCCCATTTTTAGGTTGAAAACCAATTTTGTGTTATCTCGTGTTTCCTATATATATTATTTACCCTATTTTACCAAATATATTTTCGGAAACTAATTTTTTTATGTCAATTTTTTCCAATGGTAATTAAAAAAACTAAAATTGTTTTCCATCCATTCAGAATCAAACATTTTATATTATACCCCACTTTTACAAAAAAAATTCTTTTCCAGGCTTCATTATGGAATTTTATTATAATATGTAAATCTTTTAAAATATTTTCACTTCACTTCTTTGAAAATTACTTTTGAATGTGACACGTAACATCATATTTTACTAATATCATCAATATATTTTGGGAAAAAAAGAATTTTATGGTTTCAATCATTGTATTTGTAATATTCTTTTCAAAGAACCCTTGCTATGAATTTTTTAAATAAATTAATTTAACACTTTTTGATTTTGAAATTTTTAAAAACTATTTTTATGTTTTTTAATGTAAAAGTTACATTTTCAATTGAATTAATGATTTTAAAATTTTATTATGATGATTCTATTTTTAAGAAATAATGATTTATTATTTCTGAAAGGAATCATTCTTTTATAAACCATTTCTTATAAAAAACCATTACTGTTTTAATGTATAATATATAATATATTTTATAAAGATCATAATATTTCATATTAAAGAATAAAATTTCATGAGTTTTCATTAATTATAAATTGTATATTTCATAAATTTTTTGAAAAAAAATATCTTATAACCTCAAAAACGTATTTTTATTTGATATTAAAATTATTTAACATTTTATATGTCACACTATAGATATGTTTTTTTATTATACCATCAATAATACTTCTCTTCTTTTCTAATGGAATTTCTAGGAATTTGTTTCATGAAAATATCTTACCTTCCACTAGTTATTAATGTTATATTTCAATTATAAATGGTATCATACATTAATTTCATACATATGCATATATGATAATTAATGTGAATGTTGGGGTCTTATATATCCATCCAATGCAGTAGTAAATTCTAAATATCATGGGATTCAAAGGGTTAAAGGGAGGATTCTCCCAAGAAAAAGGGTATATAAGAGTATTATACAAAGAGAAAAGGTATAGGGGTGATTAACCCTTGATATAGGGTACATTGTTAGACTATCTAAGCCCATGGTTAAATAAGAGGACTATCCCTAGCTTAATAAGGGTACTAGATTAGTAAGACCAAACCAAAGAAGTGTTCATACAATGTTAATCGCATGTCTAATAAGGTTACAAGGGTGGTTTTACCAATACCATGAAGGGTACATGGGTTGTGAGACCAAAACAAAGGCAAGTACATGGATGGAAAGCTCGAGACTAAGAAAACACTAGTTTTTGGGAAAAGCCTATTATTTGTTGAATATCTATGTGGGTATAATTAATGTAACATCCCAAGCAGAATCTTTGGGACTAGGTTGTAGTGCCACATGACCTCATGTGTGTCTCCCCATATAGAAGAGGTTGTAAACTAGTGATTCCATCTACGATGAGCATCAGGGGGAGACTATGCCCTTAGGATTAGGTAATCATATTGTAACAAAATGGAATAATAAATTATTGATCAATAATTGGGAATAAATAGAACATCATAGTATTATAAAACAAATAATGTAATAGGCATTTTTGTTTTATTATAGCATGGACGAAACAAAACCAAAATTAGGAATAGGATCCCCATAAGTGGTTGATCAATGTACAATGTAAATGTAACAATGTAGTTATACTTGAAACACACACACACACACACACATATATATATATATATTTTAATACACTACCCAACATCCTCTTTATAATATTATTCAAGTTCCCACAACATACTATCCCTTTTCTTGATTCATGGTTAAAAATTTATATGTTCCCTAAGATTTCCAATTGGTGCGTGAGTTTAAAATCCAGTAGGATCCCACAAATTATCCTTAATATAATTCTATGTGATATATTGGTGAATTATAGGTAATTTGATAGGGAATATATAAGACTCAATTATATCTCACAGTCACGACACATATGTTGGGTTTTTAGAGACTCAATGTACCTATATCAGCTGCATATAATAAAATTATATCAACTAGGGTCTAACAATTACCCTTGATGGGATATACCAAATAATGTTTTCCACATCCCACTGGAATGGATAACCCATTTACATGATGGTAAATATCTGACACATCCCTCTCAAGGGGATTGTTTATATAGCTCACCCATTAGACATAGTCTTCGATGAAATTGGTAAAACTCATGAATCACATAGATACATGATAATATATAAAAATCATGTCACTACAAGAAAGATTCATATCCATCACCAATATACATGAAATAAAACATCAATAATGGGTCATTTAGGGCTGAACATGTAGTCAAAAGGATCATTCCAAACCCATATAAACAGATGCACAATATAAGGACTTTATACCCTTGGTATAATGATGTTTTGATGACAAGATTCATTTTATAAGTCTACCAGCACCACATATGACCCAATGACATCCAAAACATCCATGATTTTGAAAAATAAGATCCAACGTAAGGATAATCTACACCCAATAAGTATAAAACAATAAAATATTCTTAATATGATCCACTACTAAAAATATTCTTGGTATAAATCATGTTCCAATGTGAAAACATTATATCTATGTGTCAATCCTGTGAATATTCATCAATTCTATAATTTGATGACATCGAAACCAATAGATCTAGAAAATGGAATACTAGATGCATAAATTCTTTTTCAAAGGAAAATAGGTAGATCTAAGAGAACTCAAAGTATTGGGGTTTTGTGGATCATATACCATAATTCTTATCAATAAACGCACATGGGTATTTCAGATTCATTCTAATAATTTATGAATCTCTATAGGGAAGGCCAAAAGAGTGTATAGATTCTGGGGGTTAATTTAGAAGGATTAATGAGTTCATAAGTCAAGTTGATTAACATTAAATTTTAATTTGGGATAAATAAATCATGCCCATATGGTATTTTCACAGATTCTGAAAAATTGTTTGCCAATCCTATGATAATTATTGTCTCTTCTTGGAAACTATGGTTAGTCAAATAGTTTATAAATCCATTTTCCATTCATACTTAGGAAAGTTGGAATTTCTGTTGGATCATTATCTCTGACTTCTCATTAATGTGAATATGGAAATCTATACTCACTTTCAACTAATCCCCTTTTCTTTTTTGTAATATTTTCCCGAAAGATATGGTGTAAACGAGGAATCTCTATCAGATTACACAGTGAAAGGAAATATGTGATACCATAGATGTTTTAGAATATATATAATTCATTTAAAAACTATTGAGACAGTCTCTAGCATATAATGTAGTGGGACCCCTCAATAAATAAGCCCATTTAAACCAATATTGTATCCCTAAATATTGGGGTCCTAGAAAAAACTATCATTATTTTCATAGTGATCTCACCCCACTTCAACACATCTACTAGATGTGGCTGGAGAAACCATTGAAGTATATGATGCTTTACCTTGATCTTTTTTCATGTAAAATAATGGGAGACAAATCAATCAATGTCTGATTCCATGTAAGGCCACTGGAATTTCTATTTTACATTCTGACAAATTTTGGACAATCTTTGGTGAAATTACCATAAAAATTTATGAAATGATTTTATCATATCTTCCGCCAGGGAAGAAGGCACCAACACCCATCCACGAACTATAATCACACCACATATGTATAGCATCCAACCCAACAATGAACCATTCACTATAAACCTCTATAGAATCATTATGTACTTTAGATCAAGCAACACATTGAAATTAAATAATTTCACCAATTATGACATGATCACCCTAGTTTTTATAAGTCACAAATACACAATAGTAAGCTACATCCCTCTCTCAGTCAAATAGAAAATCCCAAATGTTTCACCCTACTTCCAAAATCAACTCTATAACTTCTTATATCTTTCTAATAATGAAATATGCAACAAAATTCCTCTTTCTAAGAGAAGAGAAAATCTCAAAATTAATCATATTAATGTCTTCCACCAATCTCATGTTGTCATAGTTAACAAGACCCATAAGCAACTAACTTGTCACCCTAAATCAGAATACCTCTTAATCCAATGTTAGATGCAACACAATACATTTAATATCCATGAATAGATTCCATAAGAATCATGATAATATACAATGTTAACATATTCATAAACTCTATGAATTCCTATTCATAAATGTTTAGGAATTAAAACCTCACTAGAATATTTATATTCTTGGTCATGAGAAATTATAGGTGATAGAATTATAGAATAAACCATTTATATTTTGTATCCAACCTATGTAACCTATATATCATGAATAAGTTCCATGGAAATTACTAAGACATAACCTCTTCTACCTTCTTCACATCAATGGATACTCGTGATTGAAAAATAATTTTTCTAATAAAATGAAACTCTTAAACCCCAAGGCAACACTTTGAATATTTGAAATAAGGATGGTGTGATTAAGGCACACTTAATGTATTTCCAATGTTCTTAGCATGTGATACCAAATTCATGGAATATATCTTCATTTCTTTAATAAACATAATAAAAATGTTTTGTGAGGAATGTTGAGTAATCATATTCTTACGAACTGTGACCATTGTAAGAGATGTAATTATTATAAAAGGTGTATTGAGATACTCATACAACCAATATCTTCTCATAAAATTTATATTTTTTATGTCTTACTTAGTGACCCGAAGCTAATGGTATCCATAACATTTATCAATAATTGGGAACCACTTGGATCCCCACAATTGATTAAGAATGTCATCAATCATTAAAAATAAATATTTTTTATTGATTATCTAGTTCTATTTAATATAGTCCACATAAACCTGAATATTTAAATGTTAACTATTAGAGAACAACACTTGAGAAGTCTAATGAGAAGTGCTCGGTCTGAGAATATCCTTTAGCTTCAAGATCTTCAAGACAATCATTGATTACTATTAACTAAACTTGTAAAATCATATATTATGGAATCAATACAGGATACACACTTGGTATGAGTTTGATCTAAAACTCATATCACCAATTCAGAGTTAAAATTATGTAATCTGTTAGAATGAAATAATGATATTAGTCATCCTTTGAAAGAAAAGAGGTGAGACTCACTATTTGATCCCCAAAAAGGATGATGATATCCAACTTGAGTGAGAACGATTATATTCGAAAATGATATAGTCACACCATACTAACCACAGTGTCCAAATATCTTTTTAGCACAGACTTCCCCACATTGGTAGAAAAAAAAGTCACCCATATTTGGTAATAATAAATATATGCACTATACTTGGTCAACCATTCCATTCAATGGATCACATTGAAAAATGAAATCTTCAAAATTATGAATCTCAATATATTCAAAATTATAACGACCACTAAATGTTTAATAGATATAAAGTGTATCATCTTTCTTTTTTAGGGGAGAATAAATAAAATAGAACAAATATGCTTATATAACTTATAAGTCCATCAAATAAATCAATTGTTCAAGTATGAACAAATTGAATGTTACAATATCTAAAATGAGAAGATAGAGTGTAAATGAGATAAAGAATGTACTGAAAACTATTCGTGGTCTCTCTGAACCATTATTCAAAGCTTGATCAATATCATAAACTCTACCATAAACTACAAAAAGAATCATTATTGGCTCGGGAGTCACCTGATTCTCTAATTCTTATAGGGTATGTACCTACTTATGAGGTCATCCACCAACACCATATTCTATATATTTTTTGAGAATTCATAAAACCATTTTATATAAAAATTTATGATTACTATTATTTTCACACTAATTATTTTTATTATGAGAAACATGACAGATTCAATACTAGTGTCCTCTCCACCCATAGTTATTAAAACTATAAGAGTTATGTCCCCTAGAGGGAGTAAATAAACCTAATAACTTCTATAACTATTATAGAATAATCTAGATCCCAACATAAAAAATCCTCTTAATTATTATTGAATAAATATCTATAATTTTACTGGAGAAGAAACCAATCGAACCATTGGTAGCTTGATGAAGTCCTACTGCTCTGTCCTCCTCAGCACCCTTTTATATCTCCAGAGCCTCATGAACAACGAATTTTTTTTTTCATGTAAAAGTTCATGAATTTTCATTTTTACTCATAAAGAGGAATTATCTTAATATTAATGGATATAAATGCCTCATTATATTATTGAAAAGGAGAAAATATAATCAACATAGTGTATTGTGTTCAATAGACATACACTGAAATCATCCCTTACTAGAGCTCTTAAAACCCTGATCATGATCTAGTTACAACATTATAAGCCTAAAATCCTTGAATAATCATGACATTAAGGTCTCAAAAATCATACTTTCAAATATTCAATGACAAAGATTAACATTCAACCATTATCCAGTTTCAACCTAAATTTGAAGGACCACAAACATTACATTTATATCATTTGAGGTCTCTACTAGGCCTAAGAGCTTATATATGGATCATATCGATACATCTTCATCCTAGGATCCTATAGAACCTATATTGGATTTACAGTGATGAATTTGGAATTATTAAGAATATTTGTCCATTTTGGTACCATCCCTGTGGGATCCTACTCTCTAAAAAGGCACTGGATGAAAAAGATCATGTGGTAATTATTCTAAACCTTGATATGTTGGAAAAACTAAAGGATTGTTCTCATTTGTATCCTCATTCACGATAGGTGGTGAAATTGGATAGAAAATCATTCTATGAGGTGTAATTGACTTGAAATTTTTCACAATATTTTTGAAAAATCCAACATTGTGACCAAAAAGACTGATACCATATCTTAGTTTTCAGTATGGATTACAATAATGTTCAAAATAAAGGGATACGAACCAAAACAAGTCCAAACACCCTAATGAATACCAACGGACCATACAATGCCTTTGGTACCATCATGTTAGATAGAATATTATATATACACTCATGAATGGAATAATAAGTTACATATAAAATTTTGAAATAAATATTTCACAAGAATAATGTATTTACGTCAATAGACATCTTATTATTTGGACTCTATCTTACGGAAGAAACTTTTATATAGTGTGTGATCTTCTGTCCCTAAAACTAATGCATGAATGCACACTAATTAATATAAATATGAATAGAAATATAATATGAATCATGAAATTTTAATTTCAATCAAAGGTAACATCGAACATTAAGATAATGAATTCCCACTTTATAGAAACTCAAGGGTCCACTATACATTGATAGACATGAACTGACATTGTTCCCATGATTGAGTCCCAACCATCCTATATCCTATATATCCTATTCCAAATCAAGGAAAGAAAATAAATAATTAGTAAACCTTATGCAATGAAACCATTTTGTAACACCCTAATCCAAAACATTTATTCTATGTTGGACTGTTATACAACAACAAGTGTGCCTCCCCATAAAAAAGAGGTTATCAAATAGTGTTAAGAACCATGTGGAGCATCAAAGAGAGGCTATACCCTTAGTATCAGTTAATTATAAAATTAAACAATGTAAATGATGAAAATATAAATCAACTATGTATTATTACTAAAACATTAGAGTAAAAACATACATATATAGTACAAACCCATTTAGTTGAAAAAAGATATGAAAAACAGACATCCAAATAAAGTGATTGACCTAAATTTTCATGCATCAATATTTTGGAAACAATTAACTAATAAAATGTTACAAACACCCATGTTTTAGGTTCATCCTTCTAAAAATCCTTCTCATCGGCCACTATAGGGCCTCTACTATTCCTAGATCCAAATTCATAATATCTAAACATATAATAGAGACACACTAGTAGATTGTGAGTAAAAACCCATTATTATATCACCAAAGATCTTTAATATTATTGAATAAGATATAATTTTTCATATAATGAATGTATCCATTTTTTAGATAACTTTTAATAATAATATACTATCACAACATAGATTTTAGGTCCTCAGAGAGTTACTCTTCCTAATTTAGCTAAAAAATAGATGAATTTTGACTATCCATGTCTGAAATATTACCCATTGATGGGATATACATAAAAAATTGATTAATATATCCCACTAGAAGGGATATCCATTGTAAATTCTGATCAATGTTTGACACATTCCTTTTAGAAGGATAATTTTATTTCTCAATAGGCATACTCAACTGCAAATGGAAAAAGTGAAAGTATGAAACCCATAGATAAATGATAACAAATCAATATAAAATCATAAAAGATAATAATCATAACAATCACAAATTAACATGTGATTGAACATAAATCATGGGTTTTACATGGCTATATCCTCCATTGATGGGATATAACACAAAATATGTTTGACATATCCCACTGGAGGAGATATCACTTGTTTATATTAATCAATATCTGACACATAGTATTAAGTGGGATATTTTGTATGGATCAACCTACATATTCATTTGTATAAGAAACAAATAAAAATCATGCAATAGATAGATAAAGGATAATAGTTCATTATCAAATAATAATATTAAATATTCATAAGAATCATAAATCCACATATGATAAAACATTATGAATATATCACAAAGGGATAAACACAGTTAATAATTTCATTCCAAGAACCCTTATAAACTTATACTAAATTTAATAAAAAAACCATTGGTGAAAAATAGTTTTGATGAATACTTTAATTGTCCATGTCTAAAAATAGCACACAAAAACCTAGTGTCTTCCCTAAATAGACATCAGTTATAAAAATATGATCAAGGTTATGGAGAATCCACACAAAAATGTAGGAAAATGTGACATATACCCAAGAATATCCAATACTACAAGTGGTATAAGTCCAAACAATGTGTATACGACAAATATTTAGATCCAGGTGTTGATTCAATAAATGGCCGACAATTATATTGTTAGATGGATTCAGAAACCATTGATCTAGAAATGATATTCCATATCTATGATTCATTTCAATTGAAAATAATTATATCTAACTGAATATTGAAGAATGGTTTTTTGGTTCACATACCTTAATTCATGGATAATAATGCCGTTGCATCCACTAGAGACTAGATTTGATATGAGAGAATTCACATGGGAGGGCATTTGGAGTCTCTATATTGATAGGGCATCATTTAGGATATTAATTGTGTAAAAATTGGTAGGTAATGACAAATAAAATTGATCTTTAGATAACCAAGCCATTCATCAATGGTTTAGTCACATGGTATAACAAATTACACAACAACCATGTGAGGCGTACATACTCTTATAGGAACTCACATTGTTTGGTCACATCATTTTTAAAACCATTTTCCAACCATGATTTTGGTAGCAATAACTTGTCACATGGTTCGTTAGGTGCCAAATTATAGTTTGAAAAACCTTGATCTTTTACAGTATTCCACTAAAGGTTCTTGTATTTCTAGCAACATGTTTTCATGAACAATCAACACATTTTGGGAAAACTATATTTAATAAATGCACTATAATGATGGAAACAAGTAAAATATAAAATATAAAAAAGAACTATCAGTCTCATGGACATAAGATAATAGATAAAAACACAAGATTAAAAGATGAAATTAACTTGTAACTCACTAGAATAATTGAAAGACTATTACACTTGATATATGATATTTATCTTATATTTATTCCACATAAATATGTAATAAGATTATAAATTAGTAATGTTATAAGGGTCATTTTCGTTAACTATTAATACAAAAAACTTTTTCAATGGTATATAATTTTTCATTTTAGATATCATTCACATTCATCATTACTTATTGAAAAAACTAATTATTTCGGTTTAATTTTATTAATATATACATCTCTCTTAATAATTTCTTATCATATGAATATGATATAACCCATTGTGATATATTGATAATTTTTCCTTTATTGATCATTTGAGAAAACCCCTTTCTAATGTTTCTATTCAGTATAATATAATGGTGATTACACTATATAAGGAGTCTATAAGGGATCATAATGTTCTTCAATTATAGAGAAATGTTAAAAAAATTTAAAAAATAATTCCCATATGTAGATCATATTTAAATGAAACTAAATATTTTTTTCCTAAGAAATTTTATTTATTTTGATCTATAATGTTTAACATATAGTAATTTTATAATATAAAGATAGGTTCAAATAACTTTGAATCTAATTTATTATTTATATAAGGTGTTTTGGAACATGTATTGGGAGTTTGGATCTTAGGGAGCCTAGATTATTAGATTATGTGATATTATTAGTGATTCTCCAATTTTTTTTGAAACATTATATACCATTTTTAGTACAAATTTATTGAAGTTTGAATCGGAGATGAAGTTGTTGATGATTTAACTTCATTAAATATGATATTTTTATATATTTTCAATATTTAATAGGGTTATACTATTATTTTATTATGAGGATATGAGAACATTATAGTGATGTTGTGTGGTTACACTCCCTAGGGTATAATTATTTAGAACCAAGATAAGATCATGGAAAATGTTTTTTGTATGATTTTTTTTAAAATTTAATAGTGATTATGATTTTTTATGTGTTTTTTAATTGTTTATTATAGTATTTATTTTAATGATAGAATGAAAATATAACCAAAAATTGTGAATATGCGATGTGGTGATGATGATGATTATTTTTGGGAAGATTCAGTGATCATGGACACTCTTTTGTATAATAATACTATACAATGGTTGAATATTTCTTATCCAAATAGTTTTAACTTGGGATAAAACATGGTGATGGAAACCAATGTAACTAGTAAGAGTCCCTATGAGAAGAAAATAGTCTATCCAATGAATGTGGATAATATCCTAGCATGTTTCCTATATGGGGGAAAATATATGTTTTCAGATGATATCCTTGTGGGGGGTATATATAAATATAAATATTTCTTAAATAGCTACATCTTACGGAGTTTGTTGTGGTTGGAAAACTAATTATTGATAAAATATTTTATTATTAGTTTTTTTATTAGAGGAAAGATTCCAATTGGTATGTATTCTAAGTTAGATGTTTAACTAGTTCCATAAGAGTGGATAACTTCTTGGTAGTGGTGTTGTATTAGTGAGGTCCATGTGGGTGGATAACTACATTATGATATTATATTGATATCATTATGTGTCTAAAATTTTTAATTTCAGGGATTTGGATAGATGTTTTTTAATATATAGTAGAGGTTTTATGGTTTTATAATGGGATAATAATGTTATGGTTTGGAATGTATAATAATTTAGTTTTTAAATTTTGGGAATATTGTGTGGTAATACTTTGTGATTTCTGGTTCACTATTTGTTTCAATTATTACACTTGAAATTTTTTATTATAATTAATTAAAATAGAATAAGGAATGATCTTTGGGGTAAATTAATAAATATATTTATATTCTAACCCATGGTTTATCAAATTTATTTCTTATAATATTTTTAAATATTTGATTATGGTGTTAGTTGACCTCATATTGGGACATGTTAGAAGTGTTGTTGATGTGAGTTTCATTATACCATTACTAATATATCAATCATATTATAGGCTTACGGATTTTAGTAAATTTTCATTTTTAATTATTTAAAAATAATATTATTTTTATAAAGTATTCATCTATGTTGTATAGGGTGATTAATTTTTATTTTTTAGTGTTTTTTTATTTTTTATTATATTGGGTAATTACATCCATATGTTTGTGATGATATACCATTAATTATACACTCCCACCAATGACCTTTTAATTATTTAAATTAGGGTTATTCTCCATCATATTTCTTCATTAGGTGGATTCAAAATGATGGTGGGTAAAGTAATTTATACTTTAGGGGATTTTGATTTAGCTGTGGAAAATATCAATAACATATTAATAGCTTATGAGAAGTGAACATGAACTTTCTTCAAGAAGAAACAACAAATATATAATATTTAGGCTAATCTTAAAGTCATATTTTTTAAAAATATCTTAATAATTGATATCCAAAGATGGAAAATTGGAATCTTGAGATAATTACACTAATTATAATGAGTTTATCTCATTGTTAATGAAATAAATCGAAATAAAAAAAGTGATATCTAAATTAAAAGACCTATTTTATTATTTTAATAAGGAATAAATTTTTACTTTATAAAGAATTTATATAAGAGAAATAATAATTATGATTATGATGACTAATCAATAAAATATTAATGTAAATTTACTAGGAAAGTTATTAAAAATAAATATAATTACTAAAGAAAAATGTAGGGAATATTCTCCGAGATATAAAAAATTTTAATCCAATCATTATATTTGATATGATGATGATAAATTATAAAAGGAATTAAAATAAATTTTAGATGATGTTCCTCATGATTTTATAGCATAACTAAATCACCCAAATAGATATTCCTGTAATTATGTAGGATATGAAATGGATAGTGAAAAGGATAAAATGAAAAAAGAGTTCTAATTAATAATAAAAATGATTTCCTATATAAAATAAAATATAATACATTAATGAAAAAAATTCATTGATAAATAATTATAGTAAATCTTTAAGGGTGGCCCTTGTTACATAAAATATATTGGTAGTTTCCTAAAGGGAACATGATTTTTAGTAAAATTAATTATTTCGATATTATTAATGATGTAAAAAAATAAGATTATTGACGTTAATCTAGATTTTTTTTAAATAATTAGGTGATTATATTATAAGAGTAAATATTTTTTAATGTGTAGAATTTATAGTCACTTATCCAGTTTTATAATCCCTAATGGATGTGATGAGAGTCCTAGATTCCATAAATAATGTTACATTTGTTCAATTAAACTAGATACCATATAATTTGATATTCATGGTTGAGAAAATATCATTAGAAGTGACAAAAAGTGGGTAATAGAGTTTCAATGTAACTAAAATAATCTGATACACACATATTTACTTCAAATGGTCATGATGAAAAATATAAAAAATGTGGAATAGGAATAATGATGTATATTCTAGGAATATGGGAAATTATATTATTAATATTACATTAAAACGTCATGATAATATTGAAGAAATACAAAATATAACCCAACCATGAAAAAATGGTCTATAATATTTTATGAAAATTCATTTTATTTTGATGAAAATATTTGTATTTTAAGAGAATTTTTTGTGGTGATGTGTTACTGGAGACCAAACGTAATTTCATTGGTAAAATATATCTTCATTCCAATCAAATATATCACATCATATGAGTGGTTGAGAAGATGCGCATAACATTGTAACACAAATATGTAATCCATTATAAAAGTGATAATGAAACATTACATTTATGTTCTAAAAGATAATTTTTGAACTTTTATCAGAAAAAATCATATATAATTTTTTTTAATTTTATCTAAATGTGGTTAGAAAATAAAATTAAAACTCAAAATTAAATAATAAGAGAATAAATTTAGAGCATATGATGGAAGATGAGGTTACTTATAAAGTGTTAAATGTTGAAATACCTTAGAACATAAGAAAAAACAGGATCATAACACATTAAATGAATGAAAAATCATTAAATATAATCTTCTAAATACAATAGTGGGAATTTTAATTTCAAACATGTATTTTTTTAATCATTAATGATGCTAGATGTAGACAAATTAGGGAATGGAATATCACTTCATGTGAAATTTTCTATAATGATTGGTAAAAAAATGAAATAATTTTTTCTAATCATTTTTTATCATATAAAAAAGGTTATTTTTCATAAAAATGTAAGTGTTACTATAAATAAGATATATAGAATCCTTATTATCCAACAAAAACAGACCTATAGATATTTTAGATGGTTAATAATGAAAATAATAAGATCATGCGTGTGATGGAAGAATGTTATCATTATCCTGGAGGAGTCATATGGGGAAAAAATATTGATAGACCAATTAAATATGATTTTTGGAGATGTATTTTATAGTTTAAATGTGAAATAATAAAAACATGTGATGTTTTTTTCAAATGGAGAAAATGTTAAATATACATAAGAATGTAGAGATCAAAATAAATAGGTCACTTAAACTAATTTATTCCAATGTCCACATTATGATGATACTAAAATCAATCAATGGAGATTAGTATTTACTTAAAAAAATTTATGATTTTTCTTATATGATCTATATTAATATCATGAAAATTTAGTCATAGGACTATAATAATTTTAATTCATTTCAATAAGATACAAAAAATTTGGAATGTAAACAAAAAGGATTCAATCTAAATGTACATATAATAATATAATATAAAATTCATAAAAAATATAATGAAAATAAAAGATATAATTTTTTTATATAGTCATATAAAAAATAATCAAAAATATATATCAGCTAATAGGAGTAAAAAGTGTTTTTGTTGAAATGGGGAGAACTATTTTATCAAATCTATGATCCTCAATATTTATTTAGAGACAAGTGACCAAAGTGTTTTTTATAATCTAAAACATTTCCTACATATAATATACATTTTAATTTCACCTTATGAGATATATTTTTTGAAATAATATAAACATAATGTATTTTGATGTGTAGGGTAACCCATGTTTTATTAAGAAAAAATGATAAACATTGGAAAATTCAATTGAAAAAATGAAATGGTGTTTCTTAGATAAAAAAATAAATTAACATTCTTTTGGTGTGGCCAATAAAATATAGATTATATTTTTATTGACGATATTATAATTATTCATGATTATTATTTACTATAAAAAATTATTTCCAAAAGATAGTGATATTGAAGAGGATCCTGTAGTTGATATTTATTTTTAGGGAACACTTTCAATTTTTATAACTATTTTACAACATTCCAAATTAAATCAATAAATATATTTATATAAGTAAGTCCTATAATGTAGAGGAACAATGTTATCGATATTTAGAAAACATTTATATTCTAAAAAACAATTATATTCTACAATTACTATATTTAAACCTAAGGAAAATTCATGAATTCAAATTACATAATCTTTTCAAAGGTTTATCTGAATATTACTAAAGGGTATTTTCTCCACATGGGTATGATTATGAATATTAAAGTGGAGTCAAATTATATTGATAATAATGACTTTTAGTAATGGATTTAATGTTCTACGGACAATAATATAATAGAAAAAATAGGTTTTCAAAAATAAACTCAATGGTATGGATGAAGTATCATGGAAAATTAATCTTCTTTTAAAAATGGATTCCCTCAAATTAAGGGTGTATAAATTTATTATTCATTTTTAAAAAATTAATGTTTTGAAAATATTTATATATTTAATTAAATATTTGATGAATTTAACTAATAAATTTTAAAATTAATGTGAATTATTCATTTTTAAATGAATAACCTAAAGAATTGTTTTAATTTTTACTATGGGGACTTTTCCATAATAGTGATGGATCTAATGTTTTAAAGATTAAAAATGAACTCTATGTTTTCAAAAATCATATTAAATT
The DNA here is from genome assembly GCA_963277665.1 of Viscum album. Classification (NCBI taxonomy): domain Eukaryota; kingdom Viridiplantae; phylum Streptophyta; class Magnoliopsida; order Santalales; family Viscaceae; genus Viscum; species Viscum album. The sequence continues at coordinate 898,580,532 of OY728142.1, forward strand.
ATGGAATTAAATTTTATATTTTTACATTAATACATTTTATTTTTAGATATTCAACACAGATATAATTCTGTAAAATATAGAAGAAAACACAAATAAGTTTATTGTGGTTGTGTATACAGGTGAAACAAATTTTACAATGAATAAAGTGTAAAATTTTCAATAAATTTCTACGAAAATGTAATAGTACTATGAAATGTATAATCTAACGTAGATGTAATTTATTTTAATTTCATGTAATGAAAATAATGTATTTCATGTTTATTTTATTTTTTTAGTATCTCTACCAGATCCAAGAGAGTCTTGGAAGGGAATACTAGAGAGAAAAATGAACTCAAATTTCACTTTGCAATAAATTATATATGCATAAGAGTTGTCGAATTTAGATTAAAATGAGTTCTAATTTTCAGTTTGGAGTCTTCATTTCATGATGGCATTGGGATTGATAAATATGTTTTTTATTCAATATTAAGATTTATTTCAATGAAACTAAAAGATATATCATATTATAATAGTGAGGCATATATTTCATCATATAAATGGAAGTCTTTATTATTTATTGATGATAGAAAATTCCAAATAATTACTCCCATATGGGGTTTTTATATTGATTGGTCATTTGACATCAGTGATTTAAAATCAAAATCAAGAGGATAATTCATCTTTGAATGATGGTTTGTTGTTTGGTACTATAATGGGAAATATTATTTTACTATAATAAAAAAATTATCTAAGTATTTTATAAAATCAAACTAAAAAATTAAAATGATATGGATGAAATCATAACTTAGAAATGTGTGGGTGAGTCATATATCAAGTGATGATTAGAAATGAAAACCGAAGTGAATAAAATTATTCATTGAATATATTTCAATATAGGGGTTTTAAAATATTTATTCTATTTATTATAAAAACAAGATTATTATTTTATTTGGTATGATAAATTGAATGTATGTTTCCATGGATTTTAAATAGAGGTAAAAGTGAAAAATCCATTAATAATGGATGTCTTAAAGAACAAGAGTGTGTTATTGTGAGTGAATTCCCTCCAAAATCTAGTTGAATTCATTGTTGTATTTTTAATAATTTATTCTATAGGAAATATTGAAAATGGTAGATAATTCATTGTGATTTATTCTGGAAAAGTGGGAGGGAATAATGAAACCCATATATTTGTTACAAATTAATTCATGATTAATTATATAATGTTTCATTTAATACAATCCATAACACCGATAATCTGAATTTATTTGGGAGATTTGTTTAATATCATGGAATCATAAATTAGGGATATAATTAATTTATTGTAAACATAATTTATATGCTCTTAATTTTTCACCTCCCATAATGAACATATCAAGAATATATGGGGACAAACAAAAGAATGGGTGATATATAAATATAAGTAACAAATAAAAAAGACATAAAGTGATTAATGTAATATATTTCAGTTGATATGAATTTAAATGGGATATAAAAGGGTTGAGAATCATAATATTAAAATAATGAGGCATGATACAACATAATAAAAAAAATGACAATTTGGGAATGCGTCAACAATATTTAACATGAAATTATTAGAATAAGTCAAGGCTATCCACCAAAAAATACCAACGTATTGTTTTTAGGATAACCTCACATGCACCATAAATTTATGTCATGAGATTAAAACAGTACCCAATTATTTAGAGTTCTATTTGGGATCATACATAATAATAATATCATGTACTTGCTTGCGTGTTTCACATATACCATACAAAAAAAGAAAATATTTCAACAAATTTAATCCCAGGATTAAGGATAATGGGTTATATAAATGGAAGGAACCAATCAATTATTTTTAGGTATAAATAGTATATTAAACATGAGTTTAACTGGGTATGGGTATAAACTTAAAAAATTATTTGGCATGGAAAATCACAGGATAATTTCAGCACCATAATAGGGGTTTATGGGAGGGCCAAATGGGAGTGAAAGGGGTATGTAATTGACGCACACTTGTCGTAGGTCATGAAAAAACAATTATTTCCTATGTTAAAATGTAGTAATTTAGTTGTCCTAGGATTTCTCCTGAAGAGGAGTGCACAAAAAAAACGGGTTGTCACTTTAAACGAGGGTAAAAATGTTGTGTTTTGGAAATTAATTTTGAAATTAAAATGATTGAAAACTATGATATTAAAAAGGGATATTAGGTCGGGTCGGTTTTCTAATTGTAATGCTATCCTTGTTTAATTTAATTCAAACATATTCTTCTTTGTTGATTAAAGTGAGTTTCCACAATCATTTCCTCTCACTTCCTTGGTGAAATTATGATGGTTAGAGAAAACCATACAATGATCTCAGTTTGGTAAAATCTCCTTCCATGTGTAAAATAGTTGTATTGAATATACATAATTGAAATGGGAAATACCCGATCAGGTTTTTTTTATCGCAAACAATCAAGAACATTCACTACACCTTTTACACGTACTGACAATTGTTGAGTACTTCACCACTAATCCCTAGTTTATTCCATCATATATAAACCATAAATCAGTGGAGGGAGACTGTGATTATTTTACCAAGGAAAAAATCAATAACAGAAATAATATTCAAGAATGATCGCACAAGATAATAAAATCCGCTAAAAAAAATTGAAAACAACTTTGAAGAAGAAAGAAATTTATTCAATTGCGTCCAATAACTCAAGCATTAAAATATAGAAAACCAACCCTTCCCCAATCACTCCAAATGTTTACCCCACTATGGTAGGGGTAATCAAGATGAATGGGCAAGAATAATGCATTAAATTACTAAGAAAAATAAAAAAAAATAAAAGATAAAGTTGATAAGTTCATCTCTTTGGGGTCCCAAAAGGAATGTGATAGAGAATGGGATGCCTTGAGAGGGTGGATCTACCCTCCTTTTATAGCCCGAATTTGTCCCCAGGATGTCGATGTGTTTTGGCCCCATTAAATGAAATATTCACGTGTTGAGACCTCCTTTAATGTTATTCATTATTATCTTGTTCATGTCCTCTAAAAATCTCAGACGATTTGGACATGTATTCCATGAGTTATGGCCCTTTTACTCTGAGCATTTATTCTGTCTAGTCATACTCTCCTAATCGCAAACATTCGGATTAGGGTGATTTAATGACCCCTTAAGCGACCAATTCACATGGCCCTGATTTAATTAACGATTCTACAAAACTCCTTGCACATCCACCCACCGAATATCAAAACATTTGGTCCCACCATGAATGAGTTATGGAGCCCACACCAAAATTAGGCAAAACTACAAACAATTTTCTTTCTCCCATTTGTGAGCTTTTTTTTGAGCTTCCATATGGCCGATTAAACTTTTAGTCTAAAAATAGTAAATGAATCCCGGTATGTGTAAAATATACAAAAGAAATAATTTTTCAATTTTGATTAGTATAAATAATGTTATGTCCAAACTAGAGAAATAATTTAAAACTGTTAAAAATCCAAAATGGCACATTTTTACTATTCAGCTCAAAATAACACCAATATCATTAATATGAAGCAATTCATCATAGATTAACAATTTTTTGGGTTTATAACAATTAAATTAAATATAAATTTAATTGAAAATATTTTCTCTATCAATTCCCCCACACTTAGCACTTGGACTCCTGGACAAGTAAAAAATCAAATCAAATCAAATCCCAAACACATATCAATGAGATCTACCCAATCAATTCCAAGAAACAAAAAGATATCATGCCTCATCAAAATCAATTATTTTAAGTTTTACATTTTAGATTTTAATATATTTCCACTTCATTTCTTATCCCATACACACAAAACACCTACCTCACATTAATTTTCTCTCATCTCACAAATGTAAATGCTCAACAAGGCTTTTCTCATAAAAACTCACACAAGAGTCACCATAGTTTGGATAAATTCCTACTTCTCCACCTGATGTGAGTCAAGGACATGTGTTTCTTATGATGACTTTTCAGGGTTGTTCTGTGGCTTCCGGATGGTAGGATTTAGATGTTAAAAATTCTGAGGCTGAAAAAGGAGGGATAGGATCTTTTTGACAAAAAATTGCAAGATTATAATTTTCTCTCAAATATGGTCTCCTTCTCTTCTAATTTATATAAAATAGGCTCCATAATCATTCAATTAGCTCAGGATTTTAGCAGCAAAAAATTCAATATTGTCAAACATGATTTTTTTTCAATGCTCCAGATAGGCACAACTTTCTTTTAAATCAGGAGCTCCAGAAATACACAACTTCTCTTATCATGAAAGCTCTAGAAAAGCCACAACATTCAATAGAATGAAATATTCAGTAGAAACATCAGGTATTAAAAAATTTATATTCCACCAAATGTATCACCAAATGAGGTATTACACCACAAGAAATCTTCCCCCACACATATGTTAAACTAGATCATGAAATTTCACTTCAAGAGCAAGTAGGATAGGGAAAATTAACTTGTAATGTGGCTAAAATAACAGGATATTCATGGCTACTAGGGACTAAAATGAAGGAAAAATGTAAAGGTGGGCCATAATGAAATGGATTATTTTGAAAAGGGGGCTGAAAACCAAATAAATACCTCAATAATTTAAAACACATGTACCCCAAACCCTCAAGTTTCGAAAGGAATAAATCAAATTCTAGTTAAATCATGCATAGTCTGGTTCTATTAAGAAATGAGGTGAATGAAAAAAATATGACAAAAATGGTTCCGAAGCCTCATAGGAAAGTGATTTCAATGATATAGACAGCGAAATATGGCATGGGTTTCAAAAATCAGTGTAAATTTCATGAGTTTCTAAAAGATTTGAACTTGAATCAAAGTTATTTCAGCATTCATTTAAGCCCAGTTTCATGAAATAGATTGCTTCACTCAATGACATGGGTTTCAAAAATGGTAATGATAATCATTTCAGCTCAAAAGTTTCAAAAACACACCAAAAAATAAACACACAAAAATATAAAAACACGCAATTTTTTTTTATTTTCTGAAAAACAAAAACAAAATTAAATTACTAAACTACAAGGCTTCCCTCCCACACACATAAATGCTGCAATATCCTCAATAAATTCACGTTGATTTAACATGTAAGACAATTGTTAAATGAATCACAACAATAAGAAAGTGTGAAGGAGAGGTACAACATGATTTATTCGTTGTACATAATTGAGTTAACCTCTTAAGTGTTTGACTATGAAAACTGACAAATATAAGAACATAAGTAAACATAAGATATTTATTGAATTAATTGAAAATATAAATAGAATGTTAATAGAAAGATAAAACTTGGCTTAATCCCCCAAGTGCACCCTGGGTTTTGACTGCCTCGAGAGGGGCAGTTTTAATCGGTTATCCCCAATTTTATGGTGGGTGAAATTTCTTGCTCATTAACCAACAAATATTTTTCTTTCCAACATGCATGTCTTCCTTTTTATTGAGGACTCCAAGTATATAACACAAAAAATACACCCCTATTAGAATTAAATAATACATGAAAGGTGGGGACTAGATAATGAATGAGTCATCTTCCTTCTTGGTTTCCATTTTCACAACATCTTCTTTATGATCCAGTGGTTGTTGAAGGTATTCTAAATCAAAAGAAAAATAAAGGTGAATGTTAGACTGTAATTTAATTTGAACAAGATTAAATCATGAAGTGTTAATATCAAATTCTTCCCTTTCATGGTCTACATATTTTGTTTCTATTTCCTCATGAAAATCCACCTTGATCTCCTCTTGAACACCCTCTAATAAATGTTCAACACGTTAAGGGAGCTCTAGATGTTCTTCATCAGGTGAATCTTCATTTCCATCATCTTCCTCAAAAGAAATATAGGTATTGGATGAGTCTAAAAAATTATAACAAGGGGAGGTAATACTCAATTACATTTCAACAAAATCAAAATATAATGAGATTATGAAAATATTATATCCATGAGTTTGTTCATCATCAATCTCTTCTTCAATGGAAAACACCTCTTGAAGTTAAGTTGTACTTGGTAGAGCCAAGTAGTCAGTCTCCACTATATCTTGGATCTCCATAGAAAAATCAGGGATGACTAATGGGGGGTCTTCTTGGACCTTAGAAACTTCATACAATTGCGGAAAGTATTGGGAGAACTTAGTTAGATTTCGGTCCATCGCTTCAAAAACATATTCTTTCATGTCCTACCTTAGTCCATCTATTAATTCTTTGAATGTTTTCTCATCATTATTTGTTTTCCAAAATAACATCACCTGGATAGCAATATAAGAAACTCCATCATCGGTAGAAAATGTTGATTCAGTAATTGGTTCATTTATCGGTGGGTAATTGTCCCATGAATTAAAGAAATATTCATTAGAAAACAACATGGGATGTGTTTTTTTTTGAATTTGAAAAGAGTCAAATATTTACAATTTGATAGTGGAATACCTCCCTAGAAACGACACCATGTTTGATGCACGCTTTTCATATAGAATGGAAAAACAATTATTTCTTATATTAAAATGTAGTAATGTGGTTGACCTAGGATGTCTCCCGAAGAGGAGTTCACAAAAAACGGGTTGTCACTTTAAAATGAGGGTAAAAATGTTGTGTTTTTTAAATAAAATTTGAAATTAAAATGATTGAAAAACTATGATATTAAAAAGGGTGATTAGGTCGGTGTTGGTTTACTAATTTTAAATCTATCCTTGTTCAATTAAATTCAAACCTCTTCTTCTTTTTTGATTAAGGTGAGTTTCCACAATCATTTCCTCTTGCTTCCTTGGTGAAATTATCATAGTGAGAGAAAACCTTACCAAGATATTGGTTTGATCAACTCCCCTTCCATGAGTAAAATAGTTGTACTGAATATACTTAATTGAAATGGGAAATACCCGATTGGGTTTTGTTTATCCAAAACAATCAAGAACATTCACTACACCTTTTACACATACTGACGATCGTCGAGTACTTCACCACTAATCCCTGGTCTATTCCATCGTATATAAACCATAAATCAGTGGAGGGAGATTATGATTATTTTACCAAGGAAAAAATCAATAACGGAATTAATATTCAAGAATGATAGCACATGATAAAAAAAATACTCTATAATAAATTGAAAACAACTTTGAAGAAGAGAGAAATTTATTCAATTGCGTCCAAGAACTCAAGCATTAAAATGGAGAAAACCAACCCTTCCCCAATCACTCCAAATGTTTACCCCACCATGGTAAGGACAATCGAGATGAATGGGTAAGAATAATGCATTACATAACTATGAAAAAGAAAAAAAATAAAAGATAAATCTGTGAAGTTCTTCTCCTTGGGGTCCCAAAAGCAATGAGATGGAGAATGGGATGCCTTGAGAGAGTGGAGCTCTCCTCCAATTATAGCCAGATTTTTCCCCCCGTATGTCGACACGTTTTGTCCCCATTAAATAAAATATTCACGCATTGAGACCTGCTTGAATGTTATTCATAATTATCTTTTTCATGTCCCCTAAAAATCTCATCATATTTGGACATGTATTCCGTGAGTTATGGCCGTTTTACTCTGAGCATTTATTCTCTCTAGTCATACTCTCCTAATCACAAACATCCGGATTAGGGTGATTTAATGACCCCATAAGAGACCAATTCACGCGCACCTTCTTTAATTAAAGATTATTCAAAACTCCTTGCACGTCCACCAACTGAATATAAAGAAATTTGGGCCAACCATGAATGAGTTATGGAGCCCATACCAAAATTAGGCAGAACTGCAAACATTTTTCTTTCTCCAATTTGTGAGCTTTTTTTAAGCTTCTAAATGGCCGATTCAACATTTAGTTTAAAAATAGTAAATGAATCCATGTATGTGTAGAATCTAGAAAAGAAATAATTTTTAAATTTCGATTAGTGTAGATAATGTTATGGACAAACTACAGAAATAAATTAAAACTGTTAAAAATCCAAAATGGCCCATTTTCACTATTCAGCTCAAAATGACACCAATATCATAAAAATGAAGCAATTCATCTTAGAGTAACACTTTTTTGGGTTTAAAAAAATTTTAATTCAATGTAAATTTAATTGAAAATATTTTCTCTATCAATTCCCCCACACATAGCACTTGGACCCCTAGACAAGTAAAAAATTAAATCAAATCAAATCCCAAACACATATCAATGAGATATACCCAATCAATTCCAAGAAACAAAAATATATCACGCCTCATCAAAAAAAATTATTTAATGTTTTAAATTTTATATTTTAATATATTTCCACTTCATTTCTTTTCCCATGCACACAATACACCTACCTCACATTAATTTTCTCTCATCTCACAAATGTAAATGCTCAACAAGGCTTTTCTCATCAAAACTCACACAAGAGTCAACATAGGATTGATAAATTCCTACTTCTCCACCCAATGTGAGTCAAGGACATGTGTTTATCATGAGGACTTTTCAGGGTTGTTCTGTGGCTTTTGGTTGCTAGGATTTAAATGTTAAAACTTCTGAGGCCGAAAAAGGAGGGCTTGGATCTTTTTGAAGAAAAATTGAAAGATTATAATTTTCACTCAAATATGGTCTCTTTCTATTCTCCTTTGTATAAAATAGGCTCCATCATCATTAAATTAGCTCAGGATTTTAGAAGAAAAAATTTCTATCTTTTTAAACATGATTTTTTTTCAATGCTCCAGATAGGAACAACATTGTTTTAAATTGGAAGCTCCAGAAAGACACAACTTCTCTTATCATGAAAGATCCAGAAAAGGCACAACTTTCAATAGAATGAAATATTCAGTAGAAACATTAGGTATTCAAAATTTTATATTCCACCAAAAGTATCACCAAATGAGGTATTAAACCACAAGACGTCTTCCGCCACACTTATGTTAAACTAGGTTAGGAAATTACACATCAAGAGCAGGTAGGATAGGAAAAATTATCATGTAATGTGGCTAACCTAACACGCTATTCATGGATAAATGTGGATAAAAAGAAGGATAAATGTAAAGGTGGTCCATAATGAAAAGGATTATTTTGAAAAGGGGGCTTAAAACCAAATAAATTCCTCAATCATTTAAAACCCATGTATAAGGCCCCATCCTTAAACATTACTTAATCTTGAGTTATTACAAGATTAAAAATTGAGGATCTTTTCAGGTTTATAGTTTTAGAGAATTAGGACATGACTATTACATCTCAAAATATTACAAAGTAGATACTTCTACTAAGTTTCCATAAAATAAAAACTCTTAAAAAGAAACATGTCTAGTTCCATGTTTTAGATTGCATGACTTTCCCTTGATTCCATCCTTGACCCTATTCCGCGTTAAGTCCTGTGAAAAACATTTCAAAAACTTGGGATGAGCATAAAAAGCTCAGTAAGGTATACACAAAGAATGAAAAATGTTAGTTTTCAAAACAACAAGAAAACCATGTATACTTTATCAAAGTAATACCTTTCACCTTTTCGAAGTAGTAAAAAAAACTCTTCAATGAATAAAAGATCATTACTTACCCTTTTGTAACCAAAATATTACCATAAAACCCATATAAAGAACACACAACATAAAAAGGTTACTTGGGACATAAACATACTTAATTGGAATAATCATACGGCCAACTTCCGCATATACTTAATGGTATAGCCATACGACCAACTTCCAAACATACTTAATGGAATAGCCATACGGCCGACTTCCATACCCAATGCATTGGAGGTTATAACGTAACCACCCGTCCTGGTATTCACAGCACCACCCGTCATAATGTCCAAGTACCATTACAAAATCATAAGACATTAAACAAATATAATTGAAAGAAAACATTTCCACATTTCGATCACAATATATCACTTAAATATATCGACATAACAAATCCTTTATAAAAACTATTTTCAATACCAACATACATAAAAGAGTATATGGTATTTGTTTCATTTTAAAAAAAACATTACGGCTTGTTGAGGAAGCCAAAGACCAAATAATACTCATGTCGGCGGAAAAGGTCGTTGTCACCGCGTACGTTAAAAGAAACATTTCTTTTTGTCGTTTAGTAAAACGATTAGTATAAAAATATTCCTTTTGAATAAAATTAAAATTCAATGGGGTTTATACACCGTATAAAAGAAATTTGTGTGTAAAACCAAATATTCCTCAATGAAAGGAGATTGAGACGAAGTCCCTTACAAAGTCGATATCCTTAGATTAAGGATAAATCAATTACATGATTATGTGTGAAAAATATGAATACACAAAATATAAGTGGATATTAAGTGTAAAACAATCAGAGGTAATTTACACATAATCATGGAAAAAAACAAAACCAATTACATTGATATTTAACTCATTAAAATGGGATTGAGTTATGATTATCGATACAAGTCCGTCTAAATGACATAAGAATTTATCAATGAGATGATTATGGGAAGAAATAGTATATCCACACAAAGGTTTGTGGAAAATACAACATAAAGATTCCACACATTCTCTTGGCATAATAAAATCAAGATTTAGTGGTTTATCCCAATGAATTGAAAGTGGGTTAAGAAGTTCCCTTACAGAAATTCGACAGCCTAACGACGTCACATCAAAACTCATAAAATGAGTTGATGAGAGATAAAAAGGGTATATCATCACTTGGAAATAAAATTTAAATTAATAAATATGTATAAGGACATATCCCAACATAATAGTATGTGAATTAAAAGACATAACAAAAGAAGTCTTTTAAAAAGAGGAGGGTGAAAGGTTCCCTTACCGACTTGGGTAACTTTCGAAACGTACACCCCATTGAAGAAGGGTCATACAATGAATATGTAAGTACCCATAAATGAAATTATGGTACACAAAGAGTATAATAATGGGAAGTACATACACCACTCAAATTAAATGGTGGAAAATGTAGCATAAATCTCACAGGAATAAAAGTGAGATGAAAAATCCCTTACGAAAACTCGGCAGCCTAACGGCGCCACTTAAAACTTCCAAAAATGGATTTATGAGATCAAATAGAGTATCTAGTCATATTACAATAAAATGTAAAGAAATAGGAATATAAAATAACATCCCCCATTATAACAAATAGGAGCTTAAAATAAGTGACATAAATGAGAGTACTTAAAAAAAGAGAGAGGTTTGATCTCTTACGAAAATTCGGCAGCCTAACGGCGCCATTCAAAACTTCCAAAATGGATTGATGAGAGAAAATAGGGTCTCTCACCATATGAACATAAAAAGTACAGTAGGGGTAATATAAAAGAACATCCCAAACATAATAAAGATGATCTTAAAAGGAACGACATAAAGGAGTGTACTTAAAAAGAACGAGATGAGTAGGATCCCTTACCTCAAGTCCAACTTGTCTTGTTCGTTTATTTATATTCCTGAATAATAAACTTTGGTCAATTTATAATTGATTGAGGACCTCCTATAAGGATTATTGTTCAGTTAATGTCACATATTATAATTTTATAATAATTGGTTAATAAAGTGAGTTCATATCAGACATTTTTGTCGATGTTCAGTACATGAGTAAAAATTGAATTTGATGGAAAAGAATTTTCCATGTAATTATAGGTAAATAACCTCCAGAATAGTATTTATGTTCTAAATATCATATATATCCAGTATATATTCCTTTTATACTATTCCATAGCATTTGGAGATAAAAAATTAAAAGCACCGTTCATGGAGACAGTAGGCCATACGTACGCATGAACGCTACTTTCATTTTTTTGCCATATTAATGGAATTAAAACAAAATGAGAGAGATATATATTATAATTCCAGAATGATACCCATCATTTATATGTAATATATTACATATATATCAATTATATTTATGTACTTATAATAGTACATAAAATTTGGAGATAAGAAATGAAATGTACCGTTCATGGAGATGGTAAGCGGTACGTACGCATGAACGCTACTTTCATTTCTTCTTTTTTTTTTGTATTAAATGGAATGAAATAATAAATATATAAAGGTATATTATAATTCCAGTAGGATAAAAAATGTAATACCATTAATTACATCCTTTATACGTCCCACATATGGCATTAACGAATCAAATCACTTTGAGGGGGCGGTAGTCCGCACTTCCTAAAATGAAGATATCGCGTTTACCCATAATGGAAACCATAAAGGTATTCCATAAATGAAAAATAAATAAGCTTAAGGAAAACATAAAAATATTATATATCATATATAAATATAGTGAAATCTTAATGTCCACCTTTGAAGGTGTAAAATGAATATTGAACAATCATCGTTTCGTGAGGCAGTAATTCGCCATCCACAGAAACAGTAAGTTATTTAACCATTAAACGAAGGTGTGTGTAAGTGTAGCTCAAACAAATCACATAAAAACATCCAAGTATATTTAGGATACTGGTTTTTTTACAAAAGAAAATAATAAAAAGAGTTTAGGGGGTTGCATAAGCAAACAAAAACAAAATAACACAAGGGAAGACATTACCTTTAAATCGGGTAACTTCCTTTGATTTGAGTTCAAAGGCTTCCTTGAAAAGGATTGTTCCCAAAGTGAGGCTTCAATGATGAATATATAAATGTGGAGAGATTAAATGTTCAGGGGTTGGCCGAGCCAAAGGCTTGAGAGGTGTGTGTAAGGTGGTAGAGGTGGGGGCCTTTTATAAGAGGAGAGGAGGGGCACTCTTGGAAAGTTACAAAATGTTACTTTATTTTCAAATGATTTTTGGATTTAAAAGGTCCCACATTGATGTATTTCGAGTATAAGGTGATTAGGTTCCGAAATACACCCATGAAATAGGTTTGTGACAAGTTTAGGTCTTAGAATTTAAATTATCTTGTCATTTTATTTAAATCGTTAAATAAAGAGGTAATCACTCCATCACCATGGAGTCATAAATAATTTTGTTTATTTAATGTCTAGAAATTATAAAAAAAAATATCATGATTTTGGAAATCTTTTAATATTTCCAATTACTATTTATAGTCAAATATCTGACTTGTATAACCCCATGTAAAAAATGTTTTAGTAAAACAACTCATGTTTGTGTCATTTTTACTTTTACATTAAATAAAACGTTATTTATGTCATTTCCCAACCAAAGTCGCTCCATGGGGTCCCCAAGTTGACCCATGTATTTTATTGGTCGGCCATGACACATCCAATATGGGTAGGACATGTGTCAAGCTCATCTCATATTATTAAAATATTATTTTTATCTTAAACTACACTAATTACCTCTAATCACGATTAAAAACTTAAAAGTTACTATTCACCAAAAAAATATTTTAATTCCATTGAACCACATTTTAATTCTTAATGACAACCATGTATGTAGGATTTCTGAAATTCAAAACACATAGGTGCTAAAATTTCATTTAAACGGAAAATCAGTTTTTTATAAGTATTACTTAGTGGTTTCACTATTCATAAAAAATTGAAGTTTTTCAGAAAAATACCAAAACTTCACCCTAAGCTATATTTGATATTCTGAATTCAAGAATGAAGTCTATTTTACAAAATTAAAAACATATAAGTTTCATTAATTAATTTAATAATTAATTCCTGCTGTCAGAGCAAATAGCGTGTTTTTATGAAACAATAAGTATCAAAAGATTGCCACCAGTTTAAGTCCAATTTCAAAGTGAAATTAATTACAATGACCACTATTAGATTAAATGGTAAAAATATATTTTAATTTTACTTTAAAAACAATTCAAAATATAATCTAATCATATAAATAAATTAGATTAAAAAGAGGTTTTCAATTAAAATATAACATTTTTCACTATTCATTAAAAAATGAACTTTATCGGAATGATACCAAAAATTTACACAAAGTAAATTTTGATATCTTGATTTTAAAGAAGAATTTTATTTTCTCATATATAACACATAAAAATGTTAAAAAGTGGATTTAAAAGAGGTTCTCCATCCAAAGGCGGTTAATCGACCTTTTAATGAATATTAGAATGTTTATGTTTAAAAATTGGATTCATTCGCATTTTTAATCCTCTAACATTTATTGTAAAGAGTAAAAATATTTGAAAAACATATATAATAATTTTTTAGTTAGTTCTGTTCATTTCTTCCATTACAACGACTAGGCGTTAACTACCATTTAAAATAATATTATTTTATTATTAGAGTGCAACATAAGATTCTCAAGAAACTCGTTGTTGCGTATTGGGTACGCCATCGAGCATAACATCCCCTTTAAAGTAATATTAATATTTTATTCACAAATATGGATAAATATAAAAATGTAACATTCTTTATTTACCTGGGGTGTGACATCCTTCCCCCTTTTGGAAATTGCTTCCTTGCAATTTTAAAATTGGGCTCAGAAACACCCTTGAAAGTCCCACATCGGAACAAGAGTCGGTAAAGCAATCACTTTAAAATAAATAAAGAGAAGTACAGAGGTAACTCGAGTTAACCCATACTAGGATTACAAGTATGAAAATATGGAAATGGAGGAAAAAACAAAGGGTCATGTTCTGATGGAGATTGATAGTAAACATGTCTAGGAGAAAAAGTTAACCACAAGAAAATTACAAACTTGTGATGAGTTAAACGGTATTCGATTCCCCAGTAGGAAAAGTTAACAGGAAACATTTTTGTTTTAAGTTACTCTTCATTGAGGAATTTATTTTTTGAGCGTAAATAAATCATAATGAAACATACTTACTTGTCACGTAGACTTTCAACTTGTACTAGATTCCTTAATCAAACTCATATTTTCTCCAAAAGATGAGTTTTTAGGAAGACTTGTTCGCATTAAGAGTACTATAATAAACTTCTAGAGAATCATCTAATCCAAAAAAGAGAACTATATACTTCCCATATCTTTATACTTTAACTAAAACCAAAACCAAAAAGGATTGTACAAGATCAGATAATCCAGAAAAGGATAACCCTTTATAAAAAGAAAATCTATTCTTAATCTCCAAAATTTGTCTAACAAAACCCAAAGTTCAACGAGGACCATTTGATAAACAATTTGTCCATAAAATTCTTCAAAGTAAACCAAACTAAGATTGAAACCCAAATATTTGAAGGATTTAGTCACATAGTCTTCCAAGGTACAAATTATCTTTTATCTCCAAATAACATTAGTTGCTCTTAAATTCTCATATTGAAAAGTACTTAACCTAATCACATATCCTCGATGATAGGTTAATCATTTCCATAGATAACCCAAAATAAACTAAATCTTGATTCCAAAAAACATCTAACGAAAAATAATTATTCAAACTAACCAGGGACTTCACGTAGTCTAGTGGTAGGCGATAAATACCAGTCGCACTTTGGTTGTGGGTTCGATTCCCGCAGCTTTGTCCAACGCGACGGGTTGTCACACGGTCTGCGTGTTGTACTTTTTCCAAAACTATATAATTCTTAAAAAATTCCCCAAAACGAGATAAAATCTTCAAAAATGATCATAACATATTTTAACCTCAAGTTTATCTCATGCCTTTCATTTTCCATCATAACATATAATTACCCATAATTACCTCAAAATTAAGGATCATATAAACTCTAATGGTTACCTTTATAATTATTACATGAACTTCCACATCGATTGGTCATCTCCTACATGATGCATTACAGATCATAACAAGGTTCAAGTGGTTGATCATGACTCCTTGATAGTTTGTTTAGAACAACCACGTGTTTCCTCATTGAATCCCCCATTTTATCTAGTATCTTAATTAGAGAACCACCACAGTTTCCTTCAAACCTGTTATCTCTTTGGTGCCTGCTAGATCCATCCAATCACTAAAAACCGAAATATCAGTGTAAGTATATCAACAAACCCATCATGTACTAATGAGGAAGATAAACACTAAGATATACTTACTCATTCACTTTATCTGAAACTTGGACTCTTTCTGAAATTCTAATCATTATGGTAATGCCACTTATGCTTAAAGAATACCCTAACCTCTAAAGTTATCTAAACCGACCTCTGATACCAACTATAAGACCCCAGCGTTAAACCTTACTTAATCTTGAGTTATTACAAGATTACAAATTGAGGATCTTTTCAGGTTTAGAGTTTTAGAGAATTAGGACATGACTGTTACATCTCAAAATATTACAAAGTAGAAACTTCTATTAAGTCTCCATAAAATAAAAACTCTTAAAAAGAAACATGTCTAGTTCCATGTTTTA
This sequence comes from Viscum album, assembly GCA_963277665.1. NCBI lineage: Eukaryota > Viridiplantae > Streptophyta > Magnoliopsida > Santalales > Viscaceae > Viscum > Viscum album. The sequence goes on from OY728142.1 coordinate 898,596,657, forward strand.
GGTAGCATGACTTTCCCTTGATCGCATCCTTGAACCTATTCCGCGTTAAGTCCTGTGAAAAACATTTCAAAAACTTGGGATGAGCATAAAAAGTTCAGTAAGGGATACACAAAGAATGAAAAATGTTACTTTTTCAAAACAACAAGTAAACCATGTATACTTTATCAAAGTAATACCTTTAACCTTTTCGAAGCAGTAAAAAAAACTCTTCAATGAAAAAAAGATCATTACTTACCCTTTTTTAACCAAAAGATTTCCATAAAACCCATATAAAGAACACATAAAATAAAAAGGTAACATGGGATATAAACATACATAAATGGAATAACCATAAGGTCTACTTCCACACATACTTAATGGAATAGCCATATAGACAACATCCACACATACTTAATGGAAAAGCCATACGGCCGACTTCCATACGCAATGCATTGGAGGTTATATCATAACCACCCGTCCTGGTATTCACGACACCACCCGTCATAATGTCCAAGTACCATTTCAAAATTATAAGACATTAAACAAATATAATTGAAAGAAAACATTTCCAGATTTCGATCACAATATATCACTAAAATATATCGTCATAACAAATCCTTTATAAAAACCATTTTCAATACCAATATACATAAAAGAGTATATGGTATTTGTTTAATTTTAAAAAAAAAACTTTACGGCTTGTTGAGGAAGCCAAAGACCAAATAATACTCGCGTCGGCGGAAAAGGACGTTGTCACCGCGTACGTTAAAAGAAACATTCCTTTTTGTCATTTAGTAAAACGATTCGTATAAAAATATTCCATTTGAATAAAATTAAATGTCAAAGGGGTTTATATACTGTATAAAAGAAAGTTGTGTGTAAAACCAAATATGCCTCAATGAAAGGAGATTGATACGAAGTCCCTTACAAAGTCGGTATCCTTAGATTAATGATAAATCAATTACATTATTATGTGTCAAAAATACGAATACACAAAATATAATCGGATATTAAGTGTATTACAATTAGAGGTCATTCACATATAATCATGGAAAAAAACAAAACCAATGACATAGATATTTAACTCAATGAAATGGGATTGAGTTATGATTTCCGATACAAGTCCGTCTAAATGACATAAGAATTTATCAATGAGATGATTATGGGAAGAAATAGTATATCCACAGAAAGGTTTGTGGAAACTACAACATAGAGATTCTACACATAATCTTGGCATAATAAAATCAACAATTAGAGGTTTAACCCAAAGAATTGAATGTGGGTTAAGAAGTTCCCTTATAGAAATTCGACAGTCTAACGACGTCACTTCAAAACTCATAAAATGAGTTGATGAGAGATAAAAAGGGTATCTCATCACTCGGACATAAAATTTAAATTAATAAGGATATATAAGGACATATCCCAACATAATAGTATGTTAATTAAAAGACATAACAAAAGAAGTCTTTTAAAAAGAGGAGGGTGAAATGTTCCCTTACCGACTTGGGTAACTTTCGAAACGTACACCCCATTGAAGAAGGGTCATACAATGAATATGTAAGTACATATAAATGAAATTATGGTAAAAAAATAGTATAATAATTGGATGTACATACACCAATAAATGGAAATGGTGGAAAATGTAGCATAAATCTCACAGGAATAAAAGTGAGATGAAAAATCCCTTACGAAAACTCGGCAGCCTAATGGCTCCACTTAAAACATCCAAAAATGGATTGATGAGATCAAATAGAGTATCTAATCATATTAAAATAAAATTTACAGAAATAGGAATATAAAATAACATCCCCCATCATAACAAAGAGGAGCTTAAAAGAAGTTACATAAATGAGAGTACTTAAAAAGAGAGAGGATAGATCTCTTACGAAAATTCGGCAGCCTAACGGCGCCATTCAAAACTTCCAAAATGGATTGATGAGAGAAAATAGGGTCTCTCACCATATGAACATAAAACGTACGGTAGGGGTAATATAAAAGAACATCCCAAACATAATAAAGATGATCTTAAAAGGAATGACATAAAAGAGTGTACTTAAAAAAAGAGGAGTAGGATCCCTTACCTCAAGTCCAACTTGTCTTGTTTGTTTCTTTATATTCCTGAATAATAAACTTTGGTCAATTTATAATTGATTAAGGACCTCCTATAACGATTATTTTTCAGTTAATGTCACATATTATAATGTTATAATAATTGGTTAATAAATTGAGTTCATATCAGACGTTTTTGTCGATGTTCAGTACATGAGTAAAAATTGAATTTGTTGGAAAAGAATTTTCCTTATAGTTATAGGTACATCATCTCCAGAATAGTATTTATGTTTTAAATATCATATAAATCTAGTATATATTCCTTTTATACTATTCCATAGCATTTGGATATAAAAAATTAAAATCACCGTTCATGGAGACGGTAGGTCGTACGTACGCATGAACGCTACTTTCATTTTTTTCCATATTAATGGAATTAAAACAAAATGAGAGATATATATATTATAATTCCAGAATTATAACCATAATTTAGATGTAATATATTACATATATATCCATTATATATATGTACTTATAATAGTACATAACATTTGGAGATAAGAAATGAAATGTACCGTTCATGGAGATGGTAAGCCGTACGTACGCATGAACACTACTTTCATTTTTTTGTATTTAATGGAATGAAATAATAAAGATATAAAAGTATATTATAATTCCAGTAGGATAACAAATTTAATACCATTAATTTCATCCTTTATACGTCCCACATATGGCATTAACAAATCAAATCACTTTGAGGGGGCGATAGTCCGCACTTCCTAAAAAGAAGATATCACGTTTACCCATAATGGAAACAATAAGTTATGCCATAAATTAAAAATAAAGAAGCTTAAGGAAAACATAAAAATATTATATATCATATATAAATATAGTGACATATTAATGGCCACCTTTGAAGGTGTTAAAAGAATATTGAACAATAATCGTTTCGTGAGGCAGTAATTCGCCATCGACAGAAACCGTATGTTCTTAAACCATTAAACGAAGGTGTGTGTAAGTGTATCACGAAACCTTAACATAAACAAATCCTTGTATATTTAGGATACTGTTTTAGTTACAAAATAAAATAATAAAAAGAGTTTATGGGGTTGGATAAGCAGAATAAAACTAAAGAACACAAAGGAAGACATTACCTTTAAATCGGGTAACTTCCTTTGATTTGAGCTCAAAGGCTTCCTTGGAAAGGATTTTGACCAAAGTGGGGATTAAATGTTTAATATATGGATGTGGAGAGATTAAAAGGGCTGGGTTTTGCCGAGCCAAAGGCTTGAGAGGTGTGTGTAAGGTGGTATAGGTGGGGGCCTTTTATAAGAGGAGAGGAGGGGCACTCTTGGAAAGTTACAAAATGTTACTTTATTTTCAAATGATTTTTGGACTGTAAAAGTCCCAAATTGATTTATTTCAAGTATAAGGTGATGGGGTTCTTAAATACAACCATGCAATAGGTTTGTGACAAGTTTAGGTCTTAGAATTTACATTATCTTTTCATTTTATTTAAATCTTTAAATAATGAGGTAATCGGTGCATCACCATGGTGTCAAAAATAATTTTATTTATTTAATGTCAAAAAATTATAAAAAAAATATCATGATGTAGGAAATATTTTTATATTTCCAATGACTATTTATAGTCAAATATCTTACTTGTATTACCCCATGTAAAAAATGTTTTAGTAAAACAACTCATGTTTGTGTCATTTTTACTTTTACATTAAATAAAAAGTTATTTATGTCATTTCCCAACCAAAGTGGCTCTATGGGGTCCCCAAGTTGACCCATGGATTTTCTTGTTGGGCCATGACACATCAAATATAGGTAGGACATGTGTCAAGATCATCTCATATTATTAAAATATTATTTTTATCTTAAACTACACTAATTACCTCTAATCGCGATTAAAAACTTAAAAGTTACTATTCACCAAAAAAATATTTTAATTCCATTGAACCACATTTTAATTATTAATGACAACCATGTATGTCAGATTTTTGAAATTCAAAACATAGAGGTGGTAAAATTTCATTTAAATGGAAAATCAGTTTTATAAGTACTACTTAGTGGTTTCACTATTAATCAAAAATTGAAGTTTTTCAAAAAAAATAACAAAACTTCACCCTAAGCTATATTTGATATTCCAAATTCAAAAATGAAGTCTATTTTAAAAAATTTAAAACATATAAGTTGCATTAATTAATTTAATAATTATTTACCGCTTTCAGAGCAAATAGCGTGTTTTTATGAAACAATAAGTATCAAAAGATTGACACCAGTTTAAGTCCAATTTCAAAGTGAAATTAATTCCAATGACCACTATTGGATTAAATTGTAAAAATATATTCTAATTTTACTTTAAAAACAATTCAAAAGATAATATAATCATATAAATAAATTAGATTAAAAAGTGGTTTTGAATTAAAATACAACATTTTTCACTATTCATTAAAAAATGAACTTTATCCGAATGATACCAAAAATTTACACAAAGTAAATTTTGATGTCTCGATTCTAAAGAAGAATTTTATTTTGTAAAATTTAACACATAAAATTGTTAAAAAGTGGATTTAAAAGAGGTTCTCCATCCAAAGGAATTTAATCGACCTTTTAACGAATATTAGAATGTTTATGTTTAAAAATTGGATTCATTCGCATTTTAGTCCTCTAACATTTATTGCAAAGAGTAAAAATATTTGAAAAACATATATAATCATTTTTTAGTTAGTTCTGTTCATTATCTCCATTACAACGACTAGGCGTTAACTACCATTTAAAATAATATTATTTTATTATTAGAGTGCAACGTAAGATTCCCAAGAAACTCGTTGTTGCGTATTGGGTACGCCATCGAGCATAGCATCCCATTTAAAGTAATATTAATATTTTATTCACAAATATGGATAAATATAAAAATGTCTTATTCTTTATTTACCTGGGGTGTTACATCCTTCCCCCCTTTTGGGAATTTCATCCTTGCAATTTTAAAATTAGGCTCGGAAACACCCTTGAAAGTCCAACATCGGAACAAGAGTTGGTAAAACAATCACTTTAAAATAAATAAAGAGAAGTAAAGAGGTCACCCGAGTTAAACCATACTAGGATTCCATGTATGAAAATATGGACATGAAGGAAAAAACAAAGGGTCACGTTCTGATGGAGAGTGATAGTAAACATGTCTAGGAGAAAAAGTTAACCACAAGAAAATTACAAACTTGTGATGGGTTAAACGGTATTCGATTTCCCAGTAAAAAAAGTTAACAGACAACATTTTTGTTTTAAGTTACTCTTCATTGAGGAATTTATTTTTTGAGCTTAACTAAATCATAATGAGACATACTTACTTGTCACGTAGACTTTCAACTTTTACTAGATTCCTCAATCAAACTCATATTTTCTCCAAAAGATGAGTTTTTAGGAAGACTTGTTCGCATTAAGAGTACTATAATCAACTTCTATAGAATCATCTAATCCACAAAAGAGAACTATATACTTCCCATATATTTAGACATTAACCAAAACCAAAACCAAAAAGGATTGTACAAGATCATATAATCCAGAAAAGGATAACCCTTTATAAAAAGATAATCTATTCTTAATCTCCAAAATTTGTCCAACAAAACCCAAAGTTCAACGAGGACCATTTGATAAACAATTTGTCTATAAAATTATTCAAAGTAAATCCAACTAAGATTGAAACCCAAATATTTGAAGGATTTAGTCACATAGTCTTCCAAGGTACAAATTAACTTTTATCTCCAAATAACATTAGTTGCTCTTAAATTCTCATATTGAAAAGTAGTTAACCTAATCACATATCCTTGATGATAGGTTAATCATTTCCATACATAACCCAAAATAAACTTACTCTTGATTCCAAAAAACATCTAACTAAAAAGAATTAGTCAAACTAACCAGGGAATTCACGTAGTCTAGTGGTAGGCGATAAATACCAGTCGCACTTTGGTTGTGGGTTCGATTCCGGCAGCTTTGTCCGACGCGACGGGTTGTCACACGGTCTGCGTGTTGTACTTTTTCCAAAACTATATAATTCTTAAAACATTCCCCAAAATGAGATAAAATATTCAATAATGATCATAACATATTTTAACCTCAAGTTTATCTCATGACTTTCATTTTCCATCATAACATATAATAACCCATAATTACCTCAAAAGTAAGGATCATATAAACTCTAATGGTTACCTTTATAATTATTACCCGAACTTCCACATCGATTGGTCGTCTCGTACATGATGCATTACAAATCATACCAAGGTTCAAGTGGTTGATCATGACTCCTTGATAGTTGGTTTAGAAAAACTGCGAGTTTCCTCATTGAATCCCCAATTTTATCTAGTATCTTAATTAGAGAACCACTACAGTTTCCATCAAACATGTTTTCTTTTTGGTGCCTTCTAGATCCATCCAATCACTAAAAACATAAATGTCAGTGTGAGTATATCAAGAAACCCATCATGTACTAATGAGGAAGATAAACACTAAGATATACTTACTCAGTCACTTTATCTAAAACTAGGACTCTTTCTAAAATTCTAACCTTTATGGTAATGTCACTTATGCTTAAAGAATACCCTAACCTATAAAGTTATCTAAACCGACCTCTGATACCAACTATAAGGCCCCAGCCTTAAACCTTACTTAATCTTGAGTTATTACAAGATTACAAATTGAGGATCTTTTCAGGTTTAGAGTTTTAGAGAATTACGACATGACTATTACATTTCAAGAGATTACAAAGTAGAAACTTCTAATAAGTTTCCATAAAATAAAAACTCTTAAAAAGAAACATGTCTAGTTCCATGTTTTAGGTAGCATGACTTTCCATTGATCCCATCCTTGACCCTATTCCACGTTAAGTCCTGTGAAAAACATTTCAAAAACTTGGGATGAGCATAAAAAGTTCAGTAAGGGATACACAAAGAATGAAAAATTTTAGTTTATCAAAACAACAAGTAAACCATTTATACTTTATCAAAGTAATACCTTTTACCTTTTCGAAGTAGTAAAAAAAACTCTTCAATGAAATAAAGATCATTACTTACCCTTTTGAAACCAAAAGATTACCATAAAACCCATATCAAGAACACATAATATTAAAAGGTAACATGGGATATAAACATACTTAAAGGGAATAACCATAAGGTCGACTTCCACACATACTTAATGGAATAGCCATACGGACAACTTCCACACATACCTAATGGAATAGCCATATGGCCGACTTCCATACCCAATGCATTGGAGGTTATAACGTAACCACCCGTCCTGGTATTCACGGCACCACCCGTCATAATGTCCAAGTACCATTACAAAAACATTAGACATTAAACAAATATAATTGAAAGAAAACATTTCCACATTTCGATCACAATATATCACTTAAATATATCGAAATAACAAATCCTTTATAAAAACCATTTTCAATACCAACATACATAAAAGAGTATATGGTATTTGTTTCATTTCTAAAAAAACATTACGACTTATTGAGGATGCCAAAGACCAAATAATACTCGTGTCGGTGGAAAAGGACGTTGTCACCGTGTACGTTAAAAGAAACATTCCTTTTTGTCATTTAGTAAAACGATTCATATAAAAATATTCCTTTTAAATAAAATTAAAAGTCAAAGGGGTTTATACACCGTATAAAAGAATGTCATGCGTAAAACCAAATATGCCTCAATGAAAGGAGATTGAGATGAAGTCCCTTACAAAGTCGGTATCCTTAGATTAATGATAAATCAATTACATGATTATGTGTGACAAATACGAATACACAAAATATAAGTGGATATTAAGTGTAAAAAAATTAGAGGTCATGCACATATAATCATGGAAAAAAACAAAACCAATGACATAGATATTTAAATCAATGAAATGGGATTGAGTTATGATTTCCGATACAAGTCCGTCTAAATGACATAAGAATTTATCAATGAGATGATTATGGGTAGAAATAGTATATCCACACAAAGGTTTGTGGAAAATACAACATAGAGATTCTACACATAATCTCTGCATAATAAAATCAAGAATTAGAGGTTTAACCCAAAGAATTGAAAGTTGGTTAAGAAGTTCCCTTACAGAAATTCGACAGCCTAACGACGTCACATCAAAACTCATAAAATCAGTTGATGAGAGATAAAAAGGGTATCTCATCACTTGGACATAAAATTTAAATTAATAAGGATATATAAGGACATATCCCAACATAATAGTATGTGAATGAAAAGACATAACAAAAGAAGTCTTTTAAAAAGAGGAGGGTGAAAGGTTCCCTTACCGACTTGGGTAACTTTCGAAACGTACACCCCATTGAAGAATGGTCATACAATGAATATTTAAGTACCCATAAATGAAATTATGGTAAAAAAGAGTATAATAATGGGAAGTACAAACACCAATCAAATTAAATGGTGGAAAATGTATCATAAATCTCACGGGAATAAAAGTGAGATGAAAAATCCCTTACGAAAACTCGGTAGCCTAACGGCGCCACTTAAAACTTCCAAAAATGGATTGATGAGATCAAATAGAGTATCTAATCATATTAAAATAAAATGTACAGAAAGAGGAATATAAAATAACATCCCCCATCATAACAAATAGGAGATTAAAAGAAGTGACATAAATTAGAGTACTTAAAAAAAGAGAGAGGTTAGATCTCTTACGAAAATTTGGCAGCCTAACGGTGCCATTCAAAACTTCCAAAATGGATTGATGAGAGAAAATAGGGTCTCTCACCATATGAACATAAAAAGTACAGTAGGGGTAATATAAAAGAACATACCAAACATAATAAATATGATCTTAAAAGTAATGACATAAAAGAGTGTACTTAAAAAGAAAGAGAGGAGTAGGATCCCTTAACTCAAGTCCAACTTGTCTTGTTCGTTTCTTTATATTCCTGAATAATAAACTTTGGTCAATTTATAATTGATTAAGGAACTCCTATAAAGATTATTTTTCAGTTAATGTCACATATTATAAAGTTATAATAATTGGTTAATAAAGTGAGTTCATATTAGAAATTTTTGTCGATGTTCAGTACATGAGTAAAAATTGAATTAGTTGGAAAAGAATTTTCCATGCAGTTATAGGTACATCATCTCCAGAATAGTATTTATGTTTTAAATATCATATAAATCCAGTATATATTCCTTTTATACTATTCCATAGCATTTGGAGATAAAAAATTAAAATCACCGTTCATGGAGACAGTAGGCCGTACGTACGCATGAACGCTACTTTCATTTTTTCCATATTAATGGAATTAAAACAAAATGAGAGATATATATTTTATAATTCCAGAATTATCCCTATAATTTAGATTTAATATATTACATATATATCCATTATATATATGTACTTATAATAGTACATAACATTTGGAGATAAGAAATGAAATGTACCGTTCATGGAGATGGTAAGCCGTACGTACACATGAACGCTACTTTCATTTCTTTTTTTTATTCAATGGAATGAAATAATAAAGATATAAAAGTATAATATAATTCCAGTAGGATAAAAAATTTAATACCATTAATTTCATCCTTTATACGTCCCACATATGACATTAACAAATCAAATCACTTTGAGGGGGCGGTAGTCCGTACTTCCTAAAATGAAGATATCGCGTTTACCCATAATGGAAACAATAAAGGTATGCCATAAATAAAAAATACAGAATCTTATTAAAAAAATAAACATATTATATATCATATATAAATATAGTGACGTCTTAATGGCCACCTTTGACGGTGTTAAAAGAATATTGAACAATCATCGTTTCGTGAGGCAGTAATTCGCCATCGACAGAAACACTATGTTCTTTAACCATTAAACGAAGGTGTGTGTAAGTGTAGATCGAACCCTTGACATAAAAACATCCTTGTATATTGAGGATACTGGTGTAGTTACAAAAGAAAAGAATAAAAGGAGTTTATGGGATGGGATAAGCAAAATAAAACAAAAGAACTCAAGGGAAGACATTACCTTTAAATCAGGTAACTTCCATTGATTTGAGCTCAAAGGCTTCCTCGGAAAGGATTCTGCCCAAAGTGAGGCTTCAATGATGAATATAGGGATGTGGAGAGATTAAATGGGCAGGGTATGGTAGAGCCAAAGTCTTTATAGGTGTGTGTAAGGTGGTAGAGGTGGGGGCCTTTTATAAGAGGAGAGGAGGGTACTCTTGGAATGTTACAAAATGTTACTTTATTTTTCAAATGATATTTGGATTTTAAAGGTCCCACATTGATGTATTTATAGTATAAGGTGATGAGGTTTCGAGATACACCCATACAATAGGTTTGTGACAAGTGTAGGTCTTAGAATTTACATTGTCTTTTCATTTTATTTAAATCGTTAAATAATGAGGTAATCGCTGCATCACCATGGTGTCATATATAATTTTATTTATTTAATGTCTAAAAATTATAAAAAAATATCATGATGTAGGAAATCTTTTTATCTTTCCAATGACTATTTATAGTAAAATATATGACTTGTATAACCCCATGTAAAAATTGTTTTAGTAAAACAAATCATGTTTGTCTCATTTTTACTTTTACATTAAATAAAAAGTTATTTATGTCATTTCCCAACCAAAGTGGCTCCATGGGGTCCCAAAGTTGACCCATGGAATTTCATGGTCGTCCATGACACATCCAATAAGGGTAGTACATGTGTCAAGCTCATATCATATTATTAAAACATTATTTTTATCTAAAACTACATTAATTACCTCTAATCGCGATTAAAAACTTAAAAGTTACTATTCACCAAAAAAATATTTTAATTCCATTGAACCACATTTTAATTATTAATGAAAACCATGTATGTCAGATTTTTGAAATTCAAAACACAGAGGGGGTAAAATGTCATTTAAACCGAAAATCAGTTTTTTATAAGTACTACTTAGTGGTTTCACTATTAATCAAAAATTGAAGTTTTTCAGAAAAATACCAAAACATCACCCTAAGCTATATTTGATATTCCGAATTCAAAAATGAATTCTATTTTACAAAATTCAAAATATATATGTTTCATTAATTAATTTAATAATTAATTCCCGTTGTCAGAGCAAATAGCGTGTTTTTATGAAACAATAAGTATCAAAAGATTGCCACCAGTTTAAGTCCAATTTCAAAGTGAAATTAATTACAATGTCAACTATATGATTAAATGGTAAAAATATATTCTAATTTTAATTTAAAAACAATTCAAAAGATAATATAATCATATAAATAAATTATATTAAAAAGAGGTTTTGAATTATAATACAACATTTTTTACTATTCATTAAAAAATGAACTTTATCGGAATGATACCAAATATTTACCCAAAGTAAATTTTGATGTCTTGATTATAAAAAAGAATTTTATTTTGTCAAATATAACACATAAAATTGTTAAAAAGTGGATTTAAAAGAGGTTCACCATCCAAAGGCGGTTAATCGGCCTTTTAATGAATATTATAATGTTTATGTTTAAAAATTGGATTCATTCGAATTTTTAATCCTCTAACATTTATTGTAAAGAGTAAAAATATTTGAAAAACATATATAATCATTTTTAGTTAGTTCTGTTCTTTCCCGCCATTACAATGACGAGGCGTTAACTACCTTTTAAAATAATATTAGTTTTTTATTAGAGTGCAACGTAAGATTCCCAAGAAACTCGTTGTTGCGTATTGGGTATGCCATCGAGCATAGCGTCCCCTTTAAAGTAATATTAATATTTTATTCACAAATATGGATAAATATAGAAATGTCATATTATTTATTTACCTGGGGTGTTATATCCTTCCCCCCTTTTAGGAATTGCATCCTCGCAATTTTAAAATTGGGCTCGGAAACACCCTTTAAAGTCCCACCTCGAAACAAGAGTCGGTAAAACAATCACTTTAAAATAAAAAAAGATAAGTACAGAGGTCACCCGAGTTAACCCATATTAGGATTCCAAGTATGAAAATATGGACATGGAGGAAAAAAGGGTCATGTTCTGATGCAGAGTGATAATAAACATGTCTAGGAGAAAGTTAACCACAAGAAAATTACAAACTTGTGATGGGTTAAACGGTATTCGATTCCCCAGTAGGAAAAGTTAACAGACAAAATTTTTGTTTTAAGTTACTCTTCATTGAGGAATTTATTTTTTGAGCTTAACTAAATCATAATGAAACATACTTACTTGTCACGTAGATTTTTAACTTTTACTAGATTCCTTAATCAGACTCATATTTTCTCCAAAAGACGAGTTTTTATAAAGACCTGTTCGCATTAAGAGTACTATAATAAACTTTTAGAGAATCACATAGTCCACAAAAGAGAACTATATACTTCCCATATCTTTAGACTTTAACCAAAACCAAAAACAAAAAGGTTTGTACAAGATCGGATAATCCAGAAAAGGATAACCCTTTATAAAAAGAAAATCTATTCTTAATCTCCAAAATTTGTCCAACAAAACCCAAAGTTCAACGAGGACCATTTGATAAAAAATTTGTCCATAAAATTCTTCATAGTAAACCAAACTAAGATTGAAACCCAAATATTTGAAGGATTTAGTCACATAGTCTTCCATGTTACAATTTAACTTTTATCTCCAAATAACATTAGTTGCTCTTAAATTCTCATATTGAAAAGTAATTAACCTAATCACATATCCTCGATGATAGTTTAATCATTTCCATAGATAACCCAAAATAAACTTACTCTTGATTCCAAAAAACATATAACTAAAACGAATTAGTCAAACTAACCAGGGAATTCACGTAGTCTAGTGGTAGGCAATAAATACTAGTCGCACCTTGGTTGTGGGTTCGATTCCCATAGCTTTGTCCGACGCGACGGGTTGTCACACGGTCTGCGTGTTGTCCTTTTTTCAAAACTATATAATTCTTAAAAGATTCCCCAAAACGAGATAAAATCGTCAAAAATGATCATAACATATTTTAACCACAAGTTTATCTCATTCCTTTCATATTCCATCATAACATATAATAACCCATAATTACCTCAATAGTAAGGATCATATAAACTCTAATGGTTACCTTTATAATTATTACCTGAACTTCCACATTGATTGGTCATCTCGTACATGATGTATTACAGATCATACCAAGGTTCAAATGGTTGATCATGACTCCTTGATAGTTGGTTTAGAAAAACCACGAGTTTCCTCATTGAATCTCCCATTTTATCTAGTATCTTAATCAGAGAACCACCACAGTTTCCTTTAAACCTGTTGTCTCTTTGGTGCCTTCTAGATCCATCCATTCACTAAAAACAAGAAATTTCAGTGTGAGTATATCAACAAACTCATCATGTACTAATGAGGAAGATAAACAATAAGATATACTTACTCATTCACTTTATCAAAAACTAGGACTCTTTCTAAAATTCTAACCATTATGGTAATGTCACTTATGCCTAAAGAATACCCTAACCTCTAAAGTTATCTAAACCGACCTCTGATACCAACTATAAGGCACCAGCCTTAAACCTTACATAATCTTGTGTGATTACAAGATTACAAATTGAGGATCTTTTCAGGTTTAGAGTTTTAGAGAATTAGGACATGACTATTACATCTCAAAAGATTAAAAAGTAGAAACTTCTACTATGTTTCCATAAAATAAAAACTCTTAAAAAGAAACATGTCTAGTTCCTTGTTTTAGGTAGCATGACTTTCCCTTGATCCCATCCTTGACCCTATTCCGTGTTAAGTCCTGTGAAAAACATTTCAAAAACGTGGGATGAGCATAAAAAGATCAGTAAGGGATACACAAAGAATGAAAAATGTTAGTTTTTCAAAATTACAAGTAAACCATGTATACTTTATCAAAGTAATACCTTTCACCTTTTCCAAGTAGTAAAAAAAACTCTTCAATGAACAAAAGATCATTACTTACCCTTTTGTAACCAAAAGATTACCATGAAACCCATATAAAGAACACATAACATAAAAAGGTAACTTGGGACATAAACATACTTAAATGGAATAACCATACGGTCAACTTCCACACATACTTAATGGAATTGCCATACGACCGACTTCCACACCTACTTAATGGAATAGCCATACGGACGACGTCCATACCCAATGCATTGGAGGTTATAATGTAACCACCCATCCTGGTATTCACGGAACCACCCCTCATAATGTCCATGTACCATTACAAAATCATGAGACATTAAACAAATATGATGGAAAGAAAACATTTCCAAATTTCGATCACAATATATCACTTAAATATATCGACATAACAAATCCTTTATAAAAACCATTTTCAATACCCACATACATAAAAGATTATATGGTATTTGTTTCATTTTAAAAAAACATTATGGCTTGTTGAGGAAGCCAAAGACCAAATAATACTCGCGGCGGCGGAAAAGGTCATTGTCACCGCGTACGTTAAAAGAAACATTCCTTTTTGTCGTTTAGTAAAAAGCTTCGTATAAAAAAATTCCTTTTGAATAAAATGAAAAGTCAAAGAGGTTTATACACCATATAAAATAATGTTGTGTGTAAAACCAAATATGCCTCAATGAAAGGATATTGAGACGAAGTCCCTTACAAAGTCGGTATCCTTAGATTAAGGATAAGTCAATTACATGATTATGTGTGACAAATACGAATACACAAAATATAAGTGGATATTAAGTGTAAAACAATCAGGGGTCATTCACACATAATCATGTAAAAAACAAAACCAATGACATAGATATTTATCTCAATGAAATGGGATTGAGTTATGATTTCTGATACAAGTCCGTCTAAATGACATAAGAATTTATCAATGAGATGATTATGTGCAGAAATAGTATATCCACACAAAGGTTTGTGGAAACTAAAACATAGATATTCCACACATAATCTTGGAATAATAAAATCAAGAATTAGAGGTTTAACCCAAAGGAATTAAAGTTGGTTAAGAAGTTCCCTTATAGAAAATCGACAGTCTAACAACGTCACTTCAAAACTCATAAAATGAGTTGATGAGAGATAAAAATGGTATCTCATCACTTGGACATGAAATTTAAATTAATAACGATATATAAGGAAATATCCCAACATAATAGTATGTGAATTAAAAGACATAATAAAAGAATTCTTTTAAAAATAGGAGGGTGAAAGGTTCCCTTAACGACTTGGGTAACTTTCGAAAAGTACACCCCATTGAAGAAGGGTCATACAATGAATATGTAAGTACCCATAAATGAAATTATGGTACAAAAAAATTATAATAATGGGAATTACATACACCACTCAAAGTAAATGGTGGCAAATGTAACATAAATCTCACGGGAATAAAAGTGGGATGAAAAATCCCTTACGAAAACTCGGCAGCCAAACGACGCTAGTTAAAACTTCCAAAAATGGAATGATTAGATCAAATAGAGTATCTCATCATATTACAATAAAATGTACAGATAGAGGAATATAAAATAACATCCCCCATCACAACAAAGAGGAGCTTAAAATAAGTGACATAAAAGAGAGTACTTAAAAAAAGAGAGGTTAGATCTCTTACGAAAATTCGGCAGCCTAACAGCGCCATTCAAAACTTCCAAAATGGATTGATGAGAGAAAATAGGGTCTCTCACCATATGAACATAAAATGTACAGTAGGGTTAATATAAAAGAACATCCCAAACATAATAAAGATGATCTTAAAAGGAATGACATAAAAGAGTACTTTAAAAGAAAGAGAGGAGTAGGATCCCTTACCTCGAGTCCAACTTGTCTTGTTCGTTTCATTATATTCCTGAATAATAAACTTTGGTCAATTTATAATTACTTAAGGAACTCTTATAAAGATTATTTTTCAGTTTATGTCACATATTATAATGTTATAATAATTGGTTAATAAAGTGAGTTCATATCAGACGTTTTTGTCGATGTTCAGTACATCAGTAAAAATTGAATTTGTTGGAAAATAATTTTCCATGTAGTTATAGGAAAATCATCTACAGAATAGTATTTATGTTTTAAATATCATATATATCCAGTATATATTCCTTTTATACTATTCCATAGCATTTGGAGATAAATAATTAAAAGCACCGTTAATGGAGACGGTAGGCCGTACGTACGCATGAACACTACTTTCATTTTTTTGCCATATTAATGGAATTAAAACAAAATGAGATATATATATATATTATAATTCAAGAATTATACCCATAATTTAGATGTAATATATTACATATATATCCAATATATATATGTACTTATAACAGTACATAACATTTGGAGATAAGAAATGAAATGTATCATTCATGGAGATGGTAAGCCGTACGTACGCATGAACACTACTTTCATTTCTTCTTCTTTTTTTGTATTCAATGGAATGAAATAATAATGATATAAAGGTATATTATAATTCCAGTAGGATAAAATATGTAATACTACTAATTCCATCCTTTATACGTCCAACATATGGCATTAACGAATCAAATCACTTTGAGGGGGCGGTAGTCTGCACTTCCTAAAATGAAGATATCACGTTTACCCATAATGGAAACCATAAAGGTATGAAATAAATGAAAAATACAGAAGATTAAGAAAAACATAAACCTATTATATATCATATAAAAATATAGTGACATCTTAATGGCCACCTTTTAAGGTGTTAAATGAATATTGAACAATCATCGTTTCGTGAGGCAGTAATTCGCCATCCACAGAAACAGTATGTTCTTTAACCATTAAACGAAGGTGTATGTAAGTTTAGCTCTAACCCTTCATATAACAACATCCTAGTATATTTAGGATATTGGTTTTGTTACAAAAGAAAAGAATAAAAAGAGTTTAGGGGGTTGTATAAGACAAATAAAACAAAAGAACACAAGGGAAGACATTACCTTTAAATCGGGTAACTTCCTTTGATTTGAGATCAAAGGATTCCTTGGAAAGGATTCTTCCCAAAGTGAGGCTTAAATGATTAATAGTGGGTTGTGGAGAGATGAAATGGTCAGGGGTTGGCTGAGCCAAAGGCTTGATTGGTGCGTGTAAGGTGGTATAGGTGGGGGCCTTTTATAAGAAGAGAGGAGGGGCACTCTTGGAAAGTTACAAAATGTTACTTTATTTTCAAATTGATTTTCAGATTTTAAAGGTCCCACATTGATTTATTTCTAGGTTAAGGTGATTAGGTTTCTAAATCCACCCATCCAATAGGTTTTGTACAAGTTTAGGTGTTATAATTTACATTATCTTTTTATTTTATTTAAACCATTAAATAATGAGGTAATCGCTGCATCACCATGGTGTCATAAATAATTTTATTTATTTAATGTCTAAAAATTATAAAACAAATATCATGATGTAGGAAATCGTTTTATCTTTCCAATTACTATTTATAGTCAAAAATATGACTTGTATAACCCCATGTAAAAATTGTTTTAGTAAAACAACTCATGTTTGTGTCATTTTTACTTTTATATTAAATAAAAAGTTATTTATGTCATTTTCCAACCAAAGTGGCTCCATGGGGTCCCCAAGATGACCCATGGATTGTCTTGGTCAGCCATGACGCATCCAATAAGGGTAGTACATGTGTGAAGCTCATCTCATATTATTAAAACATTATTTTTATCTTAAACTACACTATTTACCTCTAATCGCGATTAAAAACTTAAAAGTTACTATTCACCAAAAAAATATTTTAATTCCATTGAACCACATTTTACTTCTTAATGACAACCATGTATGTCGGATTTTTGAAATTCAAAATACAGAGGTGGTAAAATTTCACTTAAACGGAAAATCAGTTTTTTATAAGTACTACTTAGTGGTTTCACTATTCATCAAAAATTGATGTTTTTCAGAAAAATACCAAAACTTCACCGTAAGATATATTTGATATTCCGAAATAAAAAATGAAGTCTATTTTACAAAATTCAAAAAATATAAGTTGCATTAATTAATTTAATAATTAATTCCCGCTGTCAGAGCAAATAGCGTGTTTTTATGAAATAATAAGTATCAAAAGATTGACACCAGTTTAAGTCCAATTTCAAAGTGAAATTAATTCCAATGACCACTATTAGATTAAATGGTAAAAATATATTCTAATTTTACTTTAAAAACAATTCAAAAGATAATATAATCATATAAATAAATTAGATTAAAAAGAGTTTTTGAATTAAAATACAACATTTTTTACTATTCATTAAAAATGAACTTTATCGGAATGATACCAAAAATTTTCAGAAAGTAAATTTTGATGTCTCGATTCTAAAGAAGAATTTTATTTTGACAAATATAACACATAAAATATTTAAAAAGTGGATTTAAAAGAGGTTCTCCATCCAAAAGCGGTTAATCGACCTTTTAATGAATATTAGAATGCTTATGTTTAAAAATTGGATTCATTCGCATTTTTAATCCTCTAACATTTATTGTAAAGAGTAAAAATATTTGACAAACATATATAATCATTTTTTAGTTAGTTCTCTTCATTCCTTCCATTACAATGGCTAGGCGTTAAATACCATTTAAAATAATATTATGCTATTATTAGATTGCAATGTAAGATTCCCAAGAAACTCGTTGTTGCGTATTGGGTATGCCATCAAGAATAGCGTCCCCTTTAAAGTAATATTATTATTTTATTAAAAAATATGGAAAAATATAATAATGTCATATTCCTTATTTACCTTGGGTGTTACAACATGTACCCCAAACCCTCATGTTTTGAAAGGAATAAATAAAATTCTGGTTGAAGCATGCATAGTCTGGTTCTATCAAGAAATGAGGTGAATGAAAAGAACATGACAAAAATGGTTTAGAATCCTCATAAAAAAAGTGATTTTAAAGATATAGACAGTGAAATATGGCATGGGTTTCAAAAATCAGTGTAATTTACATGAATTTATAAAAGATTTGAACTTGAAAAAAAGTTATTTCAACATTTATTTAAGTTTAGTTTCATGAAATAGATTGGTTCACTCAATGACATGGGTTTCAAATTTTTTAATGATAATCATTTTAACTCAAAAGTTTCAAAAAACACACCAAAAAATAAACACTCAAAAATATGAAAACACACAATTTTTTTTTATTTTCTGAAAAACAAACACAAAATGAAAATACTAAACTAAAAGGGTTCCCTCCCCCACACGTAAATGTTACAATGTCCTCAATGAATTTAAGTTTATTTAACTTGTAAGAAAATTTTAAAATGAATCACAACATCAATAAAGTGAGAAGGATAGGTACAAACTAATTTATTCACAGCACAACATTGAGTTATCCTCCTAAGTGTTGAACTCTGAAAACCTACAAATAAAAGAACAAAATAAAATATAATAAATTTATTAAAAGAAAAGGCAATAGATATAATATGAGAATAGAAAGATAAAACTTGGTTTAATCCCCCAAGTGCGCCCTGGGTTTTGACTACCTCCAGAGGGGCAGTTCTAATCGGTTATCCCTAATCTGATGGTGGGTGAAATTTCTTCCTCATTAACCAACAAAAAGTTTTCTTTCCAACATGCATGTATTCCTTTTTGTTGAGGAATCCAAGTATATAGCTCAAAAAATCGACCCATATGAGAATTACATAATACTTGAAAGGTGGGGACTGGATAATGAATGAGTCCTCTTCCTTCTTGGTTTCCATTTTCACAACATTTTCTTTATTGTCTAGTGGTTGTTGAAGGTATTATAAATCAATAGAAAAATCAATGGGAATTTTAGAATGTAATTCAATTTGAACGAGATTAAAGCATGAAGTGTTAATATCAAATTCTTCCCTTTCAAGGTCTACATATTTTGGCTCTATTTCCTCCTGAAAATCCACCTTCATCTCCTCTTGAACACCCTCAAATAAATGTTCATCATGTTCGGGGAGCTCTAGATGTTCTTCATTAGGTACATCTTCTTTTTCATCATCTTCCTCCCAAGAAATACATGTGTTTGATGGGTCTGAAAAATTAAAACAAGGGGATGTAATACTCAATCTAGTTTCAAAAAAATCAAAATATGATGTGTTCATGAAAATATTATCTCCCTGAGTTTGTTCATCATAAATCTCCTCTTCAATGGAAAACACCTCTTAGAGTTGAGTTGTACTTGGTAGAGGCAAGTAGTCAGTCTCCACTATATCTGGGATCTCCATATAAAAATCTGGGATGACTAATGGGGGGTCTTCTTAGACCTTAGAAACTTCATAAAATTCTGGAAAGTATTGGGAGAACTAAGTTAGCTTTCGGGTCACCACTTTAAAAACATATTCGTTCATGTCCTCCCTTAGTCCATCTATTAATTCTTTGAAAGTTTTCTCATCATTATTTGTTTTCCAAAATAAACTCACCTGTATAGAAATAGAAGAAACTCCATCATCAACAGAAAATTTTGATTCAGTAGTTGGTTGATTTATCGATTTGTAATTGTTCCATGAATTAAATAAATATTCATTAGAAAACAACATGGAATGGGTTTTTTTGTTTTTTTTTAATTTGAAAATAGTCAAATAATTACAATTTGATTGTGGCATTACCTCCCCAGTAACGACACCATGTTTGACGCACTCCTGTCATAGGGCATGGCAAAACAATTATTTCTTAAGCTAAAATGTAGTAATGTGGTTGACCTAGGATGTCTCCCGAAGAAGAGTTCACAAAAAAATGGGCTGTCACTTTAAAACGAGGGTAAAAATGTTGTGTTTTTGAAATATAATTTGAAATTAAAATGATTGAAAAACTATGATATTAAAAATGGTGATTATGTCATGGTCGGTTTCCTAATTTTAATGGTATCCTTGTTCAATTTAATTCAAACCTCTTATTCTTTTTAGATTAAAGTGAGTTTCGACAATCGTTTCCTCTCACTTGGTGAAATTATGATGGTGAGAGAAAACCTTACCAAGATCTGAGTTTGGTCAACTCTCCTTCCATGTGTAAAAACGATATATTGAATATAATTAATTGAAATCGGAAATACCCGATCAGGTTTTGTTTATCCCAAAAAATGAAGAACATTCACTACACCTTTTACACGTACTAACGATTGTCGAGTAATTCCCCATTAATCCCTCCTCTATTCTATTGTATATAAACCATAAATTAGTGGAGGGAGAGTATGATTATTTTACCAAGGAAAAAATAAATAATAGAATTAATATTCAAGAACAATCACACATGATAATAAAATCCACGATAATAAATTGAAAAAAACATTGATGAAGAACGAAATTTATTCAATTGCGTCCAAGAACTCAAGCATTAAATTGTGGAAAACCAACCATTCCCCCAATCACTCCAATTGTTTACCCCACCATGGTAAGGGTAATCGAGATGAATGGGTAAGAATAATGCATCACATAACTATGAAAAAGAAAACAAATAAAAGATAAAGCTGAGAAGTTCTTTTCCTTGGGGTCCCAAAAGGAATGGGATGGAGAATGGGATGCCTTGAGAGGGTAGAGCTCTCCTCCTTTTATAGCCAGAATTTTTCCCTCGGATGTCGATGCATTTTGGCCCCATTAAATGACATATTCACGAGTTGAGACCTTATTGAATGTTATTCATAATTATCCTGTTCGTGTCCCCTAATAATCTCAGTGGATTTGGACATGTAGTCCACGAGTTTTGGCCATTTTACTTTGAGCATTTATTCTTTCTAGTCATACTCTCCTTATCGAAAATATCCAGATTAGGGTGATTTAATGACCCCTTAAGCGACCAATTCACGCGGCCCTTCTTTAATTAAAGATGCTTCAAAAATCCTTGAATGTCCACCAACCGAATATCAAAACATTTGGGCCCACCATGGATGAGTTATGGATCCCACACCAAAATTAGGCAGAACTGCAAACCGTTTTCTTTCTCCGATTTGTGAGCTTTTTTTGAGCTTCTACATGGCCGATTCAACTTTTAGTCTAAAAATAGTAAATGAACCCCTGTATGTGTAGAATCTAGAAAAGATATAATTTTTTAATTTGTATTAGTGTAGATAATATTATGGCCAAACTACAGAAATAATTTAAAACTGTTAAAAATCCAAATTAGCCCATTTTTACTATTCAGCTCAAAATAACACCAATATCATAAAAATGAAGCAATTCATCTTAGTGTAACAGTTTTTTGGGTTTAAAATCATTAAATTCAATGTAAATTTAATTGAAAATATTTTCTCTATCAGTAATAAAATAGTCCCCATAATGGTAGTAATAATTATTTGTAAGAAATAAATTCTATAAAAAAATTGGAATTAAATTCTATAATTAAAAAGTGGTCTTGAATGAAAATTTGTCATGGAAAAATCACAAGAGAATTTCAGTACCATAACAGGGGAGCATAAAGGATCAAGCGAGGGATAAATGAGAGTGAAATGGGACTCTCATCAATTGAAAATCATTAGGT
The DNA here is from genome assembly GCA_963277665.1 of Viscum album. Classification (NCBI taxonomy): domain Eukaryota; kingdom Viridiplantae; phylum Streptophyta; class Magnoliopsida; order Santalales; family Viscaceae; genus Viscum; species Viscum album. Next base: position 898,619,094 of record OY728142.1, read on the forward strand.
ACGTATGTGAGATCTGTAATATAATATCCCATTAATGTGACTTGAAATAAAAAACAATTACTTAATGATGTTTTTTTAATTAAGAAGATAAGTAGAGGATCCTATACCTTGAGAGTGTGCATCAACGATGCTAGGAGGAGTTTCTTGAGAGATTGGGGAACCATTAGAGTGATATATATGTAATATCATATTAAAGACTTGGTAAATGGTTATTGAGAGATGATAAATGGGATTATAGGTTTATATTTAAATGAAAAAAGGGGTTGGGGATCTTTATTATTTTACAAACAAAGGCTTTGGACTCTATAAAAAATGTTTATAAGACCACAAACCAACCCATGGTTTTTTCTCGTGGTGTCTAGAAATCCGGTTTGTTTTTTATTTTATATATCTATTATCTGAGAACATTATTATAATATCCTGGTCGGTGTTAGAAGTTAGTAATGTTTACAAATAATTGATTTTAAAACCTTTAAATATAATACAGGTTTTGAAAGAGTCATAAAGGGATTTTAAAATTTATCAAATAACCTCCAAGAAAATTAGTGGAGAAACATAATTTTCTTCATGTATACATTTTATGGAAAAAATTAAATAATTTTTTTATTAAATAATAATAACAAATGTATATTTATAAGGTATTAAATTTTTTATCCATAAAGTTGAATGATTTATAAAATAATGAAATATTTGTCTATGGATAATTTAAACAATATAACTCCAAAAAATGTCTATTTTCTCAAAATAATGCACTAAATATGAAGAATAACACATTTAAATTAAAATCACTATTTATTAGAAAATTGTTTGTTTTTTACAATACTAGTAATCTAACTATTATTAAAATAACATTTTCAATACATAAAATTATATTATTATTTATTTTTAATATATATAATTAAAAATTAAAACATTATTAAAATATAATTTGTTTAAAAAAATCTTGAATTTATAAATAAATTTTTTAATTCAAATATCATATTACCAATAATTTTTTTATCAAATCCAATTGTAATTTTATCTAAATAATTTCATAATTATTTATAAAGAAAAAAATAAATAAATGTAATAATTATTTTATTTAAATTAAAATATATATATTAATACTATCATTGTTTTGAAAAATATCCCTTTATTAAACTAAAAAATACTATAAGGTAATGGTGTGGGATAACGGTATTTTCCTAAGATGTTTCGACAAATACAGTTTGGGCCCTCATATCGATGATCATGAAATTTGATCGTAAATAGTATATATCATTCAATATTTATTTAATATCAACATAGACTTGGTAAAGGGAGAAGCCTATATATTATATATCCCTTAAAACATTCAATAAATGGGATTCATAGGGGACAATCCCAATGGTTGAGGATAACACTTCTTTTATATGTGTTAATTTCGTTTATCATAACCCTAAATAAACTAATCATATGATCACTGTTCAATGGATATTTTATCAATGGTTATGATGTTTAGTAGACTTCTAAATATGATATAACTTATAATGGTCCGAAATAAAAAAATTAGGGTATGTTTTTTCCATTACCATGAAACATTTATATGGAAAATAATTAAAATAATATGTTGTTTCATTAATAAAAATTCTTGGACGTTACAGGAATCTCCCATTATAAATTTTACTAAAACAATTTCATTTCATACAAAAAAATTAATGTGGGTATTTTTGTTTCATCACATCCCCTAATTCCAACATCACTTCCCCCATATTTTTGTTTCTCTAATATACTTTGACAAGATAGATTTTTATAATTTATATAATTTTGTCTCCACGATCCAATATTGTCCCTGACTAATGATCATAGGAATGATCATTTCAATGGCATCACCAATGAATTAATTACATGGGAGGGATATAGTATGGACTTATTTAATATGGATTCATGGAACACATCATGTACGTGATATAGGGTATGTTCTATTTCTTGTAGATACGACCCGACTCCAATATGATTGAGAAAATCTAAGGGGCCAATGCACCAAGGACATAGATTACCCTTCTTCCCAAATATTTTGAATTTATTCCATAAAAATATGTGGAGTAAATTATCTGCAACCTCAAGATTTAGGTCTCATTGAAATCTTTCAGTATATCTATTTTTTCAACTCTGATCATCCTTGATGTGATTTCTAATGGTATCAACCTTTTCCACCACTTCCATGACCATTTCCAAACCCATCAGTTTTCCTTCACAAACTTCATCCTAATATGAAGGTGTTCTATATATCTTCCTATATATGGGATCATATAGATTCATTTTGATTCTTTATTTGAATCTATTGATTTATGTGAACTCACCCAATCAAATATTTTGATCTCATCTTCATTCGAAGTCCATCGAGCATGATCTCAACATATCTTACAATGTAACAATAGTCCCATTTGATTTTCCTCATGTTTGGGAGAGATTACTCATATTGAAGTTCAAGTTAATATTTATATCTTTTTGGAGATTCTTCTATATATTTATAAGTAAATAGTGGATTTAAACCAGATACAATTGATTGTGGTATTCCATGCATCTTCACCACTTCTCTGGTGTATTCCCTTTAATTTTATCAAATGAGAAGTCCCCTCAAACTGAAACGAAGTGATATGTACTTGTAAGACAATCCAAAAAAGTTGAAATAGAATTATTTTATTTTTATGTATTTGAAATGAAAATTATAGATTCTATTATTACATTTCCCTTTTTCCATGTAGGTAATCAAATTGGTTGAATCATCCATTAATTTTTTTGTGCTTCATCCTTCAATCCCAATGATATAGGACTCCTTGATTTATATTATGTAATATATATCTTTATATTTTAGAGAAAATATTTATATTAAAGATTTAAATACTAATTCATGATCTCATGCTAGAAATTGATGTTTGAGCTATGTGCATAATCCAACTACCCTTTCATTCACTCGGGGATTGATGGTAAAAATATTTGTGATCCAAATCATACAATGAAGTATTCATTAATTTTAAAACATGAGTATTTAGGTTTTATTATTACTCCAAACATATTTTAAATTACAATAAAATTCCTTTGAGGATCGTTTATATTCTCTAGAAGGGATGGTTCAATATGAATTTGTGAATGTTTTTATGATGTTCCTTAATTTAAAATCCCCCTATCTATCCCATTCAACTATATGAATATTGGATATATTAAAATTTTCATTAGTTAAAAGGATGCAGAATACATTGTACTTAGGGAATATGAAACCTTATATTCTTTACAATGATTCCAGTCAATTGAGAAGTCTTAGTCTTTAACCACCTCTAACCATCTTATCTAAAATCTTTTTATCTCAATTGTGTTAATATATATATATATATATGAGGATCTTTTGATACATATTTATTTCATACTTCTACCCATCATGTTCCATTATATTTTAAATTCTATGATCTATAATTTGAGATTTATATCATTTATTGGATAGATTTATTCATGACATTCCATATTCCTTATGGAATAGGCTATACCTTTTCATTCCACATTGAAGAATAAACAAATCACATTTTAGATTCATTAATATAGATCATAAATCCTTCCCCACTAGTGGCTAATATGGGCACCGATGTAGTGACAAGACTCTTATTCTTCTCTTTAAATTTTTTTTGTCATTAATAATTCTATATAAACTTAACTATTTTTTTATTATCACATTTAGGGTTAGTAAAAATCATGATATTTTTCTAAAAAATGTATGATTTTACCATGATAATTCAATGAATATACATATTTTTTAATAGAGGTTTGTGTTGGATACCCTTAATTAATATTCAATTTTAAAGGATACACATGTTTTCATTTCTGGGAGATGACATGCCACATGATTGTCACATTAACCAACCAGAACTCACATTTACAATAATTTATATTCATAGTTTCTTTATACATGAATTTCAATATGGTATTAGAATAATCTCGTTTTTCATTCATTCTTTTAGTGTAGAAATGAATATCATAAATTAATGATAATTTTTTTCTATGTAATATAAAAATAATCTATTCATCAAATCTAAGTTGATTGATAGAGAATTAGAGATTCCCATTGGCATGAAATTTAACTAATGATTTATGTACCATGTACCAAAAGAAAACATTGGGATATCCTCAATCACCATTAACTAATAATCTTCCAATTAGACATATATCATAGATAAATAATGGGCTCCATAAAACTGATCAAAAAAGTCATCAATCCATGTAAGAGGAAACGTTTTATTTAAAATTCTATTGTTTATATCATGATTAATTATTAAAATGTGCATTGAGCCATAATTATTCTTGTTGGAGAAGTTAGGTTCACCCCATGGTGAAGCACATGGGAATATAAACCATTTATCTAGATTCTATTAAAGTAGTTTATTCATTTCCACGAGTTCAAAAATAACCTCTCAATTTGATATTTTTGATATCATAAGAGCTCCAAGTTTTAGATTAATTGAATATTCAATCTCTCGGCTCAGAGGAGGGCCCATAAATTTTTCTGGAAACACATCAGTAAATTCACTCACAATTGGAATGTCCTAAAATATGATGTTTACTTTGGTCTTAGTTATTTGGGAAAGATACACATCCTGGTTGGAAAATAATATCCATATGATAGATTCTAGTAATGATAAATGATTAATCCTCATCCATGAACATAGATATAATTATATGGTGATTCATTATACAAAGGGTGATTTTCTTCCCTCAACATTTTATTTTAATTTTTTAAAAAGAAATACACTACAAAACTAGGACAATCTAAAAATCAACTAAATGTATTTGGATAGTATTTTCATGAATAAAATTCCCCTAAACATAAAATTATAATAATATAATCATATATGTTTTCCCTTAATGATATTGAATAATTTGGGGTGGTGACATGATGTTCTCATAGAACATACATAATAAGATAACATGGGATGGATGAAAATAAAGCATGATACAAAAAACATTGGAGTATAGGTTATATGTACTTATATAATCATGATCCGTCTCAACATATTACATTCTATGATCCCTTGGTTTTGGATATTGTCAGTGATCATAATGCTTGTCAGCCATTAGAATAAGGAACTGGCTTGGGTAATTCCCAACTTATCCACACATACGATATAGAACAACATATGGTATATTTAATTGAAATTTATTCCCATCCATAATGTTATTAAATTTTCAATGGAAATTGGATACTTTATGCCTAATTTTTTCACACTTAAACAACTCAATGTTCTATAGTAAAATATCTATTTGTGTATCTTTCCATATTTTTTTCAAGATGGAATTGGGTATTCATTACTTTATCACCATTATGAAATGATAATCCTTGTTATTTCATGATATTATTATGTTATGTTTTTCATATTCAACTATTTTAAATTTGTTAATTTTAATTTTTGATAGTTGGTTTGGCATACTCACTTGTTTTTTACATGAGATCCTATTAGATTTGGAATCTCATTGAGGTAGTGAACAATGTTTCCTTTACATTGGATGTTTTTTTGGTTTCTTTTATTTCCATCGTTTGACTAGAAAATAGGAAACAATTACAGGACATTACTATTATACTATTGAAAATTAAAAAAAATAAACCATTAGAATTAAATTAATAACTCATAAAGGACATATATTCCTTAACTTATGAATTTATATGCTTGGATATATGTTATCCATGATATATTTCCGAATAATGAACCTTATATGAATTGTTTTACTTAATAATGGTTAATAATGAGCTTATAGATTTATAAAACATTTTCCCTAGGATTTTTAAACATACGTGTAGTACGTCCCATTGACGTGCTACAATTATGGACTGTGTCTCGCTCGATATGATGTTTTTCGGGGCTGTTAACCCTTGGTGCATATGGTTGATTGGAACATCTATGTAGAGTATATAAATATGGATGTGTTTTATTAAGAACAACATAATCAATACATTAATAAAACATACTAATTTTTTTATATGTTTATAATTTTCCATAGGTATTTCCCAAGAGTTATCAAATCATATTCAAAAAATAACTTGCCTTTCCTATGATACAATGTTTGAAATACCATGTCTTTATTACACATTAACTCATTACTTATTACATAAACATGAGCATAAAAAAATTATAGCATCAATTTTTTTAGTTTATTTGGGATATTAGGAACATATAATAACATTATCAAAAATGGATATGGTGAAATAATTGTAAACTTAATTAACATGATCTTAAATTTTCACCTCCCCTCTAATACTGTATGGGATAAGATGGGGACAAACATAAAAATGTGGGTGAGATACAAAGCCCAGTAAGGTAATAGTAAATGAATAACATGATAAATGAATTACATGTTATTTAATAGTATTTTAAATGGAATTTAAATGATGTGGGTATTATAATCATGAATAATGAGGCATCAAATAACATGAGAGAAAAAATGCAACACGACAATGTTAAAAAAATTAAACATGAAATCATAATAATAATTAAAGGATAACCACCATGATAACATAACATATTTTATGTTGGATAGCCTCTAATGTAACATACATAGAACCTCAAAATACTAAAACATTTTCCAATATATTGGAGGGTTATCTGGCTGCACCCCTCATAATCAAATCATGTACATTTATCAGTGTATCACATAGATCATATATCATAAGAGCACATGGGATCACATTTAATTCCAAAATTATGATTTTATGATATATATGGGTATCTATTTATGTTTTCAACAAACAATTATAGGTACAACATGGGGAATACATGTTAGGGGCCTGTGTACGGGTATGGACTTCACTATTGTATGGCATGGAAAATTGCTAGAAAATTTCAGAAGCACAATAGGGGCTCATAAAAGGTCATGGGAGGGATTAATGAGAGTGAATGGTGTATATCATAACATTATAATAATAAATATAGTAATTTAGATACTTATAAACATAACCTGACATGAAAAGTTTGGAATTAAAAGATATAAGACAAAAGGGTGCATGAATAAAAGCATTGGATGAGAAAATCATAGGCAATTTTTTACAACATAATGTGGGAAGATAATTGTTAATTAAAGTGATTAATGAGATAGAAATAGGTATACAATCACATATAAATAATAAGGTAGGTAATTGGGATGTGTAAAATCATATCATGACAATTGGAATTGAATACAAAATTCATAACAATGAGAAGATACTTGAATAAAGAGAAGTATGAGAGGATGCCTTACCTTGATAGGGTTTCTCCAAAATCCTGGGATGTATTTTTCAGTGAATGGGGGAATATTTAGAGGGTTATAGATAATAAATGTAAATTTCAAGATTTTATATAAGTTTTTTAGTAAGGGGAAATGGGATCTTTGGTGGGTATATATAGGAAAAGACAGTGGAGTTCATTATTATTTTCTGAACATTGGATTCTGAGTCTATACAATAATGTAACAAAAAATAACAAACCTTAAAATGGATTATGCTAATGGATTCAATCAAATAAGAGTGGTTTTAATTATTTTATAATCCCATTAACCAATAAAATGAAAATTATATTCATGGTGATGTGTAAGAGATTCATGATTATAGTGAATTGATTTAAAACCATAAAACATAACAGTGATATTTTAATATGGTGGTTCAACCAACACCATTTTGGATGTGATATCAATGAGGAATAACTTCACACATAATTGGTTTCTAGTATTGTTTAGTTATTGAAGATTTTCTTGATCAAATAAAGAAAAAATCATAGAGATTATATCTCTCTTGGAGTCCATGATAAATAATTTTCAGAGTGTACGATCCGACTCATGGCTTCTTTGATCTGTATTAAGTGGATTTAGAATAACCCTTAATATACTAACCATATGATCATTATTCAGCAGCTATATTAAGAATCATTATTATTATAAATGGAATTTAAAATTAAATATAAATAATAATAGTCCAAAATTACCAAATCATTATATATGTTTTTTATAACCATATAGTGTAAATAAGGTATTTAATTTAATAACAATGGGAATTTCATTTATAAATGTTCAGAAGATTATAAGCCCCTTAACACTTTGGGATATGACATAATTGCCTAATGTTTTATGAAATATATTTTTTAAAATTAATTCAGTATTATATAAATATTTACATACACACAACACTGGTTCTAGCTTTTGTTATACATAATACTGAGTTTGGCCTGAATTACACAAAAAAAGTGTTTAATTAGAACATGACATATTTGAAATATGATAATTAAAATGATAGTTATCAACTACATATTGGAATAGAGTGTATTAATATATTTGTATAAACTTTTGAATTATATGTAGTAAAAATTTATATAAAATATATTCTCTAATGAAGAGTTATATAAAATTGAAGATAAAAACTATTTGAAAATAAAGGAAATCTTTTCATAAAAATCTATATTTATTAAAAAATGGGGTTTATCTAAATAAATCAATAAATCCACATTGTTTAATTATTTTAATGATGTTTATATATATTATACATTAAATAAATAAATTACATTCATCTTATGTGTTTTTTGATAAGAGGTAAGAATAAATCATATTCTATGCCTAAAAATTAATATTATTCTAAAAAACATTTTTGACTCTTTTTAAGCACTTATTTTAGATCTTATTTTTGAAATTATTTTAAGCATAATTAAAAAAACTAATGTTAATTTCGGGATTCATAATATTAAAAATATCTTAGGGTTATTTTTTGATAATTTCTGGAAAATATTAAATTTTTAGTGAATAGTAAAAATATAGAAATTTATTTCCAAAACGTTATTTTTGATTAAATTATTTATAAAATGAAGTTAAATTTTACTTTTTAAAATTAAAATTAAATAAATTATATATATATATATTAAAAAAAGTTAAGTCATTTAAATGAATTTTATATTTATATTTCATAGAAAAACATTGATAACTTTTGAACATTTTTACATTGAATACCCGCATACTCGTCATGTTTGTAGTATTAATTTTAAATAATAATTTTGCACTTCTATGAATATAATTTATAAAAATGTATCCCATATTTTTAAAAATGATAATTTATATTATTTAATAATTCGAACTTATTTTTTTAATAGAATAAATAGTGAAAAAAATGAAATTAATTACCACAGTTAAAGTATAAATTGGTTTAATGAATGGTTAAACTAAACAGATAAGGTTTATAATTAGTAGAGAACGTGTCTAAAATCTATTATTTTAAGATATTTAGAACATATAATTAAAATTTATTGATATTATTAATTATTTCCCTTTTTTGTTTAAAAAATGTGGGTACATCTTTTCCATTTAAAAAATTACAAGTGTGCCACTCACCTCATTTATAAAAGACCACCCCATCTCCTCTCTTATTTACAACCTAAAAACATTTTGGTTCATAAAATCCAGAAACAAAAACTTATAAATATACCTCATATATTCCCATAAGACTTATTTTTGGATGAAACCCATCCTATGAAGGATTTTGGGGGAAAATCAAAGGAGATCACCCAAAAAAGATTCAATGTTCTTCACATAGTGTTTTTATATTATTTATTCTTCCACCACATTCAATTTATATTAAACTATGATGATTTAATATTATTAGTATATAAAATATAATTTGATGTTTTTATGCCATAAAAATTAACAACAAAAATATCCACATCTATCAAATGGGTTACAAAATCATCATTCTAGTGAACGACTGACTACAACCTCGCGAACTAATGTCATTCATTATTTACATTACCACATATCATGAATGTGTATAATGATGGATATAAGGTATTTATTTGATATTTATAACATAATTTAACCTATATTTTAATTATATAAAATATACCTTTTTAAATTTATATTCTTTATGGGAGACAACAACATCGTTCATGTATATGGTATACTACGCCTCAAGAAGTGATGCGATTCATTTTCTCTAATATATTACATGGAAAATAATAATAATATAGTAAATAAATATATAAAATATTCATGAAATAACTATTATAATTATTATATATTTATCAGTATTAAATTAATATTTATCATTTTCTTTCTTCCATATACCTCACTGAAAGAAGACAATGTATTTCACGTAATAGTTGATTACCACATTCGCGAATCGATGTGACAGAATTCTAATCACAAAACCACATTGACGATATGTATATGTATACAAGAAGAAATAAAGTTTTATTTTTTATATCATCATAATTGTTTAATTATAATATATTACATACCTTCTTACTATAGAAATCATAGAAAAATGAAAAAGTTACATATTCTAATAGATGATCTACCATCTCCATAATAATAATGTACTTAATTTATTAAAAACATCATTAATGATTAGTCTCAAAAGTATAATTGATGTATAAATATAATAATTTATTAATTAAATATATATTTTAATAATAATAAAATGTAATAAAATCATAAAATATTACCAATAAAAACATATACGAAAAACATAGTTGTTATTACATAAAACGTGACAATAACGAAGAATTGTACATAAGACAAAAAATAGTATGTAAGTAAATCATATATATTATAATATAAACAGGTATCATTATTTTATATATGTATAATACTATTATTTTTATTATAAAATAATTTTTAACATTTACGAATGATGTTAAAAATTAAGGTAATATAATTTCAGTCAATGTTTTATTTCTAAGAGACATATGAAAATTAAATAGTCATTTATATTATGTGGTGTATATAATACCTATATGAAATTTTATATCATTAATATCAATAATTTTCTAATATTTATGTTTTAAATTTATTGTATTATTTATTAGGGCTTACGATTCAAAAGATTACTAAATCAGTGAGGCGTCTCTGTGACACTTATTTTTTCTGTGAGACACATGCACATATTTACCACGTGTTTATTTTATGTGGTGTATATAATAATGATGATTATATATTATGATGATTCTAATTAAAATTATTTTTTACATATCCAATTAAAGATTTATTTTTCTTGGTGTTTACATATCAATAGAAACAAATTTTGTATGAAATTTTTGTTTCAATGTTCATTTTTTGACACATATTATAATGTCATGCACATATCTTCATGTATGAATAATGTATAGATCCAAATTTACAAGTAATATAATGAATTTAACTATACTAATGATAATTTTTGTTTCATTTAGTGATATTAAATTATTGGAATTTTGTTTCAAATTTACCAATGTTATAATGATTTTATCTTACAATCTCATCATTTATAGATATATTTTATGATTATGTTTTTGATGATAGAATATTATGATACCTATCTAAAAAATGAAATTTATTATTCTAATGTTATTTAATTGGGATTAATTTTCAATTAAATTTATAATCATTACATACTAATGAATTAAAAAATAATATTTTTTAGAGAAATCATCTTTTTTACAAAAACGATATCTTATTATAAACCCATGTTCTCTAAAATGATATTAAAAATGTTATCATCTTATTAAAATGAATTATTACCTTTTTTACCCTTTTTATACTTTTGAAATAAAAATTGAAATGAATCTTGAAATCATTTTGAATAAATGCATATTTTTATTTTACCAAAAATGATAAATGAATCATTATTTTAACATGTATGACATGAAAATAATTTATCTTCACCATGAAAAATATTTTCATTGGTGAAAAAGTTATAATTTTTTTCAATGATGATTTCAAATAAAATAAATTTCAAAATTTTATATGTCTTAAAAAAAGTCTAATTAGAAAATCTACTTTCCTTGAAAAATGATCCATGTGACCTTTCAAAATCATTTTCCATCTATGATGACATCCTCTAATGTTTCTTATGGTTCATTGAGGATACGATCCTAGTATAAGATTATTTTTTTTAATGGGTAATGTTTTTGATGAAAATATTTTAATAAAACCTATAATTACCCCACTTCTTTTCTACAAGTTATGAAATAATGAAATGATTAAATAATTATTAAACATGTTTATTTGCCATATGTTATTTAGTGAGTAAATGTTTAGGAAAACCATTTATTTTCCTGGGTTATAATGTGATTATTGTTCTATGATCTTATGGATCACAATATTAGGGATTATGTTATAGGTGTGACCAATATCTTCTTCTAATGCATTGTGTAATGAATAATGTTATATGAGATCAAAGGGTACATGCATGATAATCCAAAACCCAAACCAATAGTATATATGGAAGGTTATACTATGCCCAAAACAAGATGTCATAATAGAGGTTATCCCATTAACAAAAATGGTAAACATGTTTTTTTCTATGACCGAAAATGATTTGAATGTATTGGTGGGTATTTTTGACAAAATAATTTCTACTCTTATGCTTATGCATGAAGTAAATGTATTTTTATAATGTTAGGATCTTTTATCACATGTCATTTGATAACATTATTATTAATATCTTAATTACTTCTAATATATATTTATTTGACTCAATATTATGATATTTGATATGCATGGTATGGTATTCAAATATCATGCACCTATTCTAATATCCAATTTCTCATGTTATACATAAATATCTCCCTTATTTACCCTTACCGAGAATATGATCTCACCCTTTCTAATATTTACTTTCCACAAGGTGTGAAGAATGAATTTTTGTAGGATTCATAATGTTAGATGATATTTATGTGATATATTTATTATTTGTTATGAATTAAGAAGATTATTTTCTAAGATTACAAATTCATTAAACCTATACAGTCTTAAGGTGTGTGTTTGTGTAATGTAATGATTAATAATCTAAAAATATTTAATATCCATGTATAGTAACCATGATTATATATTGTATTTAAAAGAAAGTAATTGTGTTAGGGGGATATTTCCATATTGTAATGATATAAAATAAGTTTGGTAGTAAAAATTAATATAGAATATAAAATTCATTATCTTATATACTTATAAATATAAAAAATTATACATTGAAGATCCATCATTAATTACGATCAAAAATATGTAATTCAATGTACCCTAATTGAAATATGTTAAATTTAGTAATAATCATTATTGATTAAAATGTTGAAATTTTAAAAATATTTATCAATATCGTAATTTGATGTTAAGATAACTGTCCCATTTATGGCATAATTTTTTTCGTCTATAAGTGGATTTATTTTATAATTTTCAATGATTTGTTATGATTTATTTACATTCCACATTCTCATTTATTAGTTTATATATGGTCATAACTATATTAAAATTTAATGGAATATGTATTTATAGAGTTTTATAATTAAACCCATTATTGAAACTTCTTGATGATGAAATATATTACTAATAGAACTGATTATAAAAAATCATTGAAATCATTCCTCATTATATATCAACTTCATTATGATTGAGAGTAAAAAGATTAAACTTTCCATACTATATAACTAGAATACCATAATAGGAACATAATTTATTGATTACATTGATAGTGTAATGATTAGTGAACAACTAGACATTACTAAAAATAATTAACATTTTTGTTTTAGATGATACTTTTTAGTTATTAAAAATACACCAAAACATATAGTCTGTCCAATAATTTTTTCGAAACTAGATTCTAAGTGTGATATGTCACACAACTATATTTTTCAACCACACTACAATTAAACATTTATGATTTTAAATAATTCTTAAGCTTAAAAATTTTATTTCTTGTAGAAAAACATTACATAATAATGTTTTAATGATTATAAAATATTTTATAGATCATTTTAAACTTTTAGTGGTATTTAAAGGGATGATACCCCTTATTTTATGATATGAATTTAGAAATGCATTACATCAGAATTCATGGTATTATATAGTTATTTTAAATACCTAATTTCTTTTTCATGGAAAATAGAGATAAGATATAGTAAAATATTTATTAAAATTAAAGAAGGTTATTTGATAGAATTTTTTTTTGGTCTAGGAAAAGATATAACATATACATTAAATCAATCATTATAGTAACTAGATCGAAATAAAATATCTTTATCAATTTTTTCAATACTCATATTTGATCATTCTTCCATGCTATCATTATTTTCAAGCTAGAATGAGTCAGGTTTCAAATTTTTTAATCAAAATTATCTAAATTTTTTAATATTTATATTAATACATTTAAATAGAATCCTCACCACTATTCACCATTTTTTTGCAACTAATGAATATATACCTGAACCTCTAAATATATTATATTTTAATTATTTTCATAATATATCAATAATAATCTAGATATTTTGAAATAAATATATTCTCGATTGTGTATACAACACAAAAAATCGATTATAAATGATCTATGAGATAATATTATATTAAATATGACTACTATAACTTAGTTATAGAATAGAAATGTGTGAATACATGTTAATAAATGTTAAATATTTGTATAATGGTTCTAAATAAGACACAATAATTGTTCAAAGGTTAGTAAATAATTAGTTAATGTGTATATTTGTCATTTTAGGATTCAAAACCAAATTTCATCACAAATGGTACTAGATTATTTTTTAAGAAAATATTTTAATTAATTTACAGCACTTAAAGAAATTTAATTTGATAAAATGTATTCCATATTTATAATTATCATATATGGTTTGTTAAATATTTCAACTAATTTTTTTTATAATGATTCATAACTATTAAAAATAATAATAAACACAATAAATGTAAAATATGTTTAATAAGGGTCAAATGTTATTTGAAAAGGCTTTAAACACACCATGAAACTTTTCATTACTATATTGGATAAACGTAATTCAACCAACACTTCAAATATTTATAAATATAGAATCTTGATTTCTTTTTTTATAATAAAAATTTTAATATTTTAAATAACTATAATGTATTTTTATTGGGTTAAAAAGTGGTTATATTCAGATAAAAATGGTTATTTTAAAAATGAATTATTTTTCACTAACATGGTAAATTTATTATTTTTTATTATATAATTTATTAAATTCATTACAAACTTTAAAAAAATTTTACTTATGAAGTAGAAAAATAAAGTAACTATTTTAAAAAACACAAAAAAATATTATATGAGTGAGTTATGGTGTTTCAAATTTTTTTGAATAAAGATAATGTATTAATTTTGTATTAAAATTCTATAGTTTAATTACATTACTATATTAATTTTTTTATTTCAATTTTGTGAATATGATTGAAATTGGCTATAATCATATTTTATATCGACTATAATTTTATTAAAATATTGATTTTTTTTAAAAAATAATATAATTTTCCATGTTAATGGGATACAAATATTAATTTTAACAATTTTCATCATAGAAGTCAATTTTACTTTTATTTTTCTTTTCTAGACCCCTAAATAGTAAAGAATTTTGAAATAAAGTTATTCATTAGAAGGGTTCATAGTGGGTAAGAGTAAAAGATAGGGGTTAAGCAGTCACCTAAACATATTTAAATATTATTGGATGAGTGTATCTATACTTATATTCATTCTAGATTCTAAATATATGTTATTTAATCCTCCCAAAATTTAATAATTATATATATATATATATTAAATTAAGTAATAAATAGTGTTCTACTCTCATATCTTGTATAAGGAAACAACCTCCCCTTTATTCCTTATAATTCAGAAGCTATTTAGATTAAAAAAATCTAACAAAAAATCTTCTAAAATTAATTATATACATCATATAGGTTTTTTTATTATTAAATGATCATCCCTAGGGTCCTTATAGAATGATACAAATGATGTTTTCCAAAGAGTATGTAATGATATTATGATAGTATTTTAATTTTACATATTCTTCAACCCCTTCAAATTATACTATAAACATTCAAATACTATAAAATAATTATATATCTTATATTACGTTTTACAATGTTAAATTCATAACATTATTAATCATTATATCCATTATATGGGGAATAAAAACATTGTTTGATCATATATGTGGAGTAAAACATCCGCAAAATAGCGTATTTTATTTTCCATAACCACCACTCATTGTAATTAATAATGACAGATTTAATGTATATATATACATAGATATAGTATGTTAATGAAATAAATATCATTATATAAATATAATAGATCATATATTTTCTTATTCTATAATACTTTGGAAAATGGAATTGTTGTTCATGTGTATATGTGGATTATCCATAAGGGGTTTCGTTATATTCATTGGGTTAAAGTTATAATTTATGTAAAATGATATTAGTGGAATATGTGTAAAATTTATTAATAATAATTAATACTTTGTTTAGTTTTTTTTACAGTTGAATATCATGATAAATTCATCTATTAAATTATAACTTCAATTCTACGATATGTGTATGGAATATTTATATCAATATTATTTTATTGATACATGTTTTATTATATGAACCTATATCCATTTAAAATGTCTATATGATACCTATTGAGATATTATATCATAAATTAATCATTTATCATGATATATAATGTTCCTTTGAACTTCCCTCTATCATTTGTTATTGAATCAGATGTTATAAAAGATTGAAGGGTTTTTATTGTATTAATTTCAGTTCATTGAGATGTAATTCACATTATGTTATAAGTTTTATATTATATACTGGAATTAATACCCTTGAATGTGTCTTAATATATTAATTTTTTAAAATTATTATTTTTATAGAATTATGTTATGATCCTTTAATAAAAAGAATTTTAATTCGCACATTACCAATATTTCAAGAGATTATAATAAAAAACTTCCTTTTTTGAGACATGTAGTGACTGCTTCACCGATATTCATTTATATAGTGTACACATCTCATATAATGATATAATAACCTGAATACATTTATAATCATTTTAATTTATGTTATATCTTTAAAATATTTTTTTAAATGGGTGTTACATTTTTTTGTTTGGAATCATTATTTTTATGTTTTCAAAGAAATATAACCAATCCTTTCCTAAAATATTATATACTATTTAAAGAATTATAATTTGTAATCATGACTTATTTTCTAATTTCATTTTCCATGATGTTCAAAATTCATTAAAAATTTATTAGAAAAAAAATTCAGAGCATTTTCCATAGTGGTAATATTGGATCTCATTAAAAAATATTGAAAAGAATGTTCATTTTTATCATTTAAAACAAACACACACATTACCATTATCATGAACATACTATGGTTTGGGGAATAAATTATATTTGTTTAATTTAATTATCAAATTAATAATTATCCCATATAATCTATAAAAATTTATGTTTTTATAAAAATAACTAATATTTTCTCATGTTTTCAAGGACATTTATTAAAATGTTTTTTTCTTTTGAATAATATATATAGGAATATAATTTATTGTTTTGTTTTAATATTATATGTATATGTTCAAATAATACCATCCCTTTTATTTATTTGTATTTCTTGTAATTTTTTAATTTTTTTAATTAACATGTATCTTTTCCACTAGAAAATAAGGACAACATGGTAACATTATAATTTTCAAGGTTATTTTGTTAAAAACTATATGCCAATAAATGATTGGTTTATTGTATGGTAATTGAAAAAATGTATTGATGATTAAATAAAGGTTACACTATAAACTGAGCTTTATTGGGGTTTTTATATATCTTTAATGAATTGGGTAAAGAAACAATTTTAATAGATTTATATTACTCATATGGGATGATAAAGTTAAATATAGAAAGTTATTCCTAATATATTATAATGCTTAATGAGTATTATTAGGTCTTATGAGAATAATGACTAAAATATTTTATTTAACACTTAAGATAATTTTTTAATTATCACATATGGATGATTGCATAATGAATTTGTGATGTTCCAAGACAAAAATGTAGTCTTTCAATGCATTCAATGAGTTATAATGGTTTCTTTACACAATGAGTATTTTCACATAGAACATGATTATTGAACAATAAGAATATTTATTTATATCAATTTTTTTATTCCATGAATCATGATTTAAGATATTTAATGGGTATTAATTATCATATGTTATGTGCATGATCATTTATTATTTCATCATACCATTTTTTACATTGTATGTATCATAATGAAAATAAATTTTTAATTCTCAAGTTTAACCTTAGCCTTCATTTGAGCCCATGCATGTTATTTGATTCATTTCTTTAAGTTATAAAGAATTATTTTTATTTAGATATATCTTTAATGGTTTGAGGAGATAATAATTTTAAGGGAGATGTTAAATAATTACTGAAAAATATGAAAAGTTGGGTATTAAAGGAAAAATTTTAACGTGAATACTTGGTTATTTTTATGTGATAATTTATACCAATTTTCCCAAAATATAAACTTGAAAGGTTCTTCTGTATGTATTTGATCCAATATTTTATGTTTCTATACTATGTATTCAAAATATATGTACGATTATTGGAATTAAATCAAAAAATGAAAAGATTGTGTTTTTCCCAAGATCCAAGTGTGTGGTTTCAACGAAGTTATAATTTGCATCTTAGGAAGATTTATATAATAATGATGACAAGAATTTTTTCACTTCATGTTATGTTAAGATTTATGGATCTTACCATGGGTTTATAATTTTATGGTTAATAATAGGTTAAATGTCTTAGGATCCACTTTGTAGGTTTTATGTAATGCGATTCTAATTTGATTAATGACTCATTGGGAAACATATAGTGATTTTTTGATAAATTATTTGGGTATGTGTAGCCCTTGAATTAAACATGTGTTGTATATAAAAGGTTATTTAAATAATAATGATTTAATAATTATTGTTCATGAGTCAAAATGTATTGATAACCTTTAATATTAATATGATATTTTATGTTGAGGTAATTTTTGTTAATTGGGATAAAGTGGTTATTTAGTTTTGGGAACATATTTTGTATCATAGTGATAACCATAAGTTTGAATAGTTATTAGATGACTATGCAGATTATTTGATTTTGAATAAAGGTAAATATAGCTTGAAAATTATATGATAATTCTAAATTAGAATCAATTTTAAATGATGGGATTTTGTATGAAAAATAATGGTATAATTTTTTTTTCTTTGGATTTAGGTCTACTAAAATTATTTATTGAAAATATTTTCATATTTTGGAGATTATATTGGTAGGAAATATACATTATAAAGAATATGAAATTTTTATTACTTTATATTTTTTGAAGATAAATATTAAATCGATCTTATAAGTATATTTGATCAATTACTTGTGAAATTTGTTTTTGAACATGGTGAGGAATATTTTGAAGGGTTTTAAGGTTAGTAGTTTTTGAATATATATTTTTTTACATTGGGATTTATAGTACTTGATTTTATGATTAATATAGTATTTATTTGTATTAGAAATTGTATTCCTTTGTGATAAAAAGTTGGTTATTTATTAATATATAATGATTAGTGAAATTACATGTTAATCTATTTTAGACCATCTAATCCTAAAGAAGTTTATATCAGTTATTTAGGAATTAATGATTCATATTAGATATTTATTTCTTTGAAAAAACAGATAAGATAGAAGCAGAAATTAATCCAATGACACCATAGGATGAGATTGTGATTAAGTGTAATGTTCGGACCTAGGTGTCGTGCAATAATTCACTAAGATGATCTGTCACCTGACCTCATCCATGCCTCCCCGTATGCTAGTGGTTGTCGACTAGCAGTGAGGGTCTATTACGTCAGTCATGGGGAGACTATACCCTCATTTATGAAAGTAAAACACTATCAGAAATAGATAAAAAATTAATGAGGAATAAAAAACACCAATCACAAATGATAATAAAATTATCATGTACAATATTCAACTGAAAGGGAACACATGATATACAAATACAATTGTTACAGTGCATAAAAATGAAATTGAAAAATAAAGACACTAGCAAATCCCAAGTGGGTACCGAACCACGTATGGTTCCCTCATCCAAACCCCAAAAAAAATCACCAATCTTACATAGGGACATTTCCCTTAACATATCCTATAACAGTAAATTCTATTCAGATACCGATCAGTCAGCCAAAGAATGGTGTGATTACAACTAAGTAGTCCACCTCCAATGTTGCCTAAAACAAATCCAGTCAAAAGGTTGTGTAAGTAGTTCAATAATGAAAAGAAGAAAACACATAAATAAATAGTTATCACATTATAGTTTATTCTTTATTTATTCATGCTATCTCTAGGGTTCTATTGGATACCCGTACCTCAATACTAACATCATCTAATACCAGAGCCTAAAGCATTCCCTAGGTAATATCATATATTAATAGCTTCTTCTACTCATGTTGGAGCTCTAAGTATTTGTAGGTGATATTATATCTCATCACCTAATTTAACTCATGATAGTGTCTAAATTATTATCTGGAGAGAATATATCTAGGAGTGCATTTATTACCATTCTTTAAATTCACATATAAAATACAATGTTATAATTATCAAATTTTATATCAAGGATGACCATTTTACTATTCATACTTCTTAATAGAATGATTATGTTACCATTCCTTTACTCATTTGTACATTGACCTTGTTACCATTTATATTTCTCATTTGAATGACCATGTTCCCATTATCTTACTCACAAGTACAATGACCATGTTACTATTTATAATTATCATTTGAATAACCTTGTTCTCATTACATTACTAAAAAGTACAGTGAACATGTTACCATTTATACTTCTTAATTTAGAATGAATAGGTTTCCATTTTTTCTAACATACTTAATTCCTAATTAATTATCCACCTTAATCCCATTACTTATTGATTAATTCGTTAAATACCCCAATAACCATAATTAATTCCCCAATTAATTATTTATGATAACCCCATAAATTAATTTCTTAGTTAACTAATTAATAACAAAATTAATACCTCATAATTAATTTTCATGAATTTATTATCTCTTTATAAATCTCAAATATTCATAATTTATCCAACAATTAATTATCAAGATCATCATATGAAGGCCCATAAAAAATTTAGAATTTATTATCTTAATCTATCCAATTAGATATCTCATATAAAAATATATGGATTAATTATATAGATCTCAACCCATAACTCTCATAATCAATTTCCCTAAATTAAACATTCAATACAACATCCCCTTCATCTCATGAATAATTCCTCAATTAATCATTTAACTCAATAATGCTTTGATAAATCAGTTAGTAATCCTAATTAACCCAATGTAAGAAATCAGTTGCTAAAGAATTCTGGAAATTCTACAATTTCATAAACATGCATCAAATCCATGACAATGAGAATTTGATTTTAGGCCACCCACCTCAATTTATTGACAGATGCTCGTTCAATTAAAATTCCAAAAATCCTAGAAACACAAAGAATTATATTGGATTTATAGATCTAAATCCCTCAATCAAGATAAAATATATAAAGATATTATCAATCTAGATATAAATCTAAATTCCCAGATCTAGATCTCCCTATAAAAGATTAGATATAAAGAAACAGTGGATAAAATCCACCAAAAAATGGAGGATAATAGAAGAATGAATGGGATACACACCGGTATGAGATCCACTTATTGAGACAAAAGCTATTCTTTGATTTAGGAATTGAATCATGAAGAATAAAGGTCAAGAATCCTTGGAACCCCTCCAGAATGATCTGGAATTACCCAAAAATATTTAGTCTCATCCAAGGTAAAAATGTAGATGTTTAGAGGGATAATTGGATATTAAAATAATTTTTCGGATAATTAAAAACTGAATGCATGATTTTCTGGGTAGGGAAGCACTGTTAGGAAAACCATGAACTAGCCATGTATAACTCAATTTATAGGGTCACATGATTACCAGGGTTTCAGAGCACGATTTATCAATCTATATTCTAGTTATGAAAACCTATCTTCCTGGGTTAATGTGGTTAGCTGGGATGGGCGCATGGTTTACCCTAACTGTGTGCCCACTATGCATATACCATTTTTCAAAATTTATTAAAAACCCTAACCAAACACACCTGAAATCATAACTACAAACAAATTTACATAAATATTCCAGAAATGTTACTGAATTGAAACTTGAAATAAATTCCAAAATGGTTGGGGTCTTACAATCTCTTGTCCTTATAACAACTCATCCTTGAGCTGCACTTCTAAAGATCTCTATGATTTTAAGATAAAAATATTGGGAAATTGAGACCTCATATATTCCTACATTTACGATGTTTCTTATTGCAAATGTACATGATTCCATAACACATGAAATATCGGCACAGTCTTTCTCCGCATCACCCTTTCCCTGAAAACTAGTACATGTATCAGATTATCCTCAAATGAAGAATCTATATTAATGTCAACATCATCTAGATCGATCACATGAGAACGGTCAGAGTGATACCACCATAGTTGTGACACATGGAAGACATCATGCAAGGAATATTATTTTTTTGGCAGAGACAATTAGAATTCCATCGAACCGATTCTCTCCACTAACTCAAACGATTCTGCAAACCTGGGTGCCAACTTTTCTTGTCTTAATATCCTATGGTAAACCAACCTAGGAGTCGCTCATAGGAACACATGATCTCCCTTTGTAGACTCTATGGGTTTTTTTCATATATCATTATACAACTTCTGACTACTCTATGTCGTAGCCATACATTTTTGAAACAACTAGACCTCCTCTGATGTCTCCTGCATGAGACTCGATAACAATAACTATGACTCTAAAGATTTCATCCATCATAGTGGTGATCTTCATGGCCTAAAATAAAGATCCATGTATGGTTCCATCGATATAGTTACTAGACAAATATTTTTATAGGAGAACTCCAATAATCCAAGTGCTTCTCCCAAGACCCACCGAAGTCATGCACACATGCCCACATCATATCCCCAAGCACATGTATGGTACGTTTTGATTTCCTATCTAGCCGTGGGTAGATTGTTGTACTCAATTAGACCTGTGTAACAAGAACATTCTAGAAGCCCTATTATAAGTGTACAGTAATGTGTGAATCATGGTATGAAATTATAGTATGTAGCACCCCATGGAGACAAACTATTTTTTGAACATACAGTTCTTCTAGATACTATACTGTAGCGGTTTCCCATATAGGGAAGAAATTCTCCACCTTTTTCAGTTGATCCATAATGACTGATATAGAGTTATTGTTTCTATGAGTCACCAAAAACACCATTTTCATGTCATCCCACTTCCATTCTAGAATTTTAAATGAATGTAGTAATCCTCTAGGTTGTTGATGTCATACCTTCACCTACTGATTGGTGAAGCATCTTTTCACAAACTCGTCTATCTTCTTTTTCATGTATGGACACCAAAACTATCTTCATAGGTTATGGTACATTTTGGTAACACCCAGATTCACCTCCCACTTCGAGGTATGAAAGTCTCGCATGAGTTTATCTCATATTCTCGCTCATACAAAAACTCAACTATTCAAAAAGAAGAACTCATCATAATCTATCAATTAGTCTGAAGGTGTCTCCCCACCCTCAGATCTTTCCATCAATGATAATAACTCTATATGAACATATTTTTTATCCATGATCCATATCAAAAGTGGATACTCCGCTGTAACTGAAGTCAATGTAATCTTCTCCTGATTCTTCTAAACCACAATATTTATTTCAGCTAGCAAGGTCATCATCTTCCACTCTGAACTCGACTGCTGAACCATCTGAGTCACCGTTTTCATGCTCAAGGAATCAACCACCCAATTTACATTCCTAGGAATATATTCCAATTCAATATCAGATGACTGAAAATATTTTTCCCATATCCACTACAGATGATTCAAATCATTCAGTGAAATGATATAATTCATGCTTCTATGATCTATATAAACTATATAATTTTCTCCCAAAAGGTTGTTTCACCAATACATGAGAGAATAAACCACTATTTCAAACTCAAGGTCATTTGTAGTGTAGTTTTTTAGGTCATATCAACATTATAGACATATACGCGACAAATATATCCCCTAGTATCATCACCGCTCCATGTTCGATCCTAGATGCATCACAATACACTGTATAATCCTCAACAGGCTTACATAGGATCAAGATAGGTGTCGATGTCAATATATTATTTAAAACTAGAAGGTCTCATTATAGTACTTCATACAATAAAACTATATCCCCTTCTTGGTCAATCCCGAATGTGGCACTTCCAAACTGGAAAAGGCTTGGATAAACCTATTATAAAATCCAGATAAACCCAGAAAACTACATACATCGAAAACATTCATGGGGTAATCCCAACAATCTACAACAAGAACCTCTGTGGGTCCTCAGAAAAACCATACTCTGAAATTATGTGCCCCAATAATTGTACTTGATCATTAGAAAAATGACACTCAGATTGCTTGGCATATAGACGATGATCTCTTAGATTAAATAACACGATGTCAAGATATTGGGAATGATCATCTTGAGTCTTAGAGTACACCAATATATTATCAATGAATACTACAAGAAACTGATCTAGGTATGGGTTGAATATCATGTTCATCAGATCCATAAAAAATACTGAAGCACTTGTCAACCAAAACAGTATTACGATAAACTCATAAAGACAATACATGCCCTTAAAAGTATACATTGATATATATAATTTCATTACTCTCATCTAAGGATACCCTTATCATAAATCAATATTTTATAATACACAAACCCCATTTTACTAATTAAAAATTTCATCAATATATGGAAGACATATATTGGTTCTTGATAGTCATCTTCTTCATCTTCCGATAATCAACACACATATGTAAACTTTTCCCAGCCGTCTTTACGAACAAAACATGTGATACCCAAGGTGAAATACTTGGATGGATAAATAAAATTTCCTTTAACCCCTAAAACTAAGTCTTGATCTCATGAATCTTAGTCAGATCCATTCTTTATGGTGGAATAGGTACCGGCTCAACTCACAACATTAGCTCAATAGTGAATTCCACATATCTCTTAGGTGGTAACCTTGGGAAGTCTTTAAGAAATAAATCTTGAAACATTTGTACTACAAGTTGATATAAATATTACCTGACACCCCATCATCTAATAATATACTTGCTTCTTGGACTTGGAGATCTCCCAACTGCTAAGTAATTGTCAATGCTCGGCCCTTCTGGATATCCAACTCTTCATGGTGTATGTACAGTTCAACAATATGAGATGTAAATATATCACTCCTATGGTAATAGTTGATGCCGGATTATTATGAAACTATCCAGTTCATACCCACAATTATGTCAAATCTGGAAATATCAATAAGATAGAGATACCATAAAAAATGATACTCCCTGATCTCGAGGGGACATCCTTGGCACATAAATATGTCTGTAGAATGTACTCCCAATGGTGTATCTATTTTCATTTTTCCCCTTAAAAAATCCACCACCAGGCTCAAACTGTTAACAAGTTTCACAAATATGAAGGAATGACAGGCCTCTGTATCAAATAAAAAACTAGCTAAAGTAAATGAAACTAGAATAGTACCTCTCACTATCAATGTCCCAACCTCAATCTCCACAAGTGTAGGCTTCACTACATATAACTATCCTGGCCAAATTTCCTTTGATGTTTACTGACTCCCATGAGTATCACTACTCTACGGATAATGGTGCTCTAGATAAATATCACTATGTAATGTACCTATTTCACCACATATAGTAAAAATCCATATTTCCTACCTATATAGTGTAGAAGACCCCCTTCCAATAATCTGAACCTACCCAGATGCTCCCTCAACGCCAGTCTATCGCAGCGACCTATAGAACATCTTTAAGTGTCCCATATTCTTGTAAGACAGAAAATTTATAGTCGGTCTAGGGAAATGTCAATGATAATTCCCTGACCTAACACAATGATGATAGATTACCCCGATATGGTCCTATCCAACTGACCCTCCATTCTGAGTACCATGCTTCCCACTTCCCTAGATAAATTTATCATAATAGTGCTTCCTGTTCTTTGAAATTGTACCTCCTTATCGTACAGTAACAACTACCAATCTAGTACATGTATACTCCATCAGGATTTCTTCATTTAGGATATTATTATCTATAACATTATCATAATTATTCAATAGAAAAGATTTACTTGGGACTTAATCTCACACTAAAGTCCATCCTGAATGAATTTCACTGTATATTGATCATCACCTACTAATGATGTTGAAAATAATTGAATATCTATATAACATCTAGAATAATCCATCACAGACATTCTCCTATAAGTTAGATGCATAAATTTTATAGCTGTTTATTTTCACAACATATCTGGATAGACATTCTCTAAAAACCTATCCAAGAAATAATTGCATAACATACAATTAGTTTACCTATATTTCACCAGAGCATCTTACTAGTGCTTTACTAATCCCCATATCATAAAATCAACCATCTTGAACCTCATCTCAGATGTAGTCTCTAAATGGTCATTTATTGTCTCAATGAACTCAACCCATATTTCAGATCCCTCAGGATAACCCTCTCTGGTAAAAGATAGTGGGGGTTGCAACTAAATCACCCTTGTCAACTCATACATACTTTTCACAACAAACCTATGGTATCTTTCCATTAATTGCCTTAAATGAGAAAATTTCTCCTAGAACAGCTCCCCGCCATCTTCATCTGTCACCATTAGTGCCTCAGTTTACACAACTAAGGAACCATTCCCAGTAATTCCCCTCAGCCATCCCCTCAATAAGAATCATGGAGACATACTCTCTACAATTCAAAACACATGTATTAGGTCACAAAACACCAACTTATAAAATTTACATAAGATAAAATTATAACAATATTTCACAACATGTATTTTACCCACCTCTCACTACATGGTCAAACCGAGGCTCTACCAATACCCTTAAACATCATACTCATTGGTTTCAGTTACCAAGGTTAAAAACACTATCATTATAATGTTTCTCATATATAAACCTAATTATTATCAATGTTCATCATTTTAAAATAATTCTCAATTCAAGTTAGAAAGCATTTGTATTATTAATCTCACAATCAAGGAATGTAGTTCAAGTTCACAACATACACAAAACCCGTTTTCTCATGCGTACCTAAAAGGATTCATGTCATAATAACCCTGAGTGCCTCAAATGATTCATGTAGACCCAACTCCCATGCCATTCAGGGCCATGAATCCAAACACAAGAATTCTCTGAAAAAATAATCACATCCCACCACAAGTATGACACCCAAGGTGAAATAATATTCAACTATAAAAAAAGTAATAACAACAATCCCACCCTGAGTAATCGGTGGTTTCCCCATTTATGGGTTTTCAAAATCCCAAGAATGATCTCATTACCAACCCCTAACTCTACCTTGTATCTTATATACCTTTCCCCAAATAGTAATACAAAAGGAGAAGATGAAAAAAATCCTCTCATACCACTTTGTAACATCCAGACACAGGTTCCACACAATAGTTCCCCAATCTGGATGATCACATGACATCAGGCACGCCTCCCCATATCCCAGAGGCCACAAACTAGTAGTGAGGGTCTGGTAAGTCAGTCATGGGGATACAATAGCCTTTTTTGTCCAAGTAAAACAACAACAGAAATAGATAAAAAATATTCTAAGGATATGTAAATTAAAAAGTGCTCCGATGTCATAAGATAACAAAAATAGAATGAACAATATTCATCTGAAAATGAAGACATGTAATGCAAATTAGAGTGTCAAAGTGCCTAAAAAATGCAAATAAAAAACAAAGATAGTAATGACTCCCAATAGAGTCCCAAACAACATCTCGTTCCCTCATCCAACATCCAACCCCAATAAGAAAACTAACATGGGGCCCTTTTACATAAACTATCTAAAAATAGTAAGGTCTATTTGGGTACCGATCAGGAAGCCCAAGTAGGGTGTGATTTTGAATCAGCACTCCACTACCAATGGTGTCTAATACAAATTCCGTGAAATGGTTGCATATAATGTTCTATAAAGAAAATATGACAATGAATAAATATATAGTTATCGCATTATCATTTATTCATTATTTTTTCATATTAACTATAGGATTTCAAGTTATACGCACACCTCCTTACTAAATTCATCTCATAATAGAGAATAAAAAATTCCATAGGTAATATCATATCTTAATACTTGATTTGACTTGTTGTGAAGCTCAAAGTATTCTTTGGTGATATGATATATCAGCACCAAATTCAACTCATATCTGCGATTATATTATTATCATGTAGGGATGTATATAAGAGTTCTTTTATTACAATTCTTAAAATTCACACCTAAAATAGAAAGTCAAAATTATCAAATTTCATAAGTAAGATTACTATGTTACAATTTTTTATTTTCAATAGAATGAACATGTTCCCATTCCATCAATCAAATGTACGATCAAAACTTTACCATTTATAATTTTCATTTGAATTGGGAAGCCCCTTAGTCTCATGATTAATTCTTCAATTAATTATTTTACTCAAAAATGCTTCAATTAATCAATTGGTCAACCTAGTTAACCCAATTTAGGAAATAAATAGTTAAATAATTCTAGAAATTCTACAGTTTTTTGCACATGAATCAAATCCATGGCAATGAAAATTAGATTTTTTACCACAAAAATCAATTCAGTGATGGAATATTGTTCAATAAAAATTCCCAATATCTGAGTAGCGCAATGATGCAGACATGAGTTCCAGATCAAAATCCCTAAATCGTGATAAAGGATATCAAGATCACATCACTATAGACCTAGATCTACCATTATAGATCACAATCACAACAAAAAGGTTTATATGTATAGAAACAAAGGATAAAATACAAAAAAAGATTGGTGAGGTTTGATGAATGAATTGCATACACATTTGGATGAGATCCATTTTTCATGAGAAGAGAAGATATTCAATTTGGGCTTCGAATCTTTGAGAGTGGAGGTCGTAAGTCCTTGTAACCCCTGTAGAAAAATTATGAATTTCCCCAAACCATTTAATCTTGTGAAAAGGTCGAAAGGGAGGTGTTTTGGGGATTTGTTGGATTTTTTTAAAACAATTAGGTTATTAGAAACAACATGCACAGTTTTATGGGTAGGTGCAGAAGATTTTCTATGGTCGCACGATTGCCTTCGTTGGGGAACATGATTTTTTAAACTATGGGCAGACCCTGTGAACCTCTTTTTTTGGGTTCAGATTGTTAGTTCGGTTGGGCCCACAGTTTACCCTACCCTTTCGCCAACTGTGCATAGACATTCTTTCTCAAAATTTCTAAAAACCTCGACCCAATCACAACCCAGGTCATAAATATAAATAAAGTTACATAAATAAGCATGGAAAGTACCTAAATGGAAGCCTATGATAACTCAAAAAAAAGGTTGGGATCTTACATTATGAAATTAAATTAGCTATTGTGCATATATTCTATAATTTTCCATATATTAATGGTAGAATAATCCATTAAATTTATGATTAAAAACATTAATTAAAACTTTTATCCTTTTTTGATCATTTTAATGAATTTTCGTTATCTTATTTTCTTAAAACAAATAATTTTATCTATTTAGTTCCTAGTATTTTTCAGTTTTTGTTTCTATTTCCCAGTAATGCTCTCTTTTTTTCAAATCAATGATACGTATCATTCCATATGAAATTCAAATTCCCAATTACCTTTTTTAAGAATAATGTTTTATTAACCTTTCTTATGATGTTGGTTTTCAAGTAAATAATTTTCAAAGTTAAATATTTGAATCATCTGTTTCATGAAAAAATTATTAGGAAATACTTTATATAATAGGGTTTAATATAATAAACTAATATATTAAAATAATACATTGAATCATATTGTAAATGAATTTCAGCATGGTTCTAAAATGAACCATAATATCAAATTATTTTAAATATAGACACTATAACCTATTATTTGAATTGAAGGATATGAATTAGAGTAACTATATTGTAAAATAAATTTATAATGTTCTTATTGAACAGAAATTTATAAATTAATTCTAATGAAATTAGAACCTAATTTTAGTGGATTCATTTTATTCTTCAAAAATACATTTTACTAAAAAATGGTTTTTTGTGAGTTATTATTATAGTTAATTCCTAAAACATAAAAAATTTAATTTTGAAATATTTATTCCATATTTTTAATCATTATGACCAAATTTTTTAAATATATCAACATTTTTTTCATAATGAATAATAAAAATGGTTAATAATTACCAACATAATAAAGGGTAATTTGGTTTAATAGGTGTTGATAATGTAAAAAGGATTTAAATTCTCTTTAACACATGTATATAAAATATTGGGTCAATGTAATTCAGTCACCACCTTTAAAAATTTTAAAATATGGGTCCCAATTTTCTATTACAAATACCATAAATTCTTATAAAATAATAATACAGTGCTTGTGTAAGTTTTATAGAAATCATGTAAAGGATTATAAAAACATAAAAGGCTATATTATTTGGGTGATTTATGGTATTAAAAAAATTTAGTGCACACATCTAATTTTCATGTGTTAAAAATTTACATTCAATTTTTTTTAATTAATTGATATTTTAATTAATTTTAATTATATGAATAGTATTGGAAATTAAATTAAATTTATTCTATGATAAATAATAATTTATTAAAAGAATTAAAAAGCATAAAAATCTTATTTTTATCAACATTAATGATATATGGTAGATATTTCATCTGTTATCCACATATGGATAGTTTCCCATTTATAGTTTGTTTCTTTATAGGTAAAAAGTGACAAACCAAGATATAAAAATAAGCATGAAGAATGTTAATGGGAGTCCATCTAGAATATAATTGTTAAAAAACCTAATATTTTATAACATTTATAATATTATATGACTAAAATTATTATATATCCTATATTCAAAATATATCATTTTGGAGCCCCATGATCCTAAAAAATAAAATAAATTAATTTAATACAATAATTTATACCATGGTTTCCCCACAATTCTCTTATGTAAGGACACCGCCTATCCATTCATACTCACACACCACGATGCACTTGGTTCAAGAAAATACTACCATAAGATATTTTTAACTTCATTACAAACATTATAGAGGTTTTCTTCTTCTTAAAAGACCATCTTTATAGTCTATAATAAGATATCCAAAGGAGTTTCTTAAAAGTGGATGTAATCTTAACAATTGAGCATTACAATTTTAGAATTTATTATTTCCCCTTAAATTATTGCCTAAAAATTTAAATATAATAACATAAGTATCTAACATAAAATTTTATTTTATTATTTTAATTTAATAACCTTATTTTCCACCTTTTCCATATTATGAGGAAGAAAATATCATTCATGCATAACTATAGACTACCATCTCAACAAAGCGATGTGTTTGGTTCTCCATTACAACCCACAATGGGTTTTATAATTATTTATTTCAGGTATATATATTATATTCATGAATTTTGTATCATTATATAATGATATGATAGTAAATAATTTAATACCCATCATTATATTGTATAATGTTCATTCTATTTGTGCAAGCATGTCTATTACCATCTCCACAAAGTGATGATATTTTTTTTCATTTACTCCATTCATTTTTATATCTAAAATTTTCTTTATTAAATAAATATTTAAAAATATTTCATTATTAATATTATTTGGATGATGGGACTATTAACACATTGGCCATGGGCATTATTCTGAAGTCGTTTTCAAATTATAAAATGAACACCTTCAAAACATTTGATGTTGCATTAACTAATTCAATAATAAATCATGTCATTGAGATAATTGAAATAAATGGTTTAATTATAAATTATTAAACTTATAAAAGGTAATTTATGAATAAAATAATTAAAAAATGTTTATTATATAGAAGTTATTTGACATATATAAGAAGTTGGGACTATAGGTAAAAGGTTTCATAACTCAATTTCCATTTATTAGACTATACTTATGATTCATTGACTATGTTAGAAAATATTAAGTTTGAAATGAATTATTATTTTAATATGTTGTATTTATAATTGTTTTTTTCAGTTATATATATGTGACAAAAAATCAATTCATTGATAATATTATATCTTTAATGATGTGGTTTTGGTAAAAAAAAATTGTATCGTTATTTTTTATTTAAAACTTGTTTTTTAATATGAACATACTTTTTTTGTATGGTGATTATGATTCATATTTAGATATTATATCAGGAATGAATATTTGATGATGAAATTTGAAGTTTCTTTTATGTTTTATTTCACAAATGATGTCGGGGTGCCATCCAAATTAACTCATGGCCCGACCTGGGGCATGGAAAGATGGGATTTCCCAGTCACCAATGAATTGAAACTATTTCCTAGGCATCAAAAATACCCTTTGGGAATGATTTTATCTATGAATATAACAATAAAAAACCTATGAGAATAATATAACACATAACCAACAATAAAAATCATTCGAGATATACCAATTTTCATATTTAATGCTTTGAAACATTAACCAATTCCAAGAGAACCACTGTTGAAAGAGGACATAAAAAATCCAAAAAACCTCCATTTTACAATTGGTTCATTACTATCATGCCACCATCCCCAACTCTAGAAATTAGTTTAACACTATAAACCAAATCCACCATCACGACCACTATATCTATTTCCTTTAACAAGATCATATATAATGAACTCACATACACCCAATGGTGTGTGTATGGTGTGAGCCAAACACCAGTAGGATGAAACCCACAATAAATATTCCATGATATAACATTATAATATAAATCTGCATGAACTCTTTCATTGAATGATTTAGAAAAAAATTGAATGGAAACATTTTCAAGAAAACACTTATAAAGATTACGATTTCAGAAAAGAAACATTCTTATAAACCATAATAATCAAAAGGTATACAATATATCTACATTTAGTATCATGAAACAAATGCATAATCTAACAGTAGATAACCATTTAATATCCTTATAGATACTTAGCAGAAGTGGGAACCTATTAACATTTCACTTAGATGATCAAAATCATCCAACCAGAAGTAACAACATTATCATGCACGATCCACTAGAGTGGAGTCAATGCAATGTTTTATTAGTCATAATATAATAATCCAAATAAAAAAGTGTTCTCATGCAAGATCTACAAGAAAATGTATCATCCCAATGTTTAGTGGTCTCTAATCAAATCAGAATATTAGTTTGTTTTTTCATCAATCCAAATTGAAGTATCCATGACTCAACCTCTTCCAAATCAACTAGCATACTAGTTCTATTACAACCTCATAGACAATTGGGGTTCCTATTATGCTTAAATTATATTTCACACATCACATAAATCATCAATATTACATAAAAATTCCAAGCATCAGGAACAAAAAATGATATCACCACTTTGACAATCCATAATTATTCAATGATCAATACTCACATTAAACCCACTCTTTTCCATAAAAACACATTGTCAGATTAACAAAAATTCTGAAACCATTTTGAAATACATTTTTCACCACTTGAACCATTCAGGAAATCCATTTGGAAACACAATAACAAGAGTTTATATAAAATCCAATAATTTCAATAGAATAATCTTACTTCAAATCCATGCTCACACCAAATTCATTTATAAACATGGATCACACTTTTTTATAATTTACTACTCATTGATGGTTTTAATCAAGGAATCTTATATGCGAAAAAACCCATGTATCATGGAAAACCAACTTTCAACAAATTTTCACATTTAAATCTCTTTGAAAAAACTTGTCGAACAATTAATAAAGAGTATAGAATAGATTCATGGTGCAAGACAATGAAGAAGACACAAAACGTAGAAAATTTCCTTCATAAGAACCAACATTAATCACATATTCATCCCAATTTTTTTAAAACATATTTATATCCACACAAAAAATACATAAACACACTTGTTACATCATGAATGAAATCCAAAACCATATAATAATGTAAAAACATTGAACCACCTACCATGAAGTTGGAAACATTTTGAATCTAGTAAAAAAGCAGAAACTCACATCAATGAGACACTATAATGAAAATATCCAACAAAATCCATCAATAGTTGACAACAAAACTGAAGATCGAACACTCACTTAGTCAAACAACCCACCTAAAAAGGAGAACCCATGAAAGGGAGAAGAAAAACCCTAGAAGAAGGTATAATGTGAAGGGAAAATGGATTAAATTATGATTTATAGAATAAAGATAACCATAACCACCCAAATATTGATGAATAAATGATCCCAGATGTTTCGGAGGAAGCTTCCTTGGATAAGAATCACATAGGGTTTGAATTATTTGTGTTTTATGGTTAATTTATAATGGAGAAAAGTGTAATTTTCAAATTTGTAATTTAATGAATAGGCCACATAGTTAGCTCACATAGTCTGCCAAATTTTGAGGAAACCATGAAATATCCTCTATCCAAGAGGAAATTGGCCACACTATTTCTTTGGGGAGGGAACATAGCCATGCAGTTTGTAGTGTGACATGGAAAGTTCCACTGTCCCATGATCACAATTTAACAAACTGGGTACCAACTATGTGCCACCTGTTATCAGGCACAGAATTCCAATTTCCACTAAAGAGCTCCAGGAGGAACCAATGGACCACGTTATGGCTGAAATAAAATAGAGAAATACTAAATAAATAAAATCACATAACTAACAATTATCCCCACTACAAAAACATTCCTACCCTAAATGTCACTCCAATGTCTGATTAGAGAATAAAAACAGATACATATCCTCAACCTAATATTTCAACCTAGTGTCTCATTCTCATCACAACCGTGATGCAAATGAACATGGTCCAATGGTATCAAATTCCATTTATGCACATTGTCTTGAGCATCCACAATCAACACATTTCCATCAAACACTAACAAATAGGGTTTGAATTCCCACTCATCCCAATTTAACACACATGAAAAATACAAATTATACTTTTTCAATTGAGAGACATAGAACATTTTATGAATTAATTTTAGTTGTGAAGGAAACTATGATTGGTATTCCACCTTACCAACCCTCTCAATGATCTCAAAAGTCCAATATACCTCATCATTTTCTTCCCTTTCTTACCAAAATGATGGTGATCCAAATGAGATCCACATTTAGAAACCAGTGATTCGCCATATAAAACTCACATATTTGCTCCTCTAATAATCATAAAACTTATGGAGGATATGAATTTTCAATATATGATTCCTGATCAACGTGAAATTTTCTTATTCTTCATACACAATGCTCAGTCCCAACAATGAAATCTCATCCACCTTAACCCAATATAAAGGGGACCAAAATAATAGCGAACAACGCTCCTCAATGGGATCAATTAAAATTTAAAATTGGTAAAATTTATTGTATGAAAACACCACCAATCCCAATAGGCTAACCCCTAATCCTTCGAAATCTTATACACATATCAGAATAATGTCTTCCAATATCTAATTCATATACTCTGTTTGATCATCCATTTGAGGGTGGTATTCTGTAATAAGCTTGATTGACGACCCCATGTCCTTTTGATTTCCATCCCAACATCTGATGGTAAAACAAGGTTCCCTGTATGAAATAACTTTTGATGGAACACTATGAAGATTTACTATCTCCTGAACATACAACCGACCAAACTAATCCTCTTTGGATGAATCCCATACAATAATGAAATAAGATGACTTGGTCAATGTTCAATCACTATCCAAATGTAATTTTGTCCGTAAGGTGTATGAGGTAGTCCAATAACAAT
Source organism: Viscum album (assembly GCA_963277665.1). Classification (NCBI taxonomy): domain Eukaryota; kingdom Viridiplantae; phylum Streptophyta; class Magnoliopsida; order Santalales; family Viscaceae; genus Viscum; species Viscum album. The sequence continues at coordinate 898,654,788 of OY728142.1, forward strand.
TTCCATAGTCTTCTCATCCAATATCCATGAAGGAATGGGTAGTGCATGAATAAAATGATGGCCCTTTTGTGCTATGACTTAACATATAGACATGTATAACATCGTGATACAATTTGAGCTACATACCACCTCACACTAACTCATGGGAACTTATAACCCACATTATAAAACATCTTGGTGGAACCCGGATGAATGATCCATTAATACTGTTGTCCATCCTACATCAACAAATTCTATAATGAAAATAGAACCATAAAGTGAACATTAAAGAAAAATTCTCTTTCAGAAGACAATTTTCCTTCACATAGAACCTCCCCACTATTTAAGAAATGTACTGAATTCTATAACAACTCATCACTCAAATTCTATTAATAAATCATATCCATAAGGAATTTATTCAATTTAACACTAGACAAGAACACACCTCCACTATTATCCTTGGTCTCAAGACGAAATTGGAAAAAAGATCAATCAATGTCCATACATCAATGGACTCCTTCAATTCTTCCACTGGAACTATCTTTCTCAAAAAATAATCCATGACAGTTCCCCTCCGTGGGGAGTAGCTGATATAAAAATTTAACCCCAAAGGTACTGAATCCAAAGGGGCTTCCTCAGATTAAGATATTTTTGGGAAAAAATTAAATCAACACTATTATGATCTGAATAAACCCCAAATTTCTCCCCAAAAATATAATGATGACATGTTTTGAAGACATAAATTACCACCACTAACTCCAGGTACTGAGTTGGGTAATTATTTTCATGTGGGTATAGTTGGAAAGAACCATATCCCACCACATGGCCATCCAGCATCAACACACACCCAATACCAACACATGAAACATCTTAATAGACCATGTATCCCTTTTTTGATTCCTTAAAGATCAAAACAGGGTTGTGTTCAACATCCTCTTAAGATCCTCAATGGACACTTGATATTTTAGGATCAACAGAAACATTAACCATTTTTGGTTATGTTCATTCATGGATAAAGAAAGATGATAGAAATTTAGAAAGAATCACCTACAATACCCATCCAGGCCTAAAAACCATGATATAGAAAACATTCTTCGGCTGTTCCCATAACATCACTTCAATAACCTATTTAGGTTTCACAGAAACCCCTCGTTAAAATATCAAAATACATATAAACTTCACTTAATTGATCTAGAAGGTGAAATTAGAAAACACTACATAGAGACATTGATCCCAAAGAGTGACCAACAGAATTATCAAATACCAATCGTGATCTTACTCAGTCCGTGAGTAGATCATGATTTCCTCAATGAATACCAAGACAAAAAGTTTAAAAAATTCTACAACAACCAATTCATATGTTTTATAAATACCACTAAATAATTTGTTAATCCCAAAGGTAGTACGAAGTAATCAAAATGGCAGAAAAAACATTAGAAGACTATTCTCAGAAGACATGTCTCTATAACTCTAACATGGTGATACCCAAAATGAAAATCATTCTTGGAGAATCACTTAGTCGCATTAAGATGATTGAAAATGCCAGGAAAATGGAAAAGGGTACTATTAATTTATTATCACCTTATTTAACTTCTGGTAATCAATACATAATCAGTGAGGTCAGTTAGACTTTTTCAAAAACATAACTAGGGTGGACCAAGGTGGGACACTCAGGTGAATGAATGATTTGGATTCCAAATCATCCAGTAATACTTTTAATTCTATCAACATGGTGGGGGATATATGATATGAGTGAAGAGATATTAATGCTGTTCTCATTACAAAATCAATGGTAAAATCCACATCTCACTCTGGGGAAACACCCTTGAGGTCCTTTGGAAATGCCTCTGGGGACTCACCCACCACAATATGTAGTCCACCATCACGAGAAACAACATCATCCTCTAATGTGAGTTACATGATAAAAAATAATGTTTGAAGACATTGAAATTGGACTTCCAACACATCTGGGCTGAGTATCCCAATCCCCATAAAAAACTGATTACTTCTATCAGGTACCACGAAAATCACCCACCGACGATAAGAATCGATATGTTCCATGATTTAAAGTGAGAAATTCATTAAAAGAATCTTGTCAAAGAGGTTCATTTCTATAATCATAAAATACCATTCAATATCACCCATTGAGACTATAAGCATGCAACAGGGACACCAGAACCCCTTCTCTCACTTCTTAGCAAGCTGTGTCACCAGAGGTAGGAAACATTAAAACTTCCACAAGACATGAATAAATAATAGAAATAAAAGTATTAATATCAAAATAAAAAACAACTAATGATGATGCAATAAGAATTGTACCTCATGCTATCATTATACCTACATTATATTCCACTAGTTTTCATTCCATAGAATGAAGATTCCTAATCTCTTTCTCAGTATGAGAATAAACACTAACCTGTGGATCTACCCTGAACTAACTATACCTAGAAGAATACAAACACCTGCAGTTATGACCTCCAAACTGATAACCCATTTCCCATGATGATTTTGAATAAGATGAAATCACTTTAAATTATATTGATCCTACACCACCATGATATGGGAATTCCATCTTTCAAAATTGTCACATATTTCACATAGTTCCACAATGATGGAAAGACATGGATGGATATGAACATGTTGACCGCTTGGGCCCTTCCTTCCCACACTGATAGAACAAAACTGACCCATCACCGAAAGCCATAGTCAAAGGTTGTCATAGAGAATGGCCTATGTTACCAAAACCCCTATTTTCTAATGAATCATGCTTCCTCTTCTTCTCAAATAACCTTTCAATACCCACTATTGAAGCTACTCTAGAGAAACCATACCTGACTCTGTGATCAATTTCTTTTATCATGGCATGATCAGATACCTCAACATATGATTTTATCTTGAAAAAGAAGACCCGAGAATAGTTTTCATTCCGCAATCACATATAAAACTTTCGATCCTTTAGATTCTCATTGGTATCTACCTTGGGTGACAACCGAACCAAATCTTGAAAGTGGTTAGAATACTCTGTCATGGTCTAGTGTCTCTAGAGATGACCCAAAAACTCATAGGACCTAGAGAATCATAAAAACATAGGAATATATTTCTCATTTAATATGACCTCGAAATTATTCCTCACCAAGTCCTCGTGATTTCGATCATGAACCACTAAGTCCCTCCACTTTTGACTAGGACCATCCAAAATGAAGGAAGAACATTTTACCTAGACCATCTTGAGAGTATCATGAAATTATAACATCATTTCAATATTCTCAATACAACCATCAGTTTCCTATGATTCATGATACCCCATAATGAAGTAGGCATGTTCTTAATTAGCTCATAAAATTTTCCTATTATAGGACCTGATTCGTCTTCTCTAACCTGAGTAAGACTAGAACCCACTCAATAACCCAAATCATGGACATCCAGAACAATAGATTTTACTACTAATTAATCAATTAGTGAGGTAGGACTCTCTCTATTATCTTCCCATGGCAACAAAAGAGGTATCTCAGGATGAATTGTTCCACACAAAGTAATATCCACATAGAAATACCATAAATAAAACCAAAAATATAAGATTATAAAATTTTTTAAGAACCCCAACACTTCCCAAACACTTCTATTAACCAAATAAAACAATGTAAAATTATATAAAAAACCAAACAAAATCACTCCACATATACTTATTTTCCATATACATTTTCCATATTATACGTCCCACCTAGAGGAGTAGTTAAACCAAATCTACCAACATCTTATGGAGACTCAATATCTATCATGATGTGTCTTGGAGAGACACCCCACTTGGAATCAAATTCTCAATAACTAAAAATCATAGATTTAGTGTATCAAGATGTCTCCCATATAAAGTGACTCATAAAGAGTGAAACATACTCTGATACCATTTTGTCATGAACCAAGAAAGCGTTCCATCAAAATCAACACCCAACATAGCCCTTCTAATGTCATAAATGGAATTCCTGATCATCACGTGATTAAAACTAGTGTCCTAGTATCAATAATATACTTTTTATATGATTTCACCCAAGAATATAACAATAAACAAACAAATGAAAATAAATCATAAAATACCCAATAATCATAACCAAATGAGATAAAACAATTTTTAGAATCAATGTTTTATAATGTTAACCAATATTAAGAGTGCCAAAACTAAAATAAATCTTGGAAAAAATCCCAATAATATCCAAGTAACAAGAGGGTCATCACCCTCAATCCACCACAACCAAAACCTACAAGATGTGGAACACTAGATACAAGATCCACCATCACCACTATGGAACATCCTTTTTATACCTAGGTCATAGATAATAGTCCACATACCCCCAAAGGTTTATATAAGGTGTGATATAAGGACCAAAATGATTCCTCTCATAGGAAATATTCCACTATAACAGTAGAATATAAATCAACATTCCCACTTTCATAAGAAAATTTGGAAAAAAATCATGGAAAACATTTGTTGGATTAAATTTTTAAAGAAAATATTTTCTTAAAATAAACATTATTAAAAGACATGATGTAAACAAAGTCCACTAAATACAAATTATAACACCCACATCAGAAAATTATCATTTCACACATGGGGACCATATGAAATGCCTATAGGTGACTAGCATAGATAGTCCCCTATGAACCTTGCACCGCAGTTGGAAAAATACTCCATCCAAATCCAACCATATTACTAAGAATAATCTTCTAGAGGTGTAAATCCAATGTTATTGTGGTATGTAAATCATATTCGAAAACAAGTAGTTTTCATGTACATGAGATACTAGAGGGTATCCCATACCAAGGTCAAGTGGTATCTAATCATATCACGTATTGTTTTAGTGTTGTGTAATCAATCATGCTAGATGAATATGGTATTTGACCTCATCTAAATCACATAACATAATAATTCTAGTAACCCCAAATAAATATTGAAGATTCATTTTTTGATCAAATTGTTGTTCACATATCACATAAATAATGACATTAACACACACATTCCATGAATCCTGAACATATAATAAAATCACCACTTTCACAATCTTTAATTATTCAACGATCAATGATCATATGGGAACCACACGTTTTATAGAAAAAAAACCCAAATTAATATTCATAGACATAATAAAACAAATTTAGAATACATTTCACACCACTTATAGAAATCAAGAAATCCATTTGGAAATAAAATAAGAAGGAAACATAAAAAATACAACAATTACCAAGTGCAATTCCACATTTAAACACACACACACACACCAAATTCATTTTTATACATTCTTTACACCATTCATACAATTTAAAAAAAATTATGTTGCACAATAAATAAGATCACATGCCTCAAAACCCATTTATATTTCTAAAAAAACATTCAACACATTCATAGTATAAATACTTTTAAAAACAAATTTTTAACTTTCACACAAGGAATTGTACACATTCACGATTCACCAAAACAAATCAGACATGAAAAATAGACAATTTCCTATAGAAAAACCAACATTTATCACATATGAATCCTAAAACATTTTTAAAAAATATTTTTCACCAAAAAAATTCAAAATCACACTTAAGAGATTATTAAAGCAAAAAAAAAAAGTCATTTGGTAATGTAATATAATAAAAATACCTACCTCATAGATGGAAACTTCCAGAATCTGGTGAAAAACAACATAGACATCTGAATGAGACATTATAAAGGAATGATTGATCAAAACCCATCTATATGTCCACTGAAATTTCATGATCAGACCCTCAATTGGTTAAATAAAATATTATAAAATAATAAAACAAGAAAGTGGGAATAAGAACCATTTAATATTGGATAAACTAAAGTAAAAATGATTTAGATGATGATTTGTTAAATAATTGAGACCCATACCACCCAATGAATGATGCTCAATGGGTACAAGAAGGATTATAGGAAGATCCCATGGAAAAAAGTATTGTGTGTTTCGTATTAAAGTTTTTTACTAGTAAATATGATGATGTAAAAGAGAAATTTTATAGTTTTTAATGACATAGACATGCCACAATGTTAGCCTGCACGTTTTCCCAAACTATGCCGAAACATTATAGTCTCCTTTGTCAATAAAGAAATCAGCCACACAATTTCCTAATGGAGGTCACATGTCTATGTAGATTACCATACTACCTAGTCAATTATACTATCCCTGGAATATGATTTTCTCTAGGTGGCGCACATTTTACAAAACATTACACCAACTATGTGCCACCTACAGCCGACACTAGAATTTGCATTTTTCACCAATAAATACTATTAAAACCGAGGGACCAAATTAATAACAAAATAAAACAATGAAATACCTCAAAAATGAAATCATGGATGTCATATTCTATCATTCATGCGAAATTTATTTAAATGTTTGAAAATATTCAAGGGTTTTCACTGCATTAATTTCAATTAATTAAGACATAAATCATGTTATGTACCATGAATTATTTTATATGGCATAATTAATTCATAATGCTTGTGTTTTAATTTATTATATCATGTTAATTACTATTTTTACCAAATCATTATTTAATCATTAATTTTTTTTATTCAAGTATTACCCATTATGCACGGTTTTTTCACCTCAGATTTATTCTTAGAGAAATATTTTGATTGATTCGTGTTTATTCTATTATATTATTTATAAATTGAATCATGATGTATAATATAATGATTTTTTTATATTCATCATATTTTATTTTCCTTTTTTTGTTATATATTAAAAATGATTTTTGTTTTAAAATTTGACAGTGGTATTTTATTTATAAACAATATTTAATTGTTTTAAATACTTTGAACCAAAATATACTACTATATTTTCTATCTCATTTCATGAATGTTTTTTAAAATATAATGTTTTTTAAAAATATTTTATCCATGATATTTTAACTAATTTTAAAAGTATTCAAAAGTAAATTTCTTATCATTTTTTATGGGGTATCGTTTTTTACTCTCTTTAAAAAATATTTAGAATGAATGTATATTTTTAATGTTTACGACATGAATGGATTTTACATCCATAATAAAAAATAAATTATTTTATGATTCCTTTAAATTTATCCATGGTTTTTTAAAATAATAGTATTTTTCACAATATTAAGGATATTTTTCATATATTATAATCAATAGAAAAAGAAGTATTTTCCCCTATTTTATCTGAGATATATTAAATTTATTTTTAAATATAATTTTCACATACAAAATATGATTTATTTTTTCTTATAATTTTAAGGTGATAAATTATAATGATACCATCCTTATTATTTTTCAAAATGACTTATGATTTTTCTAAAGAAAATTTCAAGGAAACTAATTTATTTAGTAGTTAGTCAATCATAAATGGAATAGTGATTGTTTAGAAGGGTGTCATATTGAAAAGTCAATGTTTCTAAATTTTTTGTTCAATATGCTTTATTTGGACATTTGTGTAGTATATTTTAGGGTGGATCCATTATAGACTTAGGATATGTGGGTCTATTAAAGCCCCAAAATGCACTGGTTAATTAAACATTATTAAATTTTCCAAATTAATTTTGGGGGCATTGGAGTTAATTATTGGATGTTTCTTATAAGATAATAGAATGTTCCCTAAATATTCGTATCTATTATAAGATTATGTAGTTAACCCTTTTAATTTTATCCAAAATGAATATTTTAATTATACTTTTTAGTTGATTTAATGATGAATGTTATATATTATAAGATTCCTATAAATTCTTTATATTCTTTTTATGAGTTATTATAGAACATTTTCTTGTTTATTTTTTTAATATGGATCATGGTTGTTGTAGTATATGAATATTTTTTTATATTAAACAATATTTTCATGTATTATTATTTATGAACCATTTATTATGGGAATGAATTATATTATGTTATTCTGATATAGTTTGATAATATCCTTATACACTTATGATCATATTATTACCACTGATTACATTCAATTATTATTGCTTATGTATATCATAATGAGTGTTTGATCTCTCCCTTATTATGTTATACATTTCCGGAGTTTATGAATAATATTGAAAAATTAATTTTCTCTAGAATGATTTTATATATTGGGAAATTTATGGGAGATGATGAAACCATATTTTGAAATTATAAAATATGGGTATATTAGAAAAAAAAATATCACATCAATTCATGAGTGTTGTAATTTAATAGGTTTTCCTAATTCTATAAATCTCTAAAACTAAATGGTAATTGTATATAAAAGGGATATAATATTTTCTAATGATTTTTTATGTTTTTTGGTAATTAAAAATTGGTCATGATTATTTGTAACCGTGGAAAAAATATAATGATTATTTTTTTAACACCTGATCCAAGAGTGTGAGTTCAAGGCTATTAAAATATCTTTTTATCTCATGTATTTACACATTAATTTTTTAAAAAGTATTTTCTACATCACTATGTACATACAAGGTATTTAATCATAAATAAATTTCATTTTGGAAATTTATTATGTACTAGATACCACTATTTGATGTGTATGTAACCTCTGTATACCTTCTTAGAGGCCACCTAGTAGCTAATAGTACCCACAAGTTAACAGATTCTTTTACCACACCAACATCACTAACCATTGTTTCCATTCCAAATGATCACTAGTCACACTCTCACTAGTATTAATCATTCGGTTAAAAAATTATAAATTACATGTTATTATTTTAAAGGAAATTTATAACATAAAACTTTATGATTAATATAAGTCAAATTTTATTTTAATTCTCAATCTGAAAAATATTTTCCATATTTTAGATGAAATAACATATCAATTGAAATCTAACCAAGAATAATCACTCCCCTGTTTCATCATGATGTTGAAACATTAGTTCATCTATAAATTCATATAAAATCATTTAAAAAAAATAATTTCTCACCTTATTAATTGATTCAAACTGGTTAATTTTTGTAGTAATTATTATATTTTTACATTATGTCATAAAAATTAATTATACTTACTAGATTCAGTATGTATTGAAAATTTTGTGACAGAAGATACAAATCATGAATGAAACTACAATGATAAATAAATAAAAATATATTTTTCTCTCCTCAATTATTTTTGGAATTTTAAAAGGCCCTCTAAAGAATGGGATGGATTTATTTTTATTTTCTGTTACATTATTGAAAAAATGTAGAAATATTAAAAAATTAACAATAACCATAAATTTGATATCGAATCTCTTATGGTTTACAAATTATTTTAAATGGTATTAGTTAGTACATAATACTATGTCAAATTTAAGATGATTCAGTAATAAAAATATATTATAGTTCTTAACTATATGATCTATAATAAATATATTTAAAGGGGATATTGGAATGGAATTTTGAAATTTATAATAACTGGAAAACTACACTAATAGTATATGATATTTTAAAGATGTTAAAAAATCCTAGATATAAGATAAAAATATATCGTATATAATATCAATGGTTTATATAGAATCATACACATTCTATGTATTCTAGGTTGAATAAACGTTATGTGGGTACTGATATTTTGATTGAATACTTTCAAAAAGTATAATAAAAACACTCCATTTTATCATGGTATTGTATCAGGTCTCATATATATTAATTGCACAGTTCACCCAGTATATTCCTTTCTTTATTTAGTATAAAGTGGGTGGTTTTTGTAAATTGATCCATAATTACCCATTCCACATCGAAGACCATCATGGATCCTAACAGACCAATTACTAAATAAATTTAATTTCAACCCATTTTTTTAATGGAAATATGAGTAATTGTGACTCCCCAACATGTCCCCGGTTCTTAGCCCTTGCATATCAATAGATGAATTATCTACGAACAAATAATGATATATACCTATAAATATCCTTCAAATAAAAATTTTAAATTATATTCAGACATATCATAGTCACTTTTTTCCAATATGTAAATAGTTACATAATCATCCCATCGTCAATGTGTAAAATAATTGGGACAATGTAAAACCTGTCAATGTGTCCCACTATCCATTCATTTTAAAATATATTGCATTCACTATATGATATCTACTAATCTTTTAAATTATATATTATATAATACATGTATCTTATATGATATATACATAAATAATTCAGATCCTCAATATCCACTATATACAGCTCTATTATTATTGAAAATAATATTGAGTTCTCCACAAAATCATATACATTATGATGTTTCACATAAAAATAAAGGTAATAAAAAAATTAATTTCCATATTTATGGTGAAGTGGTGTTAAAAATGAAATGATTATTGTTATTTAACCAACGTTTATTTCCAAATTTCCAATTTCTATTGAGAAAATATATGTATATATATATTTTATAGTGTGTGTATACCATACACCATTCACTAATACTATAACATCTATAGCATTACTAATAATTTATTTCTGTGATGAATATTCAATGAAGGGTCAAATAAATCCTTTACAATTTTCAAATTTTATTAAACGCATATTCCACCACCAAATTCTCATATATTTTTACACTATAATGACACATTGTCAACAAATTAAATTTTATAAAAAACTATTTACTTAACTCTAGTAGAATCATGATTGAATTAGAGTAAATTGTCCCCATTAATTTCTAAAAAGAAACATCACATTTGAAAAAAATAAACCATTTTTTTCAATGATTTAATGGGATAAAATATATTTGAAGAATTTAAATTAAAGGAAAAATATAATAATAAAATTTGTATAAAACGCATAATCTCAATGATACTGTTATTTACTTATCAAAGAATTACGCACTCTAATTTCATTTGATATTTTATAACTACTTCCTAAAACACCAAACATACATGAAATATAACATCTAAAACACAAAAATAACTTTTATTTGAACATGGTAAGCTGATTGTGCTCTAGTAATTTTGATAATACAATCAGTTTGAATATGCGTGATTTTCATCAAATATTGAATATAAATGTCATCATCCATGAAGACAGTTAAAAAGGATGATATAAATTTATGTTAATTCCATTTTATTATCAGAATTAAAAAAGTTCTCACACTGATTAATGATAATAACATTCATATGTTCTAAAAATGATCATATAGTCGTTGAAAAATATTACATAGAATATCCTTTCAATCAAACTAAGTTGTTTATAACAATATTGTAAATAAATCATTGATAACCATTTATCCTTGCTCATAAGATCCAATAAATTTTTATTCCAAGTCAATGTATAATAAATCATTAAGGTAACTTGATTGAAATGAATTAATATATGGCTAAAACAACTATTTTTTACCATTATTTGAAAAGACAAAAAACACCCAGTAGAGAAGTAATAAAATTGATAAAATAATTTCCTAGAATATTTATATTATAAATTTTCCACCAATAAGATATTTCATGCAGATGAAGTAGTATAAAATTTAAATAATAATATTTCCATAGAAAAATTAAATTTTTTATTCCATTACCATCACATGTGACAGTCTTAAGAAATTGTAACATCTTCCATATATCATGGAATGGGTTCGATTAAACAATTAAAACATCCATATTTTAGTGGATTTTAACTAGTTAAGGGTTTAGCAGAGATAAGATGTATGTATTGAAATTAATAATATTAATTAATAGATTTCCCATTTGATAATGGATAATGTTGGGTAATAGGTGGCCTTTTATATATTTCAAAATTGATTAAGTAGGGAAGGGATAAACCAAGGTGGGAAACTAGAAACCCAAGGGCCTTTGGAAGGTATCCAGTGAGGTACCAGGTATGCATTTATAGGCTTCTGATTACATATTTTATAATTTTTTAAGCATTAATTTAGATATTATTTTGTTAAAAAATATTTCTGAGCTATCATATTCCCCTCAATTTCACAAGGTTAATATAATCTTGTCTCCCATAAGATTATCACCTAGAACCAAGAAATATTCATTATTAGAGCTCTAAATTTAAAATTTTCTATTCATTGTATTCTTAATTTTTAGTTTAAAGAGTCTTACTCTAATATTTTTTACAATATCATAGATCATAATCTCAAAGACCAAAATTGTGCAATTTCCTCCTAGGTAATTTCACTCATTGCGGTTTAATCACTCAAGGATATTAAAAAATTCTTCATTTTATACTATGAGGATAATAATTTCAATATATATCCACTATTTATATGTGTTCCATATTTTATATGATATATATATATACTAGAGGGGAAGCGTGAACTCAATCAAATGTAATTTATTAGGCTTGATATGTGATGATTGAGGAGTATCCAGTCCATCATTGGGCATCGAATACATACTCTTCATGAAAAAAATTCAACGGTCATACCAAATTAAGTAATATATATATATATATATATATTTAGTTGAATCGCATGTGGTTTACTTCACAATTCACTATTTATAGACCATTTATTGGTTCCATTTTATATTTTTTGAGTAGAGAATCTATCTAATATTCTTGTATAGTGGTGAAAAATCCATAGTTTGAGACCCTTACATGATTATATAGAATTTTGAAATTAACCTTATCTAATTGATAATTTTATGGGATAATTTTTTTTGGTAAAGTAATATGTGTTCATTTTAAAATGTTTTTATTTTTTAGCTAAACCATTCAGTTGAAAAATAGTTAGGTAATCATCATTCACTCTACGTAACATGTTTCAACCATATTTCAGTTACTTTTGACTATATTGGGTTGTTTTTTATAGATTTTCTTTTTGTTTATTAATGGAATTGTTGAAGTTTTTTGAGGTTTTTGTTTTCATGAAAGGATAGGGAATTATTGTACCTTTTTTCCTATAAACCCATGTTCATTTCCTTATGGTTTTAGAGGATGGTGAATGGTTATAAAAAATAATGATGCCACCCCTAAAACAGTTTTTCTTCGCATAGTGGGTGGAAACACTATTGGTGAATGGTGTCCAAATTTAGTGGAAAACTCTGGAACCATATTTAATGAACATTGATAGAATTTAAGATTGTTTAATGGGTTATCTAAACACATAGAAACATAATTTTTCATTTTATATAACCCCATTAGGGTTATATGGTTTGGCACATAGTTAATACTAGAAGTTCAACATTACCCTACAAACTGCGAAAACAAGTTTTTAATCCTCTAATTTATTTAATTAAAGTCCCATACTCCCATTATAAAATTTAAAAACCAACAAATCTAACCTAATATAAGAATTTACCTTTTTAGGATTTATAGATATAATTTTAGCTTCTCCAACCCAGTTCTCCTCTGATTAAAATGTTGGTGACACCGATTAATCTATCTATAGTATGTGATTTCCATTTTATGTGAAATTACTCTATGTTATATTCTCACATTAATTATGTATGATGGATACTCATGATATTTTTGATTTAATTCTGGATATTGCAGATTTTAATTCTAGAGATTTATTTGTGATCTTCATCAAATTCAACCCTTTATTTGTTGTTTCTATTTTGGGTGTTTGTTTGATCAAGAGATTAAAGGTAGGTGGTTCCATAAATATTTTCCCTCAACTCAAAACCTTGAATTTCAAGCATGATTTGAAATGTATTATCAATAAAATTCTTTTAAATGATTATATTTTTTGTTTTTTAGAAGGATTGGATTTGTGAAATAAAACCAATTTTCAATGGTTTTGATAAATAGATTTGATTTTGAGAATGAAATGGTGATTTTTTTTAAAAAATTAAAATAAATTTATAAAAGATATTTCCCATAGATCCTTGAGAAATTGGATTTAATTGAAAGATGATTTCGAAGAGAATGAACATGATGTGAACACATGATTTGGTTTCAAAATTAAAATTTCATTGTGAAATAAGAAATTCGGTATGTGAAAAATTGAATGATGAATTAAATTAAAATAAAAGATTTTATTATGATTTATTTATTAATGGATTGAAATAACATATGTTCTTGGGTAAATAGTGGGTATTTAGAAAATAATGTTAGGTATCCTCCTCCATAGTAATGGATTAATTATTATTACTCTATTTAAACCATTATTAACATGATTTTCCCAGATGTAGTTTTGAATGACACTATCTTGATAGCTTAATCTATAGAAATTTGTGCACACTCGAGTCTATGATAATTTATAGAGTAGTTCAAGGATCATATAGCCTCAAACTAACTAACCTTAAGGGTTATTAAAATGGTATTTTTCTAGATTTAATTATTATATTATAGTGTATATAGATATTTTTTATTTATTACTCATTATTTTTATTGAAATGTTCAATTAAGACCATTTTTTCTAAAATTATTATATCCTTCATATAGAAGAATATCATTAATGAAAATTGGAAATTATTTTCCATGAAATGAATTATTTTAAATCAATCATAGATGGTTTATTTGTATTTGAAAAACTTGTGGAAAATTATTTGGAATCCTACTAGGTTATTTTTAACACACCATAAATTTTCTATTAGGAATTCCCATATTATTTTATACTAGGTCTAAGAAATAGGAACCTTTAACTTGGAGGTGGTGGGTGTGCTTGGGTATATGTCTTGGGTGATAGTGGTGTTATAGGATCTATGGAATACTCATTTAATTGATATTATTATAATGTTTCTTGAGGGATTTTATTTTTACATTTGGCATATTATTTTACATTGGGATGTCTATAAACATGTAGTATTATATATACTTTAGAAGTGTTTGGAATTCATTTCTTTTTAGATTTATCTTTTGATATTGTATATTTATTTATTTTGGTGTGGGTGAAATTTCACTCTATAACCATTTTTGGGTTCCTCAAAACTATTGTCTCAATCATGGGGATTGGGAATGTTGTTCCGTACATATCAGTGCTATATTGGTACTAGTGTAATTGGGATTTTGGGATTGATGATGAAAATATGATATCAAAGGGATGGTTGGGTGTATTTACTAGATGTTAGTATTGAACCTCAAATTTCTTGGTATATAATAGGTATGATTTTTAGGAGTTCGAAAGTTGTTATGACTAATATTATAGTCATCCCTCATTGTTATGAGCTGTATGTACCCATGGGTGTTTTGGAAAAGCATATTTGAGGATTGAATAGATCATGTTTGAGTAATTTGAAATTTAATAAAAATGAATTCTATTTGATTGAACTGATACTTCTATATCTCATTATTGAGTTAATGATATGATAACCCTTCCTATTTATTTCTTATTCATGTGGATATTTTTTAGTATCATTCCCCCAAAAATATGATAGAATTGGATTTTGGAGGGAGGTCATGATAAACCATGGAATGTGAAGAATATATTAAATTATATTCTTGATTATTAAGTGATATGTGTTGTCTAATTTATAGAACATATATATTCACCGATTCTTTTTCAGGATCTGGTAGTGGAACCATGAAGGTATAAAACTATAGATCATGATTATGTGTTTCTTTGGTAAAAGCCACTAACAATACAAGGATTTAATATACCTTAATTGGTAGAGTATTTTTTGAATGATATTAATAATAATTTTTTGTTCATGGATATACAAGTATTAAAAAGGAAAAATGCCAGACTTTCAAGATTGAAGGGATAAGGAGGAGGTGGTCATATTTGATGGTTATAATGAAGAAAAATCCATAGTAGGAGTGGTAATACATTAGTAACATTTTCATAGAGTTGTTAAATCCAGAGTTGATTTTTTTGAAAATGTGTATAGTGTTTTTTGAACTAGAATAGGTTTAAAAGACAATGAATTATTATGAGAACTAATTTATTGAACATGTTCAGTTTTCCTCAAAGAATGTAACTAATGAGATGCTAAAAGACCAATAATTCATGATGGTTGTTTGATCTATATTTGATCTCATTTTTTATTTCCAAATCGCAATTAAAATAAATATATACTAGATATAATGTTAATAGCTGAGATTGACCTGGATGGTATGTTTGGGTAATTAGGATATCCTCTAACTCCTAGTTTAAGTATTGTATGATCCTTTTAATTACAGAAAAATCACGATGAGTTTCATAGTAGATCATGATAATAGAAATCATCCTAACCTTATATGGAATATGATAGGTGATTTTTATATGATTTCATCATTGAAGGTTCTGAAATTTAAATTGTGTTTTTAATAAGTCTCCAATGATTTGTGGTTAACGTGGTCGATTAGGCCACCTGACGAACTTTTTTCAATTATTTTCTTCCATACAGATGGTAACATGATGATTATTACCTAATATTACATTAGTATAGTTTCATGATTTAAGAAACAAGTTATTACATCCATTGGGAACAAGATCAAAAAATCTTGGTGTTGGGGATGAGTCTCTAGGATAAATTGATATAGTTTTATCAATAGTGAGGGGCACCATCACTATAAAATCATCTTCAATGAAAACTTTATTTAATTTTGGTACACCTTGTTCATTAATATATACTTGTATTGTGAAATTAATAAATATTTTTACAATTCTTATATCATATATGATGGATTTTCCATTCCATTGAAAGAAAATAGGGAGAATGATCTTTAGTGGACTTATTTTACCTTCACTCTATTAAAGATCAAGATCACCTGATATTTTTTGGCTCCTAAACATGAATCCATTAGATACCATTACTAGGATCGATTTTATAATTTATTATAATGCGTTCGTTAACAATTATTTTTTGAATGTATTTCTTACATACCCTAATGGGGTGTATCATTTATTCTTGGGATAATGAGAACCAAGGTAATGTAAAACCATACCACCACTTTAATAGTTGATTAGGATTGTATCTTCATTTTATTTTTATTTGAAGCATGTCTATTTGATTAGTTATCTTAATCTAGTTGTCATTGAGTATCCTAATTTTTTCTTGTCTAACATTTATATCTTTTCATAGGTGATAGAGGTAGAGTTCCCTATTTACATTGTATGAGGTACTGAGCTTATCACTATAATATCATACCACAAGGAACAAGTTTAATAGAAGAAGAAAAATTCCTAGTTGTGTGATTTTATGGATAGAGGTTTCATTTACCAAAGTGTGTATACCTGGATGCGGTATATTAAATTTAAAAATAAATTTTATGGGAACATCAAAAAAAATTATTTATAAAAAAATAGAGTTAATATGATGAATATGTATTAATTTATTTAGATTTATGGTTTGTTTGAAAAGTTAAAAGGTGAAAAGTTGTTATAAAAGATTAATATTTGATCTAGTTAGAACCTTTTGGGAATTAAATAATCTAATTCCCTAAGGACTTCCTTTATAGGAAGGTATATACATTAATATCACTTTTTTCCTTTTTTTTCTAACCGAATAACATTTTGTTTTTATTGTGCATAATAATAGGAAATTCTAATATTATCATGATGCATCGAGGTGGTATTCTTTATGAAATAAGGCATCACTATAAAACCAAGGAGTATCATGTGAATAATATGAGAGATGTATTAGATCATGTTAGAGATCACTGAAATTATTGCATGATATCAAAACATAATTTACAGATTTAGGAAGTGAAGTTATTAAGGAATGTTTCTTCAAGACATGGTATAATAATTTATTTAGAAATAATTAAGGATTTTATACAAATAGAACAACCTCATAATGTTATTTATATTTGGATATCCCTTGGATTAGTAGGGTATTACCACTATTTGGTTAAATATTTCACAATATTTGATTCTTTGATGACCACTCTCATTATGGAGGGATTAATATTATTTTAAGATTCCAAATTATATAAATAAACTGAGGAATTTAAGTGTATTATAATATCGACACCCATTTTTAATCGTATAGAGGCATGTTACGGATATGTGGCCTTTTGTGACAAATATTTTTTTTGTTTGGCTGTGGTCCCATATACGATGATCACATAATGGCTGATTTTTCCAGAAACATTGAAAAATAATAAAAGAATAATCTGACTAATGACCTTGAAATCATATTTTTTATGCATGATATTAATTATTGAAAGCATTATATTTTCATGTAATGGACTACCATCTATTTAAAAAAATCTTGAGTTATATCATCACAAAAAATATATTTGAATCACTATTAGAGATGATAGGTGGAGTACCTAAAATTGATCGATTTTGACTATAACAATAAACATGGAATGGGGAATTTCATCACTAATTATTTTAGTAAGAACCTTACATCCTTAACCATGAAAGACACATCATAAGAGTGGAACATTATGGATATCTTTTCTTTCACCCATTTTTGATTTTTGGATGATGAATCCAATATTATTATTTCAATTGTTTAGTGGAAGTCATCTATTATTTTCTTAAAACATCAAGAGTATAATATTGATGAAGAATATTTATAATTAATTAAAAATTTTATATTGGGGAGACCATCAAATATTGGTCATTATATTCAAATGATATCGTATCTTTCTAAAACCAATACGTCATACCTTTCATAGTGAGAAAGGTTGTGATGTGGGATTTCCAAAATTACAAATTAGTGGCACACCCATGATCTATAAATATGTTCAATGATATGATTAAATGATTAAAATGTCTAGGTATGATATAATATATCATTTATTATGATTAATTTTTTTATACATGTCTGTATGTCAAATATGATCACTTGAAACCACTATTTTTTCTTCAACCCATTCCTTTTCCACGTTATATGTGGGACAAGATTTTGATATACATCATTGTTGAGCTACTACATACACCTTATAAGAAGTATGAATTATGGGTATTGATTGATTATTTGAAAAAATCAGATAATGCTGTTCCCATTTGTGAAATAACTTGAGCACATGGGAAGTGAGTTTTCATATGAGATCACCCGATTTAAATGAGATCCACTCGTTATAGTTTCTGATAGGGAACCCCCATTCACCACAAATTTTTATAGAGGACATAATGAGTTTATGTGAAATATTTTTTTAGATGACCATATCATTTTTAGATTTATGGAAACGTGAAAATAACTATATATACTCTATATGACATGCTTCATTCTTACATTCTCAATTTTGGTGGAGCTTGGGATATTCCATTTCGAGTAGTTGAGTTTTCTTATAAATAATTAAGAATTCAACCATCAGGATTTACCCATATGAGTCTTTGTATGAATTACCATGTAAATACACATTTTTCGTGGTGATAGTGTGGATATTATGCCATGATTAGAGTCAGATTGGTCCAAGAAGAAATGATGAAGTATCAGCTGATTTATCAGAGAATAATAAAATATCTAAGATTTAATAAATCCTATATATTCAATGTTGATTCCCAATGTAGTTTTTAGTTATTAACTAAGTTTTTTGAGAGTTTTAACTTGGTTGGACCACTAATAGTTTGGTAAATAGGGAAAATTCGCATTGAGATATATTATAAAGATTAATATTGTTGAGTATATTATTCAATATGATTACTTTTTGTCTTGGAAATTTTGTTTGGAATTGATTAAAAACATGTTTAATGTTATTTAATACAACATGATCCTCTCTAGAATATATTATTTGTTAATCTAGTAGGAACAGAATATTGTACTTGTATTATTTTTTACTGATCATCATGGAAAAATTATTGATTTTGATATTATATTTCATTGTGGAATGTCTATAGGTCTGGTTCGTGTGCATGGGAAGAATTATTTCGACTCCAAAGAGATATGGGAGCATGAGAAACTAATGGTATCAAAACAAGCCAATCCCTTTGACATAGAGACTTCATTAAATGCTTTCTAGGGAAAGAAAGAATTTATCGTTGGGAGATTACATAACCTCATAACATTATTTTAGGTACATTTGAGTTTTATTTTGATAGTCAATTATTTTTACATTGTTTTAGTTGGTTTCATGGACATATAGAAATTTTTAGATGTTTTTGGTCTATTCGTGGTTCGTGCGTGGTTTAAGAAAACCAAGAAGTTTGTCCCAAAAAACACTTTTCCTTACCTTGTGGCTATGGATGGGGCTACATAGTTAGAAAAGAACCAGGCGATAACCCCCTAAAAACTTGTGTATTGGAAAAATAAGGGATAATACAATATATAAATTGTTTCCAAACTATACAGCATTTTTATATGGAATATGAGGAGAAAATGGTTGGTGTTGTTTTTCACTAACCATGTGAAAATTTTGTTTCATTCCCAAGAATCCTTATAAGGGAACATTGTGAGTTATAACAACACAATGCAACCTAAGGAACCATGAAAATGGGTTTTTAATCACATTAATGTTGTAACTAAATTCTAAAAACCTAATTATATGTTTTAGAAAATAGATAATAAAACGTATTCTGACCCTTTAGATTTTAGAGGGTCTCAAGAGAGCATTTTCGCTTCCCCAACACCATCCCTTTCGTATTAAAGTTCATATGAATGATTTTAATGTCCCTTTAGTTAGTGATTTATCTATAAATTCTATCATACTTCACGGGTGGTGATTCATCATTTTTTTCTATGGCTATAAACCATGATTTTATGGACTATAATTCTAGGTATTCCCCTTTGATTTTCCTAACATTCTTCCCACTTTTGAATGTTCCCATTTCTGGAATTTAGTTTATCATGTTATTAAATGTATTTGATTTCATGAGGATTATCCCAATAATTGAAACCCTTAATTTTATACATTATTTTAAATGCATTTTCAATTCATTTACTTGATATTACTAAATTTTATGTTTGATTTCAAAAGGTATATATGCATTAAATAAACCATTTTTTTAAAAGACATGAGGAATTGGTTGGATTTTGAGAAAAATGGCTTGAATTGAGAGATGATTTGATGAAATTATTTTAGTATTTAACATTGAAAAAATGTATTAAAGTTAAATATTATTTTGGAAGGAATGAACTTGGTAAAAACCCATGATTTGGTTTACAAATTGAAATTCCATGTTAAAACATAATATTGGTCATTTAAACTATAAATGATGAATGGAATTGAAATAAATGATTTTACCCTGATTAATTTACTAATTGATGGAATAAACATGTGTTCTTGATTAGATAATTGGTGTATCAAACTAGAATACTAAGACATAGCTTTCCTAACAATGGAATGGTGATGAAAACCTAAAATATACCTTGTTTCAACGATTTTTACCAAATTATGTTCTATTGAATATATCTAGACGTCTTATCCCTCTAGATGTGTGGAAACATTGATCCATGATGATTTCTTGAGTAGTACGAGGATTCTCGATCTATGAACTTAAAAAACTCAAGTCTTATGAACATGGTGGTTTTTCGTGATTTAAATATCACATGATAGTGCTTGTGGAAATGTTTTTTCCTACCTCATATATTATAATAGAAATATTTATTTAGGCATGGTTTTCATAAAAACAAGTTCTACTAGATATGAAAACATGTTTTGACTACAAATGTAAATTTATTATTCATGAATTTAATTTGATTAAGAAAATCATAAATGGTTTAATTTATTGTAATGGATTATAGAACATATTGATAATCCTATTATGCTATTTTTCTGATACCAAACATTTTTATTCGATAATTTGAAGAATATATTATATATATCCAAGCATAGAGAAATATATACTTGGTGGTGGTGGGTGTGCTTTAGCAGGGGACTAAGTATATGATAGTCACCCGTGGAGCTGTGATTCAATTATTTCATGGTGATTATGGGTGATTGTCTAAAGGGGTTTTTCTTTTATCTTGTAGGAGATGTTTTATAGTAGGATTTATATATGATTTTGGTACAATTTTTCACTATGGTGTGTTTTGAATAATCAATGTTTTTTGATTTATGTTTCCCAATTTTATATCGATTGCTTATTATTTTGGTACAATCCTTACCACTGACATTTTTTTTATTCCCTTGTGGATGAATCCAACCCATGGGGATTAGAAACGCTTTCAGGGTCATGTTAGTTATTAAATGGTATCAGTGTACATGCACATTTTTGTTGGTTTGAGATACACTTCGTTATTGTAATAAGTGATATATCATTTAACATACCAAATATGTATTAGAGATATATGATTATCCTTGGTTAGTGTATTAATGATTTATTATTCTCCTCATAAACATTATGGTTAACATATTGGCCTACCATTCATTCCATTATACTGATGGATCAGTCATCCAGAGTATTAAATTATATTGTATCATTTACCTAATCATGATTGTATATTAGTTATGAGTCATTGGACTTATAGATTATGTATTAATGATATCTCATTTACCTTAATTATTATACAAGAAATGAATTATTCATCATAAAAAAATATACAATGGACATATTAATCTTCATGATATTTTTATTATCAATACATTATGCAATATAATTAATATAATAGTAACATATCATTCACCTAGATAATGTATGGGTAAAACATTATTCTCCTTGTATTTTTTTGAAAATGATGTATCATTCAAATTTATTATAGATTTATATGTATATCATACACTTGTGATGATGAGTATACGAATTTATCATCCTGCATGGATAGATTCATTTGTGAAATTTCATTCAGAGTAGTTATGTGTTGGTGGCATGTCATCCAATGTGATTTTTATATTTGGGTCTCATCATTTACCCATTAAAATTGATTGTGATGTCACTTAATTAACATAAGGTGTAATATCATGATATATTATTCACAAATTTATTAAATCTTGGTAAAAAATTATTAATGTTTACTTTCAATGTGGTGATTTATCAATATCTCTTGATAATATTGTGGTGATGAGTTGTTCTACATAAATGAATACCTGATGATGAACAACTCACCTTGGATGTTTATTTGATTGGTGATAAACCATTGAACAATATTTTATGATTATATCATGTGAGTAACTTTTATTGTATCACTTGGAAAAATAAGCGATGTAATAAATTAGATTTATAGTTGATGGTTTAGTAGAATTATGGTTGTATTGTTATAATTTTTTTATCACATTATGCCATGAAAGAACCGATATACTAATTGAATGATATTTTGACATCATTAGTAGTTGCTTATTGAATATCAATTCCCTTAACCTATTCATGTAAATAATAAGGCATATATACTCCCTGATAAAAATTAACGATAATGGAATAGTTCATGTTGTCAATGATTTTTGGTCAACCATAGTTTTGGAGAGAGATATGATCTACCATATCCTTATACCCAAATTTTTCAGTTCCCATTGTTCTTTTACATGATTAGAGATAATGTTTTGTATAGTATAAGATAATATATTTATCTTATGTGTAAATTATATATTGTATAAAATTATTGTGGTTTAGATTTTATTATTTAATTTAATAGTTATTTATATATGGTAGGTTTATATCAGTTTTTGTCATATTATGTCTATCACTAAGGAAGATAAAATATATTCATTATTAAAATTATTTATTTTAATATCAATGATGTTATGTTCTCCTAAAAATATTGATAGAGCATCATTGCTATCCAATAGCCTCTAGAATATAGGGATTTTTGTTTTGGTATTGTATAACCACTGATTCAATACCCATTTCTATACGCCCGGGTAATATATTATAAAGTGGTATCAGTTATATTTTTTAATGTATTGTTTTTAAGGTTGATGATGATTGTGATTAGAGTGTTAGATACTTTGGATATACCATATATGTGTTCTTATATAGCACATGTTCATAATATTTAATTTTTTCTAGGTTGATATTATTCAATATGTTTTCAGATGTTACGAATTTTTAATTTTATAGAAAATGGTGTGTGATATATAATATTTTATTTCTAATAGTTATATCATGAAATGTTTTCTTGTATTCATATATTATATTTGAAAAATAAAATTCACATTATATGTATATTCTTATGTGTTATTTATTTACTTATTAGGATAAATACTACATTTTTTTATAGATTCAACAATATGTTATATAATGGTTTCTCATAGAAGTTATTATCATTACTGTACTGCATTAAATTATAGGTATGAGTTATTTTATTTCTACTATAATATGAATACTATCATGATATATATGTATTTCATACTGTGCCGAGGATTGAGTAGGTTGGGATAGACTCATTCTGGATTTATGTAAGACCTATATATCATGTGTTATCTTTATAATATAGTTGGATGCATTTCATTTTTAAAATTTTACTAAAATATAGTCCCAAAAATTTGGAGACAAATGTTATGAATTGCATATTGGTTATTTAAGTACAATTAAACTTCAATGGGAATATATATAGCTCTAAGACAATAGTAGTGATATTGAACAACCAATTGTGATCTCATAATTATTTATTATGTGGTTACATAATTTATATAAGAAGATAAGAGTAATATTGACATAATACATACAATCAATGGATAAATAGGAATAATGAGTTGTGATATCTACATCACACATGACCATATATCTTTAGATGAAGTTTCCACCAATATTCATTTGTGTAGAATATCTATAGGCTACATTTTTTTATTGAGTCACATTAGAATACATTTATACATATAAAGACACCCCTGGAGTATTGGGTAAATATGTCTATATATTCTCATATTAGACCAAGTATGTTTTAGTGGGAAATATCGGTCTTCATATTCTAGAATAAGGGTGTATCCTGGAATGGATTTTAATTTTTTTCATTGATAATTTATTCTTTTATACTCTACGATTAGATAGGGATTGTGGGTTCACACAGATTTTTTACTGATATATGTCAGTAATGGATTAATCTACCTATATTATCAAATTTTATTGGGTTTTACCAACCAATAAATAGTGATTTTACCACCAAATTATGAGACAAATGATTTTTTGAGATTTTATATATGGTTTTTTGTTAATATCTTATACCTAAATTTTCATCATTTGGTGGAGATTTAAGAACTTATCAAAGACGTGGATATGATGGGAGCAGTTTTCTAGGGATGTATGGAAAATTATATATATATGAAATTGGATTATCCAGGGCCGAAAATATTGATAAAATAGTTCAAACTAAGGCATGGAGTGATTAGGGAGTTATGATATGGTATCATTTATAACACCCATAAATGGTGGACTTGTAACTATACAAGATTGAAATATATGTATATTAATACTTTTTTCTGAATATTTCTTAAATTACATAAACATATGCCTGTGGACCATAATATTTTAGTGAATTTGGAAACTTGTAACACAATATTCATAATTCAAGAATTTTCATCAGTTTATCTCATTTTGATCTCCCCATTTAGTACTCTAAGAAAATAGATTTCTAATTTACCTATGGAATGAAAATACAAGAAAGGGTGAGATCATATTATCATAATGGGTAAAAAAGGATATATTTAAGACTAACATTAGAATATGGGAATGATAACAAGATAAAATCATTTTAAAACCATGAAAAACAAATAAAAGATTCTAATATGATTTCATGGAATAAATATTGGATGTTCATCATACATGAATCATAAGGATATCATAAAACATTATACATAGGAGAACAACATTGGAATAAAAATAGAATTATTTAATACAAATTATCTTATATCATTGAGAACATGTAAAAATAGAGGTAGGTTTACTCATTATGCTAAGGACATGAAATCATGCCATCAAATTTACTTATAAACCTAAAAAAGGTCCACACATAATGTAATATATATTTATGTGAGATCGATGAATAACACTATGAACATGTTACCATGTTCACACATAAAATTGTGATCATGTAATCATGTCCATGCATAACATTGGGAATATGTACTCTGGTTCACATATTACATATTTACTCGTGAGTTTTAATCTTTACCCAAAGTATTGGAGGGAGATATAAGTCCCTCCTATCTCATAATGAAATTTACATGTATGTTTTTCATAAATTATTAAATCCTTCATCATATAATAAAATATAAAATTAAATGGGTTTTATAAACATTTAATTTAATCATAACTTATTGAAAAGAAACACGTTTCATAATCCTTCCATCATTTCATCGTAGAAAAACCCATGAAAAAAGAAGCAGGTTTCTTAATAATTTTACCATAAAATAACATATGGAAATAAAACGGGATTTATAACAATAATTACATCATAAATAACCCATTTAATGACATAAAAAATAATTATATTCATAGATTATATTCATTTTAAGGCATATTTTACATCAACAGAGGTCATCTCATATAAAAACTGATTTTCATCAACCATTTAAAACATGTCCTGAGGAACATATACATTCCTCTTTGAAAATATAATAAAAAATAGTTTAAAATATTTTCATTTTTAAATAACCTTGAAAAAATATAAATTAAGATTAAAATCAAAAAATGGCCATAATGATGGGATGTTTCTTTCATGGTTTATATGTAAAATTAGTGATTCATTTCAATTTATTGGAAAAATAAAAATGATTATTGTTAGGAAAAAAACATGAAGATTACATTCAATTTTTTTTAATGTAAATCAAGGGTAACATATTATTTTAAAATTAATAAGAGAATAAAAATAATTTTCAGAATATATATTTTTTGAAAAACATTGATTTGGAAGAAAACTAATTTTTGGATAAAGAGATTAATCTAAAAATATTTTCTTAGAAACATGTGGTCAATTATATTGAGTACCAAAAAGTGGGAAAATGGTACTATTAATATCACTAATAACTATAGGATAACAAAACAATGAGTTTCTGGAATGATTTACAATAAAATTTTATCATAAAAACATAGTCATAAAAAATTCTGATAAATGATTATATTGTTACGTAAAATCATTACCATTTTGGAAACATTAAATTGTAATCCCCATGAATGAATAAAATTAATTGAAATGTATAATATAACAATGATAAATAAATTCCAAATATTACATATCAATGGTTTTGTACACACACCATGTGAATGAGTACAATTTCATAACATTACATATCTATCAATGATAGAAAATTGGGATAATTTATATTATCCCATTGGTATTCTTTTGAATAAAAATCCCCAAAAATAATTTAAATTAAACGAAATGTTAAATATCATGAAAGTATTGGGATTAATAATATATCATTTCCACAGGTTAGTATATACACTACACAAAAGAAATGAGTGGTCAATTTGTATATGTCTCCCAAAGACTAGAAATCCCTTACCTTAAGTCATGATTTAATTCGTACAGATACAAACCACCAATAAAATAAATAAATAGTTATTATAAATATATTAAATAAAAATATTTTTTTATTTACTACTATTTTAATAAAATAATTTCATTTTATTACCCATTTATTATTTAATTTCATATAACATTCTATTTCATATGAGGGAATAATTTCATTGTCTATTTCATTCATCATAAACATGGATCCGTAGGGTTCTAACCATTGATTAATAGAAAAAAATTGTATTATATAATAATCATATTAGGGAACCACATAATCTTTATGAATGACTTATAGGGTTTTTAAATCATGAATCATTAATTTTAATCTATGAAATCTTAGGTTTATCCTATTTCATTCATAATAATCATATATTTCAATCCTTCATCTAGTATTATAAATAGTTTTTGAATTTACAATGAATATTCCTCGGGAGCGTTAAAACAAGTGTGTAGAATGGCCCATTTTCAAGCACCAATGCAAAATTATTTCAAGATCAATGAACCCATATTGGAGTTATTAACCCTAGGTACCTCTATTCTATAGCCATATCCACTTGAAGTATCAATAAAGGGATTTAATTGCATAGATACCCATAGATAAATACTTTAAAAAAAATATATATATAATTTTCCTATACATTGAATCATCCAGACACATATCCTTAGACATATCCCTAGACATATCTTTATATATATCTATAAGTATCTCACTAATGATATAAAATTATAGTTTATGATGTTTAACTTAAACATTCATTTTATACCAACAATTGAGACCCCATATTCCCATACATGGATATTATAAGTTTTTAGATGAATACTCATTACATTATAAATATCATAAGGACCATAATAGTTAAGAGCCTTTGGAATCTTAGATCAAAATATTCTTAATTCATGAATGATCTTCAATCAATCCCTTAACGATCATCCCCTTTAGTACTCCTATATAAAAAATTTATTCATAAAATCAGGAAAGGAA
The DNA here is from genome assembly GCA_963277665.1 of Viscum album. Classification (NCBI taxonomy): domain Eukaryota; kingdom Viridiplantae; phylum Streptophyta; class Magnoliopsida; order Santalales; family Viscaceae; genus Viscum; species Viscum album. Next base: position 898,682,799 of record OY728142.1, read on the forward strand.
ACATAAAAAAGTGTGGGATCAGATGTTGAGTAAGGTAAAACTAGTAAGAAATATAAAATTATCATTATTATAATTTCATGATAAAATGGTCATAAAATTTCAAAACCATACCATACAAATCATAGTTCATAATTTTGAATCATGGAATAAATATTAGAATTTCATAGGACATAAATAACAAGGAAATAAAAATAACATGGTCCATAAGATAATAAAATTAGAATTATATTATAAATATGGCTTAAAAATCATATTATTACTTTTTGAAAATGGATAAATAGTGAAAAGTTCACTCGTTAAGTTAAGGATATGAAATTAGTCCCTCACATAATCTTATGGAAACACAACAAGGCGCATGCATAATGTTATGGACATGAAATACATGTCCATATATAACACTAAAAACATGTTTCCATGTTAATTAATGTCATTTGGTATGTGTAATTTGGGCCATGAATAAAACTGTGAACATGTATACTAGTTCACACATACCATATTTACTCATGTGTTTTCCATGATTATCCAATGGATTGAAGGGGAATATATGTCCCACCCATCTCATAATAAAAAACCTAAGTTTGTGTTACACATGATCCTAAATAATAATAATATCATTGAATGTGATATGAATTTGGTTTCATGAAAATTTAATGTTATCATATCCTATGGAAAAATAAAAGGTTCTATAATCAATTAAAAAAAATATATCATAACCCATGAAAAAATAAGAGGGTTACATGTTAATTTTATCATGGTATGACCTATAGATGAGACAGAAGTTTTGCAATCATCATGCCATTATAATCCTAAACCACATAGATAAAGAAAAAATAATTTTATCAGTAGATCATATACTTAATAAGCCGTAGTTATAATCAACTGATTCCATCATAGATGGAAAATTATTTTGATTGATAATTCTAAAAATTAATTGAATAACTTATTAATCATTCTTTAAAAACAATATGCTAACAAATTAATATTTTTTAAAATAACTTTCCAAAAAAATAACCCTGAAAAATTATAAATGAGGCATTAAATAAAATATTGGTTAGGTTCATGGGATGTTTTTTTCATGTCTTTCATGTTAAAACAATGATTCCTTTAACATATTTGGTAAAATATTAATTGGAATTTTTTGATATTGAAATGAGGATTACATTCAAAATAATTTAGTTAAAAAGTAAAAAACTAATAAAAATTAATATAAAAAATTATTTGAAATATTAATACATTTTTAAAAAAATATTTTTTTAAAACATGGTTTTAAATAAAAATAGATTCTTGATCAATGTGGGAAATAAAGTAATATTTTATTAAAATAATTACAAATTTTTTTCATACCATTGTGTGTAAAAATAATGCTATTAATATGTTGAATAACAATAGGACATGAATATTCATGGGTTCCTTGACATATAAATAATAATACTTTTACATAGGAAACATAATAATAAATAATCCCGATACACGATGAGATTGTGATAAAAAATAATTAACAGTATAGTAACATTGAATAATAACCCTTGTGAAAGAATATAAATAAATTAACCATTGACTATTATTAGGATAAATAAATTCTTTTTATTACGTACCAAAATGGGTGTATATATAACTTGTGAATGACTGTCGATGTATAACATAATGTAAGTCTCTGATAAGAAAATTGAAAAAAAACCCGTATCGCTTGGGTATAATTTTGAATCAAAATCCCTAATAAAGAATAACATCAATGGAAATTATAAATATCATTAAAATAATGGTATTAATGATACGACATATACATAGGGTAGTATATACACAATAAAAAAGAGATGAGTGATGAATAATCATATGTCTCTCTGAGACTAGTAATCCCCTACTTTAATTTTTGAATTCTTTTATACAGATTTGAACATAATTTATTGTAAATATATGATTATTATATATCTATTAAATAATAATAGTTATATATATATTTATAGTAATATATTATGTATATATAAATAAAATTAAATACAATGTTCATGGAGATAATAGGCCATCTCTATGCATAAATACTACTTCTATTTTCACAACATATTGAATGAAAAATGTTAAATGATAGATTATCACTGGATAATAATTTTAATTTCATATATATATATCACATATGATAATTAATTACATATTTATAAACCTCCATATAAATCATGAAATATTCACATTGCTTTATGATGGGGTAGTCCACCACACACACGGTCGACGTTATTTTGTAAAACTAAATGGAAAATTGATTATTTTTGTTATATAATAATTAAATAACTATAATAATATAATAAATATAATATAATTACAAATAATATATCATTATTATCAACCGTGAGTGGTGGTAATTGAAAAATGAATGACATCGGTTCGTGAGGTGGTAGTCAGTACAATCAAACGATGATATCATAACACATTTGATGAAAGTGGAGTTGGTTATAGGTCATGAACATAACAAAAAATATTTGTATATTGATTATATTGTGGTTATTATATGAATACAGTATAATAATAAGTGAATGAATTGTAGGAAAAAAATAAGACAAATGCACTCATTGAAGAACACTACCTCTAATTCAGGGATCCTCTAAAGATTGTCACCAAAATCCTTTATTCTATGGATTTATGTCCATAATAAGTATTATTTTTTGATAATATAGAAGTTATGAATTAATTTTTTATGTTATTAGATGATATTTTTTAAATGTGAGAACATGATAGGAGAAGGGGTTTCCCTTTATAAGTTTGGTGAGTGGCATGTTTGTTAATTATTGAAAGAAAGAATCGAATCCATGTTTTTTCCTGCCCCAAGGCTCAAGTAAAAAATAATTGTCATCAATACAAGGGATATTATCTAAATATGTAAATAAAATGGATTTTGGAAATTTATTATTATTATTTTTAACTGTTATCTTATTAGTTTAACCCCCCCATTAAACCCATTTTTACCATAAACATAGTATATAATTTTCTTTATTTTTACCATTAATTCTGGTAAAACATTTATTTGAACATTATATATAATATATATTATGATGATTAAAATAATGAAATATATTTCATTAATATTTATTCATATATGTAGAAAAGGATAAATTAAAAATAATCCCACATATGTGATAAGAAAAAAGGTTTTTAAAGATAAAACGTTTAAATTATTATAGTGTTATTATATTTAAATTCAATATGAAATTCATTAAATTGAACAAGAATGAATTAATGGATGTATAATTTAACTCATTTTACTTCAAAACTAACATAATATATAATATAAATTTATATATAAATTTATCTAAAAGATAGTTTACAATTAAAATTCAGCAGTTTTCCTTATTCATGAAAAAATAAAACATTTTTTAAAATTTTTCAAAATTCCACCTAATATTTTTTGAAATGATGATTTATTTTTTTATAAAATTATTATTTTTAATTTATAAAATAATAAATAAAATAAGTGCCCAAAAGGGGACAAATATGCTTTTAGAAGAATATATTTTTTATGAATAAAATTTTATTTATTGTTATGTTTTGTATATAAAACATATAAAAATAATTCCAAAATATTTATTTAATATATAATATAAAATTTTATTAAAACAAATAACAAATTTTCTTATTAACTTATTGAGGTAACACAATTTTTTGTGCATAAAAATATTTTTTTTATAAAATAATTTATATTATTTCCAATAGTTTATAATTTCATTTCAAATTAATATTAACAAAATGTTACTTTTATGTACATATTTAAATAAAATATTTTAATAAAATATTTATTCCTATAGGTATCCTCCATTACAATGGATATATAAAAACAATTATATAATAATATTGTTATAATATAACACATTTAGTTTAAACTCAGCATTTCTTGTAACATAAGGCAAACATAGTTTTGTTTGTTACAAAAGGCAAACTCAGTGTTACATTTAACAAAAATATCAAAAATATTTAATTTAATTGAAAAAAACATATTTCAAAAAATCTTTGTGTGTTGCAAAATACTATCGGGTGTTATTCGTTCAAGAATATATTGAATATTATACACCATAATTATTGGTAACCAGAAATGTATTGAAATTATAGAATTATAGAGAACATTTAAATATTTGATGAGACTATCACAATATTTGTGGGTGGATAATAATATAATATATAATGTGAAATATTACTATGACTACTAAAATCTCATGTGGTAAATAGTTTGGGGTTCTCATGTAAATCATGATACATAACAGGTTATAGATCTCAAGAACAAGGATAGTGACACAAGTAGGGTTTTACCCCTCAAGGTAGTCATTTGAGGGGAGATGTAGGTCATGAAATAAGTCATCTTGAAGCTCTAGGGTAGAGTAATTCATATATTATAGAGGTTCTGACATAGTTTATTGTACATTGAATAGTGAATTGATAATTAATTCAATTTTTTTTATAGGGGTCCTTCAAAACACCTCATTTATACTAAATTAAATGGAGATATAATTATTTTTGTTGACTTTATCTCAAGGTTTATGAGAATTAAAACACCATTAAAGGAATTATTTGATGTTAGTTAGATTTTTTTAGTATATTATATCATGGTTATAAGTGTTTAGCATCTTTTATATTACATCATATTAGAAATACATATCTAAAATATGATTCTTAAAATTGATTTGTTTAATCCCTATCTAGAAAAAAATAAATTTCTATCATCAAAAAGTGAATGTATTGTTAATTGAGGGTGAATTTTATAAATTTTTCATAGATTAGGATCTGTATGTCGTTTTTTGTTTACAAACGAATAATATTTTGGGATGACCATATCATAGTTTATGAGTGATTCTTTTGGGGACAAATAACATATATGATAGATTCATATTTCTCACTTACTAAGATTTGTTATGAAATCTTTGATAATAAAATTACTAGGTTTCAAGTTAAGAGAGAGGTTGCATTTAAAATCATTCTAATTCTAATATGGATCCCATATATATTCCCCTACAAAAAAATTATTTTTCTAAGCTATGATAGATGAACTTAAAATCAGAGGACCTCTAGGTAAAGAGATTTACTATAGGTTAAATCAAGTTATGTTCTATAACTTTTATACTCATCCTTATAAATATGAAATGTTTGAAAAAAATCCAAATATCATAGTGTTTATCCATGATAAATATATTTTTTAAGATATTGGTTATTATGTGTCTGGATAAAAAATATTCTTTGGAATAATTTCAGGATAATGTACTACCTATATGAGTTTATTTTGATGTTTTTCATTTAAAATTATAAAAGGTATTTATAGATATCAAAAATAGGTTATTCTGAAAATATATGTTTTATGTTATTATATTTTTGTTGATGAAAATTTTGGTATACTCTCAAAAAGGGCTGTTTGAAACATGGTATCAAAAGACTATATTGGGAGCATTATGAAGAATCAATTTTTTAAAAGAAATAAACATTACATTTATGGATTGGGGTTGTTTTCTTCATAAGGAATGTGATATCTATGAATGATATATAACAATATCTAGACAATTTTATGGAAACAATTTCACGTATAAGATATTAATTTGGGACCCATTCATAATATCAATGTCAATGATTACCCTAACCATGTAGGAGTAGATATTGTTTAATGGTACGATCATTGGAAAGGGCCATATAGGATATTATGGTTAGTTAGACATTAATTATGATATGAACCTTTGAGAATATAGGTATAGATTATACACATTCATGTGATAAATTAAGATCTAATATTAGGGTTAATTTTTTATTGGTTGAGTGAGTTATTTATTATAGGTAAATGTAGCTAAGTATATATGTGAAGAAATAACCAAAATATAATTTATAGAAGTAACTAGAATTATGAAAACTATGGTTGTAACATCATTTACTTTTAGCCAAGAGATTTTTGGTTGTTAATTTCTATAAGAAGATCCAATATATCTTTTGGTGTCTTGACATGTTTAATCACTAAAAGAGTTAGAAAATGCCTTATAGTTATTCGACATCAATATTATATACACACATGGAAGGAAGACATAGTGGACAAAATTATATGAATGAAAATTTGGTATTATGTTTTTAGAAGAATTTATAAATTTTAATATGATGAGCCTCTTTTATTAGAGACACAATTATATTATGATTTTTATAGGTAGAGTTACCCTAAAATATATGAGCATTTCATCATTTCTATATCATATATTGATATAGTGTATTCTATCAAACTATTATTCATTGGTTATAGTTGATATTATTAATGCAGGGAAACCATGACTAGACTATACCCAAGAAAATCAAGGGATCCTTTTCAATGAAGTGGTGTTTTGGACCATAATATCATACACAATGGGTTGATGTGGGATTCACATGCCTTAATATTAGTTTCTTACCCTAGTCCAAAAAAGAAGTGTCACATTATACATAAGTAGTAATAGTGAACCATGATAAATACGCACATTTGTTGTTTTCTCAAATCTTCACCTATCATATGGTGAATACCAAGAACTAAAAACACACTATTCATCTTTTAAATTTTACCACTCACATGTTATAATTTTATGAGGTGATAATAAATGTTATAACAAGGTTTCCATGATCACCAAATCATAGTGATGTGGGTTTTAGTGGAATAGTTTAAAAGAAAAGACATTTCTAATCCTTCAGGGATACTCATTCTATTAATGATTTTGATGATTTATATTCAAGGGACATTGAATTGATACATAGTATATTAAGTAATATTTTATTATGTTTGGATACCAATTTTATTATATTTTATAGAAATTAATTTTGATGATATTTCATTCTCAAGTGTATTTGAGAAAAAAAAACAATCCATACACTCATTGGTAGTCTAAGAAAACTATTTCAATTACGAATGATATACCATGGGAATGTGTTGATGATTTTGATAGTTCGTGAGATATTTTTCTCATATTGTAATTTATCACTGATAAAATTAGTTATAAATAATCTAATTATATCAAACCTTTTAAGGTATTGTATAGAAGAACTTTTGATCAAATCTACGATAAATTGAGATTGGGGAGTACAATAGTGTCAAATAATATATTATAATATATACATTGAATCATAGTCATTTGATTCATAATTAATTGAAAAACAAATAAGGAATGAAGTGATAATTCATTCATTAGTAATTCTAGTCTCTAGAGAATGAGGTTGGTTTCTAGGTATTGTGTCAAGTGTAAATAATATTTACATTTTTTAGATATGAAGGAAAATAAAATGGGAATCTAGTATCATTGAATGTTCTATGTTTTCAAGTGGATTATTATGGTTCCATACTAGGATGTAATATTTCATAGATATATATTGTTCTCTAATATACTATATAATTCTTTTCATCCAAGATATCCTACAGAACCCTCTCGTAATATAGATATATATGCTATAATGAAATAAGAGGATATGTCATTGAAAGAATGAATAATATATATTAGTGATCAAGGAAATATGATCATATATGGAAAGATGATTCTTCATTTTCATATGTAGTGGTAACATTATTAATCTTGAAGGGGATAGTGAAGTGGCGGTAGAAATGGAAAAATTATGGTCATATAATTGACCAATGAGGAAACATGGTGTATCATAAGTATAGTTCCCTTTTTATAATAGTGTTTTTTCTATAAATGATTTATAAAATTATATAATTGATTATAATTTTTGTGATCAATACTTATTTCCATTTCTTTAAATGGTTGGAGGATTTAGAATAGGCTGGGGTTATGTTTGAGGAAATAAAATTTGTTTAAAAACATTTGTTTTTTATGATTGATATAACTAGGTACATAGTGTTCGAAATTAGGTTCCTAGTTGAATTTATATATACGGAATATTTCATTATGGGCCATAGGCATCCTGGTATTCCATGGGTGGGTTCCTGGGTAGGTTCTTAGAAATTAATCCAATTTACCCTTGATGTTCATCTTTTATAACCTTAATATATTTCTCATATGAAGTATAAATCCCAATTCTTCAATATCAATAAAAAACTAGTTATTTTACCAATTCTAACACCACTTTTTTTTATTTCATTTCATCCCTATTCTCCATCTAAAATATCCAAAATTGTGAATTTTCTCTAAAACATAAATTTGCATTATTTTAGGTTAATTAATTCATGGATATTTCATGAGTTGTCATTTATGAGTGAAATATGTGTTATTCCTGTATATTTTAATCATTTTATATGGTGTCTATGTGATATATGATACGATGGTGTTGGAATCTTAGCACATACAACGTATAATGGAACCATTTTAGGTTTTAATACATGACATAAAATTAATGTGGATTATATAGTCTATGATAATTCCTATAAGAATTATGTTTTGATTAACCGATCACTCTTGTTTTTTCTTCCTTGGGAATGTCAAAAGATTCATTGGTAATAGAACCCCCAGGGTTTTCCATGTTTTATACATTATTTAGGGATCCCTGTTACATGTCCTTTAGATTTATTTGAATAAGGAGTTATCTTAAATGTTTTATGATAATGATGAATTATCCTTTTATTGTAATTTTTTTTGATAAAACGATAACTTGATATGGACCATTTGAGATTTGTTGTCTTATATAATCTTTTTCCTTGGTAATTGGGTGAGTAATCATTCATCTATTTTTGTTTGTTATTTTTTTGTCATAAATAAATCTCATTAGATATTTTATTATTGACACATCACTCACTGTTTCTTAAAATAATGAATAATGAATCAATAAACTTATTAATTGGGTCATAGTGATCTATAGTTCAAGATTTATGATCTATATCATTCACCATTTTTTAGGTGTATGGAGATTGATACTTTTTGTTCAGATATAAGTGGTTTATTATCATGCACAAAGAATCAAATGTATAATCGAGTTATAAACTTCAACTTATGGGTTATATAGAATCAATAACTTTTTACCATTAATTAATGTATTAGTGATGCAACATTTACCATTGTTAATGTATCAGTAATATTTACTTCACCTTAAATATTGTATCTGTGAAGAATTTTTAAACATAGTTACTGTTTTGTGGAAAAGTTTCACCATGTTAGAGTAATTGTGATACATTTATCAAATTGGTTAGTTTTTTATTCAGTTGTATCCATCACCGTTCTTGTTAGTTAAAATATAAATTTTATATCCTTTTTAGGAGTACTGTGATGAATTGTAATAATTAGATAGTTGTGTAAGTGATATAATTTTTACAATAGTTATGAGTTGATGATATATCATTACTTGTGACTAGTGTGATATTTTATATATCATTCCACCTAGTGAATTGTTTTTGGTCAATTTTCATTAAACTAAGGTATGTTTTTGTGATGTATTATTTACACTTATTATTCCAAATGGTGATTAATCATTCAAATTTTCTTTCAGTATGGGGATGAATAATTTACTCAATGTTATATAATATAGATTTATAGTTAATGGTTTATGATTATAAAATGATGAATTATTCACCTTAACATTTGATATGAGATGTAATGTTTTGGATCCTTAGTGAAAAAATTTTTTGATATATTTTTCCAGGAAATTTGGGTGGTGTATATATATATTTTTTATTTTTTCATCGGGAGAGGTCAGAATTTTTGTGAATCTATCTTCAATTTCAGACATTATCTATATATTTATACAATCTTTAGGATTTCAATAGTGGTTTCATCAAATGTTTAAAAGATCATGTAGACAAGAATGTGGTACTGCCTATGGTTTTACGACAACATGTGGCACTGGGTACATAGTGCGTGACACCTATAACTCAATGACTTGGGAAAATTTTCTTCATTATAGAGGGGCCATCATATACCTTTTTAACCTATAATAGATACATGATAAGACCATTTTGATATTACACTTATTTTTTTTAAAAAATTATTTCCTATATTTATATCCCTTGGTTTATTCACCTTTAGTACACTCTTAAAATAGATAAATGAACAACACATGAAATATATTCTTTCGCCATGTATTCTACTTCTCTTCAACCTTTTATCTAAGATTCAACAAATTATTTTTATCTTCCAGAACAAAGGTAAATTCATTTCCATGGGATATGTTTTATGAACTTATATGCTTTTCTATTATTATATAATGTTAATTGTGGCTGATATTACCAGTTATCAATGATTTTAAGTGATATATTCAAATCCTGAATGATAGGTATAGAACCTCCTAGTATAGGGTGATAATTTTTGTTTTTCATATACTTTTTTGTTTCTATCTACAAAATTTTGTCAAGTTTCTCTAACAATTTTGATTTTTTTTTTTAATTTTTATATATAGATATATGTATGTATATATAAATGAGGAGACATGTTTATGAATACATTGATTTATTAATTTTTGTATTTAATAATCGTTTTTGGTAACCAAATGTGTAATTATTTTGAAAAACTATATAAATACATTGATGAACTTATATCTAAACTTTTTCATTAAATGTTTAGTAAAATAGATTTTTATAAGAATGTTGTAAATGGTATAATTAATCTTAGACATTGAAACTATTTTTTTGGGAATATTGGTGTTTATAATTTAGAGGTCACGTTTGGATGGAGATCATGTTCTAGAAAACCACTATTATTTTTTGGAGATCCATTCCTTGAAATAACTATGTCAGTGTCTGTTATCAACTAAATACACATGATTGCAAGGAATCAATACCCACAAGACCAAAGAGTTTATTACTATTAGTAAACTACATACATATATAATAAATTTATTAGAAAAGAATTAAATAATTTCTACACAATTTGTTTTCTTATTTTTTACTAAATAAAATCAAGAATAACTCTAATAAGTCTAGTTAATCCTTTCTTATCTTTCATAGTATTCTTCCTTGATTCGGGGGAAAAGATAATAAGGTTGATATCAAATTCTCAATAAAGGAAAAATATTTCATAAGAAATAAACAATCAATGAGAATGGTCGACATGGAATAATATATAACTATACACGCCTTCAATGAAATCAATAAAACAAATGGAAGTGCATATAAAATATGGAAAGGTAATAAATGGAAACACATGTCATTCAAATAAATAGGTAAGGAAAAATAAATATTAGAATAAGAAGATATTGAAACACATTCCATCTAAATAACTGAAAATGAAATGTATCCCATGATAGGTTGATGAAAAATATCATGGGCGAATAATAACTAAAACTAATATAAGGGAAATTCTTTATTTTGGACATCATGCTTCCTAGGCACATGGTACCTTTCTATTCAAGACCTTTCATAAGACGGTTCACAATATAATGGGTAAAAACCCATCTAATGCAGCTAGCCAAATGAATTATCCCATGAGACTATCGATCCATCGAAGGGATATATATAACTGGGCCCCACCCATGTCCTACCAGTCCAAAATACTACTTATATGCAATAATCGTAATAAATAATATTCTTTATAAAAAAATGCATTGAATAAAGAATATGAAATTATAATTATTTCCCCAAATACTAAAATAATTGTAAAAGTAGACACTATTGGTAAAATGGTATATAGTTTATGGAATTGTTATATCTATAATAAATGATTTGGAAAATTAGGAAAAATTAAACGATCATTGGAGATTGAATATTTCAAGGGGACAAAAAAATAAAGAAAGTGAATATGAATAATATCATTGGCCTAATAAATCATAAACTATCCATAGTATTATTAAGTATGGAATCAATAAATCATACCCAAAATGGAATAAAATAAAGGGTTGTTGTCATTCATGAATAGTTTGAAAGCCTAGAAATTCTAAACCTAGTATTATTATGAACATATTTTATAAATGAATTTATTTATAATTTAGAAATTTTTATGATGATTTTCTTTGAAATAATAATTTGAATCAACTATTTTATTTATTAATAAAAATTTAAAATAAAATCTAAAAGTAAATATTACCTTACATTGTTTAAATAATAATTAATAATAATAATTTTTTAATAAATGGAATATATTTTTATCAAAATTATTAATTATGATAATATTTTAAATAATGATATTGATATATGAATATATTTAATTTGTTTTTGAATTTCAAAAAATGTGATATATATATATATGAATTAATAAATATTTGTTTTAAATTATAAATTTTTATTTGGATTAATGTTTTATAATATTATTAATAATATGAATATTTCTAATAGAATTTTAAAATTATACATATATGAATGATGTTTTTAAATTGAAATATAATTTGGAAGATTTATAGATTATTATATTATATTTTCATTATAAAAAATATTATTAATTTTTATAGAATTTAATTTTTACATATATGATATATATTAATTTTTAATTATAGATAATTATTAAATTATTATTTTCAAAACTTTTAATTTTTAGAGATTTTTATAATAATAAAAATATAATTTTCATTTATATATAATAAGTTAAAGGAACATTAATAATGATTTTTTATAATAAAATTGTGATATAATAAAAATGATAAAATAATATTAATAATAAAATTAAAAATGATGGAGAATGAAAAGGGGGATCGTTATGGGGTGTCGTGGCATGAGGTAGAGGTAAGGGAGGCCTGGTTAGGGTTTGTGTAAAATTAATAGCATGGATTTTAATGAGAAATTATTTTCAATTTGAGACTTAATTTAATGTTTATAATTATATTTTTAATTTTATTAACATATTATACTTTTTATCATCTTGTTTCTGAAAAAGTGTGCACAATATTTAATTAAGTTTAACTAACATTAATTTCATCACATCTTCATATAATCATGTTCATGAGATTATGGACGTCATTGACACTCATCGTATTATAATAAAATCAAGGTTTCAATTTTAATATTTAATTCCAAAAAAATAACAAGTACATGGATATCAGAGAATGTATTTTATTTTAAATATTTACTTTACCACTTTATAAATTATAACGATCAATTTTGGAAAATGTATTTCATGAAAATAGGATTAAATGCCTAGATTGTACGTTAAATTCTTTTGTGGTAGATGTTTTGGTTGTGAAAAAACATGTATGTGATGTAATAAAATTTCATTTATATTTACGTGTATTTTAAAGAGGCGACATGTTTTCAAAATTGAAAACTCCAGTGAAAATATATTTTTAAGTAAATCAAGCTTGAATGTTTTCATAAAATATGGAACTTGATCATTTTAAATATAGAAGTGGATTGGGGAGTCAACTCATCCTTCAGTAAGAGGGTAGGCCCCCACCGCCTTCAATGATTCAGATGACCTCAAAATAATATTTTGTTTTTAAAATCTTGAAGTTTTTTTAGAAAAACACTAGATAATGATTAAGAAAATTTAAAGGTAAGTAGTTTCTAAAAAGATCTATTATTCTAAAATTCTAACCAATTTAAAATAGAATTTTTGAAAAAGGTTTTTCAAAATGTATTGTCACTATTATTTTGAAAAGAATTTTTTATAAGGATTTATTGAAGGCTTCTAAACCCATTATTCGACACACATATTACTCAGCCCTTGTTTAAATTTATTTTCATAGGATCATTAGAGTTTTGTGAAGGCATTTTATTTTCTTACGGAGTATGTGCACACCTTGTTTTGGTTCGATTAATTTTATTTTGTTGCAACTCTGATAATTTATATGTTTGTATGTAATTATCTAGAACCTAGACAAGGGAAATGTATTCTCCTATTTAATGCGTAAGGTTAGGTCCTTATAAATAGAAATGAATTGAAAAGATATTTTAAAACATTCTTGAGGAAAATAATATTTTGTTTTGTAAAAAGTTTAGAAAACCCTTTTATTTGAAAATCAATTTTAGAAACATATTTTAAAAAATTTGACCATTCTAAATTTTAAAGGTATATTTGATGGAATGATGGTAGGTAAATCTGTACATTCCATACAACTTAAAAAGAACATTCAATTTGAATGGTAAAATTGTTTAAAATTCTTAGTTCAGAATGTGAAAAGATAAATTCATGTAAAACATTGGTAAAAGAAATAAAATCTTAAAAATGACTTTACCAAATCATTTTAAAAACATTTTTAAAGTATTTTAATAAAAAATGACTTTTAAATGAAAATATGGTCTCCAACTAAAGTGAGAAATGAAGTCGAGGTTTCTTGAAATCATTTTTAAAACACATTCACTACCAAAAGGTTGAAAAATTGTAATAATACTTGAATACGGTCTTGATTTACCCGAGGAGAGGAAAATGAACGGGTTTATTAAAAAATGGTAGTATAATTACCTCGAATAGAAATAGTACTGAAAGAACATTAAATTTGTTGTTGAGTAAAATAATCATTAAGCATTCCAAAGTCACTACAGAAAATCCTTCCATTCGCAACTGGTTATTTGCAACGAGAATGGGTCATGTCGCAAATACTTATTTATTTTCAATGGGAAGAGGGTATCCCGTCACAAATGATTTAGCACACAGTGCATGCCAAACCGTTTTAAGTTTATTTGTGATGGGTGGTTTTTACTCGTTGAAAATATCCTTCAGAGGGATTCTGTTTTTGTGATGGGACCCGTCAGAGATACCCTTTTTAACCGACATCCCCTAATTAACAAATAATTCGTGTTCGCGACGGGTGCCATGGAAAATAATTTTTTTTTGTGAAGGGATTTATCACCTATCACAAAATCCATGTCAGTACGTAGGTTTTTGTGATGGGTCCCATCACAAGTACCATTTTATATGTCGCTGCCTTATTATCAGAGGTTTCTCTTTGCGACAGGACCCGTCGCAAATACTACTACTTGAGATGGGAATCTCATCGCAAATGCGCCAATCACAAATAATCTAACCTCTATATACACCCATCCATTTTTTTCATTCACATCTCCCCCAACTCCTCTCTCTCTCTCTGAACTCTCATATTTCTCTCTAATTTTTTTATAATGTTTAAAATTTTATATTGGAGAAATTTTGAGGCCTTACAACGTAAAAAAGATAATGTTTTATGGTATTTATCAATTGTTTTTATTTTTCACTTATTTCATTCAATTTTATGTTACTTATAATTCCAGTTAATTAGTGAAAATTAAAATAAATTAGAAATAGAGATTTTTATTTTCCATTATTTATTTTTACAATTATGTTGTTTCACTAGTAATAAATACTAATAAATTCAAATAATTGATAAGAATTAGTAATAAATTGTTATAAATAGTTTTAATTATTAATAATTAGTATTAATTAGTTTCAATTAGTAATAATTAGTACTAATTAGTAATAATTAGAAATAGTAAGTAATAAATTGGAATAAATCCAAATAAATTTGAATAATAAGGAATAACCAGTAACAATAAGTAATAATTAGGAGTAATTATAAACAATTAGAAATAATTAAGAATAATTATAAATAATTATAAATAATTCTTAGTAAAAATGTATAATTAGAAATAATTAGTGATTATTTGTAATAATAATGTACTAATTATTAATAATTATTAGTAATTAAGTACTGATTAGTATTAATTATAAATTATTAGGCAGTTCTGAGTAATAATTAGTAATAATTAGTTATAATTAGTAATAATTATTAGTAAGTATGTATATTTTGTTATAATTAGCAATAAATATGTACGATTTGTTATAATTATAAACAAATTGGTATAATTAGTAATAATTAGTAATAAATAGTAACAAATATGTAAATAATTAGAATCAAATAGTAATAAATATGCATAATTAGTAATAAATAATAATAAATATGTACAATTAGTAATAATTAGTAGTAAATAGTAGTAATTAGAAATAATTAACAATAATTTGTAATAATTAGAAATAATAAGTAATAATTAGTAATAAATAGATATAATTTGTAATAGTTAATATAAATTAGGGATAATTAGTGATAATTAGTAATAGTTAGAAATAATTAATAATAATTAGTAAGAATTCGGTATAATTTGTAATAAATAGGTATAATTAGTAATAATTAGCATTAAATAGGTATAATTAGTAATAATTCGAAATAATGGGGTATGATTTGTTATAATTAGTAATAATTATGTATAATTTTATAAATAGGTCTAATTAGTAACAATTAGTAATAAATAAGTATAATTAGTAATAATTAGGTATAATTTGTAATAATTAACAATAATTAGTAATAATGAGTAATAATTAGTATTAATAAGTAAAAATTAGTAATAATGAGTAATAATGAGTAATAATTTGTAATAATTAGTAATAATTAGTAATAAATTCATAGAATTTGTGATAATTTTTAATAATTAGTAATAATTATTAATAATTCATTATAACTATAAATAATTAGCAATAAATAGTAATAAATATTAATAAATAGGTAAAATTTGTGATTATTAGTAATAATTACAGATAATTAGTAATAGTTTTTAACAATTAGTAATAATTAGTAATAATTTGGTATCATTAGTAATAATTTGTAATAAATATGTATAATTAGTCATAGTCTATAATAATCAGTAACAATACTTAATAATTAGTAATCATATGTAACAATAAGTAATAAATATATCTAATTTGTAATAATTAGTAATAATTAGTAATAATATGTAATAATTAAAAAGTATTATTAATAAATAGGTATAATTCGCACTTAATAGGTTTAATTAGTAATAATTAGTATTAAAATAAAATAATTGGTAATAATTAGTACTTAATTGTAATAATTTGTAATAATTAATAATACTTAGTTGTAATTAGTATTAATTAATAATAAATTGTAATAATTTCTAATAAATTGTAATAATAATTAATTATTAGTAATACTTAGTAATAATATGAAATAATATATAATAACTTGTAATAATTTGTAATAATTAGCTATAATTATAAATAATTAGTAATAATTATGTATAATTAGTAATGACTTGGAATAATTAGTTATAATTAGTAAAAATTATTGATAATTAATAATAAGTATTAATAACTAAAACTAATTTGCAATATTTTATAATAATTGATCCTAATTAGTAATAATTAGTAATGATTAGAAATAATTAGTTGTATTTAGTAATATTTAGTAATAATTAGTAATAATTTGTAACAAATTGGTATAATTAGTACTAATTAGTAAAAAAATTGTACAATTGGTAATAATTATAAATAAATTGGTGTAATTGGAACAATTAGTAATAACTAGTAATAATTATGTACAATTAGTAATAATTAGTATTAATTAGTAATAATTAGTAATAATTTGTAATAATTTGTAATAAATAATAATTATTAATAATAAATTGCAACAATTGGTAATAAATACTATTAAATAGTAATAAATTATAATAATTTGTAATAAATGATAACAATTATTAATAATTAATAGTGATTAATAATAGTTAAAAATAAATATGTATAAATATTTATAAATGGGTGTGAATAGGTATAATTAGTAATTATTAGTAATAAATAGTTGTAAATATTTATAAATAGGTACAAATTGTAATAATAAGTTATAAATAGGTATAATTATTAATAATTAGTAACAATTATAAATAAACATATAAAATTTGTAATAAATATATATATAATTATTAATAAATAGTTTTAATTAGTATTTATTAATAATAAATAGGTATTATTAGTGTTAAATACGTTTAATTAGTATTAAATTGCAGTAATTAGGAATAAATAATATATTTATTTTTTTGAATCATGTTTTTCTTATATCAAATTATTTACAATAAAACTGATTATTTTATAATTTTTAGAGAAATATGGAATATAGAAGTTGACCACAATCATTATTACATGATCACGCTTCAATGAATCATCATAAGAATTCAAATGGTTTTGGTATAAATCCTCTATATATTAAATGTTTTGAATTGTTATTATCATATGCATAATCAAAATGAATTTTTTAGAAGGGAGAATAATGTTTCCATGTAACAAATGTTGTGTAAGGATGTTTGACACATTTGAAAAAGTTGGGTGTCGTTTATTGTGTTTTGGTTCCCAAATAGATTAGGTTTTTTGGTATCATCATGGTGAATGCAGTTTAAAAGAGGATACTAATAATTTGGTTCTGAATTCATCATGGTTTCATAATTTATTATATGTTGTGACATGTCTGTCTTTTTATCAAATTGGAAATCAGTATGACATTGATTTAACTCCTGAGTTACACTCTCATTTTTTGAGTTGTTGAGGTTTACTCATGATTATTTATATACTGGTTTTATGATAATAAAATTTAAAGATGATAAAAAATAATGTCTATTAAATGAGATAATAGAATTTAAAATAGCTATTTTGATCCTATATTCTCTTTTGTTAAGACACTTTTGCATAAAAGAAATGAAGTTCCTAAAAACATTTATGAGAGTAAGAGGCTGTTCATAATCAGGGTCTTAGTTGTCAAAAAATTCTGGAATTCAAATGATTTCATCTTTTATTATGGTGAAAATGATTCATTGGATAGTTGTCCCAAATTCGGAAAATTGAGGTATCAAGAGTATTAGTTAGGGAAGCCTGGATTGATTCCAGTAAAACATTTTAATTATTTTTTTAACACCTAGATTACAGTGTCTGCTTATGTCTCATAAAACAATAACATTGACATTTGGGAACAAAAAAAATATATCAATCTATAAAGCTTAAAGCATCTTATATGATGGTGATTCATGGGTAATCTTTTACAATGCACATTTATATTTTGTTTTAGTAGAACGATATGTGTGATTGGGTCATTATACTGACATTTTTCAGTCCATTTTGATCTTATGGTATCCAGTATTCATGTTGGAATGTATTTATAACTCGGTATAATTTACCTCCTTAGATGTTGATGGAGGTTCCATATATATATTTTTACAAAATTAATTTCAGAACATTTCAAAATTAATATTTATTTTTATTTGTAACCATTGATTCATGAGTTAAATTCATTATGAAGTAATGGTTTCAGTATAATTGATGTTGTTGTAGAATAAAATTTTCTATTGAAGGCTACATTGATTAGGATAATTCATAACTTCCCATCATATGGAATGTCATATGGGTAGAGTACATAGTTTATAAAATGATTTCCACACTATATGAGAGAGAAAAAATTATTTATACTCATCATTGAAAAAAGAAATTGGTTTTCGACTATCATCACAATTTCCTTCCAATCGATCATTCTTTTTATACGGACAAATATCATTTTAGAAATTGATCTATTGAAATAGATGGACCTCTAATACTAATATCTGGTAAAAGGTTAAACAAATTTCCTCTTTATTACCTTTATTTATATTTGGACTAACTATAAACCAATAGAAAATTGATCACCTTGGGAAAGAACATAATTAGATAAAATAGAGAAATTTTGTGCTTTTCCTTATTGGTATGATTTATTGGTCTATCACATGTTAGATTCCATTCATATTGAGAAAAAATATTTTTATAAAATATTTTTTAAAATTATGAATACACTAGGTAAGACCAAAAAAAATGTGAAGGCATGATAAGATCTTTCCCAAATTTGCAGGCAAGCAGTACATGAATAGTTTAAAAATGTCAGATCATAGGTTTTAATGAATCCAAAAGCATATTATTCAGATTCTAGAGAAAATAAATTATTATTCTCTTAGAATATTGAATATTTGAGGTCTCCATATGGTTATTTTTCTAATTGGAATAGATGTTTTAGAAATGGTCGAATTAATGAATTAAAAATTCATACTATCATTTTATAATAGAATGCCTTATACTGATTAGATTTAGATGGTTATTGAATTATATTATTTGTTATGCACTAACAGACATATCAGATTTTTCCATGACATTTGTGTGATGAAAATAGACTAAGATGATCTAAAAATATGCAAGAAGATGTAGTTTTAATTTTATGTAAACTGGAAATAATATTCTTATCAACTTTCATTTACTCAATGGAACATTTGATAATAAATTTGACAAATTTAGAAAAATGTGGAGGTCCAATAAAATTTCTATGGATGTACACATTTTATATATGTATATAGAAATTAAATAAAAAAGTATGTAACAATGCATCAATTTAAGGATCAAGTGTAAAATCTTAATTACAAGAGGAATTTTTTTTCTTCTCTCATTATTTTTAATGATAATATCCCTCAAAATAAAATTAATGGCTAATAATGAGGGAAATGTTGAAGATGAAATGATATATAAATTATTATCTTTTAATCAGTCATAAAATGGCTTTGGTTGAGTTTGTGAATGATGGGTCTCCGATGATGAACATCACAGAGCTCATAAAGATGTTTTTCTCAACTATGTAGAAAAGACAACATTTTTAATGTCAGTTCTCCTATAATTTATTCTATAACATTTGTTACATTAAATTAATATTTTTTATTTGTAGGTCATATGATAATAAAATCAATAACTAACTCCAAAAATTACATTATACTCCCTTAAAGAACATCAGCAAAATACGTTATTCTACAAGTTTCCAAAATTGGTAACAAAAATTATTTATAGTTTAACATATAAAATCAATTTATTAAATGTTTTATTGATTCCTATTTTACAAATTTTCAGATATCTCAACATACTGATAAAATTGATAATTGATTATGAGTATTGAGTAACCCACCATCCAAAATGGTAATATATTATAATTCGTATGTTGTGAGTGGTGTTTGATTTCATATATGTTCATATAAAGAATAAAAAAATAATGAATAGTGGTGTTTTCTTGAGAGGATCCCATCATAGATAAATTGAAGATGAATTTCATGACATTCTAGAAGAAATTATTAAACTATATTATCTGGTACAAAATTACAAAAAGATGTTTATATATATGTGGTTGGATACTGGGATAGGCTTGAATGTTAATCCAATCTATAAAATCATTGATATTAAATATAAAATATTTCATCCAGTAAATGAAAATTTTTTATTTCCTCATTAGGGACATACAATTTATTATGAAAATTATTGTTCTACATTATGTGAGATAGGTGATTTATTTAGAATAATAAAATTAAAATCTTAGGGAAATCAATATATGAAAAGTGAATGTGGTTGTACTGAAGTGCAAGGGGTTGTAATGTGTTATGATAATTCTCTAAATCCTTCTTTTTCAAGAAAAACCTAAATATTAATGATGAAACCCCATAGTTAATGGTAGATGGTGACAATGATGTTAATGATGTAACAAAAGAGTTTGAAATGTAAAGACATGATGAATCTAAAACTCAAAAAAATTATGATTTTGAGGAGGAATATGAGGATATTAAAATGATAATATATGAAGACTAGGATTAAGATGATGATTGGCACATTTTAATGTTGTTTTCAATAATATATAATATTTAACTATAAATAATAGTTTTTTTTGAAATTATTTATAACAACATTCATGTCGTGTTTCATAGGGACTCTGATATGTTTCATGAGTTCAAGGATGGTGGTATACCTGATGATGAGCAGGATGTTGGAACATCTCTCCCTCAGACTGCTTGTTGTTCCGGGAGGACTTGGAGGGGGAATGGTCACACACAATTGATGATTTCTAACTGTATCCCAAAGAAATATCAATGTCTTGGCATAAAACCGAGAATATAAAAGTTTGTTTATTAGTGTATTTTAGTTAGTTTTCAGTAACAATAATTAATTTCATTATATACTAACTGTCTTATTATTTTTTTTTACAAATTTTTACATATAGCTATTAGATAGGGGAGAACTGTATTGCACAATTATTTTTCTTGAGTATGGGTCGTATGGTATGAGATTGTAATTAAAGGTCACTGCCACATGTTCGATCACTTACTGGTATGTAAATAAATAATATGTGTTTTGAAATTTTATTAATTAATTACGTGTTATTATTAATTATTTTTAGGGTTTCTGGAATCCCATTGATGGGAGAAAGTGTGATGCTATCTAGGAGGCATGGGAGGGGTTTACACGAGAGAATTACCAACAATTTTTTCAAAATTTAAGAAGAAATGAAATGATTAAAATACAAGTGGTAGAGTTTATGAGTCTTGTCATGCCCATCAACCTAAATACATTTCATCTCAGGTTTGGGATGGATTATGTTCACACTAGATGAGTGATCATTTTAGAGTATATCATCAGTAGTTTGATAAAATTGGGGGAGATTAGAGGTAACACATCAAACAGATAGTCATACAATCAGTATGCATAAATAACATATGTTATATACTTTTTTTAATTAATTTTTATATCTTTAAATGTGAATTGTTAAATTTATAGTCATATAAGAAATCAAACAACTCAACATTTCGGAGTTCAATGTATATAAGAGGTTGTACAAGGATATTTTCACTAAATAGATTAGATGTGATCACCAACATCAGATTTCTATTCGTGTAAATTTTTTTGAGTTTTAAAATTATCTAAAAATAATATATTAACTATTGTAATTTTAAATTATAATTTATGCGGTCAAATGAGGCCACAATGTCTCATATGCATACTGAGAGTCAAGCCGAGACAAAGGATAAGACATGTACCCACTAATTAATTGATGCAGTGTGGAAGCAGGAGACATACTTTTCGTTCAGGAACGGCTGATTTATTGGTATAAACTCACAATCAACACATTAGAGTTATTACGAGACTACTATGATGTTGTCATGCAGCTCGAGAGGAGCTCATGGAGAGTCATAGTCATCCCCATCACATTATATAGATTAACTGCGAGCAAAGGGTGATCTTATATAGAGTATGTGTATGGAGGAGCAAGAGATTCATTGACATCCACAATAGATAGTGGAGAAGATGCATCGATGATGGCAGTAGTATCATTAGAAGACGAACCAATACAAATTTCTTCCAACTCATGGTTTAGAGATGATATTCCCTTCACCATATCATCCAGCTCCTCCAGCTCCCCCAGAAGACCCCTAATGATGTATTGAGATTCTATAATAAAACATTTGAATGAAAATTTTCTATAGTATTATATATTTACATTAATATGAAGTTCATTTTTATATTGTCCCAAATATTTTTTTATATTATTTATATTTATTTAATTATGTATTTTATTTATAGTTCTATTTAAATTATTATTTATTATTATTTTATAGAAATTATTATTTTCATTATAATTTTTATTATCTTTTAACGAATATTGATGAGTATGATGATGTTGCTGATGATTATTATTACTAATTTTATTAATATTATTTGATTTTTTAATATTCATTTTAATTTTTTATAAATATTATTCTTAATATTACTATTAATTAATTATTTATAAAAATATTATTTTATTGTTATTATTTTATTAGTATTATTTTGTTATTATTATTATTTAATATTATTTTATTAACAGTAATTTTATTTACTTAAATTAAATAAATATTTATTTTTCAGTGTTTTTTAATGTTTTTTGCAGCACGACCATCTGAAATAAATATTTTCAAGGGACCCTAAAAAATATGTACATATGAGGGGCCAATCACAAAGGGTTTTTTAAATAACATTGGAAAACTAATTGTAATATGATAATTTCCCATCGAAATTATAATTTTTTTTGTGATGGACCATTGAAAAAAAATACAATGTGTGACACACTTTTCTCTATCTAGATAATTTCTATGAGATCACATCGCAAATGAGCTATAAAAAATAACTAAATTTTCAATAGTGTCTCATATCACTTTATATAATTTTATATCATAAAAATAATGAAGGAATAATATGAAATTAATTCCATAAATAACATCAAGATAAAATAATTCATGATATAATACATAAAAATGGTTAGTAGATACAGTACATATAATATTTATGTGGTGAACATGGAATTTATCTCATGAATGAAAAAATTGAGATAAGAATCCCATACCTTGTGTCTCCTTTCAAGTGAATGTCTTTTAAGCTCATGAATTTGGGGTTTAGGAATATTCCTATCAGATAAAATACCATATTAAAACTTATGATATCATATACGATCCTCTTAAAATATCTTATTACAAATTTGGAAACAACTTTTCATTATTATAACTAATTCAGGTGTTAATTACAATGTTTTTTGAGTATGTATTAACTTTTTATTAATTGTTATTATTAATTATGTCACAGTTTCATCATATGATGAATTTATAACATGATGTTAATATCAAATATATTTATTATATATTTATTTATAGTAGTCTATAATATTTGGAGATTAGAAATGAAGTGCACCATTCATGGAGACGTTATGCTATACGTACACATGAAGACTTCATTTATTTCATTTTCATATTAAAAGAATGATATATAAATGATAAATATATATATTATAATTACAAAATAATATATTTTTTATATATGTTACTTAGGTTTATTAAAACCATCCTTTATAAGACCATATCACTTTGATGGGGTTGTTGTCCACACTTCCTCAAACGTAATTATCATATTTACACAAGATTGAAAGCATAAAGGTATTTTTCAAATAAAAAATAAAAAAACACAATGAAATTGTAAATTTCATATATTAAATATTTAAATAGTATTTCAATCATAATGGCCACCATTATAGGTGATAAGGAAAAAATGAACAATTATCATTTCATGAGGCTATAGTTCGTCATAAATAGAAACAATATGTTCGTTACCAATTAGATGGAAGTGAGTGTATGTGTTGTCACGAACCAACATGGGTCAAACCTGAACCGGTCACTTGAGATGGCCCGCGACATGGCCTGAGGGGCGTTCCGGATCCCCACAGGCTGACAACTAGTGCCAGGCATCAAAAGAGAGCAAGAGGGAACAATTTTGCCCGATAAAATAAATAAAGCAGCAGAAAAAATATAACAACAAAAAGTAAATAAACAACACAAAAAATCACCAACAACAACAAACTAACCTGATCATGAACAAAAGACCTCGTGACCTCGAGAGTCAATCTCCATGCCACAACCAAGTCTCGCGCACATTGAACAAACTCAAGCCAACCTGCAACAGAAACTGAAAATAGGAAAACACTATAGGCATGATTATTAATACTCAATAGTTAGGCCTGACTAATTATATTCCCAATGCACATACCATTAAGTAAAGAATATATAAATTACAGGTTTGAACTAAATTATATAAAATATTGGTTCCCAAACATAGTTTCATTTCTAAAACAAGTAATAGTCCATTGCCCTTTTTAATTTAATAACAAGTTTAGTGTTTGGAAGAAAAATATTCATTTCATTTTAAAACACTTCTGCAAACAATTTAGAAATCCAAATTTTAGTTGTTGGTCAAATGGAAAACCACACAAAACACACATCACACATTAAGGGCAATGGAAAAATGTGGCACATGGGGCTAGCAACCGAACTAGACCTCTCAATTATCTGCCACACAAAAATAACCACTAAAAGAAACATGGGTCGAACCTAGGAGATCATGAACAATCCAGAACATACCATACATGTGACTCATCCTGAAAGCATGCACTAACTCGATGATGACATAACACCCTAACACCCGGTATAGCCCTTGTAGCACCCCCGGTTTGAGGTATGTAGAATTTTTTATCCATTTTATGTGTTTAAAGTGCATGGGATGAGTTGGGAAGAGGTTGGGAGAGTTTGGAATGGCTTTGGAAGAGGTTGGAGGATTTTAAAGGGGTGCACGGTTTGAGCACGATTTGTGTAAACTGGGCGGATGTTCTAGGAACCGTGTAGGGCGAGACAGTATGCTCTGTACGACCGACGCATGGTTTTCCAAACCGTGTGAGGAAACCATGCAGACCATGGCTCTCGATGCAGTGGTGTGCACACGGTTAGTGAACGGTTTGCCAAACCGTGCGGGCTAAACCGTGCGGCCACTTAAAAATAGGGTTTTTAAATTTGGGCTCACTCGAGATTGACCTATTTCACTCCTCTCTTCCTCCCACTCGAGCCTCACTCGGTATTTTGTTTTCTCAAGGGTTTTGGGTGCTCTCCCACTCGTTTTGGAAGGATTTTGAAGGGGTTTCAAGGCGTATTGAAGGTGGTTGCTCCCTGGTAAGTCTTTTATCATGGTTTCTTTTTGTTATCCTCTAGATCTGCTCTTCCCTATTTCTTGGTTGACTAGATCTACACATGTTGTGTGTAGATGTAGGGTTGTGGTTGCATCGAATTATTTTTTAAGGATTTTGGATGTTAGGGAAAGGGATCTAGAGAGGTTTCGGTGGTGCGTTCGCCGGTTTTGAGGTGCGGTGGCTTGTGGGTCATTTTTTCGGGAACCCTAAGGGTAGGTGGCTTCCCTATCAACTCCACTTGGTTTGATCAAGTGGCTACATTATTCAATTAATTTGTTGTGATTGAAATTAATTGGGTGTTGATCTGTGAATTTGGTTTGAAATCCATTTGGGGACTTTTGGGAGAAATGGGTTTTGTGATGAAATGCTATTGTTGTGAATTTTAAAAGGGGGTTTTTAAAATAGAATGGAATGATTGATCAGAATGGTATTCAATAAAAGGGTTTTTTTATTGAAATGGGGTTTTGGTATGGAAAATGGTTTTCAACAAATGTGTGATTTAGTGAAGTGGATTTATATGAATTGGAATTTGGTTGATTGCATGATGTTGTGACCTTGGTGGGTTGTATGCTTGGTTCATATTGTTTGAAATTTTTTTTCTGAAGTGGGAGGGAAAGTTCCACTATAAATGGGTGATGTATAGTGGTCGGAAGGGGCACTATGTGGGTAGTGGTCGGAAGTGCTACTAATCGTGAATGGGTGAATGAGTTGGGCGGAATTCCCTCCATTTTGATTGTTTGTTCTACATTTCTTTACATGTTGAAATTGTAATGCAAGTGTGAAATGATGAAATGGATTGGGGCATGTTAGTTTGGCTTTCCCTTGGTTAATTGGGTTGGGTGAGATGACCTGGTAAGGATTTGTTTGTGTATGGTGATGTTTGAAATTGTGATTACTTTAAATAAAGTGTTTTATATGAATATGCTAACGCTTTTATCATAGTGGCACCTGTAGGGAAGTTATTTGGTAGAAATCCTACTGAGTAGTTGTACTCACCCCCCTGGTTTGGCACTTTGGTGTCTTTGCAGATGTCTTATACCGGGATATGGTCAAAGGTAAGGCATCTCCATCTTTTAGCGGTGCCTCGGGATGCTTGGTGGTGCATGAAGTTTTGGGCTACAATGGAGCTGTGGTGGTGTTGTGGCTTGTGGTGTTTCTGTTGAGTCTTCCGCATAATACTCTGATGTTATTTTGGGTTGTGTTGACATGTATGATTATGGATTATCTAGTTGTCTTGGGTAATGTATGAGTTTCGTTTTGTTTACATGCATCATATAGTTGTTGTTGTTGGGTTGGTTTTGTCTCAAGGCCAAATTGTTCCCCAATTGTTCTTCAAGCACTCGACATTTATTACCAGCCTTTGGCACCTTGGGAACGTCACATAAGGCCAAGTAACCCTCACCGCCTCCTCAAGCCAATGAGGTAGGGCGGGGTGTTACAAGTGGTATCAGCTTGTTCAGTCCTTGGCATTCATGTGAGATCAATTTTTCAATCATTGGTGTTGATAATTGTTTTTGGAGTTGACATTTCATGTGATATATTCCATGAGTCGGGATGGTAACAAGGGGTAGGATTGTCGGAACTTGGAATGTATAGTATGAAAGGACGTAGCTAACCCTTTTATGCTGAACTTCATGTTACCAGGGAGTTGGGTATATAAGTGTTTTGGAGACACTTATAGGAATTGGATATCTCATTGTCGTGGGTGTAGCCAATGAGATAATCCTAGCATACATGGTAGAAATGACTTCCCACTAGGATGCATATTTCATTGGGTATAATGATTTATGGGATGATTTGAGAAATGGTTGTTCAAATGTATGAAATTGTAATGTGAATAAATTTGGTATTTTGAAAATGGTATAGTATTAAAAAATGGTGAAACATGGTAACTATGTCATGGTGGAAAGCCTCATTGTGATAGTGTTGTGTAATGAGATTGGACAAGAGAATTCTTACTATCTATGGGAGTGAGACTCATGGTAGTTTGTTTCCTGTTTATAGAAATGGAACCGGGTAGACATCATAGAGACCAATCAGAGGAAGCTACTGAAAATATGGTACCACCTGAGCCCTAGGTGAACCAGAAGATGGCCCAAAGCTTCGTTCAGGCTTTTCAAACAGTTCAATCAGGACTGCAATTAGATACACCTGTTGCGATATCTATCACAGTCGGAAATCTAGGTAATGGAAGCATGGTTTTCCTCACAAGAAGTGGTGTGAACCCCAACACCTAGAGAAAGAAAAAAAAAGACAAAAACTTTTTTCAACGACTTAGAGTACATCAAAGTCGGACCACTATATTGTTAAAACTTCCTACGAGACCCAAGTGTATGCCAGGATGCTTTCAGTGTGGTTCTGTAGGCCACCTGAAACGGGATTGTAAGGCACAACCTCGATCATGTCATAATTGTAAGCAGATGGGGAATCGTTAGCGTTATTGTCAGAATTCTCCAAGGTTTGGTGCGCGTGACACTCATTAGGGATCGCAGATGTCGTATGCTTCGACGGGACGAGGACAACATCACACCCCTTGTCAGCAGAGTAATGTGGGTCTTGGTGATTCTCGGAATACCACGATGCCTCAACAAAGAAAATAAGAGCAGAGTGTGGCAAGGAATCATGTGTTTGGAGCTGAGCAGGTTATGGTTGATGATCAGTCAGGACCATCCACGGTGCGAGGTACTATTCTTTTAAATTTTACCTTGATGAAAGTGTTGTTTGATACCAGTGCTTCACACTCTTTTATTATTTCACATATAGTTGATTTTCTAGGTTTAAGGGTAGAAATGATGACCTCAGTTTTGAAACATCAAACTCCTCTTGGTAGAAGAGAGTGTAGAGCATTCTTCTGTAGAGCATGATGTTTTATTGTGGGAAAGGTTCAGATAGCCTCGAATTTATTAGTGCTTGAGATAAATTGGTATAATGTAATCCTAGGAATGGATTGGCTGGTGGTGTTTAAGACCCACATCAATTGTGATGCACGAACAATGACTTTAAGACACACGATGGCGTCAGACATCACTTTAGAGGAAAGAGGTATGGGAGGCAGGTTGAAACTAGTTTGTTGGCACGTGCAGTGGGTACCTTGTCGTATCAGTTGGCGGTTTTGTCATTGGAATCAGTAGAGGGTGTTGAGCAGAGTGTTCCTCCAGCAGTGGGGGATCAGTTCATGGAGGTATTTCCTGATGAATTCTATGGGTTACCTCCCATAAGAGAAGTGGATTTTATGATTGATCTCCTTCCGGGGAGTAGTCCTATCTCACTTCTGTCTTACTGTATGGCAGTAGCTGAATTGCTATAATTGAAAGTCCAGTTGGAAGAGTTAAAAAACAAAGCGTTTATCCGGCCTGGCACATCTCTGTGGGCGGTGCCGATGTTGTTGTGAAAAAGGCGGAGAGAACCCTGAGGCTATGTGTTGATTATCGTAGACTTAAATAAGTAATGATAAAGAATAGATATCCACTTCCATGAATTGATGATTTTTTCGACCAGTTGAGGGGAGATCAGTGGTTCTCCAAGATCGACCTTAGGCCGGGATATCATCAATTACGGGTGTGGAAGGAGGATATTCCTAAAAAATCATTCATAAGTAGATATGGACATTATGAATATATAGATATGCCCTTTAGTCTAACGAAAGCGCCAGCTATGTTTATGGAATTGATGAATCAAATATTTCAGAGAAATATGGATTCTGTCATGGTGGTGTTTATGGATGATATTCCGGTGTATTCAAAGACAGGGGTGGAACATGAGAAGCACTTGGCGATAGTTCTAAGGATATTGCAATATCATCTATTGTATGCCAAATTTTCAAAGTGTAAATTTTGGATATAGGAAGTCCATTTTCTTGGCCATGTGATTTCTAAAAGGGACATTTCATTGGATCTGGAAATGATAAAGGCTGGTATCTTGTGGAAACCGCCAAAGAATGTTTTTGAGATACGGAGTTTCCTTGGTCTAGCTGGGTATTATCAGCATTTTGTTCATGATTTTTCACGATTAGCCTCACCGGTGACAGATTTGACAAGAAAGAATGTTCCATTCTAATGGAATGAATAGTGTCAGTATTATTTTGAAGAGCTAAAGGGTCGCCTTACATAAGAACCAATCTTGGTTTTTCCAGAACTAGGAAGATGGTATATGGTGTATTGTGATGCATCGGGATCAGGGTTGGGGGAGTTCCCATGCAAGGGGGTCATGTGGTTGCATATGGCTCATGACAGTTTAGGGTGCATGAGAAGAACTACCAAACTTTTGATTTGGAGTTGGCAGCAGTAGTGCTTTCTTTGAAAGTGTGGCACCATTATCTCTTCGGTGATAAGTTTACGGTTTATACGAATCATAAGAGCTTGAAGCAAATTTTCTCACAAAGGGATTTGAACATGAGGCCATGGAGATGGATGGAATATCTCCATATGTTTTATTTTGACTTAATGTACACACTAGGTAAGGGAAATTCAGTGGCTGATGCATTAAGTAGAAAATCATATGCTCAGGTGGTGAAACAGGCATCAGACCACTGGTAGTTGATGTCGGTTATAGCCAATATGTGGTTGGAATGTGAGGACCAGGGTGATCGAGTGGTCTTCTTTTTGGTTTTTTTGATTCCTGACTTGGTTATCCTAGTTAGAGAGGCACAAATATCTGATTCGGTGTGTGTGACCATGGGGTTGAGACTCAATGGTTGGGAGACCATTGAGGGTTGGAAACTGAATAGAGATTAAGTTGTGTGTTTTTGAAATCAGATGGTTGTACCGGTTTCTTTTCAGGAGGATCTTCTAAGGGCGTATCATCATTCCAGTTGGGTTTTACACCCTGGAATCAAGAAAATGTATAATGTTTTGAAAGCACAGTTCTGGTGGGCTGGTCTGAAAAGAAGTGTGGATGAGTTTTTTTTGAGATGCTTGACTTGTCAGAAGGTCAAGGCAGAGGATCAAAGGCCAGCATGAATGTTTCAGTCTTTACCATTCCTTGTTTGGAAGTGGGAGAAAATAGCGATGGATTTTGTCACAGGTCTCCGAAGAACGGTCACGAAGCACGATGCCATTTGGGTGATAGTGGATCGGCTGACAAAGTCGTCCCATTTCATTCCGATTTGTGAATCTCATATGGTGAAGGATCTGTCCAAAATCTATATTCGGGAAGTAGTAAAGAGACATGGTGTTCCAGTTTCGATCGTATCAGATAGAGGCTTGAGGTTTACATCTCATTTCGGAAAATCCTTGTAGAAAGACCTCGGGATGCAGCTGACTATGAGTACGATGTATCACCCTCTGAAGGATGGTAAATGCGAGAGGACAATAAAAACTCTGGAGGATATGTTACGGGCTTGTGTTGTGGAAGTTGGTGGCTCATGGGAGGAGCACTTGTCATTGGTTGAGGTTTTATACAATAATAGTTATCAGGCATCCATACAGATGACTCCGTTTGAAGCATTGTATGGGCGGTCGTGTCATTCTCCACTATGTTGGGTGGAAACGGGCGAGTCCTAGATGGTTGGACTGAGCCTTGTCTAGGAGACTATGGAGAAGATCAAGTTGACAAGGAAGAGAATAGAGATGGCTCAGAGTCGTCAGATGTCATACACAGATCATCGTCGACGGCTGTTGTCGTTAGAGTTTAGTGATCATGTGTTCTTGAGGATCTCCCCTAGGTTGGGACATCATCGGTTTGGAAAGTAGGGATAGTTATCTTTATGGTATATTGGACCTTTTTAGATTCTTGAGTGGGTTGGTTAGGTGGATTATCGTTTTCCCTTTCCACCACAGTTCAGTGCGGTGCACAATGTGTTTCATGTGTCACAGTTGAAAAAGTATCAACCAGATAGTAACCATGTGATTCGTTGGGATCATGTTGAGCTAGAACCAGATGCTTAATTGGTGCACGTGCCAGTGTGGGTTGTGGATAGGCAAGAGAAAGTCTTGTGTGGTAAAAGAATCAGTTTAGTTTGTGTTTTGTGGAATCATGGTTAGATTCAAGAGGAGACTTGGGAGAAGAAGAAAAATATGGTCGAGAAGTGGCCCGAGTTCCTTCGGCCAAGGGTGGGTTCACTACTTTCCATGGATGGAAATTCCAATGGAGGGGAGAATATAGCACCCCCCGGGTTGAAGTATGTAGCCTTTTTGTATGATTTTTATGTGTTTAAAGTGCATGGGATGAGTTTGGAAGATTGTGGAAGATTTTAGAACGGTTTTGGAAGAGTTTGGATGCTTTTAAAGGGGTTCACGGTTTGAGCATGGTTATTATAAACCATGCGGATGTTCCAGGAACCGTGTAGGGGGAGACAGTACGCTCTGCATGATCTGCACACGGTTTTCCAAACCGTGTGAGGAAACCGTGCAGACCCTGGCTCTCGAGGCAGTGGCGTGCGCACAGTTTGTGCACGATTTTCCAAACCGTGCAACCACATAAAAATAGGGTTTTTAAATCTGGGCTCACTCGATATTGACCTATTTCACTCCTCTCTTACTCCCACTCGAGCCTCACTCGGGATTTTGGTTTCTCAGGGGTTTTGGGTGCTCTGCCACTCGTTTTGGAAGAATTTTGAAGGGGTTTCATGGCGGATTGAAGGTGGGTTCTCCCAGGTAAGTCTTCTATCATGGTTTGTTTTTGTTTTCCTCTGGATATGCTCTTCCCTATTTCTTGGTTATCTAGATCTACACTTTTTGTGTGTAGATATAGGGTTTTGGTTGCATTGAATGTTTTTTAAGGCTTTTGGATGTTATAGAAAGTGATCTAGAGAGGTTTCAGTGGTGCATTCGCTGGTTTTGAGGTGCACTGGCTTGTGGGTCATTTTTTCGGGAACCCTAAAGGTAGGTGGCTTCTCTATAAACTCTACTTGGATAGATCTAGTGGCTAAATGATTGAATAAATTTGTTGTGATTGAAATTAATTGGGTGTTGATATGTGAATTTGGTTGGAAATCGATTTGTGGACTTTCGGGAGAAATGGGTTTTGTGATGAAATGATATTGTTGTGAATTTTAAAATGGGAATTTTAAAATGGAATGAAATGTTTGATGGGAATGCTATTCAATAAAAAGAGATGTTTTATTGAAATGGGGTCTTGGCATGGAAAATGGTTTTCAACAAATGGTTGATTTAGTGATGTGGATTTATATGCAATGGAATTTGGTATATTTCATGATGTTGTGACCTTGGAGGGTTGTATGCTTGTTTGGGATTGTTTGAAATGTTGTGGTGAAGTGGGTGGGAAAGTCCCACTATAAACGGGTGATGTATAGTCGTCAGAAGTGCCACTATGTGGGTAGTGGTCGGAAGTGCTACTGCTCGTGAATGGTTGAATGAGTTGGGCAGAAGTCCCACCATTTTGATTATTTGTTCTGCATTTATTTACATGTTGGAATTGTTCTGCAAGTGTGAAATGATGAAATGGATTGGAGAATGTTTTCTTGGATTTCCCTTGGTTACTTGGTTTGGGTGAGATGACCCGGTAAGGATGTGTTTTGGTATGGTGATGTTTGCAATTGTGATTACTTTATATAAATTGTTTTATATGAATGTGCTAACAGTTTTACCCTAGTGGCATGTGTAGGGAAGTCATTTGGGAGAAATCCTACTGTGTAGTTGTACTACCCCCTGCATTGGCACTTTGGTGTCTTTGAAGATGTTGTATACCGGGATATGGGAAAAGGTAAGGCATCTCCATATTTTAGCAGTGCCTCGTGATGCTTGGTGGTGCATGGAGTTTGGAGCTGGAGTGGAGCTGTGGTGGTGTTGTGGCTTGTGGTGTTTCTTTTTGAGTCTTCCTCATAATACTCTGATGTTGTTTTGGGTTGTGTTGACATGTATGATTATGGATTATATGGTTGTCTTGGGTAATGTATGAGTTTGGTTTTTTTGACATGCATCATATAGTTGTTGTTGTTAGCTTGGGTTTGTCTCAAGGGAAAATCGTTCCCCAATTATTCTAGGAGTCCTAAGCATTTATTGCCAGCCTTTGGCACCTTGGGAACGTCGCCGAAGGACAAGTAACCCTCGCCGCCTCCTCAAGCCAATGAGGTAGGGGCGGGGTGTTACATACCTTCATGGCCTACCTGAGGGTCCCAATCCCCATAGCAGCAATTACTCAGTATTCCCCTACTATGGGACCACTAGCCACTGCGTAATTAAACTAGTGTGGCAATAGTTCTCCGAAGATTCACTCACTCTGCCAGGTTCCTATATCAACACATACAATAAAAAGGGGTGCGTCCACAATGCAAATCAATCAGTCATGATGCATAAATATCACACACAACTCACGCAATCAATGCACACCAAATATCACCCCTTAGTCACCCCAAAGATAGTTTTTCCAAAATAATTTATTTCATTAAAGTGCCAAATGTGCCTTTACCAACTTTAAAGAAAAACCTCATTTCTCAAGAAAACCCAAAACACTTGTTCAGAAGAAATCATTTTTCTTTAAAACCAGAACCACATTTGAAATTATGTGAATTATTATTAAAGGCCAAACTAGCGTTCTTTCACTAATGGGTGTTTTCTCGTCATGAAAATATTTCAAGAGTCATGTATAATATAAATGGAATTTTTACACCAAATAATCATTTAAAATTAATCATATTATATTATTTTATATTTATTAAAATTTATAATACATCAAGCAATTAAAAAATTCTAAATTTAAAGGTATGTACATTGGGGGATCTACCTCGACTCGCAGCTCAAACACGGCAGCATGACATGCCACACCCAGACGTACAATCACATGCAAGTTGATGACCGTAGTATCATGTTTTTTCCATACCGAAACGCTCCAACAACCACACAAAACTAAAATTACACAATCACATACTTAAAACTATCCAAAAGAACAAACAACATGAAAGAACCACCTCGACATGTTTTCAACACACAAAACACGCCATCTGCACTATTTAATAAACCACTTTAAATTTTATAAATTAAAATCCAAGGAGGAACTCATGAATTTACACACATAAACCTATTAAAAACCCCTCCTTAAAATTAAATGCACACACGCAACACACAAACTTAGAATGCGAACCACTTGCATAGTTAAAATAAAAAACTGGAAAACATAATAAAGTTTATTAAGCAGTACGCAACATGCTTTCATCAAAACATACCCTAATTCACCTGGGAGGTTACAAAATAGAAAATAGAAAATAAGTTAATAAAAAAATAACCTCGCACCCAACTAATTAAACAAACTCAATTATTTTAAAAACTACATTCACACCAATTTAATTAAACAAAATGCCCACTACAATAATAATCTGACATTCCAAAAAGCACAATTTAAACCTCCCCTCAAACGATGAATACATCCCGTACATGGTGTGAAACAATGTTCACATCCCGACCGCACCAGTGAGGAACCAAAATGGCCCTAAAAAACAACCCCAGACCATAAAACTTGGAATCAAACCTTAAAATATAAGTCTTGGATAAAAATAAAACTCCAAAAAGGGAGGGAGGGAGACTACTGGTGAGGATGGGGGGGTTGTCTCCAGAAGAAGTCATCGCTGGTGAGTCACGCACACCAGAAAGGAGGCTCGCCAGAGGGTCGTGGCCGACCGAAGTTGCTGCGTACAAGGGATACCGTTAGACATGGGAGGAGCGGCTGGGGCGCGTTAGCTGGGTCATACCAGTGAAGAAAGATTGGCGTGGGTTAGGGGAGGGGTTCACCGAGTTTAGGGTCCGGTGCAAGGCGGTTGTGCAGCGGCCTGAGGGTGTGGGTAGGAGGTGCGGATGGTGGCACCAACATGATGGAAGGGGAGATGTGGCTACTGCTGATGGCCGGATGAGATATGGTGTCACTCTGGCAAGAGGGAGGAGGAAGGATGGGGTGAGTGCGAATGGTCGTAACAAGGCGGTTGTTGGGGGCACTGTGAAGGTAGACGCTACAACGAGAGGAGGAGGGTGTGATTCGTGGCGCAAGAGGGAGGGAGTAGGGATGAAGTCTGGAGGTGGAAAAAAATATGGTTACATCAGGGTCGCAATGGGGAGAGAGAGGAGGAGAGGAATATGGTAGTTGGAGAGGAAAATAAGGAGAAAAAAAAGAAAGGGAGGAATTAAAAAATCAATGAAATAAAATAAAACATAAACTAACCAAAAAAACATAAATGATAAATAATAAAAGAAATAATAATAGTATTAATGTTGCTAAATATTTTCTGGACACAACATAAATAATTTAATAAAATAATAATAGAATTAATAATAATAATAATAATAATTCTTAATTACTACACTAATTAATATTCATTTTAATTATATTATATATAGTAACATTTATAATAGTAATAAAACATTAATAATGATGATAACAAGACACACAACCATAGTAATATTACTATTAAAAATTAAGATGCTTTAGTTTCTTTACTTTAATTTCTAAAATTCTTTGTTCTCATCTCAATTTTATTTTATTCAATTCATTTAATTGAATGTTGTGCAACCACACAGTCCGCGTACGACTCAGATGGCCGTGTGTGAAATGTGTGGTGAGTTTTGTCTAATCCAACAGTGATCGTACGAATGTTATGTGATTATGTATTTTTATGTAATAATATAATAAAAAATAGAAAAGGGTTTGTATAATGGAAATAAAATTAAAAATCTTGAGATAAGACCTTACCTCTAAATCAGGTATCTACTTCTGGATGGTCCTAAATGGATTCCTTTGAAGAATTTATGCCAAAAGGAAGGCTTCAAGGTAGAGGGAATGGATGTTGTGAAGATATATGGGTTGATATTGGATGACCCTATATGGTCTATGAGGTGTGAGGAATGGGTTTAGGTGGTGGATATTTTTAAAGGAGGAAAAGGATTCCCTTGGAATTATTGGTAACAAGTTAGGTGTACATATGTTATTAATTAAAATGTCATAAAAAACCAAAAAAACGCAATAATGGAAGGTTAATAGACAAATTATGACATGAAAATAGGTGTTGGACTAGTGTCTAGGTTATTTGGTCCCCTTAATTTAGGGTTTTGTCCCTTTTTTCCCAATTACACCTTAATCACTGTAATTAATTTTAATCACATTCACTAATTATTTTGGTCAAAAATTAAGTTGGTATTACTAGACACAAAATACAATCATAATAAAATTTTTTGGGTCTGTTTTTCTAAATTCATTTCATATAAGTGGAAAAATTAATATTGATTCAAACTCATAGATGGATGAGTTAACTGGTTTAGTCACAAAAATGTTCAAAATATTGTTATGTTTTTATGTTTATTTTCAAACTGAAATTTATTCTAATGAACTAAATTGTAAAAGCAGATTTATAATTCAACTTATTTAACCATAAAAAATATTTTAAAAAATCATTTATCATCAATAAGTATTTAGATGAAAATGATGCTTTTTAACTAAGATGTAGTTTTTTCACTATTTAACAAAAAGTGATGTTTGTCAGAAAAATCCCACAATTTCACCCTAATGTAATATTTGCAATATTAAATAAAAATAATTTTTTTTATGAAATTAAATTTCATAATGTATCAAAATTAATATTTAATATAGCTGGACTATTAAAAAGATAAAAAATTCCTTTATAAAAATATATGTCCTTAGATGTAAAATAGTGTTTCTTATTATATTATTATTATAAAATAAATTGGATGAGTATAAAAAATATATTATTGAATATATAAAATATATATTTATTTAAAATCATTAATCAATATTATTTAATTATGTTTTTAAGAAAAATCCCTTTTCAAAGAATACAAATAATAATATTTTTTCTCATATCCAATTGGTTGTTATTTTCATTTCTCATTAAGTGGTAAACCATAAATTCAATCTATATTTATGTAAACCATATTTTTTCATAATTTAGTATATAATATTTATATTGGAATGATTTAGTATTATTATATTTGAAAATAATATTTTAATAAAACATTGTTATTTAGTGAAACATAGTATTGCGTGTTATAGAAGACAACGAAGAAGGTCACCTTTTCATGGAACACATGTTATCGAAGAAGGCCACTCTTGCATGTAACACAGGATAACTCTTTGGTGTGAGAATTGAAATATATAAATCTATTTTAAATAGTAAATATATTATAATGTATCTGGATATTATTTTACTTTATGTTCATGGTGTTGCGTGTCAAAAATGCTATTGAATACAAGGTTCTTACTTTTAATTTTAAGGGCGGTACATTCTCCCCACAATATTGAAATTGAATACTAATAATTTTAACTCAATCTTGAGGATATATTTACTTATTTTTCCAACATTAAAATCCCAGATCATGAGAAGGGTTCATAAAACAACCTATTGAAAAGAGAAAATGGGATGCCCATAGTTGAAAATGTATAAATATATAACTTGGTATCTAAGTTAGAGATCATCTTTGGAAAATTGAGATATGTATTTGGAGTAAATCCATAAATATTTATAGTTACTGAATGAGGTCATCTATCACAATCAAGTTAATGATAAATAGAAATTTGGGGGTCTCAAAAACCTAATTGTGTGATGATTTAGAAGACAAAAGATCAAAAAAATATGTATTAAGAATTTTTTTATTTCATGTTTGTTATACTAATTATGTTTAATTATTTTAATACCTAAAAATATAATGAAATTTTTTTACTTGATAGGTTTCAATTTCATATGAATAATACTATGTTTTTGTGATGGTTTGAGGAAATTCAAACTCATTTATTTTGTGATAATAATTAATTACCAGAAATGAAAATTTTGTTCATGTATGATGCACAAGAAGAATGATTTCATGGATCAAAAGTCCTATAAAAGTGTGAATGGTCTATCTATTTTTCCATAAATATCTTCAAAAAAATTATGGTTAATTGACTAATCTCTAATTCAATAAATTGAATCTTCTGGTTCCTCATTAACTTTTAATATTCAAATTATTTAACTATAAACTGTGAAAAATTAACCGAGACACTGCCTTGGTCAGTGGATGGTGTAAAACCATTATCTTATATTGGTCATGGATTCAATACACATGTACATTCTAGGTTTTATTATTTTTCACCCTTCTTATATTTTTTCTTTTTCTAAAACCACATTAATATAATTTTTTAAAATAAATATGGTGAACATTTTTTAAATAATGTTAATCACTAAATACCCATTTAAATAAGTATATAAATACCACATCAATAGATAAATACTTCATCCATTAACTTAATAATATATCATTAGTCCAGGGTTTATCCATAATAATATTTCGTGGATTTCTAAATCCTGACACATTTTCATCAATCTAAAACACCTTAGGTTTAACTAAGAGTATTATTTTGTAAAAATCTGTCACAGTGGTTTATAAAAAAAATGTGAGTTATCCTATGTGTATCACCTGGGTGCGTCAAACTAGGTGAGTAGTAAGGCCCGTAGTAATGTACCTGGTTACCTCATGTAAGGCTTAGAAAATCTTTTCAGAGTGATTACTCCAAGGTATACCTATGCCAAAACCTCATTCACTTGAAGTATCCAGACAGGGATGTAATTCTAGTTATACCCATATAATCTCTACAAAAATAATATTCTATGACGTGATTCTATACTTATCATCCAATTCTACCTTAGATTTATGTTATCTGATCTATGTTTTCTTAAATATAATTATTGATGTTGATAATAAACCACCCTTTAATACCAACTGTAATGACTCATACCTAGAAGGCCTAGATCCAGTGTTTGATATAAATTATATTAACATGATTAAAAGGAATCAAGACACGAAGGACTGAAATGATTATTATTCTTTGTAAACCTATTAAATATTATAAGATTTTATTATAAAATAATTCACTAATTAAAACTTACTTTTAAATTATTTCTAAATAAATAATGATGAAAATAACTCTAATTCATCTAGTAAATCACAACATATCTACCATTGTATAATTATTGGATTCCTGGGGAATGAAACATAATTATGGTGACATAAAATTATTAGTTAGGGAAATATAAAGGGGAATCAACAAAGAATCAATTATAAAAGTCAATGTAGAAAGATAAATATCAAAAAAGACATTCCATGTAATCAAATAACTTAATGGATGTGCATTAAACATATTTAAAGGTAATAACTGGAAACACATTCCATCCTAATAACTATAGAAAGAAAAATAAATATTGGAAAGGTAATAAATAGAAAAATATTCCATTTAAATCACTAAAAATGAAATGTATCTATCGATATGTCAATGGAAATTCCTTTGGATGAATATTAAATAAATCTAATATGATGGAAATACTTGATTGTTGTACACCATGTTTTCCTAGTACATGGTACCCTTACCGTTAGGTCATTACACAAGATAATTTACGAAATAATTGGTAAACACCCATATATGGTGGCTAGATAAATGACTTGTCCCATGAGACTATATATGCCTCGAAGGGATACCTAAAATCGGGCCCCACTCAGGTCATTCTAATAAAAACATTCTTCATATTGAATAATCAAAATAAATAGTATTCCATATCAAATAATCTTATTGAAAAAAGAATAAAATATTATTAATATTTCACCATATAATCAATTAACCTCCAATGTAGAGACCATATAAAAATGCTATATAGTTTAGGAAATGGGGATATCCATGATAAATGATATAGATAAATAGGGAAAATGAAATGATTATATGATTATAAATATATCAAGGGAATAAATGAAATCAAAGAAGTGAATGTGAATGTTATCTTTGTCTAAATAAATCATAAACCATCCATATAATGAACAGGGATCGTATCAATTAAACATACCCAAAGTGGTGTAAAATAAAGGGTTGTTATCATTGATGAATATAAATGTAATACAAATATCTTTTAAATTTCTTTTGAAAAAAATATAATTTCATATTGAAAAATGTTTTGAAGAACATTTTCATTGAAAATAAATTTTAGAAACATTTTCATTAAAAGTTAAACATTCAAAAATGAAGAGGAATATTTAAAATAATGACAGAGGGTAAACACACACAAGCCATACAAGTTAAATATAACATTACATTTGCATGATCAAAATATAATAAATTTTATTAATTGGACGTAGACAAGATGATTAATTTGAAAACTTTTCTTTGCGACACAAGGGTAAAAATTTCGTTTCCAAATCATTTTAAAAGCTGTTCTTAAAATATTTTTAAAAATATAGATTTCAGAAGAAAAATGTTCTCCGACTAAAGATAAAAATGAAGCGGAGTTTTCTAAGAATCATTTTCAAAACACTTTGAGTACCAAAGTGAGGAAAAATGGTACTAATAGTTGAAAACGGTAATTAATTACTAGGTTACAGAAAAGTTTAAGGGTTTGTTGAAAATTGTTAATATAATTTACAAGAATTGAAATACCATT
This sequence comes from Viscum album, assembly GCA_963277665.1. Taxonomy (NCBI): domain Eukaryota; kingdom Viridiplantae; phylum Streptophyta; class Magnoliopsida; order Santalales; family Viscaceae; genus Viscum; species Viscum album. The sequence goes on from OY728142.1 coordinate 898,724,104, forward strand.
AAAATATTATTAAAATGATTGTTGAAGAAAATATTCTTTAATAATTCTAATATGTCCCATACCACTTTGAAACATTTTAAATCACAAACCTCATGAATGAATAATATAAAATTAGATGAAGATCAATAATTTAATGATATAATATTTAAAAATATTTAGTAGATACCTCACAAAAAATATGCATGTGGTGAACATTATATTTATCTCACAGATGTAAATACTAAGATGAGAACCCCTTACCTTGTGTTTCCTTTCTGGAGAATTTTATTTTAACACCTTTATATGGAGTTTAAACATGTTAAAAACTTATAACATAACTATATTAATATTTATTATATCATATCTGATCCTCTTGTAATATATTATTTCCCATTTTTTAATAACATTTCATTATTTGAACTATATCAGGTGTTAATGGATGAGTTTATCGAGTATCTTTTAACATATTATTCATTATTATTATAATATATTTCATTGATTAATCATATAAATAATGTAAACCATAAATTTAATATATTATATCTCTTAAATATATATAATTATTGTATTCTATAATATTTTCATATTATAAATGATGTTTATTATTCAAGGATACATTAGAAAATGCATACAGGTAAGCAATTCATTCAATTCATTGTCATATTAAAAGAATGAAATAGAAATGATAAATATGTGTATTATAATTACATAAGAATATCAATATTATATTATATAGTTTTATTAAAAATATCTTTTATATGTTCCATGTATGGCATGAATGAGTCATACCGGTTTCAGGGGAGGTAGTCCAGACTTCCTTAAATGAAATAATCATATTAATAGAAGATAAAATGATTAAAAGTATAATCTAAATGAAAATTACAGAATAATAATGAAATTATAAATATCACATATAAACTATATAATCATAATTTTTATAATAATGGTTATCATGATAGTTGGTAAGGGAAAAATGAACAATCATCGTTTCTTATGGTAGTAGTTCACCATACACTGAAACAATATGTTCACTACCCATTAGATGGAAGTGTGTGTGTGGGTAGATCAAAAAATTTTCATAAAATATCCTACTGTATTTAGGAAACATTATGTATACATAATAATGGGATAAAAATAGATAATGGGTTGGATAATGAAAATTTAATTAAAAATCTTGAGAGGTGATGTTACCTCTTAATTGAGTTACTACTTTATGTTTGTTTCAAAAGGCTTACATCAAAGGATTTATGCTAAAATATAGCATTCAAGGTCTAGAAGAGATATTTTGGAAATATAAATTGTTATATCTTGGAATAATCTATTTTTTTGAGATGTGTGGGGAATGATGAGATTTTGTGAGCTTTTATAATGGAGGAAAAGGACTCACATTGATTTTTTAGAAACAAGTTAGGTTTAAAAATGATATTATATAAAAAAAGAAATAAAAAACCAAAAAAACTCAATAATAGAAGGTCCATATCCAAATTATGACTAGAAAATAGGTTATGTACAAGTGGATAGGTTATTCAATCCCTTAAATTTAGGTGGTAGTCATTTTTTAGCCTAATTACACCTTAATCGCTGTAATAAATTTTAATCACATTCACTCAAAATTTTGCTCAAAAAATAAGTTGGTCTAATTAGAATAAAAATACCATCTTTATTAAAATGGTGTATTTCCATTTTTTTCAAAATTCAATTCATATAATCTTAAAATTAATAATAATATTAATCTTGTAGACAAACCAAATTATCTAGTTTTAGTAGAAAAATATTCAAAATATTGTTAGGTTTTTATATATAATTTCTATATAAAATAGATTATAAGGAATTAAATTATATTAATAGATTTAAAATTGATTTAACCTATCCTTATAAAATAATATATAATAAATAATTAATAGGTATTTAGATGAAAATTTGTTTTTTAACTAAAATACAGTATTTTTCACTATTCATTAAAAAATTTAGTTTCTCAGAAAAATCCCCTTAATTTACCTTAAGATAATTTTGGCACTATTAATAAAAAATTATTTTTATCTCATCAAATTAAATGTAAAAATGTTTTAAAATTCATATTTAAAATAGGGGAAAAAATTAAAGACGACAAAATTATCTTTATAAAAATATAGGTTGTTAGTTGTAAAATAGATCTTGTTATTATCTTAGTCTTTTAAAATTAACTACTTGAATATAAAAAATATATTATCGAATATAAAACATATATATTTAATTTAAAAATTAAAAAATTATTTAATAATTATTATTAATGGAAATCACCTTTGGAAGAAAAAATATAATTATATTTTTTTGTATCCAGTTCATTCTAATTTTTGTTTTTGATCAATTGGTAAAGAATGAATTAATTTTATATTTATATAAACCATAAATTTTAATAACATAGTTAATACTATTAATAAAAACTAGTTTATATCACATTACATTAAATAATAATATTTTAATAATAAATTGTTATTCGGTGAAACTTGGTAATGCATGTAACCCAAGCCATCCAAGAAGGTCACATTTCAATGTAATGAAAGCTATCGAGGAAGGTCTCTCTTACATGTAATGAAGGCTAACTCAGTTTTTTGTGCATTGAAATATATAAAATCTATTTTATAAATTAAATATATTATAACACATCCTGATATTATATTATTATTACAATCGAATACAAGGTTATTAATTTTTATTTTTGGGGCATCACACTTTTTTAGTTATGGGATGACCATATAGTTTTAAATTTTATTGGAAAAACATTTACATTTAATCCAAGTGATATATATATTATTGTATAATTTTTTCTTTTTTAATTATTTGATTTAATCTAGTTTCTATAGAGATTATTATTGACTATCTTGAGAATAAATAATTTATAAATTAGTGTTACCAGTTTTTGAGATATGATTTACATAAAATAATGATTTAATTTATATGGTAAAATCATTTCCCATTTTTTTATTATTTCCTACATTGATAGTCATTATCCTTTAAGGATTGGGGGATCCCATGATTTACTGAAAACTATATTCTTGTACAATTAGAGTATTTGGGTGAATGACATGACATGTTTTATGATACCATTATTTCAGGTGCTTCTAGGAATTTAATATTATATATAGGTTATATAAATATAAAAATATAGAAATATACCCATTAATATTCATATCCAATATAATTATATTATTATCATGAGTAACCAATAGAAATTTAGGTTTTCAATCTATGAACAAAAAGTGAAAGTATTAAATTTTCCATGGAATCTCTAAATGAGATTTCTGAAATCAGGGAATGGAGGTTATAGAGCCTAATTGAGGGTTACTCATTTCATAATTTCCGACATCATATAAACTTGCATAATATTAGTTAATTCAAATTTTAGTTATGTTATTATTATCATATGGGATTGAAATTAATTAAATAAATTATTGATAACAAATTAATAATATTTTTATTAAATATCTTACTTTTTATCAAGTTAAATTAATTCTCTCACATATATGACCTTATTTGGATTGTTAAACAAATATATATTTAGTAACATGTTATGGAATTGTTATTTGATTTGAATGTTTAATCATGTAATTTTTCACGAACTAGGTTCTAGTACACATAATGTTTTCTACACCACTTGTAACAAATAAGTAAAATAAATTTTTAAAGAATAGTATTAGAACATATTTCATATAATTTTAATGGAATTTTATTTGATTATAATTATAATTTTTTTCCATTATTTTTTTGACAATTTTATTAATTTATACCACAGACCTTGTTACACCATGATTCATTGCACATTGTCTAAAACGCATGAATTTAATTATGAAACATATTATTGTTTTTAATGAAACAATAATTGTGTAATAACATTGGGTTTTAAACATGGTTTATTAAAATTTAATGATTTGATTGAATCTATTATATTTTATTTAAAAATTTATAAAATTTTATATAAATTAAACAAGTAAAGTAAGTCAATTTCTAAGAATCATGTTTTTTTGAAAAATTTTACATTATATATTGTAAACATGGATATGTGTTTCCAAAATGTATACTATTTGATATTATAGGTCCTATAAATTTTTTTAAACATTTAATATATAATTTATTTTGAATTAAAATTCATTCTCTATCAAAAATAATTTGATAAGAGATAATATTTAACAAACATAATCTTGTGGGTGGAAAAGAGTTACTAATTTTGAGATAATTTATATTTTGTGGAGAAGTATGTGTTAGAATTCTTTTTTTATTTTTAGGAATATTTATAATATTTTAAATTATTTTAAAATCAAATTTTATAGTATTTTAAAGATTTCACCACATAATTTGGGTTAAGGTTAATGATTTTATTTTATTTTAATGGTCATCATGGGTTTTGGTATTTGGATTTATTATCATCTTCTATTTTCTTTCGATATCAGGAAGGAATTTGTTGTATATGTGTGAATGGTTTCAAATATGTATTTATGTGTTAATAGATGTCTTAGGTTTTTGATTTTATAATTTTATAACATTAAATGTTTTAAATTTGATTTAGAGTCACACATTAGAAGAACAATATTTTTGTTGGGTTTTGAATTAGAAAGAGATGTATGGTTTGATGGTTATATGTGGTATTTAATTTATTAATTATTATTATACTCATATTTTATATAATGATCATTTGTATGGTTGGGATATTGTGATAGTGTGTATACTTGGTGAATTAATTAAAGAGTATATATGTTATTTCATTAAACTTTTGGTGATTTAAATACGAGTCTATTTTAAATATTCATTATATAAATTTATTTTTATTTGTTATTATATTTTAAAAAAAATTATGTTTTTTGGATAAAATTATAAAAGTATTCCTATATATGATGAGGTTTGATATGCGGTACAGATTTATAATACCCTATAATGCAATAAAAACATAATTAAATAATATATAAAATCATTTAAGTTTTATATAATTTCTAGATCATTATTTATATCGTTTTTGATAAATAGAAAGAAATCATTACATATCAATCCATAAATTTCAATATAGTTTAGATATTTTCCATAAATATAGGTTCAAATTATTATAATCTCATTATTTTCTTCGCACTTCTTCATCTTTCAAGAAATTTTATTATTGAAATTTTTATATATCCTAAAAATCCATTGGCTTTATGAGAAACATTTAAAAACATTGGATGAGTAAATAAAATTTATTAAGCAATATAAAAAAGGAATCCAATGATTCTATATAAAAATTTAGGAAAACCTATAAGAAAAATTTATTTTTCATAATAATCATTTTTATAAAATTATAATTTAATTTACCATGTAATATAATTATTTTAAATTTTATTGGATAAAAAACCTCATACGTAATCATAAAAAAATAAAAATTATGAGGGTTTCATGAAACAATAAAAACCATTCCCAGAAAAACAATAATTTTTATCTAAAAGTTTCACAAAAATAATTAAATCTAAAATCTCATTTACATATGTTAAGAAATAAAATGTCTTTTTTATAAAATCCCATATAAAATATTAAAAAAACATGCAGGTATCCTAGGACATTATATTTATATCAAACATAGAATCAAACTTATTGATGACATAGCACACTGTTAATTCAAACTTTTATTCTCTTTAAAACATATCATTACCCAATGTATTAGAGGTCCATATTAGACCTAAACATAAATATAAAAAAAAATTGTAACTATATCATGTATGAAACACAGATAATCATTAATTTTTATATTAACTCCCATAATAACTTTCTTTCAATATAATTAAAAATAGAACATTTAGTTATCTGAAAAAAATGCACTGAAATTCTCTTTTATTTTGAGAAAATTTGTAATCTTAAAATTACTATAAAATTTTGAATATGATAATAATTGAGAAAATATAGAAATTTTTAGTGTAGTCAATCAAATAAAAAATGGAAATTTAATTGGGAAAAATCCTTTATGTTGTATGTGTTAAATTTTTTTCTTAAAATATATTTAATTAAATCCAAAATTAAATAGAATGAATTTTTTTTGTCAGATTATATTAGAATTATTTAATTAGAAAATTATATTAGTCGAAAATAACTTTTAAAATAATTCTTTATAAATAGAATATTCCAATTATATTTAAAAGATCATGGATATGGTGGGAAAATATTTTAAAACATTTAAAACAACGTTATAAAGAAAAATACTTTAGATAGCAAGTTCCATTTAGTTGAAAAAGTAATAACATATTATATAATAAATTTATATTTATTTACATCTATATCCAAAATATATTTATGTTTAAATAACTTGATAAAAATCAGAGGCAATTTCTTTTTCCCCATTTACTAAAAAATATTTTTTAAAATCAACTTCTTGGTGTTTACCTTCACATATACTATGAATCATTTAATATGGAAATTTTGGTACATTCACTATTTTTAGGGTCTGATCATCTACATAATCCTAAAAATTTTATGATTATCAATTTTATATATTCAATATACTTTAAGAACAATCCATGAAAGGAATTATTGAAAAAAATGAAGCGTATCTTTTCTTAGAGATGATGGTCCATATGTATGCATGAAAAATATTATTATTTTTAAACTTGGTGGATAATAAACATGCTATATAATATTAAAATTTTTGTAAATAAATAATATTTTATTAATATTATATTTATTCATTATTTTAATCCTTATGATTGGACATATGTACAGGAAATGAGAAATGATTTATATCACATCGTAGAGGTGGCAGTCCACAAATATATAAGTGATAAATATGAATTTATAGTAGGTTGTAAAAGTTATAGAAAATGGATTTCACATAATCAAAATAATAATATAGTATATTTTATATACTAGTTTATCAATTTTAAAATAGTTATAATAAATTTTGAAGGTGTTAGAAGAAGAAATAAACCTAAAACAGTATGATTGGGGATTAAATCATCAATTGGGATAATCAATTTAGATTACACAATAATCTTATAAGTATGTATCTATTGGTGATAATAGGATCTATATGTAAGTAATAGTATTGTTTTATAGATATTTTAAAATATATATACCAATATAGAGTTCTCAAACTATGTCGAAATGTGGGGAGATAAGGTCCCCTTTTTAAAGTGAGGGGAGTGACATTATTGTAAATATTTAATGTTTTAAAATAATATAATGTAACTTTTCAAATAATTGGAATAAATGAAACCCAATTTCATGTATAAAATTGGATATGGTATAATGAAACTTATCAAATAATATTTTGGAATGTTTTAGTAATATTTGAAGCCTTATATTTTAGTTTAACAACCTTGTCATCGTTGTTTTACCCTTAACAAGATAATGTAGATTTTTCGGATGAAAACAGATATTTATGAAAAAAATTCAATCAATATAAAAAAATTAAACAAATACTAATTAAAAAAATATATTTAGTTTTCATAGAATAAATTTCAAAAAATTTCATAAATTACATTTAATTTATGATTGAAATACATAATAAAAAACTGTTTTTTGGAAAATAAATGTTTCTGTGTAATAATTATTTTACAAAAGAAGTAAATAATATTAATGTTCCTATATTATTGATTATATTGTAATTAAATTAAAGAAATTTTATAACACTTGGATGATGAAATTATTTAATTGGGCCTTTTGACCACACCATTAATTACAATGATAAAAAAATATTTTTTTATGAGAACAAATGATATATCATGTTTCAAAATTTGAAGAATGGATTTAAAAATTTAAAATTATTCTTTTAAATGAATTATTATACACAAAAACAAATATTTTATCTGTCTATTTTTTGTAAAAAAGTTTAATTCAAGATTGCATCATAATGATATCATAAAATTTATAGTATTTGGAATCAGTATTTTAACAATTCTCACAAAAATAAACTTGTATATAAAAATTACATAAAAATAACCCTTAGTTCAATTTGATAAGAAGAATCCATAAATTAATCTATTTTCAAATATAAAATTCATAAAATTATATATTATTATTTAAAAAAACCATGATATTTTTTGAACACAATTTTGTTTAAAATAATAAGATTTCTAATAAGAATTGAAAATATTATTAAAATTATTTTATTGAATATGAATCTATAAAATCTAATTATGATTATTAATAATAACAAATAATTTTATAATTAAAATTACCTAGGTCTTCATAAGGATATTTGGTATACTATGAGGTGGTATCACCTATAGTTTTAAAACTACATCTGTGACTCAACACTTAGTGAGCATGTTTGAGAAAAGGCTCTTCTGAAGGGACTACCAAGTAACCAATGGTACTATAAATTTTATACATTACACCAATATATAATTTTTATTTAATAATATTAATTTGACGATGTGAAACCCAAATTTTTTTTCCCATTTCTCCTTTCCAATTGACTCACCCATCTCAGGTTTCTGAACCCCATAAAAATCCATATCATGGATGTCCTCTCCCTTTCTTATTAAACAAATTTTCCAAGATTTCATGAAGATAATTTTTTTTAAAAAAAAATTAAATATACCTTATTCATTATCTTATCCCTTTATTTTTCCATTATTTATATTATATTTACCATTGGGATGTACAGACCCGAAATTTCCATGTAATTTTTTTAAAATAAACAGGAATTTTACGAGTCCGTGAAAATTAACGGCGCGTGATTCTGAGGCCCGCAGTGTCCGGAATCAATTTATGATGTTTTGTTCGAGTGCATTCAATAATCATATGAGCATGTTTTTATAACTTTTGAACCGGTGATCGGAAGTGAAATCTTAGGGCACCGTTGAACTCATAGTGCCGATATACGCTTATTTTGACTTTCACCTCGACGATAGTTGGTTGAGAATAATATATAGTTTTTGGGCTTTTAGTGGAAGAATTAAATAAAAATAATGTTTCGTAGCTTTATTTTTTTTATTTTTTAAAGCCTCCATGTGGAAGTTGGAGGTGGCGACCACCACACCTTAACCTCCCATGAAATGTTATGGTGGTGGGACCCACCCGAACCTATCCTCTCACGATATTTTACAGTGTGGGGACCACCCCGGACTAAACCCCCTAATAATGGTGGGAGAGGAAAACCTCTCAACTCCCTCATAAATGAGGGAGATCCTCTTGACCTCCTCCACCTTTGTTGTGCCAACACACATGATAATAAATGTACCAAATCATCTAACATTTAATTAAGCCAACTTAAAAATTTTGAAATTTGTCTCAACAATTAAATAATAGTTAACTTAATATATTATTTTGGCATGGAATTTTTATTTAGTTGGAAAAGGAATATTGGGGATAGGAGCTTTGGGAGAATGTATCACCAAAGAAGAACGAAGAATGAATTCTCTCAAAGATGAATGTTGATGAAGAGCATTTTCAACATTCTTCCATGGAACATCCTTCTATGTAGGACGTCTTCGACTACGATGAAACGACACACAAACTGACGATCGATGAAAATGACAACGTCCGTCTTTTTCCAATGATCCGTCTTCTTCCCCATGACTCCATCAACGAACAATGATCAAGGTAGGGGTTTAATTTAATTTAAGTGAAAGATTATTCCTTTATTTGAAAGCTACGAATGAGGATGTTTTCCATTTGTGGGTGGATTTTTGTGACTCGTTCTTACGAGACGATTTCTATCACCCTAAACGCAGAGTGTGAGGGCCAAATTAACATGGCCTGTCTCCCTCTGTTGATCTCTTTTATGAAGATCTTCAGACTGGAGATGAATTGATGAGGCGAAAAAGGCGATAAGAAATGACTGCACTACCCACAGTCTCTAAAACCCGCACTGCCCTCGCGACGCTTCAACTGAACTGGCTGTCCGGCCGCCCGTTGGACTCCCGACAGCCCGACCATCAACCAGCCTCCCAGCTACCCGCAGCCCGCCAGCCGTTCGTGCTGCCTGAGTCTCGCCCCTCGCGACATCTAGCAGAGCCGACCTTCCGGTCTGAGCCGCCCGAGCCACGCCCCTCAGGGCACCCCGACCATGTCGGCCTCCTGCACCCCTCGCGACTCTACAGGCTGAACCGTCTCCGCACCCCCAGGGAGAGCTGCCTACGCGGCCCCCTCCGGGATCAACCGACCTTGCAGCTTGCTGGGCTGGGCCTAGACGGCCAGCCTTCCCAACTGGATGGGCCAGACCCAATGGGTCAAGCTAGGTCTACCCTAATCGGGTCGACCTAGACTAGGTCAGGCCGGGTCGGTCCAACCAGGTTGGACCGGACATGGGCCTACTACCAACCCTTTACTTTCTTTTTGCCATATCTTTGGCACTCTGCATCAGTTTGACGAACCGTTAGTGGCCCTAATAATCATGGAGCATGAAGGTCCCTTTGATTATAACCCACCAATGTTTGGGGTATAGTTGAGTCATGGTCATAATAGATCGCACACAAATCTAACCGGCCCCCCATGACAAAAAGGCTAATAACTCAAAGACCGGGCGTCCGATTGACACGCTGTCTATTGCATTGAGACCCCTATTATGTGGCGAACCATTGAGATACTTCAACCCAAGACATCATGATAGTTGGAGTATCTACGAGTAGCTCATGGAGAAGATCCATCCGGTGATGAGTGAGGAGAGTATGAAGACCTTGTAGCTGGCTGAGAATTGACGGCTGCTAACCTATTGTTGAGGAGTGACTCGACTATCCCAGTGGGGAGCGCCTTGGTGTTGCGGCATACCCATGGAGGAGGAGCGCTTGGTCGTGGTGGTTGACTCGCGGTACTCGATAGGAGGAGTACCGCTTGAGGATATTAGGAGGAGCGCCTGGTTGTGACCGAAGACTCATGGTGGGGAGCGCCTTGGTGACGTAGTAGACCCACGGTACTCGACAAGAGTACCTCAGCAGTCCATGGTTAGTGGGAAGCACATTGGTGTTGCGGCAGTCCCACTGTACTCGATAGAGGAGGAGTTCTCCAGTAGCTGAGGTTTCAATAATGTGAATAAAAATTCTGGTTGATCCAAGTTAGTAACATTTGTGTCTACCTCATGATTGGGATGGATTATTTGATAACATAGGTATATGTATGGGAATATACCTAAGTGGGATTATTTTTGGATTTCTTTCCTTGTGGTTTATCCTTGTTTGGTTTTGTGAGACCTTGAGGGTCCCGATATACCTACTGAGTATTTTTATACTCACCCCTGTACGAGTTATGCCCGCATCTTGTTATGTTGGTTGCAGAATAAGGACATCGCTAACTGAGGCTGAGAGTACCAGAACAGGACGGTACCCGAAGGTGGACCTTACGACGAGTCGGTACATGGAGGAGACTAACGGACGTGGAGTGCTGAGGATGATATATATACCTACCCATTAGGTAGGAATCTTGGAGGATGACTCAACATCTATTTTTCTTTTCTTTGGTTGTACTTGAATTCCTTGTTCCTTATAATTTACATTTGGGCTTGTATTTTTGGCCCCTTTTTACTTTTCATCACTCTTTTGTTATAAAATTTACTTAGTTATTTGTATCCATTTGTGTGCTCAATTGTGTCCATTACTAGTTATAAAGGAAATGACTTCCCAGTTTTATGGAAATATGCCTTTGGTGCTTGTCGCTAGCCCCTGTCCTATGGAAGGCGGGCATGGGGTAGTCACGGCATGGGCCCCAGGGGATGGGTCGTGACAAATTGGTATCAGAGGAGTTGTTTCTACATCAGAACATAAGACACTGATATTTTTATGAAGCAATAGTGTTACGAGTAGCGAGTGTCATTCTAAGTTTAGGGTGTCCAGTGTTGGTGTGGTGGCCAATGTGTCCATACACCAGGACCCCGACTTATGATTTCTTACTCAGTGCATGAAAATGCTGATTGCGTGTGTGTTTTCAAAAGTTTTCTTTACATCAGCTCAACCAAGTCATCTCACCAGGATTAATCTTTTGACCGCGTCACATCTGTTTCTTTTAGGATGCCTCCTTGCAGATGACTAGTTGGAGTCCTGAGAGTTGTACGCACAGATATCCCACCATGAGATGAGGCCTCAGTGCAGGGCCCATTTCCAGCAGAGGCACATGCGGTACCACTTCCCATTGGGCCACTGATGCCACCATCCCCAGTAGCAGATGATTCACGCCTCCTGAGAAAGTTACATGAGATCCAGTGCAAGATGCCACTTATGTTTAGGGGAGAGACAGACCCACGTGTGGCTGAGGGTTGGATGGAGGCTGTGGTGAGATTTTTCAACTGGTAGAGACACCAGTAGACATCATGGTGATTCCTACTGCAATACTTCAATAGGCAGGAATGGGCAGATGGTGGAGTTGATGCTCTAGGTTCATGATGAAATGATGCTTCTTTGGCAGACTTCGAGAGCCTGTTTCTGGTAGAGTTTGTCCCAACGACTCTTCGCATAGTGTGCATAAATGAGCTACTTCATCTGCAGCAAGGCAGCATGACTGTAGATCAATACTGAGTGATTTTCACATAACTCTTATACTACTCCACCGATATGGTACGAGACCAATTTTTCAAGGCTCAGAACATAGAGCAGGGACTCAGACAAGAGATCTGAGCATTGGTGATCTCACTTAGCATCCTAACGCAGGTAGGTGTGATAGAGAGAGCCCTCCAAGTAGAGAGTTTCCTTGTTGAGAAGTATCCAGTAGTGAGATCCACCACCAGTCAACACATAGTGGTGTTTTCTAAAGTTGGCAGTAGACAGATGTCGTAGATGTTCATGAGGACCAGACCTATAGGTAGATGACCGCATGACTCATGACCGATTATGCGGGGCACCCAGAGCAGATACATACATTCCAGGAGCGGGCAATGTTTCACATACGACAGGCATGGTCACATGGCTCGTTACTTTCTGATGCGCCATTCGGATGACCATCAGGCGATCAGAGGATCGCCTAGATAGAGACAGAGATTCGAACAAGGCGGTCCACAGGGAGTAGGCAGACATGGAAGAGGATATGGCTGTGAAGCTGGCAGTGGATGACGTTAAGAGGTGTTACCACCAACACCACCAGAAGGTCTACCCCGACTATAGGGATCATATGGACAGGGGAGAGCTCAGATCTAGGAAGTTGAGGCCTATGATCACGGTGCTCTTGAGATGATATGAGGTACGATCTATGACTACTCCACCATAGTTTCAGCTCTTCTGTACATAGGTTCCAGTCACTCTTTCATTGCTACCACCCTCATTCGGAGATCAGATATTTTGACAGAGCCATTGTCTTAATCTTTATGACTAGAGACTCCTACGGGAGAATATTCGATGATTACGCACTAGTGCTGGCAGTTCGATCTTACTCTAGGAGGTGAGATCTTCGGCTGGGATCTCCTAGTTGCAGCGTCGAGGCCTTACGATGTCATCTTGGGTATGGAATGGTTATCTATAGTCCATGTTCAGATTGACTATATTAGGTGCAAGGTGTGGTGTGTCCGCAAGGATGGGACCAGTTTAACCTTCACTGGTGAGAAGGGAGCCTTTGTAGCACATGACAGACTTACTCGGAGGAGGTTGAAGCCGATCACTCAATCAGTTGGCTAGCCTTACCCTTGGAGTTGTTGAGGTGGAGAGTCCAAGCTATCTTGTAGTAGTGGACTAGTACGCGAATGTTTTCCCTGATTATGTCCTACGTCTACCTCTTTGCAGAAAGGTTTACTTTTACATGGACTCGTTCCCCATGAAGACGCCGATATCTACACCAGCGTATTGGATGGCTCCCGCAAAGCTTCACGAGCCACATGTACAACTAGAGGACTTGCAGGGGAAGAGATTTATCCAGCCCAATGTTTCTCTTTGGGTAGCCCTGATTCTATTCTAGAAGAAGGCAGATGGGAGCTTGTGGATTTGTGTTGATTATCGGCCCCTGAACCAAGTGACTATGAAGAAAAAGTACCCACTCCTGAGGATTGATGACCTCTTCGATCAGTTTGAGGGAGAAATATGGTTCTCAAAGATAGACGTTAGATCAGGCTATCACTATCTCAGATTTCAAGACAAGGATGTGCAGAAGACTGCCTTTAGATGTCAGTGCGACCACTACGAGTTCATAGTTATTCCCTTCAGCGTAAACAATGCTCCAACAGTGTTCATGGAACTCATGAATATGATCATTCAGCCATACCTTGGTCGCTTTGTTGTTGTCTTCATTGATGACATTATGATCTACTCAGCTACTGATTAGGAGCATGCCTACCATTTGCGAGTAGTATTGGACACACTATAAGAGCACCGGCTTTATGGTATTCTCTCGAAGTGCTACTTCTGGATCCGAGAGGTTCAATTTCTAGGAAATGTCATCTCGGAGGCTAGAGTTGTAGTATATTATGTGAATATTGCAGAAGTAATTTCTTGGGAGCCACCCAGAAGTTTGAAGAAAGTACGGAGTTTCCTGGGTTTGGCTGGATATTACTGGAGATTCATGCCAGATTTCTTTAGAGTTGCATCACCGCTATCTACCTTGAAAAATAAGGGGAAAGGATTTGTGTGGTCAAAGATATTCCATCAGATCTTTTAGGTGCAGAGGAAGAGGCTTAATAGTTCCCCATCTTGAGGCTTCTAGGGGACAACGTAGGGTACGTAGTCTATTGCGACGCATTAGGGACCAGACTCGGATGTGTATCGATGCAGGAGCGAGCAGTGATTTCAAATGGTTCACGACAGTTGAGACAGAATGAGTAGAACTATTCTACCCATGACCTGGAGTAAGCAGTAGTGGTATTCGCCTTGAATATGTAGCAACACTATCTGATGGGCGACCATTTTACCATGTAATCTGATCATAGGAGTCTCAGGTATATCTTCTCTCAGAAGGACCTGAACCAGGGACAACAACTTTGGCTTGAGTTCTTCCAAGACTAAGACTTCGAGATACTCTATACTCCTAAAAAGGGGAACATTATTGCAGATTCACTCAGCAGGAGATCTGCTATACCATTTCTAGGTGAGGTGATAGATCAGCTGGTTGCTTTACAGATATCCTTTGTGGATAAAGATGGAGAATCCTTTCTTCAGTGTCTTACGGTCACTCCCCCCACTTCTTCAGAAAGTAAGGGAGGCACAACATAGGGAGGCTAAATATGAGACATGACGTGCACAAATATCCATAGGGCATGCACCTGAGGGATTTTCTGAAGGTGGGGAGAAAGTCCTCCTCTTTAGAGGATGTACTATAGTACTGATGTCACTTGAGAAGGAAGTGTTGAGGGAGTTCCACACATTACCTCTAGCAGTACGTACAAGAGTGGCGAAGATGTACATGGATCTCCGATGACAACACTGATGTCTTGGAATGAAGAAGGATGTTGTAGAGTTTGTCCCATGATCCCTCAGTTGTCAGTAAGTGAAGGCAGAGCATTAGGTACCAGCAGGCCTGATTCAGCCTTTAGAGGTTATAGATTGGATGTGGGATAGGATATCCATAGATTTCGTGACAAGAATTCCACGTACATTCAGTGTCCATGACTCTATGTGGGTGATCGTTGACCCACTCACCAAGTTGGCCCACTTCCTACCGATCAGAGAGCAGAGTTCAGTAGAGAACTTGGGATGCCCTTATGTGCATGAGATTGTGCGGCTACATAGAGTACATTATTTTATTGTCTCTAATAGTGATACACATTTTACTTCCAGGCTATGGAAGGGGTTTCAGGAGGCTTTCGAGACACATCTTCATTTGAGAACCACCTTCCATCCTCAGACGGATAGTGAGACTGAGCGGACCATTTAGACCCTTGAGGACAAGATGCATGCTTGAGTCCTCGACTTCAGTCATAGTTGGGAAAATAAATTACCTTTGGTGGAGTTTGAATAAAACAACAGTTATCACTCTACCATTGGGATGGCACATTTTTAGGCATTATACGAGCGGCCTTGCAGATCACCTCTGTGTTGTACTGACCCAGGGGAGTCAGCACTCATGGGACCATAGATGGTACGAGCTACCACGGAGAAGGTGAAGATCATCCATGACCGGATGAAGACTGCACAGAGTAGGCAGAAGTCGTATTCCGATAGGAGACGGAGACCACTAGAGTTCGAGGATAGAAACCATTTCTTTTTATGGGTGTCACCCTAACGAGGTCAACAAGGAGTTTGGCCAAGGAACAAAGTTATCTCTGAGATTCATCAGATGTTTTTAGGTCCTCAGTAGAGTTGGAAAGGTGGTGTACCACTTAAATCCTCCACCTCAGTTCCATCAGGTGCATGACGTCTTCCACGTATCCCAACTAAAGAGATTTGTGCAAAAAAATTCTCACATCATCGACCATGGCGAGCTGGACGTCGATGATGAGGTGAATTTTATAGAGGTTCAGTGGAGATTGGGGATTGATAGGAGTGGTTCCAACGTCGACAATCGATACCTATGGTGTGTATTCATTGGTAGCGCGAGAACCTCTAGGAGAGCACATGGGAGCTGGAGTCTCAGATGCATGCTCTGTACACCCACTTGTTCCCTTAGTTTTGAGTTATGGATTATGGGGACATAGAGACTTACGGTGCGGAGAACGTAAAGACCTGGAATTTCCATGTAATTTTATTTAAATAAATGTGAATTTCACGAGTCCACAAATATTAAGGGCTTGTGATTCCGAGGCCTAGAGTGCCCGGAATCAATTTCTAATGTTTTTTTTACGTATGCTCCGTAACGTATGAGTGGGTTTTTATAACCTTTTAACTAGTGATTGAAATTGAAATCTGAGGGCACCATTGAACTCGTAGTGTCAGTAATTTCTTAAGGAGAATTTCACCTCGATGACAGTGGTTTGAGTGTAAAATATAGTTTTTCGGTTTTTAGTGAATGAATTAAATAATTATAACGTTGTGTAGCTTTATTTTTATTTTTTGGTTAAAGCCTCCATGTGGTTTTTCAAGGTAGGGACCACCACACCTTAACCTCCCACAAAAGGTTATGGTGGTGGGGCCCACCCGAACCTAAACTCCCATGAGAGGTTCTAGTGTGGGGACCACCCGGGACTAAACCCCCTTATAATGGTGGGAGAGGAAAACCTCTCAACTCCCACTTAAATGAGGGATGGCCTCTTGACCTCTTTTACCTTTATTGTGCCAGCACATATTCCAACAAATGTTCCAACTCTTCTAACATTTAATTAAGAAAACTTAACCATTTTGAATTTTGTGTCAACAATTGAATAATTGAAAACATAATATATTATTTTGGCTTGTCATTTTCATTGGGTTGGAAAAAGAGTATTGTGGAGAGGAGCCCTTGGGAGAAAGTCTCACCAACTAAGTATAAAGAATGCATTCTTCTAATGAAGAACGCCGACGAGGAGTATCTTCATGTTTCTTCCTCAGAACCTCCTTCGATGTAGGACATATTTGAATATGACGATCCGACACACAAACCAACAATCGAGGATAATGCAGACGTCCATCTATTTCCAACAATCCATCTCGTCCTCGTGACTCCATTGACGAACAATGATCATGGTAGGGGTTTAATTTAATTTAAGTTCCATGTTCTTACTTTCTTTTAAAATGAAGAACAAAGATGTTTTACTTTTAAGGGTAGGTTGTTTTTCTTCGTTCTTATGAACCGATTGATATCACCCTAAACATGGAGGGTGCAGACATAACAAACATGGCCTATCTCCCTCTGACGATCTCTTTTTTGATGATCTTCGGCATGTCAATGAAATGACGAGTCAATGAAGGCGATAGGAAATGATTGCGCTACCCGCAGTCTCCGCAACCCGCGCTGCCCTCGTGGTGGTTCGGCCGAACCAGATGCCTACCCCCCGACCGACCTCCCATCTCCCCGCCCCCACAGGCCTCCCTGCTCTTGGGCACTCGCCGACCTCTCGGTCGCCTGCTGGCCTCCTGGGTTCCTGGCCTCCCGCCAGCCTCCCGCCGCCCACGGGCCTCCTGGCTTCCTGGCTACCCGTCATCCCTCTGAGTCGCGCCCCTTGCAGCGTCCGGCTGAGCCGGCCTTCCTGGTCGAGCTACCTGAGCCATGCCCCTCACAGCACCCTGACCAAGTCGACCTCACACGCCTCTCATAGTGCTTCGGGCTGAAGCAAATCTTCACCACCTGGAAGAGCCGCCTACACGGCCCCCTCCGGTCTGAACCGCCCTCGCGGCCTCCAGGGTTGGGCCCAATAGGTTGGGCCAAACCCAACGGGCTAGCCCACCCAACATGCTGGGATAGACCCAACAGGTTGGGCCGGTTCAACCTGAATTGGGTTGACCTAGATTGGGTCACGACGGGTCGGTCTGACTGGGTTTGACATGACCAAGACCTACTACCGACCCTTTACATTTCTGTATTATATCTTTGGCACATGGCATCCGTTAAATGAATCATCAGTGGACCTGGTAATCTTGGAGCATGACGGTCCCTTTGAGTATACCACACTAGATTTTGGGGTATAGTTGAGTTACGGTCATGTTGGATCGCACACGAATCCAACCTGGCCCCCGAGACTAAAAGGCTCATAACTCACAGACCGGGCGTCCGATTGACGCGCTGTCTGTTACATTGAAACCCATATGATGTGCCAAAATGTTGAGAAACTTCTTCGTGGGACATAGTGATAGTTGGATTATAAACTAGTAGCTTGTGGTGCAGATCCTTCTGGTGACAAGCGAGGAGAGTTTGGAGACCTTGTAGCTAGCTGAGACTTGATGATTACTGACCGATTGTCTTGGAGTGACTCAACTATCCCAATGGGGAGCGCCTTGGTTTCATGGAAGACCCACGACAGAGGAGTTCCTGGTTGTGGTGGAAGAACCGTGGTACACAACAGGAGGAGTACCTCTGTAGGATATTAGGGGGAGCGCCTGGTTGTAGTGGCAGTCCCACGATGGGGATCTCCTTGGTGACGCAGCAGACCCATGGTACTTGTCAAGAAGAGTAACTCAGCAGTCCAAGGTTAGGGGAAGCACCTTAGTGTCGCGGAAGGCCCACTGTACTCGATGTATGAGGAGTTTTCCCCCAGATAAGGTTTCGATAATGTGAATAAAAATCCTGGTTGAGCTGAGTCAATAAGTTTTGTATTTACCTCATAATTGAGATGGATTACTTGATAAATTGGGTATATGTTTGCGCATATACCTAAGTGGGGTTATCTGTTGATTTATTACTTTTTGGTTTATCTTTGTTGTATTTTTTGAGACATTGAGGGTCTCGGGTTCCCTACTGTTTATCGTTATACTCACCACTGTACGATCTATGCCTGCTCCTCATTGTGTTGGTTGAAGATGAAGGAAAATGCTGACTGAGGCTGAGAGTACCAGGACTGGAGAATACTCTGAGGTGGACCTTACGATGATCCGATAAACGGAGGAGACTGACAGACATGGCATGATGACGAGGCTATCTGTACCTACCCTTAATGTTTGTATCCCAAAGGATGACCCAACATCTGCTTTTCCTTTCTTCAATTGTACTTGTATTCCCAGTTCCTTGTACTTTACAGTTGGGTATGTATTTATTGCACCTTTTTACTTTTCACCATTCTTTTTTTTGTATATTTTACTTAGTATTTTGTATCCAGCTATGTGCTCTATTGTGTGCGTTAGAAGTTATAAAGGCAATTCCTTCCCAGTTTTAGGGAATTACGCCTTTGGTGCTAGTCGCTAGCCCCTGTCCTATAAGAAGGTGGGCTTAGGGGTATTCATGACATAAGACCAAGGGGATAGGTCATGACATGGGAATAGATTATTAATTTTTTATTTCACTATGAAAATATAAAATAACCATTATGCACAGGTTTACCCTTTCCTTGTCTAAAATTAGAATTAATGAGTTCTTGACATAAATATATTATTATGTCAAATAATTTTTATTAATGTATAGTTTGTCTTACATATTTAATGGAATAGGTATTCAATTGGAGGATAATTTGATATCTTCGATTGAGTATTTATATTGATATTTCATTTCATTGATTTTAGGTGTGGTTCATATTTTCATTCACTGATGTTTGGAATATCATGGTTATAGTGTTCGGTTTATTGAGATTAATGGTTTTGGATTTATGGTTAATGATTTATTTGGTCAAATAAGGGATCATGATGATGAATAATTCTTGTTAATAATTATGGTATGTTGTCTCAAAACATTTTTTGAATTTCTAGGTTGGGTCATTTATTGTTTTTTAAGGTTTATATGGATAGAGATGTAATAAAAATGCATTAGAATGAATAGAATACTATAACCCAGTAATGTATGTATACATTTAAAAATAGAAAATTGAATTACATTGAATGTATAATAACATAAGATAATAGGTTTCTATAGACATATTAAAACTTAATCAAAATAATTATAAAAAATGAAAAACACAGTTTGTATATGGTTAACTATTGATCATTGTTATACAAATATTTATAATATGATAGAAGAGGATAATAATGTGGAATCAAATTAATATATGTTCTACACTACTCGTCGAAAAACTGTACTAAATCACCCAAATTTTTTGGGTATGATTATACTTATTTAAAATATTATAGTTTATTATAATAAAAATAATTAAGGATGCATAGATCGACAAGTTATTGGAGAATAATTAAGATGCTATTGAGAAATAAATTTACCACTAACCCATGTTGATAATCTCCATATATATTACTCTATGATGCACCAAGATGAAAATTATTTAATTCGCATATTACATAGAAGAATAGTTATTATTATATCCCAACATTAATTAATCTTATTAATTTCCACTATAATATCCCATGTGTAAGTTACTCAATTATTTTAATTAAAATTAATGAATCCATGAAATATGATATTCTCATATCGTAGTAAGAAATATATTATTTATGTGTTATAAACCACAGTTATACCAGACTAATTTTGTGGGTTATGGGATTATCATGTTATCTTAAAACATTTCATATGATATTTTTATATCTTCTCATATGATATAGTCCTAATATGTTATAACAATAGGTCCTTTAGAGAATATCTTCGTTAATCCTAATATTGTACAAAAACCATATATACTATAGGATTTTTCATATTATATTATGTCATCAAAAATAAATTATGAAACCATATCCAAAAATCCATTTAGATACACCCAAAAAACATTTGTAAATATAACTTCAACTTCACCATGTATTAAAGGTTATTTAATAACTATTGAATATTCGATCAAATATTTTTGGATAAAATATATGATAATTTTTAGAGAATCTTTCAATTTAAATCACAATACCCAATCATTAATAAAAAATGGGTGACCCCATGGGATACTATTCCATTGATGATTTTATATATATCTAAATCCAGACATATAAGATATGAGTATCCTATAGTAAAGGATAAATGATAAAAATGCTATAGAGGGATCTATTATGATCTACATCAACCACATGTATATCTATATATCTGTACACAAATTATATCATATTTAATAGATCATTTTGATATGATACATTTCACTAATATATATAGAGTGGATGTGGTGCATCAATTATGGAAATCCGATACAGTAAACTCATTTGTTCTCAATTCTCAATATATTGACTAACCAAAAAAAATGATTAAATCACATTTCATTCTCGTTTTTGTATAAACACAGAACATGCACCTCACATATATTAATATTCCCCACATATGTACTATTTTAGTATGGTCATACAAATACTTATCATATTTTGTGGATGGGAACACATGTAATACTGATTATATGAGAGGATAAATCTCATCCTTTTTTAGAACCAATCAATGTCATGATTAATAACATTCCCTACCACCAAAGGATTATATTATCTTAAAGTATTTTTTTGAGAAATATATTGAATTATTGTGGTTTCCATGTATCATATCAAACTCAGTTATTCAGGACCTCAAATTTGAACCACTAAACCTTTGAATAACAGTAACACATTCTATAAAAATCTATGCAATATATTATATAGGTTTTCTATACCACACAACTGTTTTGTTCCATATGAGAATATTTTATATAATGATATAATATTCATATTAATTATATCCTTAACAATTCATAAAAAACTATAATACTTTACAATGGACATCAGTTAGGTATAAATCAATGTCTTCAATTTAGTGGCAATGTTTCATTTCAATTCATGATACACCCATATATTTTAGCTTATTTTTATATATACACAAGGGGAATAATTAGTGAGTATATATTTACCAATGTATATTTTGATATATTTTATATTCTTATACTCCTCTAATAAAAATAATAGAAAATATATATAATAAAATGTCAAACATATAACATATGACATTCTACCAAATCAACATTATTTTTTCCACTCATTAAGTTTTTTTGTTAATGTTTTTACATATCTACATATTTCACACCATATTACTATGTTTATACCGGATCAAACACTCACACTAAACACATTAGTGAGTTAAAAATACTATGAAATGAGGTCTGAATAATGGTTGGATTTTGGAATTATATTCCTAATTTTTATCCCCTTAAATATATTGAAAATCCATGAAGTCACAACAACACGTTTTATAATTTTAATAACTCTGGTTATCAACTTAAAAATCATTTTATTTTCATCATCAAAATTATATAAAAACTTTCCATATTGCTATTTCGTTAATTTTTTGGGAAATTAATGTAACTATTTATATAGGCCATTAATCAATCTATCCCAAATAATACCATATAATGTGACATTGTCTATTAATTGGAATAATAATTTATTTTTAGAATTTTATCATTTAAAACCAAAAAAACACTACATAGACACTTATATATTATATTATCAAAATAATATAATATAAATATTTCATAAATTATTTGTGTTTAGAAAATAACTATTAATTATTTTTAGTAAAAATATTTAACAAAAAATACAATATTAACATAATATATTTTATTCCATGTCTTTTGATAATTTTATAAAAAGAATATTTTTGTAATACTATTCCGCTAATTGTGGTTGCATAAAATTTCATATATTTTTATAATAATCTTGGAAAATATTTTTACCACCGCTTTTTTATTATATTGTTCTATGAAAAAATTTATATAGGCTAAACAATTATAAACCATATGTATTAAATATATCAAATCAAATTGTTCTCATAAAATAGTTTGCAGTAAAATTTTTTTTTATCATATTAGGGAATGGAGATGAAGGTAAATATCATTTACAGAAATTTTTCTAAGAATGACATATTAAATTACACAAAAATCTGTTATTTAAATACTTTGTACATTATCACATAAATAAAAATTGCATTATTTATATATTATTTTTTTCATTATCAATTCCAATATATTTATAAAATCTATAAAATATTCGTTTTCTATCATATATTATTCAATAATAATGAATTTATTTCTTTAACATCAATATATAACATGGAAATTTATTATAGTTTCATTAAACATGTAAGGTTTCCAGGACAATTCCAGCTAAAAGAATCCTTTCTCCCTCTTATTAACATTACAATTTATGTTTCAATTATCTTGATTAAAAGATGAAAAAACATTATTGGGAGTTCTAACTATATTTTATTCTTACATGAATGGCCTGAAGGCCTTATTATTTATTTATTTTTGAATAACCCCTATTTCAAGGGATAAGGGAGAACACTTACAAGGGCCGTAGGCTTGAGATTACATATCCTGTTATCTTGAAGACATTATAAGATCTATATGTCATAAAAAAATAATATAGACTATGAAGTGTTGAAAAAGCCCCTCCCCATCATCTACATCGTGATCAGTTCTCCATTTTTATAGGTTTGAACAACATGTTATCATGTGCTGAGATGCTCAAGAATGGTACTGATGGCAATGACATACCCTCTCATTCTTCCAAATCCATTACACCAACCCCAGTGATTGCATCTAGATCTTGAATCATCCTCAGGAGATGGTTCCTTAATGAATCTATCTGGGAATCTATATTTTAGGTGGCCATAAATGCCTTGATTAGCCTAAAGGCCTTGAGGTGGCCCAATGGATTTAAAGGTGTCCCAAAATCCTTACTAACCCAAAGGCACGGGTGGTCCAATGGCCTTAAAAATTCTATTACCTTACTGGTGGCCCACAGTAATAGATCTGGATGCTATAGTACCGAATAGTTCCTGCTATAGTACCCACGAACGAAACATTCAACAACTCTAAGTCATTAATACACTAAATCATATAGAGTATATGAGTGGGTAATATAGTTTCATAATTTTTATTTTTTTATATAATTATTTTTGAAACAAAAGTGAATAATTTTATTTTTCACATACGATTCTATATTTATAACATCAATATTTAGGCTACCTTGTAATGTGTATCTCTATCACATATAATTTATATTATATATGTAAATTTAATATTTTAACACACAAATATGTATTATACATAAATTTTCAACTTTTAAATGATTAATTAAAAAGTCAAATATGATAATGATGGTTTTATTAACCTACAACTGACAAATTTATTTAAGGAATATCTTGTTTCAAAAACATTATGTTATAAATTTTATTAAATGTTCAAGTACTAAAATGATAGACATTCTTAAACTCATTATTTGAATTTAATGTCAAAGATCCATACTTAAAAAATAAATTATACTTCTTTAGCATTATTCATTGGAATTTTTTTATCAGTTGGGAATCATTACAATAATATCATATATGACACTTTGATTATTGAAAGGGTAAATCTTTTTCCAATAAAATGAATATATAAACACAATAACATTACTGTGGTATCATTACTCTTATGTTTTGAAGGTTGTGTAACCCATGTTGTTTAGTGGGACTTGGTTAACTAATTCTTATAGTTAACCATTACTACAATTTTATTTAAAAGATAATCCATAGGAACCTCTCTTTGTATAAACCTACCAGGAATGATGATTATGGTTCAAATATGTGGTTTAATATAGAAATATAACATATAAGATTTTAAAAAGAAGTATAAACTCAAAATTTTTTCACATTTTATTAACTATACATGTATGTATTCATTTAATTCATAAATTTAGATTTTCATTAGACAAAATAAAACTATTTTTTGAAACCATTTATTTTTTTAAACATAACATAACACACACCATGTGTTATTTTCCAAAATTCAAACCAACTTTATTTATATATATATATATATATTCACCCAATTAATATAGTACATGAATCCCTTTAGATTTTTTAATTTATTATAATTAAATTAAAAATTCAACTTCTTACCCTTGAACAAACCAATGACAAGATAGAAAAAACTAAACACATTATCATTCCTATAAGAGAATTCCTTAGATGGATGTATGATGATTTTAAAATTTTTTTATCTCTTTTAACTTAATTATAGGTCAATTAATATTATAAAAATTAAATAATTGAATTAATAAGGGTTTAAACAAAATAGATGATGAAATCATTAATTTAGACATGATAAAATAATTTATGAAATATTTGTCAATATATTTGGTTATAAATATATCATAAATTATTCCTAAATTATTTAAAAATTATATAGACTAATATATATATATATATATATATAAACATGACATATTTTTTCACAATATTATGATTTTTAATTATGATATAGAATTTCACCTAAATATATAATATTATATCACATATAACAGCATTATCTCCCATATGATTAAGGTAATTTTTTAAAATATTATAACTATTAGATATTTTTAATTATATTTAAACCATGACCAAATCAATAGTCAAAATTAATTTTGAATCAATTTATATAGTTTTATAAAACACACCATTATTTTGAACATTTAAAATTAATATTATGAATAATTCAAAATTTAAATAAAAACAATGATATTTTAGAATTATTTGGTATGTTATAAAA
Source organism: Viscum album (assembly GCA_963277665.1). NCBI lineage: Eukaryota > Viridiplantae > Streptophyta > Magnoliopsida > Santalales > Viscaceae > Viscum > Viscum album. The sequence goes on from OY728142.1 coordinate 898,749,875, forward strand.
TAAATTAAATGACTCCAAAAATATATAAAAATAGTTTTTATTTAAAATTTAAGTCATTATATATAATATGATAATTTATTTTGATGTTAATATTTTATATTATAGATATTTATTTCTAAAAAGATCAAATCAAGTTTAATAAAATAATGTATAAATACAAACATATCCAAAATTATTATTTATATAGTCTATAATTTATTTAAACCATCAATTACATTTATTAATTAAAATATAAGTAAACACATTTTCATTACAATATCATATTAAATAATATAACAATATAATAGGGGGGATATTTCATATACATAAGAATGATTCCGTGATATCTGAAGATCATAGTGTTTGATATTCTTCCTATGTTAGTTTGGAATAAAATTTTAGGCCTTTTTTATGTTAAATATCATGGTCATTATATAATTTAAATTAATTACATTACATACGAATGTACTTATAGGGTTATGATATGAAAACCTACAGAGAACTAAATTAGTAAAATGATGGTATATCTAATATTAAAATAGTATTAGAAATTATATGTGTAACACTTGAAGGGTGACCCAGCATGAGAATGTCAACGATGTGTATGAATAAAAAATGAAACATGATACAATTCATAGAAAATGATATTTTTATGAGTAATATTAAATAATTTATCATAATGGATTCCAATGTTTTTGAAATCTAGTATATTTTATTAATTGCACGATACTATGTTTTACGAACACAATGTTTCAATTTCAATATGTACAAACCCCTATTTAAGAAAATATGATATATTTAACCTAATATTATTATTTCTATATCTCTAGTTATTATATATTATATCATATAACATGACTGTATTACAACAAAAGACACCACATGTAAAAAAATAATAGTTTTTCAAATGATTAGTCATGTTTAATGATATAAAAAATTATTAAACAGAATATTACTAATTTTATAACATGAATTACATAATCAAACTAAAATATAATGATCTCATAAAATTATTAGGTTGTTAGGGATATATTATAACTTTATCAATGAGGCTGAAAAATATAAACCCATAATACAATATCACTATGATTCCAGGAATAAGAAAATAAAGAACATAGTATGTGTACCTTAAATTAGTGGACAATGTGAAAATAATATTGATGATCTGCTTGAATTATGACCATAAATAGGTAGACAAATAACATCTATTCTCTACTTTGAATATTTGATATGTAACTAATAAACAAAAATGGTTTTATAAGACCCTATCCATTTTATGATATTCTTGTGTCTCATATTGAAAATAAATAAGGCTATAGAGTGATTTCTATGGATTAAGAATCAAAAGGAAGAATTGGTAGACATATTTGATCACAATATCCTAGTTATCAAAACCAATAATTCCCCATATATTCATTGAAAATTAATTAATATAACACTTATAATATGTATGTGTTAATACTACAGTTAAAGATACACATATATATATATATATAATGTGATCAAGAATCTCTCATATATTGTATCACAAGGAATGATATTTTTAATGAAATATTGTGGAATTAAATTAAAAATTTAACTTATTAATGTTATCTTAACATAATTGATTACATGAAATTAGATATACTCAAATAGAAACGTAAGATATTCCAAGTCACTTCTATATGATATAACTATATCCCACATTATAATCAGTTCAGGGAAACCATTCATTATATTATAACATGGTATACAATATTCACATATCATCTCATATGATATATTCTTATATAATCCAATGTAAAATAATTTAAGGAAAATATCCTTCATGCCATTCACTAATTTTTTTACTCAAATAATGATGGTAAACCATTATTTTTTCCATGTTTTTAATGTCTATTTTTAAATGTATTTATGAAGAAAAAATAAATTATTATCTATGAGTTTTCATTTATAAAATGACATTACCTTTTGATGACATCTAATTCATCTTTAATGTTAAAAGTTTTTATTATAAAATATTGTTCTATAAATGCTTCACTTTAATGAAGAAATATAATGTTTATTTTCAAAAATTTAATTTGTTGTTTGTGAGGGATGTATTATATAACCACATTTAAAAAGTTATATTAATTTTTTTGAACTTTTTCATTTTATAACGTTTTTATACCATGAAATTGCAATTTAACTATAGTAAATAATAATTTATATGTGTTACCTTCCATACTTTTATGGGTTCTTGTGTCTTTCTATTTATATCACATGAATGATACTAGTATGATTTAAAGAAAACCCTTGGCCCGTCTATTTGAAGTGACACTAATATTTAAAAAAAACCATATCAATATTATAATAAATTAAAGAAGTTGGGATCATCTTTTTCAATAATAACATGAAATAATATCTTGAAAAAATCATTAGATAAAAATGTATTAAATGAATTCCTTTATGGAAGGTAATATTAGAGTTACCTAGGTTTAGAGTGATCAATTGTGATATAGCCTTATATTTTTCATAAATTATATCATAATGATTTATTATAAAATTTAATTCTTATTTTTTAAAAAAAATTAATGAATAAATAATGAACATAAAAATATTATCTAATTTAATTTTTTTTGTAAATTGAATAATGAGAGAATCATGTTTTTGTAATTTTTTTTAAAAGAGTCTCATATATGTATTAAAAAATATCCCATGTTATCTATCAACCTTATTTTAAAAAAATCTTTGAAACATGAATTTTCAGTAGAAATACTTTTCAACATACAATTAAATTAAATATGTCACACATGAAGTGTTTGAAAATAATAGTTTTTATGTGAATGAGTCATTAAACTAAAAATAAATATATTTCTATAAAAGTGACATAAATTTATATTTATAGGATTATGTTTAAATTGAATACATTTTAATCAATATATTATGGTGATAAATTTTCTATACATATTTATTGATATTATTTAACATTAATGTTGGGGGTGGGTTTATTTCCATGTTTTCATTGTTTAATTATAGGATTATTAATTTTTAATATGTTCAGATTATTAGATGTAGTTCCATTATATGTATCATTTTGTCTTTTTGGTTTTAGTTAGAATTAAATTATTTTTTATAGATATAATGGTTACCATAAAATAATGATTCCTAGGAATATTTTGTGAAATTGAAGGTAAGGAATTATATAACAAACATTCTACATATACTTTGTTAACACTTTAATAGAATAAAAAAATTAATAACATCTTACTTTGAGAATAAAAAATATTTTATCTATAATAGGTAGGGTTTACATAGTACTATTATGATTTTTTAGTTTCATATATTATATAAAATTCTAAGCACAAACCTTTACACTTTTAATGGGAAGGGTCATTTGTAAATTAATTCAAATATATATGTTTATATTTCCATGGGATGGGTTTTATAAATTTAATTACTTTTACAAAGTTACCTTGGATAAGAATCATGGTTTCCCTAGCTAGAAAATCTTATATCCTAATGTAAAAGAAAATAGAAGGTATAAAAGGTATATAATTAATGAAATAACCATGTAGATATTTTTTAACTATTTTTAGAGAAAAATAAATGTAAACTATAACGTACTTGATCAAAATGAAACGGGATTATGTCACCGTCAGAAAAATTTACTCCAAAATCCACATATATGGATTAACACTAGTCTACCCTTGGGAAATAATGTGTTATCATAGATATTTAATCATGCTATTCATGAATTATCTATTGAGTTATAACTGAAAATTTCTACAAATAATAGGACAGAACCCAAAAAAGAGGCTTCTAAGATATCTTTTTTTCATAAATCAACCCAGGTAACACATAACTGATACATGAACCAATCTTCTATATGGCTTGAGGTAAATTATATATCCTAATCGAGTAAAAAATAATTAATAGTAAGAAAAGATAACCATTTTTTAAATACATATAACTTATATAGAAATAATAATGTCATAGAAACTGTAAATGGTCTGGAATGTTTTATCTATAAATTTTAATAACATTAATACAAGATAAATAGTCTGAATAAGTAAAAAACCATAAATTAATTAAATAATTGTTTTTTTCTTGATAAATAATTAATAACATTTTTAATGTCATCAAAATATTCATAAAATTATAATAAAAATATTCTTTTAAAATACATAGTGAGTGAAATACATCACATGAACCAAAATAATAAAGTTTAATAAGAAAACATATGACTCACTAAATTAGATTATATATAAATGTATCCAAAATAAATAATAAAACTAATATATTATTCAATCACCTCAATTAAATCCACTATAACATAAAAAATACCAAAAATTTATATCAATGAAATACTTGAAAAACATCACAATATTGATCAATACTAGATATCCAATATAAAAACATAAGAGATACTCACACACATGTGTGTGTGAAGGGAGATAAAAAATATGAATTTTATGATTTCACCAAAGAGTTAATTCAATTAAATTTATAAAATATTTGACCAATTCTATTTTTAACACATTAGAAAAGTATTTATTTATAAATTTAATGTTAAAAAATATTACATGAAATTGTATTTCTAAAACCAAAGGTAAATCATTTTTTTGGATGATTAGAACATTCTGTATAAGAAAACATTCTACGAATAAAAAATCACCACATTAACATTGTTTTAAAACCATTTAAAATTCCTCTCTTTATACAAATATTGAAACCAACAACTTGAATCAAAAAAATTCATTGATTTATAAAATATGGACTTTAATGTTTATATAAACCAACCAACAATATTTTATTAATTCAAAACCATTATAAAAAATTCAATTACGTACAATTTAAATAAATATGAAATATCATAATGAAAAAAGGAATATAGAAAAATATATTATTACAGAGAATAATAGAAATAAACTACTGCATCAATGATGATTCCACTAGAACAAGGAAACAGAAAGGAAATAAAAATACGATCTGAAGTGAGAATCCATAATTCAATATATTCATCATCTTGGTTTTAATCATGGTAAATAATTATAATATAAAGTAAAATAATTCATGGATTGGTGTCATAGATCACTTACCCAATTATATAACCATGTATATCATCCAGCTGGTCCTTTTTTAATATTCTGGAAAAATAATCCACCATATTTAGGCCATTTATTTAAAAAATGGTTTCCATAATTATAAAAATAAATAAATATTCACCTAGACAAAAGGTAATCTAAAACGGGGATCCACTTATATTGGGATTTCTACACATCCTCCTTGGTATCCAATGATATATCTTACTGGAGGTAAGAAATAAAGACAAAAAATGATCAACATACATAAAAAATCTTAAACAAAAAAAATCCATTCCTACACCCTTACATGAATCAAACTATTTTTGTTATTCAAGAGTCACATAATAATAAGGAATATATATCCCATGAGGTGGAAATTTATTATAAAAGGGGATCTTGATAATTTTATAAAGTTAATTAAATAAATAAATTCATAAATTTCCAACCATATATATAAAAAACAATTAAGGGTTGTATAAATCATATGATTTGAAGATGAAATCAAAAAATTTCATTAAAAATACCTTTTAACTAAAACATTCCTTAAAAATATCACCAAATGGATAATGTTACATTTAGTTATGAAAAAAGTTAAATAAGGTCTAATTGAAAACTTTTTTTATAAAACATCACAACTTTAACTCATAATAATACTTTTAAAACATAGTTCCCAATCGTATTTACAATATAATATTTCATTTATGATACCCTCATGAATATTACAAAATACATAGAAGTAAAGGGATTTTTTTTATAGAAAATGAGAAATATAATTCATGAAAATAAAAATCATAGATCTATATTAATTATTAAATCTATTTTCTATCCCCAGAATTAGAATCACAAATAGATACATTATATTTGACATTAATTGAAAAATGATAAAGTATTCAGGGACATGTATAATAAAGAATCATTCATAGAAACAACAACCTATTACTTACAAAAATTACCTACAACATGTTACCTTTTACAACAATCGAAAAACCGAGGGACTCAGTGGCTTCCACAAGACCAGAAAAACCATATACTGGGGATTAAACCCATACAAACCCCTATAATCAAACCACATATAAATTACTTTTTGTATGAGAAAATAAAAGTAATAGAATATAAATAAGGTATAATTGTAGATGATATATCGATAGAAGAGAGCGATTTTCCCAAAAAAACATCATCATTTTAATTTAAGATGATATTAAAAAAAATAAACTAGAAGGATTACTTCGTTGAGATATCCCTAGGCTGTTTAAATGAGAGAGGTGGAAAAGAGAGGCCTAACCCCTTTGAATAATAGATTAATAGAATAAAAAAATAAAAAATTAATATTGGGAATAAGTATATCTTACCTTGACCTCTCATATCATGGTGAAACTATCTTCCCAAAAAGATAGGGATAACCATTGGCTCAATGCCTTTGGTCACATAGAAGTGAGACAATCTAATTATAGAATTCATTTTTATTGTTGAAAACCCATCAAACATGGCTCCCATATGTGATACATTCCAGAAACACATTCATACTATTTGGTTCCAAGGGAAATATGACCTCCCTTATCATAGTAAAACCCCCTGTTTTCTTAATAATAAATAATACAAAATACCATAATGATGGACATACTTATTCGTCCCTTAAAATGTATAAAAAATTCATCTTATGTGTGATATTTAATATATGGTGTGGCATGAAACCCTATTATGGTTCAAATTATTATAGTATTGATTTGAAGAACCCACTAAACACTAATTACACCATTAAAAATTCCACATTTAAATGGAACTTATTGAATAAAAATATACAAAATGGAAATTACAGAAAAAATTATTACAAAAAAATTGAAATAAATCATAATTATAATATTAAATACCATAGTGACATGAGTGTGTAACAATTCATCACCACCACTAAAATGTTAGAGGGACCAAATAGTCTAAAATAATACTATATAGGTTCCCTCAATCCCATATTAATGAATAAATCCTTATAGACTAGATATATATCTATAAATGGTTTAAAATTTTTAATATAAAAAAATTAGTCCTGAACTCTATTATTTTAATTTTATGATGCCTTAGTTATATAAATTCAAAATATATAGTGATAAAAATTGATTCATGATATAATAAATCATTCAAATGTTCTAAAAAATATATAAATGTATCCCTAATTTCTACATCCAAAAAACAATTACATTAAATTATAAAAATGATAATATCGATCTATTATTAATGATTCATGTTCTATAATATACTTTATAGGTAAATTAATTATTTCACGAAATGATGGGTACATTCTACTAACCCTCCTGCCTCATATGAACCCATGCCTCCCTAAAAGATTATATGATATTATATCTAAAAAATTAATATAACATCACATTTTAAGAATTATATCCCTAAATTCCTTCATCAATTACTTGTTATATCCATATCGATCCCTCATGATCCCTTGGAATGATAAACATGTGATTATATAAATCATGCTCATCTGCTCTATCATTTTCAGTACATGGATGTAATTAATGTGTCATCCTCAACCACTACTTGAATTATAATATTATATTTATATAATAATAATAAATAAAAACATATAAATTTTTCCTTGAAAAATAAAATACTATGAATTAAACAACCAATTCCAACCACATTCATTTTCCAATTACATACATTTAAATCCAATTTAAGCTATTTGTTGATTCCTACTAAAAAATAATCATTTTAAATGACAGCCACAATAATCCATATCTAAAAAAAATTGTAAAATTTCTTACCTATGTTATTTATATGGGGATTTGCAACATTCTAAAAATTATTTATTTGTAATAAAAAAAATACTTTTTTATAATTCGGGATAATCAAAATTTTAAAATAAATTTTTCATTTCAGTAAAAAACCAGCAAGTCTTAAAAAACAAAAAATGTATATTATTCCCGTATATCTATTAATAATTTTTTAATCCTATGATAATAAATTTCAAATTAGAAAAATATGAACAAAAATAAATTCATTGAAAAACCCATCATGTCGTGACTCAACCAAAATTATAATCTACATACTAATTTTTATCTTACTTAAAAGGTACAAAAAATTATATATATTTCAAAATAACATAATATAATTGAATATATATATATAACACTTATATATTTATAATAAAATAATAAAAAATAATAAAAAATATTTATATAATATGAAGATATCAATTATGCTTCCCAATTACATGAGGATAATGCTTGTTAAATGGGACAATATACTCCATGAGAAGAATTTTATTCCTCATGTAATTAAATCCTAAATAAAAATACGAGTAAATTAAAAGAATAAAAATGAATAATAATAATCTATAAAAAATTTACATGGGTAAATATCATAATTTGAGAATATTTATGATATTAATGAATTTTTAATAAAGAAAAGATAATGGAACATACAAAAAATATAATATAAAAATATATAATACCGTGATTTTATCTTTATAATATATAGGTAATAACCTTATCCAAATATCTCATTACACTGCCTATATTTAGGATTCCATAATCCATCATGTATTATGACATTTCCCATAAATAAAATTTGAAAAAATAATCTACACATTTCTTAAGTAATATGTATTTGGATATATTAAAATTTAACCATTATGGGATAAACATAATAATAAAAATTAGAAATATAAATATAATCAAAATATATTTAGGGAAAAAAATAACATCTAACACAAATTAACTATCTAGTTTTATAAAATATTAATAATGAAATAACATTTCACTTTCATTTATCTCTAAAATCCAATCCTCAACGATGAAAATATCACCTATATAACATAATTCAAAGAATTATATATAAACAAATATGAAATTATCCTGAAAAATATTTTTTTATTTAGTAACATGAATACTAATTTTATGGTGGAGTGAAAATATGAACAAGAAAAAGATTAAACCACAATGGGAAATGGTGTTCCATTATTTTAAAATAATATGTTAGTATTTTCTTACAACCTGTGATGAGTATAAATAATAATAAATTTACTAAAATTTGGTTGCTCATGAATGAGATCCTTAAATAAATAGGTGATCCTATCAAAACTCATAATAAAATCCACAATAATTGTTTTCATATCATGAAAACACAGAATAATGATACGAGTCATTGTGTTAATCTATAATACATTATTATCGTAATATATTTGTGGGTTCTATATTTCATTATTGTTTAATTTTTCTATAATTTTTGAACTAAAAAACTCAATTTCAACATATTTTCCTCATATTTAATAAATAGTACCATATCTAGTTTTTTTAAATTATTTTATTCTTACATTATACATACTACTCATCCACATTAAATCAAATATAAATTTATATTGCTCATATTAGGGGAGACTTCCCTCTCAATATATAGAAACATTGTCACAAAATTATCTCTCATATCTATAGAAACAACTTTTACCGTCACTTTCACAAATAATCCACCAATTAAGATTCACTCATAGTGGGTACCCATCCTTGATAGACTTTTTTTTCTTAAAACCATCAGAGTTTAATGAAATCATGTAATAAAATATGGAACCATAGTTTTCATCAATATCAAGGGATTTTTTTTCTGATAGATAAGGTATATTCTAATATATCTCATTTAAATGAATCCCAACTCCTTCAACCAATTGATATTAGATCATTGAGTTCTAAGAAAATCCCTTAGATCCAATTCCCTTAACCACAAATTTTTTCTTTATGGGTTTTGGAAGCATGAAATAGTACTTTTATAATTATCCTTTTTTTCCTTATATATAGGCTACACACTGTGATTATGTACCCCTTTTTTCATTCATATAAATTGATATTAATAGAATAGAATTTATTTCAACTCAAAAAAAAAGATATCTAATAGTTGCGAACCCAAATAACTGGGAACATCTAAAGGATAATATCATCTCATGTTAGTAAAGTTAAAATATATCCTAAAATTATAGATGAATTATATGATTCATTATTTTTATTCCTCAACCCCCACCCTTTCTCACGCACCTATGTTTGTCAAAACATTAAATGAATATTTGAAGAGAGAAAAACGTTTTTCACAAGGCTACAAAGGGTTTACACTCCTAAAAAATATAACATACACAAAGTAAATGATGCATTTAGACATTTTTATAAGGAAAACAAATAAGGAAAATATTAATAAATCAAAAATAACCCAATTCCTCATTATCACATGAAAACACTATTATATAATATAACTAAACATATGGATGGGGGAAAATATCATAACCCATACATGAACACTATGATCCTAATGAAATAATATAAAATTGAAAATATATAATTCCACTTAAAACCTATAAAAAATAACTTTTATAATATGTGATAGTGGATTTTTTCATCTCTGCTAGTGTTTTTCTATTGAGTATAGTTAAGCCAATAAATTAAGTGGTTTCGAAAATGTAGGGGAACCATATAAAATGATGCTAGGTTTGCTAAATGGGAGGATGAAAAATGAATAATTCAACAAATTTTATTGGTTACTCATTGGTGTTATATAATAGTTTCTCTATCTTATTGATTGATATGTAAATATCACCTTTCATAATACATAAAGGTCACTAGGATGATGATAAATTTATGAAAAAAAAAATTTGTGATGTTTTCAGATAAAAAAGTGATATATAAGAATAATATTTGTTATATATAAAGGTTAATTTTTTTTGATATAACAGAGACTGAAATATAGGATATGTCATCAGTATATAATGAAAATACACATAAGTTATTATAATGTTACACAAATACATGACTACAGATATGATGTTACATAAATTATGATCCATGGAAAATTAAATATATGATGGTAACATTTATAATATTTTAGTTTCTAACTCTGGGATGTTCAATATATATGATTATTCATATGATCCTTATTTATCACTTTAAAAGTTTTCTGGATATATTTGTTCTACTCTACTATATATAGTGATATATATATCAGTTCTAAAAAGTCATAAAATTTTCTAATGATAATGTTGAATTAGTTAATTTTTATATTAATTACATTATGTTAGAAAGTTATAAAATATAGATAATATGAGATTTCACATTATATTAAAATCACACCATGATCATACATATATAAAAAAATATGAAAATATAAATTCTTTCATAAATAATATATTCAAAACACAGTGAAAGATTATGTTTTAGATATAGTTAGTTGATAATTTTATGATGTTTCATAATAATATACCACACTAAAAAAGTCTCAGAAGATCAGAAAGCAGAAAAAGAAATAGATAAGGTGGAGAGTTGTTGAAGGATTTTGGAAGCTTGAATTTGAAATAAAAATTTTAACATGAAGAATAATACTTGATTATGTAAGTTAAATTCTAATAGTGGTATTGGAAATAATTTTTATATTTTTAAAATTGTAGTAGATACTATGAAATAGAGTGTTTCCAAAAGATTTTACATAGTGAGGGAAGATAAAGGAGTGGAATAATAATAAAAATGAAAACATTATGGATGTATAAATTGGTTGAATGATATCCTATAATTGAAAAAGAAATATTTTTTTCTTCAAGGGAGAAAATTAAATAATTCAGGAGAAATTTTCTATACATGAGTTCTAGGATAAATTATTCTCATTATATACAATATCAATGTTTTTGATTAATTTATAGAATTTGTTGATTATTTATCATTTTAATGAGAAGTTTCATATTTAGAGTGGTGAAAAAGATAATAAATTTAATACCGAAGAAATTATAGTAAGGAATACCGATGTTTTATTACAATGTTATTCTTTATAATATATAATAATAATAATAAAAATCTAGGAAATTACATTTATAAGAAAAGATAAACTAGTAACATAAAACAAATAATGATATCGATAAATATCATAATATAGTACACTATAAGATTGTAATAGAAAAATATTAACAAGTATATTAATAACATTTATTAGTATAAATAAAACAATTAAATATAAGTATAAATATAATTTCTTAGGGTATGATGTGAATTGTCATAGGATGTTGGAATTAGGTATATATATGGGGTAATATAACCATTTGAAAATTGACTAGTGGTATATGGACATTGGAATCTAACCAATGGAATTTTACCATTACAATCTGACCATTGGAATCTTACAAATAGAAATATAACTTTTTCAATACTAATGGAAGGAATATTCTTCAACGTTTCTAGAAAAATTATTTAATTAATTTGAAAATAATATAACTAATAACTAATAAATTAAAATTAACCAATGAATAAATATTTAATTATCGTCATATGGAATTGAAAAATAAAATTATTAAAGGAATGAGATTAAATATTATTTTCATAAACACATGTTTTTGAAATACAAAATCATTTAAAAAATAACAGTTAAATAAAATTATTTTCATAAAAATTAAAGTAAATTTGAATCTAGTAAGTTTAGATTTTTGAATAGTGAAATTATAATATTTTGATACAATAAATTTTTTCATTAATTAATAAAATATAAAAATAATATACGATAAGTATATTGAAATAACTAGTATTATATGTGGAAAAATTTTTAATCTAAGAAAATCCATGAACAAAATAACTTTTTCATAATATAATGTATTCTATTGAATTAGAATGTTTTTTAAAACATATAAATAACATTCTCAATCGAAAACAAAAATAATAGTTTTAAAAACAATATTTAATAAAAAAAATTATTCTCCTAGATAATTAATATAAAATAATGGATATCATTTCACAATATAAACTATTTCAAAAATAATTCATTGGATCTCAAAAATAATGAGAAAAACATTAGAAAAGCCCATTCTTGTTTATTTCCCAACACCCATATTCCATGGATAATATATAAAAATTAATAAACAATTATCCCTAATTTATTATAAATACCAAGACATTCTCCCATTCTTCTCAACTTCAAAAATATTGAGCATGATGTTGCCAAAATTTTACCCATTTTCAAATGTCTATTATTATATTATCAATGAGTTATGATCATTAAATATCATTTTAAATCATTTATATGTCATTATAATTCTCATAATTTTCCATAGTCATAAAATCATCCCAAAATTATTAAATGAAATGGTAGTGTGTGGTTTTATTTGAAATAGAAAATATATATAGATATAAACATGTGGATATCAATCCATTATGAATAAAATTTGTGGTACTAACCCTGAAAAATGTTTTCATGATATTAACTCAATATCTATTATGCATACAACAAGTACAAACTACTGAAAACCTAGTTTAATAGTCCTAGAGGATTTTTTATACATGATTCACATTAATTTTTACAAACATAAAAAAGAATTCAATTATATATATGGGGATTTATCTACTAATTCTATGGAATATCACTATTTAAAATTCATTCTTTTTATATTCGAAACTAATTATAAATTCATGTTATTATAATGTACCTAATTAATATAAACCCAAACTCTTTAAATAATATGGTTAAATATTTTAGTACAATGGATCCCTATTAAATTATTACATGAGTTAATGAAACACATTTATATTTACTAATTAAGTCAATTAATTGTGAAAACAATTTTGATGGATATATAATCATTTATTATATATGGTAGTATCATATAATATAATCATAATTAAACATTTATGAAATGTTTTTATATAATACATTTTCTATGTATAGCCTATGATCATTTAAAATGTGATGGATTTCATTGGACATTTAGGTGAAGGGTGGGTCCTATAATTAGAAATCCATTTAGTGCACCAGTAGGCCATATGAGACTACGATGATTGGTTAATGGGAGTTTTTGTACCCTTTATATATGTTTTCATATAGAAATGCTTCCATGGTATAATTAAGATGTCTTTCATTACACATTCTCCAGCTCTCCATTATTATGCGATAATATACTCATTTATTACTATTACCTTCTTTGTATTGTGAAATGTGTCATCGGTTGTTTATATATCACACTCCATTTCATATTATTTGTTAGATTCAATTTTATTTTACCACTTTCGGTGCATTTCAGCTCACCCATGAATTTTTCCCAATTTTAGAGGTGATTTAATTGAATTCTATATATGGTTTTCAATATATATATAACAAATGAATAAATATTTACACTTCAATTTTGTTATCTGTATTATGTAAGGTAATATTTATATGTGATGTTTCTTAAGGACATCTCTGCCTTGATCATGGAAATGAAACATCATATATTTTTATTACAATGTCATAAATATCCCCCTAGTACCAGGTGACTCTAGTTGGAATCATTTTAAACCATAATATATATATAATTTTTTTGATAATTTTTTGTGTATTGTGATCATGTCATACACTTTTATGGGTGTTAAAGGTTTTTTTTACAAAATATAAAATAATAAATTAATAGATTCACCTCCCACTTAGTGAATTTCTTCTGATTGTATTTTTCCTTTTCAGGTTTTTTAAAGGATACACGTTTCATTTGAAGACAATATATTATTATTTAGTTATTCAAGAATTTTATCTCTATATTAGAAGAGAAATGATCAAAATTTCTATTCTAAACATATATGGAATAAATTTATTGAACAAGAATAGAATTTATGTCCTTTTATGGGATTAATTTATATATATATATATACAATGATAATATACATTCATACTTATTATCAATTAGTCATGACTATTTGGAAATAAATATTGATGGTTTTCCCCATGCTAATTGTTTTTCTCTGACAATTTTTGATATAAATAATAACAAGAATGATTAACCTGATCAAAATTTTATATTTTTATTTTCTTATGAAAATGTTCTTCTCCAATTAAAATGAATGAAGTTTATAATGTTTATTCAAGATAAATTTAATAAAATCATTGAGAATGGTGATATAAATGTTAATGAAGAGATAAATACTTTTTATTCCTGAAATTTGATGATATAAAAATTAATGATGATGTAATAATGGATATATTGTTCACTCAAAATAATTTAATTAATAGAACCATCAGTTTATTTATTGATATGTTTTGGGATTATTTAGTTCAAATAAATATTCTATGTATTTATATAGAATTTTTTTGAAAAGGTATAAACCCTTAAAAGTCATAATTCATCAATACATAAATTTCATAATAGGAAAAATATTTTGGTATCCTATGAATGTATAAGGTAATTCCAATCAATAGATAATGAAATGCGGATAGAGATATATCCTTTAAAAATTTGAAATATATGAATAGTTGTAAGGATGAGGATTTGAAAGAAAATAATTCTAACGAAGAAGATGATTTTTAAGAGAAATTTGAATAATTAATAGCATTAATTAAATTAATTTTTAGAAGAGTAAGTGGAATAATTTAAGAAAAGGTAGAACATTGGGCATTAAAAGTGAAGAAATTTGATATTTTAATATAAAATCTCTAATGTTGTATGGATATGAATATTATAAAGATGGGGATGATAGTATATAAGGTTTTTCAAAGAAGAAAGCAAAAAATTGAATGAAATATTTTTCTCTAAAATTCAAAGAAATTTATTTTCTAGATAAAATGAATTTTTTTGACAATTATTAATACTAATAATAATGGGGAGGTTGAATAGGATATTTTAACATCTAAGTAATTTTTTGAAATAATATTAGTAAGAATATAATTGAATGGAGAAATGATTGCTAATGATGAAAATATTTGTGTCATTTGTGTTAAATAAATAAAAACTTATTCTTTTAAAATTGAAAAATCAATGATTTTCCTTAGACATATTCATAATAAGAGAATTTTAATAGACATTTTAATATAAAAAAATATTCCTAGAGTAAATATTTCATTCATGCTATAATGAAGTCAAAGATGATGAATGATATTGATATCTTGATGAAGATAATTGTTGAATATAAAACATTTAGTGTTTGATTAAAATATTAAATTAATTATAAGGAGAATTATATTGAAAATGTTAAATAAAAAATGGCATTAGATTAATATAAATTAAAAAAATTTAAATTCATCATAATAAATTCTATCCTTAATGTTAGGGAATGAACAAAATATATGTTTGTTAATATATATAATGATTCCATTAACGAATTGATATAAAAATTTAAGAAGGGATATATTAATAATTGAAAAAATGACTACAAATTTTGGATTAAATTAAAATTTAAACATAAAGTTATAGAAAAATATATTTTTGGAAATGAAGAAAATTTCTATGAAATATATGAATCCCTGGAAGTAAATATTTATATAGAAAATACAAAAAGTGGAAATAAAAAATAAAATAAAATTTCAATAATTATGTGTAATGTGTTTAGAGTCTATTAAAAAATTAGTTCAAACAATTCATTAAAAATTGATGAATAAAGTAAAGAAGAGTATATATCAACATCTTGACAACTTGCAGTTTTTACGAAAATTAAGGATTTTGTGAAAAAATCTTGAATTGTGAAATATGTGATAGGATTTTAATGATGTTTTGGGTTATGTATCAATTTCAATATTACACTAGAGGATTTAGGGGATATTTATTGGTGTTAACCCTCTCAATGAAAAAATACCAGGTTTATTCTTTAAATGATATAATTAAGGCTGAAAATATGTTCCTATAATTAGATGTGGTTTATTGAAGATGTTCCATCAGATTTATTTTATATGGAATAAATTTCACCATTATACCGTTAATATTGAGTATGAATTGTAAAATATATAATTCTTATAATATGAAATATAAAGGATAAGATAATGCATTATTTATTAATTTTGTAGACAATTTAAAATAAAAAAATGGTCCATGGATTTTATATAACTGATTTTTTTGACACCAAATAAGAGATTTAAAGCACTTGAATAATTTTTCATTTTTAAAGGATAGTATAGTGCCCTTTAAAATTTATTTTTACTAATAAAATAATTATAGGTGTTAGTAGTGATTGGAAAAGATAAATTGAATTACATGAATAGGTTATATGCTTATGGTATAAGGAAACATAATAAGTGTATCTAAACCCAATTATGAAGTAGATAATGTGGCCCTAAAAAATATTAGTTATTGGTAAATATGTTAAATTCTGATTGAGTATTATGTGAGTATAGAGAACATGGAGAATATTTTATTTATTTTGCGATGTTGGTAATTCATCATACCTAAGAATAAAATACTAAAACCAACTGTAAAATTGAAGTATTATACATCATTGTCAAAATAAGAAGAGAAATAATTCTCAGGGAGATAAATTTTTTTATTTTCTACTATTATGGAGATAAATAAATCATGATGTGATATATATTATAATATAGTATGATTGTTAATTAAAAATATATGAATATATAGATAAAAAATTCATACCCATTGGGCTACATTCATTATTATTTTGTTCTTCATATGAGGTTGAATACCAAAAATAAAGATAAGTATTTTAATTTGATTGAAAAAATAATTCATTAATATCACAAGATTCGTGATCATAAATCCTTATTTGGAGGCTCAATAAATTTTTAATAGTTTTAAAATAAGTTATAATTAGCGGTGTGGTTTCTCATAGAATAATATTTGAATATACAATGGTATTTAATATACTAGTTTAAAAATTTACAGGTGCAATTGGAATTATGGAATTCACCATGAACCCAAGAAAAAAATCGTCCCCTAAAAATGGTTTCACTATGTTTAAAAATTGGGGTTTGATATAAATGGGTCGTAATATATTCATTGATCATGATACATAATGTTATTTTCTGAGATAATAAATTAAGACAATGTTCTATTTTCAAAACCATTCATCATATTGACGAAATTTAGATATTTTTTTATTATGGGATGTATTATAATAAGTCCTATTTTTTCAAATACATAATGGTGTTTTTCCACGCATGTATTATAAAATTAAATTTCAATAACCTTTGAATAATTTTAAAATATTACTTTATTGAAACATCTTGGTTACATTTTAGTGGAAGATAATATCATGTTATGGTAAATATATTATTGATATTATGGATGATATGGATGTAATTGTTCTATAAAACAAACCAAATGAAATCAAATATCATGAATATTATTACATCAGTGACGATGAAGTAGTTTTTTTTGAAAACCATAGCGAGGTTTTTGAAAATAAGGATTTTTCAAAATTAGTGAATATTAAATATATGTATATATTAAATTTAATTGATGAGGAATAATAATTTTAAATTTTCGTATTCTTTTAAAATAGATGGACATACAAAATATCCCTGGATAATAAGGATAGGCTGATAAAACATGTAAAACATTAGGAACATCAATAAATAACTCATTGTTTTCTTAGGTTTAACAATGATATGTGAAAGAGTATTTAGAGAAATGATATTTTTTCAATTCTATTAATGTGGATTTTGACCTGATATATAATAATGAAAGATGAGAGTTCCATCCCATCTAATAGTAAATAATGTCATCAAAAGTAAGTTAGTGTTTCATAAAAAACATAATAAAATCAAATAAGTGGAAGGAATCAAATAAATATATGTGTATAAAGAGTAATGTTAGTTTGAAGTAATTAATTTCTAGTTAGCAATTTCACTTTTTAAAAATATGGATACCATTATGTTATTATTTTTCTATTCTTCAAAAAATGTGATTCATGATCTTTCAAATAGATTTCATGTCATCACTCATCAATGGAGGGTTTGAAGTGGAATTGTGAATATAGAAAATCGAAGGTTTCTTACATAAATAAGATAAAAAATGCTGAAATTACTGTAAAGGATCTATATAGGTTAAAATAGACCAAAATATGATTATATTCTTGTATATACCCTTACATGAACTTTTAAAAATTCAAAAAGTAATGCTTTGATAGAAACCAATACATTATAAAGGAAAAAGAGTTATTAATTATTTATTTTTGTAATAGTGATGATATTATTATTAATCAAAAAGAAAAATTAATTTGTAAAGAGTATTATTTCAAGATGGAAAAGATATTTCGAATATCCCAGATTCTTTAAATTTTGTAATTTTGGGGGATTAGATCATTATCAAATGGAAGATAATATATTTTTTTAGGAAAATTAAATTTTAGAACATATGAATATGTTTCATATAGAATATTAAATGATAATATCTACCCTAATTTTAGTAAGAAAAAATCATTAAAAGGATGAAAATTTTAACTATTTTTAATAAAAATAATTTGGGATGCAAATTGAGAGTTTCCTTTAATAGACTATTCCAAGAACTAATATAGTGTTTTATTTTACATTATGTTAAATATATTAACCTTCTCTTATATAATCTCATTTCAATACTGAAATGATATTTACGAAGTGTATAAAAGGAATTATTGCATATTTATTGAAATAAATATCAATTTGAATCATAATATCATTGGATATACAAATATATATTTTGAAAAAAATTATTATTTTATAAAATTTACATCATGTGGGGTTTCATTTTTCTGATAATGGTATTTAGTTATGTTAGAACACAAAGAAATAAATCATTGTGAAATTCAAAACTTATAAAGTAAAATACATTGTTCTTACTAGAGAATCAACCCAATTGGTTTTAGGAGGACACAATTGGAAAATATCATGGTGGAAGTGACATTTACACTATTGAAAGTATATAATAATAAAAACATAATAAATTTATAAAATAATCAAATTCATAAATATAAAAAAATAAAATTGATTTATAATATCACATTATCAATTTTTTTAGAGAAAATAGTTCTTAGCTTGTTGTCTATTCATACCAAGGAGCATAATATAGAAATGTTCACTAATACTGTATCGATGAAATGATTTTGTATATTATTTTTTATGATGTTATTTTAAACTCAATTTTATAACCTAAATTAAATGATTAATGTGTCCCATTTCTCACTTTTTATATAAATATTTTTTCCCGAAAAGATGTTAACTGAAAAATATATCCATTTATATTTTTCTACTAATTTATTTAAAAAGGGCCATAAAACCTATATATTAAGAATCCAACAATATGTTTTTAACATACTGTGAAAAAAAATATTATTTCTGAGGATCACATATTTTGAGGAAAATTTTAAAATGGGTATCCTATGAAGTCATTATGGTTGGGTGAGTTTTAAACAGATTTAATAAGTTTTGTGGGGATGAAGCAAGATAGATGTTACAGTTTAAATAGCATGACATAAAGAATATATTCCATTTCATACATTCCAAAGGTCTTTTAATTTAATAGTTTTTGCGAGTTTTTAAAATCAACCTCCAATAAAACCATTTTATTTTTGACCTTGTGTAAATTTTTTCTACTATATAAAATTTCATAGCCCATAAAAATTCATCAATATATCCCATCAGTTATCTATATTTGAGAGTTTTATATAAGTTTCATACTTTTCATATCTTTAGGAACTATTGAATTTTGAAGATATTAATGTGATGAGATCAAACACATAGTAAGGGTAACCAATGGTGATAAAAAGAAAAGATGATTAGTTTGAACTATTTTATAATATGTTTATAATAATGACATATAATTAAATAAAAAAAGGAAAAAATAGGCCAAATATAATTATTTATAATGCATTGTCTAAATATGAGAGTATAAATAGTATGTAAAGGAAATATCTAATGGAATTTCACACATAATCGAATTAAGATTTTCATTTTTATACCATATTGGTCTTGGGATAATCCACTAATGTACCTTTTTTCATGGGATAGTCCACATGGTTAGACATTAGATGGTCATAAATCCTCACATATATAATTCTTATAATATATATGTTCAATTTTTTCATTGTTATTGAGATATATCCTCTTATTTCTCCTTTTTCGTGGGATAATCATATCATTTAACTTTCAACTCAAGATAAATCCTCCCATGTACAGTTTGGTTGGGGTTTTTATTTACCATTTACCTTGGGGTAAATTATCCCCAAAACTACGTATCATGGGATATATAATGTTGTGAAATATATAAAACTCATTATATACAAAATTTAATAATTCATTACGTGGTGATGTAAGAAACCACTTTTAATCTTTCTTATATATGTGTTCGTTGAAAAATCAATCATATCATAAGTTTCAAGTGGAATAAAATTGTGTTACATATCCATTTCAAATGAAATAAAATAAAAATAAATTCATAATTCCATTAATAAACAAGATAACCCCATAAAATAGAAATCGGTATCCAATCATACTAATAATATCGTAGGTACATACCATTCAATGAAGTATGTGTTATTTACCTCATATATATATAGGGTGTTTGGTATAGTTAATATTTTCCCAAATCATTTGATTACTAAAATCATGGTTGATACTTTTCAATCAATGAAATATAATCTAGGTAATTCATTGATGAAATTGTTTGACAAAATATTTTTGTTGTGCACTTATAAAATGGGTATATGAAGAGATGTTTTAGGGGATTTGAAAATTTTTTATTTGGAAATCAAGGTTGAAAATTATCATTTCCATGAAAAACTAAATTATGATTAAAAAAATTAATAATAAAAAAATAATATATACTGTAAAATCCTGAATCTGGTGATAGATGTTTTAAAATAATGGGAAGTTCCAATTTTTGATAACCATTTAAAATATAGGTTTCTTTTCTTGTTAATATAATTTATGTTTATGTTAAAGAAACCACATTTTATTTTGAAATATATTTTTTAAAAGGATTGAAATAAAATTTTTGTGATATATTAAAACATTACTTTTTCATAAATATCCATTAACGAAGTCTTGAAAATGATATAAAGATTTTATGGAGAAAATAATGAATAAGAAAAAATATAAATCCATGATATTTAAAACGAATTATTATTTTGAAAACCCTTTAATTTGAAAATGATTTCATAAATTGAAGAATAATATTTTCCATTGAAATAGGTCATTGAAAATGAAAGGGATAAAATAAATTAAGCCATATTTGAGTTGACCAAAAGAATTATAAACTATAGTTGGAAAGAAAATATTGATTTATAGTGGAGAAAATCCTTTTAGAATGAATGTGATTTATTCATAGAAACATCACACATTTATTAGAGAAGGATTTTTTTAAACAATATGATAACAATGAAATTTCGTAACTTCATAAGTGAAAAAGTAAAATTTCATTAATATATTTAAATTGAATTTAAATTGTTTTTTATAAAATATTATCTATTTTTAGAACTTATGACTAATTGAAAATCATTTAATTCTATAAAGATATTATGGATTGAGTAACATCTGAATTGAATCCCCTTAAATTACATGAATTGAAATGAAACCTAAAATACCATGAATAATTAGAATATGGTAATTAAAGATACTAAAGTGGTATTATATAAAAAATTCCAATTAAATCATTGTATAAAATAATAAATATTTCTCAATTGGTGGAAATTGATAAAATCAACCCTCACCTGGTTTCTTTATTCTATATATCCACATAGTTAACAAACAAAATAATCATATTATGTTTAATATATACCATCTAATTAACCTTAATTATATATATTCTATTTAATAATGACAATTTATTATCATATTCAATTAGTTTATTATATATTTCATAATTATGTTGTTTATTTGAGGTTTTTTGGTCAATTCATATATAATTATTTTGGACATTAACCATGGATAATTTTGTTATCAAATAAATTAATAATATAAATTTTTTTTTGTTTTAATGTTTTGATTATTATATTTTAATAATATTTATATAGATAAAAAGCGTATATAAAAGATCCCCGATTTGGAAAGGTACTACGATGTCTTCATTTTAGATGAATATGATTACTATGACTGTTTATTATTAATATCACTCATAGAATGTCTAATGTTATATTTATAAAATATTAATAGTTCCCTCAACTATTTTTTTACTTCAAATAATTATTTACGTTATACATGCTAGGTTGTGATGAAAAAACACTTCACTTCTTGGACACTATAGTTTGCACAAACACATAATAAACATTCTTAGTTTTATCCTAGTGGATGGGAGGAAACACGTAATATTTATGACATTATTATAACAAAATCAAAATATTTTAATGATACAATTGTAATAATTTTTTTAATTTTGGGTGGCTTTGGAGGAAAACTATTAAGATGATATTTATAATGATTATGTAACACTCACTTTGGGGATCTAAACATTACCTTCAATGTCTCATTGAAAAAGAAAGAGAATATGTTATTTTATTGTGACTAGGTGATTTAGTTTGTGAAATGTAAATCAAATAAATTAAAATTTTATAGGGTTTAAAAAAAATTCCAAGGTGATGTGTAACATTGAGAGGGTGGACGTGATCTACTTTTATAAGATAGAAAAATTGAACTTTTATGAAAAAAATTTATTTTTCAATATTTTAATGAAAAAATTCAATATTAAATTATTAACAAAGTGAAAAATGATGGAATTTTGACTGTGATAATTTTAATGAACCACCCACCAATACTTTCACCAAATGTTTTAAACTCGTTTTAATCTTTTTAGCCATTTATTATAATATTTCACCATTTTGGTTTTTACCTTGGATTATAGTTTTTACCAAATAAGTTATTATATTATTTCAAATATAAGGAAAACCTTATAAAAATACTATGATTCCATTAACATATATATAGTATCCATAAATTATAATTAATTTTTTCATTTAAAAAATAAATTTTTATATTAATAAAATAAATATGGGGTTTTTTAATCAAAATATACTTTCACCATTAAGTGTTGTAAATATTTGAAAAAAATAATTACAAATTAAATGAGTGAAACAATATGTTTATACATGTGTATAAACTATATTAGTTTCATTATATAAAATAAACAATTTAATTTGTTTCTGTCCAAAATTTCAAAAATCGATGAAAAAAATTCATTAAAAATAACCAATACACCATTATCATCATCATTAAATTTAATCATAGTAAAAATAAATTAATTCTTAAAAAGAAATTGAACATGTTAAATAATATAAAAAAATTGATCCAAAATATTTTAATGACTTTGAATTTTCTATTTATTTTTTAAATATTATATGGAATTAATTTGATACCAGGCAATTGATGAAGTGTGATTCCGAGGATCGGTGTACTAGGAATAAATGTTTTCAATATATTAAATATATTAAATAGTGAACATGAGAAGTTTTTCTGAAATAATGGAATAGATTCTAAATTGGTGCCCAGATCAAGAATCTGAGGGCATTGTTGAATTCAGAGCATCCACATTACCAAAGGTGTGGCCTAACAGTAGTCAACATGAGTTGACGTCGAATGTTAATTATTAAACATTTTAAATGTTAAAATAAATTAAGAATTTATTTTATTTTAATGTTTCATTAACACAATGATATTACTTTTAATTACCGTTTTTATTAGGGATCTGAGGTTAGGATCATAATCCTGTAACATCTTAGAGTCTCTAGAAAGAACTTGTAGAATTCTCTTGATGAAAAATAATGATGGGTCTTGGATCGAAGATCCATGGGAGCCGTTCTTGAAAAATCATGTCAATGTCTATAACATGGGAATCAAAACTCCTTAGTAATCGATCCATGCCTGATTTAGGTAATATTGCTTCAATTATTCTTTTCCCCGTTCTTTTATTTAAATTCTGAATGCATATAAAACCAAGAATAGGTTGACCCACAGTTTGATCGTTTTTATTGGAGGGTTTCATACTTAGGAAAATTTGTGGATGTCTATTTTTTTGTTTTTTATCTTGATCATTCTAACGGAATGGATTGAGGCCTAAATGCACAATGACCGGGGATTTTTCCTTTGGTCATTAAATTGTGAATTTCTTTCCTACTTCAATTGTGTTATTCATCTTCTTTGCAGGATAGGAATGAATTATCATTGCACCTCAATTTCTAGGTGAAATGATATGAAATTAGATATCCAACCTTCTGATGATGTATATTAGGTGTGACAATGATGATGGAAAACTGATTGATGTATTTTGATAGATATCGTTCTTCAAACGACTTTTGGGTGGATGATCTGAATCGGTTATCATAGCCAATCAAAGGCTTGAAACTCGGGAATTTGGTGCTATGATGATGAGATGAGATTAGATATCATGTTTTGAGGTGATAGAACTAGGGGATGAAACACTGGAGGATCGAACAAGGGGCTAGAGGAAAACAGGAATTATAAAAAATTATGCAAAACAAGAAAGGTAGTCTGATCAACATGGTGTGTGGCCCCCACCAAGTGGCGGTTATGGTCCTGGGAGGTATAAAAGAATCACAGAACATGTAACCCCTATCACATGGTGTGTGGGCATGTTGCTAATCTTTATTGTGTATCTAAGGAGTTACATAGACATGAGGTGGGGTACAAGGATTTCATACATGGCATGTACCCGACCACATGGCCAAACCCAGAACAGATTCGTGGGTTACCTGGGGTACTAGTACACAGGAATGTGAACAATGGTTGACACCATGTACTGGCACATTACCAGAGTTTACAAGTGGACGTTAGATAGTAGTAAATGGTGTGTGATCCTTTGTACATTCTATGTATACCTGTTCTACATGACATATTCTGATGACATAGGCTATTGAATAAAGCTAGTACCCGGGGTCAAGGGTCATGACGTGTAACCCAAATATAGACCGTGTTCCCCTTTATATATGTATTGAATCTCTTATCCACCTTATCTTGAAAAATAATCATTAGGATTGGTTCCCTATCATGTTCCTCTAATGGTTTGTGGGTATCATTTCTTATTCAAAGAAATATGGTCCCTTCAGTTGGATTTTACTGGATGTAGTCCAAAATCCCCTCTGAGTGGCCTGAAGTAAGATCCTATATCCATTCTTGTTCCCTAAGAAGAGTCATGGTATCAGAATGACCAATCCTACCATACATAGGTCCTCTACATTGTAGGATAATCCATATGAGTTGTGTTATCACCCCATGGAACTAGTAGTGATTTTCATCTATATATCATGATCTTCCCCACTCGTTGAGTGACTATTCATGGATTAAGTGAATCATATCACTCTTCAGATCTATCAATGTATTTACCTCATTCCGGTTCCTGATGTGTACTTTCTCTTGGACAAACATCATCAGTGCTATCAGACTGAAGAGTGTGTACTCCCAGATGATTTTCTTTGTGGAATATTTAGACTAAATATCTACTGTTTTCATGCATTAATTATGACTTATCTCTATAATAAAGGTCTCAGTTTGAGTATATCTAGATATATTATTTTTATATGGGTTGTAGAAATATATTGTGTAGAGATGAATGTATCTTATTTTATTATATTTCTTTGTGTTTTTAGGGAGTCCTACTAATAAATTTTATACTCACCGGAAACTTTCTTTTCTCACACATGTGGTGCGTTGTGAAGGCGATTGAATTTTTTTAGGGTGTTCATGGTGGACTAAGACCAGACATAACATTGTGATTTAAGGCATTCCAAGGTGTTCTAATGGGTTTTATAAGTAGTCCCAACACCTTTTTTTACATGTTGGACTTAGTAGTTTTTAGACTCTTTCACTTGGTGGGATTATATTTTGGTCTAAT
Source organism: Viscum album (assembly GCA_963277665.1). Classification (NCBI taxonomy): domain Eukaryota; kingdom Viridiplantae; phylum Streptophyta; class Magnoliopsida; order Santalales; family Viscaceae; genus Viscum; species Viscum album. Next base: position 898,776,416 of record OY728142.1, read on the forward strand.
TTACTTTATTGCACAATACCTTCTTGTTGTACTATGTTGGTTGGGTTTGGTGGTACCCATGGATTCCTATTTATTAGTGGGTTTTACATTTCATCATTTATTTCATTGAAATGTGTGTGAGTAGACATGTACTTTAGAAATGCCTCCCATGTTATTGATAATCCTAGTTAGTGCTAATCACCATCCCCAAGCCTATTTAAGGTGGGATTCAAAAATCATGCCATGGGACCTCAGACAGGTCATGATATAGTGTAATCAATGTGGGATAGTTCTAACTTAGGACCAAAATTCAATGATGTTGGATTGATGCAACAACGCTACGTGTCTTGAGTTCAGATTTCAGGACAGGGACTCCACTATTGGCACTGGCGGCCGACATATCTATAAATTAGAACTCTGATAACTAACTTTTGGACTCAGTATGGAATAATAATAGTTGTATAGAATATAATGGTACATGAATCATATAGTAATGGTTTGTATTTCCATTCCCCTCATGAGTCATCTCTCCTAATATACTCATTGCTCATGGTATAACATGTCTTCCTATAGGATGCCTCTGAGACGCATACCAGCTATGATTCAGTAAGTCAATCTTGAGTACGACTCCTTTAGTGGATAGGTTTCTGTATAGGGACATGTTTCATATATGTTGCCTCCTAGTGGTGCACCATCTATACCACCACTAGTGGAGAAACATGTGGTACTTACAGTAACAACATAAGAGGAGTACAGGCTGATCACGCTCCGGGAGTTTAAGAGATAGAGACCCCTCATATTCTCAGTAGAGACCGACCCTCAAGAGGATGAGGATGAGCTTGAGGTGGTGACCATATTATTTCATCTAGTAATAACACCTCTGTACCAGATGGTGATATTTGAGTTAAGCCTTCTTTAGGGTTCGATATGGCATTGGTGGAGTTTGACCATACAGACTCACAACAAGGTGACTGTTGCATGGATGAAGTTCAATCATCCATTTATAGAGGAGTTATATCTGGTTATCTTGAGAGCAGTGCATATATAACAGATTATTCATCTCCAACAAGGTACCATGGCAATGACTGACTATTCATTGAGGTTCATCAACCCTTCCATGTACTATATAGATATGGTCAGATATTAGTACTTTATGGGTCGATCCATTGAGTAAAGTCTACATCCGAATACCTGAGCCAATATTAGAACTATATGCATTAAGACTTATCCTAGATTTCTCATGTAATATTTTGTGGTCGATAGATTATTGGCTGAGTAGATATATCTAGGGATTGTCAGTAATATGAAGATAGGTGAAGAGACTTCAAAATTGGAGAGTTGAAGGAAGAAAAAAGGACATGGGTGTGGGATATGTTACAGGAGGTCCCAGGAAATGGGATTTGTGGTTTATGGATCTTAGGATTGATCTATTTATCCTAGGAATAGGTGAAATAACACATGTGATATAAGGGGACATCTCAATAGAGATTTCCCAACCTATTGACCTGGTAACAGGGGGATGGTGGATGAAACACCACATTAGAGTGAAATAATAGAGTAGGAAAATCATCATGTTGGTAGACATGGAAAAGGAGCAGGGAGAGCTATATAATGTGGAAGAATTTTCGACATACTACCACCCCACCTCTATAATGTCCACACCAAGGTCAAAGAACTGGAGGAGAGGGGCAGGAAAAACTACATGTGTTTGAGGAATATGACCCACAGACTCTAAGGAAGATTCATGGTGTAATCTATGTATTTTCTATATTAGCTTCATTACATATAGATACAGGATCCGGTCATGTTTTCCCTCCCTATTCATTGAACAAGGCGCTGAGATTCTAGTAGAACTGTTTACTCACCCATTAAACTTGGATACACCTACGGGAGGAGGCATGATGATCACACAATTGTTTCGACTATGTGATATATAACATGGAGGTGAGAGTTTTAGTCAGAGACACTTGGTGGTAGCATCAACGACTTACAACGTCCAACTTTTTATAGACTAGATATATTTTTTCCATGCCCATAATGAATTTTTTTTAGAATGGTGTTGTGGGTAACCAACGATGGGATTGTGATTTATTCTGATGGAAAAACAGAATCCCATGTATAAAACTATATGTTCATGCATAAGAGGGTATATCCAATCACTCATGAGTTTTCTAGACTTACCATTAGATTAGAATATTTTATGAGGATTCATTTCCTAGTAGTAGTGGGAGAGTATGAGGGGTATTTCCAAAAGATATTCTAGGGTTACCTCCATATTGTGATATAATCTTTGGAATCGACTTACACACCAAGAAATCATTGATTTCCATACAAGTATATCAGATGGCTCCTATAAGGATTCGTGATATGAGGGTGAAGCTGGAGGACTTGTAGAGGAAGTGATTCATGAAGACTAGGGTTTCAACCTCAGTGGTTCATGTTTTTTTTCCAAGATGATAGAAGAGATATTGAGGTTGTTTGTGGATTACCAGAGCATGAACTAGCTGACCGTGAAGAATAGTTATCCACAACAAAAAAATCAATGTCTTCTTAGATAAGTTTAGATGAGAACGATATTTCTCAAAGGTTGAAATTCTATAAGGCTATCACCGGCTTTGAGTTAGAGAAGATGATATAATGAATACGTCTTTTAGATGTCGCTATGGTAATTGTGAGAAATTTTTTATTCCATTTTTTCATGAAGAAAACCCCTGTTTTTTCATGAGAATCATGAAATTTACCTTTCATCCATACATATATTCGTTCATGGTAGTATTTATAGAGGATATAAATTTGTACTCAGCATCCGAGGAAGATCATGCGTGAAACCTAGAGATGTATCTAGACATACTCCGAGGGCACAAACATTATAAGAAACTTTCAATGTACCATTTCTGGATTCATGAGGTCCACATTCTGAGACATTTATCGTAGTGGATGGAGTGCTACTATTAATTGTTAGTATAGATAACCATTCCTTACAAAAATTTATATTACTTTATAATTGAAGTATATTTATTACAACATATAACCAATAAATGACAAAACTATATAGGTATTTTTTCTTTAGAAGATATGAAACATAAACAACTATTTCATAAAACATATACATTGTCAACCATTTATTTCATCATAAATAGACACCTTTTGGGCATATCATTCATAATACCTTTCTCCATAACTTGGGGAAAATAAAAATATAATAGGGTAATATAAAATGCTTAGTAAGGGTTGGAAAACGAAATATCAATCATATCATATTCATTAGAACATAACATTTTAATATCAAGTCCTTCATATAAAATATCACACTATCATGTCTTGGGATAAATCATAAAAGTATACTGTAATCCCAATAGACATAAAATAAGTCATTAAATTTTATATAATACACATATAATCATATAAAATTATTTAATATTAGTCAAGGCTCATTTACAAGACCATTATACAAGAAAAATTCCATTACTCAACCGGGTTCACTCCTTGTTCCAGCCCTATATCACTGAACATGATTTACATGTCATTTAATACATGTCTATTTCATGATATACAAATCATTACCCAATTAATTTGAATGAGATATAGGTCCCACATATCCCATAATAAAATCATTATTACATGTGTCACAAAAATATAAAGCATTCATCATAGCATAACTCAAGAAATAAAATAGGATTCTTAAACATCATTCCATCATAACATAATCCATATAAAATAAATGGATTTCAAAAAAATAATTCCATCATAAAAAAAATCATATCAAATTAATAAGAGGGATATAAACATAACCCAATGTCATCATAGATGGGAAATAATTTTGATAAAACACTTGAACTTAATTCATAAGGAAAATATCCTTATTTCTTAAAAAATGTTTTCTTTTCACAAAATGCCGAGAACTTATAAAAGAAAATAATTTATATTAAAATTGATATGAAATAATGTAAATAATGATTCATGAAAATAAGATGTCATGAAGATGTAAAAATCCTTTCATGCTGTGTAAATTAAAAAAACACTTTCCTCGTACTTTTGGTGGACAAGTCAAAAAGTCCCTCGTATGGTAAACAAAAGAAAACTTATTTCCATACCCCATAGTAAAAGTCAAAAAGGGTTAAAAATCAATATATATATATATATAATATTAAACATTGTATTAAATCATTATTAGAAATCATTAACATGGATGATAAATTTATACATAGTAAATACTTAAGAATAAATAATCTCAAATAAAAAATAGATTGAAAAATATATCCTTTACCATAGGTTTGATATGATTCATATATATCATAAACTCATGTATAATGATCTAAATAATGTTATTGAATTATTCTAGAATAATAAGAAAAATTTGGACAACATTTATGATCATATTTTCATCTATTATTTGTATCATTTCATTTTTACTAGTTATTCATGTATTAATTTTATTATGTTCTTATGTTTGTTTTTTTGGATAAGTTCTTTTTCATATTTTTAGGTTATACTTATATAATTTAAATCATGGGATTATTCTAACATATATCATATTTATTCATTCAATTTATCTATATGATCATAGTTTAATGAATATTATGTTGAACGAATCACATCTCGCCATGGAGAGGGTAAGCTATACATACACACGAGCGACAATATCAATCCCATCATAATTTAATGGTATTAATGTGTTTGGTGTATAGTGTCATAGAATTAGAATAATATTATAATAATCATATATAGTTATTATTTCTACCATTATACCCATCCATGTAAGGTGGTGTTGAAAAACATATTACACCACGGTGTGGAGATAGTAAGTCGTACGTACGAGCATGGAATGAATTAAATTTTCATAGGATGGATAGAAGGTAAAATATTTTTTTTTCATATTTATATTAACATATATGTATATTATTGATACTATTGTTATTAAATTTTCATGAACTAACTAAATAAGAGTATGTACAAGAAGAAATAATTTTGAAATAATTAGTAGAAGAGATTACCTCTTCCTCGACACTCCTCCTTTAAAATTTATCATAGGGCACTAGAGTTGGTCATTTAAGAAGACCAAAAACTATATAATGAAAATATTAATGTTCATAGGAGAAATGGTCTAGTTTTGGATGATTTTAAAGGATCAAAATGTAGTGAAGTAGAGAGGGGTTCTTTAAGAAACTCTCAAAACATTAATTTATTTTAAATTGAATTTTGATTAAAAATGGTCATAAACATATTGAATTGAAATATAAGATGATTTTGGTTTGAATGAACATCATAAAATATCTTTTATAAAAGTTTTTAATATATTTTTTATACTTATCTATTTAGTTTAACACTTATTTTATCCTTTTTAATCTTACCGTGATATCATGTAATTTACACAGTATGGGTAACTTTAATTAACATATCATGTCAAAATATCAAAAAGGATTTATTTAAGAAATATTTGGACTTATATTAACCATTTGGTTGAATCATATATTTTTACGAATTTAATATCATTTAACAAACTACTTTATGTTTTAAGTTATGAATTATGTCAATTTTGGAATCTATTCAAAATTTATTTTTTTAAAATTCATAACAACCTGATTCATTCGAACAAAAGAAATAAAATAATCCCTAATAAGTTAATTTTATTGAAAAAATTATTCTATGGCATCAAAATGTTCAAATTAAATTTATTTTAGTATTTATAAATTCATTTGATTGAATCTTGGAATAATGAGGTAATCACTCCATCACAATTGTGTCATAAATAAATATATTTATCTTTTTTTTTAATTTATAAATAAAATATATCGATGTATTAAATATTTTCATATTTATAATGACTATTTATAGACATAGTGTTTACTTATATATATTTATTCTAAAATATATTTAATAAAAGATATATGTTTATTTTATAAATATCTTTACTTTAAAAAATTAATTCTTATAAAATATCATTTTTACATCCATGTAAATCCATGGTGTCTAAAAATCGACCCAAGGATGGCCATGGTCTGATGTACCTCACAAAAAAGGATAAGGACGCGTTTTAGGGTATTTTTATACTATTAAATTATTATTTATTACCCTTATTTACTAGATTTACCCTATAAGCATGGTATATTAAAATAATTACTGAAGATATTATTCATAATGTCTAAAAATAAAGGCTACCTATTCAAAAATTTGGACCTCCAAATTCAAAATATGTAATACATTTTTAGAAATTTAAAACAAAGAATTTGAAGTAATTAATTTAAAATTAATCCATTTGTTGAAATGATAAAACGAGTTTCAATAGTTAAAACATTTCAAAAGATTGAAATGTTTTTTACCTATGAATTAAATGAAAAATTAATGATAAGGACATAAATTATATTAAATGGTAAGAATAAATACTATTTATAATTTAAAACTATTCAATATTATAATTTAACAAAATAAATTATCTCATTAGAAAAAGTTATTTTTAATTAAAATTTACCGTATTTTTACTATTCATTAAAACTTGACAGTTTACATAAATTTGTTAGAAATTTATCCAATTTATATTTTTATATCACACTTCAAAATAAAATGTGTATTTTTTCATATAGAAATTATTAATGTGTCAGAATCTTAATTTAAAATGGGTTCACCATTCAATGGTGTAAAAAAATTGACCTTTTAAAAAAATTGGTCCATAACATAAAATAGGGTTTTATTCATACCCAATGACAAAAATATCCATTGTATGACTTATTAATTTTATTATAAATATTAAGATATTTATAAAATAAAAATATAAAATTGATTTATATTTTTTTTAAATAATTAATAGCTAATGAAATCCTAATGCATTTTCATACAATACAGCTAGGGTATAATGATAAATTTATATTAAGGGAATCGTGAAGTTCGTTTAGACACATGATTTCATGAAACTAAAGCTACTAAAGAATAATAATTATTTAAAGAAATTTTTTATAAAAACATCTTGGTGTTTCATTCTACCCCCCTTAAAAAAATTCCCTTAAAAATAATAACGTGGAATTTAACAGATGTGGATATATCTCATTCATCTTTTCCTTAAGTTCCCATGTTTCTTAGTCATATTGGTGTTTCCTCCATAAAAAATTGACCAAGCGGGTGGTGTTGTTTTGTTGAACATTTTCATTATGATACAAATTCTCTATCAGTTGTTCTTTATAAGAAAGATCTTTCTCCACTAGTATGACTTTTGAGATTGTACATGTAAAGAATCCGGTATATACTTTCTCAGGAGAGATACATAGAACATATCATGAACTTGAGATAGATTTGGTTGAATAAGAAATCAGAAAGCTAAATTCCCAACAAGATCTAATATTTCAACTGCGTTGATAAACCTAGGGCTCAACTTTCCAGTCATTGCAATTCTCATTACACTCATCCAGGTAGATATTTGTAAGAACACCTCATCACCCACTTCAAAATGGGTGTATTTTTTTGGTTGTCTATATAATATTTTTATCAGCTCTGAGCTGCTCTAATGTGTTGTTGAATAGATATAACCATCTCACCCATTTCATTAACAAGATCAGTTCCTAAAAGCTTTAAATCCCAAACATCATCCCAACATGTTGGATTTATGTACTACTTTCCATATAAGGATTCATAAAGAGGCATTAGAATACTGGAGTCAAAGCTATTATTAAAAGAAAATTACACCTGTGGTAGGTGTTGATCCCAACCAAAATTCAAAATCCCTAGAGGAAGCTCTCAACATGTATTCCAGATTTTGAATAGTCCTCTCAGACTGACCGTCTATTTGAGGATGATAAGAAGTGATAAAACGTAACACTGTATCTAGAACATAGTGAAGACTTCCCTAGAATGTCAAGGTAAACCTCAGATCGCAATCATATATAATGGAATGTGGCATTCCATGCAATATTACCACTACCATTACATATGTCCTAGAAATATTATCAAGAGGGAAATCCTCTCTAATAGAAATGATGTGTTCCAACTTCATAAGAGGATCAATTATGACCCATATAAGATTAATTCCATTGGATTTTTTGGGAAGTATGAGGACAGATTATATACTGATGTTTTCCCATTTCTATTCTGATATGGGTAATGGCTGTAACATCCCCTTTGAATTCGGTCACACAGCCTTTACATGCTGACAAACTAAGCATTGAGCTACTTATTCAGCGATAACTATTTTCAGGCCATCCCACCAGAAGTACTATTTCATGTCCCTATACATCCTTGTGCTTCCAGGGTGAATAGAGAATGAAGAATTATAATCCTCATCCAATATATAATTCTTTAATTCTAGTATATAAGGAATAAAAAACCAGTTCTTAAACCATATTATTTCATCACAAGCAAGGTTGAATTCAAGAAAATTTTACACCTTCTTTTGTAACTCTACAAATTTTTTCTATTTCCCTTTAATCGTTACTTGTATTTATAGTTTAACATTCAATAGAGAAATATAAGAATTATTACCCTCCATTAAAATTTAAAGATACATACATTGTAAATCCATAAATATTAGATCTTTTGTGATCCTCATCATGGACAATATAACATGGTCTTTTCAACTAAAAGCATCTTCCACCTTGTATGTTTTACTAGGGAGGTAATGTATTGAGTATGAGTAATCATTAATCAATATTAACCATAATTTTTGGCACAAAATCATCTCCTTTTGTGTGAAAATAAACTTTAATCTTTTATATTGAGAATAAATATTTCACCCTTCACCATAAAGTTAATGACTCCATATTTTTAATGTAACGATTACTACAGCTAACTCCAAATGATGTGTTCGGTAATTTTGCAATTGGATTTTCAACTGTCATCAAGAATAAGATATCACTATATAATTTTTCATAAGAAAAAACCCCATTCCCTTCTTGTATTCATCAATGTATATCACAAACCATTCTCCATGAAAAGGAAGTGTTAGCATAAATGCACTGACTAACTTTCTTTTTAGCTCATTGAAATTATCTTCACAATCCTCTATCCAAATGAACTTAAGTATTTTACAAGTCAACATGGTGAGTGGATTAGATAATTGTAAAAAATCATTCATAAAACATCAATAATATCAGTCCAACCCATGGAATCATTGAGTCTCAGTTATTGTTTTCGGTCTCAACCATATTTCAATAACCACTGTTTTTTCTGGATCTATAGATATCCCATCACATGTGACTATGTGACCCCAAAATGATCTTTTTGAATCCAAAATTCGAAATTGGTAAATTTTGAATAATGATTCTCCTTTCATAGGGTCTTTGGTACAATTCTCATGTGATCATCATGTTCTTAATTTATCTTTAGATAGACAAGAATATAATCTATAATGACTACCAAAAACTGATTAAGATAATCTCTAAAGACTATATTCGTTAGATCCATGAAGATAGAAGGGGAATTAGTAAGACCAAAAAGAATCACTATAAATTCATTGTTTCCATACCTTGTACCAAATGCCATATTTTTTACATCCTCGTTTTTTGTCTTTAATTGATGCTATCTTGAATGAAGATCAATATTTTAATAGTTTTGATCCCTATGTAGTAGCTCAAATAAGTCATCAATGTGTTGCAGATGATATTTTTTCTTTATGGTTATCTTGTTAAGTTCTCAGTAATCAATGAAGAGTATCATTGATCCATCCCTCTTCTTTAAAAATAGAATAGGTACTCCCTTTGGTGACTCACTAGGGAGTATGAATCCTTTATCTATATTCTCTTGTAGTTTCATCAACAATTACTCTAACTCAATTGGGTAAATTCTATAAGTTTTATTTAAAATGGTCATAGCACGTGGTATGAGTTCTATTGAAAACCCAACTACAAGATTTGGTGGTAGATCTGGAAATTCATTTGGAAATACATCATCAAACTACCCTACAATGGCCATATTTTTAATCATGATTTTCTACCCCAAAATTTGAGAAAAATAACCTTTATTTATTGGTATGAGGACCCATAAGATGGGAGGAATTTATACTAGAAGGATATATTCATCCTTTCATCGAGAGATGATCATAGATTGATCTGGAATATGAAATGTGACATCCATTAATTTGAAATTGAAATGATATTCATATAAAATAATCCAATCCACTCCATGAATCACATCAAATTACTCTATAGGAAATATCATAAGATTTCCAAGATGCACCTTCCCACATAAATTAATAGGAGAATAATTATAAACTTTTTATGTGACCATTGTTCCATTAAGAGTTCTCACATCAAACTTAACATCTAATTATTTAGGTAATATGACGATACCATTAGAAGATTCTTCAAAAAAAAGATTCGATGGACATAAGATGTTAAGTGTACATTTCACCACTTCATTATCATACTCCATGTCGCTGATAAAAATTTCATGTGACTTTCCTAGTTTTTTGGCCTTAAGATATTCCTGATGTCGATCATCACCAATAACACATAGATTAGGTCATTTATTGGTATAAAACCCATTTTCTTGAATTTGTAACATTGAATTGTAAGAGGATAATTATAAATATCATTTTCTTTGTTCACATCATTAGACATATTTTTCCATCACTTCGATATTCAATTTCTTAATGACATTCTTTGCCACACATTAAACATTTAATAGTCCCATTAAGAAAATTCTCTCCATGTTTCTTTCCACAATTTGAGCATAAATGAAAAATAATATTCTTTTCAATAGGGTCTTTATATATTCCTTTGAATTCAACTTTCCTCTTCTTATCATACCCATATGACAAATAGGTTACTATAATCTCCATCTCAACCTTGAGAGCACATCGAATGATTTCCTCTTATCTATTGTAGTCCTTTATGGATAATTCCTAACAGATACATGGTTTTAAGGCACTAAATAATCAATCAATTTTACTCTTATGTGGGAAAATAATTCTAGAAGCATACCTTGAAAGACATGTAAAATTTTATTTGTTGGTACCAACAGATTCATCATTCTTTTTAAAAAGCTCAAAGAACTAATTATCCATTTTTGTCCAAAGAATACGAGGAAAGTGCATATTGAAAAATAAGTTCTTGAACTCATCCTATTCCATGGAATCAATTTCATCTATTTGACACATATTCTTTATAATATTCCACAATTCATTGGCATCAACTTCCAAATGATATAATGTTAAGATGAATTTATCATGATTAAAACATTTTATAACATGAAATATATTTTTAGTGGAATTGATGATAACAAGTTCAGAGTTCAAAATGGAATCGCTTGTTTATCCCCTAGAAAACATTCCCCACATGATGGCTTCTATTCAAAAAATAAATTCAACCAATTCCACTTATCTTGTTGGGATCGTTGTGGCTCTAGCTTCGTCGGTGGCCCTATCCCTCTGTACACCCTGTGGTGCACCCCCTGCTTTGTGATCATCGTATCTCCTGGATTCCTTGGACATCTCCCCTGGTCACAAACCCTTTTTCAAGGAGGCTCTTTGTTCGTCACTTACTGGAACCTCTCATCCATGTTTCTCAGTGGTGTCTCCATCCCCCTTTCTATTATCTAGAGAGGGATCACATCTCTCATTGGAGTTTCTGGTGTTGTACTTTGCTTAAGAATTACCCAACCCCAAATGGTCTCTTGTGGCTTAGTTCATTGCGGCTAAATGCCCCCTCACATCTTTTCAACGTTTTGTTGGGTGATGGGTCTTGCACTCCCTAGAGAGGATCTGACCTATTCACAGAAATTCTTTCTGTATTGTTCTTGGCTCAGATGCAGACTTCATCCAAGCCTGGTTTCTTGCTCCTTGTTCCTTTTGAAGATGAATCTTTTACCACATATATTGGCCTCTAGATGTCCATATAGAGAAGAAAATCCCCCTAACTGTGGTGTGTCTTAGCCTCCCAGGTCTCCCCCATCTATTCATAATTTTTTTTCCTCAAGGCTATTGGATATTTCTTGGGTGGTTTACAATGCTTGGATGTCCACACCGAGAGCGGCTCAGACACCTTGAAAGCTCAGATGTGGGTTAAAATGGACATCTCATGTCCCCGCTGACTACATATCTATGAAGGAAAATGATTCCTTTACCTGGTCACAACCCTTCTTGTATCCACTATACCCTTGTTTATGTTTCTCTTGCATCCTACAGGGTCATACCATAGAGGTTTTCATGAAGCGTCATGGTTCTGGCTGGCGAAGTTCCTTTCATAAGTTCTCGGTTCGAGTCCAAGATGAGAAATCTTCCAATTCGGCTGGCCCCTAGCCTCTCTCTCTTATGTAGGGGTGGGTATTTTCATTGTAGCTTCTTCCTCTACCCCTTTTTACTCACATGGGTCTCTTTCCCTCCCTTTACCGCAGATGTTGGGTGTGTCTATACCTTCCCTTCCTTTTCCTGCCTCCCTGACCTTCCTTTCTCCTCACTTCTAATACATCTCAAGAGATCCCTTGAGTCTGGTCACCTTCCTTTTTTCCTTCTATCTCACACCCCTCCTCAAATGTTTTCTTCTCCTCTGCCCCACCCCGCTCCCTCTTTTACAAGATCCTCTCATCCTCCTTTTCCCGTACCATTGGAGATTCCTCTTCCTCAGACCTTTTCTATTCCCTTTCCTTCTCCTCCTTCTCATCCTTCATCTACAACACAATCTTCTCCGATACCTTCCCCGATCACCATGCCCCCTACCCAAGAAGCCGGTTTTCTATCCCTATATCCTCATCCATACCTGTGTGGATGAACCCCATATCCTGATTCCCCTGCCTCTTCTCCATGCCTCTCCTAATAGTGCAGGCAGGTGCATGAGGGCCCATGCTAAGAAGCAGCAACAAATCTCTGGTTCATTATCTCCCAAGGCCAATTCTTCCAAATCCTGGGGTGGGACAAGCTATTTTCAATGAATCCTTTAATCACTTGGAATTCATGTGGCCTTAGAGATATGGTTAATATGGACTTCTTTACCTCTGAATCCCATATACACAAGTATTGTCTTTTTTTATTTCTCGAGTACAAACAAAAATCCTCTATAATTGATTATTTCTCCATAAGGTTAATGATGCATGAGAAAATGCATGCAGAGCCAAAAAATACCCACATGTGGCTCTTATGTAATTGGAGTATCTCAGTTACTTTTTTCCAGGAAAGTGACCAATTCATCACCACCAATATCTCACATGACAAATGAGAGTACTCCGGGTCCTTTATATATTGTAGTTGCGACATCTAGTAGTGTGAGTCCTTATGAGAGGTTCTCTTCTAGTTCAACCATGGAAGTAGGCCTTGGTTTGTAGGAGGTAATTTAAATGCGGTTGTAGATCTAGATGAAAGGAAATGTTGGGGACCCTTCCCCAGGTAGGTTAGTATAGACTTTGTTCACTTTATAGTGGATAATGGGAGTTTGGATCTCTGCTTCAATGGAGATCGTTTCACGTGGTGTAACAACCAACGAGGTCCTTGAAACTCTTGGAGCCATATTGATCACTACATGGACAAGATGAAGGAAATTTTTTCATATCTTATCTTTATTGTATGTCACTTTATGCACGGTATTTTTTATCACTCTCTGATGCTGGTTTCCAACACGATGAGGCAGCCATGTCCCAAAACATTTAGATACTACCAACATTGGGCTATCCTACCCAGCAACCAAGAAATGGTTATTGACTCTTGGAAGACACTATCTCATGGATGGACATGGACATACATTCAAAAAAAACTCTGAAGGCTCAGAATAAGGCTCCATGTAAGGTTAGATTCGTTCCCTCAATGTGATAGAGACATTGATGATGAAATGCATGAGATGAGTAGTCTCGAAGCCAGCCTTCAGGGTTAATGGGATGAAGGTGCTTTTGAATATCTTACCATAAAAAAGGAAACACTTGCGGATATAGTGATCCACCAAGAACACATGGTGATGGAGAATTCAATGATCGGGTGGATTGACAAGGGGACAAAAATACTACCTTCTTCCCCACCTGTATCAAGGAGAAAAAAAGAATGGTCCAAACCGATATGGTATCGGAGGATGGGACATTCTCGAACAATAAGGATGCGGTGGGAATAATTTACCATTCTTTCTTCAAAGACATCCTAGATAGACCAAACCCCAGTATGCTGGATGGTCACCAGGGAGGGGAAGCAAAGTTCCTTGGTGTCATTGCCAACAATGTTTCACTCCAAGACAACGAGCTCATGGAGACCATCGTAATGAAATATGAGAATCATAAATCAATACTCCACCATAAATTTGATAGTGCTCTAGTCTGTGAATTCTTCGCTGTTTCTTTTTATAGCAACATTTAGGATGTGATTAAAAATTACCTCTCCACTTCCATTCAAAGAATTTTAAGAAGGTGTAGTCTTCCAAGAGTGGTTTGTTCCACGACTCTTGTTCTCGTTCCAAAAATAAAAAATCCCTCTGCCATCAGTCACTACCACCTAGTCATCCTCTATAATTTATCTTATATATTCCTTTCATGAATCCTCAATTCTATAATCCTCATCCATCTGCCATGCGGGATATCCTTGGAGAAACATTGGTTTGTGAAGGGCCGCTCATTTCAGGGAGTGATCGCCATAGCACAAGATGTGATCCGATACATCAACACCAGTTCATATGTCTCAAATATAGTGATAAATTTAGAAATGAACAAATCTTGTGATCGTATTGAATGTGGGTTTATTATCAAGGTCCTCTTAGGCACTGACATCTCTCCCTAGCTTTTTGACCTCCACTTTTTTTGCATTAGTTCTTCAAGGATGACTGTCCATTTTATAGGTAAGTCTTTCTAATTTTTCAAGGCTTACAAGGGTCTAAGGTAGGGGGACCCCTTATCCCCGACCCTTTTCATTTTCATTTAAGATATTCTCAGTTTCCTCATCCTCCAAGGAATGAACAACAGTATCATCCCTTTCTATAATATAAAGTGGATTACCCCTCTATATCCCATATAATTTTTGTTGACGACACTCTTGTTTTCTTGAATGCTTCAAGGAATTCAGTTCATGGCTTAATTAGGGTTCTTGTTGAGTACTGTAATTGGAGTGGGAAACTTTTCAACAAAATTAAAAGAAGCCTCTTCTTATTGATAAAGTGTGAATGTAACCGAGAACTATCCATATGTAATCTTCTTGACATTTAATGTGTCTTTTGGCCTATAAACTATTTTGAAGCCCCTATTTCCTCATGACATCTCTATATTAGTAAATATTAACAGATTGAATGCTGCATCTTAGATTGAATCCTCTACTAGAAAAACATATTTCTCTCATTCAGGGGTCAGACCTCCCTAGTCAATAGAGTCTCCCTTGCCTCACCAGTCCATGAAATCCCTTGTGTCAAATCCCCAAATGGAGTGATCTCAAAAACTGACAAAATCATCGCTCGCATCATATGGGATGCCTGGGATGAATGAATGAAGTTATGGGTATCATGTAAGAGAATTATGAGGCCTATAAAAGGAGGTGGTATCAACATCCATAGTTTGGTGGATACCCTTCTTTGCATGCATGCAACACTTGCTTGGAATCTGATTGATCGACATACTCAGTGGGGCATCATGATTGGAGGCTCTTAGGCGAGAAATGTTTTTATGGATGCAGTGCATAGATCCAATATCATGGATTCTATGTTACATCTGTACTAAGACCTTTTTACCAATTCTTAGTGGATAATCGATGAAGGGAAGATGTCCTTCGGGCGTACCAACTGGGTGGGCTGCATTCTCGGTTCTCCGGGGTGTCCTGCCTATAACGTCTCATATGAGGAGGCTAGTAGTCAACTGAATTTCATCATGGTAGATCTTTCTAAGGATCAAAAGGAGACATTTCATCTTTTTGAAATCAATGAGAAATCTAACATGTGTGTTTTCTTCATTTTAAGAACATGACCCTTCTCTTCTAAGGAATACCATCTACTATGGGTAACCCCAATCGAGGAGGACCCCTGGTATGAAACCCTATGGATCAAGTGTATCCCTACTATGTATAGCCTCTTGACATGGAGGATCAGAAACAACACTATGGCCACCGATTAGAATGTCAATTAATGTGGTATTTTCATGGCCTCTCTCCGCGCTTGATATAAGTATAGTCAATAAGAAATTATAGAGAACCTTTTCTTTAAAAGAGAGTGGGCACACAAATTTTGGTTGACCATTGGAAGTTGTACTGCTATCCTTTTCCCTCAAGCGGTGGACTCCCCTTTCCTTGTTTGTGGGTTTCAAAACATAGGAAGTAGGGGAGAGGAAACATGGATAGAGCCTTAATCATGAATGTTGGTGTATTCTGTCTTTGGGAGGCAAGGAAGAATGTGAGATTTTAGGGGTGTGGTTCATCTAGTAGAGCAATCCTGGTACATACTCATAGTATTTTTCTAGATACGATCATGTGAATTTCCAACTCCTGGGATGCTCCCTCCCTTTACTTTATTATTTCAACCTCATAGGCTAGACCTAATTTTTTTCCTCATGGTATTTGACCCTATTAGAATCCTCCATCATTTGGCTTGATACTCAATACATATGGATCATTCTCTATGGGAATCATGAAGGGTGATGGGGTATTCTGTGACTCTATGTGATCTTTTGTGTTTGTGTTCTTAGTTCACATTGGTCGAGGCTCATCTCTCCAAGAAGAGGCAGTTTATATGATCTCTGGTCTCTCTCTATGCAGACAAGGGGGTAGGCATTTTGTGGAAGCCGAAACTGATAATCTGATTCTCTACAACTCGCTACAAGGCTCGGATAGTGTCCCCTGGTCTATTTCCTACCCCACCCAGACATGTAGGTCTATCCTATCTAGTGACACCCGACTGAGACATACTTGGAAAAAGAAAAATAAGATGGTAAACCATATGGATTGACAAGCTCATCAAGCTATAGTAACATCCTATTTTTACAAACTTTACCAACTGAAATCGAAGGGTGTTAGTATTGTAAGAGGGGATTCTCTCAGGTTTCATTTCTTTTGGCCTCCCTAGGCCTCTTGGTTTTGTGTTAGCTTTTGTGTCTCTCTTGTGACTCTCCTGCATTAAATTATTATATAAGAAATTTAATGAATTATAGATTTGTAATGATACATTGTTAATCCACAAATGGATCATAATACTCACTGAATGAAGGTGGATGCTTCCTCATGACGGATTCAATAGAATGTTGTTCCGTCCTTTGCACGTTTTAATATCTGGCATGATTCATAGCTTGAGAAAGTTGTGCTAGAATTCCTTCACAACTTTTTATTACAGCTCCCTTAAAATTTGGTTTTTAAGGGGAAAATAATTTCATTTCCCATCACATTCAACATTAATGTGGTTCCTTCGGGTTCCATCCATTGACTAAATCCAAGATGGATAGTGTTGGAAACACTAATCAAAACAAGAAAACCATATTGTCAAGAATAAAATTTCCATTTAGTACAATTTAGGTTTATTCTATGTTATTGATGGTCATTTTTATATCCCTAGGATTGTATCATATACATACACATATCCTTAAGGCTATCTAATCCTAGTTTCCAAAGGTAATCTATAAATTTCTTCTAATACAAACTATAGAGACTCATTCTTTACATACATTGATATTAGATCATAATAGAAGTATATTTTTAACAACATATTAAAAAACCATGATAGGAATATATAGGTCTAGTTTCTTTTGAAACTAGGTAACATAAACAAATAGTTCATAAAATATCTACATTATCTCATGTTTATTTCATTGTAACTAGACTCATTTTGGGATATCATACATAATACCATTTTTCATGAACTAGGGAAATGAAACATATAAAAGGGTGAGATCAAAATATCAATATGGTTAAAAAATAAAATAACAATTATTTCATATTTATACGAACATAACATTCGAAAATCTTATCCTGTATATAAATGATCACAATATCATTTCATGGGAGAAATCCTAAAAGTGAAATGTAATCCCAGTAGTAATAACATAAGACATGAATGTTTTTATACACACATAATCATAGAAAATCATTTCATACTAGTCAAGGCTTATTTCCAAGACCATCATAGTGGGAAAAGTCTATTACTCAACCAAGTTCACGCCTTGTTCCATCCCTGTATCACTAAATAAGATTTACTTTCCATTCCATCCATGTCGATATCATGAGATATAAATCTTTTCCTAATGCATTGGAGGGAGATATAGTTTTCACCCATCTCATAATTTAATCATTCTTACATGTTCCACAAAAAGATAAACCATTCATCAGAGCATAATGCAAGAAATAGAATGGGTTTCTTAAACATCATTCCATCAAAACATAATCCATATAAAATAAATGGATTTCATAAAACCTATTGAATCATAAAAAAATCATATCAAAGTAATAATAGGGATATAAAAATAACCCTATGTCATATAAATAATTCTTTATGAAGTTGTAAAAATCGTTCCTTCTGTGTATGTTAAGAAACAATCTATCATACTTCTGCGGGAAATGTCAAAAAGTACATCGTATGGTAAACAAAATAATTATTCCTTCTATACCATTTACTAAAAGTAAAAAAGGGGTAAAAATAAGTATAAATATACATTGAAAAATATAAAACATTTTTTTAAAACATTTTTAGAAAACATGGTCTTGGATGATAATTATATCCCTAGTAAATACATACAAATACATGATCATAGAGAAAAATGAAATTAACAATGTTATCCCATACCATAGGTATAATATGCATCATATGTATATAAAAATTATTTATAATGATTTAAATAATGTTAATTATTTTTTCTAGAATCTGAATTATTTTTATGATAACAATTATGATCATATTTTCATCCGTTTGTCTGTAACATTTCATTGTTACTCGTTATTCAGGTATTAACTACTTTATGTTATTATGTGTTTTTTGTCAAATAAGTTCATATTAGATATTTTAGGTAATAGTTATTTAATTTAAAGAATATTATTTATATAATATATATAATATTTATTCATTCAATTCATTTATATAATCATGGTTCAATGATGAATATGTGGAACAAATCAAACTGCACCGTGGAAACAGTTAGCCGTACTTACGCACGAGCGATGTTATCATTCCCATAATTATTGAATGGTATTTAAGTGGATGTTGTATATATAATCAGAATTAGTATAATGTTATAAAAGTAAATTATATTTATTATTTATACCATTATACCCATTCAGGTATGGTGGTGGGGAAAAATAGATTACACCACGGGGTGGAGGTAGTAAGCTGCACGTATGCACGCACATTGAATTAATTTTTTCTAGGATGTATAGAAGATGAAATAGGGTCATTTAATATTTATAATAATATATCATTATGTTATTTATACTGATGAGATTAATGTATAATGAAAATTATAAATAATAAGATGTATACAAAGAAATGAATTTGAAAGTATCGGTAGAAGAGATTATTACTTCCTCGTTGTGCCTCTATTAAATTTGTTTAGGGAACTAGATTTGGATTTTTGAGAAGATTATAACCTATATAATGTTTCTAGATAAGTTTATAAGAGTAATGGGTAGGGTTTTTCCAAGATTTAAGGCTCAAAATGGAGTGAAGAGGTCAGGGATGAGGTACCCTTTTATAAGAGACTAGAGAGGCACTTTAAAAAACTCTAAAAATATTAATTTATTATAAATTCAATTTAGAGAAAAAATGGTACAAATTTTATTAAAATAGGAGATAAGATAATTATAGTACTAATACCCATCATAAAATAATTTTTAGACAGGTTTTGAATATATATTTTTATCCTTATCGTTTTGGTTTAACCCTTATTTTATCCTTTTTAATCTTACTATGATATCTTGTTATTTAGAAATTGTGGGTAAATGTAATTATCATATTATGTCAAATGACCTAAAAAAAGTTATTTATGGAATATTTTGACATATATAAACCTTTTTGAACAATATTATATTTTATGTAATTTAACATCATTTTATAAAATATTTTATTTTATAAGTTTTGAATTTTTTAAATTTTAGACACTATTCAAACTAGAATTTTTAAAAAAATTCATAACAACTGGATTCATTCAATTAAAAAGTGTCAAATCATCAAGAATAAGTCAGTGTCATCTAAAAAATTCGTGGATGGAATAAAAATGTTCATATTAAATCTAGTTTAATATTTATAAATTCATTTATTTTAATATTTCATTAATGAGATAATAACTACAAAATAATTGTGTCATAAATAAACATATTTATCTAATTTATAAAAATTATAAATAAAATACCATTTTTTAGGAAATTTTACTTATATTTATAATTGTTATATATAGACTTAGATATCAGTAACATAACCCTATATTAAAATCATTTTATTAAGAGATATATGTTTATGTTATAATTACCATTACTTTATATTAATTTTTAAAAAATGTAATTTTCAAATCCATGTGAATAAATGGGGTCACAAAATCATCCCATGGATGTATATGATCGTAAATATATAATCCAATAGGATTAGGACATGTTTTAGTGTCGTTTCATACTACTACATTATAATTGTTTTACCTTTATTTACTGGATTTTCCCTTTAACAATGGTAAATAAAAATAATTAATAAAGTCAGTATTCATAATGTAAAAAATAAAAGGTATCTATTAAAAAAATATTGAAATTATGATTCCAAATATGGAATATATTTTTCAAACTCAAAACATAAAAGATAAAGTAATTAATTTAAAATTAATCCCATTGTTGAAATGAGAAAATGTGTTTTAAAAGTTAAAAAATTGCAAAAGATTGAAATATTTTTATCAATGAATTCAATGTTAAATTATTAATAATGAAATAAATTATACTAAATGTTAAAAATATATTATCCATATACTTTAAAACTATTCAATATTATAATTTAACCATATAAATCATCATGATGAAAAAAGTTGTTTAAATTTAAAATTTAGCATATTTTTACAATTCATCAAAACATCAATGTTATCAGAAATTTCTCAGAAATTTTTCCAAAGTAAATTTTTATATTTTATTTCAAAATAACATGTTTATTTTTTCATATTTAAATTATTAACATGGAAAAATCTTAATTGAAAATGTCTTCTCCATTCAATGGTGTAAAAAATTAACATAAAAAAACATGTTCTTATACATAAATTGGGGTTTTATTCCTAACCTATGGCTAAAATATGCCCGGGATGAATATAAAAAATATTATATTAAGTATATAACACAGATATATCTGATTAATTTCATTAAAAAAATGTAATTTAATTAAAAAAATAATAGCATCTTATTTCTTTATATTTTTGTTAAATAATTAATTGCTAAGGAATTCATAATTCATTTTCATAAGTTAGTTTTAATTATTCTCCCAAATATAATGGCTTGGATATAATGGTAATGTTATATTAAGGGAATCCCAAGATTTTTTAAACACATAATTTCATGCAAAGAAGCCTAGTTATGTTTAAAATTTATTTAAAGAAAATATTTCTTAAAAACATTCGGGTGATACAGTTAGCAAGAGAGCTACTTTGGAATGTGATAGATGTATGTAGATTCCTTGGGATGGCATGATATAATTGTAGATTCATACAATATATCTATAAGATATCATCACTTTATATTGTAATGAATCAAAAGGGTAAGCCTTTTATAAGTACAGAGAAGTAATAGAAGGTTTTTTCCAATTGAGGAATTGTTTAACAAGTGCCTGATCCTGAGATTACTGGAGGAGCGTGATGAGTACATAGTGTTCAATGATGTACTGGGGAACGGACATGGTTATGTCATGTTGTATAGGAAATTGGTGATTTCCAGTGGTTAATTCCAATAGATACAATATTAGTAAAACTATGTGACTTATGATCTTGAGTTAGCAGCAGTTGTATTCACATTGAATATTTGAAGACACTACCTGATGGGGAGTATTTTGTCATATACTCTTACCACAACACTATCAAATATATATTCTCTCAGAATTTTTTAAAATTTATATATATTTGCTGAGTAGTAATACTCAAGGACTATGACTTTGAGATTATTTATAATCATATAATGGGGAATGATGTTTCAAATTTCTCAGTAGAAGATCAAGCTCGCAGTTGCAGAATGAGGTGTCCAAGAGGTTGGCCTCGTTACAATTGTCCTTTGTGGACAAAGATGGATAAGCATACCTCTAGTTGATGGGTTTTACCCCTCCACTATTACTTTGAGTTAGGGAGACAAACATATGGATAGTGAATCTGACACCCATCATGCTCAGATATCTATAAGGCATGCACCTAATTGATATTCACAATATGGAGATCACGTAATCCTTTTCAGGGGGTGCACATATATACCAGTGGAATTGTAGTAAAATGTTTAAAGAAAGGTCCATACATCCAATTTGGTTGTACACATGGTGTGGAGAAGATGTACCAAGACATCTGATGTATATTTTTGTGGATAGGGATGAAGAAGGAAGTGGAAAAGTTTGTTTCTCATTGTCTTACGTTACCACGGGTGAAGGTTGAGAACCATATTCCAACGAGTTAGAATCAACCCCGGGAGGTGCCAGAATTGAAGTGGGATGGGATACATATGGACTTCCTGATGTTTTTACCATGTACATCTATGGGGACATGATTCCATATGGGTTATCATTGACCGAATCACAATTTAATACCTCTTCCTTCCAATCCAATATCCAGGTTCAGTGAAGAGCTTGGGACACCCCTACATTCAAGAGATAGTTCGACTCCATGGAGTACCATAAAAGGTAGTTTTTAGTTGTGATACTCATTTAATATCCCAGTTTTGGGAGGGATTACATGAATATTTTAAGACTCTGTTACATTGGAGCATGATGTTTCATCCCCAAATGGATGGCAAGATAGAGAGGACCATTCAGGTTCTAGAGGACATACATCAATCTTTCATGTTGCACATTGTCACAACCCATCCTCGGGGCCCGTGCCGTGACTACCCCAATCCCGCATTCCATAGGCCAGGGGCTAGTGACTTGCACTAAAGGCGTAAATCCCAATAACTGGGAAGGCATTGACTTTATAAAAGAAAACAAGCACCACAGAGTAAGCAAGTGGAAAAAGGTAAACACTAAGTACAAGAGAAGTGTTGAAAAGTAAATAGGCCAGAATACAAACCCAAAAGAATGTACAACTACAACTGAACAAGTACAACAGAAAAGATAACAGCTGGAAGGACGGAAGCGGCTACTGGGCCGTCGTCCTCGAATCCTACCTGAAGGGTAGGTACAGATGGCGCAGCTCCTGGTCATCCACAACGGATCCTACCTGAAGGGTAGGTACAGATAGCCTCCTCCACGCTCTCGCCCATCAACCTCCTCTGTGTGTCGTCTCATCGTGTAGTCCACCTCCGGGTACTGACTCGTCGTGTAGTCCACCTCCGGGTACTGGCTCGTCGTGTAGTCCACCTCCGGGTACCATACAGTCCTCGAACACTCGGCCTCCGTTAGCACTGCCTGCCGTCTGCAACCAACACAACGAGGTGCGGGCATAGCCCGTGAAGGGGTGAGTATAACGATACTCAGTAGGGACCCCGAGACCCTCAAGGTCTCACTAAAACAACAAGGATAACCATAAGAAGATCTCAATAGATAACCTCTACTTAGATATATTCCCATACATATACCTAAGATATCAAGTAACCCATCTCAATCATGAGGAAACACAAGGATTGTGAAATCAACGGATAACCACTACCAAGGTATATGCCCATACATATACCTATGTTATCAAGCGACCCATATCAATCATGAGGTAAACACAAAGGTCAAAAGTCTCAGCTCAAACCAGGATTTTCATTATCGAAACCGTAACTGCTGAAGAGCCTCGTCTCTGGAGTGTACAGTGGTCCTGTCACGACTCCGAGGTACTTCCCACTAACCTAAGACTGCTGAGGTACTCCTCCTATCGAGTACCACGAGCCTGCCACCTCACACAGTAGTGCTTCCCTCCGGGGTCTGCCACCCAAACACAGTAGTGCTATCCCCTCATAGCCTACACAGGTACTCCTCCTGTCGAGTACCACAGGTCTGCACCTCACATAGTAGTGCTCCTCCACTGTGGGTCTACCACCTCACAAAGTAGTGCTCCCCATTGGGCTACGTAAGTCACTCCGAATCGAATCGAACAAGCAGTCTTCAGGTCTCCACCGACTACACGATCTCCGTACTCCATATTCTCGTCTCTGGGAGGGTCCGCTCCAAGAGCTACAAGTCGATACTCCAAGTATCTCAAAGTCCCATGAAGAAGTATCTCAAGGGACCGCCTCGACATAGGGGTCTCAACGCAACAGACGACGCGTCAATCGGATGCACGGTCTGTGAGTTGCTAGCCTTTTCATCCCAGGGGCCCAGTTAGTTTCGTGTGCGAACCAATCTGGCCGTAACTCAACTATACCCCGAACACTCATAGGGTATACTCATAGGGACCGTTTTCTCAACGGGATCACCAATGCGGCTGACGGTTCGTCAAACGGACGTTCTGTCAGAAAGGCATCAACTTTTCCATTCCAGGGGCCCGGTTGGATTCGGGTGCGATCCAAGCCGGCCACTATCCAAGTGCATCCAAAACTCGGGCGGAGGATGCCAAAAGTTCCGTATCGTCAACAGGAACACAACGCAACAGACGGCGCGTCAATCGGACGCCCGGTCTGGAAGTTATTGGCTTTTTCGTCCCGGGGGTCCGGTTGGTTTTTTAAGTTAAAACCAACCCGATCGTACTCCAACTCGATCCAAACCTTGAGCGGAGTAAGCCAAAAGATCCGTCTCACTTAGAGGAATCCATCAGAGTCGACGACACGTCAATCAGTCGTCCGGAACTCAAGATATAAGCGTTTCCGCTCCGAGGGCCCGGTTGGTTTCGTGGATGAACCAACCCGGCCGAACCCAAAGTAATCTGAAACCTTGAGTGCGATATACCAAAACGACCGTCTCGATCCAAGGATCGTGTTGACATTGACGGAGAGTCGTTTGGAGGCCCGTAGCTCAAGTTACTGGCATTTGACTGAAAGTGGTCTGAAAACGGGGGTCTGGGCCAGGGCCGACCCGGCCCGACCCCCCTGGGTCGGCCCGAACGGGGTCGACCAAACCTGGGTCCGACCCGGCTGGGCCCGGCCCGGCCTGGCGTGGTCCGGTTCGGTCCGGCCTGACCGGCCGGCCGCGGCTCGGCCATCGCGGCCGAGCGGGCACCGCGGAGCGGGGTGTCCCCCGCCCGCCACTGATTGACGCCGGCGGCGGATCCGCCGGCCGCCTGCCCTCCGGCGGCGCGCCGCCGCCGCCTTCCGCGGACCACCAGACGCGCTCCGGTGGTCCGTTTCTCCTTCCGTCTTCGCCTATGGTCCTCCCGGGACCCGAACTTCACTGCGGAGGCCTCAAAATCACCTTGCGGCCTCGTTTTTCATTGCCCATTGATCCAAACATAAATAAACAAAACGCGTCGTCTTCGTGGTTCTCTGGCGCGACGCGTTGGCGCCGCGCCCCTTCGCCGTGGCCCGACTCCTTCCGCGGATGTCTTCTGGTTTCTCCACCGTGACGCGACGGCGTCACACCTTTTTTTGTTTTTCACGACGCGGCGCAACAGCGCCACACATTACTTGTCGCACGTTTCCGCGCGGTGCGATGGCACCGCACCATTCCTGTTTCAATCCACAAAAGAATCCAACATGAAATAAGGAGGAGGGTCGGCCATGTTTTTTCGGTCCGGCCCCCCCTTGCGCTATTCGATAATAAAAGATCATATTTCATGAAGTTCATCAAGGCAATAAACATGGGAAATTTAAATAATAACCCTCAACATCAAACCGCATGATCGAACGATCCGCGGATCAACCCGGTATTGGTTGGTCCGCGCTCGTCGTTCTTTTCTCAAAAGATATAAGAATTCCAAAAATAAATTCCCCTACCTCGTGTCTTCCTTCGTTTGTTGACAAAGTCACGGGATGGTTGTGTCACTGTAGAATGGTATCAATTCCGTCGTCGTCGGAGTGAGCGCCGTCGTCGATGGAGACGTTCCCCGCGGTGATGCCTCCTCCCTTGATGTGGAGAAAGAAGAAGAGAAGGCACATCGTTGGTGCCTTCGCGTTCTCCGTCGGAGGGTCGGTGTTCATCACATTCTTCATCGAAGTCTCGACGTTCTTCAACAATGGTTATGGAGTTCTTCAAAACTAAGAGCTTCCTCTCTCAAAATCCTCACTTAACCAAGAAACCTAATAAAATAAGGTCTCCCATTATTTTATTAACACATGCCAAGATTTTCAAATTCCAAAATTCAAATAACTTAATTAATTTAAGAATTTGAACTCATTAATTAAAAAGTGTTGGAATGCACTTAAGAGGGGGAAGTTCAAGAGTTAATGAAAGTTAGATTAAATGTGGGTTAAAGGAGAGTTATAGGAATGTGAACGGTTGGGAATCGTGTGGGCCCCACCTTTCAATTATCCACTCATGGGAAGTTGGTTGGTCATGGGGTCCTCCAACAACTTCCCATGGGAGAGAATAACTACCAAAGACATAAAATAAAATTGTTCACACAATTTTATTTATTTTAAACTAAAACCCCAAAAACAAAATCTCAACCCGCTTAAAATGCAACTGTGGTAAAGGTCCCCTTAAGCAATTACCGGCGTTGCGAGTTCATCGGTTCCATCAGATTTCAATTCCGAGCACCAGTTCAAAAGATAGAAATTCCCGCTCGCTCGTTCACTGAACGTACTGAGCCAAACTTCGGAAGTTGATTCCGGGAACTCTGGGCCTCGGAATCAAGTGTCGTCAGAAACTGCGTTCTTGTAAAATTCCAAAGGAAATTAAGAAAAAAATTTCCTTGAAATTTCCGAGTCTTTACAGACATCGATTGCAAATGGGAGGATCTCCTACTGCCGGTGGATTTTTCATTAAAAAATTTCTACCAATCCCCCATTGGTATGGAACCATTCATGGATATGTATGAGTGATCGTTCAGGTCACCACTTTGCTGGACTGACCTAGGAGAGTCACCACTCATGGGACAGAAGATGGAATGAACTACTATTGAAAAAGAGAAGAACATCCAGGAGTGTATGAGGACTACATAGATCTATCAAGAGTCTTATAATAAAAAAAATTGGAGATATTTGGTGTTCAGGGAAGTAGATAATGTCATCCTTTGAGTTTCACGTTTATAAGGATTATGGAGATTTGGTCATGGAGACATGCTTCTATGATGTTTATTGGCCCTTTTAAGAAACCGTGTATAGTTAGAGAGGTGGAATATCTCATAAATCTACTCTTGTTGTTAAATTGAGTACTTGATTTCATCCATGTTTCATAGTTTTGGAGCTACATGAAATACCCAACTAACGTCATCAATCGGGGAAATCTAGAAATTGATGATAGAGATACTTTTACTGAGTACCTAGCAGAGATTAATAATTTGTAGGAGAGGGTGATACATGGGTGAGTGTTTCCTTTAGTGTGTGGCTGGTGGCGTCAAACGAATCCCCGTGATAACATATGTGATCAGGAGTCTCAAATTAATGTGAATTACCAAAATTGTTTTTTATAACATTTTATTTGGGGTTGTGAAGCCCAAGGCGGGGAGAATGTAATGTCCCATGTTTTCTAGGGTACTATTTTTAAATATTATATGGAAGTAATTAAATAATATTCTTTGATTTGATGTGAGATTTTGATGAATGGTGTTCTCAGAATTAATATTCAAAATATATTAAATATATTAAATAGTGCATGGGAGTGGTTTCCCAGAAATTGTATAATAACATTTCAACAGGTGCCCAGATCAGAACTCTAAGGCACTGTTATATTCATAGCAGAATCTTTAGCCTATGAGATGACTAACACCAGTCGATGTGGGTCAACAATGAATGCTAATTTTTTCGATGTCTTAAAGGATAAAATAAAATATGAATTTATTTTATTTTAATATTTCATTGAAAAAGACAAATATTCTTAATTTGACTTTTTAGAAGGGATTTGGGGTTAGGATCATAACCTTGGAACATCCTAGAGGCTATGGAGAGAACCTATAAAATTTACTCAATGACAAATGATGACAAGTCCTCGATCATAGATTGGAAAACACCATTCTTGAAGAATCTTTCTAATGTTGAAGATGCAAAAAATCACACCTTTTAGAGAAAAAATTCATACATGAGGAATGCTATGTTGTTTTAATAATTCTTTTATTGTAGTTATTTTATTTAAATGACGAACGTAGATCAACCCATGAAAAGGTTGACGCACGGTTTGATAATTATAGAAAGAGGGATTTATTCTTGTGGATATTTGGGGATGACTATTTTTTCGATTTTTTATCATAACCATTATAATATAATTGATTGAGATGAGAATGAACAATGATTTAGTTTCATTCCTTGGGTCCTTAAACTGTGACATTCTCTCACATGTTCTTCATATTCTTTGCATTCTTCGATGTATATGAACAGATGATCGTTGCACCTACATTTCGTGATGAAAACATCCAAAATCAGAGATCCAACCTATTAGAATCCAAGATGAGTTGCGACAAAAATGGAGGTCTAAGGATCTATTTATTTAGGGAGATACCGTTATTCGAGTGAGTTTCAGGAAGATGATCAGAATTGGTTTTCAGATCCGATCAAAGGCCTAAAACTCACCGATTCAGTTCTATGATGATGAGATGAACTTGAATATCAATTTTTGAGGTGATTAGACAATCAGGTAAAAATCCTATGTATTAACCAAAGTTTAGGAGGAATAATAATAATTTTGTATAATAATGCAAAAAAAAGTGTGCAGTATGGACTACATGGTGTGTGGCCCCTACCCAACGACATATTGCATTTTGGGCGGTAGAAAAGTATCACACAATGTGTGAACAATATCGCATAGCATGTGGTCCCTTCCATGAGGCTGAACATGTATCATAGGAGTTACATGGACATTGGGTGGTGTATCTGGGGTGCCTATATGGCCTGTATCCGATGATATGGCCAGACCCAAACCAGATATATATGTTACCCCATAAACTACTACACGGGTAGGAGAACACAAGTTGACATTGTGTAATGGAACATAATCAGAGTACAAGGGTGGACCCCAGATAGAATGACATGGTTTGCGATCATTACAACACACCATATATACCTCTTCTACATGACATGTTCTGATGACAGGGGTCATTGAACACAGACAATACCTGGGGTCAAGGGACATGGTGTGTGACCCGACTACCCGCCATGTAGCCCTTCCTACATGGAGTTAATATATTTTCCACCATATCAAAAATATTTTTCCTTAGGATTGGTGCCCTTACATGTTGTAATAATGATTTTTTAGTATCATCTCCTATTTATAGAAGTATGGACCCTTTAGTAGGATTTTACTGGTTGTATTCGAGAATCCCCTCTGAGAGGCCAAGAGCAGGATCATAAGACCATTGTTTTTCCCTAAGTAGAGTCTTGGTATCAGTGCGACCAATCCTACTAGACGTTGATCTACTACATAGCGGGTGAATACAGAAGTTTTGTGGCATCACCCCATGGCTTTGATAATGATCCTCAATTGGGAATTGTGGTATTCCCACTCCTGGTATGAGTACTCCCATAGAGAGTGTGTTGTATCTCTCTTCAGATCGATTAGTCTATCTCTTTCATGATGGTTTATGATGAAAATTACTTATTAGTTAGACATCATAAGTGCTATAAGACTCAAGAGTGTGTTCTCTTGAATGAGTTTTTTATGGAACCTTATGACTGAATGTCTAGTGTTGCTATGAGGTAATGGTGACTTACCTCTAGATTACAGGTCTAGGGTTGAGTATATTAGGATATATTATTGTTATCTGTGTTGTAAACATATACTATGTTGAGATTACTATATCTTACTTTGTGAATTTATTAATCATTTTGAGAGATCCTATAGAGAATTTTTATAAAACCCCCGGCACGGGCTGCCCGCATGAGTCATGTCTTGTGAAGACGAGAGTCCATTTGATGGAGTCCAGGGTGGACCAAGACTAGAAAATGATTTCTGAGTTCTAGCAGGACGAGGTTTATTTATGGCTTTGTGGAGCAGTCCAAAAAACTTTTTTTATAGGTTGTAATTTGTATTTTTAAGACTCTTTCTCTTAGGGGGATTGTTTTCAGGCCTATTTTACTTGACTTCACATTACTTTCCTATCATAAAATATTTGTTAGGTTTGGTTGCATGACATTATTTTTTGTTTCCTAGTGGTTTTTACTTTTCAAAATCAGTGGCTCAGAGACATGTTCATGTGTACTGGTACTTAATAAATTCTTCCCATGATAGTGATATGCATACATGGTGCTAGTCACCCACCCTTAGCATATTTTAGGTAGGATTAGGGAGTCTCTACATGACCCCACTAGGATGGGTCTTGACAAATATGAAATCCATTTTTTAGGGTTTTACTCTTAAATTGCTGAAAATTAATTTTTAATATATGATAATAGAAACATTTTTTGAGTAATCTTTTTCTTATGTTTCAGAATGTTTAAAAAAGCTTTTTTTATGTTCAATTTTTTTAAATTATTTATGTTACATTGTAATTATATTATTTATTTTGAACAATTTTTATTATATTTACGTGAGTATTTTGTTTTGATAACATCAAAAAAGTGATGATACTAGAAATATCAGTATTTTTTTAATATTCACCTAAAAATTCATTATTTTAGAAAAATATTATAAATTAATATAAATATAATACTGACATGTTTAATCTAAAAATGAAGTTGATTTTTTCAAATTCACACAATAAAATATATAATTTTATGTTTTAATTAAAAATAAAATATATAAATAAATCTTCATTTACTAAAATATGGCATTTTTAATCATCATGCATGTTTAATCATATTTCAGGTAATCAAATAAATAATTAAATGTTAACATATCAGTTTATCAATATATATATATTTTATTTTATTAACTTTTAACTGGGAAAAAAATTTATTTATTAATTTAAATTACAATACATTTTTCCAATTCTTTTGAAATGAATGAAATATCTTAATATATAATTAATTTAATTGATTATTTTCTATATCTTGATTGATGATTATATTATACATGTAATTTAAATATTTCATGGTTTATTTTGGTATGGTGATCCATTAGTTTGACATTGGTTCTAACATAGGTAATTGAGGAAAATATTAATTTAATGTGTCCACAATGCTAGATCATTAAATTCCACTACTCAGACAAATAGAATCCTCATTGTATTAATTATTACCAATTGATGAAATATTGTTAGGTTATTTTTATCATATTAATAGTTTGAGATATAACATCAATGATTAAATCTACCAAATAGTCTTACATTATTATATTTTCCTTATATATACATCAACTAAATTAATATTCCAAACAGTCATATACCCTAATATCTATGTACTCAAATCATATATTCCCCATGTAATACAATTTGAAAATACATTTTTTCATCAGGACATTAATACACACTAAAATCACACATTCAAATGAAATGTAACACTTTTTATTAAGCACTAAAGTTATTAACCAATAGTTCATAAAATCATACACTATTCAATATATACCATAATCCCAAAAATGAGAAAATGATCCCCGAAAATTTCATAAATAAATTATTAAATATATCAATAATGTTTTAAAAATATAGCTATACAATCTAACGAAAACCTCTCAAAATAAATCAAGCCATTATTACTTCAACAATAATCATATAATAATACTAAGAGTTTTTTAAATCATAAGCATTTGTTCTCTCAATGGTTATTTTAAAATATGTAAACATTATATAAAATTACATTATATGGTTACCTAGACCATTTAATATATGAATCTATAACATTAAAGTAATACTATTGAATAAAAAATATCATATTATTCACATAATATTCTTGAATTTTATAATATAAATTATTACCTTTGATAATTATCTCACTATCATGAATCAGAAAAGAGTATAATGCTTTAATTTATATTACGTAATAAATCCAACTACTATATTTTAAACATGGAAAATAAATATTCCATTTATAAAATGTATATTATATTGTTATAAACTATTCATGTATTATTCCTTATCTATATATAAGGCATAATGGTTTCTAGATACATACCATCCCAATATCATTTCAATGTACTAGTTTTAGTCAAATAACAGAACCCAAAATTCATATCAATTAAATTAGAATAAATTCTCATATAAATATGATAAATTGATCATATTATGTCTTATATAATTACATATTAATTTAATCCATTGATATTTTTAGTAAAATGAATATTTTACTTTGTTAGGGTACCTTTTACTTCTTAACCTAATCTTAGAAATATGTTCCCCGAAATTACTATAAAGATTCTTTTAATATTTAAACATATAAATCATTGAAATATATTTTCTTAATGTTGGAAATACCCATTTTCAATATAATTAAAAATAAATTTTT
Source organism: Viscum album (assembly GCA_963277665.1). Classification (NCBI taxonomy): domain Eukaryota; kingdom Viridiplantae; phylum Streptophyta; class Magnoliopsida; order Santalales; family Viscaceae; genus Viscum; species Viscum album. Next base: position 898,808,778 of record OY728142.1, read on the forward strand.
ATTGACCGTAAATAATTAATTTCAAAATATTAATCTATTTTATCCATTTTTATTCTCGATTTATTTTTCTAACCTAATTATTTTAAAATCCTTCATAGTACCTCATAAATTTATAGTGAATTTAAAAAAAATCCCCAATAGTGTAAAATGGTTTATTTTTCAAACCTAATGATTTTAAAATCCTTCATATTACCTCATCAATTTATAGTGAATTTACTAAAAAAATCCCCAATAGTGTACAATGGTGTGTGTAGTCACATGCACAATCATCACACACATATGTATTGGATATGTTGATACTCAACATTTCTTTTTTTTGGGTGACTTACCCATGGTTATTTTCTTCAACAAACTCATCCACATTGAAACCACCAGCTTGAGATTTAATTTTTTTGAGAACCACCCATCATTACATTACCAAAACATCATAATATTATCGTTTACTATGAATTATCAAATTTATTTTTTCATAGGGTTTTCAAAAAATATATCTGATTCTAATCCATAAACTGCACACTATTAGATCAACTCACCATAATGGTTACATATAACATTGAAATTATGATCATCTTAAATTCATTAAGCCTTCAATTATCCTCAACTAACATCCCATCCACTAAAATTACCTAAAACATATTTTGATACAAAAAATTACAACCCATGGGCATGAATATCTTTAATAAATGACATAAAAAAATTATTTTATTGTATATATTCTCAATAAAAATTTGGATTAGTGTTTTTCAGAGTCTAAAAAAACCAAAAACCAATAAAACTCATTTCATTTTCAACCAATTTTTTTTCAACTATATAATCAGCTGAAAAATTGATAATTAGTATTCAACGTCTTCCACTAATTTTCTACATAATATATTTGTTGTATAAATTTCATACTATTATTATTTTTATAAAATATATATGCTGAAATTAAATAAAGTGGTGAGGTAAAATTCATAGTATCGGTACCCATAAGCTCTACAAATAAAAGATAAAAAGTGATAATAAGATGATTATATGTTTATAACTAGGATATATAAGAAAACCATATATAAAAAATCATTTCTCATAAATAAATATTCATAATAGATTACATAAAGATAATTGTTGAAATAATATTTCAAGTAAAGTCTCTTACAAAATCAACATATATTATCTTTGGGATGATCTGCTATGTGCTATATTGGGCCAAGGATAACCCGCTCATATCACCTTTCTCTTAGTAAAATAATCCCTTGTATAATTTGTATTTGGATAAATCATTTTGTGAACCATTTTAAAGGGATAAATCCTATTTCTTACAATTTTTTTATGTTGAACCCTCTTGGGTGCTATTTGGTTTAGGTTAAATCATCCCATATTCAATTTTCATCGATAAAATCCCCTTGTGAAACCTATTTTTGGTTATATCTTCTGATTTACAATTTAGATCATGATAAATCCTATAATGTACAATTTTTTCATATGAGATATAATATTCAGAAATGAATTCGAGGGAGATATAGAAAATATATATAATCATCATTACATTTGAGTTCAGTATGAAATATATCACATAAAAAATTAATCATGGACAGAAAATGGGTTAGGAATCCCTTGTAATGAAATCATATAATAAAAAAATTATAATATCTTATATAACCATGATACAAACACATAATCTAATTGGTCCTCCAATATTATAAAATAACATTCTACATGAATACTATTCAATTAATTATATGGTATTACACCATATAGAAATAGGGAATATATTTTAGTTAATAATTTAACCAATCAATGATTTAATCGAATATCGATGAACTCACCTCAATAAAATGAATAAAAAGGGTATTCAAATAGGATATGCATAGGTTAAAATATTATCTCCAAGCACTAAATTTTTGATAAAAACGATAAGGTTATATCAATTATTATATGTATATTTAATTCTTCTCAAATGTGAAAGCTTTCATATGGATTCAATAATAAGATGATTTATACTTTGAAAATAATATTACAATATTTTGTTGAATGTTATTATGGAAATGACCCAATTTCCATGAAAAGAGAATTTAAATATAAAATTCATAAAATAAAGTAAAAATAAAATCATTTGTAAGACGATGAATCTTGTGAAAGAATTTTTAAAATAAAGGGAAATCTATGTTACTGAAATTTTGTAAAAGATGTATATTTTATTATTTTTAAAGAGAAATTATACGTGAAAAAGTAAACATTTTATTCAAAAATAAAATTTTAAATTTGTTTAGAATGAATAATTTTGAGATATATTTAAACATCACTATTCAATAAATCTATAAAACTTGTTTTATAAAATCGAAATAATTTTTTCATATATAAAACATGTTGTTTGTGATAAAATATATATCAATGATACGTAAAAACATTTAACATTTTGACAAAAACAATTATTAAATTCTAAAATATTTAATAGGGAGCTAAATTTTAATTTTAAAATTGGTAATGTTAACTAAGGGGATAACATGAATTAGAAAACATTTTAGTTATAATGAAAAGATAAAAATATTGGTATAAATTAAAATAATTACATGGAGGAGAAATATCTCTTGGAAAGAATGAGACTTATTCTCTCCAATGCGAAAATTATATTTAAGGAAATATTTTTTAAAATAAGATGATAAAAATAAATATAAGAAACATATCTATGGAAGAGATAAATTACCATTGTTTTATTTTATGTAATCATAAATGGGGGCCAAAAATATCAAAAAATATTATAGAACATATGACTTGATATATAAAAATTTGATTTGGGAAATATATCACAATGCTTGTAAAAATTAATGAAATCCCATTAGAGAATATGTAAAAAATGAAATAATTATTATCATTATTAATGATAGGATAATAATAAATAATATTAAATAGGTATTAGAAATAATATTAAAAAAATATTGTGTGTGTTAGGAATGGTGCCTCACTTTGTAAAGATTATGATGAGAAACAATTACCTTTTTCTAGATTTTCTTTGAGAGTGGATGTATCATTGGGAATAATAAAACAATATTTATTAAAAAAATTATAAGGAAGATTATTCATATAAAAATATATATAATTTAATAGCTAATATTTTTCATTATATGTTATTTATTTGTTATATGTTTTTCATATGTTTTTTATTTTAAGTTGTGCAATGAATTTCAGCATAACTCTTTTTGTATGTCGACCATGGTTATAGGGTTGTAAAACAACATAAAAATATAAACAATTACATGGTTTTATTTTCTTTTTCATTCAATTTTAAAAAAAAATTATAATTTAATGGAGTTTTATATAAAATTACCATAGATTATGAGAGGTTATTTAATACTTGTATTTAAGGTGATTAAGATTACTAGATATTTTTATTATTAATATCACTTATATAATATAAAATATTATATATATATATAGTTTAAATATTTTTTTTAAAAAAATATTATTTTACCTTTAATACTTTTTTATAATCCTCTGTGTTTTGAGGTGATGGAAAAAACACAGCATCTTTGGGGAGGTGATAGTCAGCACAAGTGCAGAATCAATATTCATTGGGTTTTCAATGTGAATGGGATGGAATAAAGAAGATTTTTCCCTTAGTAAAATAATACCACATAATACTATGTATATATAAGTAATTATATTGTTATGTTTATGGTAGGTTCACAATGATAATTTTAAGAAGAATCTGATAGGGATTAATAATACTCACTTTGGGACATTGATCATTCTTTGGAAAAAATTTCTGGAAATGATGTTTATGAGATTAATTGTGTTGAATAATGGATTAAATAAATGAAATTTTCTTATAATAGTGGGTAATTGGATATGGTTTAATAAAATTTAATTGGGTATGAGAAACATTTAGAGAATGAAATTTATCCCCATTTATTGGTGAAGAAACAATCACTTTTACGAACACCCATTATTTTTAACAATATAATGACACTATTCATGTGTCAATTGTCCCAAATGGGTGAAATATAGAATTTTGGGTGTGATAACATTCATAAATCCTCAAGAATATGTTTGAAAACTTTTGTTAATCATATTTCCCCCCTTCTTGGTAACTTGTTTGTACACCAGTAGGTTAAATTTTATTACAGTGGTATGGTCACACATAAGATAATTTTTTTATTATAAAACTAATTTCGAGATCAATTTAATATAAATAAATATATGAATAGTACAAAATAAACTTATAAAATTAAAAAAATTTATTTTTTCGAAATGTTTTATAGAATAATTTCTTTTTCTATTGGCTGTTCTTAATATTGTATTACATTAATATCAAATTAAATGAATTAAAAATTATATTTATAAAATTGAAAACATAAAATAAATTTTTATAAAATAATATATTTCATGATAATTTATTATATAATGAGTACACAACATTAAAAAACCAACTCATTGAAAATAACAGTTTCAACATAATGATGGTCACTGACATTAATCGTAGTAATCATAATTTTATGACTAAAATTAAATTTAACATTTTTAAATAATATGATAATGTTGATCTAATATATAGAATAAATTATATATATTTACTTTCTACATGTGATGGATTTTTTGATATATGTGAAAGAAAAATGTTTTCCAATAAAATATTATATGATTTTCCAAAATGCGATACATGGTTATTATTCAATCAAAACAATATTAGGAAATTATGTATTTTACATTATAAAAATATACATTTTTTATAAAAGAGTATCAATGAATTTAAAATAGTTATTTTATAATGATAAGATCATAAATGTGATATTTTTACCAAAATTATTATTTTGTTTATTATTAACATAAAATCGGAATTTTAATAGAAGAATATAAAAAACCATATATAGGTAATGTTGATATGTTTAATCCAAAAAATTAAGAGAATCGATTTTCATATTCATATTAAAAAATTAATAAAATTTTCATTTAGATGAAAATAAAATATATACAACGATAAATTGATTTTGTTAAAACAATTCAAATTTTAATAAATTAATTTTTATCATTATTTTATAAAAATTTGTAAATAATTAAATATTTTAATACTAGTTTATAAAATATAATTATAAATATAATAATGAACTTTTAACTATGACCACCTTAATTAATTAATTAAAAATACAGAAACATTTTTTAAAGGGTTCTACAAAATAATAAAAATATAATAATAAATATTTTTTATTTGATCAATATCATTTTTATATATTAATGGTTATATTGTTCATATAATTGTAATATTTTATGATTTTTTTAGTACTGTGTTGATATAGTTTGGTGTTATGTGTGACATAAACTATTAAATATATTATTAATTTAACATTTCTAAAATATTAGGGTGAGATATTAAAAATGTATTCCGGAACTTGTTATGAAAAAGATAAATGAATAGTTATTACACGAAGGATAAAATTTATTTCGACAATTAGATCAAATTATTATTGAAATGCTATAAATAATTAGATATATGTGACATTACTGGACATCATTAAATTATTATTATGTGTTCTTATATCCTATAATTTTTTCCCACATATGATTTGAATTATTGAATAAAGAATCATTCATAATAATGTTTGTTTTATTAGTCACTTATGTTCATCAGTTTCAAGGAAAATACAAAAGGGAAAATTTTCCAGCCTATAAATAAAGAATATGTTACAATATATAGAGTTTAAGACCAATGGAATTGTTTGGGACTAAATTATATTTTAATGTGATATATAGGTTATAAATAATCCCCTTGGTACTTTTTCTATATAAGTAGATTTTTTAAGTGACGGAATGGATATGATTATTTATTTTATTTTATTATAAATATATAAACCATGTTCAGCCTAATATATGAAATTTTTATAATTTAAATTGATGTATGTTATAATGATTTTTACACTATTTAATATGTATAAATTGATTAAAAACTAGAGTTGTCAGAAATACATAATTAGAAATTTAATCAATTTTTAATGTATAATTGAAGATAGAATGAAAAATAGATAATTTGTAAGTATGTCAATGTTACCCAGATGTGATACATATTTTTTACTCTATATTATTGAGAGTATAGAAATTTCAGATTATTCAATATATAATAGTCACTTTGGTGATTATTAGATGATGTTTACAATATAGGTTGAATTACACATTGGAATGAGTGATATAAAAGAGTAACACTCCTTATAGTTATAGATCAATCTACAATGAAAAAAATAGGAATTATAAATTTTATAATTCATTAGTGAGTAAGGTTAATATATAGAGGGCACTCTAATGTGTAAGGAACATAGTGAAGATGAAATGTTTATGAGTAAAGGATGATCTGATGTAAATTAAATTTCTAAAATTTACATTATAGATAAATAAATGTTGTCCTAAGGTAATGTAATTACTTATAGTTCATTTATACGATGTGAACTAGTCACTAGATGATTTATCATGATACATAATTTGAATCATGTTATGTATAGAGATACATAGTAATTATACTATTAGAAAATTAATTAATAAAAATGATTGTAATAAATATATATATATTTATGGTTTAAATATCACAAAGAGATATCATCATATAATATATTATAGAATTTGGTTCGGGTGATGAAAATGAAATCCCACTATGATTATGTATCCTAGAAGTGAATATGAAATTATGAAATGATACATAATGAAGACCACCATGTCATAAAAACTAAAAATGTTTTAAAGATAGAAGAAGAAACTATTTATCATATTATAATGTATAACACTAATCTATGATGACCTAAAAGGATCTAATAACTAAAGAATTTAATGATATGTTAATTATATTGTAATGGAATTTAGTATTTTATGTATAAATTTAAAATTAAATTTTGAACTTGTAAAATAGTCTCATATAATGTAAGGAAAATTTTAAAAGGATTCTTGTATGATTTTGTTTATATGGAGAGAGTTGTAGAACTGACTGTGAAGGATAATTTGCAAACAAGTGTGAGGGGAGTGAAATAAAAAAATAAATATGAAAAATAACCCCAATTTTAATTCAATGGTTGTATAATTTAGTTGAAGAATTGATTTTTTTTGAATTTTTTTTTATATCAATAGTTGTTTATGGAAGAAACCTTTTTATTATATAAAATATGAGTATTTTAGTGTATTTTAACATATCAGGTGAAATTTTTTCATGTAATGTAGAAAATTATTGTTTTGGATGGTGATAATAGAAAAACATTACACATAGTGTTTTTTATATGGATTTTTTGAAAGAAATCAATTTATTCACTTAATTAGGTTTAGAAGGTTTTTTTATAAAGAAACATTAAAAAATTGAATTCACTAATTCATCCCTGTCCGAATTAATTACCATTGATCTTGTAGATCATTTTCACATTATATAGTTATTCTCTATATTGTTAGGACAAGTTATAAAATACAATTATTGTGATTTTTAGTTGAAGTATATTTGGTACTAGGTGGATTCCTTTTAAATAATTTATCTACTATGACTGATGATTTGGGATATAAGTCATGATTACCCCATAGAATTCTATGGTGATGTTGTACCTTCTAACTGGTATTTTTATACACTTAATATATGAATTACTAAATAATATATTTTTTATACCAATGGTGGTATATATTATCTATATATATAACATATTTCTTCGTATTGAATAATATTCTACCTCCAAAAAATATTTGTTTCTCTAATTGTGTTCATTATATTACCTCAAGAGTGGTATATGCTACCAACCTGTGATTGATATAAATCTTTCATGATATGTTTAATTTCAATATATATAATCAAACAATTATCCTATGATGGGATGCGTTTCATACATATTATTTAAATATACCATACATGATGGGTATTGTAGCCCATATGATATTGAGACACTAAGTCAATGATATAATTTCTTTTTCATCTGATTAAGGCATTTCTCATAGGGTATGATGAGTTTCTTGCATTATTTTATGATAAAACATATTTGATATAGGGTAATTCACATATGATACTGATTATCAATTAATAGAATTGAATTTGTATCCTTCCATATATTGATATATGATTTAAAGGATATGGATATTTTTTTACTTTATGGTTTAGATATATTCATTTATCCAACCTATACTTGTGTTATAATGTGTATAAAAACTTGGAATCATGAAAACAAATTAGAGGGACGTTTTTTATAAAGTATCTATTACTACACATGTGATCACCTATTTTAAATTCCAAAAATTTACCAACAATTTCAACACAAGGAATGATTACATATGAAGGTGGATTTTTTATAACCCATTTACCGAAAATATATTTTATGATTTATGGTTACTTGTTTTATATTATAACATACATGATCACATATATATAAAATATGATTGGGACATTATAGTTGATTTCATACTATGTTTTGTACTCTCAACATTGGGGGTGGACCTTAGTGGATATTTTGTTGATGTGTTTATTTTTCGATTAGTGTGATGACCCTAGTATTGATGGGGGAGTAGGGTTCAGCTCGACGAGAAAAAAAAGAAGTACCAATGTGTTTTTCTTCAGTTATTCATATGATCGTATGCGGTTTTTTTAATAACTATCCATTTTTTAGATGAGTTGTAAGACAAGTGAAATTTTTTATGTTTATATCACTACAAAAATACACATTCAATACGTTTATTATATCATGTGACTAATTTATTTTGTTCTATCCTAAATTAATAAATTCTATATTATAATTGATTATTTCCATTTAATTTAATTATGATTTCATTTATTTTGTGTTTCATTTGATTAATATTATTATCTCTTTATCATTTTTATACACTCTCACCGCCAATAAACATTCTATAAAATTCATGGAATATCACATGTAATTTTCGATTCTTATAGTATTATTTGTGGGTTACTTGGGTTAGAATATTACAATGAGGTATAATATCATTATTATAAATTTAATTTAATTTTGAATATGGTATTTTAATCTATTATACAAACCCTCTATGGATTAAACCTATTCTTTTTACCTAGTAAACCTCTATATAGGGAATGTCATGATCCCTAGAGTATGATTTAGTTTTTTATTTTTGTTTCCTATATTTTGAAGGATAATAATAAATTTTATGTGTGAATTAATGTCAAATATTTAACTCTTGATAGTGGGTGTAAATAGGGTTTCATTTATGGATTATATTTTCAAGTTAGGTTCACATGACATGTGGTTGATTTTATATATTAGATAAAATGATTGATAAATGAGGTTTTTTAAATAAATCATCAAAAATATATAATAATTTTATTATTGAATAAATTAAAGATGATGTCTTAGATGACTGATTTTTTTTTGAATTTGATCTTATTTCATAAAAATGAATTCAATTATTGATGATGAAAACAATACATGTAATATAAAATTGTCCCAAAGTGTTTGTAGTTTGGGTATTGGGATTCCACGTGGTATATAAGATAAATTTTGTTAGAACTTTTTATGAGTTGAATTTTTTAACGGGTGATATGAATTCATGGATACCCTATCAAAGTTTAGATAACTATAAATCATTTATTAGTGACAGTCTCTTTGAAAATTTGATATGTTAGTTTACATTATTTCGTTATTAGTAATGGTGTATAGAGTATGTAATGTCCCTTAATTAAGTAATGTTCTGGGTGACAATGAGATTAAAATCATAGTGTTATGACTGAGTAGGTTAGTGGGACAACATGGATTTTTTATTTTATCATATTGGAACCTGATATATGTTTTATACGTTTCCTAGTTATGAAATGTATTATCCAAAGTACATAGATAAAATATATATATATATATATCAATTGTCTATGTTTTTGTTATGATAATGAAACAAGATAAATATATGGTTTCAAATTATATTGGGCATTTGGGTTACCTTGAGCATGTCTAGGATATAATAGTGGGATATGATTATGAGATATGGTCTATGTATGAAACCAATGCATGTGAGATTACATACCTAAATGATTAGGAAATAAAGACATTGAATAGTGTTATTGGACACATTATGAACATTGGTGAGTGAGTAGTAATAATTCATAAGTGTTTGAACATACTAATGAGTAAAACATAGATGACCATGATAATGGGATTTTTATCTCAAGTTTCAAAAATACTGATATAGAAACCCTATATATATGTGATTATGAAATGGTTTCTCTATAAATATGCTGAGTCAAGGTTTATTTTATCCAATTAAGGTTTACATTCAAGGTTTTATAGGGATTCAATATAGTGAAAATGGCAATCTAATGGTTGAATATGATCATGTGGGATGGAAGTCTAATGGTGGTCATCTATGGAACAAGAAAAGGTGATATTGATATGATCACTAATTTGAGATTTCAAATTAGATATACCTTTTTATATAATCATGCTTATTATATTTTAAAATCCCCAAATTGGATTGATGATATGATAATAAATATTGTTTAAGGCATTCTACGATATTAATAAATATCTATCCCATTCATTAATAGATTATTAGGGACCTAGAATTATATCAATTAGATAGAAAATAAAAAATTACCTTTGAGTGTAAGATTATTTTGAGGGAATTTCAATGATTTTTTATGTTTTTAAGTTTAATGATGAGAATTATAAATAGTTATAAACATTGAAACTTGAATATGATAGTAAAAAACCTCCCCATATTGACTTCTACACTATATACCATGAGTGGGTTTATTCAGAGATGTTTCACCTAAATAATTTTTATAAATTTATCACACTTTGACCTCTTAGGTTATTAGTGGGAAAAACATAACATGTATTAATTGTGGTTTCACTTTGTATAAATATTTTAAGGACATGATTAGATGAGTATTTTCATAATGATAAAGGTCATAATGATACATTATGGGTGTGTATCATATCCTTATTCCATGAAACCATTAATTATTTATTCTATTATGAAATAGTATGGGGTTCATAGGATTCCACACATATTATGGTTATGATAATTAATGTGATGTATGGATATAAGTGTATTCATGGTGATATGTTGCAGGATAATGGAGTTAGTGATTTTCATCCTCATCGACCTAGTTGAAAGGTATATCTTCATTTTTCAAGTGTCGAAATATATGAAATATATGGTCTCAATGTGATTTAAAAAGAAAAATGAATCATGCATATAAGAAAATTGAGTACCTTTATAGGGTTTCCAAGGAGGTGGATTTAGGATAAAATGCCTTCTATGAAATAATGGTTGATGATAAATTTTTTCTGAAATATTTAAAAGAGTTACCTATGTATTTGAAATTACAGTTTCAGGGAAACTATTTTTTATTAATTTTAATGTATCATATATTAAATATTAAGAATAACTAAGTAATAGTAATGTTGAATTTATAATGATATTGAATAGAAAAAGAGCGTTGTGATTATTTCAATTAATATAGATTATATATATTAAATTATTAAAATCTAGTTGAGAGAATCCTAAACTATGATAGAAAATTAATTAGAGGTTAAGAAATTATTTAGGTTGTTATATAGGTAAATATTGATTTAGATAATTAAACTTTTAGTTGAACAAAATTAAGGGTGTAGAAATGAAACCCCTACCACATATAGTGTGTGGTGAATGTCAAGTGATATATTTGGATGTAACTAAGAACATATTTTCTGTAGTTTGAAATGGATTTATAGATCTAGGAATGAATATAATGTTTATATAGTGGATTATATTTATGATTTATGAATGATATCATAGATAAGACATTATATCAATAATGAATGGTCTATTTCAATATTTCTTTTTCATGTCTGGTGGATAATTTTGTACTCAATATAGTATTATACTTGTGTTTAGGGATATAATTTTATTCTTATATAGTATCATAATTTATTATAAGAGTTTGGATTTTTCTAGAAATTTATTCTTATATGAGAAATTATTTTCAAAGAGGATTGGATCTAGAGTCACTCAATTAATAACATGAGGGGAGATTGACTAATATAAGTAATCATAAATTACCACTAGGAGTCTAATCATAATGATTAAGTGAAAAAATATATTTTATGTAATGGAAAATATTTTTTGGGAAATGGGATCCACTGGTATAATGGTTCAAGATTTATTAGTTAGTTAAAAAGAAACCCATTGGGTGGCATTCCAATTATTAAATTATATAAAAATTTTGACATGTTAAATTTTTTCTATAATTTTAAGTCTAAAAAATGAATTAATCCCTTACTGGGATTAGATAAAAAGGAGAAATTTTGGTTTGAAGGGTCACGATATTATATTGGAGGTTTGGGTGTTTATTTCAAGGATAAGAAGTGTTAATAAGTGGAATTTTTTATTTTTGGAAAATATAGGAGAATGTAAAAGGTATATGTTAAAATAATTATATTGAATTTAAATTTTTTTGGATAATGTTGTAGTTATATATTTTTTTTCAAATAAACTATGTGAATTGATGAAATTGAAAATAATATAAAAGTGGTTGATTTATATTAATTGGAAGGTTTAAAACTATTGAATTTTTAGTTTCTTTAAAAATATTTATCCCCCACTTCCATAAAGGATTTATTGGGGGGAACTAAATACTATGGTACTTCAACATAAGTTTAATGGGAACCACCCGAGTGTTAGTGGGAGCCAATATTGTTAATTTAATGGGGTCTGATATGATCTTTTCTGATCATATATTTATTTTGTATCCTTAATTATTTCATACACTTACTTTCCCAACGAAATAGTTCCTCCCCATTAATTATTCCATTGATTATTTCTATAAATTTATAATTATAATTAAGTATATATTATTTTATATTGAATTGTATTGACATCAAAAATGCTAAAGTTATCTTAAAAAATTATTGTTATTTAATTAGTTTTTGAGTGTTCTTATAAAAATTTCCATATATTTTGGGTTTTTCATAACCTTATATGATTATATAGATTTTCATAAAATGTACTCATTGATAATGGAAATGTTAACTCCCATGAGTTAGTGGTAGTTGAACCTATGATAACGTATAATTTTAAACATTATTTCTTTAATTTTATAATTTTCAAAGGTGTCAATGTGGGACTAATATACTAGGATTAGAACTGAATTACATTGATTTTCTATGAGATAGTGTTAAAGGATCATAAATACCAATAAAAATGAGCTACATTTGGTTCTCCATGATTTATATATATCCATATATTATGTAAATCTAAGTGAAATTGCGATAATTGGATGAATAACACATAAAGTATGTTTAGACATTAATTATAACATGGTTGAGATTATAATGTGTTATGGATTATTTTTTACCATTTCATTATGATGGTTGATTAATTCATTGATTAAAATTTAATTATATGTATACATTAGATTAATATAGAGAGTGATATATGTGTAGTAAATCCCTTAATAGAGTGATATATTTGTGAGAAGTTATTTTATAACTTGATTCATCCATGATTGGAAATATACATAGGGTATTATAAGGTGTAAGTGACCTAGATAAGTAGTATTATTTAGGGTTGGGTAAGGAAGATATAGTGTAATGATGTAGCGCTTATTCTATCATATGAGGGTGAATTGGGTTATAGTTCATGATTAAATAAATAGACTAAGGGTGAGCCTAAGTGACTATGGGAGAAAAACAACAATGAGAAAGAGGTTGGTGTAGTATAATTGATAATATTTTTCATATCCTTTTGAAGAGAATATAAAATTTTTGGTCTATTGTATTTGGTCCCATGTTTGATTATTGACGAGACATATAAGTTGAGACTTATATAGTTACAATTATAGATGGGGAACAAGTTAAATAATGCCATATTATTCTAAGTTTCCATAAATGGATAGTTAAGGAGAAATTCATAATGAAATTATTATTAATAAATTTATTTATTTATTTTTGAATATAATATTTTAATATAATTGTATAATATTTTTTTTTGTTCACTAAAAATAAATTGGTGTTTGGTTTTCATGTTGTGGAATGCTAGTGATCAGTTTGGGGAAGGATTCACACAACATGTAGTGGTCAAATTATATATTAAATTTTAAGATGAAAAATAGATGGTTATACATATGTGTTAACATTTTGGAATCCATATAGATATGTATAAATGTTTTAGTATCATTTAGTTTTTTCATGTCATGGTCAAAGCAATTTTCAAGTATTGAAATGGAAATAATGTATGTTTTTTCAATTATAACTATCATTTTAGTTGCTATGAACATGATGTATACATGTATATTTGCATCCAAATTTGAATATTTTATGTAAATATTTATGGTATCCATGGTGGTAAAAGATTAAATTAAAACTATGAGTTGATTCACTCCATGTACTGGAACACTATTTTATTGTATTGAAAATCACAATAAAAACTAAGATCCCCATAAATGGAATATTAACACAATTTTTTTTACCCCAAATGTAATTAGCTATAATATAAATTATAATAATAAATGGTCTATAACTCATGTAATATTGAAAAAAACAAGAAACTATAGGTACACCATAACATATAAAAAAGTGTTTTGAGTATTTATTTTTTGATGGTTAAGATAAAATTAGTTGGAAATCATGGTGAAATCCCATGTAAGACATTTTTTATAAGAAAATCACCACTATGTAGTAATGTTTCACACGAAATATTACTGTTATATCATATTTATCAACTATTTAAAATTACGTAATGTTTGGGTTATGATTCAGGGGCATTATGAAATATCTCAAAAGATTATGGTACCAATTTTTGATAGTGCGTGGTTTGAGAATGGTTAGGATAAACTATTCTCAAGTCCCAAAAACATGTTCTATATTTTTAGTACACATTTGTAGGCACACAATTGGTAGATAGTTTGTGAATCCAATTTATATTACTATTTGAAATCAATTTTTTTTTGAACAATGTGCACATTTTGATATTTAGCTAATGGGTTTTTAAATACTACAACCTAAACATGTGGTGAAAAAAATAAAATAATAAATAAATTTTAAACCCAATAAATTCATAAAATGAAATATTTTTTACTCTATGATAACTTTTAATTTTCAGTGTTCCTATAGGAGTACTTCAATGATACTTTTCATTAATACTTTATTCTGATGATTGATGGATCATCTGATTGTTGAAAATAAATGATATGAATTCATTATTACTTCATATAATGAAATTTCTTTGTTTTTCTTGAATGAAAACATTTATCTAAATTTTTTTAATCAAATCTATGGGATCAATAAAATGGTGATCACTTTCTCTTCTTATAAGATATATAAATACAAGGAAGTGTACATATCCAAAAGATCATCAAAAGAATCATTACGCCAATGAAATATGATGCAAGTGGGGTTTTCCTCCAAATTTATCTTGGAATTTTAAATCTATCATGACTTTGAATGATTTATATAATAATTTAACAAAAATATTATTTCCAATAAATCATGAAAATCTTTTATTATTACCTTATTTTTTTCTCTTTCTTTTTTTGTGATGTGGGTGAAATCAGTTTGGATTTGAAAATAATTGTTTTAAAAAAATATACTATTAGAAAATTAAATAGTTTAGATTAGTGTAAAAATAATTTTTTCTATTTCATATGTTTTTGTGCATCAAGAAAATAGGTCAAATCTAGAACTCACCCAGATCCAATATCATATTACGGAGTTCCAGGTTAGGCATATGATATAGGGAGAGATAGTATAAGTGAAATTTTCATGCTATTTTTTTTAAATAAACTATTATAAATGGATCAAGGATGGTTGTCACCATGATCAGATGACCATTTTTTGATGTCCAAGTTATGAAAAAAAATCAGTAGAATATTGTAATTGATATGCTATTTTGTTAGAATGAATTTATTTTTTACACTAAAAATAAATGTTTAATTTGAAAAAAAATCTTACGAGATTCAATTTTAGAAAACCTTTTGTAAAATATGATAATCTATTTTGATTTGTATAAACATGATCAATCTAACATTGATAAACCTCATTATATTTTTATATAACTTTTGGCTAAAATGATTATGGTTTTAGAAGAATTTGGAAAATTTATTCTGGGGCTCCCTACATGGTTTTCATACTCACCTCTTAATATAAATCTCAATTCATATGTTGATGTTGTATTCAAGATATTATAATGGTAAATTTTTTATAATTCTCTGTTAGATCATATGTATGGTGGTTATCATGGTTATTCGGAGATGGTTCTTTGGCGTGTAGTCGTGCCTTTGAGTTTATGGTGGTTCCACCTTGGTTCCTGAGTCTATTGATTCTTTGGAGTCTTATCTGTTTATTTTCATTTTTTTCTATTAGTATCAAGATTTCATCTAATTGATCCTTTGAGTTGTTAAACTTAATCCCATTCATTGTAATATAATTATGTCTTTTTCAGGTTTATATCTGTATTAGTTATTATGTATGGTTGCACACATGTGTTTATAATTAAAATTTTCCCACAAATCTTCTTTTGTTATACCCATGACATTTGTTGTCATCATTTTCTATTTGGGGACATCACATAACATCAATGATTTCTTGCACTATGAGATATCCAATGGGTTGTGATGTTATGGTACACATGATTTTTGTTTATTTATTATTTGATATGGGATGGAATAAAGAATCTGATATGTGTAAATATGTGAAATGTATCACATATAATAACCTAATAATGTTTTTTATGATGAACATCAAGTTACGAGGATAGTTTGAGTAATTTTTTTTTCTAAAATAAATTTTTTCATGTTTTCATTTCATTTATGTGGGTTTAGGTGATGAGTGTTAGTTATCCTTCTTTAGTTATGATACATCCTATGAAGATGAATTTTTATAAGATTATTTGATTCAAATACTATGATATTCTGGTTTTCTAACCAAAAACTTTTTATGATGAAACCAAGGTACAAAACATTGAAAATGAAATTTGTTGTAAATTTTAGATGTTGATTTACAATGAAATGACAGGGCTATGAATAATTTGAAATACTATATAGGGTGTTGTAGAGAATATGGTTCCACTTGAACTACAAGTGAACCAATAGTGTGTTTAGAGTTTCTTGTAGAAATTTTATGATATTAATAGGGGAATTTAGAAGAAGAATAACATCAAGGGAAAGAATCATTTGATTTATTTATGTATAATCCAATGACATTACATAGTGTATCATAACCTAGAAAAATAATTAGTTTTTCCATATAAGATTTACATATTATTTTACTTCCTCATAATACAAGTAGAGATGAATGTAAATATAGTGATGTACATACTAGAATTCATGGAACTAAAATGAAATGATTTAAAAAATAAAAATAGTTTGGATAAAAAATATTGTAAATTTTAAATGAGTTGTTCAATAAAAAATTTATATCCACATATTTTAGCTATTGAATTTGAAAATTTTCTTCTATAAAAAATACTGAAATATTTCAGTGACTGAATATGAAAATCAATTAACTCTCTTCATTATATTTATACTGAAGGTGGAAGCTAGTGAGTAACTTAAGTGTCATATATTTTATAAAGGAATGTGAAATGTCATATCCTCAATGTATTTTTTTATAATATATTATATTAAAATGGTGAACAAGGAATTGGTATGAAATAATGATCAAGCCTAAAATCATAGTTAAGGAGACACCATTTTGCATCCATTTGTAGGTGGGAACACTAGCATAAGAAGAAAATGTTAGGGAGATGGATACTATGAGGGTAGTAGGGAACTAATAAAAATTTCTATTGGATAATTTATTTATCCACTATTTTATAATAATGAACCATAATGCTTTCAGTATAGGTCATTTAATTATATGTAGGGGGATTATTCAACACAACCAAACAAGTGACACAGTTGTGGAAAAAGGGAATATAAAGTATTATTTCACTACATTTACAATGATAATGGAAAGAGATGTCTCATCTGAACATCAATATTTCTATTCTCAGATGGAATAATACCATCATAATACATAACGTACATAGAATCCGGTGAACTAGGATAACTCCATGAAAACCTTGGTTGTTCTATTGACACCTTAGTAGGGGAGTATGAACAATTTTAATTAGGGTGATCAACAATAATATAGATATATGAAGTCAATTCCATCTTGGATGTGAAGTCCCTAAAAAATGTGAGATACTATAAATTTAAAATTGACTCTTACGCATGTTTTGACTTATTCCAGTGCATCAAGATAAATTCATACTACTCATCTTATTAAATAATTATTTTTTTACACCCAGATAGTGCCTTAAATCAGGTGTATTTGGTCAACTCTATTAATATGAAATTTCAGAGGATTCATGTTACTAGAATTTTCTCCTTCAATTAATATAGTGAAATTTATCTTAAATTTTATTATACTAGAGATGAATATTTTTTATTTAATATTTTGAATAAATTATCTTATGGAATTTAAGGATCACATTAAATATTATACTAAGAAACTAAATTTTTTATCCATTGATGTAACTATACATGTATTCAAGGGGGATTCATATGTTAATATTGTAAGGGAATAGAATTTATTAACATAGGATAAAACCTTCTTTCAATAGTTTTATGTAATAAAATTTGTCCATGCATTTTAAAATTCAAAAAAGACTATTCCTATTATAGTGGGGTGATGCCAGTATGTATTTATGAATAGTTTATAATGGTTTCCACGTTTTTGGGAATTTTTTTATTTATCTACTCTTGAGGAACATTCCTATTTGACTTCAATCATACAAAAATTTACCTAATGTATGATTGATAGTTAAACACTATGCTCGAAAAATTAGATAGTAATAGATTTCTCAAACCTATAACATCACATTAAGAAACTATAATTGTCTTCATAATGAAGGAGGATGGTTCAATCTAATTACTTACTAATTATATTAGACTAATCCATGTTATGATCAAGAATAAGAATCCTCTACCTTGTATTAATGATTAATTTGATTTATTTATGTGTGATAAGTGGTTCCCTATATTGATATGGGGTTGGGATACAAATAACATTTAAGTTGGAAGAAGGTTATTCTGGAGATTTCATTTTGGTGTCTATATGATTTTTAAAATATTTGGGCATACCCTTTTGTATGACAAATAAACCTTTATTTTTCTTGGTGATGATGAACACTAACATGTAAAAGTACCCAAATTAATTCGTTGTTATATTTTTTTATGATGTTTTATTTTAATAATTGATAAAGAATAACTATAAAGTGAAATTATATATAATGTTGGTTATAATTCATATCATTGATTTTATGGAAAAAAATTTGATGTGTGACAAGAAGATTCACGATGTCTTTTTTACTCGAGAGCATCATTTTTGTTAATGGAATATCAATTAATCTTGTGAAGATAAATGTAGTTATTTCTTGTATGCTACCCACGAATGACATCAAGAGTTTGTGTTTTCTAGGATATGAAGTGTCAAATCCTAGTCTTTAGTAAAGTCACAAACTTGTTCAAAATTTTGGTTCAGATATATTTTGTAATTAAAGATGTGATTCTAGAATGATTTAATATTTTTTATTTGTGTCGGGGTTATGGCTCCCAAAAAGAGGATAAGAGTGAAAAAACAGTGCATAAAACATTGTTAGAACACAACTAGTGTAAACTGTGTAGCATGCCTAGGAAATCCCGAGGCCTGGTGACTTTTGAAAATAGAGATATAGCACCCGACTACCACTTTATTTTCAAAAACATGCATGTATATCCTAGAAACTATGAGACCCAACTTCTCTTAGACTGTTTCTTGCACACGGTTTGTGCACTATTCAAAAAACTACACTTGTAAACCATGTTCCATATTAAAAGTTAATTTCTTTTACAATTTTCCCATAAAATGATTTTTAGATGTACACCTGATTTATCCTCCCATTTGACCCCCTCTACCATATGTTTTGAACTTGCAGGCCCCCTCATCCTCTAAAGATAGTTCTCCTTCGATTCATGGGTTTTTTGAGTGTGATTGGAAAAAAAATATAAAATACAGGTGTGTCAAACTCTCTTATTTTCTATATATTTCTGATTAGGGGATTAATAATCTCTCATCTACTTTTAAAAACTTAAAACTATAACTTTTTAGTGGATTTTATATGTGTCCTTATGTGGGTGTCTGAGTTTGAATCAAAGGTGGAGATTAAGAAAGCATTTTTCAATGATCACGAGGTAAATGGTGTTTTATCCTTTTCTCATTGTCTATACGTTTTATATGATTATGTTCATGTACCAATATGATTACCTATTGATTTTCATTATCCATGATTTTGGAAAGTTGTTTAGAACGTAGATCGAGGTTATAAACCCATCAAAAACCCTGTTGGGTTCTTTGGTGAGTGAGACTGAACCTAGGACTACCCATGGGTTAGGCCATACCCATTTCAATGGTGAATAAAATTGGTAAATATTTATATTAGGGATTTATGGAAAATAATGGGTAAATATTTAAGAATATATTGAAGGAAAATTATGTATGAAGGTGATAAATTCTTGGATAAAAGGTGTTGACCTAAAATATATTTAAAAAGATGTTCCTATTAAGATTTAAAATGATTTCTTGAAATGTGGGAAAGTTACTATTTTTATAAATATTTTAATAATTTATTTTGGATCTATAAAATGGAAATAAATGCCTTAGAGGAATGTAATAGTTTTTTAAAGGGGGAGACCCGTGTTTTAAAGGGTAGTGTCTAGAAATTTTGAATTGTGTTTCTTTCCATTATGTAGTAAAAATTTTCTGATGGGAACCTAGTAATTGATGGGATGCAATAGTTAGTAAGATAAAACCCACAATAATGACGTTGTCATGTTAACATGATTATGAAATGATCTAAATTAATAATGGGCTTAGTTGATGATATATTATAAGGGAGTGTTTAGAATGATGTTTAAATTGGTTATGTTGGATTAATGTGGATGTGAAATTGGATTTTGATTGGTACATGAAATACAAAAGTGGTTAATACATGGGAAAAGATGAATGGGTTTAGTGAGTTAAAGTATGGAGATTTATGAATATGTTAAATAGGTCAATGTATGGGGATTAGTGAATTTTTTTAATTTTTATAGGCATAAGAAATGGGAATTGGGATATACTGGAATATAATATAAAATGGAAATGGTGTTAATGGACCATAGAATAGTATTAATCCTTATGTTTATTGTTAAGGAGTATGATTTCAATTTTTATTTATTGTGATTCGATGGTCATATGGTATACGTTCCAAATGGGTAAAAAGCATATTCATATGGATATGTGGTGGGATAATGGAATGGGGCACCTCCCATGGTTTGGGTTAGACTGATGCTCAATCCCCACCCAAAAATGCATGGTTTTGGGTGTCTGAAAGATTCTCTATTCCCATAATGGTTTCCTTTCATGAGAATAAATGCACTAAGGCTCAAAGGTAAGTGTTTTTTAATGAAGGTTTTAGATGTAGGAATGAGTATCTGTTCCTCCAAACATATGGTCCGATGTCAATTAGGTTGTCAAAATGAGGCTCTATGATTCCAAAAACACATGAACATGGAATGGTCACTGAATATGGGCTTCAGGGTATGTTGATAATTATGATTAGTAAAATCTTTGTAAGTTTTTGTGTATATAATCCCTTCCTCATGATAACTGAACAACTTATTCCATTGTGTCAATGATTTAAATTCCCAACTCGTTGGTCATTAGACGAAGAAGAATTTATTAATTAATATAGATAAAGTGATGAAATTGTAATAATGATAATTGGGGATTAAATTAATATAAAATATAATTGGTATACGAGGAGGTTTGAGTAGTTAAATCAGTTATAGTTAAATGTGTGTTTCACCCTTTTGTCATCGATTTAGACTCCCAGTGTGACAAAAGTTTGTTTTTTATTGGTTAATTCTTGGTAATATAATGGGTAAATGGATATTAGATAATAATGTATATTTTTCCATATTTACTGTTTATTAATTACACTTTTTAACTATATGCACCATTGTACAGACTTGATATTACATTAGAAGAAGTTGGTGGTTGACTAATGAGTTATAGTCACACCCTTCACATTTTTCCAATTCATTCGGGTACCCATGTAGATTATAATTATTTTAGTCCCTTTTTCATTATAGGAACCTAGTGGTGGTTGTGCTTGGGATGACGGGTTGGAGAATGGATTTTAGGACCAAGTTGTGGCTCAAATCCGGGTTTAGAGATTGTTGATTATTTTATTCATTATTTATATTATATGGAAGCCTGAAATTTAGTGTATTAATTAGATTTTTTATAGAATATATACATTTTCACTTATTTTATTTGTGTCATGTTGTCCATTTATTGTTCATGTGGTTATTTTATCTATTTTTTTACTTCTCTTATGGATTCACTCTAATAAGAAGGTGAATTCTTCCCATATTCTTCTTTAGTATCATGCAGTTAGTTAGAATCCTTTGGTATAAGATGAGGTGTACCGAAGGTCATGTAGTGTCTCATCTTTGCATAATAGTTATAGTGATTTCTTGGTGAGAGAAATTACAGGAATGATACTATAAACCCTTCAATCAAGATTTTTCATGTCTTCCTTCCTTATGACTATATTTCCATGTAACTTTGTTTCATTAAATTGTTATATTACTATAATAAATCATTTTAAGTGATAATATCAACACAATTTGATACCCATACATAAATTTTTACATCCTTAATAGGGTACTGTTTTATATGGATTTGGATTCGGTTTCCTTCTCATGACGTGAGATTATGTGTTGGCTTAAAGATAGATGCATTTGAGAAAACATGGATTGATTTATCTAACACATGAATTGGAAAAATACAAAATTTTCCAGGAACTTGAAAACATAAAAAAAAATATTGCTCTAATAAAGTTGAAAGTAGTCATTTGTAATTAGATATCTAAGTGTATCTTCTCTTAATGGTACATGAACATATGGAAATTATGATAGATTGAGTTTGTCCAGCAGTTTTTCTTCATATTGATTTATAAAATTAGGAAAGGAAATTATGTAGCATATGCATTGAGTGAGATGAATTATATTTATATGGAAAATATTCTAATAACTAAAGGTAGTTGAGGAGTTTTATAGATGATATGCATCTGGAAAATAATGAAAAAATGGGACTATTGGTTTCTTCCAAGTCACTATATTTCCCGATTTAATCGATTTGGTCAAATAGTTTTTAATTTTCGTGTACTAATTCTCTCTCTATTAGTTCCATAACAATGGGTAGAAAGACAATGGATAATTTTATTATTTGTTAAGAATTTTTATTTCATTTTTAAAAATGAATAATGTTGCCATAATCATTTAATGAAAAAATTCATGATCCACATCACCATTCCAATTGGGTTATTATCTGAGGAATTAATTAATTATACATTTATAGGAATGAACATATTTTCTTATTAGCAATGAAAGGAAATATTTAAAATTATATTGATAAGTTACTAAATTTTCAATAGGCTATAGCTGAGCATTAATAACCTACATATATTTTAATATATACTCCTATACATGTTCGGAAATCGTAAAATACTTTTATAGACTATACCCATGGTCTGTAATGAACACTTCTGAAACATGAAACACTTTTGATGATTATGGATGGAATTATAAATTTGGAACACATTATCCAAATTAGAGAGTCCAATATTATACATGATATAAAAAGTTATATATTGTAGATGATTTCAAGATACATGGATTACATGTTTTGATAGTATTTGATAGGGATCCTTAATTCACTTCTCAGTATAGATGCTCCTTATATTAGGATCAAGAAACTAAATTTATCATGACCACAACATATCATCCTCATACATAGCTGAAATATGAAAAAAATGATTCATATTTTGTATGGTTTTATTTAGGGAATGAATCATGGACATTATTGAATCATAGAAAGTTAATACCTCCTTGGTGGATTTATTATAACATAACAGCTATCATGAAACTATATATTTGGCCTCATTCAGAAAATTATAAGTGTTTCATTTCAATTATCAATATTTATGGGTGAAAATATGAGTGAAAACAGTAATTAAACCTATCGTTATCCATGAAAAATATAAATGATCAAAATGATCATGAAACAAATGGTTGTGGATCAAATCCAACATAAATATTATTTATAAAATTAAAATTAATTTTTTTATAGAATTTTGGGGGGTCATTTATTTTTGAAATACTCACCAATACATGGACATAATTTATTGGGAAATCAATGGAAATTAAATCTTTGGAATATTATACTGTTTTAGATTCTAGAAAATATTGTTCATGTAACATACCGGTTATATAAACTAACAAGTTTAAAGTTTTCAATAATTTTTTTCATTTCTAAAAAATAAAGATTTATTAGAAAAATACAAGTTATTTGATTAGTTGTAATGATGTTATGATCGTGTCAGATGTGAAGTAAATCCATGAACTAGTCCTCATTCTAGATAGATAGAAAAAAGAATTTAGAAGGGCGAACTATTTCTTTGGTAAGAGTTTCATGATATCACGTAGAAATTCAAAAAGATACATTGGAATCAGAGAAGTTAAGGTGTTAATAATGTAAATATCTATTAAAAAAATTTAGAATGAAAATATCAAATCTAGGAATACTGTAACACCCTTGATTTTATGATTACCCCTATTTTAGGGATTATATAATGTTATCGTATGTCTTTATTATGAAAATTGATTCTTATAATGTGATTAAGAAGGGTTTGGAATTTTTTTAACGTAGACAATTTTTAAACTATTATGAGAAACCATTCTCAAGTCTCAAGGAAATCGTGTTAATTTTTGGGGGTCATTAGGTAGGAAAATAGTCAGTTCAAAGATTTTAAGTTTTTTTTATGATCATGAAATGTTATTTTTTAAGGATGAAGTTTATTTTTATAGTTATTGGAGTACTTTTCAAACTGTGTGACCAATCCATGTGATTAAAAAATAATAATATGTAAATTTATTTTAAATCTTAAAACATTCATAATACTTGTTAATTTTTCATTATACGAACATTTATATTGATTCACATGCTTCTTTTACTTTTTAATTATCATCTACATACAAAATCTGATTTTGAAACTATTTTTAGTGTTTGATCATAGTAATAAATGTTTTTCACATTGGTATTCATTAGATTTTTTAATATTCCACATTAATATCGAAAATAACCATAGGTCAGGTATTTTATGACCATATTAATGAAATCATAAGATTTTTGATTTGGATGTTTTGGTATTTGACAAAAAAAGGGAATGAATGGGTCATAATAGTGAGATCATCAAAATTATTGTTATGTTGAATAGATCAGATGTATTTAATTCTTACCTAATTCAAATTTTTGTTTTAATGTTAAATATTTCATTAATTTGAATGATTTATTTCACCTTCCAGTTAAAATTTTACATCAAACTATATAATAAAACTCATATTGAATATTCCTTTTTTAATAGCAATTTTGGTTTTGGGATGTGTGTGAAACCACATTGTGTTTGAAATTGATGGATTTTGAAATTTGAATAACATGGTAATTAAAAGTTAATTAATGTGTATTTTAATAAGGTTTAGGTTGTTTATGTCCTTTTTTATTAGGATATAATGTCATGGATGAAATACACTATGAATATTAGAAAATTTTGGAAGGAATATGATATGCATAGACATGTTATTATGTATTTGGATTCTTGGAATTTCTATTTAACAATATTTAAGGTGAATAATTAGGAATGGATTATTAAAAGAATTCACAATGATCAAATGAATATGATTTAGGGGGTATTTAATACGAGGTCGTGTCAATGGAATCAGGGAATTTATATTGAAATATTTGGAAAAAAATTTGTACATTTTTTCAAATAAATGACTATTTTAAAAAATAAAACTATCTTAATGAACTGATTTATTGTTTAGAACTAATCGAGTAAAAATTAACTATCGGTTTATATTGTTATATATAATTTTAAATCTCCTTAAATACACTAGTTATTTTGTAATATTGTGACCTAAAATTATTATCTTTATAAATAGAACATGGGAATAGTATATTGGGGTTCTAACATGGTTTTTGTAGTCACTCTAGTATGTTCACCTATCTTCATTTATAGAAATATTTTATCATGATATAGTAAAGTGATACCTTATTTATGTATCTAGTGTAATTCCTTAATGGTGGATTTCACAAATGTTCGATGATAGATATTTGGTGCATGATTGTATCTTGTATTTTATAGTGGTGTCACCATATTACACTATTTGAGTCCTAAATTAGCTATTTTAGATCATTTTTTCATTATTAATCAAATTTCATCTTCTGTATCCTTTGAAAATGATGGATTTTATCTCATTCATATTTATATAGGGAGCATTTTTTTAATGACCTAATTAATCTTGGTTGTTTTCATGGTTCTGTGTCTGTTTTTTAGGGTGAAACATCCCCCATCTTTTTCTTTTGTTAAACCCTCTTAATTTACTATAAACTTTTAGTGCTTAGGGAATGTCTACAATTTTTAGTAACTCCTATGACCTGAAAAATAAATTGGAATGTGTGGGAATGTTATATAATTGATACACCATGACAACTTCGATATAATATGGATATTGAAAAGTCTATTTTCTTTAGATGTTATAATTTTTCTTTTTTAAAACAGGATTCTTGGTCCAGATTTAATTATTTGGAATATTTTAAATTATTTTTCTTTTATAGTACACACTTCTTGGGGAAATTTTTTTTCAATGGTGTTGATATACATAAATATGATCCAGGGGAATAATTTTATGTATAATAAGTTAAAATAGGTCATTTCATGAAATTAAATTTAAATCTCTAATAGCATGACATAAATTCGAGGAATATGGATCTTAAAAATAGTAGATAAATGTTATTAACAAAAAATAGATAATAAGAGCAAGTTAATATATGGTAATTAAAAAGGTAATAAGATTAGTCTATAGATGAAATTGATTATTTTTATTTGAAGAGTAAGTTATGTGTAGATTAAATTCTATAGAATTGATGGATTAGAAGTGAATATGTTTGTGCATATATAACAATATATGGACGTATTGATCATATAATCAAAAAGTGAACTCATTGTGGTTATGTGTAATTTCATTAATCTTTATTATTTTTAGTTTTACCTATGTGTCAATCCATTATCTAATATAAAATCACTTTGAAATTAGATAATTTAATAGATTAGAAGGTTATTGAAACAATCCAAACCTTTTAAATGATATATGTTTTATGAATAAATGTTTGTTACATATTATATAATTTTATACAAATAAAAAATAAACATAAACAATCAAATTATTTTATCAACAATAAATATTATTATATATGTCAGATTTAAAACAAATTAAAATGATAAACATTTTAAATAGAAAAAGAAAAACTAATAGAAAAGATATAACGGAAAAATAAGGATATCCCCACACTAATGGAATAATCATCCAAACTGAAAATGATATATATATAATAAAATAAAATATTCGTAATCCAATAAACATCATATGAAATTAAAATTTCACATTAGGGGGAAAGTTGTGGTGAATTTATTAGTAAAAGAATTAAGTTTTATTTATAGTGTGAAAAGGTGAATATGACTATTAGTATTTAACCATAATATGATTATTAGTCATATATAGGCATTCGTCAATATATCAACTAGAAACTATACCATTGGTTGGTAATTTTACCACTATAGTTATTATTTACAAGTAGTAATGATAAAGGGTAACTAATATAGAAAGTAAAATCGATGGCCACATCCATTAGAGTCATGACGTTTGAAGACCATTTTTTAGAACATGGGACGATGGTTTTGTCACATGATTTTTCCCTGAAAAAACTCTAGATGAGGTTTAGTAAGTAAATCTTGAAATAAATTTCTTTTTAAATAACTTCAAGTTAGTTTATGTTACCACTAAATCAATGTTACCTGAGTAACCCCACGAAACAACCACCATCAAACACATTACCCTTAGGGATAATGTGAGTATAATAAGGGAATCTTTTTCCCTACCATAGTAACATATAGTGAAATTTATTCTATATAAATGAAAATCAAATTCAATAAATTTATTCTTAAGAATAGTTTTCTTCCTAAAATAAATATTTAATTGTGATGAATATTATATTTTCATTTTTCGATACAGATAAAACATAATTATATTTTTAAATAAAATATATAAAATTTTTATAAGAAACTATATTATTAAGAATTATATTTTTTTTAATTCAATTGTTTTCTAAAATAATTTTATTTTAATGAAAATGATTTAATAATTTTATAAAGGCCAATAATTTTTTTTACATGTCCGAAATTTTACTCTTCCTTGAAAATTCATATTTTTAAATAAATAAGGTTTTTATATTTAAAAATTAAAATCATCATACATAGAAATATATTTTTTCTAATATAATAAAAATCATTTCTGAAATATATATGATTAAATTAGGTTAGGGTTATTTTATGATATGTTTCTAAAATACATTATTTTTTCTTTAATAGTAAAAAATACTATTTTAGGTTTCTTATATATTTTATGATATCATATTTATGTCATAATGATGAAATAATTAATTAAACTAAAAACCAAACTTAAAATATCTAGTTTTATTAATTTTATTTATTTTTAATATATTTTAATAAATTTCTAAATCTATATGCAACTTTATAAACACAAACAAAATTTTATTTTGAAAAACATTATTTCACTGAATAATTAATATTCCATAGAAAAAATGTATTAAAAAATGGTTTTATGTTCTTATAGATTAAAATAACTTAAAATTTGACCCTAATCTCCAAATCTGTGAGAAAAAAACATGGTTAATCTTATGGTTTTTTATTTTATGAAAACGTTTTTTGAGACATATATTTGTATATTATTAAACAATTCCTCCCCATTTGATATAAATACCCACCTATATCTCCATTTTCATTCACTCACAATCCATTATCCATGTATATATTCTTTTTTTATCTCCGATAGATCCCCAAATAGTGTACTCAATACTCGAAGGTTCAATTCCTCATGATCTAAGAGTAACTCTTCAAGGTAAACAAAATCTTTATTCTCTATTCTATTTATGTTTTTTGAGGCATGTCATCTAGTTTCAAATAATTTTTCTTTTTATCTATCTATATTATCAATTACTTTAATAGTAATCTTTAATTAATGTGATACCATTTACCCTCTCATTTTACCTTTTTATAAAAAATTGTTCTACACCTGTCAGGCTACAGAATTTACTTCTCAAAATAACATGTTGGGTATGAGAAATTATCCTTTACTTTTTTTAAATAAAAAAACAAATTTTTTCACTAGGTATTATAAAATATAAAAACATTAATTTTTTATTTAGTTAGTTACATATATAAAACTAACATTTCTTTTCATGGGATTAAAATTACAAAATTGTGTTTTTAAGCTATTTCCTCTACCAAGATTTTGGTTACAAAAACGTTCATTTTTTCTCAATGGGATATTAATGAAATAATTTATTATCCTCTATGTGGCTCATATGAAATTTAAAAATCTGAATAGTTTACCCTTATAGTACTCGACACCAAGGTGATGAGCCATTGTGATACTGTTATGAATGTAAAATTTAAACGGTGTTGCCATATTTCTATGTTATCATTAATGTTGTTATTATTATCAATGACATATTCTTCAAAGATTATGGTAATGCTTAATTTTCTATTGTTTTTTCCATGATCACATGATATATATCTTTTTCCCTTACTAGGCTTCATGTACACCAGTTTCTTTGATATATTATATACAGAGATGAGATGTTGTAAAAGTGACATAGGGTGAAACCAATAATATTTATTTCAATTGGATCTAGAAAAATTATTTATGATATCGATTATTATGTACGTTATTTCCATTAAAACAAACATTAAAAGATCTCACTTTTATACAATGTCATGAAAAGTTATGTAACAAAAATGGTGGTATTCCATTTGTTCTATCAACAGAATGTTTAGTTATTTTTTTGTAAATGAGGACATAAAATATTTATGAACAATCATAAGGAAATTTCTAGATATATGAAAACGTCCTTGTAGTTTAGTCAGTATTAATATAGTGGTTTCCAAATAAATTTATCTTTTTCTTAACACTATAAGTAAATGTGGCTCTGAAAAAGATGTAAATTGGGTTATACAAGAAAAAACTACATTTATATAGTCTCAAACATGAACTATTTCATGATAATGAGCCATGCTTCCCACCTGTTTTGACACATCCAATGGAAAATTTTAGTTAATCACAATATTTTTATGAACCATTAGGAAGGATTTATAGAAAATATAATTTTTATTGGAGGAGGTCAATAACATATCTTTTCATGACATCTTAAGACATAAAACCCGTTTTAATTATAACATTCATCAGAGTAACACATTTATCACTATGGTAATCATATTAAAAAACGGAATTAATATGAACCATCTATATGATTACTGTAATAGAAGATACACTCATCGAATTTGAATGGGAGTTGTAATGGAAAACATCGTGAGGATGATGAATAAACTAACTCATGTAATAAACAATAATATGAATCTATTTGAGAGACCACATAAAACTTAAAGGAAAAATCATATCATTTATTCATTAAGGCACCAACGACCACCTTTTTTTAGTGGATTTACTAACCCATTGATTAATGAAAATATTATGAGCCCTAATGAAAATATTTATTATACACAACAATTTTTAGAGAAAAAGAATGTCCCCTGAAAGTATACATCTTAGAAGGAGAAGATGAACACTAGTGTACAATAATTAACAACATGAAGTCAAAAGATAATATTGATTATGTGGACTAGGAAGAGATAAATGGATAATTTTCAATAAATATATCACATGTTCTATGTGAACCAAAAAATATTTTAAAACAAATTTTTTTTGAAGAGAATTCTACAAGAGAATAATAATACAACTTATAAAGAAGCTTGATTTTTTAAAAAACCATTTTATTTTATAATAATTTGAAAAAATAATAATGATTATTTTAAATTTTGAAATCATTTTCATTGAAAACAACCATTTTAATACATATAATAGAATCTTTGAAAATCATTTAAAAATATTTTAATTAAATAAAATTGATTGAAAACCCTTTTTATTTGAAATATATATTAATATAAAATCATATATTTGGATTACAGTTTTATTTAAGAAAAATAAAATTTTAAACATAAAAAATAATCTTCATGAAAATTATGGTAATGACTGTGGCTATGTCTATACATGTCGAGTGTTAATTTTTCAAGATGAAAGTTTAGAAGTGTTCCCTGATCAAAAAATAATAATTTAACTTTTTTTTGTACGAAGATAATTAATGGGTTATAATTTACCTCAATCATCATTAAATAATATTAAAACATTTTGAAATAATTATATATGAAAACACTCCTTTGAAAGAAGCTATATTTTTGGCAGAAAAGGAGAAATCAATCATATTTTTACAAAAAAAGATTCTTAATTGTCTAAAAAATTTAGGAGTGGAATCATAATATAATTAAAATTATATAACATGAGGAAATAGTGTTTAATAAAATCCATTATAGTTCTTGTTATATAGGGCATAATATTTTATCAATGGAATCATAGTCATAAACAATCGTAATAAATAAAGAGATTGTTGCAATGAGACGTTATCACTTTGGTAACATTTAATCATAATAAAATCGAAATAATATTATTACATGAATCTTAAAATATTATGAAAATATGGTTACTTGTTATATTACATGAAAAAGGTAGTGTATGCTCCCTATTGAAATATATAGATGGATAACATGGTTTGTGTCTCAAAGAAGGAAAATGAAAAAAAATTACATTACCAATTTGGAAACTGTTGAAACATAAACCCCATTAATGAAATATAAAAAAATGGATAATAAAATAAACATAAAAATAAATATAATAATCATATAATTAATCCATTTCCATTATAAAGAACACAAAAATAAATGATAGGTGAATACGGAATGTGTCACACAAAAATAAAATGTGAGATGAAATTCCCTTAGATTAGGTCTTGAATTTCATCATACATATTTAAACCTATTAAATAATAAATATAATATTGTTATAAATATACTATATATGATATATTTATTAATTTATATTACCCATTTGCAAACAACCCCATGTTAATATTTTGATTCGAGTAATATCTTTTTTATTTTTCATATATGTTCTGCATTTTTATTATTGATATTCTTACATAGATCATTATTTTATTATTTTTCAGACGTAAGTAATGATATTAATTTCATATATATGATGTATATATGTACTTATTATTATAAATTAAATTTATTAATATGAAATGGAATATACTTTTCATAGAGACAGTAGGTCTTACGTACGCATGAATGTTGTTTCTGTTTTGTTATCATATTGACATAATGAAAGTAAATGAAAAATGTTTATATATATAATATCATAATAATATAATTATTATGTTATACATATCATATAATTTCACTAAAACTATTCTTAATACATTTAATGTATAGTTTCAACGAATCACATCACTTTGAGGTGGTGGTCATCCACACTTCCCCAAACGAAATTATTGCTTTTAAATAAATTGATAAAATAATGATATTTTTTATATAATAATTAAATAATAAATATAATATAAATATAATATAAAATTATATTTTACATCCTAATTCTCAACCATGGGAGGTGGTAATGGGAAAATGAACAATCACATTTTTTGTGAGGTGGTAGTTCACCATACATTAGAACAATATATTTCTTAACCATTATATAAAAGTCTATGAAAGTTATGGTGAAAACACTAAAACAAAAAATAATTAGTATATTGATGATATTTTTTTTCATATGATAAAAAATAAGGATGGTATATGCAGTGGATAATGAAATAAAACTAATGTGTTCTTTGGTGAAGTTTACCTCTTTTTCAGGTAACTATTTTTGTCTTAACCAAAGGACTTCATTGGATGAAATTATTCCCAATGTGAAAATTCTAGGTTTATGGGAGGTATTTTTAGAGAATATTATAGTAGATTTTGGGTAATAAAAATGTCTTAAGATTTGTTAATAAATGAAAGGGTTGATTTTATTTTAGAGTGGAGGAGGAGTTTTATTATTTTAAATTTTTTAAAATGGAATTCCACAAAAAATATTCTTATGAAATGTGGATCCAATAATGAACCAAATTAGTTAAAACGGATTATAGGTTCTAAATAAGTACATCCAATGGATTTTGGATAAGATTATAGGTCATTGTGTCCCTTATGTATAAGATTTAGTCCTTTGTTAAGCTAATTTATTTCTTAATCACTATAATAAATTTTCATCACTTTCGCTAATATTTTTTCTGTAAAATAAAAAGTTTACATTATTATAAATTATATATTATTATCTTCTAAAACATGAATTCAATTTTTCCAAATTACAATCAGATATTATGAATAAATTAATTTAAATTTAATCCCATAGATGAGATGACACAACATCGCTTTAAAGTAAAAAATCTTAAAATGAGTGGAATGTTTTTATAAAAAATTTATATGTAAAATTTATTTAAATGACCTATATTGTGTTAATTTATTTCTAATATTTCTAAAAAAAATTTAAAAAAATTGAATTTAATTTTATAGATAAATTAAACGGAAAAGAGTTTTGAATTAAAATTTAGTATTATTCTCTATCAATCAAATATGAAACATCATAGAAAAGTAAAAAAACTCAGACTAATATAACTTCTATTTTCTCATTTCAAAAATTAAAATTATTATATAATATAAAAATTATAATTGTTTCAAAATCAATATTTAAATGGGGTCCCCATTTAAAAGAGGTAGAATTTCATTTTAGAAAAAAGAAATTATATTCATAAAATTACTTTTAATATTATCTAATAACTTGAAAAAATTTTAGATGAGTAAAGAAATAATCATTGAATAAATAATGTAAAATTTTTATTTCAAAAATTAAACAAAATTTTATTGTTTATATTATTGAGATAAGCTTTTGTTTTATCAAATAAAAATTGGTTTATTAAAAAAGTAAATTATTTATTTTCAAATTGATTTTAAATTAACTTATAGTAATTAGTAACCAAAGGAATCCTTTTATAAACAACTGTACGCAACATTTTCACAATCGAGTTAATTTGTTTTTAATTTCAATTATAAAGGCTAGATGGTATCTAAAATAATATTTTAATAATTCTATTAATAGAATTTTTATTTCTGTACAATCATGTACTTTCATGTAATAGTTTCTATCAAAGGGAATCAATAATGTATGTAAAATAAAAAAACATAGTGTTTCATGTACCCTAATTATTGAATTATGTTGTGTGCAGTGGACACAGCACTAACATAGTTCTTTATTACAATAAAACTAAATTCAATTTTCCATAAAATGAAAAATATCAAAAAGATTAATTTAGTTTGAAAAATATATTTTAGAGAATATCATGGTGTTACTCCATAGGATAAATTTTCAAATGAATTATGTTAACATACATAAATTTCATTATTAACATCTACCAAAATTTTATGGCACCCATAGAGAAGGATATTAATATCCTGAAGATAACAACACTCCTATCAATTCTTCTATATAAAAGAGTGCGTTTTTATTGATATCAAATAATAAAGGGATCATAATTCTATCATCAACCTATATTAATTTTTTATGTTTAATTAACATTATTAAATAAAAAAACCATGAATTACTATGGTTGTGGATTTAATTATATATTTTTATTCAAATTATAGTGTGACATATGTCTTTTTTCTCTTACTTGAATGTGAAAAATCCATTAATGGACTATTCATTTAGTTTCACATCAAAAAATAAGAATGAAATATATTTATATGATACATGATATACTAAAAAATAATCTCATTTCCTAAAACCAATACGAACACCACCATATTAGAATATCCAATGACACACATAACATGAGGAAATCTTTTTGGTAGGTCTATCCTTAGTGCATCCCTTAATTATGATTATTATGTAATAACTTCATGAGGAATATTCACAATGTATTTTGAGCCTCTTGAACCTGATATTCAAGCATTATATATATCTCATCATTCATACATTCTCTATACCATATAAAATATGTTTAAGAATAGTATCAAATATTCTCAGAAATATGAATAATGTAACGAATTTTTATTTAATTTTCACATTACAAATAATATAAAAAAATTATATTGTTAATCATACAGAATAAAAATCATTATATGAGAAGATATATTATAAAATTATTGTAAATTAATTTAAAGGGTAGTTGGTACTAGAAAACCAACTCTAATAGACTCCCATTATCATTAAGTGAAAATGTTAACAAACATTATTCAATTATATATGACATTATATTAATTCTTTTGCTATGATATGGATTTATTCTATAATACCACCATATTCTATTCTTCAGATACTCTTTCTACATTGATATTTCTCATTGGAGTGGAATTTCTCATGATTTGATACATTACAAGAATATTTTTCTTCTATTAGTGTTCCCAATGATAATCTTTTAGTACAAATGTTGTAGTATTATCATAATATTGAGTGATATCATCTTTAATTTTAGGAACCACATCACGATATTGGATGAATAGGCGCGCAAAAAAACATATTGAGATACACTATAGAAAATTATATACTAAAATATTGTTCTATATTTGTTAATCATATGAATCATAGAACCCTCTCAACTCATAGTTCACACATTATTATAAAATACATTTATTAAATACAATTTTAAATCATTTAGAATTTCATGAATGTTGAATTGGTTTATCCCATCACAATTAATTCCTTATCTCCTCCATAAAACAGGAACATGTTATTTTTATGGATTATATAAAATTTGATCATGTTTAATGGTATCAAATATTTCTCCAATAGTTATTCTTTGTATAATATTATCATTGTCCTGGAATGACAAATGTCAATCTATATTGTGTTTCTCCAAACCATCCATCATATTTATGGTTTCGAAAATAAATTATTAAAACAATTACTTTTATACAAAGTGATATAGAAAAGTATTTGTTGATAAACTTACCAGATGAAAAACATTAAATCTTATAAATAATGACATAATACTATCATTTGATGTTTTAATTCCTTTGAGGATCAAATACATAAGAAAAGTATGCAATAATACATGTGGAAATTTTTGAATATTCGCATAAAATAAGAACCATTTATAGATATCTCATAAGTTATTATCATCTTTATAATATGGTGAATGAAATCATAATAATTAAGTGTGTTATAATTTTTATTAAAGGAATTCTTTTTAAAATTCAAACAATGTTTATGCCATAATTATATGAGTAAATAAGTTCATGGGAGTAATAAATTATTAAAATGGCATGAAACAATAAGAGTCATCTATATATCGTGATTAAAGACTCACAATCACAAATGGGAAAACATCTACCCTAGAAAAATTAGTTGTAATCATGAGACATTCTATATTACACTTTTAGCATAGTTGGTATATGACATATAAATTTCTCAAAATAATAAACATATGAAACCAAATAAAAGTGAACCTAGATTCCTGAATTAAATTTACAGTGAATCAATAGAACATAGGTAATCTACATTGGGTTCATGTTTAGACTGATGAACCTATCGAACCCACACTGGGTTCATGATAAATCAGGTTATCCTAGCTAACCTATATCATGTTCAAGAACAATATTATGAAAATATCAAATTTGAATCTGGTTCAGACTCAGTATTTGTACCATAAATAACACACATCAAATTCTCACTATATTTTGATATCCTATCTAATAACCCGAGTTAATTATTAATCTTTGGACACTATATAATATATATTAGATAAATAATCTATCTTGGAAACCTATCTAACTCGTATCATGTTTACAATCAACTTATTTATGTGAGGACATATAAAACATTAGCCAATTCATTGGATGGTGATATTGGATCCCAATAGAACTAATCCAAACATGTGTGTTCCATTAATTAACTGACATTTAAAAATCCATTAAATACAATAGAAATAAAATGGATTTCATTTATCACTTCATAGAGTTCCCATGGAATAAAATTTGGCTTTATAAATTTTTTGAAATTGTATCACTAATAATGACTTCATGAATTTAAATAGATAGTTCCAAACATTCAAAAACCATAAAAGAGTATTTAATAAATCATTTATATGTTTATTCATCAAAAATAAATTCTAATGGAATAAATCTTTTATAAATAAATATGAAAATTTCGGTGAAATAAAAAAAACAGTTTTTATAAAAAGATTTATTTGGAAAAAAATATGAAGGAAAAGTTACTTTGAAAAGTAATATTTAAATAAATAATGTGATTTTTTTTAAAATAATATCCTTAAAAGTAATATTAATTAATAATCCCTATAAAAACACAATTTTTTTAAAAAAATATAACATGGTAACACTTTAAAACATTAAAATTAAAACAAATATTCACTTATAATGGATTAAAAATGAAAAAATTGTTTCCAAATGTGTTGTGATTTTTTTTAAAAATTTATTTTTTAAAATAATAATAAATACTAGATATTTGTAAATAAATTTTGGTTTTCAGGATGGATTATAGAGAGGATTAAAAAAATGTATTTTGGAAGGATGGAAAACATTTTTAATATTTAATAATACCATTATTCAAAACCCATTTTAGAATATAGTAAACAAAACATAATTTTTTAAAAAGCATAAGAGAAATATAATGATCACTACTGGTAACACGTAAATATATTTCAAAATATTAAAGATAAAATGTGATGAGAAGAAAAATATAGATAATAAAGGGATTTTTTTTTTCAAAATATGATGTTAATTATTCATAATAATGATATACATTTTATATTTAAGAAATTCATAGATGATAAAGTGTTGAATAAAAGAATTTATTTTCATTATATAGTAAGATAATATAAAACAAAAAAAATATTAGTATTTATGTAACCAACCATGGAGTAAAAAAGGTCCATAATATTCTTTATAATTTAATTATGGGAGTTGAGTTAACAAAAACCCTGACGATAATGGTAACGTGTTAATACAACAACATATGATCGATACAATAAAATTTAAATTAAAATGTCATGAAATGAAAAATATTAATAATATATGATGTAAATAGGGTAATGAATACACTATATAAGTTAAATTATAGTGCATAATATTAAAAATTTATCAAGGATTTGAAAATGAGTCAAATAAACCATTACCTTCTATTACAACGTAAGAGAATGCACTCTAACCACCTGTATAATAAAATTAAATATCTTCATAAAATATTTCATAACCAAATTATTATTTAGAAACTTTTATATTCTTAAATTATATTAATTTGTAAATAATTTAAAAAATTATGATGGTGTTATTTAATCATTAATTGTAAGTAAATATAATTAGTTCATGTATTCTATTTAATTTTAATACATATCAAAATTATTTCATAATAAGGTAATAATATCTAAAATATTTATGTTATTGGAATATATAACTGATATAGATTTATAAATCTATTATCTCATTATAGAATTTATATTTAGGTTATGTTAATATACAATTAAAGTTGTCTTATTTGGTAAATTTTAGCAATCAAAGAAAATATTTTAATAATACTTAAATCACATAATATAAAAAATATGAAACCATAAAAAATATTTATTTTTATATTATCATATAAAAATATTGTTATTTATGTTCACATAATCATCTATGAATTTTTTTTATAGAAACGTTCATTTAGGATGTCAAACTAACATAAAAAAGAGGAAACTACAACACAATGTGTGTGTGTGGTTAAAGAGGTGTGTAATTTAATTATAGAAGCATAATAATTATATTATTTTTTGTTTGTTCCTATATTTTATTTTAATTGGATTTAGTAAACAATGACTATGATAGTGAAAAATGGAAAACATTAATCTGAGGAGGATATTTTCCGCTCATAATCATAGTTAACATCATGATTTCTTTATGATTAAGTGGGGATTTGAACAATTATAAACTCTATAAAAAATCAGTCTCCCATTAATTGATCAACTAG
Organism: Viscum album; assembly: GCA_963277665.1. Classification (NCBI taxonomy): domain Eukaryota; kingdom Viridiplantae; phylum Streptophyta; class Magnoliopsida; order Santalales; family Viscaceae; genus Viscum; species Viscum album. Next base: position 898,847,845 of record OY728142.1, read on the forward strand.
AATGTTTTATAATGTTCATGGGGTGTTATATAAGTAAATAACCTCACAAGATTTCACATTTTTTGGGATGAATATTACATTAGTAGATGTATAAATAAGATTGTAAAAATTATATTGAACTAATGGATCAAGTAGGGCAGGGGATTGTTCACTCTCTCACATCTTTTTTTACTCATAATATTTATCATCATTGATAGGAATGTAAAATCAATAATTCTTCCATCAAGTACATATTTAATCACTATGATTATGCTTTAGTTAAATCCATTAGTTGCAAAAAATGTCTTTTATTGTCTTCAGGGATGGAATCCTCAAATCCAACAAAAATTAGATTTTAGAACTATTTGAGTGAAAAGGGGTGAAATACCCTTCATTTTCAAATGGCCCCCTGTTTTGGATAAATCTAATAACATTCAATCGAACATATAATTATTCGAATATTTTCAATCATTTAGAATGTTGAAAAAAAATCTATGTCTCAATATGAATTTTTTTCTTGGTAAATATTATTAAAAAAACATATTTTCTGTATGCATTGAAATTTTTCATAAGTATTGTAAGTCTCTTTAATAAATTGAAAACAGTTATTAGGAACATCATATGGATGGGATCTATAAATAAATAAATTTTAATTATTATTTTGTGGACCTAATTAATTAATACCATTAATAAGAATTAGCTTGGTATCAAAGATCTAAATATATTCAATGATGAAATTCTTTGAAAATTCACATTAAAACTAATAAAATCTAATTTTCACTCAATTTATTTTTTATGAAATTGTTTTTTAATTTAGCGGTAGGTGGATAATCTAATTATACTAATTAATTTCTTGGGACTTACATCGGAAATTATATCAATTATATCATATGAAAATCCAAATGGATTGCATGAAGGAAATAAAACAATAATTTTTGGGACACTACCTAGATATTCACACCACATATTAATAGAATGCATGTTTCTTAAAGCCTTCTTCATATGACTATAATTGAATTACTCCACTATATAAATAGTACGAGTGATGAATTTCCCATTTAACTATTCCATGATTAACATATTTATGTGTTCCTAGACAAAAACAAATTGATTTGGGTACCAAATATAAATGGAGTCTTCAAAATCAAGTAGAAATTCATACTAAATTGTAAATTACTAATAAAATATAGTATTATGGATGAAGAATGGTTGAAATTTATTCATTGGACATTCAATATTGATACTCCTCTAGATGATATCGGGGGATCATCAACCCAATATGATCAAATTAATAGTATGGTTATTCATCCTAAATCAAGGTGTTATTTTAGTCTAAGGAATGATAAAAATATACACAACATTTTTATCAATGGTAACATTTTAGTCCGAAAATGCAACCATTAGTAAAAAATCATTTTTATAATTATATTCACTTGAAATCAACATGAATATATGATTCTCTCCTATTAAAATAATGTACATAGTGATCATGTCCAAAATTTTCTAATCATTGTTACATAATATATAATTTCTTAAATCTAGATGAATCCTAATGTGATGATAATTTATGTTCATAAACCATTTATCATGTTCAAATAAGGACATGGACAATGATGTGTACCTGGAATAAAAAATTCAAAATGGAGCAGTGAGAATAAACCCATTTTGATTTAAATATATTAAGGATATTGGGTATAAATGGTTGGACAGAGAACCCACTACTCCAAAAACCTATTTTAGGGATTATCCCAATCGCTTCAGGGATTATGTATAATGTGGATGGTGTCACCAATAGAATTCTAGGGCTCTCTTGATTTTGGGGTACATTGTATATTGATCATTGTTTCATCAAATGTTGATATAATAAATATATTGAAATTGGAACTACATATGAGGCTAAATGATGTGAAATTATTAATTTCATAAAAAAATTATCCATTCTTAAGGGGAGATCCTATGAATTAATTCTGATTTGAAGGTTTCCCTTGGTTCTGAAAATTATAGAACAATGATTTTCCCATGGATGTTCTATGCACAATGGATTGAATGTCTTGAGAAAAATTGTAACCTCAACATGGCTATATCATATGCATAAATGGATACCAATTAAGGATTAAGTTTATTAAAGAGAGTGGTTATTAAAATGAGCTCGATGTAGTCTTTCTATACCATAGTTTTTCCACACCAATGGTAAATACAAACATGTCCACTGAGATTCACTCCCACATTTTTAATTACCTCTTGTATTTCTCGAATTGATTACATAATTTTTTATTAAATTCGTGGATAATTATTTACTAGATCATCAACCATTTAGAATATTTTTTACATAATTCCATTATTAGAAAAAATCATGGGATGATGTGTTGAAAAATCAAAGATGTCATTTTTGGGATGTGGTAATCTATCCATATCTACAATCAACATTATTCTATTTTAATATGAAAATAAGAATAAATAAATAATTGTTTCATATTAATATAATCAAACTTATATATACTATCTATACTCATTTCAATATATTATTATTTTTATGAATGTTTAGGATGTTAAACATTATGAATGAAATGTTAATAATTAGTAATAATCATGTTTTCACAGTGTCCAATCAGTTGAACATGTCCTTTAATGTGAAGGGATTTGGAAAACTGATTAACACTAATAAATTTTCAAAATATTATTGGATTCTAGTAGAATTAAAATAGAACTATTAAAGGATAATATTAGATGGAATATGTATTGAATAAAGAGATAGAGGTCTTCCAATTTTATAAGTAAATAATCTGATATTTGGTGAATGAAAATTATTTATCAAAAATGGAATAACGTTATTAAAGTGTCAATGTCAACATATGAGATATATATCGGAGTTCTGGGAGAGATATATTTGGCAGTGTCTCTATCTATCATTTCTAGACACATCCTTAAGAGGTTTTAATCCATTTAATAGTTTTTGTTTCTTTTATTTTACCATTTATTATTTCACCTCCATAACTAGTTTCTAGACAAGTAATTTATTTTTTATTATTAATATAATATAATCCCACTGATAAAATTTGGGTGTTATCAACATAAATTTAATCCCCATAGAATATAATTCAAATTATAAATAATTAAAATCTATTTATTTAACGTAAAACATTTAATATATAGATATAAATTTGTTGAAAAATACTGTTTTCACCATTAGGTGTTCGTAAAAATATTTTCAATCGATTACTAATTGAATGTGTGATATAATATTTTGATATAATTATAAAAATGATTATTTTTTTGAATGTCTTTGTTTTCTAGATTATATAATAAGTACCCAATACTAATAAAGGATTTTTCTGAATAAAACAACATGACCATTATATATGTCATTAACAATAATTGAAAAAAAGGTACAAGGTTAGGTAAAAACCCATCCCTATCAAATTATTAAAAAATTAAAAAAGTGGTAGAAAAAGAAAGATTAGAATAGAAAGAATGGATCACACCATGTGAACCCAAATCGACATGTTGTGAACAAAACTATAGGGTAAGAAATGGATATCTTGAGATGGCCTTCATAATTTCTCTTTGGGACAGTGCATCAGTAACCCAATTTCCATCTCTAAAAGTATTGGTGAAATCCAAATGAAGACATTCAAGAATATGTTGGAATGTAGTCCAAGACGAAATAATACTCCCTGGTAAATTCTGGGACCTTTTCTTTATAATATTTACCATTGTGGATGAGTCATATTCCACCCATATGTGCATCCATCCGGGATTGAAAACATATATAACAGCTTTGATCACTTCAAATAACCCTACTTCAATTTCATATCCATTCGTGATGTAATGATATAAATAGTATTTAATGAAGACATGATGGTTCCATAAGAATCGACCACATCTCTAAGCCACAATGAAATGGGAGGGATTAATTAAATTGATTTTATCATCAGATGATTCTTGACTCTACTAGATAAACCAAGAGTTTTTTGTGAAATGATATCAAATAAATTATTTTTCATGACACCTGTATGGATTATCTAAGCGTTGTGAACCTCCGTATACACAGCACCCAGAGCATCCCTTAAGGATGGATTTTAGTTTTCAAAATTAGAGTTATTTACAGCCTTCTAGATTTGAGAAAAAATTGCTATAGTAGTAATAAGGAGAAAAAAATCATCTCACTTTGATTATAATTAGTGATCGAGTCCATGATGTCTTCAAGGAAGGCCTTTGACAGAGTAATACAAGATACAACTTAAATGTGCCACCAAAATTTTCATGTGAAAGTGACATATAATATTAAGTTTTTGATTGTTTCCTCACCTTGTACACACAAACACCAATATGTAAAAAGTTGGATGCCTTTTTTATATAAGAGGGTTTTCACATGAATTATATCCTTTTAGATCATCCATAGAAGCAGGTATATTGAAGGTATAATGAATGGTTTTCTAAAAATCTATAACTCTAAGGGAGGGGGGTAGTGCTATCACACAAGTTTAAGTAGAATCCCCTGGAAGAGAACCTGTCACTAGGACTTGGGGTCTAGATCAGAGTTCCATAATCAATAAAAATGTAACATTATACTTCCATTATAATTGGAGTGGTCAGGAAGTCCTATATTCTTAGATTTCTTTATATGTCTGCAATATATAAATTTTTCTATAGGGCAGGCGCATCCATTCTCTCCTTTAATAGCATATCTAGCCTTTTTTTAGTCTAAAAATTGAGTTTGAAATACTTCTAAACCAACCAAGTTACAGTGTGTATTATCTCATTGTATATATGTTAGATGGAAGGAAAAATAGAAGAGGGCGTATATATGGAATACCCATTTTCAACATAGATATACATCTATGTGCCTGAATTTCAAGATAGGATTCATTGGAGGTTATAAAGTACCAATTTAACTCACTAAGAAGAGAATAATTTAAAGTTTTTAAATCCTTAAGACCCATTCCCCACAAGTTAGTGTGTTTCGAAAAATCATTTCAATCAATAATGAAGTGTTTTTTCATGAATGGAACTAGTCCAGATGAAATTATTGATTTGAATCTGATGCTCTTTGATATGTGTTTGTGGACTCTTATATAGAAAGAATGTGTAGAAAAAAATAAAGTAATAATATATTTTACAATAAAATTATACTAACATGAGAGATGGGTTATCCTTTTTAGGTGGCAAGTTGATTCATTATTCCAGATTATACGTTTTCAAGAAAAATTCTTTTCCCCCTACACTTGAATAATGGTACCCCCAGGCTCATTAAGGGAAATGAACCTTTATTTTCTCAAATTTTTTCTAAAATCTTTTTTGTTAGGATCCATTCATTCTATTCCCAAAAATAGTGTATTTATTCCTACTTACACAAGATTAAGTACATCTTCATAAAGAGAAAAGAAGTTATGCATGCTAGAAATTGTCCATTTATCAGGCTTTTTAAATTGTAGGATATCATGCATTATCTCACCACTTATGCCCATTATCACATTATCAGGAGAGTTATGTAACATATTACATTTGAATCTATAATTTCAATCTATTTAATGTGAAATCATTTCAATAATTTTTTAATCTATATACCTTGAAATATTCTCATTAAACTCTCAGATCAATCATAGTGGACAACGATCCCTATAATATAATATTTTCACCTTATTCTTTCCTCTATGAGATTTATTTTTCTATATATTGAATGATTTTAATACTACTATTGGTTATTATATTAATAGGATATCCAATGAAAACAAATATGAAAACTACTACATTCCCTCTAAATAAAATCAAGGCAAAAAGATCAAATTTATTATTTATGGGAAAACAATACCCTAGTGGATTCATAAAAATTGATATTCCTAGATCACTATGATTTCATAAAACCATTAATGGATTTATGAATCTTTAAAAACATATTGAATGTTTTTGGTGTTATATACCCTTATCTTTGTGAAAAACAGATGTCATCTACATGGTTTTTATTTCAGAAAGATGTCTGGAAATCCATTTCATAAATTCAAAAATTTGGAATTTTTTTTTATAATTTATAATTCTAATGGGTTTCATCCTTGATACTTCTTCAAACATTATGTCATAATTAATTACTTTTCATTTTTTAGACCATTTAGGAATAAGTTTTTCTTTAATGATATTAAGGTTACCATATTCGTAATGTCTATTCTTGAAAACCATGTACAATCATAACAATTTAAATCAACATATAGATCCATCGAATCACATACTTGGTTCTAATAGATGGAATTTAATTCAAAATTTTGGTTTCATTCAACATTTTTTCTTTTGATGATCTTATATATTCCATATAAAATAGAGTTATATTATTATAATATAATATTGTTTTATCTTATTTAGTGATTAGAAAACCATATATTTCAAGTTATAAAAAAATAATTGGTTCTACAATATGGAAATTGGGACTCTAAAAAACATTCCTCAATGGGGTTATATTGAATTTGTTCCTCTACCAACTATGGTGTATCCTGATCATGGAATTTATTATATTCTATTTTAATCACACTATCATTTTTATATATTTGTAATCTATCTTGTATATGAAATCTTTTTCAACTATTTTCCTTAATATGAAATTTCATATATATATTATTCTATTGTTTCATTAAGATATCATATAAAGATACAAATAGTAGGTTGACAATAAATTTCACTTCAATAAAATAGTATTTTGAAAAATTTCTCATCCTAATAGATGTAAATTAGACAAAAGAAATTTCTCTTCACCCCATAAATCATATGGTATTCTATTTTTTATTTCAGAGGAAAATTATATTTGTATGTATGTTATTTAAACAATCCATATTCCTAAATGGATAATTGAAGGACATGTGTGGCTCATAATTGATCTCACCATGTCAAGCATGTTGTGGTTCCTCACTTTACCCAAACAATTACACTATTATGTATAAAGATGATTCAGTTTGGATAATATCATAAAAACATCTACATAATAGGTGAATTCTAGGTTAAAATATTCCCTACCACAATATAAAAAATTTTCTTTATCATTATACTAAGATGATTCTATACTTTATTATAGTATCCCTCAAAACATTCAATGAAATCATACATATAAATAATTTTTTATAAAAACCATATTCTTCTAAAATCAATATTAAGGGTTATGAATTATTATTTTGTACTTATCACTATTATAAGAAAATATCCACACCCATCAATATAAATATGTTATAAATGCTCTGATTCCCATTCACCTTTTCTACATAGTGTATATTTAGCCATTTTTTATATAAATAATACTGAAATATATCAAAGGATTTTAGTATCAAATAATATATATAGGATTCTCTATGAATTTGTTTTAAAAAATCTCATTTAAATTACTAGTCTAGTGATTGCACAACTAGTTGTGTTATGATTCATCTAAATATGATTTAATATTTATTTGCAGGACTTTATTTTCTAATTATTGTACATAAATACCATTATTTATATTTTCCTCATTTTTATTAAAAATGTTAACAATATAACTTTCAAGCATGAATATTAATCCATCATTTTATAATATATATATAGGTGTTATGTTTTTGGTTACCATAGAACAATATAAAACAATTTTTTAAAGCAATAACTAATACAATTAGCAAACTGATATTGTGGAATTCTTTAGAAGTATTTTCAAATATGCATGGTTACAATATTTTAATACCAATGTGAGAACTAAAAGAAAAATATTATAACAATTTTTTAGAAATAAATATGTTAAACTTGATAATGAATGTTAATAAAACATCCTTACAGTTAATTACTATTGTATATTTATTCTCTAATTTTAGTTTACTACTACTAGAAAAACCATCTTTATCCTTATCCATATCATATTTTTAGATTTTTATCTTCTAGAATGTGTAATGTAAAGGTGTATTATTCTTGAAAATATACAGACTTTTTCAACTTGGATTTTCACACATTCTCTATAATGATTTTTCATTTTCTTGAACCATATAATTATTATCATAAAATATCAAAGTTGAGAGATATTAGGTTAACTTATCTATATTTCTCATATTTAGATTTACTATATAACAAGATATTTTCATAGGAATTGAGGTGATTAAATCATTTTGGCAGAATTATTTGGATAGATTTAATCATAAAATTTATAAATATTCAATGTAAAAAATCATTTCCAGAAAATGATGTACAGTTGGGACTCATTAAAAATGATTTCTAGTGAATATTTCTATAGAAATATCATAACTATATTGTTTTTATTTATTATATTGTAAATCCTTGTAATGATAATACATGGTTTATGCATCCATGTCTTTCCAAATATTATGGATCTCACATGTCATAGATGATAAAATGAGGAATTGGGAATCTAATACATTTTATTAATTCTTTCGAAAGACAATTTTAATACCTTTTAATCCTACTTAGGGGGATATTTATAAATTGGAGAATCCATTTTATAATACTTCCACCCTTGATGTAGTGTTAAATATTATCACCTATACTACTCCAATAAGTTACTAATGACCAAGAGAATATATTTCTCTCGTATAGATCAAAAAGGTAGTTTCGATATCAAATGATTTAGTATTTTCAATGAAAATTTAATATATATATCATTACGTTATCTAGATTATCAGTTGTGATGGAATGAAAATAAAATTATTAGTCACCCAAAAAAAATCCTAATGGAATATAGTATTCAATTTATAATATATCGATTACTTTATGTTCTTGTGGTATCCACATATATCATCAATGTTAAAATTAATATGAATCCCTATCAAAATTATTTTAACTATTTTGATAGGTTTTTAAAGTATAATACATTAATATTCAATCCCTTGATCTATTGACTTGACTTTTTAACACTATTATCATAAACTCGAATTTCCGAAACACATAACATACCGATGTTATACCACCTCTTTCTAAGAAAACCACTCATTATTATAAAGTGGTTATGTTTTCCCAAAACAATCATATAAACTCTTAAACAAATGGATTTTTCTTAATGAGGTCTAGACCAGTACATTGATTTATGGTTTAGTTTTAACTAAATTAATGGAATGATATATCTGAAATAATTTTTTCATTGTGGGATATTTTTATCTAATGGGAAATATGTTTCATTTATTTACTCGTTATTTTTTAAATATTTTTTAAATTTTATATTACTAAATAATCATGTAGAAAAAAAAATTATAAATATTAAATGGATTAATTAAATAAATTTTCTTCAATAGAACTAAATGAATTTTTTTATCAATGTTTTTTACCCAGTTTAATCGCGTTAATGTAATTATTATATTTGTAGTGTAATTATAATATTTAGTTTTTACCTTAGAATAATTATTTATTTATTTACACTATGTGAATATATTTTAATTATAAAAATATACATCGATTCAAATAAATAAATAAATAGCCATTCAATTAAGATAATAAAATAAATAGATAGATTTATTAGAATAATTTATATTTTATATGGTTTATCAAGTAAATATAAACCAACTTTGACCATAAGGGAATTTTTTTGATCCTATGACTATCTTTATTAGTAATTTTAACCCATTAAACTATGTATCTCTATGGTTGGTTTCAACTTCCCTTTGGTCCAAAACCATAACTTTTTACTCATAGAGCAAGACTATACATATATTTACTCACTCATATATAAGGGGCACTATAGATTACATTTAAATAAATTATCCACACACACATATCTTGGTACAAAATAATGGTGGAATTGATGACACATAAATCACAATATTATGTTTAATAATAAAATATTTCATATAATATCCAATTTTATAAATTATTAAATGTAATTAAACTAACCAATACAAAAGTTAGTCAAACTCCTGATCAATCACAGCATGCATAGACTATGTATTCAAACATTCTGACACTCATTTCAATAAGTTTTTATTAAGATAAATTTACTTTAATTAATAAATTAATCTTATAATTAATTATTTAATAGTAAATATTATTATTCTTTCAAAATAATCCTTGAGATATAAAATAATTCCGTAATTTTTGATTTTAAATATATTCATTAAATTTAATTTATTCATATTAATTATATATTTCTTATTGATAGCATAACACATCATTTAAAATCCATTTCAATTGATTTTTTTAAGGAATTTTAAAATATATTTGGAATGTAGTATTTTATACACAAAATGTACTATTATATGTCTAATTAAATTTATTTCGAGATTTTATTATTAACAATGATTGTTATATCACATTAAAAAATGTGTGATTAATGTGGTATGTGGCATATATTTTAACACATCACGTGAAGACATAAACTGTTCTCTTTTATGGGGACTAATTAATGTATTGTATATAGTTATTATTAAGATATGGCATGATATAAAAATACACAATGTGTAAAACTGTAAATGCATTTATGGTATATGGTATTTATGATGAAAATTAGACAATGTATAGTTTTATGACAACAGAGATGATAATTAGTAAGATTTCAATTCCCCTTGAAATTATTGAAACCACCATGTTTATAATTTCTATGGTGTAACCACTTTATATATCTTGTACAATTAGTTTTATACTATGTTTATATATCCCACCTTTAATTTTCAGTTTATTTTACCACACGAAAAGTATGCAATTTTGTTTAGATTCAATGATTTGGAACATTTAATATGGAATGTACAAATATTTATCATCATTATATTCTATTTTTTGACACCAACACAACATGAATATATACTCATCACATATCTTTAATGATGTATCACATGTATTACATTGTGTACAACCAATTACACACAACATAATGTAAGTCCACCCATGCCTCTCAACATTCTGTTAATAAATGGAATGTTATAATGTTGTTCACATTAATCACATAACATATCATGTTTTTAAGGTGTTTATACAATACATAGTCACATGGTGTGTATATAATTGATACATAATTAACTTCTAATTAATACATGTTCCAAGCTAGTGGTCAATATATTGAAATTAAGAAAACGAGATACTAAACCACCTAGCATGTTTTGATTGATGTGACCGTAGCTTGTGTGGGGTCCATAATCCAAAACATTTAATTTACTATTATTTAACTTATATATTTGTATTAACACGTTATATAATTATTTTTGGATGAAATAATATAAAATATAAAATAATATAAAATGAAAAAAACATTAAAATTGATCAATCAAATAATAACTAAATATAAATTATTATGTGACTTATTTTATATAACTTGATGATTTAAGGGTGGAGTGGAAGCATTATGATGGAACTCAAAAATGGGGTTTATTCATTTTCAATGAATAAATTTCGAATATCATGCAGAAAAAACCCTATATTCTTATATAAAAAAATTATAAAATATGAATTATAAATAATTATTAAATTTAGATTCCTCATATCAATAATTAATCGTGTTGGTAAATTCATTTATTGTGTATATCGTATCGTAGTTGTTCAGGGGAATCTAATATGGGTTCCTTTATATTTATCCAAACATATTCACCAAATTTCCAAAAACAATTCATCAATCTTCAATTGTTTCAATGGAAGAGAAAAATGGATTTTAATTTTCATCATTGAATACAACAATTGATTTTCTCTTCCTCACATTATTCTTAAAATGTGAGGATAATGATTTTCTCTCTAGAGATTGATAAAATTTTATTGTTTCCATTTTTTAATAGTAAATCATATCATTCAAAAATACATAATTAGTATAATATATAAATAATTAAACAATTTATAATTACAAAATTTCATCTTTATACTTTTTCATTCTATATAATACACATTATTAAAATAATAGTAATTGTTTTTATAATTATTATATTCCATTACATATTCCAAAAAACAGATAAATATATCAATTTAATTAGACCCATAATTTTTCCTAACAATCATCCTTGATATTTATTATACCTTGAATAATATATATTTAAATAAATAAATATAATTATTTTAAAAAATAAATTAATATTTTTTATTAATTAATGAATAAATATTAATTTCATTAAATATTATATTCACCATCTACGTGAATAAATATTTATTTAACTAAATATTATATTTACTATACTCCTTTACATATAATAATTTTTATATTCAAAAAACTGAATAAATTTTAATTTTATTCAGTTTAATAAAATAGTGAATAAATATATATATATTTATTAACCCATGAATAAATAAAAGTGATAAAATTTAACTGAAATATTAAAAACAAGAATATATTTTTTGATTTTCATTACGATATTAAAGATATATGAATAATTAGTACTCCAAAATATAGGGAAAAATATATTTTTATTATTTAAATTTAATTGAATTTATTGATATTGTTGATAAACATACAGTGTAACCCTCTAAGAAAAATTATAAGTGGCGTCAGGTGAATTTACATAATAACCATGATTAATGTACTATAACCCATCTTGAAACCCGTAAATAAATATTTTCATGTCAAAATGATAGAATAATACAATCAAATGATAAAATTTATCATACTAACTATATCACAATATATCCTTAAACATTGTATAATCTTGTTTCAGAACCTAGTATAGAAGATTTATCATTCAATTACTTCTGAGAAATGATATTTTCAATGAATTGAAATAGAAATAATATTAATCATATAGTTCAATTTTCATTAATATATTCCACACAAAATAAGGGAAAATTCAATTCCTTAAAAATTTAATTATTGTATTATAAATTATAATGAATCTAATGTATGATTACTTGACATTATTAGTAGGTATCATTGTTTTTTATTCACACATTAATGTACAATTTTTTTATTATTAACTAAAAATAATATCAATCCTATGGATAAATTCACACATACGTATGTTGGAGTATAAAAACCCACACATATATTTTGGAATTCTTAATGGCGGTCTTTTACCATAACCTCCCTTCATGGATATACGATGTGTTAATGTTATGATTAGGATAATCAATTCATAAAAATACTTCAATTCTTAATAGTCAATCATTATTTTTTTCTCATCAAAATAATTCTATCTTGACCATATAACTTATGTTTAAGAATATTTTGATAGAATTTTATTATTCTCATTACAGTAAATAATTCTTTTAAACATTTTATGAAAAAATTAATTTATGGAAATTGATAAATAAATTTATTCCAATGAAAAGTAATCATAAATAAAAATATATATTATTATTATAGAAATAAAAATTATATATTTTGTTGGTTATATGTAACCAACAACAACAGATGTTCCCTATGGTATTCCTTGTGTGTTATCATATAATCTTATTAAAGGATACATAGGAGTGAAGGGAAAATATATGGAATGAGTTAATGTATTATTTTACCTATGAGGCCCAATGATAGATATTAGAGCTGATCTACAATATAGTGGGGTTGATAGAAAAAATAATTATTAAATATTAAAAATTTGATTTGATTTTCAATTGAACTCATGTATTTTAGTATTTTTAGATACTTTGATCTATTTTTAAGGATTGTGTGTTTATTTAAGAAAGAAAATAATTGGTTTAAGACATTTATCTCGAATATAAAAGTCATCGAGTATATATATATATTATGAGGTACCAAGTAAAACCTAAGTAAAGATGGGTGGTTTTTTACAGAAATGAGGTGGCCAATGCCCCTTGTAAATATACGTAGTTGGTGCCTTTTACCTAGTAGTTACTTGGAGGGTACTCCTCTATTTCTTAAAATATTAATTTTAAAAAAAATTATTTAAATTAATTTCAAATTTATTAAAAACCATAAAACCCACAAAATATACCTATTAGTGTCATATTACTCTTCTAACACCCTAATATATCATAAAATAATTATGTTAGATTAAATTAAATTTTTTTAAGAGAATACAATGCACAGAACACTAGGATTAAAAAACAGGATACTATATTATTTAAACATAACCATTATAACCTAGAAATTAAATTAGAAGGTATGCATAAAACTATCTAAAAGATGAAAAATATATATTTTACACACATAAATTTTTTGAATATTGATTATAAATAAAAATACCAATCATTTGGAATGAAAATTATTTATAAAAAATGGAATAACATTATTAAAGTTTCAATGTCAACATAAAAGAGATATATTGGAGTTTTAGGTGAGATATATTTGACAGAGACTCTATCAACCATTTTTAGACACATCCTTACGATGTTTTAATCCATTTAATAGTTTTTGTTTCTTTCATTTTACAATTTATTATATCACCTTCATAACTAGTTTCTAACCAAGTAATTTATATTATATTGTTAATATAATATAATCCCACTGATAAAATTTGGGTGTTATGAACATAAATTTAATCCCCATAGAATATAATTTAAATTTTAAAAAATAAAAATGTATTTATTTAACTTAAAATATTAAATATATAGAAATGAAATTGTTGAAAACTGTTGTTTTCAACATTAGGTGTTCTTAAAAATATTTTCTATAGTTTACTAATTGAATGAGTGATATAATATTTTAATATAGTTTTAAAAATTTCTTTTTTTAGAATGTCTTAGTTTTCTAGATTATATAATAAGTACCCAATATCAATGAAGAATTTGTCTGAATAAAACAACTTGACCATTATTTATGCCATTAACAATAATTGAAAAAAATGTACACGGTTAGGTAAAAACACATCCCTATCAAATTATTAAAAAATAGAAATGGTGGTAGAAAAAGAAGGATTAGAAAGGAGAGAAAATAGCACACCATGTGAACCCATATCGACATGATGTGAAAAATACTACAGGGTAAGAAATGGATATCTTGAGGTGGCCTCCATAATTTCTCTCTTGGATAGCTCATCAGTAACCCATTTTCTATCTCTAAAAGTATTGATGAAATCTAAATTAAGACATTCATAAAGATGTTGGAATGTATTCCAAGAAGAAATAATTCTCCCTTAGAAATTCTATGACCTTGTTTTTATAATTTTTACCATTATGGATGAGTCATATTCTACCTATATGTGCATCCATCTATGATGGAAAACGTATATAACAGCTTTGATCATTTCAAATAACTTAGCTTCAATTTCATATCCAACCATGATGTAATGATATTAATAGGATTTAATGAAGAAACAATGGTTCCAGAATAATGGACCACATCTCTAAGTTCATGGTGCACTAGAGGCTACCCAATCTGCATTCACATTAAGCCAAAATGAAATGGGTGGGATAAATTAAATTGATTTTATCACCAGAGGATTCTTGACCCTACCAGCTACACTATGAGTTTTTTTGTGAAATAATTTCAAATAAATTATTAGTCATGACACCTATATGGATTATCGAAGCTTTTTGAACCATCATATACACATCACCCAGAGCATCCCTTATGGATGGATTTTAGTTCACAAAATTAGAGTTACTTACAGCCTTATAGTTTTGAGAAACAAATTACTACAGTAGTAATAAGAAGAAAAAAAATCCACTCACTTTGATTAGCATTAGTGATCGAGTCCATAAATTCTTCAAGGAAGGCCATTGACACAGTAATACAAGATACAACTTAAAAGTGCCACAAAAATTTTCATGTGAATGTGACAGATAATATTAAGGTCTTGATTGTTTCCTCACCCAGTACACACAAATTCCAGAAATGAAAAAGTTGGATTCTTTTTTTATATAAGAGGTTTTTCACATGCATCCTATCCTTTTATACCATCCATAGAAGAAGGTATATAGAACGTAGAATGAATAGTTTTCTAAAATTATATAACGCTAAGGGAGGGGGGAGTGCTATCATACAAGTTCAAGTATTATCCCCTGGAAGAGAACCTTCCACTGGGAAATGGGGTCCAGATCAGAGATTCATAATCTATAAAAATGTATCATTACCCTACAATTATAATTGGAGTGTTCAGGCAGTCATAGATTCTTGTATTTCTTTATATGTATACAATATATTTTTTTATAGGGCAGGCACATACATTATCTCCATTGAAAGCATATCTAGCCATTTTGTAGTCTAAAAATTGAGTTTGAAATACCTATAAACAAGCCATGTTACAGTGTACATTATCTCATTGTATGTATGTTAGATGGAAGGAAAAATAGAAGAGGGTGTATATATGGAATTCCCATTTTCAACTTAGATATATATCTAAGTGCCTGAATTTCTAGATAGGATTCGTTAGAGGTTATAAAGTTCAAATTTAACTTACTAAGAAGAGAATAATTAAAACTTTTTAAATCCTTAAGAACCATTCCCCACAAGTTAATGTGTTTGTAAAAATCTTTCTAATCAATATTGAAGTGTTTTTTTTTCATGAAAGGAACTAGTTCAGATGAAATTCTTGATTAGAATTTGATGCTCTTTGATAAGTGTTTGTGGCCTCTTATATATAGAAAAAGTGTTGAAAAAAATGAAGTAATAATATATTTTACAATAAAATTATTGTAACAAGAGAGATGGGTTTTTCTTTTTCAGGTGGCTAGATGATTCATTATTCTAAATTATAAGTTTTCAAGAAAAATTCTTTTCCCCCTACCCTTGAATAATGGTACCCCCAGGATCATTAAGGGAAATGAACATTAATTAACTCAAATTTTTTCTAAAATCTTTTTTGTTATGATATATTCATTCTATTCCCAAAAAATAGAGGATTTATTCCTATTTACCACATGTTCAGAGACATCTTACTAAAGAGATAAAAATTATGCATGCTAGAAATTGTCCATTTGTTAGGATTTTTAATTTGTAGGATATCATTCATTATCTCACCACTTATACTCAATAGAACATTATCAGGATAGTTATGTAACATATTAAATTTGAAACTATAATTTCAATCTATTTAATGTGAAATATATTTAAAAATTATTTAATGTATATACCATGAAATATTCTCAGAAAACTCTCAGATCAATCATAGTGGATAATGATCCCAATAATATAATATTTTCACATTATTCTTTCCTCTATGAGATTTATTTTTCTGTATATTGATTGATTTTAATACTATTATTGGTTATTATATTTATAGGATATCCGAAGAAAACTACTATGAAAACTATTACATTCCCGCTAAATAAAATAAATACACAAAGACCAAATTTATTATTAATAGTAAAAAAAATACCCTAGTGGATTCATCAAAATTATTATTCGTAGATCAGAATGATTTCATTAACCCATTAATAGATTTATGAACCTGAAAAATATATTGAAATATTTTGGTGGTATATACCCTTATCTTTGTGAAAAACAGATGTCATGTACCTGATTTTTATTTAGGAAAGATGTCTTGAAATCCATTTCATAAATTCAAAAATTTAGAAATATTTTATATAATGTATAATTCTAATGGGTTTCATCCTAGATACTTTTTCAAAAATTTTGTCATAGTTAATTAATTTTCATGTTTTAAACCATTTAGGAATAATTTTTTCATTAAAGGTATTATGTTTATCGTATTCGTGAAGTTTATTCTTGAAAACCATGTACAGACATAACAATTTAAATCATCATATAGATCTATCAAATCACATACTTGGTTCTAAGAGATTGAATCTAATTCAAATTTTTAGTTTCATTAAGCATTTTTAATTATAATGAACTTATAGATTCCATATACAATAGAGTTCTATTTTTATCATATTATATTGTTTCAACATAATTAGTGATTAGAAAACCATATATTTCAGGTTATGAAAAAATATTTGTTTCTACAATATAGAAATTGGGGATCTAAAAAATATTCCTCAATGGGTTCATGTTGAATTTGTTCCTCTCCCAACTACGGTGTATCCTGATCATGGAATTCATTATATTCTATTTTAATCACACTATCATTTTTATATATCTGCACTCTATCTTGTATAATGTAATGTTTATCATATATTTACCTTTAGTTGAAATATCATATTTATATTATTTGCTTGTTTAATTAGTATATCATATAAAGATACAAATAGTAGGTTGACATGAAATTTTCCTTCATAGAAATAGACTTATGAAAATTTTCTCATCCTAATAGATGTAAATTAAACAAAACAAATTTCTCTTCACACCAAAAATCATATGGGATTATATTTTTTATTTTAGTGGAAAATTATATTTGTATATACGTATTTATACAATCCATATTCCCAAAAGGATCATTGAAGGACATATGTTGATCATAATTGATCTCACAATGTCAAGCTTGTTGTGGTTCCTCACTTTACCCACACAATTAAACTATGATGTATAAGGATGATTCAGTTTGGATAATAACATAAAAACATCTACATAATTGATGAATGCTCGATTAAAATATTCCCTACCACAATATAAAAAATTTTCTTTATCATTATACTAAGATGATTCTATAATTTATTATAGTATCCCTCAAAACATTCAATGAAATCATACATATAGATTACTTTTTATAAAAATCATTATCCACTAAAATCATTATTAAGGGTTATGAATTATTATTTTATACTTCTCACTACTATAAGAAAATATCCACACCCATATATATAAATATGTTATAAACTCTATGATTCCCATTCACCTTTTCTACATTGTGGATATTTAACCATTTTTTATATAAATAATAGTGAAATATATCAATGGATTTTAGTATTAAATGATATATATAGGCTTCTATGTGAAAATTTTTAAACACTTCTCATTTAAATGACTAATCTATTGATTTCATGACTAGTTGTGATATGATTCATCTAAATATCATTCATTATTTATTTGCAGGAATTTATTTTCCAATTATTGTACATAAATACAAGTATTGATTTTTTCCTCATTTTTATTAAAAATTTAAACATGATAATTTTAAAACATGACTAGAAACCCATCATTTTATAATATATATATAAGTGTTATGTTTTTAGTTACCATAGAACAATAAAAACCCATTTTTAAAGGTATAACTAATACATTTAGAAAACTGATATTGTGTCCTTATTTAGAATTATTTTGAAATCTAAATGGTTACAATATTTTAATACCAATTTGAGAAATAAAAGCTAAATATTATAACAATTTTTCAGAAATAAATATGTTACACTTGAAAAAGAATGTTAATAAAACATCTATATAGTTAATTACTATTGTATATTTATTCCCTAATTTTAGTTTATTACTACTAGAAAAACCATATTTATCCTTATCCTTATCTTATTTGTAGATTTTTATCTTCTGGGAAGTGTAATGTGAAGGTGTATTATTCTTGAAAATAAATAGACGTTGTCAACTTTTATTTTCACACATTCACTATAATGATTTTCTATTTTTATGAACCATATAATTATTATCATTAAAATTCACAGTCAATAGATATTAGGGAAACTTATCAATATTTCTCATATTTAGATTTACTATATAACAAGCTATTATCATATGAATTGAAGTGATTATATTATTTGGGAGGAATTATTTGGATTGATTTAATCATAAAATATATAAATATTCAATGTAAAAATTCATTTAAACCAAATGAGGTACAGTTGGGACTCATTCACAATGATTTCTAGTGAATATTTCTATAGAAATATCATAACTCTATTGTTTTTATTTATCATATTATAAATTGTGGAAATTATAATACATAGTTTATACATCCATTTCTTTCCAAATATTATGGATCTCACTTGTCCTAGATGATAAAATGAGGAATCGGGAATCTAATACATTTTATTCATTATTTCAAAATACAATTTTAATACATTTTAATCCTATATAGGAGGATATTTATAAACTGGGAATCCATTTTATAATAATTTCATCCTTGATGTAGTGTTATATTCTATCACTTATACTAATCCAATAAGTTACCAATTATTAGGAGAATATATTTCTCTCGTATGGATCAAAAGGATAATGTCGATATCAAATGGTTTAGTATTTTCAATGAAAATTTAACATATATGTCATTATGTTATCTCGATTATCAGTTGTGATGGAATGAATATAAAATTATTAGTCACCCAAAAAACATTAAATCCTAATGGAATATACTATTCAATTTATAATATATTGATTATTTTATGTTCTTGTGGTAACCGCTAATATCCTCAATGTCAAAATTAATATGAATCCCTTTCAAAATTATTTTAACTATTTTGGAAGGGTTTTATAGTATAATACATTAATATTCAATCCCTTGATCTATTGACTTGACTTATTAGCCCTATTATCCTAATCTGTAATTTCCAAAACACATCACATACCCATGTTATACCACCTCTTTCTAAGGAAACCACTCTTTATTATAAAGTGGTTATGTTTTCCCAAAACATTGATTTTAACTCTTAAACAAATGGATTTTTCTTGATGAGGGACAAACCAGTACATTGATTTATGGTTTATTTTAAACTAAATTAATGGAATGATATATCTAAAATAATATTTTCATTGTCGGATTTTGTTTATCTAATGGAAAATATGTTTCATTTTTTTACTCATAATTTTTAAAATATTTTTTAAATTTTATATTACTAAATATTCATGTAGAAAAAATAATTTATAAATAATAAATGGATTTATTAAATAAATTTTCTTCAATAAGACTAAATATATTTTTTATCAATGTTTTTGACCCCATTTAATCGCCTTAATGTAATGTTTATATTTTCAGTCTAATAACAATATTTAGTTTTTTCCTTAGAATCCTTATTGATTTATTTACACTATGTGAATATATTTTAATTATAAAAATACGTATCGATTTAGATAAATAAATAAATAGCCATTTAATTAAGATAATAAAATAAATAGGTGGCTTGATCATAATCATTTATATTTTATTTGGTTTATCATGTAAGTATAAACCAACCTTGACCATATGGGAAAAACATTTTGATCCCATGACTATCTTTATTAGTAGTTTTAACCCATTAAACTATGTATCTATATGGTTGGTTTCACCTTCCCTTTCTTCCACAACCATAACCTTTTACTCATAGAACAAGACTATACATATAATCACTCACTCATATGTAAGGGGTATTATGTATTACATTTAAATTAATTATCCATAGACACATATCCTTGTACAAAATAATGGTGGAATTTATGACACATAGATCACCATATTATGTTTAATAATATAATATATCACATAATATCCCATTTTATAAGTTATTAAATGCAATTAAACTAACCAATTCAAAAGTTAGTAAAACTCATGATCAATCACAACATGCATGGACTATGCATTCAAATATTATGACACTCATTTCAATAAGTTTTTATTAATATAAATTTACATAAATTAATAAATTAATCTTATATTTAATTATTTAATTATAAATATTATTATTCTATCAAAATAGTCTTTGAGATATAAAATACATCCGTAATTTTTGATTTTAAATATATTCAATAAATTTAATTTATTCATATTAATTATATATTTCTTATTTATAGAATCACACATCATTTAAAATCAATTTCAATTGATTTTTTAAGTAATTTTAAAATATAGTTGGAATGTAGTATTTTTGAAAAAAATGTACTCTTATATGTCTAATTACGTTTATTTCAGGATTTTATTATTAACAAATAATGTTGTATCACATTACGAAATGTGTGATTAATGTGGTATATGGCATATATTCTAACACATCACATGAAGACATAAATTGTTCTCTTTTATGAGGATTAATTAATGCATTTTATATAGTTATTATTAGGATATGGCATGATATAAAAATACAGAATGTCTAAATCTATAAACTCATTTTTGGTACATGGTATTTATGATGATAATTAGACAATGTATAATTCAATGAAAACACAGATGATAATTAGTATGAATTCAATTCCCCATGAAATTTTTAAAATAAATATGTTTATAATTTGTATGGTGTAACCACTTTATATATATTGCACAATTAGTTTTATTCCATGTAGTTATGTCCCTCCTTTAATTGTCAGTTTATTTTACCACATGAAAAGTATGCAATATTGTGTAGATTCAATGATTTGTATCATTTAATAGGGAATGTACAACTAGTTATCATAATTATATTCTATTTTTTGACTCCCACACAACATGAATATATACTCATCACATATCTTGAATGACGCATCACATGTATTACATTGTGTACAACCAATTACACACAACCTAATGTAAGTCCACCCTTGTCTCTCAAATTTTTTTTAATAAATGGAATGTAATAATGTTGTTCACATTAACCACATAACATATCATGTTTTAGGGTGTTTATACAATATATATAAATTATGAAAACGAGATACTAAACCACCTAACATGTTTTGATTGATGTGACTGTAGCTTGTGTGGGGTCCATAATCCACAACATTTAACTTACTATTATTGAAATTATATATTTGTATTAACACATTATCTAATTTTTTTGGATGAAATAATATAAAATATAAAATAATAGAAAATTAAAAAAATATTAAATTTGATCAATAAAATAATAACTAATAATAAATTATAATGTGACTTATTTTATATAACTTGATGCTTTAAGGGTGGAGTGTATCCTGATGATGGAATTCATTACATTCTATTTTAATCACACTATCATTTTTATATATGTTTACTATATCTTGTATAATGTAATGTTTTTCAACTCGTTACCGTTATTTGAAATAACATATATATATTATTCACTAGATTCATTAGGATATCATATAAAGATAAAAATAGTAGGTTGACATGAAATTTTCCTTCATATAAATAGTCTTATGAAAAACTTCTCATCCTAATAGATGAAAATTAGACAAAAACCAATACTATTTACACCATAAATCATATGAGACTCTATTATTAATTTTAGTGGAAAATTAAATTATTATGTATGTTTTTTATACAATACATATTCCCAAAAGGATAATTGAAGGACAAGTGTGGCTAATAGTTGATCTCACCATGTCAAGCATGTTGTGGTTCCTCACTTTACCGACACAATTCCACTATGATGTATAAAGATGATTCAGTTTGGATAATATCATAAACACATCTACATAATAGATTAATGCTTGATTAAAATATTCCCTAACACAATATAAAACATTATCTTTATGATTATACTAAGATGATTCTATAATTTATTATAGTATCCCTCAATACTTTCAATGAAATCATACATATACATTATTTTCGTAAAAATCATTATCTACTAAAATTATTAGTAAGGTTTATGAATTATTATTTTATACATCTCGCTACTATAATAAAATATCTATACCCATATATATAAATATGTTATAAAACTCTGATTCCCATTCACCTTTTCTACATAGTAGATATTTATCAATTTTTCATATAAATAATTGTTAAATATATCAAAGGATTTTAGTATTAAATAATATATATAGGCTTCTCTGTGAAATTTTTTAAACACTTCATTTAAATGACTAATCTAGTGATTTCAGGGATAGTTTTGATATGATTCATCAAAATATGATTCATTATTTATTCAAAAGACATTATTTTCCAATTATTGTACATAAATACCATTATTTATATTTTATTTATTTTCATTAAAAATGTAAACACTATAAATTTCTTACATGAATATAAATCCATAATTTTATAATATATATATGGGTGTTATGTTTTTGGTTACCATAGAACAATAAAAAACCATTTTTTAAAGCTATAACTAATATAGTTAGCAAACTGATATTGTGGCCTTCTTTAAATGTATTTTGAAATCTGCATGGTTACAATATTTTAATACCAATGTGAGAACTGAAAGCAAAATATTATAACAATTTTTCAGAAACAAATATGTTAAACTTTATAACTAATGTTAATAAAACATCCTTACAGTTAATTACATTTGTATATTTCTTCTCTAATTTTTCTTTATTACTACTAGAAAAACCTTATTTATCATTATCCTTATCATATTTGTAGATTTTTATCTTCTGTAAAGTGTAATGTGAAGGTTTATTATTCTTGAAAATATACATACTTTTTCAACTTGTATTTTCACACATTCACTGTAATGATTTTTCGTTTTTCTGAAACATATAATTATTATCATAAAAAATCATAGTCGAGAGATATTAGGGTAACTTATCTATATTTCTCATATTTATATTTACTATATAACAATAAATTATTATAATAATTGAGGTGATTAAATCATTTGGGAAGAATTATTTGGATATATTTAATCATAAAATTTATAAATATTCGATGTAAAAATCATTTCAACAAAATGAGGTACAGTTGGGACTCATTCATAATGATTTCTAGTGAACATTTCTATAGTAATATCATAACTCTACTATTTTTATTTATCATATTGTAAATTGGGTAAATGATAATACATGGTTTATGCATCCATGTCTTTCCAAATATTTTGGATCTCACTTGTCGTAGATGATAAAATAAAAAATTGGGAATCTAATATATTTTATTCATTCTTTCAAAAGAAACATTTAATACCTTTTAATTCTACTTAGGGGGATATTTATAAACTGGGGAATCCATTTTATAATAAATCCACCCTTGATTTAGTGTTATATTCTATCACAAATACTACTCCAATAAGTTACCAAGGGTTATGAGAATATATTTCTCTAGTATGGATCAAAAGGATAGTGTCAATATCAAATGGTTTAGTATTTTCAATGAAAATTTAATATATATGTCATTACGTTATCTATATTATCAGATGTGATGGAATGAAAATAAAATTATTAGTCACCCAAAAAAAATAAAATCCTAATAGAATATACTATTCGATTTATAATATATTGATTATTTTATGTTCTTGTGGAAACAAATTATATCCTCAATGTAAAAATTTATATGACTCCCTATCAAAATTATTTTAACTATTTTGATAGGGTTTTATAGTATAATACATTAATATTCAATCCCTTTATCTATTGACTTGACTTATTAACCCTATAATCCTAATCTCGAATTTCCGAAACAATCACATACCCAATTTATACCACCTCTTTCTAGGGAAACAACTCTTTATTATAAAGGGGTTATGTTTTCCCAAAATAATCATTTGAAGTCTAAAACAAATGGATTTTTCTTGATGAGGACCAGACCAGTACATTGATTTATGGTTTAATTTTAACTAAATTAGTGGAATGATATATCTAAAATAATATTTTCTTTGTGAGATTTTGTTTATCTAATGGGAAATATGTTTCATTTATTTACTCATAATTTTTTAAATATTTTTTGAATTTTATATTACTAAATAATCATGTAGAAAAAATAATTTATAAATATTAAATGGATTTATTAAATAAATTTTCTTCAATAGAACTAAATGGATTTTTTATCAATATTTTTTACCCCGTTTAATCACTTTAATGTAATGTTTATATTTGCAGTCTAATAAAAATATTTAGTTTTTACCTTAGAATCGTTATTGATTTATTTACACTTTGTGAATATATTTTAATTATAAAAATATAAATCGATTCAAATAAATAAATAAATAAATATCCATTAAATTAAGATAATAAAATAAATAGGTGTCTTGATTAGAATCATTTATATTTTATTTGGATTATCAAGTAAATATAAACCAACATTGACCATCTGGGAAAAACTTTTTGATCCCATTAATATCTTTATTAGTAATTTTATCCCACTAAACTATGTATCTCTATAGTAGGTTTCACCTTCCCTTTGGTCCAGAACTATTACCATTTACTAATAGAGAAAGACTATACATATTTTAACTCACTCATATATAAGGGGTACTATGGATTACATTTAAATTAATTATCCATAGACACATATCCTTGTACAACATAATGGTGGAATTAATGGCACATAGATCACCATATTACGTTTAATAATAAAATATTTCACATAATATCCCATTTTCTAAATTATTAAATGAAATTAAAATATCCATTAAAAAGTTAGTCAAACTCATGAACAATCACAACATGCATGGACTATGAGTTCAAACATTCTGACACTCATTTCAATAAGTTTTTATTATGATAAATTTACTTAAATTAATAAATTAATCTTATATTTAATTATTTAAATATAAATATTATTATTCTATCAAAATAGTCCTTGAGATATAAAATACTTCCTTAATTTTTGATATTAAATATATACATTAAATGTAATTTATTCATATTAATTATATATTTCTTATTTATAGCATCACACGTCATTTAACATCCATTTAAATTGATTTTTTATGGAATTTTAAAATATACTTGGAATGTAGTATTTTTGACACAAAATGTACTCTTTTATGTCTAATTACGTTTATTTCAAGATTTTATTATTAACAATGAATGTTATATCACATTACAAAATGTGTGATTAATGTGTTATATGGAATATATTCTAACACATCATGTGAAAACATAAATTGTTCTCTTTTATGGGGATTAATAAATGTATTTTATATAGTTATTATTAATATATGGCATGATATTAAAATAAACAATGTGTAAAACTGTAAATGCATTTATGGTACCTGGTATTTATGATGACAATTAGACAATGTACTGTTCTATGATAACACAGATGATAATTAGTAAGAATTCAATTCCCCATGAAATTATTAAAATCACCATGTTTATAATTGTTATGGTGTAACCACTTTATATATCTTGTACAATTAGTTTTATACCATGTAGTTATGTCCCACCTTTAATTTTTAGTTTATTTTACCACACGAAAATTATTCAATGTTGTGTAGATTCAATGATTTGGAACATTTATTATGGAATGTACCACTACTTATCATCATTATATTCTACTTTTTTACACCCACACAACATGAATATATACTCATTACATATCTTGAATGACGTATCACATGTATTACATTGTCTACAACCAATTACACACAACATAATGTAATTCTACCCATGTCTCTCAACATTCTGTTAATAAATGGAATGTAAATATTTTTTTCACAATAACCACATAACATATCATGTTTTTAGGGTGTTTATACAATGCAAAGTTACATGGTGTGTATATAATTGATACATAATTATCATCTAATTAATATATGTTCCAAGCTAGTGATAAATATACAGAAATTATGAAAATGAGATACTAAACCACCTAACATGTTTTGATTTATGTGATCGTAGCTTCTATGGGGTCTATAATCCGTACATTGAATTTTTTATTATTGGACTTATATATTTTTATTAACACGTTATCTAATTTTTTTGGATGAAATAATATAAAATATAAAATCATATAAAATGAAACCAATATTAAAATTGATCAATCAAATAATAAATAATTATAAATTAGAATGTGACTTATTTTATATAACTTGATGCTTTAAGGGTGGAGTGGAAGCATCACGATGGAACTCAATAATGAGGTTTATTCATTTTCAATGAATAAATTTTGAATATCATGAAGACAAAAAACCCAAGATTCTTGTATAAGGAAATTATAAAATATGAATTATATTTAATTATTAAATTTAGATTCCTAATATAAAAAATTAATTGAGTTGGTAAATTCATTTATTGTGCATGTCATATCGTAGTAGTTTAGGGAAATATAATATGGGTTTCTTTATTTTTATCCAAAAATATTCACCAAATTTCTAAAAAACAAATCATCAATCTTTTAGTGTTTCAATTGAAGAGAAAAATGATATGTAATTTTCATCATTGAATACATCAATTGATTTTCTCGTCCTCACATTGTTCTTAAATTGTGGAGATAAGGATTTTCTCTCTAGAGATTGATATAATTTTATAGTTTCCATTTTTTAATAGTAAATCATATCCTTATAAATTACATAATTAGTACAATATATAAATAATTAAACAATTTATAAATACAAAAGTTCCTCTTTATAATTTTTCATTCTATATAATACACATTATAAAAAGAAAAATAACTTTTTTTATAATTATTATATTACATTACATATTCCAAAAAACAGATAAATATTTCAATTTAATTAGACCCTTAATTATTCCCAACAACCATCTTTGATATTTATGATACCCAAAATAATATATATTTAAATAAATAAATACAATTATTTTAAAAAAAATAATATTTTTTTATTAAAGTGATGCGTAAATATTAATTTCAGAAAATATTATATTCACCATATACGTGAATAAATATTTATTTTACTAAATATTATATTCACTATACACTTTTACATATAATAAGTTTTATATTCACGTAACTGAATAAATATTAATTTTATTCTATTTAATAAAATAGTGAATAAATATATATATATTTATTAACCTATGAATAAATAAAAGAGATAAAATTTAACTGAAATATTAAAAACATGAATATATTTTGTGATTTTCATTAGGAGATTAAATATATATGAATAATTAGTACTCCAAAATATAGGGATAAAATATATTCTTATTATTTAAATTTAATTGAATTTACTGAGATTGTTGATAAACATACAGTGTAACCCTCTAAGAAAAATTATAAGTGGCATTATGTGAATTTACATAATAACTAGGATTAATGTATTATAACACATCTTGAAACCCATAAATAAATATTTTCATGTCAAAATGTTCGAAAAATTCAATCTAATGATAAAATTTATCATAATCATTGTATCACAATATATCCTAAAACGTTGTATAATCTTGTTTCATAACCCAGTATAGAAGATTTATTATTCAATTACTTCCAAAAAAATATATTTTCAATGAATTGAAATAGATATAGTATTAATCAGATAGTTCAATTTTAATTAATAAATTCCAAACCAAATAAGGGAAAATTAAATTTCTTAAATATTTAATTACTGTATTATAAATTATAATGCATTGAATGTAAGATTATTTGACATTATTAAAAGTTATCATTGTTTTTTATTCACACATTAAAGTAAAATTTTCTTGTTATTAACTAAAAATATTCTCAATCATATGGATAAATCCACACATACGTATGTTGGAGTATAAAAACAGACATATATATTTTGTAATTCTTAATGGCGGTCTATTATCATAACCTCCCTGCATGGATATATGATGTGTTAATGTTATGATTAGGATAATCAATTTCTAAAAATCCTTCAATACCTAATAGCCAATCATTATTTTTGTCCCATCAAAATAATTTTATCTTGTCCATATAACTTATGTTTAATAATATTTTGATAGAATTTTAAGATTCTCATTACAGTAAATAAGTCTTTTATACATTTTATTAAAAAATTAATTTAAGGAAATTGATAAATAAATTTATTCCAATGAACAATATTAATAAAGAAAAATATATATTATTATTCTATAAAAAAAATTAGAATTTTTTTTGGTTATATGTCACCAACAACAATAGATGTTCCCAATGGTATTCTTTATGTGTTATCATACGATCTTATTAAAGGAAACATAAGACTGAAGGGAAAATATATTGAATGAGTTAATGTATTATTTTACCTATGAGGCCCAATGATAGATATTGAAGCTGATCAACTATATAATGGGGATGATAGAAAAATAATTATTAAAAATTAGGTGTTTGATTAAATTTTCAGTTGAACTCATGTATTTTAGTCATTTTAGATTATTTGTTCTATTTTTAAGAATTGTGTGTTTATTTAAGAAAGGAAATAATTGTTTTAAGTCATATATCTTGAATATAAAAGTCATCGAGTATATAATTTTTTTATGAGGTACCAAGTAATACCTATGTAACATACCAGGTAAATATTGAATAAAACATTTTCATATTTATTAATATTTATGAATTAAATCTAAATTTTACTTTAAAAGGGTTGCTATGATCGATAGCGTACCCAATACGCAACAAAGAGATTCATTGAAATCTTTCGTTGCACACTAGTAATAAAATAATTTTATTTTAAATGGTATTTAACACATAGTCGTTGTATTGGTGGGAATGGATATAAATAACTAAAATATGATTATATATGTTTATTAAATGTTTTTACTTTTATCTAATAAAAGATAAAGTCTTAAAATATAGAAAGAATTCAATTTTGGGCGTATATGCCCTAGTTTTCAGTAAAGGTTCACTTATCTCCTTTTGATGGAAAACCATCATTAAATATAGTTTTGTTCACTATTATATATTCTATTGGACCAAATAAAACTCTTCTTTAGAATCGGGACATCAAAATTTACTTTGTGAAAATTTTTGGTATTTTTCCGATAAAGTTCATTTTTTAATGAATAGTGTAAAATGTTGTATTTTAATTCAAAACCTTTTTTTAATATAATTTATTTATATTATTAGATTATCTTTTTAATTGTTTTTAAAGTGAAATTAGAATATATTTTTACCATTAAATCCAATAGTGGTCATTGGAATTAATTTCATTTTGAAATCGGACTTAAACTAGTGTCAATCTTTTGATACTTATTGTTTCATAAAAACATGCTATTTGCTCTGATAGCGGGAATTAATTATTAAATTTATTAATTCAAGTCATATGTTTTTAATTTTTTAAAATGGGGTTCATTTTTGAATTTGGAATATCAAATATAGCTTAGGGTGAAGTTTTGGTATTTTTCTGAAAAACATCAATTTTTGATGAATAGTGAAACCACTAAGTGGTACTTAAAAAACTGATTTTTCGTTTAAATAAAATTTTACCACCTCTGTGTTTTGAATTTAAAAAATCCATCATACATGGTTTTTATTAAGAAGTAATATGTGGTTCAATGGGATTAAAATATTTATTTGGTGAATAGTAACTTATTAAGTTTTAATCGCGATTAGAGGTAATTAGTGTAGTTTAAGGTAAAAATAATGTTTTAATAATATGAGATGAGCTTGAAACATGTCCTACCCTTATTGGATGTGTCATGGCCCACCAGGACAATACATGGGTCATCTTGGGGACCCCATGAAACCACTTTGGTTGGAAAATGACATTAATATCTTTTTATTTAAAGTTAAAATAAAAATGACACAAACATGAGTTGTTATACTAAAACAATTTTTACATGGGGAGATGCAAGTAAGATTTTTGACTATAAATATTCATTAGAAATATAAAACGATTTCATACATCATGATATTTGTTTTATAATTTTTAGAAATTAAATTAATTAAATTATATATGACATCATGATGATGCAGTGATTACCTCATTAATAAAGGATTTAAATAAAATGAAATGATAATGTAATATCTATGACCTAAAAATGTAAAAAACATATTTTATGAGTTTATTTCGAACCCTTATCACCTTATCCTCGAAAAAAATAAATTTGGGACCAGTAATATCCGAAATCCATTCTAAAATGAAGTAACATTTCCTTACTTTCCAAGAGTGCCCCTCCTCTCCTCTTATAAAAGGCCCCCACCTCTACCTCATTACCCACACTTCCAAAGTCTTTGGCTCAGACAAACCCTGCCAATTTTTCCTCTAAAAATCCCTCTCTTAATCCATGAAGCCTCACTTTGGGTAGAAGTCTTCCCAAGGAAGCCTTTGAGCTCAAACCAAAGGGAGTTACCCGATTTTAAGGTAATGTCTTCACTTGAGTCCTTTTGTTTTATTTTACTTCTCCAACCCCCTAAACTCTTTCTATTAATTTATTTTGTAACAAATCCAGTATATAAAATATACTAAGATGTTTTTATAAGACGGATTCGAGCTAAACTTACACACACATACATCTAATGGTTAAAAACATACGGTTTCTGTGGATGGCGAATTTCTGCCTCACGAAATGATGATTGTTCAATACTTATATAACACCATTAAAGGTGTCCATTAAGATGTCACTATATTTATATATGATATATAATATTTTTATTATTTCCTTAAGCTTCTGTATTTTTTAATTTATGTCATACCTTTATAGCTTCCATTATGTGTAAACACGATAATTTCATTTTAGGAAGTGCGGACTACCGCCCCCTCAAAGTGATTTTATTCGTTAATTCCATATGTGGGGCGTATAAAGGATGGATTTAAAGTTATTATATATGATGTTATACTAGAATTATAATATACCTATATATCATTATTATTTCATCCCATTAAAGTATGAGATAGAAATGAAAGTAGCGTTCATGCGTACTTACGGCTTACCGTCTCCATGAACGGTGCATTTCATTTCTTATCCCCAAATGTAATGTACTATTATAAGTACATATATATAACGGATATATATGATGTATGTTACATCTAAATTATTAATATAATTCTGGAATTAAAATATACATACCTCTCATTTGGTTTTAATTCCATTAATATGACATTGAAATGAAAGTAGCGTTCATTCGTACGTACGGCTTACCGTCTCCATGAACGGGCATTTCATTTCATACCTCTAAATGATTTTGTAATATTATAAATTCATTTATATACTGGATATATATGATATATATGATATCTACATCATGGGTATAACTCTGGATATAATGGATACATGAACAACTTGTAATTATAAAGAGCATAATTTTGACCCAAGTACCAATGATCGGTAAAACGACCGTTACTAACTTAAATAATTACATAGTGTTCATGACATGATAATAAGTGATATAAAAGGAATAATGAACTTTATAAAGGTTATTAAGCAAGTATAAATTAACTTACATTTAATATTCAGGAGGTTAAAGAACGATCGAGTCAAGACGGACCCGAGGTATGGGACTTTTCTCAATCTCCATTCATTGAGGCATATTTTACTTTATACACAACCTTCTTTTATACAGTGTATAAACCCCTTTGACTTTTAAGTTTATCCAAAAGGAATCTTTTTTATACGAAGCGTTTTACTAAACGACAAAAGGGAATGTTTTTGTCTTACGTATGCGGCGACAACGACTTCTATGCCGCCGTGACCATTATTTGAGTTTCGGTTTCCTCTACAAGCCATAACTTTTTTTAAATGAAAAATAAATACCATGTTTTACTTTTCTTTTATTTTGGTATTGAAAATGGTTTTCATAATGTTTTTATTATATCAATGTGTTGTATTGATATCTTGTGATTGAAATGTGGAAATGTTATGTTTCCTTTATGCATGTTTTTTGTGATATGATTATGTTATGGTTCTTGGGATGTATTATGAAGATGGGTGGTTCCGTGATAAACTAAGGGCGGGTGAGTCCAATATAGCTCTCCAATGCATTGGGTAACACGAAGGAGTGAAACGTTAAGGTTTCTCCGAAGAGATTTAGGGAATATACTGTGATGGGTATTCCAAACGTAACCAAGAGGGTTACTCCCTACGTAAGAATGTTATGAATGCCTCATGTTACCTTTATGTCTTATGATTTCTATGATTTATTCATGATTTGATGAGGTATGTTAAAGTGATTATGTTTTATGGGTAAAGTATGATTTCATTCATATGTATATATGAACTTATGTTTCCTTTCCATATTTTTATAACTCATACTGAGATTTTTATGCTCATCCCATGTTTTTTTGAAATGTTTTTCACTGGTCGAGGGAAAGGTACATGATATGATTATAGTTTCAAGGAAGTGTCAAGAAATAATCCATGTTTTATTTTAAATATGTCCCATGGATGGAAAAAATGAATAATATCTTTATGTAACCACGTTGTTTAAATGTGGAATTTAATGCAAGTTTTATGATCTAATTCTCTAAAACTCTAAACCTGAAAAGATCCTCAATATCTAATCTTGTAATAACTCAAGATTAAGTAAGGTTTATGGCTGGGTCCTTATAGTTGGTATTAGAGGTCGGTTTAGACAACTTTAGGTGTTAGAAAAGTGTTAAATTATAATTTAATTTATGGAATGATTGAAGTGATATAGCATTTAAAGATTACCATGTTGCATCGCCTAAGATATTTCTATGTTAAGAATGGTTTTTCATAGAGGAAACATAACAGCTTTTCTGTGAAGGCATACAGAAGGAAATAACCTTTAAAATCGCTATCCTGAGATAGTCATAATCAAAACTAAACAGTTTGTTGCAGTGATGGCTCCTTTGACTCAGGTGATAAATTTTGGTTGTTTTCATTGATGATATTTTGGTTTTTTCTAAAAGTAAAGAGGAGCATGAAAGACATTAAGGGTTATCTTTCCAACCTTAAAAGAAAATAAATTGTATGGGAAATTCACCAAGTGTGAGTTTTGGTTTCAACAAATTTCTTTCCTTGGTCACACTGTTTCTAAAGATGGGATAACTGTTGATACTACAAAAACAATGGTTCTTGAAGAATGGCCAATACCCACAAATGTAACTGAGATTCATAGATTTTTTGGTTTGGCAGGCTATTACCGATGATTTGTTAGAAATGTTTCTTGGTTATCTAGTCCAATGACTAAGCTAACTCAAAAGGGTGTTAAGTTTATTTGGACAAAAGAATGTGATGATTGTTTTCAAGAGATGAAAAGAAGATTGGTGAATGCTCCAGTTTTGGAACATCTTTCCAGGAATGGTGAGTTTGTTATATACAGTGATGCTTCATTGAAAGGACATGGTTACGTCCTAATGCAGAATGACCAGGTAATTACTTATGCTTCATGACAGTTGAAAACTCATTAGGTAAATTACCCTACACATGATTTGGAATTAGCTGCTGTTGTTTTCGCTTTAAAAATTTGGAGGCATCATTTGTATGGAGTATTGTGTGAAATATATACTGATCACAAAAGTTTAAAGTATATATTCACTCATAAAGAATTGAACATGAGACAAAGGAGATGGCTAGAATTAATCAAAGATTATGATTGTACAATTCATTACCATCCGAGAAAAGCAAATAAAGTGGCTGATTCTTTGAGTCGAAAATGTAATGCTTCATAAACCATGCTACGTTTGGAATGAGATACTTTGGTTTTTGATTTGATTAACATTGGTATAGAAGTTGTTGGTGAAGAAAGTTCTTCTATTTTGTTTCAGGTATCAGTGATATCATCCCTATCAGACAGAATTAAGCAAGCACAGAGGGAAGACAGTGAGTTGCAGAAAAAGGTAGAGCTGGTTCAGAAGGGTATGTTCCTGAATTCAACATTGATAATGATTGTGTTTTGAGGTTTGGGAAGAGATTATGTGTGCCTTGTGATTTACATTTGAAGAATGAGTTGTTATGTGAGGCTCATAGTTTTCCGTTTTCAGTTCATCATGGCAGTACTAAGATGTACAAAGATCTGTGGGAGTATTACTCGTGGGATGGAATGAAAAGGGATATTGCTAATTTTACTGTGAAGTGTTTGACTTGTCAGCAGGTTAAAGCAGAGGGGCAGTTTCTGAAAGAGATGCTTCAGCCTTTACCAGTGCTAGAGTGGAAATGAGAAAATATATCCATGGACTTTATTTTGGGATTACCGAGGATATCTTGAGGTAATAATGCAATCTGGGTTATTGTTGATCGCTTGACTAAATCTGCTCATTTCCTTCCTATACGAGATAATTTTTCACAAGATCAACTTTCCCGTTTGTATCTTAAATAGATAATTAGGTTACATGGAGTTCCTCTCTCCATTGTGTCTGATCGTCATCCCAGGATTACTTCTAACTTTTGGAAAGGCCTTCAGAAGTCGTTGGGTACTGAATTAAATTTTAGTACAGATTTTCATCCTCAATCAGATGGGCAGTCATAACGAACAATTCAGACCTTGAAGGATATGCTACGAGCTTGTTCGATGGATTATCAGGGAAGTTGGGACCAACCTCTTTATTTGGTTCAGTTTTCTTATAATAACAGTTTTCATTCCAATATACAGATGGCACCATTTGAGGCATTATATGGGAAGCGGTGTCGAACTCCAACATTTTGGGATGAAGTGGGTGAAAGGAAGCTGATGGGACCAGAATTGGTGGAAGAGATGGTAGAAAAAGGTCAGTTGATTTTGAAACACATGAGAACATCTCAATGTAGGCAGAAGAGTTATGCGGATAACCGGAGAAAGGATCTATCTTTTGAGGTAGGTGATCATGTTTTTCTCAAGGTTTCTCCATGGAAAAGTGTGATGAGATTTGGTAAGAATGGAAAGCTGAGTCGAAGGTTCATTGGACCATATGAAATTCTGGAGAGAGTTGGATCAGTTTCTTACCGAGTTGCTTTACCTCTGAGTTTATCTCAGGTACAAAATGTTTTTCATGTTTCGATGTTGAAGAAGTATATTCCAGTTCCATCTCATGTTTTGAGTCCAGAGGTAGTTCAGTTGGAAGAGATCCTATCTTATGAAGAACAACCAGTCCAGATTCTTTACCGAAGAGAGCAAGTGTTCCAAAATAAGGTAATTCACCAGGTAAAGGTTTTTTGGAAAAACCATATGGTTGAAGAGGCAACGTGGGAATGTGAAAATTCTATGAGGGATAAATACCCGCCACTTATTTTGATATGTGAATAAAATTGCGAGGACGCAATTCCCAAAAGGGGAAAAGGATGTAACATCCCAGGTAAATAATGAATAAAACATTTTCATATTTATTAATATTTATGAATTAAATATTAATTGTACTTTAAAAGGGATGCTATGTTCGATAGCGTACCTGATATGCAACAAAGAGTTTCATTAAAATCATTCGTTGCACACTAGTAAAAAAATAATATTATTTTAAATGGTAGTTAACACATAGTCGTTGTATTGGTAGGAATGGATAGAAATAACTAAAATGTGATTATATATGTTTTTTAAATGTTTTTACTTTTATCTAATAAAAGATAAAGGCTTAAAATACGAAAAGAATTCAATTTTAGGTGTATATGGCCTAGTTTTCACTAAAGGATCACTTATCGTCTTTTGATGGAAAACCGTCATTAAATATATTTTTTTTCACTCTTATACATTCTATTGGACCAAATAAAACTCTTCTTTAGAGTCGGGACATCAAAATTTACTTTGTATAAATTTTTTGTATTTTTCCGATAAAGTTTATTTTTTAATGAATTGTGTAAAATGTTGTATTTTAATTCAAAACCTCTTTTTAATCTAATTTATTTGTATGATTAGATTATTTATTAAATTGATTTTAAAGTGAAATTAGAATATATTTTTACCATTAAATCCAATAGTGGTCGTTGGAATTAATTTTACTTTGAAATCGGACTTAAACTAGTGTCAATCTTTTGATACTTATTGTTTCATAAAAACACGCTATTTTTCATGACAGCGGGAATTAATAATTAAATTAATTAATGTGACTTATATGTTTTGAATTTTTTAAAATGGACTTCATTTTTTAAGTTGGAATATCAAATATAGCTTAGGGTGAGGTTTTGGTATTTTTCTGAAAAACTTCAATTTTTGATGAATAGTGAAACCACTAAGTGGTACTTAAAAAAATGATTTTTCGTTTAAATGAAATATTACCACCTCTGTGTTTTGAATTTCAAAAAATCCGACATACATGGTGATCATTATGATGTAAAATGTGGTTCAATGAGAATAAATAATTTTTGGTGAATAGAAACTTATTAAGTTTTTAATCGCGATTAGAGGTAATTAGTGTAGTTTAAGGTAAAAATAATGTTGTAATAATATGAAATGACCTTGACACATGTACTACCCTCATTGGATGTGTCATGGCCGACCAATACAATCCATGAGTCAACCTGGGGACCCAATGGAGCCACATTGGTTGGGAAATGACATAAATAACTTTTTATTTAATGTTAAAGTAAAAATAACACAAACATGAGTTGTTTTACTAAAACAATTTTTACAAGGGGTTATACTAGTCATATTTTTGACTATAAATATTCATTAGAAAGCTAAAAAGATTTAATACATCATGATATTTGTTTTTATAATTTTTAGACTTTAGATAAATTAAATTATTTATGACATCAGGATGATGCAACGATTACCTCATTAATAAAGGATTTAAATAAAATGAAATGATAATGTAAAATATATGACCTTCACATGTCTAAAACCTATTGGATGAGTGGATTTAGAACCCTTATCACCTTATCCCCTAAAAACATCAATGTGGGACCATTAATATCCGAAATTCATTCTAAAATAAAGTAACATTTCCTTACTTTCCAAGAGTGTCCCTCCTATCCTCTTATAAAAGGCCCCCACCTATACCCTCTTACCCACACTTCCAAAGCCTTTGTCTCGGCCAAACCCTTCCCATTTTGTGTCTACACATCCCTCTATTACTCCTTGAATCATCACATTGGGCATAGGTCTTCCCAAGGAAGCCTTTGAGCTCAAACCAAAGGGAGTTACCCGATTTTAAGGTAATGTCTTCACTTGAGTCCTTTTGTTTTATTTTACTTCTCCAACCCCCGAAACTCTTTTTATTCATTACTTTTGTAAAAACTACAATATCTTAAATATACTAGGATGTTTTTATAAGAAGTATTCAAGATACACTTACACACACCTACATCTAATGGTTAAAGAACATACTGTTTCTGTGGATGGCGAATGTCTGCCTCACGAAACGATGATTGTTCAACACTCATATAACACCTTTAAAGGTGGCCATTAAGATGTCAATACATTTATATATGATATATAATATGTTTAATTTTTCCTTAATATTATGTATTTTTTTTATTTATGGAATACCTTTTTCGATTCCATTATGGGTAAACACGATAATTTTATTTTAGGAAGTGCGGACTACCGCCCCTTCAAAGTGATTTGATTCGTTCATTCCATATATGGGACGTATAAAGGATGGATTTAAAGTTAGTATATATGATGTTATACTGGAGTTATAATATACCTATATATAATTATTATTTCTTCCCATTAAAGTATGAGATAGAAATGAAAGTAGCGTTCATGCGTACGTACGACTTACCGTCTCCATGAACGGTGCATTTCATTTCTTATCCCCAAATGTAATGTAATATTATAAGTACAGATATATAATGGATATATATGATGTATGTTACATCTAAATGATTAATATAATTCTGGAATTAAAATATACATACCTATCATTTAGTATTAATTCCATTAATATGACATAGAAATGAAAGTAGCGTTCATGTGTACGTACGGCTTACCGTCTACATGAACGGTTCATTTCATTTCTTAACTCTAAATGATTATGTAATATTATAAATGAATTTATATACTGGATATATATGATATATATGATATCTACATCATTAGTATAACTCTGGATATAATGGATACATGAACAACTTGTAATTATAAAGAGCATCTTATTGACTCAAGTACCAATGATCGTTAAAATGACCATTAATAACTTAAATAATTACATAGTGTTCATGACATGGTAATAAGTGATATAAAAGGAATAATGAACTTGAAAAAGGTTATTAAGCAAGTAGAAATTAACTTACGTTTATTATTCAGGAGGTTAAAGAACGATCGAGTCAAGACGGACCCGAGGTATGAGACTTCGTCTAAATCTCCTTTCATTGAGGCATATTTTATTTTATACACAACCTTCTTTTATACGGTGTATAAAACCCTTTGACATTTAAGTTTATCCAAAAGTAATCTTTTTTATATGAAGCGTTTTACTAAATGACAAAAGGTAATGTTTTTGTCGTACGTATGCAGCGACAACGACTTCTCCGCCGACTTGACCATTACTTGAGTTTCGACTTCCTATACAAGCCATACCATCTTTTTAAAAGAAAAATTAATACCATGTTTTACTTTTCTTTTATTTTTGTATTGAAAATGGTTTTCATAATTTTTTTTATTATATCAATGTGTTGTATTTATATCTTGTGATTGAAATGTGGAAATGTTATGTTTCCTTTATGCATGTTTTATGTGATACGATTATGTTATCGTTCATGGGAATTATTATGATGATAGGTGGTTCTGTGATAAACTAAGGGCAGGTGAGCCCGATATAGCTCTCCAATGCATTGGGTAACGTGAAGGAGTGAAACGTTAAGGTTTATCCGAAGAGATTTAGGGAATATACTGGGATGGGTATTCCAAACGTAACCAAGAGGGTTACTCCCTACGTAAGAATGTTATTAATGCCTCAAGTTACCTTTATGTCTTATGATTTCTATGATATATTCATGATTTGATGAGGTGTGTTAAAGTGCTTATGTTTTATGGGTAAAGTATGATTTCATTCTTATGTATATATGAACTTATGTTTCCTTACCATATTTTTATAACCCATATTGAGCTTTTTATGCTCATCCCAGGTTTTTTTGAAATGTTTTTCACAGGTCAAGGGAAAGGTACATGATATGATGATAGTGTTAAGGAAGTGTCAAGAAATAATCCATGTTTTATTTTAAATATGTCACCGTTGATGGGAAAAAATGAATACTATCTTTATGTAACCACTTTGATTAAATGTGGAATGTAATGCAAGTTTTTTGATCTAATTCCCTAAAAGTCTAAACCTGAAAAGATCCTCAATGTGTAATCTTGTAATAACTCAAGATTAAGTAAGGGTTAAGGCTGGGGCCTTATAACATAAGTGGTGATGGGTGGTTTTCTACAGAAACAAGGTGGCCAACTCCCCTTGTAAATATACCTAGTCGGTGCCTGATACCTATTATTTACTGGGAGGGTACTCAGTCGTGTCTTAAAATATTAATTAAAAAAAGTGTTTATATAAATTAATTTCAAATTTATTAAAAACCATAAAACCCATAAATTATCCCTATTGGTGTCATATTACTCTTCTAACACCCTAATATAACTTAAAAAATTTGTGTTAGATTAAATTAAATTTTATTAAGAGCATACAATGGACAGAACACTATGATTAAAAAAATGATACTATATTATTTAAACATAATCATTATAACATATCAATTAAATTAGAAGCTATGCATAAAACTATCTAATTAATGAAAAATATATATTTTACACAAATAAATTTTTTAAATATTGATTATAAATAAAAATACCAATAATTTGTAATGAAAACAACTATATTATGAAAAAATATACATATTATTTTTTCTAGAAAAATGTTAAGTTAAGTTTTGGAAATTATTACCACTTTAATAAAATTTAGATGATAAAATTAACATAATTTCTGAAATAATAATATCTAAACTATCTCACTGTTATTTTTTTTGGATTTCCTTGAAATTTTTCATTTTTGGAGGAATAATGAAAATACTAATATTTAATTGATAACTTCATTTTAATATAAATTATTAGTCAAGTAAAATTATATTATGAATTTTATTTAAAGTAAAATTAGTTAAATTATATATATATTAATCTATTTTATGTAATTCTAACCACTTTTATATTTATTTTTTTTATGCTTTATAGTATTGTGAACAATTTCTTTTTAAAATACAACTTTTTCCTTAATTCTACGAGATTAGTTATAAATTATTAATTTTAGCTTTTTTTAGGGAATATGAAAAAACGTATTTAATTTTTGAAATAATAATAATTTATATTATCTTATAATGTAAAAATAAATTTTCACCCTATTGAATTGTACAAATAAAACAAATTATTTTCTTCAGTTATGGTTAACATGGGTTTTCCAAGGGTTAACATAAAAATATAATGGTTGGAATGACCAAACAAATTGTTAAAATATAGTGTTTGGACATAATTAATCCCTATCATATATAATTATTGAATATAATTCCATGAAGATATGTATTCTTCTCAAAAATGTTGGTATATGATTTTAATTTTAAAATTTATAAGTGTGCCACTCATATAACTAATATAAGGCCACCCTCTATTCTATATTATACACAACTTAAAACACATTTGGTTATTATAATAAATATCAAAATGAGTTCCCAAATTCCAATCCAATCTTTCTATAAGAATTATTTTTTCCTAAATCTATCATAGTATGTATTTTTATGCAAACCTAAGGAGGTGACATAAAGAAGTTGTAATGTTCTTTGAGGAGTTTTTTTCAATTTTTTATTCCTAAACCTCATTAAATTATTATTATATCACGTTATGATAATTAAATATGTATATTCCATATATTGAGATTTTTTTATTATATTTTCTTGACTAATTACAATCCAAACTTTCATAAAATGAGTTACAAAATCATAATTCATGTGTACGGATGACTACCACCTCAATGATCAATGTTATTCTTTTTTCATGACCACCTATCATGGTTGGGTATGATTAGGGATGTAAATTTTGTAACTAATATTTATAAAATAATTATACCCCTTAACTCATTATATCACATAATAATATTTTTACATTCAATACTATTGGGGACACTGTAATGTCTCTCATGTGTATGGTGGACTACAGCCTTGCAAAGTGAAGTAATTTTTCATTCACAAAATATTTACATGAAATGTGATGTGGATAATTTTATTTAATATAAGTGATATTAATGAAATAATTTTTTATTCATGATATATTATTCATTCTGAAAAGATAGTATATCATAAGTTTTTTAACAATTTCACTTAATGAATGATGATAATGTGGTTAATGTACGTGTGGACTATCGCCTTGATAAAGGCATGTGACACTATTTTTATCAACAAACCACATTGATGATATATATATATATATATTTGTAGAATAAATATGTTATTTCTATTGTTTTTGTCATTATGGAAATATAAATTTTATATTCCTCTATTATATAATGATTATAAAAATATAGAAATGTTACTCATCTATATCTAAGACATTAAAGTTTATGTGATATTAACCTAATTAATTAATCAAAATAGTAATTAATTATCAGTATTGAAAGTATAATTTATTTATAAATATGATAATTTTTTCATGTTTATTATTCTATATATGATGAAATAATTATAACTTAGAAATATAGTCAACCTACAAAAGGCATTTTTGATTTTTTTTCAATTATATTCAAAACACCTTACATAAACATAATTGATTATGTAATTTTATATTAAATAAGAATAACTAAAATAAAATTAATAATAAGCATGAAAATGTTTCATAATCATGTAAATTATTAATATATTTTTAATATTACAAAAGATAATGAATATATGTGACTAGTCTAACAGAGGGTAAGGGACTTCATCATAGTATTCATTTATTGAGGAATACTATAATGTTATAAACCTAATCTTTTTATTTTGTGTATATAATTCCTATTTAAAATTTAATGTAATGATTCATTCTCCTAAAATATTATATAATTTATAATTTCTTTTACGTGTGATAGTATAATATCTCTTGAAAAAATCACTTTATTATGTAATTTTTTTATAAATTAAATTTATATTAAATATAAAAAATTCTTTTATTATGGATATTATTATTTCCAAAACCATATACCATTTTTATTTAAACTGTTTACTTTTAATATTATTTTATAAATAGTGGAATTATTGAAAAATATGAAACCTTTACTAAATAAATATATTTTTTAATATGATTTATTACTTTTTAATTAAATCAATTATACGATATACAATGTGTTATTTGGACAAGAATTTATAATTGGGGATTGAAATTTTATTTCCTATCAATTCAATGACCAATATCATGATACTAATTAGTTATTTAAATTAAATGGGTTTCTACAAGTAATATTAAACCATATTTTGAAATGTCACGATGATAGAAGTATCATGATACCTATGTACATGAACTCCAATAATTACGAATTTTCTTCATTGAGAATTTATTTATTATTTTTTATGATATTTTTACTATGATATTATTTCTGGATTCCTTTCATTCTTATTTATTGATTAAAGGGAATTTGTTTCTAGTTAACTACATTTCCATATTGATTATGCCTCTTCTAATCAGGTTAGTAATTTATTTAAATATAATTTTTTATATTATTTAACATTCCATTTTTATTATGATTATTTAATCAAGATATATTACTTAAATGTTAATGATAATTTAGGTTTACCCTTATTTTTTATCCTTTACCTAGAATTTGAAGAAGAATCCTTAAGGTGAGTTTTCAAGTATTTAGTTCATTAGATATTTTTATTTATTATGTTATTTTTATATTCCCAATATATAATCTATATCTTGTAATTCCCTAGTTCGTTAAGTAACCTAAACTAATTAGTCCATCAGGAATTGACGATTTGTATCTATTAGAATGTAATAAATACAACATAGACTACGGGTTATCATATTTGGGATCATTACAATTTGAATCAACGGATTATTAGAACAAACCTTTGGATCAATATTAAAGGAAAAATATATTTGGGAACATAACCCTACGATAGAATTTGATGATATTCAATGAAAAATCACAATGTTTCTATAAATAAGAGATTATGTTCATTTTCCTAGAAATAAATACCTTTCAAGATATTAATAGTGGACTTGGTTATGAAAAATAGGCACATAGGGGTAATAAATCCAAAAAATATGCATTGTTCTCTACCAGATCATCATATAGTGTATAAAAACTGTTCCTACTCTGAACCTTGATAGTGGACTTGATTTTCTTTGGCTAATTTATATTTTCATTACAAAAAATTTAGAAGGATATTTAAATAAATATTTTTGTGAAGAAAAATGTTAATGATTAATAGATCAACAATCTATAAATTTGTATTTATTTCAAGTTTTTCATTTCAATTGAAAGCATACATTATGATTTAAAATTCATAATTTTATAAGATTATCTTGTAAATTACATTGTTGAGAAATAATGCCTATATGGAAGAAATGTATCAATAATCTTAAGAAATGTAGATATATCCATATTGATGAAGAATATATAGTTAGTATTGGAATCGAGAAAACTATGGATATATCAGGGTAGTTAAATTAGGTTATGACACATAACCTACACCAGATGGAGAAAACTATTCCATACCATGATTCTCATATGATGGATCGATTCATTTTATGGAAGAAACTATAATTTTTTGGGAGTACTACTAAATGG
Source organism: Viscum album (assembly GCA_963277665.1). Taxonomy (NCBI): domain Eukaryota; kingdom Viridiplantae; phylum Streptophyta; class Magnoliopsida; order Santalales; family Viscaceae; genus Viscum; species Viscum album. The sequence continues at coordinate 898,892,524 of OY728142.1, forward strand.
TCTTTTTGAAATTCAGTAAGTATCTATAGAAGATATGTATATCCTTGGGATGTGGTAAAAGGGAAATTTAACAAATTAATTTTAATTCATTAATGAAAATGTTGGTCAAGGGTATTCATTGATCTATAATAATTGATAGAAATAAGAATAATATATTTGCAATAGAACGATTGAAGGACACATTCGTTGAAAAATAATTCCCTCATGAAAGAAAAAGAAATGAATATCATGTTCTTTAACATTATGATAAGTGAATAAGTTGTTTCTCATTAATATGAAGATCGGATAACTAGGTATGATTCATATTGAATATGAAATATTGAGTGGATTATTTACCAATTCATTAACGGGTTAAAAGAATTATCCCAATAGAATTGGTCTCTCAATATTTGTCATTATACAATGAAATTTATTTACGTGACATAAAAATAGAGAAGGAATTATCAACATCATACAAATTGATGTAAAATCAAAAGATGAAGAGGTTATAAAAACATCCTAAAAATGGAATCCATCAATGAAAAAGAAGTGAAAAAATTTATTTCTATCTTGTGAAAATTTTATAATGAATCACAGTTGAAAATTCATGATGGGATTAAGAATTTGTTATAAGTTTATAGATAAGGTTCACCATGATAAATAATTAAATAGTAACTATGAAAACACAATTTTTAATTGTTTTAAATATAGGGAGATAGGTAAATACATAAATAAAATCCCCAACTTTTAGGGGAATCCACCATAGAATAAGAAAACTAGAGAATTTTAATCTTCAGCAATCACTGATATTGAGTTTGATGTTCCCAGTGATGTGATGTATGGTTATATAATCTTATATTAATGTTTAGATAATTCTTAATTTTTTTCTATATCCTTACACTATATTATATCTACCATATTTTCCATGAAAACCAGACATTTAAATTTTAATTTAAGAAGGTATAATATAATAAAAACTCATAGGGGAAGTCTCCCAAGAATAAGGATATTTAAGGAAGTCTCCATTATGAATAATAAATTTTATTTATAACTAACAATATTATCATAATTATGGCTGATTTCGATGTAAAAATTGGTAAGCAATGGCTTTCAAAATAATATGAAAAAATTTATTTCTATAAGAATTAAATTTAGATCTATTAGTAAAATGTAATATTTCTTATCTTTAGAAAAATTAGTTCATCATTTTATTGTTTTCTAGATCATCCCCTAGTTGCACTATTGAATGTGAATCTTTGGTATAAAGAGAAAAAAAATATCTATGGATGGAGAAGGTAATAATAAAATTTATTTTCTACTAGTTTTATAAGAATACCATGATGTATTTCTTGAGGAATTACTTAGACATCCCCTAGTATGTGAATTTTAATTTTCCATTGATTTAATCAATGATGTAGGACAAATATCAATGAATCCCTATAGAATTTCCACTTTAGAAATAGATTATTATAATAACAACTAGAGAAGTTGGGTTATATAGGATTTATTATCCCTTGTGTTTCACTGTGGGGAGCCCACATTTTGTTCATTAAGAATAATTATGTATCCATGAGACATTTCATTAATGATACAAAAATCAATGATATTACAATAATGAAAAAGTATCATCATCTAAAAATTGAGGACATATTCAATAAACATCATGGATCCTAATATTTTTAAATTATTGAAATTGGTTATAAGTATCATAAATATTGATTTAAGAAGAATGAAATTCCATATATATAATTTCAAATGAGCTATGGATAATATGATATTACAGTACTGCTATTTGGATTTACTAATTCATCCTCTTATTTAAAGATACAATGAAAAGAGTGAACATGTAATATTTTAATGATTTTTTGTAATTCATTTATGATATTATGGTGTATTCTTAAAATTTTTAGGATCATTATAATAACTAATAAATAATTCATGAGACTCTAAGAAACAATGAGTTAAATGGGAAGTTTTGTAAGTGGGATTTATATATTTAATACATCTCTTTTATTGGCCCTATTTTCATTATGTATGGTGTCTTAGATGATCATATAATGATACAAAATACCATGTAATGTCATATATGAATAAAATAACATAGGTAAATACTATCATTTGTTATTGAAATTACCCTTGGTGATTCATTTATAATTATTCCTTATTATATAACCCTTTAAAAAGTTTATTGTAAGACACCAAGATTTTATGATATGTATTCTTTTTAATTTATTTGATTTCTTGCATTGTATGCTAAACCATTATTATCTTGCGCTATACGCAGCACCGTATCAGCTTGCAGTATACGCAACACTATTTTTGGATCGTGTTACTCAAAATTTCAACTTCGTTTGATAGAAGTTATTCTAAGCAACATTGAGTGTGTATATATATATATATATATTCAATGTATAAATGAAATATGGTTGGATTATATTATACAAAACATAAAATTAATCTTGCACTACATGTAACACTGACTTGGCTTTCTTTACACGCAATCACGACCTTCCTCGATAGCATGTCTAATATGCAATACTGAGTTTCACTAAACGAGATATTATTATAATATTGTCAAGAACTGGCCATTATGAATATTAATACCCACCTTTTGAAATTTTATTTTTCCTAATGGACTTCATTTTTGGATTCGAAATATCGAAATTAGCCTAGGGTGAATTTTTGGTAGTTTTCTAAAAACATTCAATTTTTGATGAATAGTGAAACACTAGGTTACTATTTAAAAACTGACTTTTTATTTAAATAATTATTTATTTTATTTAAATTTATTTTAGGTAAAAATTGATACATAATACATATATAAGTTCCATGTAATTCATTGGAGTCATTTTATAATAATTTTAAATATATAAAAATTTTATTGAACTTTTCACCGTCTTTTACCCACCTCCTAGGAGAATTTGAAAATTTACATAAAATTTTATTTTACCACTTTTGTGAGTGGAATTTAAAAAATCTGAGAGATATGGTTAATATGAAGGGGTAAAATGTGGTTTAATAATATAAAAATAATTTTTGGTGAATAGTAACTTATTATTTTTTTTACCACGGTTAAAAGTAAATAGGGTAATTTAGGGTAATAATGATATTATTATTGCCCTAAAACATGTCCTAATTCTATTATATAAGTTTAATTCGACCAAAAACAACCTTAGGAATAATATATGACCATTTAGCGCCACTTCGATTAGATTAGGACATTTATTATTATTTTATTTAAAGATGAGTTAAAATTGTTAAAATCATAGTATAATAACTAAAATATTATTAATATAGGGTTATAAATAAGATAAATTCGACTATAAATATTCATTATAAAGATAAAAAATTTACCATATAATGGTATTTTATTTATAATTTTTATACATTAAATAATTTAATTTACTTATGACACAATCGTGAGGCAGTAATTACATAAATAATGAAATATTAAAATAATTGATATTATAACTATCCAAATAAATGTAATTTGAGACTTTTTATGAATTACAAAAAAAATTTAAGTTAATATGACTTGTTATTATTGATTTAATTAACTTTTTTTAAACTAATCATGCGCTTATTATTTTTACAAAAATCAATTACCAAATAGTGTCAAAATGGACATAAAATAGTTTTTTAAACAAATATTATATTATTAATTGTTATTTTATTCCTAAAAATCTAAGGTTCATCCAAATTACTTATATAAGGTTATATATATTAATAATTAACATCTTGGGGTTCGTTTGTCTTGTTATACTATGTTTATTAACCATATAGTGTAAGAAAACAAGAAGACATGGTAAAAGTTAAACTATTTAACGTAGAGTTAAATCTAAATGATAAGTTTAAAATAATAACTGAAACATGTCCAAAATATTTTTTTTAAGAGTATGTAGACCATTCCCCACCTTATCTTTGAATTAAATCAATTTAGAGCTATTAAAAACCGAATATGACTTTATAATAAAATAATATTTTATGTTTTTCCTAAGGTGCCTCTCTCCTCCCTTATAAAATGGAACCTCCTCCCTCTCCTCCTCACACCACATTGAGCCTTCATTCTCAGAAATCCTGGGCCAATTGATGTTCTCCACTTCCCTAGAAACATCCTAGAGGTCCTGGCCTTCTTCAATGACCATTTTTGGTGCCCTAAGAGGAGGTTAAGAAGAGGCGCTTCAAAGAAGAGGTAATGCCCGTTACTGATTCTTTCAAATTTATTTTTTCTTCTACTTTATCTTCTTAGTTTTTTCATTATGAAGTATTAAAATATGTATCACTCATATACGGATATGTTATTATAAATATTAAACAACCCTATTTCATCTTCTATCAATCCTATGGAAAACGAAATCACCGTGTGTGCGTACGTACGGAATACTGTCTCCACAGTGTGGTGTAATCTGTTTTCCACCACCACCTTAATTTTATTGTTTTAATGGTGTAAATAATAACTATATATGATTATTTTAAAGTTATATTTATTCTAAAATATTATACTTACACTTTAATTCAACTTCATGATCATGGGAATGATATCATCGCTCGTGCATACGTACGGACTACAGTCTCCACGAAGCGATGAGATTCATTCTCCATGTTAACCATTACTGAATGATTATAAACTATATATAATGAATAATAATGAAATATATGACATAATAATGATACTGGATTAATGTTTATATATATATATATGTCATCTACTTAATTCCATTCAATTCAATAAGAGAAAAAAAACATCGTTCATTCGTGCTTACGGCCTACCGTCTCCAGGATATGTGTATTTCATTACATTTATCGATCTATCATATATATAAGTATATGATGAATATATATTATATATAAATAATTATTTACATTCTGAAATTAAGTAAATCAGGATATAAGAAATAATATCAAGAACAACAAGTCGAAACACGTACGATAAATGAAACGATTTTACCCAAAACGCTACTTTAACATGGAATTTACAAAATAACGGGTAATATAAAGTCATAAGTGAACCATATATGATATAATAACAATGAATATGATTCTATAATAATTCAATGACATTATTTAAATCATTATACAGGATCTTCGGAAACATACGAAGCATATCAGACATAAGGTAAGGGATAATTATTCCAATCTAATTCTTATCTGAGATTGTTTATTCATAATTATTTACTAGGGTTATGTTTATAATCCATGTCCATATGTTCTAAAAATGTTTTCATAAAATGTTTACTTCTCTTCCATGTATGTTAAATGTCATTTTTAAACTTTATTTTACTTTTACCACATCGTATGGAAGGAATATTTCTTTTGTTTACCATACGAGGTACTTTTTGACTTTTCCTGCAGAAGTACGAGAAGAATGTTTTCTTTAACTTATACGGCATGAAATAATTTTTACGGTTTTATAACGCCTTATTTTCATGAAGCTTAATCTAAAATATTTTATTTCTATTTTTCGAAAAATCATTTTCTTTTAAAATTGCATGGCATTTTGAAAAATAAAATGATTTTGAAGAAGAAAGGATATTTTCCCCAAGAATTCATTTCAAGTGTTTTATCAAAACCATTTCCATCTAAGATGACATTATTTAGCATGTTTATCTTTCATGTATAATGTCCTTATTATTTACATGGTGTGATTATTCTTATTATGAAATTATATCCATTTATTTTTTATGGATTATGTGATGATGGGATGATGTTTATGAAAACCATTTTTTTTGGGTTATGATGAATGTTTTATGTTTATTTTGTTTCACAAGTAATAATGATTTCATTATGAGATGGGTGGGACCTATATCTCCCTCCAATTCATTGGGTAATTGTTTTTATCTCATGAGATAGACATGGCTGGAATGGTAAGTTAATCCGGTTTAGTGTTACAGGACTGAAATGAGGAGTAAACTCGATTCAGAAAGGGACTTTGTCCACTAATATGGCCTTGGATGTTATACCTTGGATACATTGGAAATCATATCAAGTGATTAATGGTTGACACAATCACATGTTTTATTCCCATTCTAATTTATCATAATTGATGTTGTTTTATGATATATGCCTTACACACTTCCATGATTTATGTATTTACTCAAGATTTTGATGTTTAGACATTATGTTCAAGTTTTTTGCATTCAAATGTTTATGGATTGTTTTATGTTCTCTATTATTTCTATTATTGAGCATTTGAGCTCATCCTTTTTTATGTTTTCTTTTCCCCAGGATATAAATAGAGGTCTTAGGTATGAAAACCAAAGGGGAAGATCTTTATGGGAGATGTTAAAGATCTTTCAACATGATTAGAAGATTACGTTCCGAGTTTCCAAAGACAATAAACTAACACAGTCATTGGGCATATGTTTTTGTCATGTATTAAGTATTCCGAAAAAGAAATATAATGTCTATGTACGTCAAGATTTGGGTCTCTATATTTATTCTTCATGTAATCTTGACTTTTGGATAATTTTATTTTAATAATGTTTTGATGAAATAAATAAAAGATTATTCAATGCTCCAATTTTGACTCTAGCATCTAGAATTTTTGGGGTTGTGATATTTTTTGATTCGTCAAAATTGAGACTTGGAAGTGTCCTAATTAAATTTATATAGTTATTTCTTATAAATCAAGTATATTTAAGACTCATGAACAAAACTATCCAACCCCTAATGTTGTGGTGGTGGATGTAATATTTTCATTGACAATAAATAGTCATTATCTCTATAGTGAATGATGTGAGATATCAAAATATCATAAAATCCTAGAATACAACTTTATTTAGAATGAGATCAATGTATGCGACAAATTATATGGCTCTATCTACTCAAGGATATTGATTACTCAATACACAACCACGCAGGGAATGGAATTAAGGTAAAAATGAATTGAGTTCAAATGGTGATGGAATTTAGACCTTAATGAGGATTGATATGGACTATATATTCATAGATATAGTAAATCTGGTTTTTTAATTATTAATTAATGGGATATATAATTAATTTTTCTAATGATTTGAAAACCAAATTTATTTGAAAAGATAAAACGATCTCACTTTGATGATGCAATTTTTTAAAATATAATTAATGCTATGAATGATGATAAATTAAAAGAAACGATTTGAGAAGGAAATGTTCTAAAATTTGGGAAGAGATTATTTTTCCGTATATACCTGAGAAAAATGGAAATTCTTTGATAAGACTCATAGCTCAAATTTTCCAATACACCCTTGTCATTGGATGATTTATACGGATCTTAGGGATCATTTTTGGTGGGATAATGTGATGTAGGAAATTGATGATTATGTCTCTAGGGAATTAGTTTTTCATTTGGTGAATGATGCGAGATAACATGATAGAGGATTAAAAAACCTATTCCAATTATTCTATGGATATGGGATGTCAATACTATGGACATTCTTATATGTCTTAAAAAGACTATAATAAAGGATGATGTGATAATTTTTATATTTGATCACATAAAAAATATTAACATTTAGTCACTATAAGTTAAGATTTACCCCTTGATTTTTTAATAGCATCTATGCTAATGATTTTTTAATACTTTATGGTGCACTAATTTTCATTGTGTCTGATGTAGATACCTATTTTAAATTGATATTCATGAAATCTATTGAAAAGGATATTAATACTAAGATTCATTCAAGAAATTCCTACCATCCTCAAACTGATGAAAGATATGAATTGAAAATAAAAATAATGGAATACATTTTGAGTTCAAGATCATGTGAATTTCATGGTATTTGGGACTATTTTTTACCTTTTATTGAGTTTTATAATACAACAGTTTCTATAGAAGTATACAGATGGGGTCATATAAAGAATTATATTAAGAGAGATGTTGTTCTGTAAATTTTGGGGATGAATATGTTGAATGGAACCTAATAGGACTATAAACATTTGAAGAGGCAATAAAAATTGTACTAACTATTCAGGCTTATATTCATGTAGCTCAAGGAAAGAAAAATACATATCACAATAATCAGAGAGAGGATTTTGAATTCAAAATTAATGATCGTGTCTTCTTAAAAGCATCTCCATAAAAGGTTATTAAATTATTTTGTAAGAAATGGATAATGATACCTAGGTAAATCTTATTCTTTTACTTCTTTTAAAATAATTGGTGTAGTTTCTTATCATTTGTAAATTCTTTCAAATCTCTCAAAATTATAGGGTGTGTTCCATATATGATTATTAAATAACAACATGTAACATTGAACACATACTTTCACTTATGATGAAATATTATTGGAACCTGATAAGTGTTTTTGGGAAGAAACCATCCAGATTCCTAATACTAGAGACATGTTTTTGAGGAATTGGATGAGTATTTTGGTAATGGTAATTTAGAAAAAATCAGAATCTAGAGAAAATGATGTGATAACTTGGTGCTATAACAAATAAAAGTAACCTAATATGTTAAATAATAATATCCATGGAATTTTGAGGATGAAATATTTTTAGGTGGGATGAATGTAACTCCATAATACATTATAGTAGATTTATTTTTTGAATAAATATAATTTCTTTAATTACTTTCAATGTATAAAACACAAGGTTTAAATGAAACATTATACTCTATTATTTAAACATGATCATAATAATATAGCTATTGAATTATAATGATTGAAAAAAAATTGAAATTTTTTATGATACACATGTAAAATTATCATGTATTTATTAGTTATAAAAATTAGAATCATATAGATGAATTAGAAATGTTTTTTAAATAACTATATTTTTATTCTAATGGATGGTGTTGTCACACTTTGTAAAAATTATTTGGAAATAACTAATACTAATTATGGGAAATTTATTTGACGAAATAAGATTAATTATTTAAATAAAAATTTCAATAAAAATTTCGGGTAATTTTTTTCAATATTTCTAAATTGATTTATTTTTTGTTGAATAGTGAATAATACTAATTTTTAATTGAATACACATATTTTTAAATTTAATTAGAAAGTTAAATTATATTTTTATTTTTTTTAACATATAATAAATTCAATTACATATTGGTTTCAAATTTTTTCACTGTAATAGTTTTAATATTTATTTTTTATATAAAAACATTGAAATGTTTTGAACATTATATCTTTCAAAATAATCTTTTTTATCATGTCTTGAAGATTAATTTTAAATTATAATTTTCCACAACCATGAATTGAATTTTAAAAAACAAATTTCATTTTTAGAATCAGAATAATTTTTATTATATAAAAATTTTATATAATTTTTTTAACATAATTAATAGCATTAATAGTAAAAATTACTTACCATAGTTATGGTATGAATGGATTTATCAGGTTGTTAATCTAAAATGGTAAGGATTAAAATGTCCTATAAACATGAATAAAATATTTTTTATAGACATATTTAGAAATTATCATGTTTAATTCTTGTTAATAATTATTTTTGGACCCTTTTTGAATTGAAAATATGAGTGTACAACTTTTCCATTCAATACCTTACATGTGTACAGATCATATCAATTATAAAAGGCCACCCACTATATTCTCTTCTTCTCACCATTAAAACCTGTTCATCAAGATAATTATTTCACTAATCCTTTCCAAAATTTCATCCAACCATCAAATAATCCTTATTTTTGAAATAAATCCATCTCGTGATGGATATTGATGAAAATATAGGGAGGTTACCCAAAGAAGAGGTATCATTCTTGAAGAATCATTTATTAATTTCTTCCCACACCTCATTGAATTATTATAAAAATATGATGAGATTTTAAAATCAATATATTATATATTATTATATTATTTGTGTTAATTTCATGACCCAAATCCATCCCCACTTCCCTGAAATGGGTAACTAAATCATTATTTGTGTGTACGACATACTACCACCACACGAACTTATACGATTGGTTTTTCCACTAGCACTTATCAAGAATGAGTATAATGATGAAAGTAAATTATATATGAATTATTTGTAATATATTTCCAAACATGGATTCATTATATTATATATACCTTTTTTAATTTTCATTTCGTTGGGGATACAATACTGTCTCTCACATATACAACAGACTACATCCTCACAAAGCGATGAGATTTTTCTTTCAATAACACATTACATGGATGGTTATAAGGATATATTTCACAAATATATGTGATATAACTATTAATATTTTGATATAAATGAAATATTTATCAAATTAAATATATAATGCAACATTTTATTTTTTACCCTCTTTCTCATAGAATGATTATAGTCTCATTCGTCAATGTCTGTCCTACCTCCTTAGCGAAGCGATGTGACTCTATTTTTATCACCACACTATATAGATAATATATGTATAAGTATATTTAATGACCTAATTTTTTATGTATTATTTTATTATAATTTTATTAATATAAATCATTATTGACCACAATTCAGGAATGATTGTTGATAAATTGAAATGTCACTCACGCAAATGTACATATTTTTGTCTCATTGATAGTAATGTACTTTTTTATCGATACTATATATCTTCATTGTTATAAAATTCAAAATTTATGTAAAAATATAATAATTATTTTAACTTTACTATTATAGAAATTTTGAATGGCTGTCCTCTTAGTCCAATAGTCAGACTACCAAGCCATTTTGGACACATAAGTCAAGTATTGTAAAAACAAACAACAATAATATAATTAATTATCAAATTGAATATAACATGGGATAACATGAAATAAATAAAATATTGAATATGAAAAAAATTTCCTTCTAAATAAAAATCTTAAAATATGTTTTTTATTTAGGAATATAGAAATGTACGTGACGAGTCGAACTAAAGGTAAGGGACTTCAACTCAATTTACCTTCTATGAGGCATTTTGTAATGTTATACACTTATTTTATTTTATATGGAATATATACAACTCTTTTTAAATTTAATATAATTACTCATTCATACTTAATGGAATATTATATTTTTATTTTTATTTTTTCATCTTAGGGGATTCCAAATTAAAATTTCCAACTAGTAAAAGTTATTATATAATTTCAATTTATTTATTATTAAAATTTATCTTAAATTAATCAATTTCTTGTAAATTTTTTTTATTTTAAATCAATTTTCGATTAAATATAAATGTTCACGTATTATGTATAAGATTTTTTCATAAATTGTATACTGTTTTTATATATGGTGTATACATGTAATGTAACTAGATTAACTATGAAAATATTGATAATTCAATATACTTTAAACAACATAGATATTTATTAATAAGGAATATTACTGCTGAATTGAATTTATAATTCTATATATGAGTAATTCTATGAAAATCGTGTGATTGGAAGATCCTAGATATATATATACCCTATATTCTACAAAATTTACCATGAAAAAAATATATTGACCAAATTAAATGGGATTCTATTTATTGTTCCAAGTTGTATTTAGAAATTTCATGATGATAGAGGTATCATGATGCCTAAAATCATGAATTATAATATTAATCATTTCATTCGTTGATAATTCAGTTATTATTATTATCAGTGATATTTTTACTATGTTATTATCATTGGATTCCTTCTATTCCTTGTTTTTAATAAATGGAACATGTTTTCAATCACTTACATTGCAATAGTGACTAAACCATATCTCATCATGATAGTAATGTTATTTAAATATAATTTGTGTTTATTTACAAACCATTATAGAATGAATTTTCTTACTTATTCTAGAAAGATTTTGCTATATCAAAAACATATTGATCATTTGAGGTCACCCCTATAAGAGTTTGTGTCCAAGAACAAACTAGTTTTACTTTGATTAAAAGGATATTTAATGTATTATTACATGTTGTTCATTATTCTTCATGATTATGATGTAATAATGTCACAGAGTATTTGTTGCATTAATAAGGTCATGGCAGTTCCCTGATATGATTAGAACCTTGAAATTCTATAATAATATTATCAAATATAGTTTTGTGGTTGGATGACAGGCTATGATGGGACACATAACATTTAGACCATCAGCTGTGTGTACTCGCAAACAGGCGAGACATCCTGTCACAAAGTTCACACTGGGAAACCATTAAGATAGAAGATTATGAGAACAGAACCACTTGTAAGAATTCTTCATGTTTTGGTGTCATCAATTATTTCTATATGATATCCTGGGTAGTGATCCTTATACATTAATATTATCATTAATAAGTTTCATGACTTATTTAATTTAATTTACTGATGAAAACAGTCATGCAGACAGTTAGCGGAATATAGGGTATGTTGGGTGCATTACGAGTGGAATTTTATTAATGGATAAGTCGAGGAAGTATTTGCCTCTTCCATTTATGGAAGTTTATATTTTATCACTTTTATTAAAAAGAACCATCACACGAAATTTCTTGGTCATGGTGTAACAATGAGTTTATTTCAGGTAGTCAAAGAATGACATGTCAAGCATAATAGCTGATGACGCATTCATGTAACCTACTTGATGGGATATTACAATAATTGGATTATATTACTTAGTGAGCGTTTATATGTGGATCTCATTGTTGAGACGTTATGTTCTTTTTCTTTGGTTCCATGACCCATTGCTAGACATTACTCTTGGAAATTAGTCAAGCTTGCCAAATGCCAATGAGAAAGAATCCTTGAGGGTCAAACACTATGTGTTTTTAGTGGTCTCAGTTATGTTCTATTTGAATTAAATTACTGAAATAAATATTATCCTCCAGACCATGAAACTATTATATTCAAGTTAAATGATCTCATAAATTATATAAAATATATTTATTTATTTTATTGAACATTTAATAAATATTTATCTACAAAATTGTAAATAAAATATTTATTTAAGAGAATACGTTATTTATATATTTATTCAAATGTTCAAAAAATGGAAGTCGAGTTTGAGTGGACAAGGTCAGTATGGTAGTAAAATAATTATTTTTTAGATAGTAAATAATTATTTAACTAGTTGGTAGAAATTAAAATAACGCTGCTAATATTTTGTGACATGGAATATTATTTACAATTCAGTTTTTTCGCAATTTGGAACACAATAAATAACTATGCAATATTATTATTAAATGGATGGGTTTTCTATAAGTTCATGAATGTATGTAATTGTTTCTATAAAATTAATAATTTTAACTAAAATTCCATTTATATAAATATGAATGTAAGCATATTGTGCCATACACTACACCACACACCTGATGAATTGAGAATTGTTGGGCCAAACAGTTACTCTCTCGAGTCCTTATCTCTCCCATCTCAAGAACGAGAGATGTAATTCAGGGATTAAGAACAGGTGATCAAGTACAACAAACACTAGACACTCGATTCGTTGTGCTAGCTCCAAGAGAACTAACGGTGTCAATCAGAGTCCATCAGAGCACATGTTTAACACAACTGGATGGATTCTAGTTTGGATCCTTACAAGCACAACAAGATAATATGGAAGGGTCATTACAGACAATCAACATAATAAAAGTAGAAAAATACCAAAGATCCAAGTATTATTTTTCATTATGAAATTAACTAAATTAATTATAAAAATGACGTGAAATATCCTCTTGAAAGGATTCCGTCCTATTTCACCTTTATTTAAACCTTTGATTATAATCCATGGATACTGGAATTCATAATCGTATTGATCTCGGTATAATCATTGACCATGGTAAAAATAAAATTGGGTCTCGTAAAAACCACGCATTCGCTGCGCCCAGAACCTTCATGTTGTATCAGAGGGAGGTTACATCATAGTTTATAATTATTTAAATTTTTTTTATTAATTATGCATTTAATAATTTATTTTTTTCAAATCAATTTAATAATTCTACAAATCTAAATCACAATATCTTTTCCACCACTTTCGTTTCTTGTTCACCTTATAGAAATGATTTTTTCTTTTAATTTTGATTGAAATAAAGTAGAGGATCTCATCTAGAGGTTCCAAAGCTTCATGGCTGGACAAAACTAGATCAGACAACATGTATTCGACAGTACACATTGTTTACTCAAGATTCAATGCATTGGACCAGTCTACCAAACCATTCCATGTGTTGGAGTCTTTCTATGTATTAAATAACCTCGTGTGTTTACCAAGAATAGGTGGAACATGGTTTTCAGATTAAACGTCATGTGGCCCAAGGAACATGACTTGTATTCCCTTCGGTTTAGGTTTAGACCGTGTACCACGTACATGGTTTTCCTGGCTGGATACCGTCAAATGAGGAACTGCACGACGTGTGGACCACTGGACACGTTGTGTACTTCAATGATTTGAAAAGTATATTCACATGTCGTATCCCCAGGAGTGTACTTTATATAATTGGTAAAAAATATTACACACAGTGTAGTTGGAACTACATGTCATGTACTCATTCAAATTATACAGATTTTTTAAAATTTATTATTATATTATAGAAACCCTTGAGAATTCTACCATCATGTGGGAATAAAGCTGTGGAACAACATGTGATAGGTGTTTTATATATATGTGTTTAATTTAAAATCTTGGTAATATTCATTTCTACTAATTGGGTAGTTATGAATAGGAATTATCTAGGCTGCCTCCAAGGTACATGTTATGTACAAAGATAATTTTAAATGAATTTATTTGTTTAAAATTATGATGGATGAGAATCTCAAGGAAATTTAGAAAAGGGTTTAAGATAAAAATATTGATTAATTAATGATGATAATTATTTGATTTGAGCGGTATTTATCTTTAACAAAAACTATTGAAGAATTTATTTCATGTTTTATTTATGCGTAAATATCATGGAATGTATGGATGATAATGATATATACCAATACCTTTATATTTTTATTTATTCATTTAATTTATTTATTTGAAATAAATTTTCTAGCTTTGAGCCTTCTCTTTATTAATAAGTAGGGCCTCTGTGCCCAAGGTTTATTTTTTGTAAAACCCCATTTACCCCTCACCTATATGTGAGTTAAAAAAAGTCATATGTAATGGATGGAACTCTATAGCTAGTGGAGGTGGTTCAGGCTGGAGCCGAGATCAAACCAATCCCAGAAGATACAGAGGTGGACATGTGGAAGCTGTAAACATGAACCCAAAAGGTTAGGTGTTTCTCCACTAGGTTTGGGTTAGTTTATTGACTTCTAGGGAAACTAACCATATAACATGCTCATGACCATGCCATTCACATTATTTTATTTCTGTTATGTCACGACCCTTCCTCGGGGCCCGTGCCGTGACTACCCCAAGCCCGCCTTCCATAGGCCAGGGGTTGGCGACTAGCACCAAAGGCGTAAAATCCCGATAACTGGGAAGGCATTGCCTTTATAAAGAAAACAAGCACCACAGAGTACAAGCGGAAGTAAAACACTAAGTACAAAAAGAAGAGCTGAAAAGTAAAAGGGGCCGGAAATACAAGCCCAACTGTAAAGTACAACTCGAAAGGGAAAACAGCGACTGAAAAGTAAAGCTGCTACGCTGAGATGTCCACTGGAAATCCCACCTGAAGGGTGGGTACAGATAGCTCTTCTGCTCCTCGGGTCCCGCCGTCTGCTCCAAGTATGACCCGCCCAGTGGTCTGCCTCTGGGTACCGCCTCGTCGTATAGTCCACCTCCAGGTACCGTCCAGTCCTCGAACACTCGGCCTCTGCCAGTACTGGCCGTCGTCTGCAACCAACACAACGAGGTGCGGGCATAGCCCGTGCAGGGATGAGTATAACGATACTCAGTAGGGACCCCGAGACCCTCAAGGTCTCACTAAAACCAACAAGGATAAACACAAGAAGATCTCAACAGATAAACCCTACTTAGGTATATGCCCATACATATACCTAAGTTATCAAGTAACCCATCTCAATCATGAGGAAACACAAGGATTGTGAAATCGACGGATAACCACTACCCGGGTATATGCCCATACATATACCAAAGTTAGCAAGTGACCCATCTCAATCATGATGTAAACACAAGGTCAAAAGTCTCAGCTCAAACCAGGATTTTCATTATCGAAACCGTAACTGCTGAAGAGCTCCGTCTCTGGAGTGTGCAGTGGTCCTGTCACGACTCCGAGGTACTGCTCACTAACCTAAGACTGCTGAGGTACTCCTCCTGTCGAGTACTGCGGGTTTGCGGCCAACTACCTGGCGCTCCGTCCGCTGAGGGTCTGTCGCCAAATACCGGGCGCTACCCAGATAGCCTACTGAGGTACTCCTCCTGTCGAGTACCGCGGGTTTGCGGCCAACTACCTGGCGCTCCGTCCGCCGTGGGTCTGCTACCAACTACTGGGCGCTCCGTCCACTGGGCTAGTCGACTCACTCCAAGTCGAGTCGGTCAAGCAGTCGTCAGGTCTCAGCCGGCTACACGGTCTCCGTACTCTGCACGCTCGTCTCCGGGAGGATCCGCTCCACGAGCTACTGGTCGATACTTTAAGCATCTCAAAGTCCACGAAGAAGTATCTCGAAAGTCTGTCTCGTCATAGGGGTCTCAACGCAACAGACGGCGCGTCGATCGGACGCCCGGTCTGTGAGTTAATAGTCTTTTCGTCCCAGGGGCCCGGTTGGTTTCGAGAGCGAAACCAATCCCGGCCGTATCTCAACTGTACCCCGAACTCCCATAGGGTATACTCAAAGGGACCGTTACTCAACGTAACCACCAACGCCGCTGACGGCTCGTCAAGCGGACGTCCTGTCTGAAAGATAAAAGCTTTCCCGTTCCAAGGGCCCGGTTGGATTTCGAGTACAATCCAACCCGGCCATACTCCGACTGCATCCAAAATTCGGGCGGAGTATGCCAAAAGTTCCGTCTCATCAAGAGGAAGTCAACGAAACAGACGGCGCGTCAATCGGACGCCCGGCCTGTGAGTTATTGGCATTTTCGTCTCCGGGGCCCGGTTGGTTTTTAAAGCAAAACCAACCCGACCGTACTCCACCTGCGTCCAAACCTCGGGCTGAGTATGCCAAAAGATCCGTCTCATTAAGAGGAACGCAACGCGACTGACGGCGCGTCAATCGGACGTTCGTGGCTCAAGATATGAGTGTTTCCGCTCCGAAGGCCCGGTTGGTTTTGTTAACGAACCAACCCGGCCGAACTCAAAGTAAACCGAAACCTTGAGTGTGATATACCGAAACGACCGTCTCGATCCAAGGATCGCGTTGCCGCAGACGGTTCGTCATTCGGAGGTCCGAGGCTCAAGTTATGAGCGAAAAACCGAAACTGGTCTGAAACGGGGGGGTCCGGGTCCGGGCCGACCCGGCCCGACCCCCCCCCCCCCCCCCCCGGGGTGGCGCGGCGGCGGCGGCGGACGGCGGCGGACGGCGGCGGCGGGCGGCGGCGGCGGGCGGCGGCGGGCCGCGGCGGCGGCGCTTAGCGCCGCACGTGGGTCACGCGGGGGCTAAGCCCCGCGGTTTCTTCAAGGTGGCGCGGCACAAGGCCGCGCCGTTTTCTTCAAACCGCCCCCCCCCCCCCCCCCCCCTCACGTGGGGGGGCCTGCTGGCGCCGAACCAAAGGGGGCGGCTGCCCCCTTCCCTCAAGAACCCCCCCCCCCCTCATTAAGAGGGGGGGTTTTAATGGATGGCCGGGGGATTAATTCCCCCGGTTTTTAAGACATCCGGCCGGCCAGCTGGCCGGCCGGTTTTCTCAAACGGGACCGGAATTTCCGGTCCCGTTCTTCGGCTTCCGACGCCGGCGGCCCGGCCGCCGGTCTTCCCTTCCGCCGCGGCCCGGAACCGGCCGCGGTCTCCTCGTCCCGCCGCGGCCCGGAACCGGCCGCGGTCTTCTCGTCCCGCCGCGGCCCGGAACCGGCCGCGGCGTTCGTCATCCGGCGCGGTGCGTCGACACCGTGCCCCTTCGCCGTGCTTCGATTCTTTTCAACGCGGCGCGACGGCGTCGCGTTCTTGAAGATTTTCCCTCGGCGTGGCGCGACGGCGCCACGTAAATTAATTGTACGATCATCCGCGTGGTGCGACGGCACCACGCTACTTGCTTCCACCCGCATGAATAGACATGAACGTTGGAGGGGGGTTCGGCCGTGTTCGTGCGGTCCGGCCCCCTCTCGTTAAATTAATAACGCAACTTAAACAATCAAGCATCAAGTTAGACATGCGAGATCCACGTTCAAGGAAAAGAATAAAGAAATAATGAACCAACAACCCCTACCTCGGGTATAAGATTCAAGGTTCGGCTACGCTCCGCGGAAGACGGCGTCGCGGAGGTCGGGTGTCGCGGTAGTCGTTCGTCAATTCCGTTGACGAAGAGACGCGTCCGAAGAGGCACGTCGTTGGCGAATCCCCGTACGCCGACGAAGGTTGTCCGAGGAAGGTGCGGTGTTCTCTCTCGTTGACACCAAAGACAAAGAAGAGCGGTGCGGCGTTCTCGATAGTCGCACGGTGACGGAGTCGTGGAATATCGGTGTCGATTCCTTTGACGTCGGAGGAAGAGTCGTTATCGAAGGCGTTCGTCGCGGAAGACCGTCGCGGAAGAGATGACGCGGAAGAAGTACGTCGCGTCGCGGACACGGCGTCGCGGATGGATCGTGTTCTTCGGCGGAGAAGTTCTTCGTTGAAGAACGACGTTCTTCACGTTCTTCGTTGAGTTGAAGAAGAAGAAGAAAAGCTTCCAAAGCTCTCAAGAAATCCTCCCAAGGGTAAAAGAAACTCAAAGAATAATATAAGCTTTAACTTATATTATTTCATAACTTAACCACAAGAATTTCAAAGGTTTGAAATTCAAAATGGATAACTCCAAAATTAACTCACTTATTTAATATACATGAATTGTATAATTAAATATAAGTTAACTTGTCAAGCCAATAAGAGGGAGAGTGGGGAGTTGAAAAGGTGGGGGTTCGTGTGGGCCCCACCACACTTAATCCTCCCAAGGGAGGTTAAGTGGGTGTGGGTCCCACTTCCAACCTCCTTTGAGAGGTTTTAAGAAGTTAAAATAAAATTTGTTCTACACAAATTTTATTTAACTCAACCTAAACCCTCAAAAATTAACTTTCAACCCGCAACAAACGCAACTCCCGAAAAGGTCTCTTTAAGCGAATAACGGCGCTGCGAGTTCATCGGTGCCCTCGGATTTCAAATCCGAGCACCGGATCAAAAGTTAGAAATTCCCGCTCGTTCGTTCACTGAACGTACCCGAGCCAAACTTCGGAAATTAATTCCGGGCACTCCGGGCCTCGGAATCAGGTGCCGTCTGAAACCGCGCTCTTGTAAAATTCTAAAGAAAATTAAGAAAAAATTTCCCTTGAATTTTACGGGTCTTTACATGTTAGTTATATATTTTATCATTGTGGATGTGTTGTTAGGATCACATAATTAATGAATTAAGCAAGAATGCAAGATGGAACTAAAATAAACTGGACTTATGCGTAAATATTATCAAGACATAGTTAATCACTTAAGTAAGTTCCACATAATATTAACAAGCATGTGATAATGATAATAACAAATTCATGCATAAGAGATGAAAAATACCTCAAATAAAATATTAAGTCAAAACAAGCCTTCTGTTACTTGATTAAGGGAAATACTAAATAAAACTATCTGTTTGAACAACCATTGTTGGGATGCTTACTTTTATATACTAAGCCTTTATGAAATGTTTTGGGTTGACTTAACCATATTACATCAAGAGGAGTATCCCTTCCTAGACATGGTGTAATATTGTAGGCAAGTGTTGAGGAAATCAAAATTCATGATTTCAGGATTGGGGAGTCCACTGAACATATCAAGGAGCTGAAAACCTATAGTTGGAAAAGACCTACCTACTTTAATACCTTTTAATATCTTGACCTACCCTTATTGGGGTTATGCGAATGGGAATATAGATCCTTGACACCAAAATGTCATGGAAACTAGACATTACGAGTTCAATGGTGATGGAAATTGGGATTTGATTAAATTGTGGGGGACTTAATAAAATTTATTATTTATTATAAAATGTAATCAAGAATATACTAATGATCAGCTCTTTTATTTGTAGAATAAAAATGACAATCTTATCAACCACACTATCACTATAATCAATTCTGGATAAAGACAAAATCCTCACTGGCAGTAACATTCATGAATTGTTTAGATGCCTTCAGGTTATCCAACACCATGAATGGATGTATTATGTGGTGGAGTTAGCATCACCTGATCATCTGGACAAAGTGTTGATTGATGAGAATTTCGTAGTCTGTGAGAAACATATGAACGATGCAGTCAATGTTCAATGTTTGATGATATCATCAATGCCTAGTGCGTTCATGAAGTCTCATGAAGACATTTATGATTATAGAATTCTTGATCATCTTCGTGGACTTTACCAGATGAGATAAATACGAGAATGGTTTTAGATATCTACGGTAATATTTCAGAGTATGCTTCGAGACGGTGCCCCATATGGGGCTCATGTAGTCATGCTCATTGGATACATTTAGTTCCTAGAGGTTCTAGGGTTTATAAATCCCTCAAGAACTGGGCACCGATCTCATTCTTTCATCACTCCCATAGGGCTTCTCTAACAGTGTCATTAATTTCAACATGAACCACATTGAGACGTCTCTTCTTATCCTCATTCACAAAGTATAGAAAGATATGAAGTGATAAAATCCTTCCTCCCTTATGGTGAATAAGAGGAATGGGATGGCTAATAGCTTTAATACCAAAACTTCTTCACCACCTTCAATGAAAAGTACGATCAAAGGGGAGGCAAGGGAACAAGAGGTTGTTTATTTCACATGTGGCAAGAAGGGCCAATAGAAGAAGAACTGCACCCAACCTAAGAAGAAATGGGAAGCTTAAAGTGAATTTGTTATGGAATGAAATATATCAGTATCTAAAAATTGGTTATTAGATATAGCGTGTGGTTCTCACATATGTATCCAAATGCAGGAAACAAGTAGATTTAGGAAGATTAATCAAGGGGAGGTAGATCTATGAGCAGCCGACAGAGCCCGACTTACTGCGGTATCTGTAGGGGACTTCCACCTCTCATTCCTAACTAGGATGATCTTGGTCTAAAAGGGTTGTTATTATGTTCCCTATGTTACTAAAAACGTTATTTCTATTTCTAGAATAGATACAAATGTATTTTTCTTCAGATATGGAAACAAATTTTTATTCTTTTATAAAGATATCATTTTTTCTTGTAGGGCACAATTAAATGACATTGATTATGTGTTGGGCTAAAAAAACCATGAAATAGAAATCAATAATGAGGATACATCACATGACACATACCACACCAAAATTTGGCATCACCGAGATGGTCATGTAAACGAGAAACACTTGACAAAGTTACATAAAGATGGATATTTATATTCTTTTGAACCAAAATCACTTAGCGTATGTCATGGATCTTTAGAAGTCAAAATGGACAAATACCCATTTATTGGGAATGGTGAAAGGGATAATGAACATATTGAATTGGTTCATACCAATGCTTGTGGACCATTTCTAGTTGAATCAAAGGGAGGGTACTCATAATTTATAAATTTTATTGATGATTTTAGTATATATGTATATATCTAATTAATGCTGTATAAGTCAAATTATTTTGATCAGTTAAAAAATACAAGAATGATGGTGAAAACCATCATGGTAAGAATATTAAAAAACTATGCTCAGACTGAGGTGAAGAATATCTTACTCAATACTTCATTGATTACTTACATAAGTTTGGGATCTTATCCCAAATAACTCTTCCAAACATGACGCAATGGAATGGTATGAGAGAAAGGATATACTGCACCATGTTGGACATGGTGAGACCAATGATGATTCATGCGTGTCTTCCATTATTTTTTTTGGGGATATACGTTACATACAGTGACACACATACTAAACCAAGTACCATCTAAACTGATAAATGGAATTCCATACAAGTTCTTTAGTTGAAGAATAACAATGTTATCAAATTTAAAAGTGTGGGGTAGAGAAGAATTTGTTAAGGCATTTTTAGGTAATAGACTTACACTCCAAGGCACAATGTGTACCTTTATAGGATACACCAAGGAAACAAGAAGATATTACCTATACAACCCCTTGGAAAAAAGGTTATAGTGGAAAGACATGCCATATTCCATGAGAGGGAGCACATCTCTAAAAGAGATAGTATGAGAGAGAGGGACATAGATGAAGTACATAAGAGTTGGTACAAGAACAGATTCTACAAAGCCCCATGGAAGAAGATTTTATTCCAAAGACACAAGTACTATGTAGGACTACAAGAGAGGTTAGTGAACCAGAACGGTATAGTTTTTTAGTCACTGAGGATGGTGACTTCTTATTATTTGATAAAAATGATCCTCTAACCTAAAAGGATGTAGTAAGTGGCATAGATGATGCCAAGTGTCAAGAAGCCATGAATTCTAAAATTATTTCCATGTACCAAAACCAATTTTGGATTTTAGTAGATCCTATAGTTGATGTAAAGACTATTAGATGAAAATGGTTATTCAAGAAGAAACTGGACATGGATGGACAGGTCATTACCTATAAGGAATAACTGGTTGCAAAAGTTTTTAAACAGAGTCTTAGAATTTACTAAGATTAAACCTTCTCACAAGTTGAAATTCTAAAATTGTTCAGAATTATACTAGCCCTTGGGCTTTCCATGATTATGAGATTTGGAAAATGAATGTCAAAACAACATTCTTTAATAGAAACCTTCATGAAGATGTATAAATGACACAACCTGAATTGTTTGTGACTTCAAAGGATGCCAGTAATGTATGAAAGTTGTAAGAATACATTTATAGATTAATGCAATCATCTATTTCATGGAACATTCTTTTTGATGATGACATAAAATAATTTGGATTTATCATGAATGAATGTGAATATTGTGTCTAAAAACGTTTTTTTGGGATTGCAGTCATTTTCTTATTAGTATATGTTGATGACATATTACTTATTGGAAATGAGATACCAGTATTATAGTCTGTTAAGGCATGGTGGAATTAAGGATTCTCTGTGAATGACTTTGGTGAGGTGGGGTATTTCTAAGGATCAATATACATTGTGATAAATCCAAGAGATTGCTGGTCCTATGTCAAAGTACATACATTGAAAAGATATTGAATAGATTCATCAAAGAACAATCCAAGAGAAGATTATTGACAACATCACATGGAATTCATCTTTCCTAGATAATGTGTCCTTGGACACATGAGGAATGAAAGATAATGGCAATTACTCCATATGCATCAGTGATTGGGTCAGTCATGTATTCCATCATTGTACAAGGTGTGATGTTTCCTACACCTTAAGTGCAGTAGGAAAATATCATGCGGCCCTAGGTGACCACCGTTGTATGGTAGCAAACACTATCCTAAAGTATTTGAGGCGTACTAAGGATTTGTTCATGATTTATGGAGGATATGAGGAACACGTCATTAATGGATATGTAGATGATTTTTTCCAGACTGATTAAGATGATATGAAGTCGCAAACGTGATACATGATCACTTTTTATAGATGTGTAGTGACATGGAAGAGCTCAAATATGAGTGTGGTCATAGACTCTACTGTAGTGTCTGAGTATATCGTAACTTCTGAGCCAGCTAAAGAATCTGTTTGGATGTGAAGCTTTATCCAGGAGCTAGATGTCATACCTAGCAGTAAAGATCCCATCACACTATACTATGATAATACTGCAGTAGTGGCTCTCGCAAAAGAGCCATGGTCACATCAGTGGATGATACACATAGATCGGAAGTATCATCTCTTGAGGTATATTTCTCAGAGAGGAGAAGTTTCAGTGAATGTATTTCCATAGAAGATAATGCGGAAGACCCCCAGACTAAATCCTTTACTCGGTAGAAACATGATCATCGTTTATGGTCTAGCAGACTGATAGTTGTAGGTAGTTGGATCTTGTCCAAGTTGGAGTTTGTAAGAGTTCGTGTCCTAGAACCAACACGTTTTTCTTTGATTACATGGATATATAATGTATTATTACATATTGTTCATTTTTATTCATGATTATGGTGTAATAATGTCCTACAGTATTTATTGCACTAATAATGTCATTACAGTTCAATGCTATGGTGAGAAACTTGAAATGTTATTCCAATATTCTTAAATATAGTTAAGTGGTTGTACTACATGCTATGATGGGACACATTGCATGAAAATCATCATGTGAGAGTACTCATAGGCATATGAGACTTCCCCTCATGATGTTCTTACTTTGTAATCTTTAAGATAAGAGATTATGAGAATAGACCCGCTAGTAATAATTCTACATGTTTTGGTGCCATTACATAAATCTATTTATGAGCATGTGTAATGATCCTTAGACTATAATATTATAATTAATACGTGTCATGACTTACACACATTTAATTACTGATGAAAACTATCATGCAGACTATTGGAGGGAAGTATGGTGCATCACGAGTGGCATATTATTAATGGATATATTGAGGAAAGATTTATCCCTTCCATTTATGGAAGTTGATATCTCAGCCCTTTGATTGAAATAGAACTGTCACGCAAAATTCCATGGCCATGGTGTAATGATGAGTTTATTTCAAGTAGTCAAATAATAGTGTATCAAGCATAAAAGTTAATGATGTAGTCATGAAACCTGTTTGATAAGATATTATGACAAAGGGATTATATTAAACAATGATCTTTCGTATGTGGAGGCCGTTATTGAGACTTTATTTATCTTGGGTGCCTTGATCCATTGTTAGACATTATACTTGGTCTTTGGGCAAGCCCTCCTAATGCCAATGAGAAAGAATGAGATCAATGTTTGCGTTAAAGTATATAAAAATATCCTAAAATCCTAAAATCCTAACATACAGATTTATTTAGAATGAGATCAATGTATGCGACAAAGTATATGGCTCTATCTAATCAAGGATTTTGATTACTCAATACACAACCACGCAAGGAATTTAATTAAGGTAAAAATGCATTTAGATCAAATGGTGATGGAATTTAGACCTTAATGAGGATTGATATGGACTATATATTCCTGGATATAGTAAATCTGTTTTTTTATTATTAATTAATGGGATATATAATTAATTTGTCTAATGATTCAAAACCAAATTTATTTGAAAAGATAAAATGATCTCACTTTGACGATGCAATTTTTTAAAATATATTTAATGCTATGAATGATGATAAATTAAAAGAAACGATTTGAGAAGGCAATGTTCTAAAATTTGGGAAGAGATTATTTATTCCGTATATACCCAAGAAAAATAGAAATTATTTAATAAGACACGTAGCTCAAATTTTCCAATACACCCTTGTCGTTGGATGATTTATACGAATCGCAGTGATCATTTTTGGTGGGATAATGTGATGTTGGAAATTGATTATTATGTCTCTAGGAAATTAGTTTTTCAATTGGTGAATGATGCGAGATAACATCATAGAGGATTAAAAAACCTATTCCAATTATTCTATGGATATGGGATGTCAATACTATAGACATTCTTATATGTCTCAAAAAGACTATAATAAAGGATGATGTGATAATGGTTATATTGGATCACCTAAAAAATATTAACATTTAGTCACTATAAGTGAAGCTTTACCCCTTTATTTTTTAAAAGTATCTACGCTAATGATATTTTAATACTTTATGGTGCACTAATTTTCATTGTGTCTGATGTAGATACCTATTTTAAATTGATATTCAAGAAATCTATTGAAAAGGCTATTAAAACTAAGCTTCATTCAAGAAATTCCTACCATCCTCAAACTGATGAAAAATATGAATTGAAAATAAAAATAATGGAATACATTTTGAGTTCAAGATCAACTGAATTTCATGGTATTTGGGATTATTTTTTTTTACCTTTTATTGAGTTTTCTAATAACAACAATTTCTATAGAAGTATACAGATCAGGTCATATAAATAATTATATTAAGAGAGATGTTGTTCTGTAAATTTTTGGGATGAATATGGTGAATGGAACCTAATAGGACTATAAATATTTGAAGAGGAAATAAAAATTGTACTAATTATTAAGGATTATATTCATGCAGCTCAAGGAAAGAAAAATACATATCACAATAATCAGAGAGAGGATTTTGAATTCAAAATTAAAGATCGTGTCTTCTTGAAAGTATCTCCATGAAAGGTTATTAAATTATTTTG
This sequence comes from Viscum album, assembly GCA_963277665.1. Lineage (NCBI taxonomy): Eukaryota > Viridiplantae > Streptophyta > Magnoliopsida > Santalales > Viscaceae > Viscum > Viscum album. The sequence goes on from OY728142.1 coordinate 898,918,595, forward strand.
TAATAAATGGATAATGATACCTAGGTACATCTTATTGTTTTAATATTTTTAAAATAACTGGTGTGGTTTCTTATCATTTGTAAATTCTTTCAAATCTCTCCAAATTATATGGTGTGTTCCATATATGATTATTAAATAACAACATGTAACATTGAACACATATTTTCACATATGATGAAATATTATTGGAAACTGATAAGTGTTTTTGGGAAGAAACAATGTAGATTCATAATAATAGAGACATGTTTTTGAGGAATTGGATGAATATTTTGGTAATGTTAATTTAGAAAAAATCAGAATCTAGAGAATATGATATGAGAACGTGGTGCTATAATAACGAAAAGTAACCTAATATGTAAAATGGTAACATCCAAGAAATTTTAAAGATGAAATCTTTTTTAGGTGGGATGAATGTAACACCATAATACATTATAGTAGTTTTCTTTTTGAATAAATATAATTTCTTTAATAACTTTAAAAGTATAAAACATAGGGTTCAAATGAAACAAAATACTCTATTATATAAACATGATCATAATAATCTAGCTATTGAATTATAATGATTGAAAAAAAATTGAATTTTTTTTATACACATGTAAAATTCTCATGTATTTATTTGTTATAAAAATTATAATCATATGGATGAATTTGAAATGTTTTTTTAAAAAACTATTTTTTTTTCTAATGGATGGTGTTGTCACACTTTGTAAAAATTAATTGGAATTAACTAATACTAATTATGTGAAATTTATTTGATGAAATAAGATTAATTGTTTACATAAAAATTTCAATAAAAATTTAGTGTAATTTATTTCAATATTTCCAAATTGATTTATTTTTTGTTGAATAGTGTATAATACAGATTTTTAATTGAATACACATATTTTTAAATTTAATTAGAAAGTTAAATTATATTTTTATTTGTTTTTAACATAAAATTAATTAAATTACATATTTGTTTCATATTTTTTCACTGTAATAGTTTAAATATTTATTTTTTATATAAAAACATTGCAATGTTTTGAACATTATATCTTTTAAAATACTCTTATTTATCATGTCTTGAAGATTAATTTTAAATTAGAATTTTCCAAAACCATAAATTGAATTTGAAAAAACTAATTTCATTTTTATAATCAGAATAATTTACATTATATTAAAATTTTATATAATATTTTTAACATAATTAATAGCATTAATAATAAAATTTACTTACTATAGTTATGGTAAGAATGGATTTATCAGGTTGTTAATAAAAAATGGTAAGGAATAAAATGTCCTATAATCATGAATAAAATATTTATGATAGACATATTTAGAAATTATCATGTTTAATTCTTGTTAATAATTCTTTTTGGACCCTTTTTGAATTGAAAATATGAGTGTACAACTTTTCCATTAAATACCTTACATGTGTACAGATCAAATCGATTATAAAAGGCCACCCATTGTTCTCTCTTCTTCGCACCACTAAAACATGTCCATCAAGACAATTATTTCACAAGTCCTTTCCAAAATTTCATCCAACCATCAAATAATCCTTATTTTGGAAATAAATCTATCTCATGATGGATATTGATGAAAATATAGGGAGGTTACCCAAAGAAGAGGTATCATTCTTCAAAAATCATTTATTTATTTCTTCCGACACCTCATTGAATTATTATTAAAATATGATGAGATTTTAAAATCAATATATTACATATTATTATATGATTTATGTTAATTTCATGACCCAAATCCATCACCACTTCCCTGAAATGTATAACTAATTCCTTATTTGTGTGTACAACATACTACCACCACACAAACTTATATGATTGGTTTTTCCACTAGCACTTATCAAGAATGAGTATAATGATGAATATAAATTATATATGAATTATTTGTAATATATTTACAATCATGGATTCATTATATTATATATACCTTTTTTACTTTTCATTTCGCAGGGGATACAATAATGTCTCTCACATATACAACAGACTACGTCCTCACAAAGCGATGAGATTTTTCATTCACTAACACATTACATGGATGGTTATAGGGATATATTTAACAAATATATGTGATATAACTATTAATATTATGATATAAATGAAATATTTATCAAATTAAATATATAATGTAACATTTTATTTTTAACCCTATTTCTCATAGAATGATTATATTCTCATTCGTCAATGTGTGGCCTACCTCCTTAGCGAAGCGATGTGACTCTATTTTTATCACCACACTACATAGATAATATATTTATAAGTATATTTAATCACCTAATATGTTATGTATTATTTTATTATAATTTTATTTATATAAAAAATTATTGACCACCATTCAAGAATGATTGTTGATAAATTGAAATGTTACTCACGCAAATGTACATCTTTTTGTCTCATTGATAGTAATGTACTTTTTTATCGATACTATATATCTTTATTGTTCTCAAATTCAAAATTTATGTAAAAATATAATAATTATTTTAACTTTACTATTATAGATATGTTGAATTTTTGTCCTCTTAGTCCAATAGTCAGACTACCAAGTCATTTTGGACACATAAGTCAAGTATTGTAAAAACAAACAACAACAATATAATTAATTATCAAATTGTATATAACATGGGATAACATGAAATAAATAAAATATTGAATATGAAAAAAATTTCTTTCTAAATGAAAATTTTAAAATATGTTTTTTATTTAGGAATATAGAAATGTACGTGACGAGTCGAACTAATGGTAAGGGACTTCATCTCAATTTACCTTCTATGAGGCATTTTTTAATGTTATAAACTTATTTTATTTTATATGGAATATATACACCTCTGTTTAAATTTAATATAATTACTCATTAATACTTAATGGAATATTATATTTCTATTTTTCTTTTTTCATCTTAGGGGATTCCAAATGAAAATTTCTAACTAGTAAAAGTTATTATACAATTAAAATTTTTTTATTATTGAAATTTATCTTCAAACAATCAATTTATTGTAAATATTTTTTATTTTAAATCAATTTTCGATTAAATATAAATGTTCACGTATTATATATATGATTTTTTTCGTAAATTGTATACTATTTTTATATATGGTGTATACATTTAATATAATTAGATTAACTATGAAAATATTGATAATTCAATATACTTTAAACAACATAGATATTTATTAATAAGGAATATTATTACTTAATTGAATTTATAATTCAATATATGGGGAATTCTATGAAAATCATGTGATTGGAAGATCCTGGATTGATATAGACCCTATATTCTACAAAATTTCACATGAAAAAAATATATTGACGAAATTAAATGGGATTATATTTATTGTTCCATGTTGTATTTAGAAATTTCATGATGATAGAGGTATCATGATGCCTAAAATCACGAATTATAATATTAATCATTTCATTCATTGATAATTTAGTTATTATTATTATCAGTGATATTTTAACTATGTTATTATCAATGGATTCCTTCTATTCCATGTTTTTAATAAATGGAATGTGTTTTCAATCATTTATATTTAAATATTGACTAAACCTTATCTCATCATGATAGTAATGTTATTTAAATATAATTTTTGTTTATTTATGAACCATTACAGAATGAATTTTCTTACTTATTCTAGAAAGAGTTTGCTATATCAAAAACTTATTGATCATTTCAGGTCACCCTTGTAAGAGTTGGTGTCCAAGAACAAACTAGTTTTACTTTTATTACAAGGATATTCAATGTATTGTTACATGCTGTTCATTATTCCTCATGATTATGATGTAATAATGTCCTAGAGTATTTGTTGCATTAATAAGGTCATGGCAGTTCCCTGCTATGATGAGAACCTTGAAATTATATAATAATATTATTAAATATAGCTTTGTGGTTGGATGACATGCTATGATAGGACACATAACATGTAGACCATCAGCTGCGTGTACTCTTAAACAGGCGAGATTTCCTATCACAAAGTTCGCACATAGAAACCATTAAGATAGAAGATTATTAGAACATAACCACTTGTAGGAATTCTGCATTTTTTGGTGTCATCAATTATTTCTATATGCGATCCTGTGTAGTGTTCCTTATACTCAAATATTATCATTAATATGTGTCATGACTTATGCAATTTAATTTACTGATGAAAACAATCATGCAGAAACTTAGCAAAAAGTAGGGTATGTTGGGTGCATTATGAGTGGAATTTTATTAATGGATAAGTCGAGGAAGAATTTGTCTCTTCCATTTATGGAAGTTGATATTTTATCCCTTTTATTGAAATAAAACCATCACGCGAAATTTCTCGGTCATGGTGTAATGATGAGTTTATTTCAGGTAGTCAAAGAATCACATATCAAGCCTAAAAGCTGATGACGCATTCATGAAACCTACATTATGGGATATTACGAAAATTGGATTATATTATATAGTGAGCGTTCGTATGTGGATGTCACTGTTGAGACGTTTTGTTCTTTCTCTTTGGTGCCATGACCCATTGCTAGACATTACTCTTGGAAATTAGTCAAGCCTGCCAAATGCCAATGAGAAAGAATCCTAGAGGGTCACACACTAAGTGTTTTCAGTGGTCTCAGTTATGTACTATTTGAATTAAATTACTGAAATAAATATTATTCTCTAGACCATAGAACTATTATATTCATGTTAAAATGATCACACAAATTATATAAAATTTATTTATTTATTTTATTGAACATTTATTAAATATTTATCTACTAGATTGTAAATAAAATATTTATTTAAGAGAATACATTATTTATATATTTATTCAAATGTTTAATAAATGGAAGTCATGTTTGAGTGGACAAGGTCAGTCCATTAGTAAAATAATTATTTTTAAGATAGTAAATATTTATTTAACTAGTTGGTAGAAATTAAAATAACGCTGCTAATATTTTTTGACATGGAATATTATTTATAATTAAATTTTGCACAAGTTATCACACAATATATAACGGTGCAATATTATTATTAAATGGATGTGTTTTCTATATGTTCATTAATGTATTTAATTCTTTCTATGCAATTAATAATTGTAACTGAAATTCCATATATATAAATTTGAATGTAAGCCTATTGTGCTATACACTACACCACACACCTGATGAATTGAGAATTGTTGAGCCAAACAATTACTCTCTCGAGTATTTATCTATCCCCTCTCAAGAATGAGAGACGTTCTTCAGGGATGAAGAATATGAGATCAATAACAAAATACACTAGACACTCGATTCTTTGTGCTAGCTCCCAGAGAACTAACGGTGTCAATCATAGTCCATCAGAGCACATGTATATCACAACTGGACAGATTCAAGTTTGGATCCTTACAAGTGCAACAAGATAATCTGGAAGGGTCATTACAGACAATCAACATAATAAAAGAAGAAAAATACCAAAGATCCAAGTATTATTTTTTCATTATGAAATTAATAAAATTAATTATAAAAATGACGTGAAATATCCTCTCTAAAGGTTTCTGTCCTATTTCACCTTTATTTAAACCATTAATTATATTCCATGGAGACTAGAATTCATAATCTTATTGATCTCGGTATAATCATTGATCATGGTAAAAATAAAATTGGGTCTCGTTAGAACCACGCTTCCGCGGCGCCCAGAACCTTAATGTTGTATCAGAGGGAGGTTACATCATAGTTTATAATTATTTAAATATTTTTTGATTATTTATGCATTTAATAATTTATTTGATTAAATTCAAGTTAATAATTCTACAAATCTAAATCATGATATCTTTTCCCCCACTTTGGTTTCTTGTTCATCTTATAGAAATGATTATTTCTTTTAATTTTGATTGAAATAAAATAGAGGATCTCATCTAGAGGTGACAAAGCTTCCTGGCTGTACAAAACTAGATCATACAACATGTATTTGATAGTACACAATGTTTACTCAAGATTCAATGCATTGGACCAGTCTGTCAAAACATGCCATGTGATGGAGTCTTTATAAGTATTAAATAACACTGTGTGTTTACCAAGAACAGGTGTCACACAGTTTCCGGATTACACGTCATGTGGCCCAAGGAAAATGAATTGTATTCCCATCAGTTTAGGGTCAGACCGTGTACCACGTACATGGCTTTCCTTGATGGATACCATCTAACGAGGAACTGCACGACGTGTGGCCCACTGGACATATTGTGTACTTCGATGATTCGCAATGTATACTCACATGTCGTTTCCCCAGGAGTGTACTTCAGATAATTTGTAAAAAAAATTACCCCTAGTGTAGTTGGAACTACAGGTCATGTACTCATTAAAATTACACAGGTTTTTTAAAATTAATTATTATATTATACAAACCCTTGAGAATTGTACCATCATGTGGGAATAAAGCTGTGGAACAACACGTGATAGGTGTTATATATATATATATATATGTTTAATATAAAATCTTGGTAATTTTCATTTCTACTAATTGGGTACTTATGAATAGGAATTCTCTAGGTTGCCTCCAAGGTACATGTTACGTACAAATATAATTTTAAATGAATTTATTTGTTTAAAATTATGATGGATGAGAATATCAAGGAAATTTAGAAAATGGTTTAAGATAAAAAGATTGATTAATTAATGATGATAACTATTTGATTTGAGCGATATTTATCTTTAACAAAAACTATTGAAGAATTTATTTCAAGATTTATTTATGCGTAAATATCATGGCATGTATGGATGATCATGATCTATACCAATACCTATATATTTGGATTGATTCATTTAATTTATTTATTTGAAATAAATTTGCTGGCTTTGAGCCTTCTCCTCATTAATAAGTAGGGCCTCCATGCCCAAGGTTTATTTTTTGTAAAACCCCATTCACCCTCACCTACATGTGAGTTAAAAAAAGTCATATGTAATGGATGGAACTCTGTAGCTAGTGGAGGCAGTTCAAGCTGGAGCTGAGATCAATCCAATCCCAGAAGATATAGAGGTGGACAGGTGGAAGCTGTAAACATGAACCCAAAAGGTTAGGTGTTTCTCCACTAGGTTCAGGTTATTTTATTGACTGCTAGATAAACTAACCATATAACATGCTCATGATCATTCCATTCACTTTATTTTATTTCTATTAGTTATATATTTTATCATTATGGATGTGTTGTCAGGATCACATAGTTAATGAATTATGCAAGCATGCAAGATGTAACTAAAATAAACTAGACTTATGCGTAAATATTATCAAGACATGGTTAATCACTTAAGTAAGTTCCATATAATATTAACAAGCATGTGATAATGATTATAATAAATTCCTGCATAAGAGATTAAAAATACCTCAAATAAAATATTAAGTCAAAACAAGCCTTCTGTTACATGATTAAGGGAAAAACTCAATAAAACAATTTGTTTGACTAACCATTGTTGGGATGCTTACTTTTATATACTAAGCATTTATGAAATGTTTTGGGTTGACATAACCATATTACATCAAGAGGAGTATCCCTTGCTAGACATGGTGTAATATTGTAGGCAAGAGTTGAGGAAATCCAAAGTCATGATTTCAGGATTGGGGAGTCCACTCAAAATATCAAAAAGATGAAAACTTACAGTTGGAAAAGACCTACCTACTTTAATACCTTATAATATATTGAACATCCCTTATTGGGGTTATGCGAATGTGAATATTGATCCTTGACACAAGAATTTTCTGGCAACTAGACATTACGAGTTCAATGCTGATGGAAATTGGGATTTGATTAAATTGTGGGGGACTTAATAAAATTTCTTATTTGTTATAAAATGTAATCAAGAATATACTAATGATCAGATCTTTTATTTTTCGAATAAAAATGACAATCTTATCAACCACACTATCCCTATAATCAATTCTGGATAAAGACAACATCCTCACTAGCAGTAACATTCAAGAATTGTTTAGATGCCTTCGGGTTATCATACACCATGAATGGATGTATTATGTGGTGGAGTTAGCATAACCTGATCATCTGGCCAAATATTTGAGTGATGAGAATTTCCTAGTCTGTGAGAAACATATGAATGACGCAGTCAACGTTCAATGTTTGATGATATCATCAATGTCTAGTGAGCTCATGAAGCCTCATGAAAACATGTATGCTTATAGAATTCTCGATCATCTTCATGGACTTTACCAGGTGAGATAAAGACAATAATGGTTTTAGATATCTAAGGAAATATTTCAGAGTAATCTTCGACAAGGTGCCCCATATGGGGCTCAAGTAGTCAAGCTCATTGGATATATTTAGTGCCTAGACGTTCTAGCGTTTAGAAATCCCTGAAAAACTGGGCACCGATCTCATTCTTGCATCACTCCCTTAGAGCTTCTCTAACATTATCGTCAATTTCAACATGAACCACATTGATAATTCTTTATTTGCTCTTCTTATCCTCATTAAAAAATTATAGAAAGATATGAAGTGATAAAATCCTTCCGCCCTTATGGTGAATAAGAGGAATGGGATGGCTAAGAGCTCTAATACTAAAGCTTCTTCACCACCTTCCATGAAAAGTAAGATCAAAGCGGAGGCAAGGGAACAAGAGGATGTTTGTTTCACATGTGGCAAGAAGGGCCACTAGAAGAAGAACTGCACCAAACCTAAGAATCAAGGGGAAGCTTCAAGTGCATTTGTTATCGAATGAAATCTACCTGTTTCTACAAATTGGTTATTAGATATAGCTTGTGGTTCTCACATATGTATCCAAATACATGAAACAAGTATATTTAGGAATGTTGATCGAGGGGAGGTAGATCTACGAGCAGCCAACAGAGCCAGACTAACTATGGTATCTATAGGGGACTTCCACCTCTCATTCCCAACTAGGATGATGTTGGTATAAAAGGGTTGTTATTATGTTCCCTATGTTACTAAACACATTATTTCAATTTCAAGAATATATAAAAATGTAATTTTTTCAGGTTTGGAAACGAATGTTTCTTCTTTTATAATGATATCATTTGTTCTTGTAGGGAACATTTAAATTACATTCATTATGTGTTGGATTAAAAAAAACCATGAAATGGAAATCAATAATGAGGACACATCACATGACACATACCATACCAAAATTTGGCATCACCGAGTGGGTCATGTAAATGAGAAACACTTGACAAAGTTACATAAAGATGGATATTTATATTAATTTGAACCAAAACCACTTAGCGTATGTCATGGATTTTTAGAAGTCAAAATGGCAAAAACCCCATTTATTTGGAATGGTGAATGGAATAATGAACTTATTGAATTTTTGCATACCAATGCATGCGGACCATTTCTAGTTGAATCAAAGGTAGGGTACTCGTAATTTATAACTTTTATTGATCATTTTAGTAGATATGTATATATCTAATTAATGAGGTATAAGTCAAATTCTTTTGATCAGTTAAAAGAATCCAAGAATGAAGGTGAGAAACATCTTGGTAGGAATATTAAAAAACTCTGCTCACACTGAGTTGAAGAATATCTTAATCAATACTTCATTGATTAGTTACAGATGTTTTGGATCCTATCCCAAATCACTCTTCCAAACATGACCCAATGGAATTGTATGAGAGAAATGATATACTGCACCATGTTTGACATGGTTAGACCAGTGATGAGTCATGTGTGTCTTCTATTATTTTTTTGGGGATATACGTTACATACAGTGACACACATACTAAACCAAGTACCAACAAAACTGATAAATGGTATTCCATACGAGTTCTGTAGTGGAAGAAAAACAATGTTATCAAATTTTCCTGTGTGGGGTAGAGAAGAATTTTTTAAGGCATCTTTAGGTAATAGACTTGCACTCTAAGGCACAAAGTGTACCATTATAGAATACACCAAGGAAACAACGAGATATTACCTATACAACCCCTTGGAAAAAATGGTTATAGTGGAGAGACATACCATATTCCATGAGAGGGAGCACATCTCTAAAAGAGATAGTTTGAGTGAGAGGGACTTCGATGAAGTTGAGGCTCAAGGTACATAAGAGTTGGTACAAGAACAGATTCTAAAAATCCCCATGGAATAATATTTTATTCCAAAGACACAAGTACTACGTAGGAGTACAAGAAAGGTTAGTGAACCAGAACAGTACAATTTTTTAGTTACTTAGGATGGTGACTTCTTATTATTTGATTAAAATGATCCTCTAACCTAAAAGGATGTAGTAAGTGGAATAGATGATGCTAAGTGTCAAGAAGCCATGAATTCTAAAATGATTTTCATGTACCTAAACCACGTTTGTATTTTAGTAGATCCTATAGTTGATGTAAAGACCATTAGTTCAAATGCTTATTCAAGAAGAAACTGGACATGGATGGACAAGTCATTACCTATATGGAATAACTGGTTGCAAAAGTTTTTAAACAGAGTCATATAATTTAATAAGATGAAACCTTCTCACAAGTTTCAATGGAAAAATCGTTCAGAATTATACTAGCCCTTGAGATTTCCATGATTATGATATTTGGAAAATGGATGTCAAAACAAAATTCTTTAATAGAAACCTTCAGGAAGATGTATAAATGAAACAACCTGAATTATTTGTGACTCTAAAGGATGCCAATAAGGTATGAAAGTTGTAAGAAACCATTTATAGATTAATGCAAGCATCCATGTCATGGAACATTATTTTTGATGAAGACATACAAGAATTTGGATTTATCATGAATGAATGTGAATATTGTGTCTAAAAACGATTTTTTGGGATTGCAGTCAATCTCTTATTAGTATATGTTGATGACATATTACTTATTGGAAATGAGATACCAGTATTATAGTCTGTTAAGGCATGGTGGAATTAAGGATTCTCTGTGAATGACTATGGTGAGGTAGGGTATTTTCTTAGGATCAAGATACATTGTGATAAATCCAAGAGATTTCTGGTCCTATGTCAAAGTACATACATTGATAAGATATTGAATAGATTCCTCAAAGAACAATCCAAGAGATGATTATTGCCAGAATTACATGGAATTCATCTTTCCTAGATAATGTGTCCTTGGACACATGAGGAATGAAAGATAATGGAAATTACTCCATATGCATCAGCGATTGGGCCAGTCATGTATTCCATCATTGTATAAGGTTTGATGTCGCCTACACCTTAAGTGTAGTAGGAAAATATCATGCGGCCCTAGGTGACCACCGTTGTATGGCATCAAAGACTCTCCTAAAGTATTTTAGGCGTACTAAGGATATGTTCATGGTTTATGGAGGATATGAGGAACTAGTCATTAGAAGATATGCAGATGATTGTTTCCAGACTGATCAAGATGACATGAAGTCGCAAATGTGATACATGATCACTTTTAATGGATGTGTAGTGACATGGAAGAGCTCAAATTTGAGTGTGGTCACATATTCTACTATAGTGTCTAAGTATATCATAACTTCTAATCCAGCTAAAGAAGTAGTTTGGATGCGAATCTTCATCCAGGAGCTTGATGTCATACTTAGTGGTAATGATCCCATCACACTATAACTGTGATAATACTGCAGTAGTGGCTCTTGCAAAAGAGCCAAGGTCACATTAGTGAATGATACACAGAGATCGGATGTATAATCTCTTGAGGAATATATCTCAGAGAGGTGAAGTTGCAGTGAGAAGTATTTCCACAGAAGATAACGCAGAAGACCCCCAGACTAAATCCTTTACTCAGTAGAAATAATATCATCCTTTATGGTCTAGCAGACTGATAGTCGTAGGTAGTTTTCTCTTTTCCAAGTTGGAGTTTGTAAGAGTTGGTGTGCTATAACCAACTATTATTTCTTTGTTTACATTGATATTTTATGAATTATTACATATTGTTCATTTTTATTCATGATTATGGTGTAATAATGTCCTAGAGTATTTATTGCACTAATAAGGTCATTAAAGTTCAATGATATGGTGAGAAACTTGAAATGTTATTTCAATATTCTTAAATATAGTTCATAGGTTGTATTACTTGATATGATGGGACACATTGCATGAAAATCATCTTGTGCGAGTACTCATAAGCAGATGAGACTTCTCCTCATGATGTTCCCACATTGTAGTCTCTATGATAAGAGATTATGAGAATAGACCCGCTAGAAATAATTCTATATGTTTTGGTGTCATTAGATATTTCTATCTAGGAGCATGTGTAATGATCCTAAGACTATAAGATTATAATTAATACGTGTCACGACATACACACTTTTAATTACTGATGAAAACTATCATGAAGACTATTGGCGGGAAGTAGGGTGCATCACGAGTGGCATATTATTAATGGATATGTTGAGGAAGGATTTGTCCCTTCCATTTATGGAAGTTTGTATCTCATCCCATTGATTGAAATATAACTGTCACGCAAAATTCCATGGCCATGGTGTAATGAAGAGTTTATTTCAAGTAGTCAAATAATAGCGTATCAAGCATAAAAGTTAATGATGTAGTCATGAAACCTATTTGATAAGATATTATAACAAAGGGATTATATTACACAATGAGCTTTCTTATGTGGAGGTCATTATTGAAACTTTACGTTATTTATCTTGGGTGCCTTTATCCGTTGTTAGACATTATACTTCGTCCTTAGGCAAGGCCGAATAATGCCAATGAGATAGAATCCTAGAGGGTCACACAGTAAGTGTTTTTTGTGGTCTCGGTTAAATTCTATTTGAATTTAATTAATGACATAATTATTATTCTCAGGATAGTGGAAAAATTTTATTCAATTTAATATGATCAGATAAATAAAATTAATTATATTTACTTATTTTATTGAACATTTAATATATTTTTATTAAATAGTTTGTAAGTAAAATATTTATTTAAGAGATTTATATATTTATTTATTTATTCGGGTGTTCAATAACTGGTAGTGGAGTTCGAGCATTCCAAGGTCGGTCCGATAGTAATATAATTATTTTCAAGACATTAAATAATTATTTAACTATTTGGAACAAATAAAAATAACGCTACTATTATTTTGTGATGCAGAATTTTATTTATAATTCTATTTTGCACAAGTTCATGCACCGTAAATAATGACATGGTATAATTTTTAAATGAATGGCTCTTATATAAGTTCATGAATGTATTTAATTGTTTCTATGCAATACAATTTTTTAATAGAAATTCCATGTATGTTAACAGGCAAGTATGACTATTGTGACATGCACCATACCACACACCTGTTGAATTGAGAATTATTGATTCAAACAATTTCTCTCTTGAATCATCTTATCTCCCCTCTCGAGAACGAGAGATTTTTATCAAGTCCGAAGAACATGCGATCAAGAATGACCGACAGAAGACACTCGATTCACTGCACCAGCACCCAAAGAATGAGCGGTGTCAATCCGAGGCCATCAGAGCACATGTGGATCACTAATAGAGGGTTTCTAGGTTGAATACATACAATCACAATGAGATAATCCAGAAGGGTTATTATGGTTGATCAAAATCATCAATGAAGAAAAATACCAAAGAACCATGTATTATTTTTCTTTATGAAATTAATAAAACTAATTATAAACATGATGTGAAAGATCTTATCTAATGGTTTCAGGCATCTTTCTTCTTTATCTAAATCTTTGATTATATTCCATAGTGACTGGCATTTATCGTCGTATTGATCTCAGAATAATCATTGATCATGGTAAAATAAAATTGGGTCTCATTCCAACCACACTCCCACTGCACATGGAACCTTCAAACCTTACATTTTTTTCCATTCCATAGGTTTTGAAGAAGAATTCTTAAAATCTGTTTCCAAGGATGAAGTTCATTTACATGATATATATTACATTTTATTTTCTATTAAAAAGCTAAAATGTGTATCATGTACGTATATGGTTCTCCAAAAATACTAAACTGATCGATGATTTGTATTTTACACATTGTAAGTATGCTAATGTAATAATGAATACACTGACTCTGTGTTCTTAAATATTGTGTCATTACACATCTATACTCCCTCTCCTTTAACTTTTCATTATCCAAGTGGTGTTTCATGATCATTTTTGAATAGAATAAATTTTTTCTTATATTATTAGATCTCATAATGTTTTTAACGCATCTCTTTGATAATATATCATTTTTTCATGTCTTTTTCTATGAATCATTCGTTATAACATAAAATGAGTTATATATCAGATTCACATGAATTGACTAATTAGAGATGAATTGGGTGGAGGTATCCAATGTTGAGGTACTCACTTGTTATATTTAAGTGTTTTATAACATTACAATTCATTTTTGAAATCTTTTGATGTGTCATGTGGAATGCAGTATGCACAAGTAATGTACAAAATACCCAACATACACCATAAATGTGTTCCTTTTTTCTCCTTTACTGATTATGATTTTTATGGTAATTAGGTTTACTAAAATATGTTCACATAAACACAATGGTAACTTCTATAAATTCATAATTGGAAGTATGTTATAGAAATGTGGCTATAAGGTAATGATAGGTGAATCAGGTTGACTTTTAACCATATGGGTATTTTTTAGTTTTATAAACCATTTATGATTAAGGGATACTATGTTAATGTTATAGGACAAGGGTTGTAAAAAATAGTCATGTGTCTTTGGGAGAATTAGATGTTTGAGATAATATCCCATTTTTTTATTTTTTTTATATTATCATTTTTATTTATATATCATGAATCATGCATTGTGAATAATATTTTGTTATATATCATCCACTTATGGTATATTGATTTAATATTTTACAGACATAGTATATTGATGGTATAATTTATACCATGAAATACTTTTTGGTATGTTTTCAAGGATAAAACATAGTTAATTTTTGCATAAATTATGGATTTATTTATGTTATATGGAGTTGGTTCTGCATAATTTTTTACTAAGTGTATCATCAACTGGATATATTAGATTTGTGAGAGATTATTCACAAGGATAGGTTTTAATGGAGATGAATCTCTCACATAGAGGTGCTATATGATAAATCATTTATAATGATTACAACATTTTAGTGAAATATCATTCAACCTCTAGGTATTTTCAAATTGTGGGTGTGTTTTATAATTCCAAATCTAATGAAAGATTGTATTAAAAAACAGGGTCCAGTTATAGTTTATTAAATTATATAAAAGGTGATTCATTTGTTTTCATAAATATATTTAAATAATGAGAACCGAAGGGAATTTTCCCTAGAAAATGCCATAAGAATGATGTCATGGTTATGTAGTCAAAACAAATGACGTTGAAGTTCTTAATGATGTGGTGGACGACTATTTAATTGTCTCATAAAATTTATCTAATTATTTATTTAATTCGAGATCCTGACATTATTTCATATCATCTATTTTTTATTAAAATATGTTATTTCAAAATTTCCATAACAACAGAGTTATCCAAAAAACTACTACTGTAATCTATATTCCAATAAAGATGTGTCGATTAGTTACTATTATAACACGTAACCATGCTCCAATTTCTAATTTTATTATCAAACATATAGACGATTTTTATATAATACTTGATAAAGAAAAATATTCAAAATATAATGAAAAAATTTAATGTAAATAAAAGGAAATTATGATTCATGACAAATATATAGTATTTCACACATTCAGGGGAGAGATTTCATCATCGGAGTCATATATAAATCCACCTCCAATAGCTATTCTAAATGAGATTATTGTATAAGAAGAGAAGAAAAAACTATTTATGAAAAGGGTGATCTTATAATATAGTATATGGATATTGTGGAAGAAAACATGAATGTATTTCTATAGTAAATAACTGGATATAATTTAGATTGAAAAATTTAGTTTTTATTGATTTAATCATTGATGAATGTCTTATATCAAAGAATCTACATCGAATGGCTACAATAGAGTTAGGAGAGTAAAAAAGTAAATTAATTTTTATATAATTTATTGATTTATGCATGGAATTGGTTTGTGTAGATGGAGACTATTTATAATGAACATCAAGTAATATACATTATATAAATGATATTTCATATTAATGAATTTTAAGGCTTCAAACAAGATCTCAAAATCATATCATGATCTGATATATAAGTAGTAAAAATGTGGACCATACTCTCTGATTCATTTTTCAAATTTCCATGTATATATAAAAACTATTATTATTCTATTTTTACAAGTAAATAATGTCAGTTGGGTTAAAAATAATGGGGAGTGATATTTTTCATAACTGTGTAGAAATGTTCTCAAACCCACTGTAAGGGAATTTAAAGTGATGAAAGGAAATAAAATTTATATATTTAATCAGGGATAGAATTTAATTTTTTGTATATTTAAAATCACTGAATGAAAAATATTTTTATTAATTTAATATATATCAAGAATGGATTATCTTTACTAATGATGAATACTTTTTACTTGGTGTGGTTGAGGAAGTTGTGTTTATGTGGACTACTATATATATAGAATTTCTTATTGATCCATAACAACAATTTATTGTAGTTTAAAATATCATTTTATCTATATAAATATTCAACTTTTTTTCAAGAAGAATGTGAATCCTTGATAATAATTTCATACTACACTTTTTCATCAAGCTAAGCCTAAATCATGCCAGCTTATAATACATGTTGTGAAATAAATTGATATGTATATGATGTTGTGGAGTATGAGTTGCAGTTAGAGTATATGGTTCATGATGTAATAATAAACATAAATTTTTTGGGTATCAAATATTGTTGTATTGAAAATGATTCTTGTAAAAGATACTTTTGGAAAAAATTTCCCATGATGAAGTTTCAATATTTATTAGTTTTTCTATTTGTTGAAAATTTTGATTGGAAAGGTTCTTGTGTTTTCTCATTAGAGGAGTAACATATGATGGAAAATTTTCCATGTGTTTTACATATTTTTTGATGTGAAAATACATTTAATAGATGTATATTTTATGGTGACTACACATTACTGAGATCAAGTATAAGTACAGTGAGGTAAATTTCATGGAATGTGAGGTCAAGTATGTGGGATTCACGTTCACATTTATTGAATAGGTTGTATGTTTATTGAAATATAATTGATGTTGATGAATGGCGGACATTGATATCAAGTACATATACTGTAAATATTGTCTACGTAGCATCGGAAAATATTTAATATCAAATAATGGTGATTTTTGGGCATTTGTCAAGAGAGGTCATTAAAATAGAAGTTGGACATTACACTATGAAAGGAGTCTCTGGTATGGGTTGCGTCGATGAATAATTATTTTTATGTGAGACATAGAACGAAAACTGGAAAATCGTTTTTAGTTTTGTCAAATTTTCAATGTCATTTCATGTACGTGGGACACAAGAATACATTGTTAAAAATTGAAGTAAAGTTCATTATAGAGTATCTTCATTTGTTAATTTGGGAAAAATCATAATGAAATGGGTAAAGTGATAAATAAAATGAAATTTTTTGAATGAGAGTACATTGTGAGTAGTATTCTATGATAGGGATTTCATTGGGAACAATAGTATGTGAAGTTGAGGTTATAATGATTAGTTCTCCATAATGGAATATTGCAATGAATAAAGATCATTGATTTCAAGTATGATCTGATGAGATATATATGTAATCACATATAGTATGAATTTTTTTTCATGTTATGAATATGGTGAGAAATGTTCCATGAAGTCATATAAATCGACAAATATTTCAAAATGAAGGAAAATTTCGGCTGAAATTTTCCCCATTGAATAAGTAAACAGTAACTTGTATTTTATATCCTAGACGAAGAATGATATTTTAGTCTCACACATCTCAATGTGAACCAAATTAGAAAATATATGTATTATATTAAAAATCCTATAGTAGATTAGATAATTTACCTCAGGAGAGAGATAAGTGTGTTTTTTAAGTATTAAATGTTGTGAATGATTAGTGATAGTGAGTAATGTAGGAAAATACTAATGGTAGTGCATTATGTGGATTATGTGACATTGTAGCATTACCATTTTATGACCCTTGTTCTAACCCTATTTGTATAATTTATGTAAAGTTTCTATGTATCATTACTTATTTCATTTTAGTAAGACATATGTATAAGAAAAATAGAGAATAATATTTTATTTAATGAAAAAATAAGATCAGAAGTTTGAGAAGTTCTATATTTTTTAAACTAATTTATTTATATTGTCATCTTATTTACCCTAGTGGGGTCATAATCAATTTATTTTTTATTATCATCTATATTATATATAATTTATTTATTAGATACCCTCTTATTAATAATGAAAAATGTATGAAAATATAATATAAAATTATTGATAACATGATAGTTATCACTAACTTTGGAATGGTACATAGTTTGGATATCTAATTTTTTATAATGAATTTTACTGATTATAAATGATATTTATTTTTCTAGGATTTTTTTGTGGTATGTTAATGAGAGGGTGTATTATCCCGACGATATACCAAAAATGGAATCATTATTTTGTAGCAATTTTTGTAAAGTTAAGCATACTTCTGGTACGTATGTACCTAGTTTATTCATAGTGGTGAATAATTGGATTTTAAAAATAGTAAAAGTGAAACCAACAAGATATTTATACACTTCCCAACAGAGGAGTAATGTTACCTTATATTGAATAATATAATTCTCTTTGGATAGGTTGATTTTTTATATGTTTCTGATATTATTATTTAACGATGGAGATCACTACCCTTTTGAGGTTGATAATATAATTCTATGATAAGAAATTATTCATTCCATTGATTGAGAATTTTTTTTCAAAACATGTCTCATAACAATTACTTTATATGTAGATACCACCTTTTATTTACTACTCCTAATACCATAATGAATAACATAAATATGTAACAAATTAAATTCATTACAAGCTAGACACTTAATTGTAACAACACATTCAGTTATTTGATATTATGTTGGATGTTTTTTCATCATACATCAACACCAAAAGACACATATATGGTTACTCATATATGTGGCCTGTTAATGTCTAATTAAATGAAGGATTTTATACAACCTACCATTATTTTTTTTAGCTTAAATAATATTTTCATATGTTTAAATAATCAATATTCTAGGGAAACAATTGGTGGTGGCCTACTATGTTTGGTACATACACCATGCATGGAATCCTTGGGGAAATGAATATCAGAATTTGTTATATAGTTATGCATGATGGCACTAGTTTAGGTGATAAATCTAGAGTTAACTAAATAGTTATGTGAAATTAATAAAATTGTGATGTTAATGTTCCTGTTAGAATAATATCTTTAAATTTTTTTATATTATATATATTTTTATATTATTAACATTATATGTGATATTCTTTCAATTTGATGACATTATGATTATACTTGGATTATATTTTCTATTTTAGAATGTGATAAAATTATTTTTTGTTAGTTTATTAAGGAAAATTTTAAATTTTACTATGTTATTTTGTAGGATGGATATTATAATTTCTTTTATATTCATAAAAAATTTATTGAGGATATATTATCTTTATTATTTTTTTGGAACTCGCCACTAGTAAGTAACCTATGTAATATGGTGAGACATGCTTGATGTAACATGAAATTAAGGATTTAACCATACATAAGATTATATAGGTAGAAAAATTATATCATTGATCAGAGTGAACATATTTTCCCCCCATTTATGTCATCTACCATAAAAAGAGTACTCATGCATTCCACATTATTTGGATTTGTTCTTATAAAAATAAATTGTCACTGATAGAAATTTTTTTAATCACACATAAAATGAGTAATGTATACTATAAATATTAAATTCTTATACCAACACTACTTAAATAAATTTCATTCTTAATAAATAAATTATAGTATATTGGGTGATAAATTATGGATACATATACTTCATATTTTCTCAAAATTTTGATTGTTATTCTTAAAATATACTGTTGTTCCATTAAAAAATCATAAAAAGTTTATATTATTTTCTATAATTTTTGTACAGTGGTGAAGGGTTTCAAATAATATTTATATTTATGTCATCCAAAAATAATTTCTCATGGTATATATATATATATATAAAACCGACCGTGTAAATTAGAATTTATTTTAATTATAATTTATATAACACCAATTTAATTAATTAGAAAACTTCTAAATGGTCGAATTTCCTTTATTTACAAACATACTATTTGGATTAATTATAACTTTATATGGTGATTTTATTATTAATAAGTTATATTATACATCAAATTTTATGAATAAATTTCATTTTTACTTGTATTTGTTTTATTTTAAACACTTTAATTTATTATTGTGTTTATTTCATTTTAATCAAATTATCTTGAATATTTTTTGATCATATTTTTTTCTAATATATTAACATCATGTTGTTATATGATATCTCATTCCATATAAGTATTCAATAACAACAATTATATACATGATATTTGACAACATTGTATGTGAATTCCAAAAAATATAACATGTTGATTTCATATATGTAACACCCTTGAATTTTTTGAGATTTATATTTTTATAAAAAATGTAATCATTTTTTTTAAATTGTGTTGTATGTAAACCATATTTTAACATTATTTACATGGAAAACAATGTTTAGAAGAAACCTGGAAGAATGTTAAAATATTTTTATTTAATATAAAATTAAAATCATAATCTATGGAATTGAAGTTAGAAATAGAATAATCTAAATTATGGAAATAGATGATTTAAACATGTATAAACAATGTAGATTTTTTTACCAATTAATTAGAAATTAAAAAAATCTATTTTCAAAATATGGAAAGGTTTTTCAAAAATACTATTTTAGCCACAAAAAATATTTTTATTAATAAATTAACTAAATCACATTTGGTAATTAATTTTAAGAATATATATGTACTATATAATCAGAAAAATGTTTTTACATTCATATTAATTTTTTCTAGTCATGAAATAATAATGAATTCAATTTAATCCATAAAATCTATATTTTTTCAAAAAAATCCTTTATCACATTTTTAGAACTTATTTTTAATATTATTTTATTGAAAATTTATTTAAAATAATTTTATAAAATAAATTTCATTTTTGTATTAATAATTTCAAAATTATCTAACTGTAATGTTTGGAAATATTAAAAAAGGATAAAATTTTCAATGAATAGTGATAAATACATGATTTCATTTAGAATATTCATTTCACTAGATAATTTTAATAACATATAAATGATTATAATTTTATAAAAAAGTAACAGTAGTTGAATAATATATTTATTAATAAAACTTAGGTCTTTGGAATCATATTTATATTGAATATTGATATAATAACTTTTTAAAATTTTAAATATTTTCTCTTTTGAATACTATTTGTTCATAATGTGTTTAGTTTAAATTCTTAATTATGTTTTTCCACATCTGTGAGTCAAATTTCGAAAAATTTAATAAACATTTTTAATCATCATGATTTATATTATCTAATAATTTCAACTTAATTTTTTACCATAATGAATTATAAAAATAGTAAAAATTAATTATCATGGTTTGGTTAAAAATGATTTTATCAAGGTTTAAACTAAAACGATAAGGGTTGAAATGAAACAATGTGTCCAAAAACTATTTCATGGAAAATTTTGACATTTTGACATTTAATGTTATATAATTACACATTTTGGATTCATTTAGAATCTGAAAAACATGTGTAAACCATAATATTTTTGAAAATTACATTTGTTCCACTCACCTAACTTATAAAAGGAAACACAAACTCATCATTTATTAAAACATATTTTTTTTAAATAATTACACATATATATTCATAAAATTATTATCCACATCTTTGTTTTATAGTGATATTATAAATTCAATCTATTAAATATTTAGGTAAATCCAAATACGTTTGTCCGAAGAAGAGGTAATGTTTTTAACAAATATTCTTTGTATTACTTTTTCTAAATATCATCATTAAAACATAATATTTTAAAACATCCCTCATATAATTAAAAATTTACTTTCAAATAAAAAGAGTTTATGAAAGGTTTTATAATTTTTTTAAAATTTTATTTTCAATGAATGGTGATTTTCCATAAAAGATTTCATAAATTATTTTTAAAGCATCCTAAAAATATTTCCATGTATATTTTCAATTGAAAAGGCCATGAATTTTTTTTTGTTTTAATTATTTCTCAATATAGAAATGTTAATTCACTAATAAATTTTTTAAATTATTTTGAGTTATTTATTTATATGTTTCTGATGTTTTCTTAAATGACAAGTATTTTAATTTTTTTATATGTTTTAAAATGATATTTTTTCAATGTAGAATAGATTTATTCCACATGGAATCCTCCAGATGATATCTCATAATCATTTTACATCAATAATTAAATCCTTTGACGTTACTATTTCTTTACGTGAGATTTTATCTTTGGATACAATTCTTATTATTTCTATTAATGGGGTTTTTATTATGATTATTAGAATTTTTTGAAACCATTCTATCTTCTACCGGTTATACCATGCTAAAATTTTTATGAAACCAACTTCATTTTCCAAGGGTTATTCAATTATTAAATGATGAAATGATTATGAAACGTTTTTATTTTTAATAGGTTAAACTATTAAGAAATGCATAAGAAACACATTTTTATTGGTTTCTAATATGATGTATATTTTATTAAATTATAGCAAACATATGTATAAGTTTTATTATGTGATGGGTGGGACCTATATTACCCTATAATGAATTTGAATAATATGGATAACTCACAAGATAATATTATATTCATAAATGTAATTAAATGTTCAAAAATTTATTTGTCATCTTGGTGACTTGTACATAATGTTATGCAATGAACATGATTACATGTTCATAGATTCATGTGTGGACCCATATTTGTTGTCAAAGTGGTTATGCATGGACTTGAAGTTCATTCCAATAAGAATATGTTTAGACCTAGTTACATGTACTTATAATTATGAGAGGGTTTAATTGCATGTCAATTATGTAGAGAGTGAACCTGTTTATATTTATACATGTTCACAATGTTATAATCGTATTTCAATACTACCAATATATAACTTATTCCAATATTAGGTTCTCCTAGATTTTTCCCTTTTATCCCATTACGATTAATGTCTTATGAAAATCAAATCATTATACCATAAAACAATATTTTGATTATTAATTTGCAGGTTATGGTTTTGTATTTAATCCTCAGGTTCACATACTCATAAACAAACGTTATTCTTATGTATTTTCCATGTTTTCATCTATTGATAATTTGAGATCACCATTTTTAATTCCTTCCTTCCCAGATAATAATGATTATTTAAAATTGGGGTATGTTTTTGAAGAGTCAAATGGGGAAGATTATTATAGCATATGTTTAATATATTTCCATAAATTAGTATATTGTATACCTAGTATCCAAAGAAACTAATCCAATGAAGTTATTGGTTTTGTATTCTTAAACTGTTATGGATATTCATATATTAAGATGTGGTATCTATGTATGTGAAACATGGTTTTCTACTATTGTTTTCATAGTAATGGTTTATTTAACATTAGGAAACTATGAAGAAAAATATTAAGAAATATCCTTTAGTATATTTCTATGATTGAGTAAATTTATAGGAAAATGTCCTCAAATGTCTGTAAAGGATATAGTGACTAGTTTCCAAGAAATTAAATCCATGTCCAAAAACATCAAGTTGATGTGGATCTTGTATAAAGGTAAATAATGGTAACAACATTGAAAATGGAACATTGAGAATGAATATATCAGCACTAGGTGAAAAAAATAATTCCTTTACACACAAATGGTTTGACAATATATGGGGATATGCTTTTGAAATGTACCACAACTTTACAAACAATATTTATTTATTTACATAAATGTTAACTATTAATGAACTGTATAAATATTAAGGTTCTATTTATTATAAAAATTGTTTCATCATATAAACAACTGATAATTTTTTTTTATTTTTATGTGGTTTAAACACATAGATTATAATTTCACACACTATTGTATTTTGTTTTCTTTAATAGATGGAACCATTAAGAATCCTTTCAACACTGAATCTAATCAATAATTTAGTGAATAAAACATGCATTTTGGATATTCAATACAGGAAAATATATTGTTATTATTCATAATCATCAATTTAAATATATGACTAAAAATGTGATTCTTAGTGACATTTTAAAACAATTAAATAAGTGTAAGATGAACTATTATGAATGTTTTTACAGTAATGAATATAGATTAAATAATATTTAGATTTTATATGTCAAAAATGATTTAATAATCACCTAGGATAATATTTCAAATATAGTAAAAGATCATGACTTTAGGAAAATAAAGTAAATACAATGAAAAATTAAGGGGCAGTTTAATGACTTTTTTGTGGGGAAAATGGAAATTATCAAAGTCATCTCCCTAACCTAAGAATAAAGATATAAAACAAGGTATTACTTATCCAATGTAAATAATTGATGTGGTAGGATCAAAGTATTAATATATTATGATTCATGTATTATTTTGTAGATGTATTTTTTTCCAATGGTATTTGGGTTGAAAGAATAATAAAAAATATATGTATTTTGAAAAATTATGAAAGAATAAATTTATCCTAGTAATATTAATATAAGATTTATTTATAATATCATGGATTTATGATTTTTATGTTGATAAATTGATAAATGTTTTAGAAACACATTTTTAGGTACTATGTTATAGGGATTTACCAACAATAATAAAATTTTGGGAGAAAAATATATTATAACAACCATTTGGGATTTTATATGTTTTGGTAGGAAAAAAATAATTTCCGGAGAAATGGAATTATTTTTCTGGGAATAAAATTAAAGGAGTTGGTGATGTTTAGTGTTAATAAAATCATTTATTTAAACTTAATTATGTGATATTTAAATTTTATAATATTTTTGGTACTATGTTAATATACTATGGGAAAAAGGTTAACCAGAAAGCTTGGGTAAAATGTGTTGCATGTCGAAAGTACAGGGGGCTTGAAGTAACAAAAAAAAGATGGTAAGCGATGGTTCCTTACATTGGCCTTTGTGAACGATTAGTTAAAGTGGAAAAAAATAAAGAAAGGTATTTTTGAGTATGTATCTAAATTTTTAGTATGACATAAAGTTAAGGATGATAGGAAAAAATCCAAAATGATACTACAACCATTATATATAATAGAATGTAAATAGGAAAACTTCGAATTGGTATTATAAATTAGATTCCCAAAACAACTAAATGGAATAATTCTACATGGGTTGTAGTTTATCTCCTAAAAATGATAGCACTTTCATAAATATTATGGAATTATTATCTTTGGATAATATTTCCAAGATATGGATTAAGGTAGTGTTAAATTTTTATGCTATATAACATTATATTAAATCTGAATGGGATCTGAGTTTTTCCTCAATGATCTAGGGAAGTCTTTAGTAGAATATGTATATAAAGCTATGTTTTAGCACATCACATCATCCTTAGTTAGGTGGTTATTGTTCGAGAACAATTAAAACACTATAGAAGAATCAATTACTTAATATATATTTCAATGGTGGTTGTGAGGAAAACCTTCCACTGGATTCATTTTCATATAATAATATATTGCACTCGATAATTTATACATATTAATATGATTCCTTCTATATAAGATAGTGTACTGAACTATTTTACTAGAATGAAGCTATAGAAAGAAATCATTTGGGACCTATAATATATATTGAAATGGAAGATTAGTATAGATTAATTCAAAAACTCAAAAGGGTACAAAAAATTTGAGAGATAGTTTAATCTAATCACCATTTACATTATCTATAATTTGAAGTTATTGAGAATGTGTTTCTAGTTGTTTCTACATTTATGAAAAAAATGATATTATGGTATATTAGTCACATTGATGTTCCTTATTATATAGAAACAATATATTATTATTTGGTGCTTAAACTAAAATTTACTCTATAAATGATGTGTTCCATATATCACTCTTGAGTATGTACATAGGCAGTCCATCACATATATTGAACTTAGTTGTCGTAGTACTGGAAAATGACTTTTTTAATGAGGAACAACCAATTCAGATTCAAGATTTCATAGTGAAATTTTAATGAAATATGATCACTTAGTTATTCAATGTTTTTTTGGAATGTCACCACTATGTGAAAACTAGGAGGGAACATGAGGATGTAATAAAGTATAATTTTTCATAGAATTTGGTACCAATGTGTTGAATTTGAATGGAGGATTTCATTTCAAAGGGGGTAGAATGTAATACCCCATGAATTTATGAAATATATTATTTTCAAATAAATCCAATCATTTTAATATTTTTCATGAGACAAAACATAGTTATTATATTTTACTATAGAAAGATATGAATTTATAATTTTTTACTCACAACACAATGTTTAAATTAAATGTGAAATACTACTGAAATATTATTATTTTATATTACAGTTATTTCATAGACATTGGATTAGAGGATTTGATTAGTATTAACTAAATTATGAAAATATATGTTTTACCAATGTAAATAAAATGATTTTTTACCATTTAATTACAAATTTAAAAACTATTTTCAAATACAAGAAATTCTTTTCTGAAAATAAATTTTTATGCAAAAAACATTCTTTATATTAATAAAGTTAATAAATAAATATTTGTGAATTATTTTAATGAAATTTAAATATTATATATTCAATAAAAATATTTAATATTCATGTTACGTGTTTTCTTATCATAAGATAATAATAAATATGATTTTATTCTTAAAATAATCTTTTTAATAGAAGTTTAATATTATTTTGAAATTTTATTTTTAATGTTATAGTTTTAAACTTTATAAAAATATTTTAAAAAATTAAAATAATTTATGAAATAATAATTTCAAAGTTATTGGTGAGTTGCTGCTTGAGAATATTCCAAAAATTAATTTTTTTCGATAAATATCGAAAAAAATTGTTTTTTAAGAATTGTCATTTATTTTTGATATTTGAAAAAATATACATTGTCTTAATATGGTTTTAAAATTATAATTGGTTTCATTATATATATATATATATATATATATATATTAATTCAATTTTTTTCATTGGAATCAAAATAAAAATGAATTCCAATATAAAAAAAATTTAAAATTTAAATGATTTTCTGATTGCAAATAATGTTTTTTCATCATGTCTATGAGATTAATTTATAATTAAATTTTTCAAAATATTTTTTTGTTGAAGTTGGAAAATTTTATTATATATTTAAAATTGAAATAATTTAAAATATATATTAATGTGAACTGAATTTTTGATCAAATTTTTGAGTAAAAATAATATAAATTATATTCCATGGTTAAGGTAAAAATATGTTTAAATGGGTGTAAAAATAAAACATTAAGGGTTATAAATGAGATAAGCCTATTAAATTCCCATTTTATTTCCATATTACAACCCTATATTCTCTAAGGATTGAAAATATCTCATTTTTGTTCCCCTTGGAATTTGAAAAACATGGGTAATCATTTATCCATTAAAAAATATAAGGTCATCTACTCACCACACTTATAAAAGGCCACCCACTCTCTTCCAATTTTCACACATCCCATAACCATTATTTTGACCAATACATCCAAAATCAAATCCAAATATCTTGAACCAAATCAAATATGTCATAGTGTGTTCATAAATCCAATGTAGGATGCTTTTACGTTAAACATAAAGAAGATTTCAAATGAATAGGCAAAGTTTATAACTATTCATTTTTGTTATATTTCATCTTGTAACCCATTAAATTATTTGAAAACTATGATAATATATTAATACTAGTATCTACCATATACTGATATCTTAAAATATTAATTTTATAACCTATATCTCTATATTATTCTTTAAATTTTTAAATAATATCACTAATATTTTTTATAGAGGATTACCTCCAAAAAAACTGATATTATTAATTTAAAATTTCCACTATCATGGAAAGATATAATTTTGAATTTAATGTTTATTTATGAAATTTATGATATTATTATCACAACCTGTCGCCCGAGGATTGTGCCATGAAAACTCCAAGACCACATTCCAAAGGATACGGGATGGTGACTTGTGTCGAATAGGTATATCCAACAAAGAGAAGGAATTTTTAAATGAACTTTAATAGAAGAAATTTTCTATATAAAAAGGTACATAATTATTATAAACACTGGTAAATATACATGAATCCAACTTGGAAAACCACTAAGAATAACAGTACAAAACAAAAAATTAAATGAGCAAGAATAAAATCCCAACAGAAACAAAAAAAGTAGGCCCTCATGAATATTGTTTACATAATACCCTAACTAATGGGTAGGTATGGAAAGATGTCTATATTTCTATGAAACATACCACATCTATTGGGTCACCAGTATTCCCCACATCACTTGGGACCACCAAGGACTTCATCAATGATTTTGATCATCTGCACAAGACACAATATTTGAAGGCGATTATAGTGTATGGGTGAGTAAAACAATACATAGTAGGGAACCCTAACCATAATGGTAGACCACAAAGCAAGACACATGGAAGACTACTAAAGAAGTACATGATGTTTAGCCTCTATGATGTACAATAAATAGATTCACTAGAGTTAGATCAAAGAATTATACATATACTAAAATGGTTTAGGCTTATCCAAATATATAATGACTTTTTGTCTCTATAAGAGACTTACTATATGACCTCGCATGAGAACCACACCGATTTCTCGTAGGAGACCAAATCTGTGTCACAACAGGAGACCAAATCCCCACCCTCACTGGATAGCAACTTCATATCTTCACAGGAGACAAACTCTGCATCATCACTAAAGAAAATCTTTATGACCTCATAGAGAAAAACTCCATTTCAACTTGGGATACCAACTTTGTTCCCTCACATTAGACCAACTCCAAATATTTGGTAGATATTAACACCGCCTCTCTACCAAATCCAGTCATAGGACTCCTTCCATAGCATGATTGCTCTTGGAGGATCTACTCCTCCAAACAATAGTCTATTCACTAAACTCTATCAAATATCACGTAGAGTATCTCATAAGTACTTCCTCATCACCAAGGTCTGATGGTGTGAAATAACTCATCAAATGGATGCACGATTTGAGAGTTATGGGCATTTCACTAAAAAGGGGTGAGTTGGTCCTGGGTCTAGTCTATCCTAGTCATGCCGACCCAGTTAGGCTGACCCAAGTCCGGCATGACCTGCCCCACCGTGTCCGACTTGGAAAGCTCGAGCAGACTTGTTTGTTCTAACTGGACGCGGCGACTTCCTCATCCCCACCATCTCCATGCGACCGGCCATCGTGTCGGCGGCTTCTCCCACATAGGGTCTGCAGGACCATGTGCCAGCCAGTCTAATGTAGCACCCTACTATGTTTCTGCTCCTCACCTATGTTTTCCAGCCTTGCTATGGATTACCATCACCACTAGTAGTCAGGACATCGTTGGCCTCTCCACCGAATGCTGTTGAGCCGACATCATCGCAATGAGTGGCTACCCTTCTGTGGGCCTCCACCGTTGCCGTGGAGGCCCGTTTTTTTATCCAGGAAGACAATCATGATTCTTCTATTACCTTATTCACTAAAATGAAATCCAATTATTGTTTCCATCACTCAGGGGTTTTACCACATTTGGAACCACCCAGAATGACACATTGTGGCCATGAGGGTTCGTTGGCGAAGAATTTATGAACGAGGAAGAGATATATACACAATAAAACCTTTAGAAAATACCTTGATCTTGTTCATTTCACCTTGAATCATTCATTTTTTCATGATTACAAACAAGTAAAATTATCCAATCTATACCCTTTAATCCCACAATTTACTTGTCCCGCATGAACGATCGAAATGTAGATGAACATGTTCATAGGTTGGTCAGCGTTCATTCTCAGAATCAAAAATGGAGAATGAAATAATATAAAATAAACATCCTAAATAGTAATAGTATAAGTTTAAGGGGATAATCGTCATTGATGTTGATCCATACATGAACGTCTTCAATACTTCATTCGTCAATGTTCGTTGTTTTTCCTCGCCGGTGGGAGGGCTTCCGTCTCCGCACCTAAGGGAAACCTCAAATATCCAGAGAGAATTCTCTAGTGTTATGAATTCTAACACTGGTTCATGACCATGATTATGGGAGAAAACATGTGAAAATGTTCAATCATTTTGAAAACATTTAAGTTTTTTCAAGATGATTCATTGCAGTGTCGATGAGTCTTTGCATCACAGTGTTGTTGAGACATTGTGTAACATTTTAGAAATAAAATATTATAACTTTTAAATTGTATTTTATTTTTCGTTTAAAACATCCATAAATTAATATTTACAGATAACCCATGTTGGCCGATGTTAGGCCCCACCAATGGTAAACTCATTGTTGTAAGATCAATAGTTCCCTTAGATTGTTGATCCAGGTACCCTTTTATAAGTTAGTAAACCACACACATGAGCTATTTTTAATAAACATAAAAATAGTTCAGACATTTATTCCAGGCACCCTGAGACTCAGAATAATGTTTTTTCATAGAAAATTGTCTCGAAATAATATATTAATTTTTTTAAAAAAATCATGGAAAATATGAGACATTACATTCTCTAAACAATAATGCTTTATGTCTTAGAAAGCCAAAATAAGAGTTAAACAAACAAATAGGGATAATGAGTAAAAATTGGGGCCTCCAACTCCAACATACTCTCCTAAAGATTCTTGTACTATCACTAAATGGGAAATGGAAGAATCAATCACCACAGAAGTTCATATACTATCTATCCTTAATCTCCACTAGGAACTCAGTAAAAGTCACCCCATTATTAATGTATAGTTGGCCCCATACAATGATGTGTGATGGGTCATGTACGCAACCCCTCATTTGGGATACATGGAAGATAGATTAAACCCACTCCAACTGTGGGGGTGAAGCCAAGAATTACACCACCTCACCTACTCTGTGATGTGTCATAAAAGGTCTGATGAACCTTAGAGATAACTTCTCGCACCAACCAAATATCCATATCCCATATCAAGGAGTGACCTAAAGGAACACATGGTCTCCCTCCACGAAATCTAAGGGTCTCTATCACCTATCATCATAAGACTTATGATGGATCATTACAATATTCATCCACTCCTGGATTACCTGCACATTCTCTATAATATCCTACACCATCTTTGAGCACATGATCCCTGACTCTACGGGGTCAATCCAACAAAGTGGCGACATGCATGGTCACTCTTTAAAGTCCTCAAATAGTTCTATATATATGGTGTTGTGTTATTTTTTATTGTATGTAAACTATGAAGGTGGTAAGATATCCTCCTATATACAGCCAAAATCGAGAATGCAGGCACGTAACATGTCATCATGGTCCTAAATTGTCCACAATGTCTGACCGTCTGTCTATGGGTGGAATGTTGTGATCAAGCACAGATGAATCCCAATTTACCCTACAATACCTTCCACTAATGAGATGTAAATAATTTGTCATTATATGAGAATATCATAGATGGGACTCTATGGGTTGAACTATCTCTTTTACATAGAGGCGTCACATGATCACTAATGAACCATGTTCCCGAATAACATGGATGTGGGATTACTTAGTGAGTTAGTCAATGATCTGCCAGATTGTATCATGACCCTTGAAATATATGGTAAACTTATACCAATGTTCATTTTTATTTAATACTACTTCTACGCTATCATCTCAAGGGGTTGATCCAACCTACCAGAACATGGTGCACAACCATCACTTTCATACAAGTTGAGGTATCGAGAGAAAACAATATCTACTAATATGTTCACCCTAGCCATAAAACAACCATTGGAGGTCCTGATACATTTTCTATACACCTGGATGCACTTCTAGAGGGGGTTTATGGAACTCAATCAACACATCCTCCCATGATGTCATTGGTACAACTATGCATCCCATGAAAACGATGATGTACACCCCATATTTTGAATATCCATCAGGGGCATGCCCTCTGGGCATATAAAAACACGTATTCTCGCAGTTGGTATCATAGATCTTTCCATTCCAATATCACTGTAATTGTAAATGGGTAACTACCATTGACTAGAGATAAGATTTTTCATCTCCATCAAAAAAGGATATCTGATGTGGGGAAAACTATTCTGAGGCCTAATTCAGTAGCTGTGGAAACGACCTCTAACTAAGATAATCTTCAACCATGTTCCCCTTCCCCAGAGTATAGACTATACAGAAATCATAGTCCAGGAGTAACTATAGAAAATTCCATTTTCTTAGGTTTAGATACTTTTGAGAAAAGATAAACCCAAGACCTTTGTGGTGTATGTGGATGTCAAAACGATCACCCACAAGGTATTATCACCGCATCTTCAATTAAAAGTCTACCACAGCCATGTCTAGATCATGGGTCATTTAGTTCTTCTCATGTGGTCTCATCTACCATGAACATTTGAAAATAAATACTTTTCCCTACTTCAAGACACAAATAAGATCTGTCCTTGATGTGTCATATAACATCAAATACTTGACACCCTCCTCTGGAATTCTCGGGATGGGATCACTCATCAAACACTACCTTTGATATTAAAAGAACTCCCAGAACATCTCAATCCCCATAAAATATTTCCCATTTCATGTCAAAGCTATCATGGATGATGCTACTCTGGAAAGGTCAAGAACATACCACTAATAGCACCCATCCAAGACAAGGAATATTTGCACCTCAGTAACCTTCTTAGGCATATCCTAGGTGAGAAGCACCTCTATCTTCTGTAGATCTATAAAAAAACTAGACTCCAAAATAAAATGTCCCTGAAACTAGAACCCTCTTATCCAGAACTCAAACTTACTGGGATTCCAGTAAAGATAGTTCTGTTGGAGTATGTCCATGACCATCCACAAGTGTTTCCTATGCTCCTTCTCAGATGTCGAGTACACTGGGATATCATGAATAAAGACCACTAAAAACCAGTTTTGAAATGGATTCATGATCTGGTTGATGAGTCCCATTAACACTCTTGATGTGTTTTTTATTCAAAATAGAATAACTAAGTACACATAATATCCTTAGAAACATCTAAAAGTTGTCTCATCAATTTCCTCATTCCACACTCTATGCTCATGATATCTTGATCTATGGTATATATTATATAAGAGTCTTATTACCATGAGGATATTTAAGAGGTCATAAATACTAAATAATGGATAATCATTCATCATGGTCACATGATTTGGGTTCTATATGTCTAAACACAACCTCAAGCTCTTGTCTTCTGTATTGGAAAACAAAATTGGAGCTTTCCATGGTGAAACATTGGATCCCATGAATCCATTTCACTATAGGTCCAACAACTTTAACCTCAATTCACAAATCTCTATGGAAGCAACTTGATATGCTGATGTAGATATCAGTATTGTCTTGAGGTATAGGTCAATGTTGAAGTCTACCTCACTGTGGGGAGGTAGTCTAAGAACAAATTCAAGAATGATTGTTGTGTACTCATCCATCCCTGTAGGAAACTGAGGACCCCTATCATCAACATCACTGGGGGTTGTTCTATCCAATATATGTATGATTGAATGAACCCTCCAACGTGTGAGTCTAACCCATACTTCTTGAGTTTCCCATTTTTTGATAAATGAAAACCCAGTCCCACATCCACAGTCTCACCACATTGTGAACCTAAAATAGTATATCTAAGCATGAACTATGGATAACCAGTACATAACCAGAATGAATTCATAAGGCTTTGACACTAGCTCCAAGATATCCAAACTAAAACTCTCACCCAAAGATTAAGGTATACTAATCAGCACCAGTGTGTGATCATCTAATCTTCTCATGTTTGTGTCCTTATACATAGAGATCGAGTCAATGATTTCACCGGAATTTCTGTCTCTTGAACAAGGGCCTAAGAAAGAATAGAGTGACTAGAACCCATGTCTATCAAAATTGTAGATATGGATGAAAAGAAAAATACCATACCACTAATCTTCCCTAGAGTCATAGGATCACAAGCCTACATCACCTTGAGTTGGCATTGCCCCGGCCGACCATCTCCCTGCGCTCATAGTATACCACCTAAGGGTAGTGATAATTGTTCCTCAAACCTCCTTCCACCTCATGTTGATAATCACATTCATTTTCCATGTCCACCGCCTAGCCAACATCCCTATTTCTACCTCTTTCACTGCCTCGACAGTCCATAAACTATCTATTAGTCGTTCGTATATCTATTTAGACTGTCTCTAGCTGCATGTCCCTATCCTCTGCACATCTAGATCAACCATTATCTCAAAATACATTCTCATTCCTAGAATCCCCACACTTCCTATCTCATGTATTGGGGTCGTCCCCGGGATTTTCTGGTCCACTTGGACACCTGCGTAGCTATCGGCTACATTCTAGTGAAATCCCAACTATCTAACACATTGTGGTATCTCCTACCATCGGTGCATGCTCCAAAAAAACCTCCCTTCCAGTAGAGCTCAATTCAACACCCCATCATGCATAAGAATGCTAAGGGATATCATTAACATTCCGATCTCTTGGAATAGTCCCTACTCAATGGTAAAAGCCGTGAATAATGGTTCCCTAACCATATCGATAGAGAATAAAGAAATATCAGTGAATCTCAATGAGTACTCTTCCACCATCTGGATAACATATAAAAGATGTCAGAGAACCTTTATATGCACTAGTTGTAACATCACTAGAAATAGATCATCTTTGATGAGGCTCTCAGGCCCTATACAAGAGACAGTCACCTCCTTTTTCATTTGAATCGTCAAGATCCATCATCTCACTGCTGATCCATATAGAATACTCGCGGTTAGGAACACTATAAGGTCAATAGTAATACTCACGAGGAAGAAAACATGTCTAACCACGCCCATCCAATCCTCAGCTACCTGA
This sequence comes from Viscum album, assembly GCA_963277665.1. Classification (NCBI taxonomy): domain Eukaryota; kingdom Viridiplantae; phylum Streptophyta; class Magnoliopsida; order Santalales; family Viscaceae; genus Viscum; species Viscum album. The sequence goes on from OY728142.1 coordinate 898,953,500, forward strand.
TGATCTATGTCACCTTGGTACCTGGGAGATCACTATCTCTGAAATTCATGTAAATCACTGATCTTGCATGCATCCTCTACCAAAAACACCAGTAAGAACTACTACTCTATGGGTGGTCGTATCACTGGTACACCACAAGGACGAACTATCTCTGGAAATGGTCCCCACACTAATTCCTCATCACTCGGTCGACCATCCTCATGGTCATGCCTTAGAATCCTAGTCGGCATCCTATGTGGGAGGATCTTGAAATAGAACAAGATGATCCATGATCAATAGAGTAGACCTATTTAGTAGGCTCTAACTCAAGTAAAGCATGAGAAAACACACAATTACAATATGATGTAGGAACTATATATTTTTTATGAAACTATTGATTCTGTATACCCAGTCAGAAATATGAAACCAAGGTCATGTTGTATGGATACATCATCCATGGAGAAAATAGTATGTTTCCTATCCTAAAAGCTGATGTCGAAATACATAACATTGTTTCCCCAAAACAAATGCAAAACTTACTACCCTATAGTACCACTCTGTCATGACCCGTCCGCTAGGGATCGTGTCGTGACTACCCCAAGCCCCCCACCCATAGTACAGGGGCTGGAGACTAGTACTAAATTGGCATATCGCATAATGGGGAGGCATTTTCCTTAGAACATAAACACACGCACCCGTCAGTATGAAAATGTTTTGAAACTAAAAACACTAGTAAACAAAAAATCATTATACTAAGACAACCACTGAGAGAAAAAACACAAAATAGAAAAGTAAACAATCCAGAATACAACCCTAGATAATTAAAAGTATAAGATCATCGATCTCGTCTGCAGAGAACCCCACCTAAAGGGTAGTTATAGCAAGCTATCTCAACGTCACTAAGGAAAACCCCATCTGTCAGGTCAACCTGAAGAACCACTTATATCCTACCCCCCAAGGACTCTATAATAAGTATCAATCATAGGAACAATACATTACATGTATGGGAAAATCCCTTAACGTGTTATGTTAAACTATACACAGTATAGACACCAAACCACAAAGGTAAACCACAAAACACGATACGAGGAATACTGCCAATGCAGTACATGAAGTGCAGCCTCCAATAAGTAAAATCAAGAGATACACTAGAGTAATGTAAAACTAAGATACATATACTATGAATATACATTCATATACAAATAAATCCTGACATGTGGTCTCTATAAGATACATTATCTAGGCCTTTGACTGAGACAAACTTTGTGTCCTCACAGGAGACCAACTCCACGTCTTCGTAGGATAACAACTTTGCACCTTATTAGGAGACCGACTCATCAACATCATCGGAGACCAACTACACACCCTCCCAAGAGGACATCCTTGTTTCTTCATAAGATTCCAACTCCACGTCTTATCAATAGCTAGTCATAGGATTCCAACCTTAGAGAGCTCGATCCAGGAGGACATACTCTTCATAACAATAGGTTTTATGCCATCCTCCAAGAATACTCACATACCATATCTCGAAAGTACTACCTCAGAAATAGGCTCCCAATGCCGCAAATGGATTGTCCAATTGATGCACGATTTTAGAGATATAGGCCTTTAAGTAAAAAGGGGTTGATCGGGTCTAGGTTCAGTTCGATTTGGTTGGACCAATCAGACTTGACCTGACTCAGGTTCTGCATGACCCAACCCTATAGGTTTCGATCTGACACACTCTAGTGGGCTTATTCATTCCACCCAAACATGGTTGCTTCCACATCCTCGCTAACTCCATGCAGCGGGCCATTGAGCCGACCGCTTCTCCTTCACGTTGTGTAAGGGACCACGTTCCAGTCAGTCTTACACGACACCCTACTGTGTTACTGATCCACACAACTGAGGCCTTCCATGGTTAAGGATTCCCATATCCACCCGTGACCGAGAATCCATAGTCCACTCATCTGCTGGCTATCGATCCGGCCGCCGCCTGTTGCATGGTGGTCATACACGGCAGCCAACATCAGCTCCCCTTTATCTGGCCGACACGATGGGCATGTTAGCCCATTTTTTGAATCGGGAAGACCTTCACTATGTTTTGGTTTCTACCTTTATATCCTAGATCTCAAAATCATCATTTTTCACTTTAGGGGTCTGACCATATTCCGAACCACCCTAAAAAAATGGTGCAGCCAAGAGGGTCCATCAATGAAGAAAAGAAGAATGGATAGGGGAGAAAAGCACATGAACACTCTCAGAACAGACCTTGGACATGTTCATGTCAGCCATAGACCATTCAGTCAGTGGGATTATGATGAAGGAAAATCATGAAATCTAATTCTTTTAATCACTCAATTTATCCAACACGCAAGAATGATCAAACCACAGATCAACCTATTCATGGGTTGGTACGTGTTCATCGTTGTAATAAAAAATGGGGAAATAAATACTTTAAAATAAACTTCTTAACTAGAAATAAGATCAGTTAAAAGATATAATCATTTTTTATGGGGATCTATCAACACATTCCCTTTATCCGTCGTTCGTTTGTGTTTTTCATTCAGCATTTCTAGCGTGAGAGCTTACTTCTCATTTCCATAGAAAAAATTTAGGCTTCTTGGGAAATTTCACCAGCATTATGATTTCTAACACTAGTCCCAACTTTTAATTAATGGAGGAAACATGTTCATGAATTTCAGCATTTTAAACAAGTTTTAACATTAAAATGACAATATATTATCGAGTCACTGAGATGCTGCAACAAAGTGCTTCTGTGTCTCTACATAACGTAGAAAGAATAAAATAAAATAACTTTTTAAGTGTATTTTATTTTTGTCTCAAAACATCCATAAATTAAATTTTGCAGCTAACCCACACTGGCTAATTTTAGGCCCCTCCAAAGGTAAACTCACTATTCTGAGCTCAATAGTGCCCTCAAATTTCTGATCCAGGCGCCTATTTATAAGTTACTAAAACTGCACATGGGTGCCATTTTAAATAAAATTAAAAATAGTTCGAACATTTCTTCTGGGCACCCCCGGACCTCAGAATCACACACCGTCTCTGCTCCTGGTCTCGAAATAATATTGTATAATTTTTAAAAAATAAATGGGATGTCAGGGACATTAAAATTATTATATCTAATGAAATTTAATACAATATATACATTTTTTACTTTCTAACCAATTAAATAATAATTACATCGCTCATGTGTATAGGTGACTTCTGTCACACGAACCAATGTGATATTTTTTTTTATTTATATTTTACTTACTTGGTAATGATAATTGATTTAAAAAACATATTATATTTTTAACATAGTTATACCCATTAAATAAATATATCACATATACATTCTTACAATCAATTCTATATGGGAAATGATAACATTCTTCGTGTGTTCAAAAGAATATGGCCACATAAAGCGATGTGATTCATTTTCCACTAACAATCATCATGGAAGATATTAATGCTAAATTTAATAAATATATTATATATTTATCAAATAAAAGTGATTTGTGAAAATTAATATAATATTTACCTATAATGAAAAAAATCATAAATAATGATATATTTTTCGATAGTGTGTTTGATATGAAACACCAAGTGTAGAATGAAATATAACAACCTGAGACTTTATAATATTTTAATATTTATAGGGATTAAATATTTTAAATATATTATACTTCACTTAACATTGTGATTATATTTCATTAACTACGACATAATTTTTATCTTTCTCTATGTGGAACATTAAGGTTATATTTTGTTACACCAAGGACCATGTTTTACTGTGTACTATTAATGTTGTTATTTAAAATAAAATGTAGATCCTAGAAATTAAATTTTATGTAAGGAATAAAATTAAATAACTTATAAAAATATATAGTTGAATTAATTGGTAACTAATTAATTAGAAGTTAATAAAAAATCATTAAAATATAAACGAAATGTTTTCTATAAGGAATAATTTTTATGTTCCCAATTTTATTTTACCTTAATAAATTAAATTCGTTACTATTATTAAATTTTATTAATATACATATATATATATATTATTTTCCATTAACTTTTTTTAACATTAATCCAATTTATTTAATTTATGTAATGTAAAAAAATCAAAATTTTCGAAAAGGATGTATTTTATTAAATTTAATGTTGCACCTTTTAATGGTACTATTGTATTAAAAATAAATAATAAAAATTTTATAAATTATATTTTAAAAATAATCTTCAATTTTTAATTATAATCATCCAAATTAAAATATGGTTATATTTCGGTAAATTTTTGAGAGGTATCATTTTTTAATGAATACTGAAAAATACTACATTTTAATGGAAAAATAAATTTTCTTCAAAATTATTTATGGTGTAAAAATATTATATAAGTTTCTTTTATATTACCATTATATCAATTTTCTATATTATAATTAAAATTTTCTCATTGAGATAAATTTTATGTCAAATTTTGATATAAACCCATAGTATACTTCTGAACATTTTCACTTCACTACTTGATTTTTCACCACATCTATGAGATATGCATTGTGTTTTACTTTTCCTCATATAAGAATTTAATTTGTAAAATTTGATATAAATATTTTGAACTAGAATAATAGTTATATTCTAAGAGGTAAAATATATTTTTTGACAAAAAATATTAGAAAAATCTATTAAAATTAATTAATGTGATTAAGGTCAAAATGATGTTTTTCACAATACATGTGTTCATATAAAATTAATTTTATAGAAAAATATATTTTAATTTAGTGAATTTGATTTCATATTTTTAATTATTTGGTATAAATATAAAATAATTCTATTTTAATTTATATTCATCATCTGTAAATTACCTACTTAAATTGAAAGATATAATGTTACCTTAATAATAATTATAAATATAAAATTGACTAAAAATAATGAATAAGGACCAAAATGATAAGAATTATTTTTTTAGATTATGTTTTTCACAAACATAATTTACCTATACTAAATTATATTTTAATTTTGGAAGAACTTTATTTATGGGAGACCTCCCAATAGTGATTAATTTTTATATATAATATAATGTCCCTTTTGATCAATTATAAATGGATCTCAACCGAACACCTATTAACACATATCAATAATTTTGTCTCATCCAAAACAATACCAAAAAAGCTCCCAAAATACCTCCCCTTATCCTATAATCTTGACCCTATACATAAATTTAACCAAGTTTGATTTTTTATATAAATAAAAAAGAGTTTCCAATGAAAAAGACGTAACATTCATCAATTAGAATTTTTGTTTTATTTCGTTATCCACACCCTTAAAATATCATTATTTATTTATAATACAATAAAATAATTTTAGTTATTATAATGATATTTTTTATCTTATTGGAATGACCAACACCTTCACAAACTTTATTTAAATGGGATTCACAATCATTTTTCGCATATATGATTGACTTCCTCCTTGCGAACTGATGTCATTCATTCTTCCACTGTTATCATTAATGGTTGGTAATAATGATGGATTTATAGTTTATATATGGTATATATGATTGTTATAATGCATTTATTCTTCTATAATTATTTTAAATCACATACATTCACACTTTCTATTTTTTGGGAATACGATAACACCATTTTTTTTGAATTGTGGACTACCACCTCGTCAATCTGATTTGGTACGTTCAAGAATTACATGTATTGTATGAAGCATGGGTTAAAAAAATAATATGTAATATATATTAAATAAATATGATAATATAATTATAATATACGTTTATATCATTTACCTTTCATTCTTTTAATATGACAAGAAAATGGAAACAACATTCATTTGTATGTATGACCTACCATCTCAAAAAATGGTGTATTTCATACCCTATATCCAAAAATTAATGATTAAAACAAATAAAAAAATAATAAAAATATATAATGTTTAAATCATTTTTTACATTCCATAGAATATGGAGTCTTGACCTATGTAATAGGTAGAAAAAATCTAAGGCCAAAACATACTTAAAAACGAGGGAAATTAACAACCGATATGTAGAAAATAATAAAATTTTATTAGTGAACGAGATATAATATGTTATAAAAGGAAACTATATGATGTAAAAAATATTAATATGGTTATTTTATAAGATAATAACATGATTAAAAACATTACATGTGATGTTGAATAGATTTTAACAAAAAGGGACGATAATGTAATTTGATTTTTAGTATCACTTTTTATTTCTGTGAGACTTAATCCATATTCACCACTCATTTATTTTGTGTGGTGTATAAACATCCCTATTTCATGTAATATCATTAATTTAATTTATTTAGTATTATTAAAATATCTAATTGATTTTATTTTTTCATGGATCTCATGATCCAAAAGTCACTCATGTAGTAAGGGATTTGGTATTAATTTCATTTTATTGAGGCACATAGTACTACTAACAACCTAGAATTTTTTTGTATGGTATATATGTTGACCCTGGACATATAATATCATCAATAATGATATATTTTTTATTTTTAGTTTTATTTTTAATTATTTCATTTAATGGGGGATTGATATAAATGTTACCAAGTGGTAATGAGTTTCATAACCCAATTCCAATTAATTAGGTTATATTTTATCTTCATTTTCATTAATATTCCAAGATAATAAGTATAATGACATTGAACATAAATTCTTATATTAAATTTTTTTTTTGATTTATATTTGGTACACATAATATATTCATTGATTATTTCTCTAATAAACATTAGGATAATTTGAAGAGTTTATTTTATAATCTCATTCTAATCAAGGTTTTTTTGGATAAATTACTATGAAAGGAAATTATTGGACCAATAATAAATAATTAATATAAATTTATTCTCCTATGGTTAGTAATGATCTTTTTGATGTAATAGTAACATTTTTACACACTTTGGTAATAAAAATATTTTATAATTTGTTTTCAGAAATAATAACTTAATTTTACACTTTAATCAAAAATATATTTAACTCTCAAATTTTTTTTTGATAAAAATGTTTTTTGAATGTTTTTTGATATATTCAAATTGGTTTACTAAATATATTTTAAAACCTTATTAATGTTTTAAATGATTTAAAATAAAATTCTTTTCTCCTTCTAAATAAGGATTTTTCAAATCTGTTTAAAAATGTAAAATGAATGTTCTTTTTTAACTTCTATGGATTGTATGAATTTACCCACCATCATTTTTTAATAATTAATTGAAATATTATAAGGTTAATTTATAAAGATTTTAAAAATATATATTTTCAAAATGAAAAGGTTATTTTCCTCTTGAATTTTTAATGATATTTTTATTTCATCAAGGACACGAAACCACATTCATACTCTGATGGGTATGTGTTGTATTGAAACCATATTTATTATTCCTTTAGATTGGTTTTTATTATTTTTACCAATTACTCTATTTTAATTCACATGATTGAATAATTTTGGTTTTATCAACTTCCACCTAATATGATCATATATAGTGACCATTTATCACTAAAGATCCCCTAAATTTTTATATTATTTTTGATTGATAAAATTATTTCCGAAACTATTTTTCATTTTTATAGATGGTGATTACATTGAAATTTATATGATTAACTATAGAAATATTGATATATATATATATATATATATCCTTTAATTAATAATTTTATTTGATTAGGAAAATTTGTTGTGAATTAAATCAATTATTCAATATATGAAAAATGATTTATATGATTATGATAATGGTTTGGGACCAGTTATTTGCATCTCTTTGATGCATCAGTATGTTTAATGAGATAAACTAGATATAATTTTTGATCATCCCTTAACCATTTGTTTGATTTTTTTCATTAATATTTGAAAATACAAGATTCATGGCATGAATCATCGATGTTATTATATTCTTGTAATAATTACTTAATAGTATTTGATAATTATACCACCTCTAATGTAAATATTTCATTAGTTATAATATATATGGTACAGTTCCATTCTTATCTGATTATTTATATGGAATTATTTGACAACCTCTTATTTATGCTATATTATTCTCATTTTATTAATTTAATGGAATGTGTTTCAATTATTTACCTTTACATTTTGACTACTCCCAATTAATTCATAGATTCTATTATGCATAGCCCATACTAAGCACTTGAGATCACTATTACATGGTTTCCTTTATCTAGGGATCCATAAAGTCTACTAAGAAAGATATGAATTGATACACTATATTGGATAAAGTTATTGTCATATTTGTTTTCATAATTGGTGTATTAATTGTAATAAAACACTCATTTATAGATCTAGTTTACCAAATCTATGAAAATATTTGGTAATTTGGGACCCAATCTTCTTGAAACATGTTCCAAAGTAATGTTAAGAGGCACCAGATCAAGGATTCTATGGTATGGGTCGCTACAGTAGATATCAAAGCATGTTTAGTAGTATCCTTTGGAACTATATTTTGGAAAAATATGATTACGGAACCAAACCATTAGATATAATTTGAGGATTAGGATACAAGCACATATTTTTTAATTAACATAAGAGTTTTGGATAAAAGAATAGGATTACGATATTGAGTTTGATAATTTGATCATAGTTTTAATAATTTATTTTTTGGTTATACAAAATGAGAGTCTACTAAGATTATAAAAATTATGAATAAAATTATGGAATTTATATGTTTTAGTGGAAAAGGTTTTTTGAGGAATAATAACTAGAAATTTTTATAGAAATAATTTTAAAGGTATTTATGAAATTTAGTGTTGATATAAAAATAATATTGTTAGACTTTGTAAAAAATTATTGAAAACCATAGCAAAAAGGTTATTTAAACATTATTTTAATTTCAAGAATGTGATTAATTTTTTTTTTAAATTTTATAGGAAATATATTAATATAGTTTAAGAAATTGAAAATCTACATGTCATGTGACATCCCAACATATCTATCAAGGACATAGGGTTTGACCTCACAATTGAATCATAATAAGTGTTTAATGCCAACCATTGACCTATACAATTTATTGGATTCTATATCATTATATTTAGTTAAAAAATTAATGAATAAATATTAATGATTAACAAATAACATTAATTTTTGGGTTTAGAGATTATGATATTAACTTTTTTTGTCTGTTAGAGGGAGACATTCAAAAAGGCTTTTCACAGCTTAATGGATCTTACTATCCTTAAAAAGTAGATTTTAATACTTTTGGAATATTTTTTTGGATATTTATTTATGAATACAATGGATGAATTATAAATTGATAAGAACAAAAAAAAATATGATATGTTTCTATATAAATATATCGAGAAATTATATTTCCTTATATTTTTTCCATTAAAGAATTATTCAACATCAGAATAAGGATATTAAAATAAAATAAAATCCTAGTACCATATTTTTTTGATGATATAAGTAAATTTATTACACATTAGATTTATTGTTTTTAGACCCTATGTTCTAATATATCATTCTATTTTTTTGATAAATAACCAAAATTACTCCCAATAATTATTCATTCTTTTCCTCCATGTTCAAATATTCATGTACCACCATTGTTATACAACTTAGAAACATAGTTATATGTGACCTTAATTCATATTAATTAATCTTATAAAGTAGTTATTTTATTAACCCTTTTATGATGTCAGTTTTTATACAAATAACTTTAAATATATAAAACCATAAATTACCAATATCATGTTTAAATTGAGTGGAAAAAATTTATTTAAGGTGGGGAGAATGTAAGACCACAAAATTATAAAATAAGCATATTGTATTTGAAAATTTGTATGACCCGCAACACCAATAATGGATTAGAATATAAAAATGTATAATTTATGATATAATTATATTTCGATAAGTCTAACTTATCCCATAGCATATATTAGACACAAAAATAATATTTTATTTCATTACATGAAACATAAATTTTATATTTATCTACATGAAATACAAAGGGTAGATTGGGTTACATAAAAGACCGAGTTTTTTCGGAATACTTTTAATGATATTATTCAAAATAAAACTCTTATCCTGGGAAATAAATTAGTGGTATTGAATAAAATTAAATAACATATGAAAATATTGGGTTCAATTCCTTGGGTAGAAATTAACTATAAATAAATATAAATTCAAATTGAATATAAAGGAAATGATTTTTATAATAACTATTTTTCTGCACCCAAATGTATTATAACCTAATAAAATAAATTAATTACTATTCGTGAATAGTTTTTATGAAATATATATATTATATATTAAATAAAATTTATTATATAAATCCAATATATTTGATATAAATATGATAAGAAAAAAAATCCAAATTTACGCATAAAAATATGTATTTTTCTAATGGAATTTTTCTACCTTTTAATGCCACTCTTGTTCTAAAATTAAATTTTGAAAATTATTAATTTTATATAAAAAGAAAATCTTTTATATTATAATTGGAACATCGTAATTATCTTAGGATTATTTTTTTAAATATTTTTGAGATGTTTTTTATTTGATGAAAATTTAATAACAATGAATATAAATGGAAAAATTACTTTTTATCTCAATAATTTATATTGTTAAATTATTATTTTTTTTGTTTTAAATTATAATTCAATAAAATTGAAAAAAAATTAATTCAATGTATCACATATTGATCAATTATATATTTACTTTAGATATAAAAACACAGTAATTTTTTTAACATATTTACTTTAAAAATTAACTTTCAACAGCAACTGTGGGATTTTGTTTATATTTAAATGTTCCACTTTTGTGACTTAAATTTGGAAAAATCATATATATGTATTTGTAATAAGCATAATATTTATAATCTAATTAAGTCAAATTAATTTTTGTCAAAATATAATACTAAAATAAATTAAAATTAATTGATATAAATAAGGTTAAAATAAGGGGCTTCACATTACATATGATTGTATTAAAATTAATTTTAAACATATAGAAGAATTTTATTTAATTAACTGGACATCCTATTTAGAATCATTACGTATGAAGTTACTAATAAAACTTTTTTAATAATATTCTCAAAGTGTAAATTACTTATGAAAATAAAAATATATATGTTACCTTAGTAAAAAATATACAAACAAATTTCAGTAAACCTAAAGACTTATTAAAAAATGAAAAAAATGTAGTTGATTTTGGGATTTTCTATTTTTGAGAGAATTTAATTTACCTCCACTATATTATTATTCAATTTTTTAAGCATGTGATTTATAATATGACTTGCAATAGTGTTTACCTTTTTATATTTAGCAGACTTTTACTCCTCTAATATAAATGGACTATCACCCCTCACCTCATCATACATCTCAAACATTTTGGGTCATTAATAAAATGATAAAAAAAGTTCTCAAAATCCATAAAATCATCTTAGAGTAGTCACTTTTGGATGAATTTCCTCAAAGATATATTTTCATATAAATCAAAATGAGTTACTGGAAAAATGGGTAATATTATTTAACAAGAATATTTGATTTGTTTCTCTATCAACTGCATAAATTATTATTATGCCTTGATTAAATAATAAAATAAATATTCTAAAAATAATAATTTTTGTTATATTAATTTTAAGACATTCACCATCACACACTTCCTTCAAATGGGATATGCAATAATTGCTCATGTGTTTGACGAAGTACCACGACACAAACCAATTCCATTCGTTATTCAATTGCAACCATTCATGGATAGAAATAATGATGGATTTATAGTTTATATATGGTTAATATGATATTTATAATGTATATATTCTACTTTAATTATTTTATAACAAATAATTTCATTCCTTTTATTTTGTTGGAGTACGATGACATCGTTTGTGGATGTGTAGAGTAAAACCTCATAAAAATGACATGGTACTTTTACGCATTAAATGAAATGTATTACGGATGGGTTCCATAATCATATGTCAAATAGATGAAATAAATATGATAAATTAATTTTAAAATTCATATATATAATTTTACATTAAAAATTTTAATATGAAAATAAAATCGAAACAATGTTCATGCCTATGTACATACTATTGTCTCCACAAACAATAAATTTCATATCATATCTCCAATCATTATAGATAAATATTACTATATATACAATGAATATATATAATATTTAAATAATGGTTTATTTTGTATAGATTATTATAACATGATATATATAAAAGTAATAAATAATAACAAGATAAACCATACTAGTGGAACAAGACAACTAACACAGGAAATGATGAAAATGATGAAATATTATTATTGAATAAGCCATGATATGCTATTACGATACGATATTTGATATCATAAATTTTAGTATGGGTCTGTTATAAGTTAGTAACATTATTAAAACCATTAAATAATATCTTAAAGGACAATCAAACAAATGGGACTATAAGGTAACCCGTTTTATTGTATTACTTTTATTTCTACGAGACTGATTCCATATTCACCACACCTTTCTTTTTTTGGGAGTATAAACTTACCAATTTCAGTTTGTATCATTAATTTAATTTATTTAATTGTAATTAATGTTTAATTTTATGGATCCCAGTATCCAAAAGTTACATATTTAGTAATGGATTTCATGTCAATTTCATTTCATTGAGGAATATCATATTATTTTACAAATAGGTTCTTTTTTATGGTGTATATGAAACCAATTGGCATGTAATATCATGATTAACTCACTCTTAATGGTATTTAAACATTAATTTTATGTGTTTAATTTATGTGGATATGAATTAAATATTACCATGTGGTAAAAATTTTCATAACCCAATTAATTTTCATTGGGTTATATTACTTCCTCAAAACCATTAATATTATATGATTATATGTATAATTAATTAAAAAAATATATTCTTTTATTTATAAATATTTTATGTGTATTTATATATGGTACACATAATTTATTCGTTGAATTTTCATCACCACAATATTGTGATCATTTTAAGTATTTATTTTGCAATCTCTTTCTAATGGAGATTGTTAATTTATAAATTTACATTAAAGGATGTTATTTGATAAATGTTCTATAAATAATATAATTTTATTATGGTATGGTAATTCAAGATCAATTTTTTTAAATATTACCATTTTAAAACATTTTTACATATGTTTTTTTAAAATTAATGTTCCCATCTATTTCCAAACATGGAACTTTTATAAACATTTACAGTGAAAAAGGAATGTAACTTTTACCTCACATTACATGTACAGATTTACTCTCCATTTTTTAAGATTCCATATCAAATTTATAATTTTATCGTTTAATTTATATGATTTAATAATTTATGATCAATGAAATGGAATTTTTATAAAAAATATAAAATAAAAAATGATATTTTCTTTCAGATTGTTTTAAAAGATTATTATATTTTATCAATGGTAAGAAACCACATTCATACTATAATGGGTATTTTCCATATTTACACTATATGCATTATATATTTGGATGTTAGGTGATTATTTTTAACAAGGATATTATTGAAATTAACTTCCTTTGACAACATTGTCTTCATTAACTTCCCATTGAGTTATTAATTTTCAATGAACATTCAATAATAAATTTACTATAAATATCTACATTATTTATCATGGATAATATTATTTGGTAAAAAATATTCCATTTTTCTATATGGCTTTTATGTTGACATTTATTTCATTAACTGTAGAAATATTTCTATATATGTATCCTATACTCAATACATATATTTGATAAGGAATATTGTTTATGAATTAAATCGATTATTCAAAATATGGGAATTTTTTTGACCGGTATTACATGGATTGGGGGCTGGTTAATGTAATACCATCGATACATTTCTAGGTTTCATGAGGTTATATATTTATGATTTTGGATGTAGCCTTACCCATTTATTATATTAATGGAATGAAGCCTTGACATTGTTAGATTCCTAGCATGAAACATTAATGGTATTGTATTCATAGATTGAAGACATGAGATTATTAGATTCTTATCATGAATCATACATATTATGTTTTATATATCAATCATTATGAATTATATCATTATGAGTTCAGTTATTTATATTTAATGTTAATATTTTATAAGTTGGAGTGTCTTTGGTTTAGTTTCATGATCATGTGATTATTTATATAGAATTATTTGGTCACCTATTATTCCTACCATATTTTTTTTGAATTTATTAATTTAATGACATGTGTGTCAATTATTTGCCTTTTAATTTTTATTATGACTTATTTATTCATAGCTTCAACTGTGCTTAGCCATTACTATGATTTTTATCTCCCCTTATTTTGTTACATTTCCCCAATATTTTAGAAAAATAACATCGAATGATCTTCAAAGATATACAACATTGAATATTTTTTTAGAGAAAAATTATGTTGCAATATGTGTATACAATTTTACTACATGGCCCGTGTATGTATCTAGATTATAAAGAAAAAAATCAATTCCTTTAGGGTACCATTTTATTATACATTTTTATAATTTAATGGTAGTAGGAACCAGGTCTAGGGTTTTTTAGTAATGGTCACTAAATTACCATTCTTTGGTTTCATCCATCAAGAATATAGAAATGGTGTTCATGCTTAAGTATGTCCTTCCTTCTCAATGAATAATGTATTTTATTTTCCATATATAAATATTATAGATTATTCTATATTAATATATATGGAATATATATGATATTTATATCATGGTAAAAAATATAGATATGATGGAACCATGATATATTTATTACAGATGAAAATAAAATGATAATACATTCACAAAAATCAAAGTAGTTATTTCCTAAAATGTGATTTTAACAAGAAATTATTATTGAAATTGTATCAAAACATGGTGTGAAAATAATACATGGTATGGTATATTTATATATATACATGTAATATTATTCAATATATTTATAATAAACATATACTTATTATACAATAGGTTAAAAAATGTTCAAAATAAGTCGAGCCATAAGTTAAGGGATTCAGTCCCTCTTTTATTTTTGCTGAGAAATATTTCATATTAACCATGAGTGTCTAATATATGGTTTACATATGTCCAATGAATTTTTCTATTATGGTTCTACTAAAATATATTATAATGATGCGGAAATTCTGTGGATTGTTTTTTAAATACATAGGAATTTTACGAGCCTGCGGAAATTAACGACATGTGATTCGGAGGCCCGGTGTGTCCGGAATCAATTTCTAAAGTTTTTTTTGGTACACTCAGTAAATGTACGAGCACGTTTTTTATAGACTTTTAACTGGTGAATGGAATTGAAATCTAAGGGCACCGTAAAACTCAGGGCGCCAGTATTTGCTTAATAAGACATTCACCTTGATGGTAGTGGGTCAAGATTAAAAGATAGTTTTGTGTTTTCAATAAAAATAATTAAATAAAAATAAAGTTGTAGATTTATTTTTAATTTGTTGGTTGAAGCCTCTATGTGGATTCTGGAGGTGGGGACCACCACACCTTAACCACCCATGAGAGGTTATGGTGGTGGGGCCCACCAAAACCTAACCTCCTCTTCATTTTTAATATGGTGGGGACCACCCGAGGTTAAAACCTCTTGAACTCCCAATTATGTGGGGAACAACCTCTTAAGCTCCCCACATAATGGTTCCACCACCCCTTCACCTTAATAGAGCCAACACACATGCATTTATGGTGCCAAATCATCCACATTAATTTTGTTCAAACCACTTGAATTTATTAATTGGAGCTAACCTAATTAATTAACCCTTATTAATTTTGTACCAACAATTAAATAATAGATAAAACAATCTATTATTTTGGGTTGGAATTATTCTTTTGGGTGGAATATTAGTGAGAGGAGAAGTTGGGAGAAATAGAGTTCTCCAACAAAGAACATCATCTCCCAATGAACAATGAAGAGATCGTTTATCCAACAAAGAACGTTGGGAAGGATCTCCTTCAATCATCATCCCTAGCCTGCTACCGACCTAGAACGTCTTACAGAACTGACGTGTGAGCTCGAGATTGGATATGTGCAGCGGATACGATGAATGATGATCTCCTCCATCTTCTTTCTACGATTTCATCATTGAACAATGAAAAAAAGGTAGGGGTTAATTTCATTTTTGTTCCACATTTTTCCTTTCTTTCAAAATGATGAATGAGGATGCTTTCTTTTTGCAGGTGGATTGTTGTGATTAATTCTAAAAGACTGATTGCTATCACCATAAATGCGGAGGGCGCATGAAAAACTAACATAGCCTGACACCCTCTGTATATCTATTTTTTGTAATGTCCTTCGGCACGATGACGAAATGACGAGGCGACAAATGAGGAAAGGACACAGGCCACTCTAACTACAGATTATGTGACGCGTGCTCCCTGTGGCGTCCCCCACCACCACCAGACAAACCGATCCTGGCCGAGCCCCCGCCGTCCTGTTCGGCCTCCTGCCGGCCTGCCTGACCGCCTATTGTGATGTCGGATGCCCTGCGCCGGCCCGCGTGCTTGCGATCCTCAACTGGTCGGACTGGCCTCGGCCATCCAGGCCGAGAAGCCCGAGCCGCGACCCTCATGTAACTAGAAGAACCATCCCCGGCCATCCGGGCCAATATGTCGAGGCACGCCCCACACGCGCCTGGCTGAGTCGGCCTTCCACGCCCCTCGCAGCGCCTCCAGGCCGAACCACCTTTACACTGACCCGCTGTCGGTCCATTCCCTCATGACCAGTCCTCACCCTCATGATACTTGTGACCTTCGCATCTTATTGGGCTAGGCCCAGCGGGATAGTCGAAACCCAACGAGTCAGCCCATACTAAGTCGGGCAAGGTCGGTCTGACCCGGTCAGAATGGATCGGGCTCACTATGGCCCTTTACTTTCTGTTGGCCATATCCTTGGTACCGGACGTCCATTTGACGAACCGTCAGTAGTTCTCAAAATCATGGAGCATGAGGTTCCCTATGAGTATACCCCACTAGAGTTTGGGGTATAGTTGAGTTAC
The DNA here is from genome assembly GCA_963277665.1 of Viscum album. Taxonomy (NCBI): domain Eukaryota; kingdom Viridiplantae; phylum Streptophyta; class Magnoliopsida; order Santalales; family Viscaceae; genus Viscum; species Viscum album. Next base: position 898,970,453 of record OY728142.1, read on the forward strand.
CGTCATGTTGGATCGTGCACGAATCCAATCGGGCCCCCAGGACTAAAATGCTAATAACTCACAGACCGGGGGTCCGATTGACGCGCAGTCTATTGCGTTGTGACCACTATGAAATGGAGAAACTTTGGTATAATTATTCATGGGAATTATTGTAAGTTGATTTATAGACACTTGGCTTGAGGAGAGGACCCTCCCGGGATCAAGTGTGCTTGTGAAGAAAACCTATTGTTGATGCGCTCTGACGACTGTTCCTGATTCCTGTGTGGGTTCCACAGCTCTGACGACTGTTCTTCGATCATGTGTGGGTTTGATAGATCTGAGTACTATTATTGGATCTTGTGTGGGTTTGATAGCTCTGACAACTGTTTTTGGATCTTGTGTGGGTTCGACAGTTCTGAATACAGTTCCAAAATCTTGTGTGGGTTCGACAGTTCTGATTTTTGTACTAGGATCCTATGTGGTTTGAAAGAACATATTATTTAGTGGCTACATCTAATCATCTCTATCTCTCCACAAAAGATGTGTACCTGTGTGAGATGAGTCAGTAGATTTTGTGTTATCATCATGATTTAGATGGATTATTTGATAACTTAGGTATATGTATGGTCATATACATATGTGGGGTTATTTGTTGATTTCATACTTTTTGGTTTATCTTTTTGGGTTTTGTGAGACCTTATGGGTCTCGGGGTCCCTACTATGTGTCATTATACTCACCTCTACACAGTCAATGCTCGCACCTCGTTTTGTTGGAGGTAGATGACAGACATCGCTGACCGAGGATGAGAGTACTGGGACTGGATGTTACCCGGAGGTGGACCATACAATGTGATGGTACATGGAGGAGACAGATGGACTTGGAGTGATGAGGAGGCTATCTGTACCTACCCTTCAGGTGGGAATCCTGGAGGACGACCCAACATCTTTTTTCCTTTCTCCAGTTCCTCGTACTTTATAGTTGGGATTGTATTTTTGGCCACTTTACATTCCTCACTCTTTTGTTATACAGTTTACTTAGTTTTTTGTATCCAATTGTGTGCTCTCTTGTGTGTGAATACATGTTATAAAGGAAATGTAGTCCCAGATATAGGGAATTACGTCTTTGATGCTAGTCTCTATCCCATGTCCTATGGAAGGCGGGCATAGGGTAGTCACGACACGAGCCCCGGGGGAACATGTCATGACAATTATTTTGATTTATTATCTCATTTTAGTATCTCTCTTTCAAGGTGTTTTCTGTATAATGGTTTTGAATGTGGTAAATGATTTTTTTCACAATATTCTTTCAATAAGACATATGTTATGTTATAAAACAATATTATTTTATGATATTTATAGGCATCACATGTTGTAGTTTATATAATTAATATACTTTTATTATTTATATATAATGTTTAATTTTTTTATTTAATCTGTATAATAATTGAAATGTTACCTATGATATAATTGCTTGATATAAAATATCATTTTTAATGAGGTTGTTTATTATTATGCTTCCAATTATGATGTGTTATGATATTCCACTCATGAAATTCCTAAATTTTCTTCCCATATTATTATTTAATGTGAATAGATGTTTTTAATTATTTACTACACTATATGAATAAAGTGTTGAAAATAATGTTTTTAAGTCATATCGAATTTATTTATCTCATTGGTAGAAAATAAATTTCTCTAAATCAATGTATTCTAATTTTTTTTCAAAAAGAATTAATTTTTATCTAGGGTTGTATAATTTTTTTTACCATTGATTTATTTTCTAAATATATATAATCATCATGTCATTTCCAAAATAAAGACCATTTGAATTTCGCTGAAATAGGGATCAAATATTTGTTTTAACAAGTATAAAATCTTAAATCTTCATGACCAATATGTTATTTAATGGTTCTATTATAGGTTTAAAATTAATTTTTCATTGAAATTTATTACCAAAATGTATAATTTTTTTAAATATATATTTTCAATGAAAAATTATTTTCCTAACAAAATCTGTTAAATGATTTTTAAGGGTACCTTAAAATAGATCCAAGATTTTTTTCAAAGAAGATAATATTGGGAATTTTTTATGTTTTAAATCATATTTTTATATATTGGACAATATATTACCACTATGAAATGATTTAAATTATTTTTAAATCTTTATTTATATGTCTCTATGGTTATTTTCAAAGAAAAATATTTTGAATTTATTTATTCTTTAAAGGAGTCTTTTTTCCAAATTGGAAAGGATATTATCCTCAAGAAATGGTTCATGTGATAATTAATAATACATTCCATCAATGATAATATCTAGTTATGCTATTTATTTTATTATTGGGGATATTATTATAAATTTAAATTATTGTTATTTATCTGAATTTTTTATTATTATGATGCCAATATGTTTTTGAAACAAATATCTGATCCATTAGATATATGACGATAAGAATCTTATGAAACCTAATCCATTTTCCATGGGTTATTCCATGACTAAATTATAATGTTATTGTGAAAATTATTTATTTTTTTGTGGTTTTTCTATGATCAAATATTTATGAAACCCATATCATTGCATTTTTTTAATAATATGTATGTTTTATGTACTTCATGAACACATATGTATTATTTTATTTATGAAAATGGAGGGCCTTTATATCTCCCTTCAATGAACTAGGTAAATATGGGTGACCCATGAGTAAATATAATAATTATCATCTTTCTTGAAAGTTCATAATGTCATACATGTACTTAATAACATGTTCAAAATGTCATATATGAAACTGATTACATTCTCACAATTTTATGCATATACCTAGAAATCATGTCATTTTTTATGAATGGAAATTGTTTTCTTCTCAATTTGGTTATTTTTAGAGATGGTTTTATTTACATAATATTATGTGAGGTTTCGATTTTATGTCATTAACGTAATGAGTCAACATGTTTCTATTTGTACTTGATAACAATGTGGAAAACCTGTGTGTATGCCACCAAGTGTTATCTAATCTAAATGTTATATCCTCATTGAAAAGGTTATTTGACTCAATTATGATTCAATAATAATAAAAACACATTATTTATTCCATGAGACATGATTTCGAATATAGATATTCATGTTTGGTTTTCACATGTTATGCTAATGTTTTTATACCCATATTATCCAGTTTAGATTTCATATTTCTAATGACTACTCTTAATGATCTTATGATATTGAACATTATAATGTTTTAATTAATGATTTATGAAGAAATATTTTATGTAGTGAATTATTTTATAATGAAAAAAACCGATGATATTTATGGGAGATTACTATGATCACTCACTAAAAAAGATTATTTTATACATAGTATCCAATGAAACTAAACCATTATGTTGATTGGGAATATATATATTAAATATAAATAATATATATCAATTTTTATGTTATATATATGTATATAATGTTTGGGTCTTTAAAAACTAATCAATAAATATACCAAATAAGATATTAAAATATATTTATGTGTTTTTGTTGTCCACATGGAATGAATCAATTTGTGAATGTATATTAATTCTAGTATTTATCTATGTAATTCATAAGAATTAAATAAAATTTTTAATGTGTTTGATAAATATTATATCACTCTATATGAAACTATACACCATTAAAAAATCATTCCCACAACATATAATTTAAATATTTATTTCAATTAATCAATTGAGATACATTATGATAATAATATAATATGGGTTAAATTGGTTATTCAATCTTTGTAAACATATATAAAATTATTCCATAATACTATTCAACAACGAAATTAATAGTGTTATTAACATCATTCATCATTTTTTATGTTATTATTTATAATATATTCAATAATCTCTTGGGTAATTGACATTATTACTTGTTTAACTAGCTTTTGAAACACTACCTAATGTTTAAAATAATTTTTTCCCACAATTTCCAAATAAGAGAAATAAAAAGTTAAGTAGACATATTTTAATTATTATGATAAAAAATTAAATTAGGAAAATATAGTTTATTTAATAATTTCATCCTTGGTTATACTATTTATAACATATATACCCTTTCTATAAAAATTATATCATGTTTAGAAAATATAGAAGAATGCTTTATTGTATTACCATACAATGACCCAAAGACCTTCAATTTTATTATTTATTACAAAGAATCCACATTTTAATGGAAAACGGGGGAAACCGAATAGACTTCATGACCATAAGACAAATCACAACAAGACGACCATAAAGAGTAAAGCATGACTAACAACATAGAGTTTCCCTTCCCAGAATTTGAACATGATAATTCTCCTCACCATTTCTTGGATGATTGGAACATAAGTTTCATGTGTCAAAGAAAATGATTGATCTAAAGAAGACACCATACCCTCTCAAACAACCAAATCCAAAAATATCTCCAAACATGAACGTACAGCTATTGAACCTCTATTGAGACCTATGAATGTTGTGTTATATTTTTTTGGTACATAAGGTTAAATTGAGACCCATAAAACAACACATTATTATCAAAAACCAACCAAGTGTAAAATAATAATATACATGAGCTATTTAATTATAAGGATCTAATGTAGTTTCCAATCCTGATGGTCTAAAACAAGTGTTTTATATCAGGGTATAATATTAATAATGGTTTTACTTATTAAAATTAATAAATATTCAAAATAAAAATTTACATGTATTTAGTAAGGTGGTCCATATGTTGGATATCATTAAAAAACTAGGAAGATTAAAATATAGAATGATCCAAAATAAAAATATAAGAAAAGTAACCCGTTAAAAATTATCACATTGTAACTTAGAAAAACATAAACCATGTTAAAATCCATGATTTTAGAAATATGAAAAAGGTATAACTCTTACATATCTACATGGAAAAAATAATAAATTTCAATATAAAATTCTAAAAAAATATTTCTATATGACCTAACATCTCCATCCAAAGTCAATAAAAATATTTCCCCCTTGAGAACCCCAATAAAGGAATCCACTAAGAGAAACTTCATAGAACATGAATGTGAACCTATAAAATACATTGAGTATATCAAAAATAAGTAATATATGTAGGGTTTTAAAAAATATCAAAAATAGGGTTTCCACATTTATAATACTTTATTAATTTCTTTGATTGTTAAAATAAGAAACTCTTAATTTAAATAAAAATAGGAAAATTTAGAATGAATGTATTTAGAAAAAACACCTATGGAGTATAACTGAAATCCCATTATAAAATCCAAATACTAATTTATGTAAAATATAGATATCCTATTTTGGAAATATATTGGGAAAAGAAACTTTAAAATATATATCTAAATAAATTTTAGACCCACCATAGAAGAGATCAGAAATGCGAGTGAACAACATCATCAAATTTATAAGTAATTGTGGATGGGAAGGTATGTAAATAAACAAACATGAAATTTATATTTCCAAATGAACAAAAAAATATAAAATTTCATATATTAAAAAATTAAATATTAAATTAAATCACACAACAAGGAGGGAACGTGTTAAGACTATCATAATTTACAGATGTAGTGAATAAAAAAATTAATATATTCATGATCAATTTATAGTAGCAAGAAAATAAAATTAATTTAATTTTTAATCATAGAAAACTTAGTAGTACATAGTGATATGATAATATATATATATTTAATTGGTTACATTTTTTTATAAATGAATTTCATAACATACAAACTATTTGAATTTCTATAACAAGACTGACAGGGAGGAATTATATATATGTGTGTGGGTGTGTGTTAATTATACTGGTTTATTCTCCAAGGGTTCTCAGTGAGAGTGGAATGAAAACAATAAAAAAAATGTTTCAATATCATGCTCATATATACATAAGGTTCCCATGAATTTATATTTCATATAAGGAGTCACATTTTTATATACATAAATTACATAACAAAAATAGTTCTCTTAGTAAATAATCAGTGTATAAAGTCTTATTCCCACCCCTATACCCATTTATTTTATAAACAAAATGTTATAATTCAGAAGAAAATAAAATTACAATACCATTGAATTATATAAATACACAATATAATATTAAAAATGGGTCTACAAGGATTAACGATATCAATTTTATTAATTTAATATAAACCATTTATACATATATAAATGATTCATTTCGTGTTAGGTTAGTGGGAAGAAACATTAAATTCGTTCTTCGAACCAATCTTGAGACCAAATGTTAAATATGAGTATATTAATATTTGAAAAAAACCAATAAATATTATGAGGGAATATGTTGAAAATAATTTAAATACTTCAAGAGGAAGATATCCTTTTGGATTTGAAAATTATTTATTAATAACATTTTTTTAAAATGTATGTTTTAAAAGGAAGAAATTTTTTTATAGAGGATATAAATGTAAACGTGTTGTCTTTAAAGAAAATTATAAAGAATTTTAAGCACCGAAGAGTGAATATGTATTAAAATAACATTAAGATTCCATAAAAACCATAGGATAATATATTTAATTTTAATAATAATATTTCAATATATGACACTTAATCATATATAATCTCGATAAACGTTGACATTGAAACAAAATATTATTACCAATTATGTAACATTGGATCACAATACTAATGAAAGAATAAAATTAAATGAAAAATTAAATATAATGAAAATATTGAAATTCATGATATAATGTGTAGAAGTTAAATTATACACACACCATAAATGAAGATCATTTTATAACATAACATATGTACCAAAGAAGGAAAATTGAGACAAAAATACGTTACTGATTTGATAACATTGAAACTACAATCCAATGAAATATAGATCCTAAAATGAATATCAAATTAGAAATATATTAAAATATATGTATACTTATATATATATATGTGAACTATAGAAATTATGGGAAAAATATAAGTGTTGAAAGTGACATATATCCCATAGAAATAAAACTGTGGTAAGAACATCTTTTCCTCAAGATGGAATTTTCAAGTGTTTAATTATTAAAAAAAATAACAAAATTATAATAATTATTTAATTTATTGAGAAACTTTTTTATTTTTATTATTACATTTTTTTCTCTTATTAATAGGTTAAATACAATTTCATAATGAAATATATTGTTATCATATGTTTTTACCATATTCTGTTTGTTTGTCAAAAATCAATTAGGTGGGCTGACTATGGTCCATTAGGTCATTATTTAAAAATATATAGAATGATAATCAGGGAATAATTATATCATATATTCAAAAATTATAAATAATAATCCCCTTATTATATATGGTTATGATAAATGAGCTTAAATTTCAATCATGGAGATGGTAGGTCATACATATGAATGAGAAACATTTCCATTGTTAGTGATCATTATTGAATGAAGGTGTGTAATATTTCCCTAGAAAATAATGATAATATTATCCTTATTACCATATTATTTATTATAATATATAGTTATATATAGTATGTAGGTGGTAGTCCACACTACCGTGAATGTCATCATTATTATTTCACTAAGTGAAATAATAAATATAAAAATATATGTTATATTAAAATAATGATAAATATTTTATTAATATAATTAATATTTTTTTTATTATATATATATTTATTATATTTACCCTGATTATTTTTCATGTAGCATGTTAGTGAAGAATGATTCACATCGCTTCATAAGTATGTATTACACCATAGACACGAGTGATGGAATTATATCCCTCAAAAATGGAATGTAAATTGATAAATATTTTATAATTAATACATAGTTATAATTATGTTATAAATATCATAAATAATAATTATATATAACATAATACACAACTATTAGTGTTGGTAATGGAGAAATGAATGACATTGTTTTGTGAGTTGGTAGTCTGTCATACAGAGGGATGGTGATTTCATAACACATTTGATGGATGTGTTTGTGGTTGGAGGTTGTAACCTTAAAATTACTAAATCTCATTTTATTTATGATACTAATTATATTATATCATAATCTTATAACATGAATTTATGGAGGTGTAGAAATTAATAATATAAAAATGATCATTGAAGAACATTACATCTTCTTTGGGTGTCTTCATTAGGTTTGCATTAAAGATTCATAGATTTTATTTATGAGAAAAATAATTTTTCTATAAATAAGATAATTATTTTGGTATGTTATTGTGTTTGGTATTTGAATATGCAATGTGGTTTTAAAGGTGTGAAGAAAGAGGAGAGGTGTGACCTTTTAAAAGTGTGGTGAGTGGAACACTTGTTATTTTTTTTAAAAAAAGTTATATAAAACCATGTGTTTACCTATAATGAAAAAAATAAAAACAATAAGTTTTAAGGCACAAATATTTCCTTAAATTGGTTTTTGAAACGTTTTTGGTCATTTTTAAACCCTACATTGCAATTTTAACCATTTAATAAACTCATTTTTACCTTTTTTGTTGTGATTAGTAATAACAGTTTTCTAGAATTACATTGGAATAAAATAAATATGACATAATTAGATAGTATACAATATGTTTATTAAAAATAAATAATCCATTTTCCATATATAAACCACATATGTTGACTAATCCAATATAAAATTAGTTTTATGGATGTGGTAGTGCATCAGGCTTTTAAGTAGAGTATTTTTAAAGAAAAATATTACTCTATAAAAACACTATAACTAATAATAATTATTGTATGAATGTAGATTTTATATATAATCAATAATTTTAATTTTATATTTTCCCCATTATAGATTATTTAAATTAATAAAAATCTAAAAACATTGTGCATTTTAAAACAATTTTAAGAATACACTATTTTCAACTGAAAAAAACAAATGTATACTAAAAAGAATTATAAATTTTATTGTAAATAAATTATGTAGATTATATAATAATAAATAATACATTGGTTTAATGAAATAATTTTCATTAATTATTAATACTTTTCAATTAATTAATTCATTTTGAATAAATCATTTTTTTATAAAAATCATTTATTTTCATTCTTCAAAGAAACATCAATATTTTTCAAAAAATAAAAATATGTCTCCAAAAATAAATTTATATATACATATTAATAAAATTAAAATAGTTTTTAAAAATATATTTCATGAATATAGTTAAAATTTGTTACGTAATCATCTTTCCTTAAATATGGAGAAAAATATTTTTTCAAAAATATTGTTTTAAGCGTAAAATTAGATTTTTTTAAATAATATCTTAAAAGCATTAGATGAATTTTAAAAATTATATTGCATATATAATATATAAATTTTATTCATATAATAAAAAAGGATTTATTTTTTTAATTAGTTGGTATAAATAAATAGTTTTGTATATAAAAATATTTTTCAAACGAATATTTTATTTTATTTTCAAAAGGGTTTTATATTCATTTATAATTAGTTGGTATCTAAATAAATTATTTTATATACATATATAAACCATATTTTTATTCTTTTTATAATATTTCATTCCATAATTTATGTGATAACTATTATATTAAATATAAGTTATAATATGTTTAGTTTAATGTCAATGTTGTGAATAACACAAAAAAAACAATACATTTATTATAACAAGAGACAAACTCAATGTTTCATTTATTTTTTACTATAAATCATTAATTCCTTTTTCAAAAAACTGAGGTATAACCTCTTTACTAAATTAAATCATTGAAAATTTGAATTTCTCTTCGTAATAAAATGTATGATATTTAAAAATAATTTTTTATTGTAAACCCAATTCATAGAAAGGGATAATAAAACATCATCCTAATAAATGTGATCAAGAAAAATCATGGACATATAGAATAATAAATTACTAGTATTATATTTAGGAATAAAATTTTTGAGTGTAGTGATATGGAAATGGTATAAAAGTGTAAATAATTATTACGAGTGATTCATGTAATTGATCATATGGAAGTTAATGATCAATGGAAAGTTAAGTGCCTAAAAAATAAATATTTCTTGATCTAAAAGAATAATGGTTCATACTAATGGAAGGTACTAGGATAATTTTTTTATTTCAAGATCATTTTTCAATTTTTGGGAATTATCTTACCAACTATATTGGCAGAATATTAAAATATAATTACTTGATGAGGAAAATTTCACGTAATAACAAAAGTTCAATCAAAGTATCATATTTTAATACAAATTATGTTTATTCATGGTGAATTTATCATTCCAAAAGTAATATAATGAGTCTTGACATAAATATAGATTACATAACTTATGAATAATACTTCAAACTTTTCATAAACGGATGCTCCATGCCCGTATTTGTTTAGTGCCTTTTGGAAAAATTGAAATGTATAAGATGATACATGATTGATTATTATTATCTCCCACTAGGTTATTCTTGAATATAACCATTATATGAAACCATATATAATACATATCATCATACCATTTGGAAGATAAAATAAAAGGCGTGAGATCAGATGCTCAGTAATGGTAAATAAGGGTGCTATATAATCATAAACATGATAATAATGGCTTAGGTAGGTGATCATGATATGATAAGATCATACCCTGAATGAAAAATATCCTAAAAATTAATTATACTAAAAATAATGTTATTTAATAAGACTTGAATTGTAAGTGAAATATTAGAATAATAATATCATATAAATAAGACATGAAATTTATGGTAAACACATAATCATGTAAATTTATATTGTCAAGGATACCTACCAAGACCTTAGAAACATGGTAAGCTTGGGATAATAACCTGTGTACCTACATTTGGATTGATATTCCCTCCCATCTACCCTATTATTTCAGGTTTAAAATGTCTTCCCATTTCCCATTCTTTTTTGGAAATATGATTGCCTCTAGTATTAGTCTTGTGATACCCTTCCATATACACTCTTGTTTTGGGATTAGGATTCCCTCCCATGCACCCTCTTGAACTTATAAAACATTTATCATTTCCCAATGCATTTTATGGGTATATATGTTTGACCCATAACATGATAAAATTATACATACATGTTTCAAATGATAATAAAACTTTCATCATACCATGACCCATAAAAATGGATTTGTATCAAAAAAATCAAATCATTCTCCATGATATGAAATGGGTATCATAAACATTTAATCATATCATAACTAGTGAAATATATATTTGTTTCATAATAATTTCATCACATAATAACCCATCAAAGGAATAAATTTTTATATGAATTAATAATCATATAACCAATTAAAGAGAAATTAGATTTATAAGAATATTACCCCTGGAAGAGGAATAAATTTCCAAATCAGAAAACCCATGAAATTCAAATGAGTTTTCATAAACATCATGGTATAAAAAATTATATATTTAGAGAAAGATAATTAGTGTAAAATTTGTTTTATTTTCCTGAAATCCATGAGTAATATCAATATGTTTCAACATAGATGGAAGATAATTATGAATTATCTTTTAGAAAAAATTCTTGAGGAAAATATGTTTGATTATTTGGAATTTTTTTAAAAACAAATACTATTTAAAAAAATATTGCATGAAAATAAAAATTATAACTTATATTTGAATATTTGAAGACATATTGAAACTCTATTCCACAAAAAAATTATTGAAAACATATAATGAAATATTGAAAACTTCTTGAATACCATTTCATTAAGAATAAATTCTAAACATATAAGAGACACTTTGAAAATAATTTAAACCAATTAAATATTTATGAAAACATTTTCATTGATAATAAATTTAAAATAATAAATTTACATTATATTAGGCAATAATTTTTTATTAAAAAATAAATTTTTTATTTTGTAAAAATAAATTAAATGAAATTATGGTCATGACGGTGGTTAAATCCATATATAACGAATATCCCTTTTGCACTGTTAGAATATTATAAATGTACCTAAAATAAAAATTTAAAAGTTGATTACATTTTAAGAACCCTTACATTTAAAAATTTAACACATGGGTAAAACATACTTTAAAATATCATTATATAAACACAGATTGTTTATCTATATGATTTTTTTGGAAAACATGGTTTGATGGAACAAGGATTTCTGACCAAAGAGAAGCTAATGTCAGGATTTCTTAATAAAAAATTATTAACTACATATTTTACCAAAAATATTTAAAAAATACAATACCCTAACATATCATGAATAACCAGAGGAGAAAATAAGTCATGAGTGGTTTGGAGAGATGGATCATAATATTTCATCAGAGGAAATGTAAAAATAAACAATATAAAAAACAATGATATTGATTCAATAATCTTATACCACTTATTATCTTCGACCCATAATCTCCATTAATGAAAATGAAATGAAATTAATATTAAAATATCATTAAAATAATAAGATTTATTATATATCATTTAAAATTCTTTATATACACCTCATTGAAAAAATGGGTGTATAACCTGGCATGAGTCTCAATGAAGGAAAATTGAGAAAAAATGTCTTTACCGATTTTGTAACATTTGAAAAATAAATATAATGAATGAAGTGTCATCAAAATGGTATTTAAATACCAATATATTATTTTATAATAGTAATATAATACATCCATTTTTATTATACACACCACACAAAAGGAATAGGTAGTGAATTATGTATGTTTCTCATAGAAATAAAAAATGAGATAAATTTTTTTCTACCATGGGTTTTGAAAATCATTGTTCTTGTAAAAACTTCATGCGTAATAAATATATGTTTTATATAAATAATTCACATAAAAATATTCTTATATATAATACCATATATTGTTATATTAGGACATTTTATTACCCTTTTTTTAACAATTCTTCGTTATGGTTTCACATAGTTTAATATTAAATTTTTTATATATCGAAATTAATTATAAATTTATCCTTTATATATATCATGATTTACATAATTTGAAACATTATATAAATATAATTTATATTGGGTATATTTTTATTATAATAATAAATATAATATATTAGTATGAAATGGAATACATCGTTCATGGAGATGGTAGGACGTATGCCTGCATGAATGTTGTTTCTTTTTTTATTTGTAACATTGAATGTAAAAATGTAAATTAAATATATGTATATATAAAATATAATTATATAATAATTATTATGTCATGTAAATTTTTTGTTCACTAAACACATCCTTAATAATGTTTATGTAGTTTGTGAATAAATCACATCACTTTGTCGGGTGGTAGTAAACACTTTATCAAAAAATTATAGTATTTAAAGGAAAAAACTGTATAAAAATATGTATTGTATAAGAATTAAAGAATTATAAGCAAATAATTTTCACCATATATATAATAAATAAATATAATGTTAATCACAGTTTCTACCATGAGAGGCGGTAATGGAAGGACGAACAATCACCATTTCGTGAGGCAATATTACGCTATATTGATAAATAGTATGTTCATTTCCCATTAGATGGATGTGTGTTTAAGTGTATGTAAAAACATTATAATGAAAAAAATAATTATATTTAGGATAATTATTTTTATAATCATGGAATAAATAGAGAAGAAGGGTGGTGAATGAAAAATAAGAGAAATAAGATCGAGGGAGTATGCTCTCTCTTCTTTAGGTAACAATTTTTGGTTTTCACCTATGTGATTTATTGGATTTATTTCAACACAAAGGGAGGATTCAAGGTGGAATTTAGGGAGTTTGTAATGTTTATTAGGCATAGATTTTATTATCTTATGTGTTTTTAGATGTTTGAGGAATAGGGATAAGTGGTTTTTTATAGGGGAGGGAAAGGACTCTGAATTTTTTAAAACAAGTTTGGTGTACCCTTGTTTTTACCTGAAAAAGTCATAAAAACCATTTAAACGGAATAATCGATGGTTAATTGTAGAATAATTTTAATAAAATAGTATTTGGAGAGTTGAATAATTCATTTGGGACCTTATGTTTATGGTTTAGTCATGTGTTATACTTACTTTTCCCTTGATCATCATAATAAATATTAATTACCTTTACAATTTTTTTTTGTAAAAAATTGACCATATTTTAAATTATAAATTTTTCTTATTAAAAATATTTAATCCCATTTTTTAATATTACAACCACAAATGTGGCCAAAATTAATTTACATTTAATCTCATAGAATGTAGGACAATTAATGTTTTTAAAGTAAAAAATGTTCAAATGATTGCTATGTTTTTATAGAAACATTCAATGTAAAATATATTCAAATGTTATAAATTAGATTAATAGATTTATGTTTTATATAATTATAATTTAAAACAAAAAATAATAATTATTTAACAATTTAAATTAATTTTTATGAAAAAGTATTATTTAAATTTAAATCAGTATTTTTGAATTCTTCCAAAAATGATTCTTTTCATAAAAATCCAAAAAATTCCCCTAATAATTTATAAAAATTATAAATAAAAAATGAATTTTATTTTATCAAATTAAATTTCTACATTTCTTTAATTAATTTAATTGTTTTACACATGAAGACTTAAAAAATAGTTAATTTTACAAAATAGTATTTTTGAACCTATAATGACATTACCAAAAAATATATTGTTAATTATAATTATGCTATATTTATATAAAAGAATTAAAAATAAAATTTAAAAGTATTTATTACTTTTCATAGTAATTATCAAAATAACTCTATTATAATTATGTTGTTTAAATAATTATAATAATAAATTGATATTTTATAGAATCTCAATATTACAAGTCATGCACACCAAGTAGGTGTTGCATTTTGAGAAAACCAAGTCAAAGATATGTCAACATATTGTTTCACTTAGTTCATTAACATAACATAATAAATACCATGTGTTTTCTTAAATTGAAAATATGAAAAAGATTTTGTTAATTCAAAAAAAATTAATAATATCTTAGGGTGTTACATATTTTCACTCATAAAGTGAATTTCTCCTTCAAAATTTATCCGGGATAACCAATGATTAATGCAGAAATGTTCTATTCAAAGAAAAACACATCATAAAATAGAACACTGAAACTTACTTTTAAAAATATTGTTTAAAACATAATGGTTAGCCAAAGTAACAAATTTCAAGTTTTTTAAATAGTATAAATTTTATGGGATGTTAAATCATTGACATGGAAAACAAATCAATCCATCATGTTTTGATAGAGAGTGATATAAAAAATGGTTGAAAAAAGGTTAATAATAAAATTCATAACCTAAATATGCCTTCAAATTGTAATTGATTTCATCGTAAATGACGATAACAAGATAAAATTTTATTTCAGATTCCTTTCCTAATTTTTACGAATTATAAATGGTGATATAATTACATTATTTCATAAAAATGACATACATTTTTCTTGATCAAATAAGAAATTATCTCTTATTCCATGAAATTAAGGTGATTTTTACATTCTTGAATCATTAGAAGATCATGTGATCAAAAATTATAATGATAGGTCAATTGAGCTATCTTTATCAAAACTAAAGTTTAGGTGAAGTTATCAAATATATATATATACACACAAATAGAGAGATTATAATTTAATAACACAAACGTCATATAATTCCTAATATAAAATTTCTATAAATGGCTAACCTTGTAACCCTTCGAAAATATAATTTACCCTTTATTCCTTAAATTATATTTTATCTTATACCAAAACATTCTTTTTGGAAACGTGGATTCATACATATAATGATAAAATATCAATTTTGAATTTATTCTTCCATAATCATAGTAGAGGAAGATCATCACATTAAATCCCCACAGGTGATGAATAATAATATTTTCTTAAAGATTATTCATTCAAAAGAAATCATAAAAATAAATTCCAAACTAAAGGGGGGAATATGAATATTTTATAATTATTTTGGTTATATTCATCCATTTTTAAATCATAAGATTTACAATTTCCTTAAAATTTAGTGGTTTTTGTGTCTTTTCATTAACATTAGTTAATTGACTAAGGAAATGATTATCATTACGTAAAAACTCCATACAATTGAGACACTAAATAGTGGGAGGTGAATTCTGTGTGTATTTCTCATTATTCTCAACATTAGATAACTTTTTCTAATCCATAAAAATTCAAAACTTGATGGAATTCCCTTACATAAGTAAAAAAATTTGTTCTCCTTAAGTCAATTTAGTCTGTGTTTATTCACCCAATTTTTTCCTAAAAGAAGTCTCATTTTTATTTTTTTCTATTTCTAGATTTTCCTTTGAACTCCATATTTATAAGGACCCAGCCTTAAAACATTACATAATCTTGAATTAAATGAATAATTCATATTGAAGATCTTTTCAGGATTAGAGTTTTAGATAATTAGGGCATAACTATTACATCTCAAAATATTATAAAGTAGACACTTCTACTCAATTTACATTTTTTCATAAAATAAAAACTCTTAAAAAAGAAACATGACTAGTTCCATGTTTTAGATAGAATGTCCTTCCTTGATCCCATCCTGGACCATATTCATCATTAAGTCCTGTGTAAAACATTTCAAAAACTTGGGATAATCATAAAACACTCAGTAAGGGATATAAAAATACCGAAAGAAAATATTATTCCATGTATACATAAGAATCAATGAAAACATAATTTACTCATAAAACACAATAACTTAGCATACCTCATAAAATCATATGATTTATGAATAACTCATAGAAATAATAAGACATAAATGTACCTTGAGGAATTCATAACATTTATACATAGGGAGTAACCCTCATTGTTATATTTGGAATACCCTTCAGAGTGTATTCCCTAAATCACTTCAGATAAACCTTAGCATTAAACTCATTCTCGTTACCCAATGCATTTGAGATCTCTCTCGAGCTCAGCCTCACTTAGTTTATCATGGAACCACCCAACTTTATAACCAATTCCCAAGAACCATAACATAATTGTATCACATAAAACATGCATACAAGAAACACAACATTTTCACTTTTAAACACAAGATATCAATACAACAAATTGATAAATTGAAAACATTATCAGAACCATTTTCAATACCAAAATAAAATAAAAGTAAAACATAGTATTTATTTTTCATTTAAAAAATTTAAGGCTTATAGAAGAATATGAAACTCAAATAATGGTCACAGTGGCAGAGAAGTCGTTGTCTCCACATACGTATGACAAAAACATTCCTTTTGTAGTTTATTAAAACAATTCATTTAAAAAGATTCCTTTTTAATGAAATTTAGAGTCAAAAGTGTTTTATACACAATATAAAATAATGTCGTGTAGAAATAAAAATATTCCTTAATGAAAGGAGGTTGAGATGATGTCCCGTACAGAGATGGTATCCTTAGATTAAGGATATATCAATTACATAATTATGTGTGAAAAATATAAATACACTCAATATAAGTGGATATTATGTTTAAACCAATCAGTGATCATCCACACATATTCATAGAATGACATAATCAGGGAGTAGAGGTTTTACCCAAATAATTGAAATTAGGTTAAGAAGTTCATCTACAGAAATTTGATAGCCTCACAACATCACTTTAAAATTATGAAAATGAGTTTATGAGAGATAAAAATGGTATATCCCCACATGAACATAAAATTTACTAAAATAAGGATGTATAATGACATATCCCATCATAAGAAGATTTATATTAAAAGACTTAACAAAAAGAAGACTTTTAAAAAGAGGAGGGTGAAAGGTTCCCTTACCGATTTGGGTAACTTTCGAAACATACACCCCATGAAAGACGGGTCAAACAATAAAGATGTAAATACCCGTAAATTAAACTATATTACATAAATAATACAATTATATGCATTAGATACACCATAGAAACAGAAATAGTGGAAAATGTAGCATGAATTTCACGAGAATAAAAATTGAGATAAAACCCCTTACCTCGTTGTAATCAATAGAGTTATATGACCAAAAGATAATAAAAACAAAATTTATCACATAATAACATTAATATTAATAGAATCATGATAATATATATGAAATTTCCGTACACAATACACCACATGTAACAAATAAGTGGTGACCAATAGGAAACACACAGAATTAAAAGCGAGACAAGAAATCATTTACCTCAAGTCAGACATGTTCTCATTCATTATTTATATTCATGAAAAATAAACATACATCAATTTATAATTTCATAAAGACTTAATTTAAAGTTTATTGTTCAATTCATATCACATATTATAATGTTATAATAATTAGTTAATTATGTGAGTTCATATCATAAGTTTTTCTGATGTTCGGTACAAGAGTCAAAAATGAACTTATTTGAAAAGAATTGCCCATGTTGTTATAAGCACATCACCTAAAAAATAGTGTTAATGATTTAAATGTCATATATATACAGTATATAAGTATTTAATATTATTCCATATTGTTTGGAGATAAGAAATGAAATGTACCGTTCATGGAGACGGTAGGCTGTATGTACGCATGAATGATACTTTTAGTTTTTGTCATAATAATGGACTTTAAAACTAAATGAGACATAGATATATTATAATTCAAGTATAATATATATTTTATATAGGTAACATAACTTATTAATAACATTTTTTTATAAATTCCAGGTTTTTCATGAATGAGTCACATCACTTGAGGTGGCGGTAGTCCACATTTCCTCATATGAAATTAACGCATTTTACACAACATGAAAAGCATAAAGGTATATTTTAAATATAAAAAATCATAAAGAGGACATAAATATAATATATATCATATATAAGATTAGATCCATAATAATTTCCACAATTAGAGGTGTTAAATGGATATTGAACAATCATCGCTTCGTGAGACAAAAATTCGCCACCCACAAAAACAGTATGTTCTTTAACTATTAGACGGAGTTGTGTGTAAGTGTAGGTAGAATCCTTATCATAAAAATATCATAGTATATTGAGGATAATGGTTTTATTATGAGATCATATAATAATAAGATATTTGTGAGTGAATAAGGGAGATAAAACAAAGAAACTCAAGAGAAGACATTACCTCTAAATCGGGTAACTTTTTTTGATTTGAGCTAAAGGATTCCTTGGAAAGATTTCTGCCCAATGTGAGGTTTCTAATAGTAAGAGAGGGATTTAGATTTTTAATATGATTAGAGGTTGTACAAGCCAAGGTCTTGATAGGTGTGGGTAAGAGGGTAGAGGTGGGAGGCTTTTATAAGAGGGAGGAGGGTCACTTTTGGAATGTCTTGAAATGTTACATTATTATAAGTAATTTTTGGATTTTAAAGGTCCCACAATGATATATTTTGAGGATAAGGTGATAAGGGTTCGAAATCCACACATACAATAGGTTTTCAACAAGTTTATGTGTTAAATTTTACCTTAACTTTTCATTTTATTTAAATCATTCATTAATGAGGTAATCACTGCATCATCATAGTGTCATAAATAAATTTATTTATTTAATGTCTAAAAATTATAAAAAATACCAAGATTTAGGAAATATTTTAATATTTATAATTAATATTTATATTCTATGAGATCACTTATTTAAACAAAATTAAACATATTTTACTTAGGATATACAAACCATTGTTATATTTCTATTCTTTTTAAAAATAATGTCATAAAGGTCACTATCACACCCATGTGACTCCATTGTCCCTAAAGTATGGTAAAAAGATTTACATGGTATAACATGACTCAAAAAATTGGATTTGGACACATGGGGGGGGGTGGTAAATTTATATTATTATGATATTATTTTATTACCCTTAACTACCCTATTACTAATTTGTCATGATAATTAAAGATAATTGTCGTCCTTACTATTTAGAATGTCCAAAAACAAAAGAGTATGAACAACATAATTTGGACCTTATAATTCCAAATATGGAATCCATTTTACCAAATTCTTAACATATAAATTGCAGCAATTAATTTAAAAATAATTCCCATTGTCAAAACCAAAGACAGGTTTTTAAGATAAAAAATCTATCAAAAGATTGATTTGTTTTTACATCCAAATAAAAAGTGAAATTACATCCAATGACAAAAATTGTATGAAATGATAACAACATAATTAAATTACATCTTAAAACAAATTTAAATGACATTCTAACTATATAAATATATTATATGAAAAGGCAGTTTTGAATTAAAAAGTAGTATTTTTCACTATTCATTAAAAATGAACATTATCAGAAAAATACCAAAAAACTAACACTTATCTATATTTGATATTCCAAATTAAAAAATTATTTCAATTTTTTCAAATTCAAAATATAGAAGTTTCAATTATAGTAAATTCCTGATGTCAAAACAAATAGCATGTTTCTAAGAAACAATATTTATCAAAAGATTGAAACTTGTTTATGTCCATTTTCAAAGTGAAATTAATTATAATGGCCACCATTGGATTAAATGGTAAAAATATATTATAATTACACTTTAAAAACAATTAATAATATAATCTAACCATATAAATACATTAGATTAAAATGTTGTTTTAAACTACAATACAACAATTTTCACTATTCATTAAAAAATGAATTTTACCGGAAAAAATACCCAAAATTTAAAAAGAGTAAATTTTCATGTCTTGATTCTAAATAAGGATTTCATTTTCTCAAATATAACATATAAATTTGATAAAAATTATATTTAAAAATGGTTTGCCATCAAAAGGCAGTTAATCGACCTTTTCAATAATATTAGAATATTTATGCTTAAAATTGGATACATTCACATTTTAAGCCACTATCATTTATTGGGTAATTTTTAAAATATTTAACAAATATATAAAATAATTTATTAGTTAGTTATATTCATTCCTTCAATTAAAATTTCTATGAGTTTACTAGCATTTAAAATAATATTATTATATTTTTAGTGTGCAACGTAATATTTCCAAAAAACTCATTTTTGCGTATTGGGTATTCCATAAAACATAGAATCACCTTTAAAGTAATATTTAAATTTTATTCACAAATATTAATAAATATGGAAATATCATATTCTTTATTTACCTGTAATGTTACAATATTCTATTTCCTTTGAAAACCATAATATTATGAATAATAAGAAACCTATATTTCCATATTTACAACACATCTTAAAACATCATCACAGTTTTAATGGCTCTTATATATATTTCCTTTAAAATACTAGGATTCATAACACCAAATAATCAATCAATTTTTATTTAAGGATGAATAATAATACATAAATACTATCATGAAATTCCTATAAATTTTGCTTCATTGGAACAAACACAGTCATCATAAATATGATTAAGCTAAAGGAATTCCATTTCCATTTTTTTTGATAAATCAATGGAATGTAATTATTGAAAAATAAGTTCTTGGAATCATCCAAATCCATGGAGTCAATTTAATATAACTGTTGAGTATTCTTGATTAGATTTTAGTACTTATCTTCTTCGCCTTATAACTGATAAATAACCTGAATGAATTTCTTATGTTATGAAAATTTGAGAACACAATGTATCTTTTATGTGGTAAAGATAAATTTTTTATTAACAAGTGGATTAAAATACCAACTGAATTAATGTACACATTGCCTTATGAAGGATTCAACATAATGTTTTTCCCACCTTTTTCCATTTTGGGAGTCCATTGTGGTTCATAAATTGATAATTTTTTTGACTATAAAAATGTGATTTTTCGTTACTACTCCCATAAAATTTAGTTGCATAGGATGAAAATCAGTTCATTTTCTCTTGTAATTACCATTAACACATTTTTTTGGGTTCAAACCATTAAATAAAACCAAAATTATAGTGTGGGAAATTCCTTTCATAGTGTAAAACCACAGAATGATGATAAATATATACTTATAGGATTTATAAATCATTGCATAATACTAAATCATTGATACCATAGGTTTATTGTCAGTTATTCGTCGGAAATTTATTTTTAAATATTTTATGATGGATCATGATGTGTTTTTAAATTATAAATGAATATACCCCAAGAGATTCAAACAAAGGGCCTAGTAAGGACCTTTTTTGTGAAACAGGTTACATCAAGTATTGGCCGAAAAACCTTGTGAGAGTATCAAATCCTAGGTAAAACTGTGTGAGAAATATGTCCCCTTGTTGTGTCCATATAGGGATGTATTTCCATGAAACCACTCACTCAATCATTTAAAAAATTCCAAATACTTTTCATAAACATTTAATAATACTTATACTTATCCCTAAAGATATCCCTAGTCATATACATTGAAATATACCGAGTAATCTCACTAATGTTTTCTCATATTAGTTTCCAAAGGATGAAAAATACTTCAATATGTTACCAAATATAACAACATGTCTTTATGTATATAGACATTTCATCAAATATAGAGTATAATTAAAACATTAAACAAACATATGATCAAAAACCATATTAGTTCATTTCATTTATAAATATGGAATCATAAATTATGAAACACGAGTGAGATATATTATCTCCCACTAGTTTAATCTAGACTAGAACAATTATTAGAAACACCATAATTAATACATATATTCATTTATATGGGAAGGACACAAACATAAGTTGGATATCATATTGTTATTATGGGTAAAAAGTGGATATATGTAAGCATAACCATGTGTATAAGTGTACGGGAACATGATAATGAAATCAGAAGATCATAGCTTACATATAAAATATCACAAACACGAATCATAGAATAAATATTAGTAGTCCAAAAGACATTATTCTAAATGGAAACAAGGGAATACACATATCATAGGAATAAGACATGATATTTTTCTATAAATATTAACATAGAAAATCATATGTCAATGCTACCTACATAGAAATTCACCACATGATAGGCTCAGTATAATAAACTATGTAACTACATTCGACTTTGGATGAACTGCCATATACACTCTTGTTTTAGGTTTGGAATGTCCACTTGGGAACACTGTTTTTTTGGGTATAGGATGCCCTCTTGTTTCGGGCTTGGGACCCCCTCCCATGTTCCCTCTTGTTTCAAGCTTGGGATGCCATCTCATGTACTATATTGAGAACATAAAACATTTTTCACCTCCCAATTCATTGGAAGGAGATATAGGTCGCACAAGTTATACAATTAAATCGTACATTCAATTTTGACAAGATAATCAAATTAGCATCATAGCCTTCCCCATAAAAATATATTAGTTCCCTAAACATCACATCATACTCCCTGAAATTAATTGGGTATTATAAACATCTAATTATAAAATAAACAAAAAAATATATATAGGTTTAATAATTATACCATCCTATATAAACCATTGAACGGAAACATGTTCCATAAGAATTAATCATTGTATAACCCTTTCAATAGAAACAAGTTTTATATTCATATAACCATTGGAATTGGAACATGATTCGTATACATGGAAGAGAAACATGCCTTAACTATCAAAATTACCTTAAAACAGAAACCATTCAGAGAAATAATATAAATGGAACCTTTGGGTGATTTCGTAGAAACACAAGAGTAACACCAATGTATTTCATCATATATGGAAAATAATATTGCCGAATATTTTGAAAATATTTCATGATATAAATATATTTTCTTCTTCAGAAAATTATTTTTAAAACATTAAACATTATAAAACCCATTTTCATGTAAATAAAGTTGAACACATATAAAGGAATATTTGAAAACCATTAATAAAACTTATTCCTTGAGATACTTTTAAAAAATTTACAATGAAAGCTTGAAAACGTTTTTTTAAAACCATTTGTTTTAAAATACTTTGAAAACATATAAGACTTGATCTGAAAATCAGTGAAAATAAAAAAAACCCTAAAAAACCCATTTTTATTTAAAATCACATTAAAATAATGAATTTCTATAATATTATTAACAATTTTTTTTAAAAAAAAGCTTGTAATATTGGAAAGGAAGCAACAAGGGAGTGATGATCATTAAGGTGGGTATATCTGTATATTCTTAATGGTCTTTTTTCACCATAAAACATTTAAATAAGTACTTTGAAGTGAAAACGAAAAAAAGAATCCTATTGTTAAGAAATATTTTCATTAAAAAGTTAAAAAATTATTATAAATGTCTTTTAATGATTATAATATAATAATATAAATTTTTTGATCCTCTTCTTTTTTGCAAACATGGGTTGATAGAACACATATTTCCAACTGAAGAGTGGGTATAATTGAGAATTATTAAAAAAATTATTAACTATATATTTTAACAACTATTGAAAAAAATAAATGAATATATCTTTAATAATTAGAGGATATAAAAATTAATATCTTTTTTAAAAGATTGAGCATAATATTCCTCAAAATAAGTATAAATATAACCAATTTTTAAATGTGATGTGATTATTTTAAAAAACTCTTACCACTTGGTAACAATGAACAATACTCCCTATTAAATTACATTAAATTTAATTAAGAAAAACATATTATTAAAATAATAATATTAATGATATAAAATTTAAATTTTAGTATATACACCTCATGGGAAAATATGTGTTCAGTATATGGAATGTCTCTATAAGAATGAAAATAAAGACTAAATTACCTTACGAATTTGGTAAAATTTTAATCATAAAACTCACAAAAGATATATAATCAAATGGGTATTTAAATATCTATAAATATAAATTTAATACTAATAGAATACATCAATAGGAATTATATATACCACACAAATATAATGAGTGGTGAATAAAGGATGTTTCTCACAAAAATAAAAATTCAAATGCAATTACATTACCTGGTGTCTTGAATCTTTTCATACTTATAGAAATAAATATATAATAACTATATGATTACTATATATAACAGAACCAAATTCTTATTTCAAATTCCATTTATTTTGTTTTTTTTATTTATATTACCTAGTTGTTATCAATTCTATGTTATGGTTTGACATAGTGTAATATTCACTTTTTTTCGCTTGTGTCTTTATTCGTTATATCAATTGTCCTTACACATAATGAATGATTTACAAAATAGAGAATATAAAATAAAATTAATTAATATTCAGTATATTTTAATTATAATAATCTTTATAATATATATGTATGAAACAGAATACATGGTTCAAGGAGATGGTAGGTCATATATATGCATGAATGTTGCTTCAATTGTTATTAGTAATTTTGAAAGAAAAAAATAAATGAAATATATTTATATATAATATCAATATAGTATCATTATTATTTCATATATATCATATATGTTCACAAAAAGCATCCATAATCCATTCCATGTAGTAGGTGGATTAATGAAATCCCTTTGAAGGGGTGGTAGTCCACACTTCCTCGAAAAAAATTGTCATATGTAGGAAAAATATGATGTATAATGATATATAGTCTAAAATAATTACAAAATCATAAATTTATAAAAAACTTATTATATATCATATATAAACATTTTTTCCATCATTGTTACAACCATGGGAGGCCATAATGGAAGGGTGAAAAACCATCATTTCATGAGGTGTTAGTTCTCTAAACACATAAACGATATGTTCCTTACCAATTAGATGGAAGTTTTTGTAAGTGTAGGTAAACAATTAGCGTAAAAATTTTATTATATTGAGGATAATGGTGTTGTTTTATATTCAAGGAATTAGGAGAGTGGATGGGGAGGATGATGAAAGTAAGACAAAGGTGCTTGAGTGAGGATGTTACCTCTTCATTTGTAAACTCTATCTAGTTTACACAAAAGGGCTTCCTTTGATTGATTTACGCTCATATTTTGTATTAAACGAATAAAGGAAATATTTTTGGAATTTTATTAGATAGATATTTTCCTAACATAATTTGTTTTAGAGGTGTGATGAAGGGGAAGAGGTGGTTTGATTTTATAGTGGAAGGAATATACTTGTTATTTTTTAAAATAATTTAGGTTCACCATTTTTTTACCATAAAAATTGATTAAAAAACAAAAACAGTCAATATGATATAGATAATTGTAGAATAATAGACAAAAACGGATATGGACAATTAACTAGGTTATTTGGGCCTTTATTGAAATGATTTATAGTTTGTTATGATTAATTATTCTTTAATTGTAGAAATTAATATTAATTACTTTCAGTAACGTTATTGGTAAAAAAACATAGTTTAAATTATTGTAAATATTAAATATTTATAATCCAAATATGAAATCAATTTTTAAAAATAACAATCACATAATTTACCTAATTTAATTTAAATTTAATCCCATAAACTGGAAGACACGACAATTTTTGAGAATAAAACATTCAAAATCATTCTATTTTTCATATCCAATTTCAATGTGAAGTTGGTTCCAATTACCTAATTCAGATTAAGTGATATATATCTGATCTAATTAAAATTTATAACAAAATTAAAATATAATTTATCTATATAAATAAATTAGACAAAAATTAGTTTTGAATTATAATTCATTAATTTTCACTATTCATCTAAAAATCAAGTTTCTGAGTAAAATCCATAATATTCAACCTAAGCTAATCTCTGAAATTATATAATAATAAAAATTATTTTACAAAATCAAAATAAATATCTAAATATTTATAAAATTAATTTTATTTTTCTCACAGATGGACATGAGAAGTTGTTCACATTGTGAAATAATATTTTTGAACAAATAAAGACCTAGCAAAAAATTATACTGTTTATTATGATTATGTTTTATTTATAAAAAATTATTAATAATATCTAAAAATAATTAATTAATATTAATATTTCTAATTTTAATGTATAGGATAAAATTTTATCATCTATATAATTATATCAATAAATTTATGTTTCATAGAAACTCAATGTTGTGCGTAATATACTCTAATGTTTTGTTGCGTGTAGCACAATCCAAGTTGGTTTTTCATGATAGGATTGTTTGGAATACTTAATTAAAATAATATAATCTATATCCAGTGTTTCATAATATTAAAAATATCCAACGAAAAATTAATTCAATAAAAAATAGATAATCTCGAGGTGTTATATAGAGCACTAAAATCAATATTTAAAGATCCCATAACCATAAAAGGGATAAAAATATATTAATATTGTATTTAGATATTAACCAAAAAGAAAAATGGTTTTGATGTGGTAACATAATTTTCAAAATTTATAAACCATCATACCTAAATATAATAATTTTAACATTAATTCCCATATATTAATCCAAATCATTCTTAAATTACTATCTTTAAAAATCCAAAAAATATATACCTACTATGTTTCAATTCCAATGATAAAATTATATGATCAAGTATTCATACTTGATTAAAAAACATTAAACATTAAATAAAATTATATATGTTTCATAAATAAAGTTAATATTTATTTTTAAAAACAACATACAAATTAGGGCATCGTGTAGGTTAGTGGTGGGTGCATCAACATTCTCACACTTTTGTGGTGGGTTCAATCCCTATAGCCTTTCGGTATGAAACGTTCTGTCATAAGGACTTAGGTTTTTATTTTTTTCTTTTAAAAAACAATTCCTCTATAAATTACACTTTATGATGATTATAGTGGTTAAAAATTTCTCAACCCACAAAAGCATTTCAAAAAACATTATTAATCACTTTAAGATCTTATTGCTTATAATATAAAATCGATGTCTAAGACACTGAACATATCATCGTCCATTTTCATATATACATATTATGGTACCAATAAATCTTATGATAAAAACAAATGAAATAATCCTAAGATAAAAATTTATATAATCCGTTCAATTTAAACCAACTGTAACAACCAATTTCCCAAACATCGTGATATTGTGTTAAAATGGAAAAAGTTACATTTTTGTCTTTGATGCTAATAATTATGACCCAATAAGTTCCATAAAAAGCTTAAAATATTAATTGGAAAACATTTATGATATAAATAATTAAGATAATGTTATGATTATATTATTAGAAAAATATGATAAAAGCATACATAAATTGTTCAGGTTACTTTTAAAAAAATATTTGTCCCATTGAATCAAGATTTTATTATTGCACATTAAGTATTAATCATCTTACATATGAATAAAATTCTTGAAATAGTTCCTTCATCCTAGTTCATGATAACGTAGGGAAAAGGAAATATAATATTGGTGAGCTCAAATTCATAGTAAGGTAAAATGTAAGAACTTACAATTAAATGTCTTCAGTAAGGATAAGAATAACATATGAGAGTGATAAAATACTATAATTAATTGAGTATATAATAATAATATCCGAAATTATTGATACCTAGATCATAAATTATGAATACATGGAATAATTATATAACAATGGAAATCGTCACAAGAATCATTAATCCTTATACATGTGATATTAGTCATAATCAAATGAAAAATCATACACCCATTGGAATCATAGATAAATAATGTTGTTGTCATGAAACAACTTCTCATAAAACCCTTACACAACACATAAATGGCCCTTATAGAACCCTTACCATTTGTATTAACAATATATCTAGCTTCCAATATAATTATTTGAATTTTTTCAATACCCAGTGCATTGGAGAGCTATAATGGGGCTCACCCATCAAATAATATATATCCATCTTACCCATTTTTTTCATGACCTATACTTGGGATCAACCAATTTTATAATATATATCAGCCTCAACCATAACCAATAATGGGGATCACTTATTCATATTTTTTTTTCAGAACCAAAACATGAATTATTTACACAAATATTTCGTCATTAAACTCATATAAACAACCATTATTATTCTATAATCTGATTGAAACATGAATAAATGGGTTTTATTGGAATTTCATAAAAAATGAAAACCCATTGAAAATAATGGTTTCCATTAAAATATCTTTCAAACATGGTAAAATTATGATAAATAAATTTGATCCACAAAAATCGATCTAAAAAAAGTTTATCCCCTAGAAAATAAATGATTTCAATAACAATAACATTGAATCAATATTATTCCTTGAAGGGAAAGTGTGAGGATGTTAAAATTTAAAAAAATAACCATTGGATCATAAGTAAAAATTAGGTATATTTTTATTGATGAATGGATTTACCATTAAAATATCATTTAATATATTTTTAAAATAAATACCCTTCTCATTTTGAAAATAAATTTTAGCAAAAAAGACTTTTGAAATTTAATTTCATTTAAAATAACCTTGATTGATTATATTAGAATATATTAAAAAAATTAAATAATATATTTATGAAATAATACTTTTTTATTTGGACATAATTTTTTGGAGTGTTTTTTTAAATACACAATTTTAAGAAGAAAATATATTTCTGAAAAAAGTGAGAAATGTTTTTGGATTTTATTGAAACAAAATTCTCAAAAATTTTAAGTACCAAAGAGTGAAAAAATGTTCATTTACAGGAAAATATCATGAATAAATTGATTATAATAGAATTTAAGAGAGTTATAATATTTCAAAATCTTTGACTTAATCATACACAATCATAATAAATGATGATATTGTAACAAAATATTGTTACAACTTATGTAACATTGAACTGTTATATCCCTGAAATAAAAAAACTTAATGATTCTAATAAATTCATGAAAATAATGATATTATTGATATAATTTTGAAATATATTAGGATATACACCTCACAAAGTATTTTCATTTTATAATATAATATATGTTTAAAACAAGAATAAATAGGACCAAAATACCTTACAACTTTGTTATCATAGACACCCTAATCCCAATGAAATAAACATCCAAAAATAAATATGTAAATTAAATTAAATTTTTTTATAAGAATAATAAAATTAATTCATGGAATGCATATACTCCAGAAATAATAATTTGTGAATATGGAATATATATTATTGGAAGAAATGTTAGACGAGAAAAACCTTTCCTTGATTCTGATTTTCCTTTTGTTCTATTGTATCCTAGAATAATAAATTGATTTTAATTATTAAGCTTCATGAGAAAAAAATTTCAATTTTATAATCACTTTTATTTCACATATTAATATCTAATATAAAATTAATTTTCCTATTATGTTTACGTTTTTTGTTTTGATCATATTTTCCATGTGTGTAAAAAATGACATAGGTAGTTATACTATTATCAAATAGGTCAATGTATAAACATATATAGAATAATAATAAAAAATTTAATATAAGATTTATACTTCAATTATAATTTTCAATCCCGTCATTAAATATGGTTATGAAAAATTAATAAATATTACAACCATGGAGATGGTTGGTCATACACACACATGAGTAACATTTCAATTTTTTATTAATCATTATAAAAATATGGTAAGTATTATTTTATCATTAATGAATGGAGAAAACATAAAAAATATTGATTTATTATATGTAAATATGTAGTGAATTATTGTGATTTTGTTGTGATAAAAAGAATAAAATATTTTCTAGGAGGGGGTAGTCCACAAATCCATAAAAGACATTATCATATTTTATATTGAGTGAAATGGTAAAAAAATGATATATTATATTCCCCAAAAATATAAATAGGTCATAAATATCATGATTATTTCATTTATATCACATATATTTATTATATTTACACTCATTACCTTCTATTTAAATCATTATTGAAAAACAAATTACATCACTTCGTGCGACAGTAGTCTTCCATATACATGGGTGACATTATCATATCTTCTATGCAATTAAATGTATAAGTGATTATATATTATAATTTCTATATATATATAATTATTTTAAATATATAATATATAAATTTATATATATTATCTTACTATACTGTGAGATTTGGTAATGGGAAAATGAATGACATAGTTTCGTGAAGCAGCTACCCTCCACACACACAAATAAAAATTTTGTAACCCAATGGATGTATGTTTTTATAGTTTTAGGATACATCCATAATAAAAATAAATATAATTATTTGAAATATAGTTTTTTATTATATTTTTATGATATAATAATACTTTTAAGAAGTGAAGAATGAAATAAAATTAAAATTCTAATTGAACAACATTACCAATTCTTCTACTATTTTTATTTAGTTTTCACAAAACCCTTCCTAGGAAATAATTATTATGAAAATATTTATTATAAAATTTTGATATGGAATTTTAGAAGTTAATTGGGAACGATTTTTCAAATATGATTATTTTTTGAGCTGTTTTTTATCATGTGAGGGTTGGCCATTTATAAGTGAGGTGAGTGGGACACTTGTAATGTTATAGAAGTTGTTACGTGATCCTACATTTTTTCCTATGTAAAGACACTAAAAAATAAATAAACTAGATCTGAGAATTTATTTCCATTACATATGGAAATAAAATTGGTGTTGTAAAATATTTTGGTCATATTTACACCTTATGTTATAATTTTATCCATTAAGAATACATGCCTTTAACTTTAATGTTGTCATTATTTTTAAATGTTTTCACAAATTACATTAGTTAAAAATTAAATTTCAAAAAATATATAATAAAAAATATTTTTAGTAAGAAAATAGAATACATTTTTTCAAATAATACTCACATTATTTGTATGATTTAATCTAAAATTATCCCGAATCATGCAGCGGCACATTCGTTTTTTATGAGTGTGTTTTTAACAAATGATGGTTCTATAATAGCTATATGGATAATAATTATAATTTTTGTAAAAAAATTAATATTTAATGTTATATAATCTATAAATTTCAATAATAACATTAGAAATTAGAAATTATTTTAATTTATTAATATAGAGAAACATTATAGCTTTTAATTTTTTTTTTAGAAAAACATGTTTTTAATCCCAAAAAACAAACTTATACTACAAACAAAAATAATGTTGATTTAAAATTATTTATTATTATTAAATATAATAATAGTAATAATAATGTTCCATTAAATCTTTTTGAAATAATTATCAATCATAAATTACATAATTGATTATGAAGAAAAAAATTATTTAAATATATATATTTTTTCACTATTCAATAAAAATAAATATTTTATAAGAAACCAAAAAAAATAAAAAAAATAAATAAAGATATTAATATTGAAAAATGATGTTAATTTTATTAAAAAAAATTTAAATTGCAATAAAATTTTATTTTATTGTATTTTTTCTGTAAAAAGGTGACAAAACCACTTTTTTGGAAACTATAGCTTCAAGAGTAAAATTGCCTTTATTTATATACCTTTTAGAGAAAAAATAGTATTTATGTTATCGATTTTATTGAATATAAAATATAAAAATTTAATTAATATAATCCTATCAAGTGTTATATGTTAAATTTATTAATAAAAACCACACATGTTCCCAGTAAAATTGTTTTCCCAAAAATATTTCTTTTTGTTTTTGAAAGTGTTCTATTTTCAATTGTAATGATTTTTTACATAGAAAATTCATTTTACATACACATTAAAAACATATTTTCACAATTTATTTATTTCATCAATTAGAATTTCCTGGTAAAGACTATCTTAATAAATTGTAATAAAAATAATATTTATATTTTTTAACTCTGTGTTGTTTATAAAATATAAATAAAAATTATTTATTGTAACACATGATAAAGTCATTGTTGTGTGTCATATATACTATTGATCTTGATTTTAATCTTTTTTAATAACATAATGGGTTACAAATGAACAAATTAAAAGTCCAAAATTATCAAAATTCTAATCAATTTTCCTTAATCCCATTAAGAAACCCATGCAAAATCGTTATAAAACCATTAAAGGGTTTTTAAAAAATCATTTCAATTATAGATTCTTTTAAAGGGATCCAATAAGAATTTTATAAATTACAATATAAACTAAAATTTTTAGTTACCAATATAAAAATTGGAATTCATGGAAATTTCAATTAAATTTTTGTTTTTAATGATAACAGATTGATAAAAAAATATGAAGAATATCTAATTTATAAAAATATGAACAATATTAATGAAAAATATTTCCAAAAATTAATACACCATATTATTTTTTATGAAAAATAAATTACAAGAAAAATCCATTTGGGTCTTGTGTGAATAGAAAAAAAATAGGGAGAATGGGAACACATAATCAATCCATACACCCTAAACAATAATGACCTCATTTATATTCAATCCTAGAATTATGGGTTTGCCCACCATGACCCCATGGAAATTAGGAGAAATAAAAATAAGAAGAGATGAAGATAATGCAGAAAAATGGAGAGAAACAGAGATCCAACCTTGGAGAAATTCACCTAAAAAGGAGGTAATGAAATATTAAGGGAAGGGGTAAGTGATACCCTTTAACTTACCAACAAAATACAACCCTTTACAGGGAACCTCAATTGGACCAAGAAATTTATACTATAAATTCTGCACCACATTGGGATGGAAACCAGTTACAGGGGACGAAAATTGAGAAGGATGCATATTAATTATTATTAAAAAATTGACAATACATGGGATTACTCTATTAATCATAGAATGTACAATTCAAATATCAATGATATATGAAAATAATATAATCATTTAGAAAATATAATTGAGTAAAAAAATAACATGGGAAAAAAACCCAACAATAGACTAAAGGAATAAATAGGACCAACATTATTAAAATAAAACTAAAAAAAGTCTTTAAAAATGATTCTAACAAGACAGATATATCATAACCTCTAAAAATAAGAAAATTATAACAAAAAACTATACCCATCCATCACCGAATGTAATAATAACATATAACATTTCATATAATCCATACATAAATAATAAATTCAGATCATCAACTAAATATAAGAAGTCATTTTGTACATGTAATATGTTACACATGAATAAAAAACAATCGGTAGGAATCATCCCAACACTGCATGAACATCCTTTAAATATAAAATTATATTTTTCTAGTTTCAAAAAAATTAATAAGATAATATTCATATTTTTTATTAGGAAAATAAAATCGAATAAATTTCTACTGTGTAACCTTCTTAGAAGTGAATAATCATTTTAAGAACTAATAAAGGATCCTTAAAAAAGTTTTAAAATAATCATCATGATGATTTATTTTTAAAACACATCTAGTCCAGTTCATAAATCAAATTATTACATATTAATATAAATAAACACACCAACATTTGTGTTGACTAATATAAATAATCATAAGAACCCTAGAGTTATAAGGCTGATCCAAAACAAATAAAATATCCACTATAAAAATACACTAGAAAGTGATATCAATGAACCTACACAAACATAGGGTATCACCATTACAAGACTAATTGATGGTAAAGTATCAAAATTAAAACAAAATATATCTATTTCCAATAGTTTGAGTACGATAAAATATTAATGTAACATTTGTACCTAGATATCCCATAAAGAATCTATGGAATCCCATAATATAAAATAGAGTTGATGGCATCAGTTATCATAGATGAATTAAATTAAGAAATAATATTTTTTTCTGGCCATTCCCTAAAAACACAATTTACATAAATGGAACCTTATATTTCCATCACAAGTTATATTTAACAACAATATTACCTATATGGGGAAATCATCAAATAATATCTGAATTTTAAAAAATACACTACGGGTAAAGGTAAAATATATCATATCTCAAAAATAGTTTAGATGTACTCCAATCTTGAGTTTGAAAACAAACATGATAAACTAAATTATAAAAAAGTACATTGAAAATAAAAACACATTATACACATTGAAATATAAAAATTTATATTAGATGATACACATTATTAAAGAAAAAATTCACTCTTAACAACAAAAAACAACTCTCATAAATGTTTAACAAAAAACAAAAAACCTATTAATATATCGTTTTATTAATTTAAATGTTTGAAACATTCAAAAAAATTATAATTTGGTATGAATAAAACATTGAATGTAGTTTTAGAAGTTAAAAATGATTAAATTTCATTCGAAACCAACAAAATAGAACTATACCTTATTTTTATTTTTCCAAATAACTATATATGTATAGTTGAATTTTTAAGAAAATTAATTTAATAATTGAAAAAGGCAAGATATTATGAATCGATATTGTAGGGAATAAACATGGAGAAACCTATGTCGCATATAACACTTTCCTATGATATAACACTAAACCACCATAAAAGCATGAAAAACACAGTTTGATAAGGGGAACCATAAAACAAGAATAAACCCATATAAAAATTGTTGGAAAACAAACATTATGTTGTTTTGTCCTCAAAATGGAAATAAGGAAATGATAAATATATAAAATATGGGGAAGGGGTTATATGAAAGTGTCTAACAGAAGGATCCATCCTCAAACTATGGGGAGTAACCATGTAGTCACATTGTTTTATGATAATAAAAATTAATGAGGGAATATTGGTTATTGTGTTAAGGGGGATGTGATGGGATGTATTATGTATTAAAATAGATGGAGGATAAAATCAAAAAAATCCAAAAAACCAATATTTTAGTACGATCATATATTCATCGCATTATTTTTGATACCATTAACAAAATATGATAAATAGTTCTGGAAATATTATTGAACACCTTATAAGGTTATTTCATTGTTTTTCATAACCACGTAGAGAGTTTTCACTAGAAGACTCATGCATCAGGTCCACCAATATGGTTTTATCAAATTTTTCTATAACCCAGACATACTAACCATGAAAATACATAAAATAACTAAGAAGACCCAAATGTAAGAGAACCTTCAAAATATCTCTAAAAAATTGAACACTAAACCATGTGTCATCGAGATCCAACACTATGTTCCTCTAAAAATAATATAGTAACAATGTGTGGATCATATAAAAATTGTGAATAAAAGGAGAACTCATATATATATATATATATATATATTCAAGTAAAAAATTCCCAAACAAAAGGACATGATAGACAAAAATTAAATGCATCAAATAATAAGAAAAATAAGTGTTTCATGTGAAAATTTTCCACTCAGTAACATTTTTTACACCAAAAGATCTTTACGAAATGGGTTACTCAAGAAGAATAGTGGTCCAACTACAACACCATGGACATTAACAATGAATCCAATGAATATTGGGGGATAAAGAATAATTATTACCATAAATCATATATATTTTGGTCAATGTATAAAGGTATAACAAAAAAGTACCAAAATCCCCTTCATCATAATAAAATATTAATGGACTGTAAATGCGATCATACAAACACTTAATTTGTAAAAATGAAAGTAAGATAATAAAAATTTATTTCATAAATCACAACATTAAATAAAAACAAAAAGATCAAGTAAAAAATATCCAATAGATCCCAATCACTGATCCTAATTAAGCTTCGTGGGGTCTTATAATGACCCATAATAAAAACTCTTCTGTTATGTTCGAGTGGTAGGGGATGAATTATCAAATGGGACTCTAAGAAAGTACCACCTCAAAATCACGAAATATAATATTATAAAATTTGTAAAATAAATATAGAATTGTTTAAGAAGATAAAAAATGATGTCTGCCACCAATTTTATGGAATTTAATAGTGCATCATATTTATAAAAACTTATTACTCATGAAAAAAAGACACATCAAGATCACCATGACGGAAGGTGGATTCAAAAAGGGTCAAAATATCCAAATATACCATAATATGACAAAATATATTAGTGATATGGACTAATAACACCTAAAAATGAAAATCAGTATATATTTTTTATGAGAAGACAATACACATGTATGAATTCCCCAAACAACATGTTCCATAATAAGAATAATAAATTAAAATCATAGGATACGTAAATAAAGAGAGACTAGATATATCACACTTGAAAAAACATTTCTTTATAATCACATCATGATAATAAAGACATCATCTAGAATATTCCCTATTATAGAGATAATTATCATCCTAGACACCTAAGAACACATCCAGGACTCCTCCTAACAACTAATCATGAAAACAACTCTCTATAATTAAAACATATACATTTTTCAAAATGGAGAATGAATATTACTATCATGATCGATATGCTATCATGAATAATTTAATAGAATAAAAAATGTGAAACAACATATATGAACTAATATAAATGAAAATCTACCTAATAATCAATAATTACATGACCCATAATAGTTGACTATCACCAATACAGAATGGAATTACCCCATGAAGAAGAAACGAATCACCCTATGGATTATCCAAATTGATGTGAATTCCCTAACTAATTATGACCATTTTTGGAGTAAAACTAAAAAAATCATCATTAAATAAGATAAATCATACCAAAAAATTGATTAAAATAATTCAATGTATACTAGTATAAGTAAAAAATAATATATATCACTATGTGTAAAAACATTTTTATCAAAATACCTCTCCCTTTAAAAAGTATATAATATACAAACCATGATTTATTTTAAAAAAAATTAAGTGAATAAACCATAAAAATACATTCTTCTTTTATAAATAAATATTTCTCATATAATTTTAAAAATTGTATAATTTTTTTCCAACACATTAATTCCCATATATAATACATCCATTATTTCATTATTAAATTTTACATTTAAATTTTAAAACATTTAAATGAAGAAAATAAATTAAAACTATTTTTTAAATAAAAACATTCTGCAAGAAAAGAAAAAAATATTTCATGTTTTTAATTATCTAACTCGTGATTCGATATAATTTACATTTTTAAACCATTCAGGGAACCCAATTCTATTTATTCTAAAACATGTTGTTCTTCCCTTTTAAATTAATTACTACAACCACTCTTGAAAACATATGTACATTTGAAATCAATATTTTTTTGTCGCAAAAACATACTCCCAATTTTTTCTAAACAATTGTGAAACATCATTTATTTTGATAAATGGAATATATTTTTTCAAATTAACCCATTAAATAATTATTTATTGTTTATAATAAAATTAAACCCAAATAAGATGAGTCACCCATATAAAAAATCTAAAATCATCTAAATTTATTCACAAGAAGAGTAAATCAACCAAAACCCTCAAGGAAAAAAAATATTGAAAATTTAATATCATGGATAATTTAGAAACATGGTTTGGTGAAATATAAAATAATAATGTGATTCCTATGATAATATATTTATACAAGGCATTAGGTACTACAAATAATTTTTCGAACTATTCCCTATCAATGTGTTCCCCTTGATCTATTCCCAATTCCATAATAATACATTTCTCCACATGACCCATAAATTTCCAATAAATAGAATTAAAACTAAATACATATATCTCAATATCATAAAAATAATTGATAAAAAATATTTATTATAAGATATAAATATCCTTCAAATATATATAAATTCAGTATTTCATTGAGATATTCCTTTCAAACACTCATTCCCACCAACACGTCGGGTTCTTAGGATCTTATACCTAGTCTATCCTACCTCCAAAATATTAATGGAGACCTTATAACCAAGGACCTATTTATTAAATACATTCTAATATCATTTTCACAAGAGCCACCCAAAAGTACCACTAAACAAGGCTGCTAAACTGGATAAGGAAATAATCAAACCAAATTCTTGATTGCCCAGAGTTGGAAACTAAATTCATAGAAATATGAGTGAGCTAGAGGCGAATGATTCTTCCCGCTAAAATATATGATCAATTGGATTACTCTTTAAAATCCTTCCAATATATTCCATGTTTTACAAATCCACACATAAATTATTTTAAGAGCCAAAATTATGGTTTATTCACATATATCTCATTAGAATAAAATAATATTAAAAAAAAAAGAATGATTGACATTAAATAAATATAACCACACATAAAATGAATAAAATAGGCTAGCATGTTTGATACATCAATGATTCCAAAACAAAAAACAAAAAATATAATCCATGATTATATATCATCATTCATAATTAAACTATCTATATTTTATACATATGATAACCCTAAATAAGAAAATATTTTCATCTATGTCAAGACCCCCTCCTTGAAGGGTACCACACATGGGATTGAAATGAGAGAAATATTTATTCAAGAAGTTATCCTACTATACACGATGTGTTTGTGACTAGCACTGAGGGTAAAACAGATACACAGATGAGTGGAATTGCCTTTTATGATTTTATAAGTATGATATAATATGATATCAACAACCAAAACACTCATTCTCAAAATTAATAATATGAAAACATAATAAATTATATTAATATAAGGATATACAACTGAAAATAATAAAAAACTATAAAATTGACTCTCCAAAGCAACTACAAGTCTCCAACATCTATGAATAACTCATCAAACATGAAAAATTCTAACTAGACCACCAAACAACACCTAATCACTATTAAAATAGTTTATGTTTATATAAGGTGTGTATAATAGATAAAATTGAATGAAAACTCTATTTAATCCTTTTTTAATGAGATGAAACATGAATAGAAAATCCCAATTAGTAATAAAATTAAACCAACTAGTCACTTAAATATGTTTATTATATTATTCATATCATTTCCATGGACCACTCACAAATTATCACACAAAATAAGTAATTGAATATAAAAAAAAATATCAAATGAAGTTACCCCTGTATGATGTAGACAATGTTTTTCTCTTCATTCACAATGATATATATTCTAAGACATCACCCTCCAAATATTCTTTATTTACTCATTTATTATCAATTAAAAAATTATAGAATATAATTATTTCAAAATTATTGAAATCAAATATGTAACTTCTGTAAAAAAGTGGGGTAATATATATATATAATATGGAAATAATTAATGAAGTTATTAAGGGTGTGTGGTTGTCTAGGGTCAAATATAGGGAAGGTTTAGGGAAAAAAAATATTTACACATGATATTATAATCATTCCATGTAACTCAAGAGGACGCACTAAAATCACCGAAATAATTATGATGGGAGGAAAATATCCTCTACTAAAAACAAAAATTATGAATATTATACACTTAATGGAACAATTATCTATCATTGATTTAATGATTTTATATGGAAGTATATTTAATCATATGTGGGTAAGACCTGGAAAATTAGATAAATGGGATAGAGAAGAATTAATATTTAGAGATTAAATTGAGTACATTTATAAATAATGTTATCAAAACCAAATTGTTTTTACCTAAAAATATAGGTGAATATATAAAGTTTATTGGAAATATGGGATGGATTATGTGAAATTTATAAAGGTAACATTTTTCATTTTTTGCACATTAAATAAATATTATCCACGTCACTATTATATAAGTGTTAGTTTGGTCGAAAACCCTAGTGTAATTTTTTTAAAAAAAATTTATTAGCATTTCAAAAATGTATTAATAATATGATGTTAAATTTTATGTTAAATAAAATACTAAATAATATATAAGTAATGAAATAACCCAAATTAAAGAAAGATAGAGAGGCAGATAACCCATTACTAGAGTAAATCTAGGGTAGATGTATGTGGAAGAAAATTAATATACTCCCAAAAACAATTATCCACTAAATCATCACAAATTATAAAAGATATATTTTTAAAAGTAAACATAATATATCTGACAAGTTATTACTAGACTCATTATAAAATGTTTGGTATATAAAATACTATATTTAAAAAAAAATTTATTAGTAATATAACAGGACTTATTTCCCACAATGTCAAAGATTTGTTTTGTATTGGGACCCATAATGGTAGATTACTTATTCGGAATAACATATATAATATTATAGAGATTAATACCATGATATATATTGAACATATAATGTATATATTTATTCTAAATTTCATAACATGTGTCGTAAAATTATTTCATAAATAAAATTTACAAATAAATAATTAAATTATTTAATCTTTTATGTTATTACATGTAACATTTAATACTGTAGGGATCTAAATTATGTTCAAATATGTATGAAAAAATTAATAAAAAGTAAAAACATTATAATATGTATAAAAATTAATAAATGAATATATGTAAGGCCATGAAAATAAAAAATCTTATTATTATAAATAATTTTTTGAGATATTCCCTTTAGTGTTAAGAAACTTAGTAATTTTTCACTAATAATAAAAATTGATTATCATACACTCATTTTATAAAAATTTATATCCACAATACATTTATGTTACATGAAAAATCCACATTATCAAATAAAAAAACACTACACACAAGATATGTATATAAACAATTTATATAATGTGCACGTGATATATGATTCTATCATGAGGGATAAGTGTGGTTATGATGGATGGCTTGACGATAATCAAATTAAAGTATCATGTTGGTGAACTTGGTTTTATAGCTGCATTAGTCTAGAGAGTGAAGGTTGAGATAAGTATTAGATAGTTGGTGAATGAGGGTTGCGAGGATGATTACATGATCTTGATGATACATGTATGATTTACATTTGAAACGATAGAGTGGGGATTAGACGAATGAGGATGTATTGGTCATCCTCTTGTGGGTGAGGCATAATAGGATTGATTCTTACTAGAGGATAAAGGAGGTATGTATTGAGTGAATAGGGAAATTTTAATTGTACATGATAGTGTATGATTTATAAATGTGGATGGTTAATAGGATATGGTGTGGTGATTAGTGCAGGTCTACTGGTATAGGTAGTAGTTTATAGGGAGGAATCATGTAACTCTATTATAAATACAACAATTATGGAGACATGGTAAAATGAGTGCCTCATAGGGTTTGGAAGAATGGATTCAGGGAGAATCAAACCCATGACCTCTCCTCACCATTATAGAGGCATAATCACTATATTGTCTCCCATGGGGAAATATTGATAATAATAATAATAATTACTTTAATATGAAATGTTTAATAATAATTAATATCTATATAAAATAAAAAATAATTAAATATAAAACTATTACTAAAAAATTTTTCTAAATGTTTACTGATAACCATAAAAACATAAATTAACCACTAAATAAAAAAATTCTATTGAATCTCAAAAAAAAACTAGTAAAAATAAACTAATAATATGTAATATTTTTATTGAAATCTAGGTATATTTTTTTCTATAAACCTAAACAACTACAGTCCATAATAAAAGCAACAAAAAAATTATGAATGGACCATTAGAAAAATTAATGGTGTAAAAACACCATTTTAAATTATAATAATAATTTAATGCAATGCCCCATGATTCCACAATACGTATCTCTTTGAATAATACAATAGCTTGTGTTGTACGCAACAATGAGTTCTAGTACACAATGACCAATCAAACATTCCATTTCAAATGTAGTTGGGCATTGTTATACCCAATTTTTGAAATTTTATAAATTTTATTCTTCAAAATTTTATTGATTTTTGGATTGAAAATAACAAAATTAGCTTAGGGTGAATATTTGGAAATCTTCTGAAAACATTCAAATATAGATGAATAGTGGAAATAAATTCTTTATTATTTAAAACCAAAATTTTATTTAAATATTTATATTAATTTAAATTTATTTGAAATTAGAAATATATAAATAATACCTATTTTAGTCCAATTTAGTCCATTAGAGTCATTTTATAATATGATTAGATATATGAAATATTAGATTAATTTTTAATGCCTTTCACCCACATTCTAGGATCATTTTCAAATTATCATAAAACATAATTTTACCAATTTTATGAATTGAATGTTAAAAATATGACAGACATGGTTGTCATCAGTAAGTAAATTCTTTTTTTATGTCTTTAATTTTTGGTGAATAGTGACTTTTGATTTTTATTTACCATGTTTAAAAGTAAATAGGGAAATTAAAGGTAAAAATAATATTATAATTACCCAAAACATGCCTTAATTATATTGGATAGTGTATTTAGACCAAAATAAACTTTAAGAAAAAAATAATATTCTCTTTGACCCATTTTTGTTATAGCCTAGAATTTATTTTATTTTCTTTATTGAAGTCTTAAAAGTGTTAAATTAATTTTCTCTTAACTAAACCATTTTTAACATATAGTTATAAATAAGATAAATTATACTATAAATATTAATTAGAAATCAGAAATTATTTCCAACATTTTGATATTTTGTTTATAAGTTTTTAAAATTAAATAATTAATCTTACTTAGGACACAATAATTAGTCAGTAATTATATTGTTAATGAAAGATTAAAATAATTGATGTTATAAATATTAAAATAAATGTAAATTCAAAATGTTGATTCCATACAAAAATTTTATATATGAATATGACATGTTATAGTTGATTCAAATTATTTTGTTCGACTTTATCATGTTTTTATGAATTTTACAAAAACCAAATACTAAATGGTATCAAAATTGACATAAATGAGTTTTTAAAACAAATACAATTTTATTAAATGATATAATATTTTAAAAATATAATATTCCACCAAAGGACTTAGATAATGTTAGATATTTACTTAATGAACCACTTTATATTATCTTCAAATTTTATGGTGAATATATTAATAGTGTATTAAAATATTCAAGAATACATGGTAGACAATAAACTATTTAACTAAGAGTTAAATATAATTGGTAAGGTTAATATAGGGATGTAATCATGTATAAAACATATTGGTTGAGAGGATTTCAA
Source organism: Viscum album (assembly GCA_963277665.1). Classification (NCBI taxonomy): domain Eukaryota; kingdom Viridiplantae; phylum Streptophyta; class Magnoliopsida; order Santalales; family Viscaceae; genus Viscum; species Viscum album. Next base: position 899,013,781 of record OY728142.1, read on the forward strand.
CCCATCCCCAACTTATCCTAAAAATAAATCCATTTGGATCTATTTGAAATAGAAAATATTTTTATAATAAAATAATATTTAAAACATTTCATAAAGTGCCCCTTGCCTCTATTATAAAAGGGTACTTCCACATCTCTAAAATTCACACCTCCGAAGAAATTTGGTGAGGCTAGCCCCTTAAAATTATCCTCCCAACTACCCTCACTTTATCCTAGTGGAATTACATTAATTATAAGGCCAACCTATGGATACCTTTTGTTCAAATCCAAAAAAAAGCACTTGAAAAAGTGCTAATTCTTTCATCACCTCTTTAAAAATTATTTTCTTCTTCCACATCATCATTGTTTGTTGTTTCCATACCAAAATAATAAAACCAGTACCTTATACATACTATGATGTTAATATAAATATTTACCAACAACATTCTTTATTTTATCAATCTTGTGAATGACAAACTCACCATACATGTGTAGGTATGGCTTACCTCCTCCACGTCGTGGTGTAGTTTGTTATTCAACACATAATTATTTGGATTGTTATAATAATGGAAATAATTGATGTAAATAATAAATATAACATGCTAATTTTTTAGAATACAGAATATACCATCCAATTACAAATTATTTCCCATCAATATAATGATATGCTCACTCTTGTGTACGTATAACTTATCGTCTCCACGATACGATGAGATATCATTCCCCATCATAACAAGTCAAGAATTATTTTTTTATGAATAAATAAAAAAATTCCGAACATAATATCATTCTAGATATGAATCATATACATCCTATCCATAATAAACATGACATTCGTAACAAAACAAATAAAGCAAAACGAATTAGTTAACCCATGACACAACGATACTACAAAAATATTACTAAAAAAGAAATATTATAGGATCATTTATGATAACATATTTATTTATAAGGTTCTTGTATAATTTAATAATAATGATTTAACTATTATACAGGAGGTTAATATACCCTCGACTATGAGAAAGTACAATGTATGGGTTAATTTGACAAAATATTCATTTTTCGAGGTTGTTTATGCATAAGTATAAACTAGGACATCTTTATCATCCACATCCATGTTTTTTAAATAAATTATTTCAATTATTTTTAATATTCCCATTAATATGGGTTAATGTAATTTATAATGTTGTTTTACTTTTTATAAATTTTTTTGAAAGGAATATTTCTATTATTTTTCAAACAAGGCACATTATAAACATTTCAAAATATTATTGAAAGAATGTTTTTTAACATTTACGGTAGGCGTGGAAATTTTCCATTGATATAAAAACATCAAAGCTTCCCTTAAAATATTATATTAATATTTCCAAAATAAATATTTTCTTTTATAATTATGCGAATCATAAATTATTTCGACGTAGAAAGAGACATTTATCCCAAATATTTTTAGTATTTATTTCATCTATGTAAACATCTATCGTTAAATTATATGTATTATTGAAGTTGATTAATTATGATACAATATTCCCTATATTATAGGTAGTTTTAGGATATGTTTGACTGTGGATGTTCTATTTTTATTTCATTCATGGTTTGTGGCTAATGTATTAACAGTTTTTATGTAAGTTTAATACGAATTTTTTATATTAGGTTTCACCAATTTTATCCCTTATTTTTTCACGTGATTATTAAACATGTAGAATATCAATGACAATATGTAAATGGAGATATTTTATTTATCATTTCCATATTATGCTGAATTTTATTTTTAAAAATCTCAGGTTTTAGTCTTATACATTGCCTTGAATTTTTATGCTTATTTATGATAGTTTATGCTATATTATTATCCTTACTGAGCCTCTCATCTCATCCGTTTCTTATGTTGTATTTTTCACTAGATGTGAAGAAGTATATTATGATTGACCAATAGGGGTAGGCTAAGGGATATAACTATGTTCAAAGGAGATAAAATGTTGATTATTTTCCATTTCATAAGGTATTGTAAAACTTATGTATGTATCTAGTACTTACAAGCCTACTAAACAAGTCGGTCATTCAATAATAGATCTCTTGGGATCATGCAAATGCTATGTAATAATGCCCAAAATCTATGTAACTGGTGGTGGGGTGTTACATTTAACCTGTAAAATATCATGCTTAGTTTAATATTGTGGTATTTAAAATTATTTATCATAAAATCATATTATTTATAAACAAATTTCTACACTCATGCATCACTACAGCTTCCTTATTGTTACTCTCATAAAAATATTAATGTTATCCAAAATTAAATTGGAAATAAATGTGATTCATATTATTATCATGAATTTTAAATATATTTTTTGGATATTTAAATATTACATTAATCATAAAAACCTAATTGGTGGATTATATGTTATTTATGACTTAGTGAATATTTACAACAATAAATTATAATTTATAACAAAAATGATGTTAAGATCATAAAATATAATCATGATATATAGACTTCAGTGTCACTCCAAATGAATAATCATCCCAAATGTTATATTTCTAATTATATCCATGAATTATTGAAATTAACCTACACATAATACTCAATGAGGGAATACACACTCAAAATGAATTTCCTGAAATACATTTTTGGGGATATATTATAACGTCCATGATCTTTATTACACACTTAAAAATAATTTATTACATAAATGTTAACTTAATATAAAATGATCTAGAGGTCTAGTGACATTGGGGCTTAGGAACAATACATAATTAATTAAAACATGAAACACACCATCTTTATTGATTTTTTTTAAATCACCACTATATTCTCTCGTACTTAGAATTTCATGGGATAGCTTGAGTACATGAATAAAAAAATGGTGACCTATAAAGCCTAGTACGGGAGGGAAAAGGTATAACATGAATAATAGATAACATGTTAATCAATAGGAATATCAATTGAGAAAAAGATATACAGTAACATAAAGGCATGATATAACATTACTATTATAACAGGGAAATGTGGAAACAACACTTAATATGGTATTAGAATTAGCCAAGGATTATTGGACATGGATTATGAGTAAACCCTCATTTTACTTGATGTTCCATGATATAAATATTTACCCAAATAATTGAAGCACTATCTGTGCACACCCTTCATAATCATTTGATTTCATGCATTAGTGTGCCACATAGATCAAACAATAGGGATTCATTAAACATAATCATTTATTCCAAGATAAAAGAATGTGTAATTAATAAATGAAAATATATTATAAATGAGTAAATGTTAATAAATGTGAAAATCCTTTATAGGGAAATGGGCACGGTATTCATTATACAATGACTTCGGCTTAAAAAAATTACTATGTAATTTCGGCACCATAAAGGTGTGACATAAGAATTCATAAAAATGGTTACAGATAGGGAAAGGGGTTTCTGGTCATATTTAGATTAAATTTACTTTAAGAGGGGGTCATATAGATACATGTATCAACAAATATTATATAATTTAGATTCGTAATACAAAATAATTACTTGAATGTGAATTAGAAGAGAGAAATTCCATTCAGAATTTCAGCATAGTAATGAGTGTACTTGGGATGCATTAATGAGGTAGAAATAGGTCTCTCATAATTTAAAACATAGGGAAGGGATTTTAATGGATGTTTGAGATCATATACCATAATTTTTTATTTAACGTAAAAGGGTATTACAACATAACGAAGCATGGATAAAAATAAGAAAAGAATTACTCCCTTACTTGGAAGTGTGATATCATGGTCTTGGGAGAGGCTTGAGATAGTACTATTGGGAGTGTGGGGCACCCTGGGAGGATTTTAGAAAGAATACGGAAGAGGCTAGTCTAACAACGAAAGCCTTTAGTGAAGAGTTAGTGGGACCTTGGGTGGTTTTATGTTGGAAAAGAGAAGGAATTATTTATTATTTAGGGTTTGGAAAACACATTAACCAAATCAAAAGAACAAACCATACGAAGCCTTTTTCCAATGGTTTCTTCTAAAGGGGAGTTCAAAAAATTAATTTATAAGTAATATGGCCAAACAACTTAAAATATTAAGCATGATTATGTGGAGATGAGTCACACTCTGAAAAAAAATCAATTTTAAAAGAGAAAATATTTAGATGTCTTGGAGGGTCCACTAAAGCTTTGTAAAATAATCAAACAAACCTAATATAAAGATATTTTAATGATAAAAAATATATTGTCTAAAATTAAAATTTATATTATTCTATTACATCACTATAGGTTCATTATGATGTCATAAAAACAATATATATTTAAATGGTATTTAATTTTTCCCCAAAAATTTGAGTGTCTCTGAAAATAATGAACAATTCATGGTGGGATAATTTAGACATCCTGATTTAAAAAAAAATATTCATTTATTTAATTATATTTCTAAATATGTGAATTTTTACATATAAAATATAAAATGACATTTATAAAAAAATTCAGTGGTTTTGAGAAAAAAAAAACATGCAAACAATAAAAAAAATTATAATTATATTCAAAAAAAATTGATCATTTATATTAAAAAAAGTAATTCAGTAATAATATTTTCATTAAATATTATTTAATTAAAATATTTATTAATTCATCAAAATATATTTCATAATTGAATATTAACTTGAAATATTATTTTGTGTTTAAAAAATATTAACAAAGTAACAATAATAAATTGAATGTGTACTCATTATTCTATAAAAAAATAATTCACCTAATCATCGTGACAAGGCCTTGTTGCATAACCCCTTAAAACACACACATAAGACTGAAGGGTATAGTGTGAAATGGTGAAAGAGTATTTTTGGGTGGCTCAGATATCATCACTCTGGTGGTAATCTCTATCAACTTCCACTTCACCCATAAGCAGTTCCATTCAAGCTTAACGTGTTGAAGCTCATCTTGGGCTTGGTCGAGACCACAGCCCAATTATTCCACCTCCTTTCTGAGATCCAAAAAAATGGTCTTCATATGAGGCAATTCTATTGGATGAGGCCATCGCTTCCTTTATCCGAGTATTTTGTATTTGTTAAATCACTATATTTATACAAATCATGTTATCATTATTCAATTTCTATATTATAAATAGTAATAATTATTAACATTATTTTGAAATCCAATAACATAAAACCAAGGAAGTGCATATTTTATATAACCATTTTACATAATAAGACATTTAATAAGATCAAGGGAAATCTTCATTAATAAAATTTTAGGTCATTATCATATTCTCACCTTAAAAAAATTCTCCCTAGAAATTTTCTATTCCTAGACAAAACAGATGTAGGTAACTCTACCTCATCACATCCATTGATTCCCACATTGCTTCCTCAAACATGTGGTTTCACCACAACACCTTCGTATGGAGAATTATCTTATTTCGTATAAATTTTTCTCTATAATCTAATATTTTCACCAACTTAACTTCAAATGAGAGGTCATTCTCCAATTGTACAACCTCTGGCTTGAGTACATATGATAGGTTAGTTATGAACATTCTCAAGAGTGATACATGAAATACATCTTGTACTTGAGATAGGATCAGCGGGAGTGCTAGTGGATATACCACCGATCCAATGTGATCAAGGATCTGAAAAGGGATTATGTACCTTGGAATAATCTTTCAATTCTTCCCAAATATAATAACCCTCTTCCACAAAGATACGCAGAGGAATACCATGCCTCTTACATCAAAATCTATGTCTCATTGATGATTATCAGTATAGCTCTTTTGTCGACTATGTTCATCTTTAATGTGCTGCTAGATGTTTATAACTATCTCCTATATTTCTTAAATCATATTTGTACATAAGGGTTTTTTATCCCCAACTTTATCCCAATATTTCGGTGTTCTGTACCTCTTCCCATACATGGCTTCATAATGATCCATTTGGATGCTTGAGTGGAAACTTTTTTTGTAAGAGAACTCAACTAGAGGGAGATGTTGACCCCATAATCTTTTAAATTCCATTGATCATATTGTCATCATGTCATCAAGTGATTGGATAGTCATATCAGATTATCCATTAGTTGAGGTATGATACGTTGTAAAGATTTTTAGATTAATATTTAATGAATGTTTAATAATCTTTCAAAACATAGAGGTGAATCTTGGAGCTCGATCAGATACAATTGATAGTGGTAAACCATGGAGTCTTACCACTTTTTTGATATATATCCCTGAAAATTTATCTAATGAGAAATAATCTTGAATTATAATGAATTTTGTAGTCATTGTAATAAAATCCATGAATACCAAGATAGAATTATTTCCTTTGGATGTTTTGGATGTCCGCTGAAAAAGTCCATGTTGATGTTCTCCGATTTCAATGTTGGTATGGGTAATGGTTGCAACATCCTCATTGTCGTTTTCCACTCAACCTTCAATTGATGACAGACCGAGCACTTTGATGTATTCTTATCGATATTTTAATTCATGTTATCCAACCAATAATTATCTCAGGGATCTTGATACATCTTTTTGTTTCCTGGGTGAATGGAAAAATTCGAACTATGTGAATCATCCAAAAGATATTTTTTTAACTCTAGATTTTATGGAACACATAGTCTTGAAAAAAATATAAGAATCTTTCTCCATTAACATTAAAATATGAGGATTTAACTTTTCTAATTATTTCATCTTTTTCTTAATTACCACACCATCCTTTTGAGAATCCTTTAACCTCTCCATAGGAGAAAGTTGAGTAATCATTTCTAAAAGGATTGATGATATTCCATCATTTTTGATTCCCATGTCCATATTCATCAATTATAAGAAGATTAGATCATTTTCAATTACCATCAATGACTGCTTTGTTCGATCCTTTCTACTTAGAGAATATGTCACCTTGTTCTCTTTCCCATGGTGGTAATGGATTGAGTAGTCATAGTCTTTGATCAGCTCTCACCATCATCATTGGAACATGATCATCTGTTTCTATGTTAATATATACATGATGCTTTTTTGATCCATGTATATTTCACAATTCTCCCCAAAGCAGTAATGCCACTAAATTTTCCAAATCAATATCCCTACAACAAACTATAGTTCATTCATATGATAGTTTTTCTCATGAACATTAATTTTCCTTGAAACATCACTGACTACCTCAAAATGTTCTCCACTTTTGGGTAGTGTGAGCATGATCACATTGATAAGCCTTCATTTTAGCTCTTTGAAGCTTTCTTCACACTCACCATTCCATGAAAACTTTACTCCCTTCATATTTATATTAGTAAAATGGTTGGAAAATTGTTAGAAATATCCCACAAATCATTAATAAAATGTAGCTAACCCCAGGAAGATACATATATTCGTTACCGATGTTGGCATCAACCATCCCTCAATTGCCGATATCTTAGAGGGATCCAAAGATATCCCATTGCTTGTTTTGATATGACCCAAGAATGAGACCTCCTTCAACCAGAAATCGCACTTGTTTTACTTTTCACAGAGTTTCCCCTTTTGCAAGGTCCCTATTATGGTTCTTAGATGATCCTCATGATCCTCCTTTATTATGGAGTATATTGTAATATCATCTATAAATACTACCACAAATTTTTCCAGGTAATCTCTTAAAACTCTATTCATCAAGACCATGGTAATTTCATGGATCATTATTGAGTCTGAAAGGTGTTTCTTTGAATTTGTAGTGTCAATATCTTTTACGGAATGCGGTTTTGGGTATATCCTCCTTCATCACCCTTAACGGTATCTATCCTAACCAAAAATACACCTTAGATGAGTATTGTTCTCCCCCTAGATTATTGAACAAGTCATTAATTTAGGATATATTATACTTGTTCTTTATCAAGATTTTGTTGAGATCATGATAATCAATTCATAGGCACATTGACCCATCCTTCTTCTGGATGAAGAGGACTGCTGCACCCCATGGTGAAGCACTTGGGAAAATAATCCCTTTATCCAAATTGTCATGTATTTTTTATTTTAATCTCCTCAATCTCTTAAAAAACCATTCTATACAGAGTCTTAGATATTGTCAATGCCCCTGTACAAGATCAATTGGGAATTCAACATCTCATATATGAGAAAGACCAATAAATTCCATAGAAAACACATCAATGAAATCACTCACAATAGGGACGCCTTCATGGATGAATGATTCCATGGACTCAAGAATAAAAGATGAATATGCCTACTCATAGGGCAGTAACATCAATGATTGAGATGATGTCTCTAAATAAGTTTCACTTTCCTCCTTACAATTGTATTGAATCGGGGTCTATTCTTCTTATGGATAATGATTCCCCTCTCACAGTAATTTATGTTGGCTCTATAAAAGGAAATCCAATCAATTCTGAGAATTGTATAAATTTTTAAAGAGACAGTATGATGTGGTTCTCCAAGAAGTTCAATCCAGAGATTATGACTGGGTAGGAGTTACATTCATGGGATGCAATAATTTCCCCATATTTCATTATCATCAACATCTTTACATCAATGATTTGTGGTGGTGTTGTGATTGTTCTACTAAATATTCAAGATAAAACAAACGTGTGGATTTAAAATCAAAAATTAAATTCACTATTAATTAATGAATAACTATTGTACCTATAAACACTGCATTTTCAGGGTTTAATTCGTCTGTAGTAATGGAAAATATCTCCCTTGATACCATAGAGGTTGTTGGTATCCTAAAAACCCTTGGATTAGGGGACTAATTTGAATGTTTCCCTGGTTCATTGTATTTGATGGAAAAAAAATTCATTGAGAGTCTAATAAAGAATTCCTCTACTATGTTATAGATGTGAGTTTTTCTTTTTAGTAGTTAATGGATTTGTGCCTTTATCTTACACACATAAATAATTTCCTCTCCCTATTCAAGATATTTCTATGGTGCTTTTTTTTGAAACTTCAGCAAGAGGGGTGCTGTTTTTTCATACCACCATTAGATTTATCCATCGGACCGCCAGAATTGAAGTCCACCTTACACTTTTTATCCCCATGATACCCTTGAGATTCTCCAATCTTCATTTAGACATTGAGGGAAGATCAGACAATTTCTTCATAACTATCGAAGTCACGAGTCACTATGGATTTCATAGTCTAGGTTTCATCCCACCCAAGAAGGGGTCAACTATGCATTCGGGGGTAACAAAAAAGCTGGAGGAATATCGTGCAGACCTTGTGATGTTTTCCTTAGATGCACCATTGGATTCGTCATCATTTACCATGAGGGAATGTAAGTCCCATTCCATTTTAAGTCAGAATGTGTGAGTAAACAATTTGTCAAAAAGCATTTTCCAGAAATCCTTCCATTCCAATGCCTTGATCTCCTCATAAAGATTCATATTTTTGATCATTTTCCCCCATTTATCAGCTTCACCCCCATACGATAATGTCCCGGAAGTACATTCTCTTATTCTGAACATTGAATAATAAAGGAGTTATTATCAATGAAGTTAATCCATTATTCGGTGATTGAGGGATCAGATGATCCATTAAATACCAGAGTCCTTTATCTCATAAAGCACTAAACTGCGACTTTTTCTTTCTTAGGTGGATATGAACGTTCATCATGACCCATTTTTCTATTCAAATCTTGAGTTAACCGATAGATTATCCTGACAAATTTCATGTTTCCCGCTCACAATGGATTGGAAATCTCATCAGAATAGTCATCAAATTGATCATAACATCAATTGTTACCCGGAGTCCTCCTATTACCGGCCATTGTCTTGAATAATAAGAAAGTTAGGGGTAAAACATAAAGGGTAATCCAAGGACAAAAACATATGACTTATAAATAACTTTTATTTCCATAACTTATGAATCTATAATCTTTAATCTATGTTATCCATGACCTACTTACCAAAATTTATTCTAAGGGGCATTCATTATTCCCTTAATAATGGTTCATAATAATATTATGAATTTACCAAAGCATATCTCCCAGAAGTGTTGTATCCAAGAGTGAATCAAGGCCCATTTTCACGTACCAAGATTTCATAGGTCAAACTTGAAACTTCTGGTTGGAGTTTTCACACCTTAGTACGTATGTGGCATTGCCACCTCTACCTACACATATCCAAAAATGGATATATTTTTTTGACAAACCAATTATTAAATACTCACCCAAACATAGGGATGATTTTATAATACATAGTCTTATAACAAATTCTTTTACTGGGGTCTTCTAATGTTAATCCCAAAAACAACTAAACCTATCCACTGATACCAACTATAACAACCCTGCTCATTATTACACACATAAACATGATTTATTACATAAAAATTAACTTAATACAACTTAGAGGATCAATAGGTATAATGTATTTGTGTCTTAGGAACATTAAATAATGACTTAAAACATGAAACACAATATCTTTATTAAAAACATCCATTATATGGCCATTACATTCCCTCATACTTAGCATTGCAGGGGATAACCTACAGACATGCATAAAAAAGGGTGATCTATAAATCCTAGTAAGGGAGTGAAAAAGCATAACATTAAGAATACAATACATGTTTGGAAATAGGCATATCAATAGAGCTTAAGAGATACAGGAACATAAAAGCATGATATATCATTATTATCATAACATGGAAATGTGGAAACAACAGTTAACATGGTATTATCTAGAGCCATGGATCTTTGCAAATGGAGCATGATTAAACCCTAATTGAACTTAAATTTCCATCAGTAAACCCTAATTGCACTTGACTTATCATTATACTAATCTTTACCCAATGCATTGGAGTGATATCAGGGCACACCCTCCTTAAACATTTCATTTCATGCATAAGTGTGCCACATAGATCATACAACCTGGATCCATTATACATAATAATTTATTCCTTGATAAAGGAATGTGGAATTAATGTACGAGACACTATAATAAACATATAAATGTTTATAATGGTGAATACCCTTGATAGAGAAATGGTCATGGTATTCAATATACAATGACTTTGGATTGAGAAAAATCATGTGGTAATTTCGAAAACACAATGGCGTGACAGAAGAATTCATAAAAATTGTTAATGATAGGGAAATAGGATTATCTTCATATTTAAATAAAATTTACATTAAGGGGTACATATAGAATCATGTTCCAAAAAATGTAATGGAATTTAGATTCATAATACAAAACATTTGCATGCATGTGAATGAGAAGAGGGAAATTCCTTAAGGAATTTCGGCATGGTAACACGTGTACATAGAAGGAATTAATGTGAGAGAAAGTGGTATTTCATCATTTTAAAAATATTTTATGGGAATATAATGGAGGTGAAAAATCATACCACATATTTTTTAATTAAACGTAAATGGATATTACAACATAAAGAAATGTGGATAAAAATGGGAAAAGAAAGAATCCCTTACCTGGAAGTGTGATCCCAAGGGCTTTAGAGGGGCATGAAAGAGGCCTCCTGGGAGCATGGGGATCCTTTGGAGGATTCTAGAGAGAGGAGGGATGATGTTGGTGGAGCTGTAAAGTCTTTTAGTGAAAAGGAAGTGGGGGATTGGGTGGATTTATATATAAAAAGCGAGGTAAATATTTATTATTAATGTTGTGGACACCACACATTAATGTAATCAAAACCACAATCCATCCCATGGTTTTCACCTATGGTTTTTTCTAAATGGAAGTGGAAAACATTATTTTATAAGGAAAATGGCCTAAATTCTAAACCTATTATTCTTGATTATCTGGAGGTGATTTACACTCTCAAATAAATAAATTAAAAAATCTGAAATGTTTTATATGTCCGGGAGGGTCCAGTAATGCTTCATAAAATAAATCAAACAAACCTAAAATCAATTTTTTTTAATTATAAAACATTTATTGGTTGAACATAATGTTTATAGTATTTTATTACATCACTATTGGGTCATAATGATGTTATAAAAAATATTATATTTGTAAATGGTATTTAATTTTACCAAAAAATCGACTATCTTGAATAATTATGAAAAATTCACCGTTGTATAATTTCAATGTTCAGATTTCAAAAATAATATTCATTTTTTCTAAATAATTTTCTAAATATGTTAATTTTTTACATTAAAAAAATGGTTATTTATCGAATATTTAAGGGTTTTTGAAAAATATTACTTTCAGAACATATTAAAAATAACAATTTTATTTTAAAAAAAATATGAAATAATTTATATTTAATAAAAATTAATATAGTAATAATATTTTATTAAATAATATTTAATTAAAAAATTCATTAATTCATCAAAATAAATTTCATAATTGAATATTAACTAAAAGTACTATATGTGCTTTAAAAACTATTTACAAAGTAACAATAATAAAATGAATGTTTCCTCTTTATTCGACACAAAAATATTGCATATAATCATAGTGATATGTTCTTGTTACATAATCCCTTATAATAATCGTATAAGACTGATGTGTAATGTGTGCGATGGTGACCGACTCTTGGGGTGACTCCGATTACATCGCTCGGGTGTTAATCTCTATTAACACCCTCTTCTCCTGTAGGCAGTTCCGTTCAAGCTTAACACATTGAATCTTTGATTGGTCTTGGTCAAGAGTGAATCCCAATTATACCACCACCTTTCTGAGATCCGAAAAACAGGATTCATATGGGGAAAGATTATTGGATGAGGCCATCACTTCCTTTTCCTGAGTAAATTGGATTTGTTAATGCCCTATATTTATACAAATCATGTGATTATTGTTCAACAACAATATTAGAAATGGTTAAAATTAATAAGGATATTTTGAAATCCTAAAAACCTAAAACCATGGAAGTTCATATTTTATATAACCATTTTACATAATAAGACATCTAATTGGATCAAGAGGAATTTTCATTAATAAAAGTTTGATTCAATACATATATAATGAGTAACTTTAGAACCATAAGAACTAAATATGAGAAAATATAGAACAAAACATATAAAATAAGATCATACATGAAAAATCACAATGAAGTAAATCCAAATTAAAATCATTAGTTGTCGAAGATATGGGTTTCCATATTTATTATTAACACTCGATGTGAGGTTACAACAAAAAAATTACAAATGTACTAATTTTCTAATCAGAAAAGAATTTATTAATTTTAGCAAAATGAATTTATATAATGTAAATGATGTTATTATGAAATGATAATAATAATAAATGATGACATAATATCTATCCATGTGAATAAATATCTACATTGGTTTTCAAATAACTGTAGAAATGGATGAATATCTCACTCACAGTTAAGTTAAAAAAAATCATGAAGTCATCAAGGATATGGGTTTGAATGGATAAGAAAATTATCTCATCATAATTAATAAAATGTGTAGATTATAATTTATTTTTGGTGGTTTAATAATTCATATTGACTAGTGGGTTGTAATACGAAAAAATAATAATAAAAATGCATTATCATTTAAATAAATCATTCAAAATAAATAACATTTTGATGGAAAAGAATGAAATTTTTTAACAATCATACCATATCCAATGATTCAATTATTAAAAATTACAAATATAAAGTAATGAAAAATGTTAGTTTTTCCTATCATTAATAAAAATATGTTGATCGATATAAAAAAGGAACATGACTAAAAATTGGAGTCTCACAATCAAATAATTTTTTTGGAAATAGAATATAAAATATAGGAAATAAGTAACATAATCAACTAAAAAATATATGCAAAGAAACCAATAATTTTATAATATAATAGATTTACATGTTGTTTCAATGCTGGATATTATGTTTGTTTTTTATTATTAAATTTTTCATAATATATTATTTTACAGGTGTATATAACATAACATAAATAACTTTTACCCTTCATTTTTAATTTTCATCTAATGTAATGATTTCGTCCTTTCTATGAAGCTTTATACAATTATGAAACACATAAAATATATACATGGAGTAAATATATCATAAATTAATCTCAGAATAACAATATACTACATAATCAAGTGGCTGATAAAATATACATAAATAATGTAATCAAATACTTTTTAGTTACAAGAATAATATTTTTAGATTAATGAAATATTTTTTATTACATAAAAAATATTTTAAAGGGATTTATTTAAAAACTAACTAATTAAGGTTGTTTGCCCATTAATGATGATACTTACTTTATCATTAGGGATATTTTTTTGAATAAAATCTAATTTTAAATCAATTAATATCCCCCATGTTAATTATATTATTAATAATTGTATTACATGCATTTGTCAGGATGGTAATTATAGTTTCCAATAATTCCAATTCATATATATTTCATCTTTTCATATGAATATTACACATATAACAAAATAATGCATACTATAATCATACATGTATAGTTCCTTTAGAATCATGGACACATAAAAATGTTTCGTAAGAGTCGTTAATAAATTTTTTTATATGTTTTTAAATTCTTAGCCATTTCATCCCTAATAATATTTTTCATAACATAGAAAAAATAAAACAAATGAAAGGGTTATATCATATGGTTATTAAAGGTAAATGAAGGAGACATTAATGATTACTTGAGCGAATAAATAGTATAATTGTATGAGAAAAGAAACATAAAATTTCAATTTCATTCCCTATATTTCATACATCATAATCATGTATCATGGAATAAATCTTAACAGTTTATAAAAAAATATAATATATTAAAAAAATTGAGATATGAGAAAATAAATTTTTAATAAGACATGATTTTGTGTTATAACAAAAATCTTATAATTTTTTTAACCTGTAAAAATAGAAATATGTTAACTAATCATGTTAAATACATGAAATTATGCCATTGAATATACTTATAGATAAGACACATGGTCCCTGAATAATCTTATTGATATGAAAGATGGTCCATTTATAATAAATGTATATGAAAACTAGGTTCATGAATAATGTTATATAAATGAAATTTGGGTCCTTGATTAATCTAATAAAGGATAAACTATTTTCTACACTTAATATTTTGGAAATTAAATACAGATCCATGAATAATATTATGTAAATGAATTCTAAGTCTATTTATAATATTATGTTAATGTAAACTATGTCCATGAATAAAATTGTGAACATAAAATTATGTTCCCACATGTCATATATACATTAGGAGTTGTCCATATTTTCCAAATTCAGTGGACAAAGATATATCACCCAGCATTCAAAATATAGAAATAATTTATATGTGTTCCACGGGATCAAATGACATTAATCATATTATAACCCATGAGAAAAATATGCTTTAGAAACATTTCATGCTAGAATAACCCTTGGGAACGAAAAGACCTTATTTTTTTATCATTTTTATCAGAGTATACCCATTGTAAATGAATAGGTTTCATAAAAAATTTATCATCATAAACATAACAAATGAAGATAATGATTAATTATTGTATCATTGGATATATCCCTTGTAAATAAAGATTCATATGGAGGGTTGTTGTGTTTGATCAACTAATTTTTTTTAAATATCAATTAAACATTCTTGAGGAAAATATACTTACCATTTTAAATCCTCTTCATTAAAATATAATAATTACAAATATATTATTGAAAAAATAATCCTTGAAAATAATAATGGAATCTTATACAATATGATTCAACCGAATAAATGGTCAATAGAAATGGGACATTCTGTTCATGTTGTGTGATTTAAAATAAAATATTAATGTTAAACATGTTTGAAAATATAAAAAAAATACCTCATTCAAAAAAATATAATAATATTTATTTTTAACTAAATTTTATAATGTAATGCATTGGTAAAATTGAAATTATAAATTAATATGTTACTAGAAAAAATCTTCTTTAGAATATATTTAGAAAACAGAGAGATGGCAGAGAAATTGTCTTGGACCAAAAAGTGAAATGAGTCCAATTTTCCTTAAAAACAATATTTCAACCTCCTGAGTACATATAGTGTGGAAAATAAATGGAGAAAATTTTATGTAATGATATAACATATGTATAATAATTTAATAATTATCCATCATCATAAAAATTTACTCTAATAGAACATAATAATCAATGAAATTGCCACATAAAACTATTACCACATTAATAAAATATGAATCATAATCCAAATAAAAAGAAAAAAAATTAATGGATATGTAAATACCCATTAAACTAAAAAAAATTAAAAAATAAATTCATGGGATATATATAAAATACATAAAAAAATCAAATTAATAATATTAAATGTGTCCCACAAAGATAATAATGAGACAACAATATCTTACATCTTGTCCCACTATATTCAAACACATTGAAATATCATATATCATTAATATATATTTATTTTATATATATTATAAAACCACAATCATATATATTATACCATATATTATTTATTTTTATCCGTTTATAACATTTTCTAGTTTCAATTCTTTATTAAAATCACTATTCTGTGTGATATCTGCTTCATTTTTCATGTATGTTTTTAGGTTATTATAGACACTAGAATATTGATAGTGGATCTATCATCTCAAAAAAATTAAATTGGTAAAAATATCATATATATTTATTATATACATATTTAGAGTCATCCATTAATTTTTTGATATGAAAATTAATTACATCGTTCACTGATATGATAAGTCATACTTACGCATGAGTAAATGTTTCTATTTTTGATGAATGAAATGAAACAATGTAAAGAAAAAATTCACATTTACAGAATCATAATTTATAATTTATAAAATATATTATTTAAATATATCATTATTTCTATCCATGTGAAATATAAAGGAAATTTGAATCGTAACTCTTTATGGAGATCATAGTACCCCCATCAGAATAAAAAATTTATCAAATTACAACATTTTTTATAATAATAATGTCGATATTATATTATTATTAAATAATTATTTATATTTTATAAATATTATAAGTAATAATTAAGCCCATAAAATCAATATTCCTCAAAATATAGTGATGATAAATTAATTGTATCTGTATGTGGATACATTAGTCCATAAAAACCCACGAATTGTACTTTCTGTTCCCCATTAATTCAAAGATGATGAATAATGGTGGATTTATAATAATAATAAAAAATAAGTATATTTCGGAAACATGGTTTATTATTTAAATAATAATTTAATATAATTAGCTGATAAATTGAACAATTAAAAAGAAAGTGTTCGATTATGGATATTACATCTTAATTGAGAAAACACATTTTGATATCTTATTTGCGACACTAGGGATACTGTTTAGAGAATACAAGAACCTATATAACGTTGTTAAGTAGTTTATAATGGATTTTGGAATCTTTTTTTTGATATAATATGGTCAATGTGGTATTTAAGAGAGAAAGGAAATATGCACATTTAAAATTGGGGTGTGGAGTGTTTTTGGAATTTCATAAATGATTAAAACAACATAAAGTCATTCTCTAGGAAAATTCATTAAAAAAATTAGGTATTCCACGATAATGATGAATGGTATTGAAATATTATCATCCAAGAAAAATTCTATTAGTTTATGTTGTTATTTAAATATTATCTTTTTATTTTTACAACATAGTTAACCTGTTTTAATATTTACCCTAGTAACATTTTTACCTTAAAACAAGATCAAAATTTTTCTATACTGAGATAAATTTACTAATAATGGAGAAAGAAGAACGTTTTGTACTATAAAATTACTATATTTACATATTTCAATATTTTTTTGATATTTACTTAATTAAAAGCTGTATTATTTTTTGAAAAAAAATATTAAAATCAATATTGACACTAATTAGGGTCACATTATTCTAATTCTAGAAAAATATATTTATACCATTGGTTTAGGAGAGATCAGATTTTGGAGTCTTATTTGGGCTGGTGATATTCTCATGTTTCCATGGTGTCTAATACCATATGTTTTATTCTGGAATGATATAAATTTTCCATCATTCTAAAATGAAATTTTTAACTACCCACAACATTAAATTGTTCATAATATCAACATGAATGATGATAGATATATCTATGGGTACAAATGATCTTCTTCTCAGAATTTATCTACATAATATGATCATTTTGTGTTCATGATACCTTTCATCACATTTATTGTGGATCTTTTATTTGGTCCCAATACATTTCATCCTATTATAATTTTATAGTGTAAAATATTCAGAACCTCTATCATCCTATGGAGGATTAGATATTGTGTAGGGTTATCAGGATCATATCAATGTGATCATGTTTTATTAACACCTATAAAGATTATATTTCTCATCTATTCTTTGTTGGAATGTGGGGATCTTTTATGTGGAAAACATTCAGTTCTTTCATTGGTCACACTCACCTAGACCAGGTTAGTGGTGAATTCCTTAATTTCTAGTTTAATAAAATTCCTAGAGATAGTCTGAAAAGGAATGAGAGGGAACCTTTAATGGTATTGGACAACTAGTGTTTATGGGAGGCCATGAAAATTTTTTATTGTGATGGGGACATCATTTCATATTAGCTCTTATATTTTAGAATATGATTCATTATGATTGATATGATGACCCTATATAAACTATAGGATTTTTATCCTTCCCAAAAAAAGATCATGAATATATGAAATACCTCTTCCACTAAGAAGTCTGCATATAATATGGTTAGTTATGAATATTGGTTCTATACACTATTAATTTCAAACTCAATGTTCATGGATAATGTTTTTTCCGAGTTTGTGTACAGAGGATGTATCTTCTATAATCCTGATGGATCAGTCATCGTTACCTTATGATCTTTTTATTTTCCAGGGTATTCCCTTATATTCGTGTATTTTTGAATGAATGATTAGTAGGAAATGTGTAGAAATGAAAATACCTATTTATTATTTGTAGAGAGTAACACGATGATCATCCTTCACTCACTACAAGTTCATATCTCTATTACTTGGTATATTGCCTAACAAATTCAAATATACAAGAAACTAATTAATGAACACAATATCATGATTCATAATTTTCTCGAATAGAACTTGGTAAAATATTTTTTGGATTCACAAGCTGCCATAAAATGTTTTTGTATTTTTTTATGTTGTTTTGGATATCTTCTTCTTGGCTTCCTTGTCATTTTCATAAGTTATACCATCAAGCTTCATAATTTTGGGTCCCCTTGATCTATTTCCCCTTTCCACCCTTTATTAATAAGAAGTTTAATTTGATCCGAATGATAATCCATTTACACCACTATATATTTTTTATTTATTTACATAAAATAATGTAACAATATAACTCTCAGATATTATATTTATTTTATTATAATTAATATAATATATTTTATTTTTATAGTAATTAAATTAATATTGCATCAACATTTTAGAATCATTTTAGGTACTTTTATAAGTTATAAAAATTTGAAATAAATTTATATCATGATAATAATTTTATTAATCTCAATATAAACATTTATATTCCTTTAAAACAATAATTTATCCTTCTATTAATTTATAATATATATTTAAATCTATGAGAGTGAAATTTTGTAGCTTTCAATGTTTTAAATATTATAACGTTTTGTTTTGAAGGGAATGATTCCATTAATATAATGTTTTTTGAGGATTAGGTGATAAGGGTATAATTCCCCACATCTAATAAGAGTTATTATGAATAATTATGTCCTCTTCACTTATTTTTAATCGTGAGTAAGTAAATTTACCCTTTACTAAGGTGATAAATATTACCATGTTTCTATTCATATTCGCTAAAAATAATAGAGTATTATTTGTCAATTATTATAAAAAATAATAAAAATATGGAGTAAATTTATCTAAATTAGATAACAAATATTTATTAATGATTATTTTAAAATAAGCGCACAAAATGTGATGAAAACTACATTTTAGAAAAAAATACATTACGAATAAAAGTTATTTTATTATTATATCAGGCTCTGGAGAATTTAAATACAATGCTATAAAAAATTTGATTTAATGTAATATATATATATATATATCATTAAAATCATCCATCAATAATGATCAATTTAATTTTCTTTGAGAAAAAATATTGTCTGGATGAAAAAGATATTTTAGGAAAAGTATTTCTCTGTTTAAAAATATTTTTATACGAAATTCATAGAAAAAATAGAATAATATGAAATTAATTAAATTATATAAAACATAATTTTAAGAATATTACTATTACAAAATCTATAATTAAATTGAACATTATACATTCTTGGAACAAGAATATAGTTTTAAATATAAATCAGTAATTTTTACTATTCATTATAAATTATAACACCTCAAAAAAATCCTTGAAATTTACAAATAGATAATTTTGATGTGATGATTTAAATACTATAGTAAATTTTCTATCAAAAAAATTACAAAAAATCATTTATTATGTTTAAAGTATTCATATATAAAGGAATAAAAATCATTCTGAAGGGAATCAAAATATTAATTATAATATACAAATACTAAAAATCAAATACTTATTTCTAAATAATTAATCAATATGATTTAATTATATAAGTATTTTTATATTTCAAAATTACATTATTCATATTCATAGTCTACAATTTATGGCTATTATAACTAAAATATATAAATAATTTCATTACATGATTTGTTTATGTTTGGTGTTGTGTGTTGTAGATGCTATCATACAAAATTATCTTTTAAAAACACTGGATAATAAAATAAATCCAATACAATTAAAAAATTACATCTTTATAATATTATATGAGTTTCAATAATCATAAGTATGACATTAAAAATTTTGTTTTTGGAAATACAACATCGTTAAAAGTGTTAATGAAATATCCTCTTGAAAATAGGGAATGTAAAATAAAAAGTCTATTTAGAATAACACGTTACTATTATTGAAAATAGGAAACATTATTGGAATGTAGAAAAATGTACATGGAAGGGAAACCTAACTCTAATGTAAAAAAATCGAAAAAGAATACATTCAGTAAATATGTAATAATTAAAAACCATAAATCTTTAATTGGTGAAAAGTTCATCGATTTAATATAAATTAAAGTAAAATTACATCATTTATTTAAAGATACTTATCCTAAGAATGTGGAATCTTTTCCTCTATATATAAAGAACATGGAAAAAATTTACTCACCTAATTTTTTTCCATATCATAAGAATAATTTCACAATTTTATTATTATTTATTCTATTTCCCCTTCAAACGTTACTCAATAAAATGAATATAAAATTAAAATTAAATTCCCCCTCAAGAACAAAAATTTAATTTTATTATATCATAAGATCCATTAATGAATAAAAATTAATTCCTTTTTATAACTATGTATACCATACACATAATTATTAATTGAGAGTAACAAATATGTTTATTGATATATTAACCACAAATAATAACACCCAAATTTCATTATATTCAATTCCATAAATAGTTAATAATAAGTCTAATAGAAAATGTTTTTTCGAAGATGGATACCCAAAGATTATTTGTTTCATATCCTTTAATGACATAATTAATAATATCTTTAATCACTCATAATGTTTTGGAAAATTTTTGTAATTTGATGATATATGCTAAAAATTTCCAAAAATAAATTACCAATAAAATCATATATTCTTCTAAACGACATCATACCACTTAATCATTAATTAATATTTTATAATACCCAAAATTATTTCCATTGGAATATAGAATTTATCCCAAAAATGATAGAAAAACATAAGATTGTGCATATGAGCCTCAGCCGAGTTGGTGAGGACTCTTTAAGTGCATCCATGCGACCCGGGATCAAATCCAAGCAGAGGGTAATTTATGGATACTATAGTATTACTATAGAAGTACTACAAAAGTGGTGTAGTAGGGACTATAGCAAGAACTCTGCCACACTATAGCAGGTATAGTAGCAGGAATTGTAGTAAGCACTATTTGACACTGTAGTTGCCGGGAATATTACCCTGTTTGGGACCTCGGGCCACCGATTCGGTCCCCGAGTCTTTTAAGGCCTTCGGCCCACCCAGGGCTTCAGGACAGTATGGACATCGGGCCACCTCAAGGACTTCAGGTCACAATAAGTGCAGATGCAAACCAGATAACCTATAAGGAACAAGCTTCAAAAGGAGGATGAGAAATAAACTTTCACCGTAGTAGAAGATAAATGGATTTCAAGAATGAGGGGGTACAAAACCTTCTATCGGGACAAGAAAATTCATGCATGGGAAAGCCTAGCTGTACCACAATTTGAATGTGGAGAATTGATTTCACGATGAAGATGATGGGGAGGAGCAATTCCAAGTAGTTAGTATGGGTTTTATTTAATGTTTAATGCCTACGGGCAATGAATTCCTCTAAGGCCTATGGTCGATGTTATACTTATGCCTACAAGCCTTGTAAGGGTTCCACCTCACCCCTTGAAAGGCGGATTATCAAAAATCAATAAAAAATGAGGGCCTTCAGGCCATTGGAGGATAATATGATGGAACATATTATATATTATTACCTTTTTCTATAAATTTATTTGGTTTCTATTTTGGGATATCTAATCAATTTTCAAGATCCCATAAAATTTCACTAATGGATATGATTTTGATATGGATTGTTCATAAAATAATCAACCTAGAATATATAGTTGTTGAGTGTATGATATGTTTTCCATAATTAAAATGATTCACATCACTTATTGGAATTTTATAATCATTACCTTCGTTCATTGAAATTAGAGGTTATCTGTAATTTTTATCTTAATTAACCCACAACATAGGGAATTGATTTTTATAAATCAAAAAATAATTTTATTTATTTTATTAAAGTATGAATAGTTTATTTGTTGACATATCTCTATACTTGTATCATTAATGGGAATCTTCATAATACTTTTATAATATTCTGATCAACGACCATGCTTACCACACCTAAAACATCTTCTTGTTCCATTCGTGAATTCAAATAAGTCCTCGATCACCATTTTTTTGTAATGTTTGAGGTTGAAAATGTTTCTTCCATCCATGTGACGAAGGACGGCAGCTTCAACAATGCTTCCATATCCTTTTTATATCACAAGAAACTTAATGATTTCCATATTCCATTTCCACATTTAGTTCATATTGAATGATTTATGCCTAGATTACAATTTAAATTATTGATAATTCAATTTGAATACATGTTTACAAAAAATAAAATAATTGATCAATTTTTATTTTAGGGATTATTTTTAATTGTGAATAATACAATAAATTTATAATAAAATTTTCCTCATATTTACTAATGGATTCATTGTCCTTCTATTAAATTCATAAGAATTCATCATTTATTTTTTATGTAGAATATGATGTAATTACTTATTGAAAGTATTTCATCAAACTCTTCCCTATAAATGGATTTAATTTCCTTTTACTTCTTCATATTCTTAATTATAATCCACTATTGATCTAATTATCCTTTCAGACAATAATCTATGATAAAACTTTCATGATATATTAACTAAAAACTGAAAAATATATTTTCCATCACATACATGCAATGATTAAATAATTGTAGATATGAAAACCAATATTAGGAGGGAGGAAAAATAAGCATAAAAGTTTCAATAACATTTAAATCCCACCTTTGTGCATTTATATGTTCAATATTATCATTGTTAGAACTAATAAATCCTTATAGTTTATTAATAATAGTATCAATATATGGTATCACACATCATTATCAATTCAATTTATTATTAGGATAGTATGTTTATTGTATATAACATTTAATGTTCACCCAATTCATACATCTTATATTAACTGAATAATACAAAAACCATTGTGTGGCCAATGATAATTATAATGAACATAAATCTAATAATGAAATATCATTCAACAAATACCAAAATCAAGACAAATTTTATTTAATCTATTGTATGTAGGATTAAATATTATTATCCATGATCATTAGAAAAACATTATGATGTTATACTATACAGAGATATATCCCAAGGGTTTAAAATAAATATTTATTATCCTATTTTTCAATGTTCAAATAAATATTTCTCGGATAACAATTATAGTGACCTATACTAATAATAAATAGATATTTTGTCCTTTTATATAAATATTCATTACATTAAAAACTTGTAAACACCATAATAATCTAGGAATAATGACATTAGATAAGTAGAATCCTAAAACTAGTAATAATAGTATCCCATTATGTTTTAAGAAACAAGAACATTTCATAGAGATATCATACCTAAAACATTTCATCATAACCTAGGGAAAACGAAAGAGAATAAAGGGTGCACTAAGAAGATAAATAAGAGGAATAAAGGGATTTTTGAACAATCAATTGAGTATTGGATGAACAAAACCGTATGATTAAATGATCATGTAATTTTAAATTCATAACCTATATATCAAATATCATAATCTTGATTCATGGCATAAATCATGGTAGTTTATAAGACATTAATCATAAATTAATCAAATAAAATGAGTTGTGATAGCATAACATTAGCATAAGACATTATTTTTTGGCATACACAAATGATAATAACATTTTGACCATGTATAAATATAAATAGGTTCACTAATCAGGTTGTGGACATGAAATCAAGCCCTAAAATATATTTTTAGGAATAAAACTAGGTCAATGGATAATATTATTGAAAAATAATTGTTCCATACATAAACTATGGAGATCAAAATATGTTCCATGCATAATCTTATAGAAAATAATGTGGCCTCTAAGATTACTCATATGAACATGAAAGACGGGTCTTTGATAAATCTAATGAAAATAAAATACATTAACATTTTTAATATTATCGACATGAAATCCCGATCCATGATTAATTATAATGATATGTAAATGAAGAAAAAACATGAAATTGGGGACATAAAATTAGATTCATACATATTATATTTATTTCATGGGTTAAAATTCATTACCTAATACATTGGTGGGAGAAATATGTACCAATAGTCTAACAAATGAACATAGATAGGTATTCCACATGATCATAAAAATTTCTTTATATCAAATACCATGAAAATAAATGTCATTCATAAACATTTAATCATAGTAAAACCCAATGAAAAGAAATAAGTATCACAAATATTTCATCATCTCATCTTTATATAACCCATCGAAGGTGAATGGGTTACATAAATATTATGTTATTATAAACCTAAAAAATATATATAAAGAAGAAAGATTATATAATTGGATCATATACTTAGAATATTATTGTACAAATCTAGTATTTTTTTCTTTAAGGGATAATAATAACATTGAATTTTCATGGAAACAATATTGAGGAAAATAATCATTTCATATTTAAATCAAATTTAAAAAATATGATTTTTAAAAAATATTATGGAAAAAGTGACATTAAAAATAATAATAGAAATTTTTAATTTGTGAATAAATGGATTGGTTGGTTGTAAAAGTGGTACATTCTTAATTTGAAGTATATGGTAAAATAAATAATTCTTTTTTATAAATTTGTAAAAAACTAAAAAATTAAATCATTTAAAAAATGAAAATACTATCTCTTATAATTTTTTTATAAAATATAAAAAATAAAAAATAATAATTTCAAACATTCCTTAAATATTAATAAAAACCATAATTATTTTTTTAGAAAATATAGATATATAAGAAAAAATCTATTCGATTGAAAAGACAAATAAAGTTATTTTCATTCTCTGCAGATTATAAGCCAATGATAATTTTAGTGAAACATGTTTTTTCAGGAAAATACCAAAGGATAAATAAATTTTAAAAATCAATTATTATAAAAATGATAATGGTCATTCCCGATAAATAATGAGATTTTCAAATAAAACCATTACTACTTTAGATAGATTTAAATAATAAGCCCCATGAAAAAGTGAAACGTAGAAAGATATAAATATTACAATACAATTAAAATTGAAATAAGAAAGTACATTCATTGTTAGTATTTTTAACACATTAAAAACCCAATGCTGAATATTTAATTTTTATCCAAGAGAAAAAAATTAGATGATATTACCTTACCTCATGAATGACTTATTTAGTATGAATTAGACCCAACTATATAACAAATATGGACTATTAATAAATATATTCCAAAAAAGATAGTATATATACCATGTTTTATATTATTTAACTAAAAATTTCTATGGCATTTTTATTACCATTACATTATTAAAATCACTATTCTATATGATATCTGCATCGGTTTCCATGAATATTATGGTTGGGTAGGTTTGGTCTTTATACACATATCATAGTTTGACTCTTTATATAATTTTAGTACCGCTAAAAATATCATATATATTAAATTTGTAGATGTTAAAATTCATCCTTAAAAGTAGTGATATAAAATTGAATTACACTATTTATAACTATGTTAGGCCATACAAACACATAAATGATGTCTTCATTTTTTGACTGATGGAATAAAATAATGATAAATAATTAATTTCTTTTATAGAATCATTATTAAATAATAAATATAAAAAATTGATAAAGTACATCCTTATTACAATTCATGTAAAATATATATGAAAAGTGAATAACATCACATTGTGGATGTAGTAGTCCATAGATACATAAAAGTGATGTTTTCATTTTCTAACAGGTTGTATGGTAAGAAGTTGGAAGTCATATTATTATTTAAAAAGTATAATTATGATATAATTATCCTAAATAATAATTTAATCCTTAAAAATAAATATCTTAAAATATGCTAAGGAGAAATGAATTGTATCATTACATGGAGAAAAAATTCCATAATTTTTCACAATCCATACTTTTACATCCCATATGATTGAAATAAGGCGAATAAAGGAACTTAAAAAATTATAATAAAAATTATGTATGTTTTAGATATAGAAGTTATTATTTTTTGAAAAATATAAATTATTAAGAGGAGGTAAAATAATACATAAAAAATAATGTTATTGGTTAATGTGATTACCATTTCTTTGAAGGAAGTGATTTTGATATATTGTTGAGGAACATGCGTCTCTTATATTGGTAGACCATAAACATTGGAAAGTAGATAAGGAATATTATAAGGTATTTTCAAAGGGTTTTATTAAAACAAAAGTCAAATATTTGTGTAAAGAAAATAAAGGATAGGTGAACATATATAATTGAGGTGAGGGATAAATTTTTGAAATTTCATCAATGATAATAATATAATAATTTCATTTTATATAATAAATACATTCACAAGGCTAGTCGTTACCAAATTAGATTATATGGAGTTAAAATAACATCAACAACAAATTTTTTTAAGGAGTCAGTATTGTTTCAATTCTTATATTTTAATTTAACCCCTTAGTCATCTTATTTTAACATTAACCATAATAATGTATTTTTCAAATTTAAAATTTTATTATTTTACATATATTGTGAAAAATAGATCATAAATAGGAATTAAATAACTTTGTAGACCATATATTTTCTACCATGAACTCTTTCATTATTTTTATATTTTAAAAAAAATATAATAAAATATTATTCAGATAAAAAACCAATTTGCATATTTTTATACTATTCATTTAATTTAAAATAATAGAAATAAATAAAAAATTTCGAGTTATATTATAATACTCAAATAAATCAATAGATTTTTTCTCTTTAATATTCATGAGAGAAATAAATTCCTTCTAATTATATTAATTATATTATTTTAAATATAGTTAAATTTATTTTTCTTAGGAATTAAATAAATATTTCATTGGTGTTGAAGAAAAATATAATGTAATTATATATTTAAAAAGTTAGAAATAAATATCAATAATGAAAATAATTATATTAAATAATCAATTTATATTTATATTTATTCATATATTATTATATCCCTATGTGTACATATAATAGATATTTAAGACTATCAAGGTGGCATTTTGTGACATTCATTACTTTAAATATTATATTTTCAATTTCCATAAAAATGTGTTCATTAAGATATATAATTTTTTAACATAAAGTGATAAGGGTATAATTGACATCAAAAAATAATAATTTGGATGAAATATTTTTTGTCTTATCCCATATTTTTATACAATATTAACCTAATTTACCCCTTACTGAGGTGATAAATATTACCAATGTTACT
Organism: Viscum album; assembly: GCA_963277665.1. Lineage (NCBI taxonomy): Eukaryota > Viridiplantae > Streptophyta > Magnoliopsida > Santalales > Viscaceae > Viscum > Viscum album. The sequence goes on from OY728142.1 coordinate 899,041,746, forward strand.
ATTCATATTTTAAAAAAAAATTAAAGTGGCATATTTACCATATTTTATACTTTGAATTACCAATATGGATCATTTTTTAATTAAATTACTTACCTATGTTATAGAGAAATTTATTTTAATATAATAATGAATATAATGAAAGAATCATTGTTTCGGAAAAAAAATTCAGTTTTATGAATAAAAACATTAATAAAAATTATCAAATGCTTTGAAAAAATTTAAATGAATGTTAAAATGTTTTATTTATCCTATAATGTGTTAATTTAATAAATAACATTCATCAATAGTGATCAATATAATTAATTATTATTAAAATATATTGTGCACATAAAAATAATATTTTAAGGAATTTGTTTTTACAGTTAAAAATATTTATGCAGAAATTTCAAAAATAGAATTGATTATAATGAAATTATTTGGATTATTTTAAATATAAGGGTTTTAAATATTGATATAATTAAAAAAGTTCAGCATTTTTACAGGTATTTTATAAAAAAATAGAGTTGTCAGTATAAATCATAATTTTTTACTATTCACTTGAAAATACAACTCTTTAAAAAAATCACCTAAATTCACCCTAATATATTATTGAAATGATTATTTTAGAATTTAATTTAATTTTATGATATAATATTTTTAACATTACATAAATTAAATATATGTTTTTCCCACAATAATCAATAAAAATAATTTTCAAAAGAATCTATTTTGAATGTATAATATAACATTGCTAAAAATTGAATTCTTATTTTATAAGAATTAAGAAATAAATTTATATTAATTGGCATATTTTTCAATATATTTAATAAACCAAATAATCTTATTCATACATTGAAATTAACATCTATATTATAATGGTTATATTTAACCTGCAATATTCTATGGGTGGATTATGTTAGATGGTTCATGTCATATAACTATCATACATAATTATATTATTTAAAAAAATTGCATTATGTTCCAATTTTTTAACAATAGTTATCATAATATCACAATAGAAACAAGATTGAAATATGGAAATTTGTGTTAATAAAATAGGAATACAGAAATTCTTATCGACAAAAACATTTGAAAGTAACTCATAAAAATAATTGAAATTTGGATAGATAGTATTATATTAATAATTAAGTGGTCCATCAAATTTAATTGGTATAAAAAAATTTCATACAAAATATCCTTATTAATTCTCTCATATACATCACATCTTTTAAAGATGTTTATTTGTAATGTTTTCAAAATGATAACAATAAATCTATATCTAAAAACTACAAATAATATATTAGTTTCCAAATCAATTGAAACATGAAATAATAATTTTGAAACCATAAATTAATATTATTATTAATCTCAATAGGTTTATAAAGTGGAATAATTAAAATTAAAATTCATGAAGAATGTGGGATGAGGAATAATTTATGAGGAGAATATATTGTGTGGAATATAAAGTATTCAAATTAAGCTTCATCAATTTTTATCTTCTTACATCTCTGTTCATGTATTTATGAAAATGATCTCATAATTCACAAATTAATCCCATTGTTATAATGCATATAAAATTTATCAGTACAGTCCACAAAAATTATCCATTTATTCATTATCCCCTAAAATGATAAAAAAAATACTTATTTTGATTGTAAATTGAAATGATCAGTAGACTTTTTTTGATCAAGTAAATTTGATATGATACATTTTTTCATAGGAAAACACACTTCATCATATTTATATTAAACAATTATCATAATTAATAGGGTTCCCAATTCAATATCATTATCCACTTGAAATTTATTATCATATATAAATTATATAATATGACATGAATCAATTTAATCAATTAATAATTGATGGCAATGTCCAAGGACTCATGTCTGGAGGATGAGAAACCAAAATGTGGAATCCAATGATCTAGATCTCCATTATATTTCCAAATCAACTTGGTTAATGGAATTAAAGAGAGACTCCCTATATTAAAAAAGGTAGTGAAAAAATAGGGGAGTAGTGGAAATAGTGTGATGACTATACCCTACGGTACACAGATAAAATATAGTGAAATTAAAAATATATTACAGTTATTGAAATAGTGGATACATTAAAACATACAACAAGAAGATTGAGTATGAACCAATTTCACCATAAAAATAACCTATTTAATGTCATTATGAAAATTTCATGTCGCATTTCAATGAGATGAAAAGAATAATTAACAAAACAAACTCAATATAAGGCACCAATAACCTTGGAATCAATTCCCACTTCGGTCTAGTCTCTGAGTTCCAACACAACCATCACGAAACAAAAAAAATTAGTCATTTTCTTCATTAAAAACCAATGTCCATAAAATTTTATTGGGTAACAAATGGTGGCACACATATGGTATGGTTAAAACATTGTTGGTTGAAACCACCATATATAAATAAAACTATTATATTAATATGTGAATGAATCATATTTATAATCAAGACTATTAGTTAATAAATTAATACGATACAATAATCAAATTTCTGTGGTACCATGGAATAATATATATATGAGAATGTAGCACAAACATGTTAATAGTAACTGAAATTCTATAGAATAATATCATAACTAGGCCAAGCCATATATATATTATAGTATAATTATTCCAATTCCTTTATAAAATCAGTTTAGCATCATTGGAAATTTCCCAGTATAAAACATTCAAATATAACACAGATAATTCCTTTATATAATCATTACAACATAATTAAAAAAATGTCGTTATATAACCATTTCAACATAATCAAGTAAAGACCTTTTTATATTAATTACAGTATAAAATGAAAAAACCCTTTACATAAGCATTTCATCATAACTGGGAAAATTAATTTATATAATAATTTCATCATTAATCACATCATATATCTTTATTGAATGATATACACAATATATTATCAAAAGTTTCACAATATAAAATCTTTCCACTTTCTATTTAAAATTCTGTTAATTATACATACATTAAATTACATCTTATATTATTTTCATTCAAGTGTACACACAATTATTATGTCAAAGGATCAAAAATAATATCAGTAATGAATAAATTTAATTTCTGAGAATAATATCTCTTAATAAATATCCTTAGGTCTCTCTATTTTCTAATTAATATTTTAAAAAATTATCCAATTCATTAATATTATAGGCTAGTCTCACCCTATGTGTAGCTATATGTCAGGTCTGACCACTAATAGATCCAAAAAGATCCAAAGGGTAGTATAAACACATTATTTTCATCAACCAGTATACTGTTAGTTAATTCACATGGTCCATTGGCATAATGTCAAAATATTTCACATATTTAAACATATTGAAACCAGTTATAGAGTTATTTAATACACAAAAATATTATCTTATAATCACAAAACACTATCCATTTGAAATTAAAATAATGAATAATAAACTAAACAATCACATGTAATTTCATAGTGTACATATTATTAAAAACTGGTTTAAAATAGATGAATTATTTACAACATGATAATGACGAAAAAACAATAGACTATTGAAAACCAAAGGAAATGCACTAAATATAGATCTATAAATAGATTGAAACATATAGTGTGGAAAAATTCATTCCAAAATCACCATGATTATCCCAATGGTCTATGAGTGAGAGATTCATTGTTTATGAAATGAAATCGTAAGCATAATGTTTCTTAAAACAACTGACCCTAATAGAATCATGATTTGAAAACATTCATGAAATGAATTTATAGATTTATGATATATGGTAACAAATGTGTCACATCAGGTTAAAATAACTCAAATAGACTATTTCACATCATGTAAAAATTTATAGTGTGTTACATTTTAATTCCCAAAACCACTTCATGTCATCTTCTGAGAAACAATTTCATGACGTGTTGTTTATTTAGGACTTAAATGTGTCTGAAAAAATATCTCTCATCCCAAAATATTAAAAAATAACCTAAACCATGTAGTTAAACATACCAACTCACATATTACCCTATACCAATAATCCCTATAAACAGTTTTCCATAATAAAAAGTAACCCAAAAACTATGGTTTAAAGAAGGAAAACCCAATAAATAGATGGTTTTTAAAAAACATGATTTGGGACAGACCTAAAAAAATACGAGATCTTACAACCTCCCCGCTATTGTACATCACATCAAAAAAAACATAAAGCATCACTATTGGATCATAGTGAAGAAATATATGCAATTTGATCATATATTAGATTCTATCACTAATGTTTCTTGTAGAACATCCCCATGTTTTTAGTACACTCTAATAAAAGGTATAGTCTTTCCCTGAATATATTATTCACTATAGTCAGAAATCTATTTTAGAACCTTCCCAAAGGAAGAATCCTCACGTAGCTTAACATCATCAACTTATATCTTCTGAAAAAGTTATAGATGGTTTATATGAGAATATGATAAATGAAACATGTCATGAATAGAATGACATCATTTTTGGAGGGACAATCAATATACCACTTGACCGACCATTTTATCTATCTCGAATTTCCATACATACACTACCACCGACCTTCAATTTTTCATGATATGATACTTCCATAACTTCAGAGTCATCTAAATGAAAACAAGATTACCCACCATAAAAACCCAATTTCATCTCCCCTGGTATGGGTATGATTTATGGATAATGTTTATGTTAACAAACCAACTTGTGATAAGAAGAACCTACTCAGAAATATTTTTCTTGATACTAGGTCCATCAAGTGCTGAATCCCCTTCCTCCAACAATACATGAATAGAATAGAATAAAATACAAGAAAAGGACCCCAAAAGAACTATTTTTATTAATGAGTGGAAGTTGTTATTATATGAAAACATTAATAGTGTTTAATGATGAACTCATGAAACACCAAAATACGAAAAATGATTCAAGCATATCATTCAAAATATGAATACCCCTTTCAAATTTTCCATCTTTATGAGGTTGATATGATGTAGTTAGAATAACCAATAATCCTAGATCTTTATGAAGACCCTTCTTCAATAGAGACACAAAACAATAACATATATTTGATTTTTTTTTTCAAAAGACACCATCTACACGAACTATCTCTCGCATATAGAGACTAAAATATCAGCAATAATGAAGGTCTTTCCAATAGGATGGAAGTGGAATAACTTCATCAATCATTTTGTGATAACCCATACAACATCATTATTTTTAGGTATCCTAGGTAATCTTATTAAAACATCCACTAGGACATCATCCAATATCTATTCTATAGTAGGAAAAGGATGCAATAGACAAAAAAGCCTCTGATACTTCGTCTACACCTTCTTCTAGGGGAAGCATGTTACCAAGAATCCAACTACATTATTTAATATTATTGTCCACTAGTACAGTCTATACAGATCACAATACATATTTTTTATCCCTATATTTTATGCATATCTACATGAACAAAACTACCTCATCAGGAAGTCATTAAAGCCCATTTAAAAACATTATTAGCCATATAAGTTAAAAGAATTTTAAAAACTAGTTAAAATTTTAAATTATGGATTTCCACAATATAATCCCTATCTTTTATCTAATACCTCTTGATCATATATCTTCTAATTCATTATAGATTCTAAAACATTAGTATTACAACTATTAAATTAAGAGGTATATGTCATTGGGACTAATAACCATCTAGATACGTTTTTTCAAAGAGTTCAATCATCAAATATCCATTGATAGACTTTTACGCCTCCTATTTCCATACATTATAGAATAATAAATTACCAAATACATGTCTCCTTCCTACTGTATAATCTATATCGATTTATAAATAATATTGATACTCAAACTACCACCTCTTTAAATGGTCCATGTACTGATGAGGGGTGATATACCAAAGAATATTGTAGTCTGTATGCACCAAAATAATCTACCCTGTAAAATAATTTATCTACCATCATAGGGAATGTAACAATAATTCTAACTCCAGATCATGAGTAGGGTAACTCCTTTCTTTTGATGTCATCTTTTTGGATCCACAAGCAACCACTATATACTCCTACATAAAAAATTCTCTAATTCATACTCTTGATGCATCACATTACCCTATATAAGAATTACATGAGACTAGTATGTTGAGAATCATTTTTGAGATTATCTTACTATTAATCCCATAATAACACTCCTTATACAATCTAACTAAAGAAACATAACACCTATCAATTTCATTTGAGACATTGGAGCTTCCAATTAGGATAAGGGTGGAATAAAATGATAATAATTACATTCTATTCTCAAAAATATCTAAGTCTCAATGAAATTTATTGGAATCCCAATATACACCAAAATTGAGACCATCTATAGATCCACTAACACTAAATTATATTATATGGAATGACCCAAGAAGTGATCATTATCAATTTTGAAACTATGTCTAGTTATCTTTGAATAAATCTGGTACTATCTCAATGTACTAATATGATGTAAATATAACAGATTATTTTCTATTTATTTGATGTATATTAAGATTTCATCAGGTAAAACCACCACAAACTAGTCAATAAATGAATGAAATATATGATTCATAAATGCCATGAATATCATCAGTGCATTCGTCAAACCAAACAACATCGCCCTGAATTTGTACAATCCATATCAGCTCCTAAAATGAATCCAAGGGATTTCTAATCATCTCACTATGAAATGATGATACCATTATATGGAGTTAATATTAGTGAAAATCTGGCCAATAGTATACTGATAGAAGATATGTATGAGGCTCTTCGAAACCAAAGGAATGCATATCATAAAACTAAAATTTATACTCATTAAGCTCTATAAGAATCATCATATACGGTATAATAGAAAACAGATCATCTCATAGCACCAAATAGATCATGGACTATATTTTTTAATTGCTTGGTAAGTCATATAACTCATTTGGAAAAAAAATCTTGAAAATAAACTATAATATTTGTACATTCATCCTGATGCATTATTCCATCTGTAAAGAGCCGTAAAATTCAAGGGAAATTTTTTCTTAATTTTCTTTGGAATTTTACAAGAGAGCGGTTTCTGACGGCACCTGATTCCGAGGCCCGGAGTGCCCGGAATCAACTTCCGAAGTTTGGCTCGGGTACGTTCAGTGAACGAATGAGCGGGATTTTCTAACTTTTGAACCGGTGCCCGGAATCAAACTTCGAGGGCACCGATGAACTCGCAGCGCCGATATTCGCTTAAGGGGACCTTTTCTGAGGTTGCGTTTATTGCGGGTTGAAAGTTAGTTTTTGGGTTTTTAGAATAAGTTAAATAAAATTTGTGGAATACAAATTTTTATTTTAACTTGTTATTTTTTTTAAAAACCTCCCAAAGGGAGTTGGGGGTGGGACCCACAACCACTTAACCTCCCTTGGGAGGATTAAGTGTGGTGGGGCCCACACGAACCCCAACTCCTCAACTTCTCTCAAAAAACTCCCCTTTAACCTATTTCAATTAATGTTTGACAACTTGGCTTAATTAATTGAGGAGGGTTAATTTGAATTTCAAACCTTTGAAATTCAAAGAGGAAGGTTGTGTAATAAAATAAGCTTAAGCTTATTTTATTATTTTGGGTTGGTTTACTTTTCTCTTGAGGGGATTGGAGAGCTCTTTCTTCTTCTTCTTCAAACTTTGACGAAGAACGCGAAGAACCTTTGAGCATCGACGAAGAACGCCACGTTCTCAGGAATCGTCTTTCGCGACACCATACATGCGACATCGACGACGTCTTCTTCCACGTCATCTTTTCCATGACGATTTCCCGTGATGAAATCGTCGTCAAAGAACTTTGAATCCTCGCTTCACGACATCGACGTCCTTCTTCCGTGACGCCGACCACCGCGACGCTCGTCTTCCGCGGGTCGTTGACGAACATCGTTATTGAAACCGAGGTAGGGGTTTGATGTTGCTTATTTATTTATTCTCATTCTTGGTTCTAGCATGACAATATTGAGGATAAATGTTTAAGTGTTATCATATAACGAGAGGGGGGCCGGACTGCACAAACACGTCCTAATCCCCCCTCCTTTGTTCTTGAATATTATATTCTTACGAATGAACGAGCTGGCGTGGTGTCGTCGCACCACGTGGGAATCACACGAAAAATATTGCGCAGCGCCGTCGCACCGTGCCGTGGAAAGATTATCATGAACGCGACGCCGTCGCACCACGTCGAAGGAAACCGAAGGCGCCGCGGCAGGAGCGGTGCCGTCGCACCACGCCGGACGACGAAGGCCGCGGCCGGTTCTGGGCCGCGACGGAACGGGAAGACCGGCGGCTAGCCGGGCCGCCGGTGTCAGAAGCCGGAAAGGGGACCGGCCTTGCCAGTCCCTTTGAGGAAGGACCGGTCGGCCATGTTGGTCCGGCCGGAAGGGAGAAGTGTCGGGGGAATTAATTCCCCCGGCTGGCCAAAAACCGGCCCACCATAAAGGGGGGGCCGCGGTTACACCAAGGGGGGGCAGATCCCCCCCGTTTTCCTCAAAGCAGGCCCCCCCATGTTAGGGGGGGCGTTTATTTAAGTGGGGCGCGGCAGGTTTCCGCGCCACCAGGCAAGAGAAGCGGGGGCTCTGCCCCCCGCGCGTGGCACCCGAGCGGCGCCCAGGCCGCGCCGCCGCCGGCCGGGGCGCGCCGCCGCGCCGCCGCCGGCCGGGCTGGGTCGGACCCGGGTCTGGTCGACCCTGTTCGGGTCGACCCTGTTCGGGCCGACCCAGGGGGGGTCGGGCCGGGTCGGCCCGGACCCGGACCCCCCATTTTCGAATCGACTTCGGTCTTTTTCCCATAACATGAGCTACGTACCTCCGATTGACGAACCGTCAGTGGAGATACGATCCTTGGATCGAGACGGTCGATTCGGTATATTGAACTCAAGATTTCGGAATAGTTTGAGTTCGGCCGGGTTGGTTCGTACACGAAACCAACCGGGCCCTCGGAGAGGAAACGCTCATATCTTGAGCTACAGACATACGATTGACGTGCCGTCAGCTTTGTTGTGTTCCTCTTAGTGAGACGGATCTTTTGGCATACTCCGCCCGAGGTTTGGTCGCAGGTGGAGTACGGTCGGGTTGGTTTTCCCTTAAATACCAACCGGGCCCCTGGGACGAAAAAGCCAATAACTCACAGACCGGGCGTCCGATTGACGCGCCGTCTGTCTCATTGCTTTCCTCTTGATGAGACGAAACTTTTGGCATCCTCCGCCCGAGTTTTGGATATAGTTGGATAGTGGCCGGGTTGGATCGCACCGAAATCCAACCGGGCCCCTGGATCGGAGGAGCTGATACCTTTCTGACAGAACGTCCGTTTGACGAACCGTCAGCGGCGTTGGTGATCTCGTTGAGAAATGGTCCCTATGATTATACCCTATGAGTGTTCGGGATATAGTTGAGTTACGGCCGGATTGGTTCGCACACGAAACCAACCGGGCCCCTGGAACGAAAAAGCTAGTAACTCACAGACCGGGCGTCCGATTGACGTGCCGTCTGTTGCGTTGAGACCCCTATGATGAGATGACCCTTTGAGATTCTTCTTCGTGGGACATTGAGATACTTGGAGTATCGAACAGTAGCTCGTGGAGCGGACCCTCCCAGAGACGGGCGTGCGTAGTACGGAGACCGTGTAGCTGACTGAGACCCGACGACTGCTGATCGGACGACCCGGTGTGTTACAGAGGTGCGCTTGGTTGTAGCGGCACAGGGGTGTGCTTGGTTGTAGCGGCAGACCCACGACAGAGGTGCGCTTGGTTGTAGCGGCAGACCCACGACAGAGGTGCGCTTGGTTGTAGCGGCACATGGGAGCGCTTGGTTGTAGCGGCAGACCCACGACAGAGGTGCGCTTGGTTGTAGCGGCACATGGGAGCGTTTGGTTGTAGCGGAAGACCCACGAAAGAGGTGCGCTTGGTTGTAGCGGCACATGGGAGTGCTTGGTTGTAGCGGCAGACCCACGACAGAGGTGCGCTTTGTTGTAGCGGCACATGGGAGCGCTTGGTTGTAGCGGCAGACCCACGACAGAGGTGCGCTTGGTTGTAGCGGCACATGGGAGCGCTTGTTTGTAGCAGTTGGCCCGCGCTACTCGTCAGGAGGAGCACCTCAGCAGTCTTAGGTTAGTGAGCAGTAACTCGGAGTTGTGACAAGACCGCTGTACACTCCAGAGACGGAGCTCTTCAACAGTTACGGTTTCGATAATGAAAATCCTAGTTTGAGCTGAGACATTTGACCTTTGTGTTTACCTCATGATTGAGATGGGTCACTTGATAACTTAGGTATATGTATGGGAATATACCTGAGTAGTGGTTATCCGTTGATTTCATGACCTTTGTGTTTACCTCATGATTGAGAAGAGTCACTTGATAACTTAGGTATATGTATGGGCATATACCTAAGTAGAGGTTATCTGTTGAGATCTTCTTTGTGGGTATCCTTGTTGGTCTAGTGAGACCTTGAGGGTCTCGGGATCCCTACTGAGTATCGTTATACTCACCCCTGCACGGGCTATGCCCGCACCTCGTTGTGTTGGTTGCAGACGACGGGCAATGCTGACAGAGGCCGAGTGCTCGAGGACTGGACAGTACCTGGAGGTGGACTATTACGAAGATATGGTACCCGGAGGAGGACCTCACGACGAGACGGTACCCAGAGGTGGACGTGACGACGAGGCGGTACCCGGAGGTGGACCACTGGGCAGGACATACTCGGAGCGGACGGCGGGACCCAAGGAGCAGAGGAGCTATCTGTACCCACCCTTCAGGTGGGACTTCCAGTGGACAGCTCGGCGTACCAGCTTTACTTTTCAGTTGCTATTTTCCCTTTCTAGTTGTACTTTACAGTTGGGCTTGTATTTCCGGCCCCTTTTTACTTTCTGCACTTACTGTTGTATTCAGTGTTTACTTCTTCCGCTTGTCCTCTGTGTGATTGTTTACTTTACAAAGGCAATGCCTTCCCTTTTACCGAGATTTACTCCTTGGTGCTAGTCGCCAGCCCCTGGCCTATGGAAGGCGGGCTTGGGGTAGTCACGGCATGGGACCCGAGGACGGTTCGTGACAAATTGGTATCAAAGGAGTTTGGTTCTACCGCGAACTCTGATCTTTTCATTGTGAAGAAATAGTGTTTAGCATATTAAGTGTGGTTATTAGTCCAGGGAGTCCAGTGTTGGTGCGGCGGCCGACGTATCCGTACACCAGGACCCTGACTTCTGATTTCCGACTTAATGCACAAAAACATTGATTGCGTGTGTGTTTCAAGTTTTCATTGTGATTACTTTGTATCAGCTCACCAGGTATACTGTTATGACCATGGCACACCTGATTCCTTTTCAGGATGGCCCCACGACGGCAGCCAGCAAGGGTTCCGAGAGTCGAGTGTGACGACATCCCGCCGAGCGACGAGGCCTCGGTGCAGGGCCCTTTGTCAGCAGTGGCATCAGCGGTAGTTTTATCCGCCGAGCCCCCGATACATCCAGCACCAGCCGCTGACGATGCACGTCGCCTCAGCGCACTGCATGAGTTTCAGCGCCAGCAACCGCCCAGGTTCGGCGGGGAGACGGACCCTCAGGCAGTCGAGGACTGGCTGGAGGCAGTCGTGCGAGTTTTCAGGCTAGTGAGGACACCAGCAGACCTCATGGTGATCCTTGCTGCGAGCCTACTGCACGCAGCAGCGGGCTGATGGTGGAGCTTGATGCTGTAGGTGCATGACGAGACATCTCTTCTCTGGACAGACTTTGAGAGCATCTTCCGCTCGGAGTTCATCCCAGCCACCCTCCGAGCGGTGCGCATTCAGGAGCTACTACAGATGCGGCAGGGCAGCATGACAGTAGCCCAGTACTCGGCGAGATTTACTGATCTTTCACGCAACTCGACCGGCAAGGTACGAGACCCATTCTTCCGGGCCCAGACCTTCGAGCAGGGACTGAGGCATGAGATCAGGGCTTCGATGATCTCCCTCAACATTCCGACTCAGGCAGGGGTGCTGGAGCGAGCCCTATTAGTGGAGAGTTTCCTTGCTGAACAATCTCCAGCAGTAGGACCCACAACTTACCGGCATGCGGAAGAGTCTTCTGGAGCGGGCAGTAGACGGATGACGTAGGGGTCCAAGAGGAATGGACCTACAGGTGGTCGACAGCATGACTCTGGATCGTTTGCGCGAGGCACTCGGGGTGGGCAACGACTTTCCATGAGAGGGCAGTGTTACTCCTGCGGTGGGGTTGGTCACATGGCTCGTGACTGTCCGACCCGCCATACGGATGACCAGCAGACGAACGAAGGACCCCCCAGGCAGAGGCAGAGGTTCAATCAGGGCGGGCCGCAAGGAGCAGGCGGCCATGACAGGGGAGATGGCCGTGCAGCTGGAGGTGGACGACGCTTCGGGATGTTGCCACCACCACCACCAGGAGGTCCACCCCGACCGCAAGGGACAGGAGGACATGGGAGAGCTCAGCTTCAGGCAGTTGAGGCCTACGATCATGGGGCTCTGGGAGCAGATGGATAGGAGCAGGACTAGCTCCAGACCTGGAGACTTTTGTTCATGTTGCTTCTATTTTTGTTGATGTATGTTTGTAGATGCTTTGTGTCTTTGTACTTGAGCTCAGTAATAAAAGACACATTTTCTTGTGGAATTTACTTCCCTGTCCTCTCTTGTGTTGTTACTAAGGGGTTCTGGATTATACCGTTGACTTGAACCTCACTTGATAAGTACCTACTGGAGGAGACCCAGTTACCACACACTGATGCCGACAGTGTGACTCAACCCTTGGAGGCGAGAGTAACGGTTGGATCTCTTTGTAGTAGCGTCGATGCCTTACGACGTTATCCTTGGTATGGGTTAGTATCATCAATGTCAGGATTGACAGTATTAGGAGAAGAATGTGGTTCATCTAGGGAATGAGACCAGATTTCTCTTATCGGCAAGGAAGAAATCATAGCAGCTCTTGTGGGACCAGAGGTGGTCTAGGCCACGACAGAGAAGGTCCAGGTCATCCAGGAGCAGATGAGGACAGCTCAGAGCTGGAAGAAGTCATACGATGACAGGAGGTGGAGGCCACTAGAGTTTGAGGATGGCAACCACGTCTTCTTGCGGGTCTCACCTCGACGTGGTATTCGGAGATTTGGCCGAGGCGGAAAGTTATCTCCGCGCTTCATCGGACCCTTCCAGGTCCTCAGCAGGATTGGTGAGGTGGCTTATCGCCTGGCTCTACCACCTCAGTTGCACCGGGTGCACGACGTCTTCCACGTATCTCATCTGAGGAGATACGTGCACGACCCGACGCACATCATTGACCATGGGGAGCTTGACGTTGACGATGGGGCGACTTTTACGGAGGTCCCGGTGGAGATAGAGGATCAAAAGGAGCGAGTCCTACGTGGGCGATCGATTCCTCTTGTACGCATCAGATGGAAGCACGGAAACCTCCAGGAGAGCACATGGGAGCGAGAGGCTCAGATGCGTGCTTAGTACCCACATTTGTTTCCCTAGTTTTTGATGTATCTTTACGGGGACGTAAAGCCCTGAGGTGGGAGTAATGTAAAGACCCGTAAAATTCAAGGGAAATTTTTTCTTAATTTTTTATGGAATTTTACAAGAACGCGGTTTCTGACGGCACCTGATTCTCGAGGCCCGTACTGCCCGGAATCAACTTCCGAAGTTTTGCTCGGGTACGTTCAGTGAACGAACGAGCGGGATTTTCTAACTTTTGAACTGGTGCCTGGAATCAAATTTCGAGGGCACCGATGAACTCGCAACATCGATATTCGCTTAAGGGGACCTTTTCCGAGGTTGCGTTTATTGCGGGTTGAAAGTTGTTTTTGGGTTTTTAGAATAAGTTAAATAAAATTTGTGGAATACAAATTTTTATTTTAACTTATTGCTTTTTTTAAAAATCTCCCAAAGGGAGTTGGGGGTGGGACCCACAACCACTTAACCTCCCTTGGGAGGATTAAGTGAGGTGGGGCCCACATGAACCCCAACTCCTCAACTTCTCTGAAAAAACTCCCCTTTAACCCATTTCAATTAATGTTTGACAACTTGGCTTAATTAATTGAGGAGGGTTAATTTGAATTTCAAACCTTTGAAATTCTAAGAGGAAGGTTGTGTAATAAAATAAGCTTAATCTTATTTTATTATTTTGGGTTGGTTTCCTTTGCTCTTGAGAGGATTGGAGAGCTCTTTCTTCTTCTTCTTCAAACTTTGACGAAGAACGCGAAGAACCTTCGAGCATCGACGAAGAACGCCACGTTCTCAGGAATCGTCTTCCGCAACGCCATACCCGCGACACCGACGATGTCTTCTTCCACGTCATCTTTTCCGCGAAGATTTCCCGTGATGAAATCGTCGTAAAAAAACTTCGAATCCTCGCTTCACGACATCGACGTCCTTCTTCCGTGACGCCGACCACCGCGACGCTCGTCTTCCGCGGGTCGTTGACGAACATCGTTATTGAAACCGAGGTAGGGGTTTGATGTTGCTTATTTATTTATTCTCTTTCTTGGTTCTAGAATGACAATCTTGAGGAGAAATGATTAAGTGTTATCATCTAACAAGAGGGGGGCCGGACCGCACAAACACGTCTGAATCCCCCCTCCTTTGTTCTTGAATATTATATTCTTACGAATGAACAGGATGGCGTGGTGCCGTCGCACCACGCGGGAATCACACGACAAATATTGCGCAGCGCCGTCGCGCCGCGCCGTGGAAAGAATATCATGAATGCGATGCCGTCGCGCCGCGTCGAAGGAAACCGAAGGCGCCGCGGCCGGAGCGGGGCCGCGGCGGAGGGGCGCGATGCCGTCGCACCACGCCAGACGACGAAGGCCGCGTCCGGTTCCGGGCCCCGGCGGAACAGGAAGACCGGCGGCTAGCCGGGCCGCCGGTGTCGGAAGCCGGAAAGGGGACCGGCCTTGCCGGTCCCGCTGAGGAAGGACCGGCCGGCCATGTTGGGCCAGCCGGAAGGGAGAAGTTCCGGGGGAATTAATTCCCCCGGCTGGCCAAAAACCGGCCCCCCATAAAGGGGGGCCACGGTTACACCAAGGGGGGGCAGAGCCCCCCCCGTTTTCCTCAAAGCAGGCCCCCCATGTGAGGGGGGCCATTTATTTAAGTGGGGCGTGGCAGGTTGCCGCGCCGCTAGGCAAGAGAAGCGGGGGCTCTGCCCCCCGCGCGTGGCACCCGAGCGGCGCCCAGGCCGCGCCGCTGCCGGCCGGGCCGCGCCGCCCCGCCGCCACTGGCCGGGCCGCGCTGCCGCGCCGCCACCGGCCGGGCCCCGCCGCCGCCCCGGACCGCGCCGGTCGCGCCGCTGGCCGGGCCGGGTCGGACCCGGGTCGGGTTGACCCTTTTCGGGTCGACCCGGTTCGGGCTGACCCAGGGGGGGAGGGCCGGGTCGGCCCGGACCCGGACCCCCCGTTTTCAAATCGACTTCGGTCTTTTTCCCATAACTTGAGCTAGAGACCTCCGATTGACGAACCATCAGCGGCGATACGATCCTTGGATCGAGACGGTCGATTCGGTATATCGCACTCAAGGTTTCGGAATACTTTGAGTTCGGCCGGGTTGGTTCGTACACGAAACCAACCGGGCCCTCAGAGCGGAACCGCTCATATCTTGAGCTACGGACGTACGATTGACGTGCCATCAGCTTTGTTGTGTTCCTCTTTGTGAGATGGATCTTTTTGCATACTCCGCCCGAGGTTTGGACGCAGGTGGAGTAAGGTCGGGTTGGTTTTGCCTTAAAAACCAACCGGGCCCCTAGGACGAAAAAGCCAATAACTCACAGACCGGGCGTCCGATTGACGTGTCGTCTGTCTCGTTGCTTTCCTCTTGATGAGACGAAACTTTTGGCATCCTCCGCCCGAGTTTTGGATACAGTTGGATAGTGGCCGGGTTGGATCGCCCCGAAATCCAACCGGGCCCCTGGATCGGAGGAGCTGATACCTTTCTGACAGAACGTCCGTTTGACGAACCGTCAGCGGCGTTGGTGATCTCGTTGAGAAACGGTCCATATAAGTATACCCTATGAGTGTTCGGGGTATATTTGAGTTACGGCCGGATTGGTTCTCACACGAAACCAACCTGGCCCCTGGAACGAAAAGGCTAGTAACTCACAGACGGGGCGTCCGATTGACGTGCCGTCTGTTGCGTTGAGACCCCTATGATGAGACGGCCCTTTGAGATTCTTCTTCGTTGGACTTTGAGAAACTTGGAGTATCGACCAGTAGCTCATGGAGCGGACCCTCCCGGAGACGAGCGTGCAGAGTACGGAGACCGTGTAGCTGACTGAGACCCGACGACTGCTGATCGGACGACCCGGTGTGTTACAGAGGTGCGCTTGGTTGTAGCGGCACAGGGGTGCGCTTGGTTGTAGCGGCAGTCCCACGACAGAGGTGCGCTTGGTTGTAGCGGCACATGGGTGCGCTTGGTTGTAGTGGCAGACCCACGACAGAGGTGCGCTTGGTTGTAGCGGCACATGGGAGCGCTTGGTTGTAGCGGCAGACCCACGACAGAGGTGCGCTTGGTTGTAGCGGCACATGGGAGCGCTTGGTTGTAGAGGCACATGGGAGCGCTTGGTTGTAGCGGCAGACCCACGACAGAGGTGCGCTTGGTTGTAGCAGCACATGAGAGCGCTTGGTTGTAGCGGCAGACCCATGACAGAGGTGCGCTTGGTTGTAGCGGTACATGGGAGCGCTTGGTTGTAGAAGTTGGCCCGCGGTACTCGTTAGGAAGAGCACGTCAGCAGTCTTAGGTTAGTGAGAAGTACCTCGGAGTTGTGACAAGACCACTGTACACTCTAGAGACGGAGCTCTTCAACAGTTACGGTTTCGATAATGAAAATCCTGGATTGAGCTGAGACATTTGACCTTTGTGTTTACCTCATGATTGAGATCAGTCACTTGATAACTTAGGTATATGTATGGGCATATACCTGAGTAGTGGTTATCCGTTGATTTCATGACCTTTGTGTTTACCTCATGATTGAGATGAGTCACTTGATAACTTAGGTATATGTATGGGCATATACCTAAGTAGAGGTTATCTGTTGAGATCATCTTTGTGGTTATCCTTGTTGGTTTAGTGAGACCTTGAGGGTCTCCGGATCCCTACTGAGTATCGTTATACTCACCCCTGCATGGGCTATGCCCGCACCTCGTTGTGTTAGTTGCAGACGACGAGCAATGCTGACAGAGGCCGAGTGCTCGAGGACTGGACAGTACCTGGAGGTGGACTATTACGACGAGATGGTACCCGGAGGAGGACCTCACGACGAGACGGTACCCAGAGGTGGACGTGATGACGAGGTGGTACCCGGAGGTGGACCACTGGGCGGGACATATTCGGAGCGGACGGCGGGACCTGAGGAGCAGAGGAGCTATCTGTACCCACCCTTCAGGTGGGATTTCTAGTGGACAGCTCAGCGTACCGGCTTTACTTTTCAGTTGCTATTTTCCCTTTCTAGTTTTACTTTACAGTTGAGCTTGTATTTCCGGCCCCTTTTTACTTTCCGCACTTACTGTTGTATTCAGTGTTTACTTCTTCCGCTTGTACTCTGTGTGATTGTTTACTTTACAAAGGAAATTCCTTCCCTTTTACTGGGATTTATGCCTGGGTGCTAGTGGCCAGCCCATGGCCTATGGAAGGCGGGTTTGGGGTAGTCACGGCATGGGCCCCGAGGACGGGTCGTGACACCATCATCTGGAACAAGGCTTGCTATCAGAGTTGTTAGACTATATTATCTGATGTTTATTGACATAACTAGGTAACATGAATATCCAACTCACATATGTGAAAATATCAACCTACATATAGATATATAAAGGCAACTTTACTTTTTTAGTATCATATATATTCCTGATATAAAACAATAATGTAGGTACTTCTTTTTTATGAATAATATCTCACAGTTCACCCTGCTAAAATAGCCTAAAATCCACCTTCTTCCTATCTCAAGTTTCTTTCTGTGATGAGAGCCTAATTCATCCCATCCAAAAATAAAATCAATAAAAACAATTTTACATGTGATATGATCTCATATAAAATTGCATTATAGAAAAAACTCTCTTTGTAAATCTCATCAGATTCAAAATACGGTGAAAACCACTACAAGTTGGTCAAATTTCTAATGTAGTCCATTAATAACAAGCCCTCCTGTTTTAAGTGAATAAACTCATGAGAATTATAATACATTAATTTATCAGGATTGAAGTGACATAAAAACATTTTTATAATATACTTCCAAGAAAAATCTTCTTACTACACAACTTTTTCAACAACGTCTCACTATATCTTGGATTTCCAACAAACCATGTCTGCAATAATCTTTTCTGTCATATCCATTGGTTTCTAGATGTGTTTGAAGATCATATAGTTTAACAAAATCTATATGTTGGAATCCTAGGGGCCTCCCTACATAGTGAACATAAGTGGATACTACAATTAAAACTTTTTTTATTTCCTATTTCAGCAGAACAGTGAGAAAATTCTCCATTTCAATGGATCACATGACCTTGAGGATCCTATCATGATATTGAGTTTATATCTGGTCCTTAGAGAAAATAGGAATCTCCACTTCATCTACATTAAGAGAGTTATAATTTCTACTTTCCTAAAACTCAATTCAATGGAAGTAAAGAGTGATTTTATATATAAGAAATGTCCACTATATAGAATAACAGATAACACAAAGATCACCATAAATAGGTGAAAACAATAGATTACCATTAACTCATGGTATCTCTAAATATGTATTAACAAGTGGAATAACCTGACAGAACCATTATTTAACTTAATTTATTATATATACCTGCGATCTCATTTTATAGTTCATAAGTGAATATATTTCGATATAATAAATATATCCACATTGTAAAAAATTAATTTCATTATGTATTAATATTTTACAATCATGATGAATACATACACATATCATGAATTATTAGGCCATGAGTACAAATATCATGAGACAATAATATCACACAACATTTGAGTCACCTATGGGGAATGAAAATAAAATTGTATCAAGCGAAAAAATTGAACGACAGTCATATCATTGGGATCACAGAATTTTCTCACAAATGGGTTAGTTACAACCATGCACGATTGCATTAAAATGTCTTGAAACATAAATGTATCATTTTTACCAATCACAAACTTTAATAAAATTGGTAATGAAAACACAACATTAATACCACACTGTAATGTCTCATTTTTGAAAACTATCTCATATTGAAAAGGTAGGTTTCTTATTTGACCAAAGTCGTACACCCCATATCATAGAGGCTTCCAACCAGTAGTGGGGGTTATAAGAACATATTGTAGAGAGTTTACCCTCAATACCAAGTTAGAGTAAAACTAAAAAGAAAATTTATGAGAGTAACATAAATAGAAAAACAATGAAACATACAACCGAAATAAAAATGATAAACCATAAAAACCAAAAAATAATGATCAATGTAATGCCTACATAAAATTTAAATAAATATTATTATGGATGTCATACAAATAAAAGATAAATATAACATAAATAACTCAAAAAAAGAAACTAAATAACTCATTTTAAATTCCTTTGTCGGTCCTATCTCCAAGATCAAATTCCTCTAGAAAGGAAACATTAAATATTTTCATTTTACTTTATCCAAAATTTTATGTAAATAATATTCTTGTGGACTAAATTAAAACCCTAATTGGGTGCTAGTAAAACTCAATAGGTCGCCACAACTATTTCTAAAAAAAGAAGTCTAATAATAAGTGCAATTAATGAAGTGATAATACATACTATTAATTAATCAATTAATATGATAAAGGTATTTACCATATTCAACAATATGTTAGAATATATTAGGTAATATTGCATAACTAGGCCAACATTAACCACACATCCATGAAATAGTCACACAACCGATCAAAGACCTATAATTAATACAGTATTGAATAGTAATTCTCATTATATATGCATTTAAACATATCTAGGTGAATCCCTTTATATTTTCATGATATAATAGCTGAGAAAATCAATGTATATATGAATTTTAACATAATTTGAAAAATCCTCTACTATAATAATTTCAGCATAATCGGCAAAACCATTTTTGTTATAATTCTTGAAAAACTGGAAGAATCCTTTTATGCAATAATTTTTGAATCACAAGGAAACATGAATCATATTATAATTTAATTATAACTAGGAAAATACCTATATGTAATATTTTAAACCTGAATAAAAACACATGTTGTAATGGAAACAATAACATAATATAACATCCAAATTCATAAAGTTCAATTTAGCCAATTACTATTCAACTATAATTTATCCTTTCATTCAATAAATTATATCAGAATATGTTTCTTTTTCTAGTGTACACATCCATTTTTTAATATAATTATAATAGTTCATTCTAATTATCAAGTAAGGAATTTTTCAAGTTGAATATGTCACAAGATATAAATAAAGGATACATGTAATTATAAATATCAATTTTTCTATTAAAAATCATTATTTACAAATAAAAGGCTATAAATATTTGTAGCTATAAGACCTTCCTCAAAACTAATGGATCCAACAGGATCCATGGGTTATTCCAAAAAAAAGGAGTATTACAAACCATTATTCATTTAGTGTATGAAGACATTGTTTCAATGAAATTTTAATGTATTTCTCACACATAAACATAAAGAAACAGATGATTTGGATTTTTCTATAAAACTTACATTTATCATGTGATTAAATAAACACTATAAATTAGGAAATGCATGGTGAAATGAAGGCGGAGTATATGAAAAGGGAAATAATAGACAACACAATATGAAAAATTTATTCATCTGTGGTGAAGATATTTCATATTGATAAATAAAAAAAATAAAAGAGACGGGACATCGAAATCAAAGTAACAAATTGATTATCAAAAACTACATTGAGATACCCAGATGAAAAGAAGTCGATCAAAAATATAATGGTGTATCTCTAGAGCTTGAGTGAGAAGGTTTCAAATTATATGAAATATTATAATACAAAAATCATTGATTAAAACCACTAATTTATAGATATTCTTGATGTGAAACCCTTTCTAGAAGAGAATATCCTGATTTATCTGATATGCTAAAAATGTGTCACCTCATGTAAAAATAAAATTTATTTCCCAGTTCATGTTTTAAAATAGTTCCCCAACTTTTAATAATTTCAAACTTTTAACCAATTAATGACTTCTTGGATATAAATTCATGTCATGCACCATGTTTGTGACATGAATGTTTCTATAATAAAATTTTCAGCACAACTTCTAAATAAAAAACGCGAACAACCTCTTATGCCTTACAAACTCATGTAGATATTTCAGAATACCAAGAAAAATTTATACCAAGACCCCATTAATTCAAAAAAACAGACACATTCATTAACAATAGGAAATTTTCCACAGAAAAATTTTTCTATCCTAAAACGAGGAAAGGCCAACATGGTTAGCAAATAAGGAAAACCCCGAAAAACAAGTGTTTCATCTATAAATCAAATAGGTTTGTAACTACAAAATTCAGAGATCACACACAAAATATCCACTTGAATAATACTAATAATAGACTAATGGATAAGAAAATGATATTATTAATATTTTATTTGAAATAGAGAGTCATATCATTGTGGTCGGATTCCATCTCTTTTGGGATAGAAAGAAGGATGAATCAATGATTATTCATAAATATTCTATGAAATTAGGAATGGTTCATATTGATCATATAAAACATTATTTATTTATATTTTTTGGATATTTTAGTTTATCTGACTATGATGAGGATAATATAATCAGTTTAATTTTTTAATTTTGTGATCTTTAATTTGGGAAGCTATATTGGAATTAAATATTCATGGGAGTTGAAATATATCATTATATCAATAATCATGGTAAACACTACGTTCTTTATAGTAGATGCTATGTGTTCACAAGATAGTGTATCAAATTGGAATTTATTATCTAATTAACATGGTCTCTCATATTTATTGGGTTTTAAGGTATTATAATATTGTTTTAACATTCCTCTAAAACATATCATGTCATAGATACATACCATCATTCATTAGTTTTTTCATTTCAATTTATATTTTAAATATGATAATATTCCAATTCTTTTTATTAACTAATATCAGATTATATTTATGTATTTCCCTATTAATCATAAATTAATATGAATGATATTAAGAAAAGATTAATAGAATATCCTGAGAAATAATGGTTTATTTTTTTCTAATTAATATCAATCTATATAGATTTGAATAATTAAAACTATTTATAAATTTTCAATCATATCCACATTATTCTATTCTTTAGAGAGTCTGTAATTTTGAAGCACAGTCAAGAGCATATTTAGTGGTATATGTTTTTAAAAAATATCTTCCACTAATAACGAATTAAAATATTATTATTCTCCATTGAATCAATGAAAAACATTATCTTTTGTTATAATAGTTCTTGAGTATTAAAAATTTATATTTTTATATAATAAAATATATTATTTTGAAGATAATTGAAGGTCTGGAATCATCATGAAAGAGTGAATTGATGTTATAATTGGACATAAAACTTTTTACCATAGGAAAATGAAATATATAGGGTAGATATGATCTCTAAAAATGTTATAGTATTAACAATGTAAGAATACCTGAAATTAAATAGTGAAATAATAAAAAACAAAATATATGGAAGAATAAAATATGTAATTATCAATAAGTAATTTTGATAAAAAAATTAAACCATAGTAATATGAATTCAAATTCTTTAATAAGGGATATTTTTGAAAAATATTAATTATGGAGACTGCTTATCATATTTATCTTAAAGAAGAATGAGGATCTACAACAAGATCTAATATATTCATTTTTTACACTAGGAACCTCTATGATCCAACTATATTCAAATAAAACTTCAACACCAAGAATATCTATTTTTTCCACTATATTAGTAATAGTATTCTCATCACTAAATATCCTATTTAATAAACACAATAAGTAGCATGTTCATTATAGGACATCATAAAAAAAATTATAAGATAACCAATCCACAATACATAAATATATTTGATTAATAATAATTTCAGTAATAATTACAAGAATAAAAACTAAGTGATTTTATAATGAAACACCCCATAATGGAATATGTAAGAGAAATGACATAATTTTTTTTAAAAAAAATTAAAAAACTAAAAAAGGTATTGAACATATCAGTTAAATTATTTTTTAAATATGGGATCAAAGTATACTATCAAATCATTATAATGTATTGAAATATATTTATCAGTATCATTGTAATAAAAAACCCACAATATTTAGGTTCATGTTATTAAAATCATTTATGAAAACATATCGTAGAAACAATATTTCGTTGAAATGAATACAGTAATTCTATATAGTGTTATTTAATTTTTATGTTTCATTGTATCTCATAAAAACATAAATAATTATATGATAATTCTCCCTAATAATACAAAACAAATAATCCTTCAGATAAAAAAAATATACTAGGGTGTGTAATTTGTTTTTTTAATTCAATCTATTTTGAAGTGTCGATTAACCGAACACTAATCATGGTAGTATGGTAAATTGATAAAATACAATGTTTTTAGTCACTTATAATATCCATTATAAATAATTTTTAGTTAGATAGTGTTTAATATGATGTTATAAAAACAAAAAAAATATATAAAAAAATATAAAATTAAATAATTTAAATATAGATAAATAGATATGATAGTGTCTGATTTTTTATTCTCATTATGGGTCTTATATGGAAAAAATAATACTCTCAATATATGATTTGTAATGAAAGATAACTAATTTCTCAAACAATATTAGGTCGGGTTTGCAAAATATTAGATGTTTTCATCCCAATATCATGAGGGCGGTACAAATGTTCCATAATAAATAATGAATTTTTGATAAATGGTTTAATATCTATGTATGATCTCATAAATAATCAAATTTTTATACCCATATTTAGCTTTACACATGTTGGGTAATATTAATAACAATTATAAAATATAATATAAGGATAATATATTTACAAATGATACATCACTACCAAAATAAAATACAATTGGTGAGATAATTTGGGTAAAAATACAGTTATATGTTTTGTAAATAACATAAAAATATTCTCTCTTAGGCCTAATAATAATAAAATTCATGGGATAAATTTTATAATGGGTTTCCACTCAGTATTAAAGGTATTCTAATTATCCATGTGCATAATATAATATTCAAAATAACCCTTGGGATATAAAATAATAAGTCTCCCCTATGAAATATCATATGATGAACACTAGGGATATCCCACATGTCGATACTATTGAAGATCCATCAATATTATAAAAGGATACCATAAAAACACAATGATTCATGTGATACTATTCAATATGATTTGGGGATTTTTTGAAACATGGTCTTATATAAAAAATTTTCATGCATCCTAAAGGGGAACATATAGGGTGTGACTATAAAATCATAGTATGCACTCACCATTGCACCCCTATCATATATCGTATAATAATGTGCATGAAATAAGAGTAAAATTGTGGATTCATGAAAATTTTAATTAAACAAAATATATTATTCTTTTTGATATATTATTACTAATTAAAAAACCCTATAAACAAGAAGGGTACATAAAACTACTCACCTAAATAATTACTAGGCATACAGATATTCCAAAAATATATGAAGATAGTCATATAATCTTATATTACAATTGATTTTTTATACTAAATATTTTTTTATGCATGTACCAATCAGAACGAGAATAAAAATATAAGAGTTGGTGAAATCATTCAGTTGACCTTGGGGGAAATGGGGTGGTGGAATACCAAGTATGGTTATTAAAAATCTATCATACACATTATTTTTCTATTAAATAAATATTTTATTAAAAATTATCACTATAATAAAAAAACTATTCTTCATAATTTAATGGTCACAAAGTAAAAATTATATAATTAAATTACCCCAAACATCAATATATAATATCAAACATTAAGTTTCTCTAAAAAAACATAACATGTTAGACATCATCAATTATGTAGTTAATGAAAATATTCAAACATCATAATTTAAATATAAAATATAAAAAAATAATGTGATCAAATAACACATATGTTATCTCACATACTTAATATAAACTAGTAAAAAATTAAGTCCCAAGAAATAAAAATTAATATTATAAGAAATATAATTAGTGAGTTTACTATATTTTTTGTAACATCCCAGATCTGGATTCCACTGAACTCGTTCTCCATATCCAGTCAGTCACATGGCCTCAAGAACATTTCCCCAAATGCCTGAGGTTAATGATTAGCAGCAATGGTGTAAGATCTGATAGTGTTGAAACTATTCCCTCATTGGTCGATTATAACACATCAGAACAATAATATACAATAGCGGAAGCAGTAACTACCATTCAACTAAAATAGAAATGCAAGAGTGATAAAAAGGTTAACCAGAATTCATAGCCTTGCAAACTTAATGAATTATATCACATTTTCTAAGAATTTATCCAAAATAGGACACACTATAGTCAGATACAAGATACAATACCAAGGTACCAAAATAAAAATGAAAAATAAGATGCATCGAAAGCCTCATCGTGGTCCCATGATCTCTTACTCCCAAAATAAAATAAAGAAACCGTACACGGATGCTTTCCATTATCGACACCTGCCACAATATAATATGTTTGGGCCCAAAATCAAGATGTAAATATGGTGGGAGAAATTAATCTCAGTGGACAGCCACCCAAGATCTAGGCCTATCTTCATGTGACTATATGAAATAAGTAGTGTACAAAAATGTAAATTAGTAAACTAGGATATACTCAAAATTAAAAAATTATACTATTCCCATTAATATTTATATTCAGTTCAAATTCAGTAAGAAATTTGTTTACATTGAGTTTTAAACATCTTATGATCTGACCATTTCGATAAAGTCTCATGTATCATATAATCAGAATAGATGTCTCGAAAGACCATCTAAAAAGTTATAAGGAATGATCGAAGTGAAGATTTTGTTTTGTCTAGGAAAACACCTCATAAGGATTTCCACAAGATATTTAGTTAAAAACCTCACCTAACGGAATAGCAAAAACCTACCCATATTCATAACAGAACCCCTCCCATAGGCGTGAACCAACATTTCTTATAGGCTCATCATAATCTTTCATGAAGGCACATCGCAATCTCACCTACAACAATATCACAATATCTCCCTAAGGAATAGTATAATCTCACTGTCCGGCATATCACATAACAAGTGTGTGTCTAAATTTAACTATGATATGGTAACATTGATTAATTTACATGGGAATCCATCATATCAGTTGCCTACTATTAATATAAACAATTACAAGTCTTTAAAAAACATATTCTCACTTGTGTAATTTATATAACAAACACAACATGTGAATTAAACAATCAAAAGGTATTAAAAATAATTATCTCATGTGGAATCAAATTAAATTAATCAATTCCAGTTTTTACAACCCATAACAGGGAATACAAATATTTCCAAAAATTAATCCTATGCCAAATGGCTATACATTGGTTATTCGGGCAAAACACACACATGGGGTGGCCCTTAGTCAAATCAAGAATCCTCAAAAATATTTTATATCATCAATCCGATTAATTAATCAACATTAAAAAACATAAGGGGTCAATTATTAACAAATTTTCTCCCTAAAAATGGGTGTGCGGCACTCTGAGACATATAAACAACTCGAAAATTATCGAAGGTCAAATGACCACCTACTTCATAGTCTTATGGCTCTCTTCATCCAGCATCAAATTCAAATTCAATCTATAATGAATTAGTTCTGAAAAATGATGTAAATCACTCAATTTATGAAAACATATTAGAGATAAATGTATCATGAAGAATGGGTCAAGATGAATCAAGAGCAAATCAGTTGGGTTCTAAAATAACCAGTAGAAAAAGAATTAATGTTTACTCAGACAAACAATGGCAAAAAATTCCATTGACACTGATTTTCATGAACTCAGATGACGGTTCTATCCATCTGACGAAACAAGAGGCTACTACCCATTATAGCCAAAAAATAAAATTACACAATATGTATATAAAACTACACATCGTGTAGTGCCTTTTTCCACAATGATCCTGGACAGACAATCCCATGGATTTCACTGGGAAGTACATGGTGTGTCACCATATTACCCATCCTGTTCTTGAAAATAGATCGTGTGAAAGCCTTTTTATCCTTCATTTACTTACCTGCAAAATGAAAAATAATGATTTGTAACTAAAAGGAAGAATCGGGTTCTTACAAATTTCACCCCCATAAAATAATTCATCCCTGAATTTCACTTCGAATACTGATAAAGAAATATTTGATAATAACTCCAAACACTCCGATCGTACATCAGTCTCCCTATCTAATGTCTCTTCCTACACTCGGTTGTGATTCTAAAGCACCCATACTAATAAAATAGGTCATTCATGAGGAACAGTTGTGTTAGGATCCAAAATTTGTATAGGATTCTCTTCAAGGGATACATATAGATATACTCAGCCTTCTTAGGCTGAAATGTGTGAGATTGGTATGAAAAGTAATGTCACAGTTGATAAACATGCAAGACGATGTTCATAGCATGGTACCAATGAGGTAACTACAACTGATAAGCAGTCGTCCTAACTCGCCCCAGAATCTCAAACATCACAATCTATATTGGTGAAATATTTCTCTAGATTTGGATCGCATTTTTTTCTCAACCTCTGGAAAACATGTTGGAAATACACGATCACTGGCCTTAAACTCTAGAGGTAATATCTAGTGATCAAGAAAATATTTCTAATGAGACTGCATAGTTGTTATCCACTTCTGAACCAACTGAACATATTCAATGGCCTGCATGACAAGATGAGGCCCCAACATTGTTGCCTCTCCTACCTACAACCAACACAGGGGTGATCAGATTGTCTTATAGTAGAAAAATTCATATGGATCCATCAAAAAATAATCCTAAAATCTATTGCTAAAAGTGAACACAACCAAGGGTATGTGTCTCTCCCAAGTACCATTGATATTCCAGATGCATGCTCGTAACTTTTCCTCCAACACCAGAATCGTATGATCGGACTCGCTATCCATCTGGTAATATGATCTTAGAAGCACCTATATACCTAGAATCCTTTTTATCCCTTCCATGAAAATATAAGTAAACTAGACATCCTTATCTAAAATGATAGAATAGGGAACCACACACAGTTCTATAATCTCACAGATGTATAACCTTCCAATATCATCAACATTGAATGTCTCCTTAATCGGTAAGAAAAGTATAACATTCATGAGTCTGTGAAAAATAACTCAAACAACATAGTTAGGAAATCACCTTTACCATTGGAACACTTCACCAGGCACACCCTGATCATACTCGCGATGATTCTAGCCTAATATTGCTTTAACAGGGAAAACCCAAACCTAAATGGGGTAATAATAGCAGCCTCACAACAAGGAATGTTCAAACCCCGATCGACCTCATCATAAGCTGTCACACAATCATTCTTTAAAAAACATTTTATAATTTCAAAACACACCAACCTTAAACTGGAAGAGTGTTTATACTGGTCCAATGGAACCAAACATGATGAATAAGAAGGATAATGAGTAAAACCACCAATAAATGACTTATCTCAGAAACTCCTAGCATCAAAGACCGACATATTTCAACAGAACACAATTCCTTCTCCTTAGGCACCATATGGCCACAATGATCCAAATCATTGATGATAATACCTATCTCTTGGTGATACTCCTTTTTAATTTCATCCCATGATCAATTAAAAGGTTTTTCAACAGTTTGAGTAAAAGTGTAATTCCAGAACTATCCCACTGGAATCATTACCTATTGGTCAAAATCACATCTGATCCCAAAAATAAGTTTGAGATATCCTTACATTTACCAACCTAGAGTCTATAGAACTCACTAATGTTGTTTGTACCCCCTGTTATAAGTGATAATTTCATAAAAGGCTGAAAGTCCACAAAAAAAGACTAGATGATCCTAGAGTGGCATCTTCCTGGCACTCACGTTAAAGAAAATGGTAGGCATCCATGAGTCCATCCAAGGTATTCCAATATAGAAACCCAAGTATCAACCATGATTAACCATACCTCATTTAAATCTATGCATCCATCCCACAACACAGAAAGAGATCATGTACCAACCCAACATCCTTAGACTATAGAACAATGTAAACATGCCTCTCTCGTAGTGCATACAGAATGATTTCATGATTTGGGAAATATTCATCAATGAAGAAAGATAAGAAGAAGAGGATTTTTATGATCACTAGAAATGGATAGTCGCACTACTACTGGTTGAACTCCTGAAATAAAACCCAGCTTCACCTTCCGACAAATCATCATTTAACTAATCACAATGCATTTATCCTAATGAATTTTTCTAAAATCTCCCTCATAATAATAATGTTCCCCCCACGATCATCGGTGCATCATAGTTGTTGGACACACCGGAAACCACATCAATGTTCGTCTACAAAGCAAGCAACAACATGATTCGAACTCACATGTTTCAAAGGCTTTAAGGTATAAGTGAAAATCTATAAATGGTACTTGATAGTTATCCTTATACCATGAAGAAAACTGTTAAACAGAACTGAAGTGAATCTCCCCACCAAGGAGTGCCTTATACGTTGATAAGATGGAACAACCACTCTCATATGGGCTAGTTCAGAACCAACGTAAACGCACAAGTGATGTTCCATGAACTATAATCACTTCATCATATCACATGTAATGAAATACAAAATGTAAACTTACCAGCATTTCAAAAAACCATTGTCATAGAAATACATCCTGATCAATGTAAAAAACATGGTTCCAAAACGTTTAGGTCACTCTTCTCCAAAGAAAACTAATAACAAACACAATCTCTCAAAGCCCGATGATTTAACCGAATTCGAAGACTCATTTTTAATATTTAACACTCGACGGGTACCGCGTATGTCAACATATAATACCTCGAGTTCACATGAACAAATGGATAATTCTTAGTACTATTCATAGGCTGTCCACCCTATGCATCCTATGACCAGATGGATTATGCAAGAACTATCTCAAAATCACATCATCGACAGAACTATTTAAACATATGATGGCGTATCGTGATGCCTATAACATAAAGGATGTGTGGTTCACACGACCTCTTATGCAGCTGACCATGACCAAGGAATGCCAAACATGCATAACAGAGCATTCCAAAACTCTCATTACCATCTTAAGGGTCAAGATACAATAATTATCATATGGGTCAGGTATAGGTGTCAAAAAAACGAGTGTTACTACTAAAATATCACTAGAAAAGTCATGTATGGTCAAGTCAAACACTGAGAGACTTCTTACATGGGATCATCTAAGTAAAAATGATTGAATAAATCTTACATAGAACCCTTTGGTATAAATGGAATGGAAGAATAATACATCAGATCATCAAAAGATAAACAACAGAGGCATCATAAAATAAGGATCCTTGAAAATGATGCACATGTACTGGTATCCTACTAAGGACTTGCTAGATTATAATATACGAAAAGGAATCACATGAGGGATCCTTCATAACTAGGTAGAATATAGAGGCATCGGACATGGAATTCACTATGTTGAAACATTAAGGGATGAATCTTAGATGGGATCCTCTATGTTGAAACATAAGGAGAGGAATCCTACATGGGATCCTTGATACCAACTATTCTCATGACCTCATATGCTAGAAAGACACATCTCCCAAGATAGATGTCCTCAAAGAATAAGTCATAAGAGATATCTCACAGCTCCTCTCAGATCAAAGGTCACATCTTGGATGGTCTGACACCCAACTGATCATTCACACCATGTTTCACTCTCATGTGACAACTAAAAATGATAACTGGAGGAAGAACCTCTCCATTTAGAAGCCCCAAAACACCAATAATAATTCCTGAAAACTCTATATAGGCATCACCATTGTGATCTATATAGAAAACTACAGAGAAAGAACTACTCTCATGTGCAAAATTGACAAAGGGGAACATTACAGTAAAATACCCATAAAGGGTAAGAGAAAAGAAGTTCACAGTGTATAGAAATAACACACGGTGTGTACCCTCAACCTCTTATATAGATGTGAAATCCGGTATACCTAGGCATGTATTCCTCCTATGTAAATGATGTGTCATCCTGACACTGGAATTTACTCATGTTCACCCTCTTTTACATTTTCTTCATCATGTCCAGAGTCACACAGTGTTCACCAATGTAAATCTACATGGTCAGAATCTAACATACACAACATGAACTAACCAAAAACCAACAACCAGTGTTCTCTCTCACACTGCCAGACACACGATCAATTACCTCATGGCCTGTCCTATGAGTACATGTATTGTCCCTATGAAAAGTTCTATATTCCTCAACAGAATAAACCATGGTTTTTGTTAATAGTACCACACGTTGGGTTGTCTGTGTTTCGGATAGAAAGCATCAAAAACATCCTTGGAATCCATTTATTTCCAAATAATAAAAAAAATTCAAATTCCAATGAGGAGGGCCATATAACCCTCAAGTCAATGATTGGAATCCACATATAGCACATAACAACACAATCTATATCCCATGGCTGAAATGTGATCCACCAAATTCTGATCCAAGAGGGCCCACACTCTATAAGGGAAAACATTCTGTGTCCCTCCAACTCCACTATAACACACACCAATACAATTATCACAACATCTGGCATATCTATCACGGTACCTATCACTGCAACATTCATATCATGCATGACATCTATAAAAATATCATGAAATCATTAATGCACCTAAATTTCATGGAAATATTGCTTGAGATGTGATTTTTAATAGGTTCCTATATGATTCATGAGATGGAATACCCTCATCTCATTGGGTCGGAACAAAATAGATCCATAATTATATCAATAATAATAGAAAAATAAAAGTTTGTGAACCAAAGATGAAATCTAATTAACTGTAACAACTCAAAATCCAAATTTCACCTGTCAATTCAAGGAACTTTGGGTTTTCCCATTATGTGGTGTAGCTACCCCCAGGCACAGTTTAGAACCAATCACTATTTTATTACTATATCTATGTAATGTCTCCAAAATTTTATGTAGACAAAAAAACTCCTTTGATCCAACTTTGTAACGCCCCGGATCTGTATGCCACTAAACTAATGCTCTGTACTCGATCAATCACATGGCCTCAAGCACATTTCCCCAAATGCAATATGCATCTTTCTAGAATAAAGGGCCTAGGGTATGATAGTGTGGAAACTATTCCTTTATTGGAAGAGTGTAACATAATGGAAAATATTATAAAATAAGAGAAGAAGTAAATTCCATACAAATGAAACAACAACAGAAGACTGAAAATAACGATAACTAGTTTTCATAGCATAAAAAGAACAATGATTCATGTCACTTATTAAGAAAACTATCCAAAATATGATAAACTACACTTAGATACCATATAAAATAAAGTGTTCCATAAATAAAAAAACTAAGAATCATCGCAAGCCTCTGCTTGGTCTCATGCTCTCCTACTCCTAATAAAAAATCAAGTACTTTTAGAAGGGAGATTTCCCTTATCATCACCAAAAAAAATATAACCTTTTTGGCCCAAAATCATGACACAAATATGGTGTGATAAATAAATACTATTAGAAAACCACCCATT
Source organism: Viscum album (assembly GCA_963277665.1). Lineage (NCBI taxonomy): Eukaryota > Viridiplantae > Streptophyta > Magnoliopsida > Santalales > Viscaceae > Viscum > Viscum album. The sequence continues at coordinate 899,074,461 of OY728142.1, forward strand.
ATTTGTACCTATCTTCCAGTGAGAATTTTCTACATGTAGTGTACAAAAACTGAATGTAGTAAACTGGTAAGTACTCCAATGTAAAAAATCCTAAAAGACTTTTGTCCATTTATATTAAGTTTATTTTCATTAAACAATTGGTTTAAATTGAATTTTAAACAATTTGAGTTCTAGACTTTGCCAATATATCCCCACGTATCATGTAAGAACAACAAATATCTCTAAAGAACATCTAAAAAGTTATAAGGGAAGTTCGAATCCAATATTGTGATTTGTATTGGCAGATGCATCATAAGGATTCCCATAAGATATTCAAATCAAAACCTCACCCATATGTACACGAAAATCATTCCTGTAAGCATGGAACTACCCCACCAGTAGGCATAACCAATCCTCACCTGTAGGCACAGTATAATATAACCTGCATGCATATCACAATCTCTTCATCATGCATATCAAAATCTCGTCTGCAGGCATATCACTGTCTTACTAGACGGAATAGTACAATATCACCCACATTCATATTTCATAACAAGTGCACATGTAAATTAACCTATTATAAGGAAAATATTGATCAATTCAAACGGTAATAAATCACATAACAAGCCTATCTGTAATATAAACAATTAAAAGGATTAATCAATCATATGTACACATGGGCAATTAATGTAAGAAATGAAACATGTGAATTAAACAATCATAAGGAATAAGTAATCATTATCTCATGTGAAATCACATTCAATAGACCAAATCTCATTTTAAAAAACCCATGACAAGGAATTCAAGGCTTTCCTCAAAGGAATCCTAGGACAAATAGCTAAACATTAGTCATTTAAGGGAAGAGAACCCACAGGGTGGCCCTTAATCAAATCAAGAAATCTCAAAATTGAATTATATAACTGACCAATTACCTAATAAATGATAGGAATTAACATAGGTCAATTTTCAACAAAGTGACCGCCTAAAAGTGGGTGTGTAGAAATATGAAACATATAAACCATTAGACAATTAGTGAAAGGTACAATACCACCTACCTCATAGTTGTAGGGATATCTTTATCTTGTGTCAGCATAAAATTAATGATAGAACAAATTAGATCTAAAAAAGAGGTAAAACATTCATGTTTTGATAACATTTTCAAGAGAATAAATGATAAAGAACAACTCAAGTGGAATCGATAGCATACAAACTGGGTTCCATTGCATATGAAGGTGAAAGAATCAATGTTCAGATGAACAAGAAAGATAAAAAAATAGCCCTCAGTGCTATTATTCAAGAACACAGATGAGGGTTCTGTATATCTGATGAAACACGAGGCTACTATCTTATTTATCCAAAAAGTAAAAAGTACAAGATATGTACTTAAAACAACACACCATGTGTAACACCCTAGGTAAATAAAGAGTATGACCTTTTCACATTTATCCATATTTGAGAATAAAATATTAATATAACTTTAAAGTGGACTCTATGCTCTATGCATACCCAACATGAAAAAACGAGTTTCTTGGGAATCTTACATTGCATTCTAATAAAAGAATAATATTATTTAAAATGGTAGTTAACGCCTAGCCATTGTAATGGCGAGAATGAACAGAACTAACTAAAAAATGATTATATATGTTTGTAAAATATTTTTACTCTTTACAATAAATGATATAGGATTAAAAATGCGAATGAATCCAATTTTAAGCCTAAACATTCCAATATTCTTTAAAAGGTCGATTAACCGCCTTTTGATGGAAAACCTATTTTAAATCCACTTTTTGACAATTTTATGTGTTATATTTGACAAAATAAAATTCTTTTTTAGAATCGGGACATCAAAATTTACTTTCTGTAAATTTTTGGTATTTTTTCTGAAAAAGATAAATTTTTAATGAATAGTGAAAAATGTTGTATTTTAATTCAAAACCTCTTTTTAATCTAATTTATTTATATGATTAGATTATCTTTTGAATTTTTTTTAAAGTGAAATTAGAATATATTTTTACCATTTAATCCAATAGTGGTCATTGGAATTAATTTCACTTTGAAATTGGACTTAAACTAGTGTCAATCTTTTGATACTTATTGTTTCATAAAAACACGCTATTTGCCCTGACATCGGGAATTAATTATTAAATTAATTAATGCAACTAATATGGTTTTAATTTTGTAAAATAGACATCATTTTTGAATTCTTATTATCAAATATAGCTTAGGGTGAATTTTTGGTATTTTTCTGAAAAACATAAATTTTTTATGATTAGTGAAACCACTAAGTGGTACTTAAGAAACTGATTTTTCCGTTTAAATGAAATTTTTCCACCTTTTTTATTTTAATTTCATAAATTAGACATACATGGTTGTCATTAAGAAGTATAATGAGGTTCAATGGGATTAAAATAATTTTTTGGTGAATAGTAACTTATTATGTTTTTAATCGCGATTAGAGGTAATTAGTTTAGTTTAAGGTAAGAATAATGATTTAATAAACTTAAATGACCTAGAAACATGTCATACCCTCATTGGATGTATCATGGCCGACCAAGAAAATCCATGGGACAACTTGGGGACCCCATGGAGCCACATTGGTTGGAAAAATGACATAAATAACTTTTTATTTAATCTTAAAGTAAAAATGACACAAACATGAAATGTTTTAATAAAACAATTTTTACAAGGGGTTATTGAAGTCAGATTTTTGACTATAAATATTAATAGGAAAGATAAATAGATTTACTAAATCATAGTATTTTTTTTATAATTTTTAGACATTAAATAAATTAAATTATTTATGACATCATGATGATGCAACAATTACCTCATTATTTAACGATTTAAATAAAATGGAATGATAATGTAAAATATTAGACCTAAACATGTCCAAAACCTATTGTATGGGTTGATTTCGAACCCTTATCACCTTTTCCTCGAAACATGTGAGACCATTAAAATCCGAAACTCTTTCTAAAATAAAGTAACATTTCGTTATTTTCTAAGAGTGCCCCTCCTCTCCTCTTATAAAAGGCCCCCACCTCTACCTCCTTACCCACACTTCCAAAGCCTTTCTCTCGGACAAACCCTTTCCATTTTTCCACTCCACATCCCTCTCAAACTTCTTGAAGCCTCACTTTGGGCAGAAGTCTTCCCAAGGATGCCTTTGAGCTCAAACCAAAGGGAGTTACCCGTTTTTAAGGTAATGTCTTCACTTGTGTCCTTTTGTTTTATTTTGCTTCTCCAACCCCCTAAAATCTTTTTATTCATTTTTTTGTGAAAAATCCAGTATATTCAATATACTAGGATTTTTTTATAAGAAATATTCGAGCTACACTTACTCACACCTTCATCTAATGGTTAAAGAACATACTGTTTCTATGGTTGGTGAATTTCTGCCTCACAAAACGACGATTGTTCAAAATTCTTCTAACATCTTCAAAGGTAGACATTAATATGACACTATATTTATATATGATATAAAATATGTTTATTTTTTACTTAAGCATATGTATTTTTCACTTATGTCAAACCTTTATGGTTTCCATTATGGGTAAACGCGATATCTTCATTTAAGGAAGTGCGGGCTACCGCTCCCTCAAAGTGATTTCATTCGTTAATACCATATGTGGTACGTATAAAGGATATATTTAATGATATTATATATGATACCATACTGGAATTAAAATAATATTATGTATAATTATGTTTTATTTCCATTAAATATGAAATATAAATGGAAGTAGCGTTCATGCGTACGTACGGCTTACCGTCTCCATGAACGGTACATTTCATTTCTTATCTCAAAATGTTATGTACTATTATAAGTACATATATATAATGGATATATATGCAATATATTACATCTAAATTATGGATATTGTAACATCTTAGGTAAATAAAGAATAAATAATTTTCATATTTATTAATATTTATGAGTTAAATATTAATTTTACTTTAAAAGGGTTGCTATGTTCGATAGCGTACCCGATATGCAACAAAGAGTTCCATTGAAATCTTTCGTTGCACACTAGTAATAAAATAATATTATTTTAAATGGTAGTTAAAACATAGTCGTTGTATTGGAAGGAATGGATATAAATAACTAAAATATGATTATATATGTTTTTTTAAATGTTTTTACTTTTATATAATAAAATATAAAGTCTTAAAATACGGAAGGAATTCAATTTTCGGCGTACATGCCCTAGTTTTCATTAAAGTTCACTTATCGCCTTTTGATGGAGAACATTCATTAAATATAGTTTTGTTCACTCTTATATATTCTATTGGACCAAAGAAAACTCTTATTTAG